>JAKEPQ010001024.1:4765000-6219766 GCA_024500445.1 Entomyzon cyanotis
TCAAACCCTAAGGAACAGGAGGGCAGCCACCACTCCAGGCTGAGGGACAACCCCCTAGAGGGCTGAGGACTCCCCAGATCTCACGTCCCCACAGATCTGAGCATGTTGGTGTCAGACCAGCCAGCACCACAACCCTCCCAGTGCCAAAGGTGTTCAGCAGCGATAAAACACTGACTAAACAACGTCCCTATCTGCAACGCACCAAATTAAAACAAAACCAACAAATCTTTGGCAAGTTCCTCACAGCAGCCAAGCCTATCCCGCCACAGCGAAGGATCCCCATGGAGGCCTCCTGCCCTAATTTGCAGCAATTCTTTGTCAGACCACTGGCAAACACCAAATGTTTGCTCCAATCTGTTACATAAGGCCCAATTTTTAAACCTGTGTGCTGGCCGTGGGGAGATGGGGGCACACTGTGTGTGGCAGCCTGACAGGGCAGCCTGGCTGGCAGGTGAACTCACACACTCCTCAGAATGCATTTCCACATCTCCAACCACTTGTTGTGCAGAACAAAAACAAATGGACTAGTTAAGGAGGTAACTTCCAAAGGTTTTACACACCTTTCAACCCGGGTCCAGGCTACCTTGAACTGTTTGGAATGGACTAATATCATGGCAACTCAAAAGTGGTTTGTGAACCTTTGCTTTTTAACTCCCAAATACACCAAACACAGCAAATCTTGACGTTGCCCAGTGCACAAAAGAAAAGGCACCTTCCTGACCATCCCCACAACTTCCCGTTGTTTGCTCCCCGAGATCCAAGACCCAGATCCCTGGCTCGGCTCCCTCCTGCCAGCGACAGGAGCCACAGGCCTCCCTGGCAGAGCTGCTCCTCATCTGCAAACCTCAGGAACAGCTCAAGTCGGCTCCTGTCTGCTGGGGGCAGGAGGGGGAGGGCACTTTACCCTTTTCTCACATTCATTCTCACCCGCTTCGCTGAAGAAAAAAAAGCCGTTTTAAATACCAAGTTCAGCACAGTCCTTTCCCCAAATAAACACTTCCCAAGCCCTCTGGAGAGAGGAAAGCCACATACAAAGGAGCCAACATCCTGCGAGGATCGGGCAGGCCGGGCAGGGTGAGGGCCGGGGGAACCCAGCGGGGAGGATCCGACTATCCCTGCCGCCCAGCCGGCCTCGGGGAGCCCTGGGGGCTCGGAGCCCTTCCAGGGGCCACCAAACAGGCACGGCCGGGAGGGGACGGGGCGAGGCGGCGCTAGGCCCTCAGACTGCGGCTCAGACCGACCCCAACGCGACCCCAAGGCCTCCCCCAGCCCCCGATCCCAACCCTACCCCCACAGCTCCCCCTTCCCCCTCGGCCCACACCGACCCCCCCTCAGCCCCGCCAGCCGCCGACCTCCCCAGGCCAAGCCAGGGCCTCTCCCGGCACCCCCGCGACCCCCACAGCCCCTTCCTCTGTCCGGCCCCTCCCGGCCCTCGCTCCCCTCCCGCCACCGCCCCGGCCCCGCCGCCCCCGCCCGCGGCGCCGCCCGGCCCGGCCGCCCCTCCCCGGTGCCGGCCGAGCGGAGCTGCGGCCGCAGGGCCCCCGCCGCCCGCCGGTGCTTTCCCGGTGTTACCTCGGCGGTCCCTCAGCGCCGGGCGGCGGCGCCGCTGCCCCGCGGCCGCTCCCCCATGGCGGCGCCCCCGGCCCGGCCCCGCTCGCCTCCCCTCCGCCGCTGCGCCAACGGCGTACGGCCCGCGCTGCGCCAACGGCGTACGGCCCGCGCCGCGCCCGTGCGCGCCAGCGCGCCGACGGCGCAACCCCTCTTCGTGAATCCGGGCGGCGGGGCGGAGCGCGGCGCAAGCGCAGCGGACGCGAGGGTGGCGGCGCGGCGGCGCTGGCGTAGCGAGCGTTCGGGAATAGCGGCCGGCGGGCGGCGGCGCGGCTTTGCGGCAGTGCCGCGCGCTTTACGGCAGCTCCGGTTAACCCCGCGCTGCCCGGCGCCGCTGTCGGGACAAGCGCCGCTGTCGCGACAGAGAGCCCGCGCTGCTGCAGCGCCGTGCGGGGCTGGAGGGCGCAGCTCTCACACGCGGGCCAGGCCGCTCTGTAGGGTGCCCTGTAGGGTCCGGCCCCACTGATGGATGTGGCTCCGGTGTGGGTTGTCGAGCCGCTGTCGCGACTTGGATGCCGCCGTCCTTCGTTCGGGTACGAGCCTGTTGCAGGAAACAGCAGGGGGTGTATCGACCCAGTTACAGGGGACAGGCCCTAATATGTGGATGAACCCCATACAAGAGAACAAACCCCATGGTGGGATAGAGTCCCTGTTTGGGGCACAGCCCCGTGCTTGGGTACAGATCCTGTTTGGGGCACAGCCTCATTCTGGGGCACAGCCCCATTCTAGGGTACAGCCTGTTTTGGGGCACAGCCCCATTCTAGGGTACAGCCTCATTCTAGGGTACAGCCCTGCTCGGGGGCACAGCCCCACTCTAGGGTACAGCCCTGTTTTAGGGCACAGCCCCATTCTAGGGTACAGCCCTGTTTTGGGACACAGCCCCATTCTGGGGTACAGCCCCATTCTAGGGTCCAGCCCCTTTTTGGGGCACAGTTCCCCCCCAGCCCCACTGCAGCCCCTCCAGGGCAGCCTCTGGGGCCTGGGGGTCCTGCAGAGAGGACACAGCTGCGGTACCCCATCCGATGGGAGCAGAGGGAAGGTGGGGTGGGATTTTACAGGCATTGCCACCTTTTTGGGGACAGCATAAGCAAAGCTACTCTGACAGAGATGGAGCTGCTGTCATCCTGCTGCCTCACAGGGGACAGAGCTCCAGGATGGTGGCATCTGCTGGGACAGGAGCCAGGCAGGGCCACAGCCCCCAGTGCCACCTCCTAAAGCCTTTGATTTTCTTTTGATTGATCATTTAGGCTCAAAAATTCCATCCCCGCGCTCCCTCAGCAAAGGAGGGCACAGCCTGAGAATTGTTTCTTTCTCAACCCTTCTTCCTCAACTCCCAAGTCTGAGGCTTTTGGGGTGAGATTGGAGGGAGGGCACAGCCCTGCGTGACCCCACTGGTCTCATCTTCACCACAGCATGGAGCAGATTCACCCCAAAAGTATTTTCAGGCAATGGGCAAATGAGTTTGTGTGGGTTTGGGGGACAATCAGGTCTCCAGCCACCAGCATCACCCCAAGGACCCATTTCAGCATTTCCAACTGCTTGAGTTGGTTCTCTCTCCTGTGACAGAAATGTTCCAGGGAAAGCTCTCCCCACAACGTTTGGCTGAAGAACCTTCCCCCGTGGGTGTTTGTTCCTACCAAAAAAAGCTGATTTTAGAGAATCAGGAAAATTCTGAACACGTGAATTCCAGCTGCTCCCATCCTGTTCCCGTGCTGTGACACGGCTCAGGAGGGTGGTGAGGAGCCATGACCCATGTCCTGACCCTGGAGAGGATAAAATCACCCCTTGAGAGGATGAAATCACCCTTGAAGCACCCTCCCTTTCCTCTTTGCACCATCCCACCTCCCCCCACTCCACACACTTTTGTGGTGATTTCAGGCACTTTGGGAACTCACAAGTTGTTCAGACGTTTGGCTGGAGAATTGAACCACCTTCTGGAGCAGGAGAGTGGGGAAGAAAGGAGTTTTGATTTTATTTCAAGGCAAATCTCCAGCGGTGAGCACACAGTGTGCCAAAGGCCTGCAGAGACACGAGCAGCTCATGCCACAGAACCAGCGCAGGGAGCGAGGAAATCTGGGGAATTTCTGTCGGGAAAGCATCCAGCCAGGAACCCTGTCCCTCTCCTGTGGGCACCAGATAATTCAGGCTCATTGACAAGCAGACAACACAAAGGCACCACTGTGATTGCACGAGAGAATGGGAGAACAAGCTGCTCCCGGGTGGGCAACACCTTCCCAGTTGGAACATCCCAGCCTGGGAAACTGGAGAGCGACAGAAACACAGCAAGAACCAGAGAAAAGGAAAAGCCAGGCCCTCACAGTATCCCTCACACTCTGATGCCAGGGATCCAGAGCTTTTTGGGAGCTCCTCAGGGTGGGGGGCTCAGCTTGGCTGCACAACCACCCCCATTCCTGAATTTGGGTACATTCCTGACAAACCCTGCTCAGTCCTCCTGCAACAGAGACAGAAAACCCTCATTCCAAGTGCCAAGGTCCTGCTCAAGTAGCAGCTGAAGCAGGAGCTTAAAATGTGCCTCGTGCTCAGATTTGGAGGCCCTGGAGCAAGAATGTGAGGAAAATCCAATTCATACTCATGCTCAACACATCAAGGCACAGCAGGAGCTGTGGGGAGCCACTGTCAGAGAGAGAAGGATGCTGAGAGCAGGGCAGGGGGAACCTGGCACAGGGAACCTGGCACAGGGCTTTGGAGACAGGGAAGACACTGAGAATAGCAGATGTCACATCAGCAGCTGCGATGGAAATGGCTCTTCTAGGATTAAATACCTGCCATGGAGTGGAACTGGGGTATGACACTACAATATGGTAATTCCCATATTCCCATCTGGAGTGTTGTGTCCAACTCTAGGGCTCCCAACACAAGAAAGACATGGACCTGTGGGAATGAGTCCAGAGGAGGCCAGAGAGATGCCCCAAGGGCTGGAGCCCCTCTGCTCTGGGGCCAGCCTGGGAGAGCTGGGGGTGTTCATCTGGAGAAGAGAAGGCTCCAGGGAGACCTCAGAGCCCCTTGCAGGGCCTAAAGGGGCTCCAGGAGAGCTGGAGAGGGACTGGGGACAAGGGGGAAAGGCTTTCCACTGCCAGAGGACAGGAGGACATTGGGAAGGAATTGTTACCTGTGAGGGTGGGGAAGACCTGGCACAGGTTGCCCAGAGCAGCTGTGGCTGCCCCTGGATCCCTGGCAGTGTCCAAGGCCAGGTTGGACAGGGCTTGGAGCAGCCTGGAATGGTGGAAGGTGTCACTGCCCATGGCAGGGGTAGCACTGGATGGGCTTTAAGGTCCCTTCCAACAAAAACTATTCTGGGATAACTTTGGAAAACTATTTTGGGCAATAAATTCAGCCACGTGCTAAAGGGACTCAACTCATCTTTGCTGTCCAAGCCCATTTACTCCAGGGACAACAGTTTCCTCCCAGGCAATAACTGGGGAAGGCAAACACCAGCACTGCCAGGGTCCAGCACAAGGCTCTGCACTGTGGAAAGGCCAGAAAAAATTACCCCAGTGCTTGGGAGAGGGGACTTGCTCCACACCTCTGCTCTCCATTCCCATTGTTAGAAGATGAGAATAATGGCAGTACCTTTGGTAAAAGCTGATGGGGCATCTCTAAGAGTACAAACCACAGTGAGCCACTCACACCAGTCCCCAGCACAGAGGATGAGCCTCATCCATCAACAAGCTGTTCTTTTACAGAGAAAACAACATGCAGTGGGAGACTTTGGAGGAAAATAGAGATTTTGCCATTTCCCTCTGCCAGATAACTCTGGTTACCTAGGAACAGACACTTCTCCGATGCGGCCAGTTCTCCTCATCAAGCACAGGATGAGCATTTATTGTCTTGTGATCAGGAGAAAAACACGAACAGAACCCAGAGCTCCACGGGTGACATGAAACATCACACACAGACACGCCACGTGACGCCCGACCACACCAGGAGCCAGGGCCAGGTTAATGGTGTTAAGAACCCTTAGAAATCTAATGTAAACATTTAAAAACATACAGAAGAGTCCAAAACAAAAAAAAATTAAGCCACGGTTGTTCAGGCAGCGTGTTGGGTCAACTTTCTGGAATTACGGTTTCTGGCATCGAAGTGGGGGGGGATGAGATGGCAGATCCCACCTGGAGGTGCACTGAGCTCCACAGGGATCTCAGGCAGTGCAGGCTGACAGGGGGTGATTTTGGTGTCCAGATCCAACCATTCCAGTGGGCAGACTCCCAGACACCCCCTCTCCTTGCATCAAGCATTTCCAGTGTGACTGAGAGTGAGTGCTTCAACACAGCCCTGATTATCCAAGGGGAAAACCCCAAAGAGAAGCAGGATGCAGAGCAGCCAGCAACGCTTCTCCTCTTGGTTCCTTCGAAACCTCCAACCTGATGCACTAAAATGGGGCAAGTATCAAATGGTTTTGAAGAATTTTGGCAAGAGGCTGAGGATGACGAGGGGCAGGACTGAGGGACGTGGCTGCACCATGTCCTGGCTCCCAAGTGTGGCCAATCCCACCTTCAGCCCCACTGACCCTCACCCCCGTGGTGCATCCATCGTATTTCCAGGGAGTCAACACCTGGCAGTTCTTTCATCACTGATGGCAAGCGACATAGAACACTTAAAATTACACTTGACACAAGACAAAGGCACCTAAAAGCTTCACAACGCCATCAGGTCGTGTTTTGTTAAGAAGGCTCCAAGAGCTTGTCCTCCCAAGCACGTTGTACACTCTCCAGGAAAATCCCCTGGTGTTGGGAGCACATTCCATGTCCCAGAGCCAGCGGAGGGCTGCTCCTGCAGCAGGGGGTCAGTGTGGCTTGTAAACGGAAATTCAGGGAGGCTCTGCCCTCCCATCTGGGGTTGCTTTTGCTTTGGCCCTGGTAACACAGGGGTCGTGCAGACTCCAGGCTGTGCTTCCCTCATTATTTACAGTGTGACATAGGACAAGTTAATGGGGAAATAGGAAATTCTGCAGGGGAGAGGGGGAAGCGGGAGCTCTCCTCCATGAACTGTGATTTCATTAGATAAGGCACATGTAGAGAAAAATCTTTAAAAGATCACTTGCAAATCAATTCTACCTAGCTAGGACCATATCCCTGTCCCTTTCCAGGAGCCAGTTTTGTTTTCCAGTTGCTCAGTGTGAATTTGGAGTGACCCCATCGACAGCCTGCCAAGGCAGCAAGCTCCGGGTCTGATCCCCAGGCTGCCCTACCCCTCCCAGGTCTCCCAAATGGAGCACTCTGGATCATTGGCCAAAACTTTGAGAGCCAAAGACTTGTAACATGCACTCCCTGTAAAAATATTGGGAACTGACTTCCCAGTTTGGACAGGTTTGAAAAAATTCACAGCAGGCTGTCATGGGGGAAGAGGAAACCACAGCCTTTGCTGCCTGGATTGCTGTAGGACACAGGGAATTGGATGGCTCAGGCACAGAATGGAGATGAATGACAAGGTGGAGGATAATGTCAGGGAAAACAATCCTCTCAACAGCTTCATCCTCCCTTCAGCCAATCCTTGGAGGAAGACAGGAATCTCTGTCTCATGGAAGTGCTGCCAGCTGCAGAGCCAACAGCAGCCATGAGGACTAATAAGCTTCCCTTGGTCTCCCAGCCCCCACTGTAATGTTTGGAGTTCAACTACACCAGCAGAAGGCAGAATTAAACTATTCATTGTAACAGAATCATTTCCAAACCACACTGGGGCCCCAGCACTAAGATCAATCATCATCTTGCATCTGGCTCCAGGCCAGGAACCCAGGGAAAGGTGTCCCAACAGGACAAGGTGTGTCCAGTTGGACATTCCTTGGGCCAGCATAAAACCTGGCTGGAAGTTACACGGTGGGGAGGTCTTGTGCTGAGTCCCTGTACCAGGGTGAACATCACCAAGGCCCAGCGTCAGCTCTGCACTGGTTTCCACTGGGCTTTGATTCAGGCTTGAGCGAGCAATCATGAACCTAAGGAGATGAATCTGCACCTTTGGAACACACAGATCTGGCAAGAAGTTTTGGCAGCAGGGAAAGCGAAACTTGTGGCATCACAACAGTCTGAGCCAGGCAAATGAGGACTCGTGGGGACTTCAAATCTGAGGACTCACCCAGGGCACACTCTGTTACCTGCAGGGATCCTCCCAGGGAGGGTGGAGGTTTCACAAATCACTTCAGTGTCACCAGTACCAAATAATTTAAGTGCTGCATTTCCCTTAAGAGTGAAAAAATCCACATTATTCATCCAGGAGAGTAAACATCAGTTGCTACTACGGCTCTGATTGCATTTGCTGCAGACGGCGTGGTGCTGTGCTGTGCATTCCATGGAAGCTGAGCAGGAGCAGGAGCAGCTGTGGTAGTGTTACCATTGCGGGGAAGCTGAGCCTTTTCCAGGGATGGTCAGGAGAGGATTCCCTCAATCCTCAAGGGCAGTGAAGGGTTTGTTCCTCAGTCTGCAATGAGGCAAATACTGGTGATTCAAGGCAAACAAAAAGCTTTCTGCCACAGCCGTGCAGTGCAGTGGAGGTGGGAAGGGCTGAGAGCACAGATATTCTGCAGGGATCAGGAGACAAGAACCAAAAAGGTCCCCAGGATGAGTGGGGTGCTTGGGAGGGAATGCAAATGATCTTTTCCAATAACAAGAATAAAAAGACCAAAAAGGAGAGAATCCAGGCAGTTTGCAGCTATTGCTGCTTAAGGCCATTGGTTTCCAGAGGGGTAGTTGGGCACTGTGGGATACTCTGGCAGGCTGTTCCCAGAAAAATTGCTGTACTGGGCCTCCCTGCTGGGGGGGGTTCCTCCATGCGCCGCTGTTCCACTCATCTTGAGCCTTCTGGAAGCTTCCACCAGCCCCTCGGTAGATTTTATGTACCTAATGGATGAAAGGGAGGACAAGAGGAGAGTCAGCACCAGGAGCCCAGAGCTGTGCCCTTGCAGAGCCACTTGGGAATGGGATTGTGGATTTGTTTCTCTCTCTGCGAAGAACTGGACGTCCAAGGAGCAAAAGCATGAAAAATGCAATAATACAGTGAACAGATGTGCAGAGAGAGAATATCAACCCAATACTGGAACCCATTTCAGCTGCATGCCTGGGATTCAGGTGGGGGATCCCACAGCAAGGCAGCCAGCCCAGGCCAGGGAGCTGAAACCTCTCCAACACAGACACCACTGCTTCCACAGGGCTTCTGTTTTGCCTGTCTGCCAAAGCTTTCCAGACACCCCTGTTGCAAATCCTTCTTCCTGCACAGACCCACTTCCCACCCTGCCACCCGGTCCCCACGGCAAATGCTTCACCACTGACCATCCCAAGGAGCAACGAATCATGGAATCACAGAATCACTGATGTTGGAAAAGACCTCCAAGACTTCCAAGTCCTACCATCAGCCCAGCTACACCATCATGTTCACCACTAACCCATGTCCCCAGGGGCCACACCCACACATTTTCTGAACACTTCCAGGGATGGTGATTCCCCCACTACCCTGGACAGCCTGTTCCAATGCTTGACAACCCTTTCTGTGAAAATAAATGTTTCCTAATATCCAATCCAAACCTCACCACTTCACAAAGCCTTGCGTTGCTCCATGTGCAGCTTGCTTTGCGTGACATAAAGCAACGTCACTGCATGACATGGTGACAATTTCCAGCCTGAGCTGTCTTGTGCTGTCTGGATTTGTCCTCCAGAAACTCTGAGAGACACCAACTGACTGCACTGTGCAACATTTCAAAGCAGTGATGGCTTGTGGTGGCTGCTGAGCTGCCTCTTCACATTATTGTGATACACAGCAGGGATACTCCAAGTCAGACAGAGATCTGAAGAATCCCAGAATCCCATAATGGTTTGGGTTGGAAGGAACCTTAAAACTCATCTCATTCCACCCCCCTGCCACGGGTAGGGACACCTTCCACTAGAAGAACCTACCCTTAAAATGCAGATGAGCATTGCAACTGCTGACATCGTGAACATGATGGCAGGAAACAGCATGAACACAGCAGCTGCCACGTTGGTGTTGAAGAAGGTGATGGCTGCCAACCATCCACTGGGAGGAACAGAAAGAGAGAAACAACATCATTATAATTTGCTTTTTAATATACTTCGCTTTTTAACAAAGTGTCCTTGTTATTAGAAAAAATGTTACTCACTTATAAGGCCCTGGCACAGCTGTTGCTACCCCTGGATCCCTGGCAGTGTCCAAGGCCAGGCTGGACAGGGTTTGGAGCAACCTGGGATAGTGGAAGGTGTCCCTGCCCATGGCAGGGGGAGGAACAAGATGGGCTTTAACATCTCTTCCAACCCAAATCATTCCTTGTTTCTGTGATTCATAACCCAGAAATTACAAGGCAGCCTTTAAGCTCTTGAAAATGAAACAATGAGGACAATGGAGAGAAATCAATGCAGGTATTTCTCCAAGATCTTAACTCTCACTTGCCAGCATCCCTCACTAATCTTAAAGCTTTAAGGGACAGCCAGCTGCATGGAGTTTGGGAAGATTTATTCTCAAGGTGCTTTTGGTTGTGCATCTAGAGACCAGAACTGGGATCAGGGAACACCAGGGTCCTGTGATTTACACTCCATCTCCATTCCTTTGCTGGCAAAAAACAGGTGAAGCATCTGAAAACAGAGTGTTATATGGAGTGCTAGGACTTTCCATTACTTGTTGTTTCAGTAGGAATTGCTCTCGAGTCTCTACAGACAGGAAGTGAAAATGCCAAACAATTATAAGATAACCAGGGACAGACACTAACAAGCTCCCATTTATTTTAGGAGAACTCTCACAGTACTTCTCATAAGCCAACAGTGAGTCACCACACTCCACTCACCGTGTGCTGCCAACACCAAGGGCAAAGCTGAGCCTGACATGGGCTGGTTAAATGGTAAAAGAAATGGACACTGCGGGAAGAACCTACAAAGAGCAACCAGGTGAAGATCACAGAATGCTTTGGTTTGGAAGGGGCCTTAAAGCCCATCCAGTTTCCATGGCAGGCACACCTTCCACTAGACCAGGTTGCTCAAAGTCCCATCCAACCTGGCCCTGACTTCTGCCAATACAGCAATGAAACCCGAACCACACACCCCAAGAGCAGATACAGCTGTGCCACTGGGGAAATCTTCTTCCTCTCCACCCATCAGACTCCCCTCAGTTTCTCCAAGACCATGGAAACAGCCACAGCGCGGTGCGCCCAGGCCTGCCGGAAGATTCCCGCTTACCACGCTCCCCATCCAGAGAAGCCGATCGCCTGCAGGACCGTCAGGAGGAACTGTGCCCCAAAGATGAAGAAAAAAGCCATGAAATTAAAAGAACTGTCCGACCTGTGGAGGAAGAGAGGAGGTCAGGGAGGCACTGGCACCTTGTGCTGCTTTGCACCCATGTCTGACCCCACCACCACGTTCCAGCCCTCCACAGGGATCCCTCTGCAGCTGTGGAGGCTTCTCCCCCTTCTCTGAGAGCACACAGCTCCATGACTCAGCAGCACAGATTGTCTCCCAATAACCTGGCTCCTGCAGTTGCTCTCCCCAAGGAACTGCATGTGTGATGACACACGAGGAGAGGCGGAGGGACATGAGTCTGCTACAGAGTCTGAATCATTCTCTGACCAAACATCAGCCCAGCCTGACACCTGCCCAGCTCAGCCCCTGGCAAGAAGCACACAGGAGACTGAAACTGGCAGGCAGAGCTTGTCCATACAGTAAAAGCGATCACTGAGCATGAGAATTCCAGCTAGGAACGTTTCAGTGTCTGCTTGTCATCATGTTCACACACCCATGGGAAATAATCCAGCATTGGGACATAACAAGAGGGAAAACAGACACGGGAGAGGTGGGTGGTACCCTCAAAGCAGAGGCACACTTCCCATCTCTGCAAACTCCCCATCCTCAGGATGTACAGGTGAGGTCCTTGAGTTTATGCAGCTACAAGAATTAGCATGCAAATGACCCCAAGCAAGAGACTGGTCAGGGACAGTCCCAGTCTCTGTCATGGGTGCACTGTGCACTGGGGGCCCAGCACTGCCCACGTCTGGGCTCTGCTACAACACACCTTCTTCCCATCAAACCAGCTACATCAGACACATCTAAATTTCTTCAAGTTATCATTTTTAATGATACAAATGATTCCTATACTCTCAGGAACTTGAAGGCCCAATGATTTATCTACAGATCTACACAAAACACTTCAGGTGCTTATGAGGCAGTTTGGTGCAAAGGGGAGTTTAAAAAAGAGCTCACATCACTGCCAGCTCCTGCTTAAACCCTGAAAGTATTTAAATGCTTATTATTTTAATTATTTTTATTATTTTTATTATGCTAGTGGTTGTTAGTATTATAATTCTAGCCCCTGATGCCTAGGGGCATGAGGGAAGTGGGACACGTGGAGAAGCCTCCAGCCAGACTGATGTTCATCAGAGCTGCCTGTGTTGGTTCAGGTGTCTGTCAGCTCCCAAATGGTGGCTGTGGAAGATTTGTCATCCTTGAGTACCCTCACAATCTCACCCTTCAAATACCACCTCAGAGTACAGCAATGTGAAAGAAGCACTTTAGGCAGGGCCTGCTGACAGTAGTGCCTGTCAGAATCCAATTAACAAGGATTAGGCTCGAGGCTGAGCCTTCAAACAGACTCTTGCAACTCCGACCTGAAGGGGCTGGAGGAGTCTTCATTTGAAAGGATCTGCAGGAATTAGTAAGGATACAGAGAAAAGGTGATTTCTCATCCAGCTTTCTGGTGCAGATTTGCTACAGCTTTGCCCTAGCGCCAAAGCTCTGCAGCTAATTTAATTTGGGATGCAGCGGGATGACAAAGATTTTACGGAAGCAACCTTGCAGGACAGGGTGCCAGCACTGAAGGGTGGCCTCCTCCAGGACAAGTGGGTCTGATTTTCCCTCTGGAATCACCACTCGTGGTGATCCCAACACTGCTGCCCCTCCACAGTGATTTCCATGCCTCTTCCCAACTGCTGTCCCAGTGGATTGTCCCTGGGCTCCCCACTCTGTCCCTGGGGTTGTCTTTATTTAACTGCAAGTCTGTATGCAGAATAACCTCAGGGACCTCTCAACATTCACTTGCATAAACACATCCAAACAACATTAAGGAATAATGAGAAACGGCCCTTGCAGAGCCTGGGGGAGGTCAACAGGGAGGAGTAATTTTTCCCAGACTTTAGAATGGAAATTCCTCTTTGAACAGAACTCCAGCACTCAGAGGCCCTGGGGTTCTGAGCTAGGGATGGGGATAAACTCCAGCCCCAGAGGGCAAGAGTTCAGAGCTGGGATTTTCAGGTCAGTTAGAACTTTGAGACAAACCCAACCCTCCTGTTTCCAGCAGAAATTACCCTCTCTTCTACTTCACGATGCCACTGGTGATTTAACAGTCCCTGCCCAGTGCTGTGGGCACACAAAGCATCAATTCAGAGAGCATTTAAACAATTAATTTCTCATGTGCTAAACAGACAGGACCCACCTGCCACCTCCCATTTCCATCAGCTGCTCTTTTTGTTATCCAAACCAGCTCATCACAGAGTCTGGTGAATAATCAAAATCCAGAGTATCCTACCAGGAGGAGCTTCACCTTCAGAGGGCAAACCCCCAACTGGTGTGTGGGCTGTGGTGGTGACACTGGGCAGGCCCCTCCTCTCCCTGTGTCAGGCTGGGAACTGCTCAGGACCTTCCCAGTTCTGGCAGGCTTTACACATTCATGTTTGAATGATGCCTCGTGGTCCACAGCAAATGCAAATGATTATTAATTAAAGCAAAAATGTAGGATAGCTTTAAATATTTGTGGAGTTTCAGAAGGACTGACTCCAGGGAACTGCTTTTATCTAAAAAGCTAAACAGACAAGCTCTTGAGTAGCTATACACAGAAATCAGAAGAGTTCTCAAAAACTAATGACTTAATAGTCTTCCATCAAAATAAGCCTCAATGAAGCTTTACTGAATTAGCACCTATTTTAAGGCTGCACTGAGATGAGGGTGCTGCTAAGTTTGAGATATTTAAGTAAAATATGAATTTCACCCCCACGGAAGCGGCAAGCTGCTCACCTCCAACGTTTTGTGATGCTCAGTCCTGTACCTAGCATTTAAAAGTAGCCACATTCTTCTTCATTTTGAAAGTAAACAAGACATCCAGACATTAAGCCCTTCATTTTCATCTCAGCCAGAGAAATCCCCCCAGGAGCATCCCCCAGTAACAACTGGGGAAACTTCCAGAGGAAACTGGACCAGAAGCACCTTCTGGGCTCCTACTCACCGAAAGGCTTTGTAGGCAGGTCGGAACCAGCAGACGTAGCCACAGGGGCTGAAGAGGATCAGCCAGAGGATGGCCAGGCCAAAGTTGACCCCGTAGCCTCCCCCAATCCACCAGGCCAGGCAGGCGATGAGGTTCACGGCCAGTGTGATGCAGTAAACTGGGGAGAGGGCAGAGGAGAGAACGTGGGGTGGGGCAGTTTCAGGACTTCACAAGAAAAGGAACCAAAAGATAATAGCTGGATCTGTGTCAGGGTTGGGATGATCTCAGGGAAAGGTTCTTCCCCCAGAGGCTGCTGGGGCACTGCCCAGGCTCCCCAGGGAATGGTCCCTGCCCCAAGGCTGCCAGAGCTCCAGGAGACTTTGGACAATGCTGCCAGGGATGCCCAGGGTGGGATTGTTGGGGTGTCTGTGCAGGGCCAGGGCTTGGACTCTGTGACCCTTGGGGGTCCCTCGTGACTCAGGATATTCCAGAATTCCATAAAATCTCCAGGGTTATAATGAGAAGGGTCCCTGGGACAGCAAAGCAGCTGCTTTGAGTGAGGTTCCTGTGTGACCCTGGAGCTGGCACAGGCACATCCAGCTGCAGACATCCTGCAGCAGAGGGATGAGGGAACTCTTTTGGGACTTGTCAAAGGATGGACAGCTTGGGTAGCAACTGATGTGACCAATACAAGACGCAGGCCAGTGTTATGAAATATGAGCAAGGTCCAATTTCCATTTGTAGCAAAACCCCTTTGGGAGAGGAGAGAGGAGAAGGGCGAGGGGAGGAGCCCAGCCCTGCTCCCAGCTCAAAATGACTCTGTGATTGTTGGGGCTGCCTCAGGAGCTACCACAGAGCCAGCTCAGTGCCTTGCAGACTCCCTCCACTTCCCTGGGCCTCTGAGGAAGCCTGGAAGTCAGCTTGAGGGCTTGGAAGTGCTGCCTTGAGCAAGGGGATAAACAAACTCCAATCAGGTTGAGAATATGGGACCACAGGGGTGGCTTAGAGGCCTTTTCACATCCCTGTTCCTGTCACTTGGATAAAAAGGAGCAGTTGACAAAGGCCCCCAGAGCACAGCAGTGCTGCACTAAGTAGTTGGGTATGAAGGGATGCTGCTCCCCCATCTTCCTGGAGCTGACATCCCTGGAAAGAGGGTTCAGGCCCATGCCAGGGGCTTCCTGCAGCTGCCCCTGCATCCCCTAGGCTCTGCCAGGGTCAGAGGCCAATTCATAAGCTCCTGTTTTGGAGAACAGATGATTCCTAAAACCCTTTGAGGTAACCTGTATCCATAAGCACAGAGAAGGAGGAGGTGGAAGGTACAAACACCAAAGACCCTCCAGCACAGCCTGGTGCTGAGCTCATGAAAACACCCTGGACCTTCACCTCAGTTATTCAGGCAAAATTAAATCCCTGAATTTCTCTTCACCCATTCTAAGGAAATGTGTCCTGCCTGTTTTCTGACTCACTCCCTGCCATGGCTCTGCAGCTCATCACGGCCTTGGTCCTTCTGACTCTTCCCTCTCCCTCTGGGCACTGACCCACCTTCCTTCACACAGCCTGGGGGTCCTAAACAACTGCAAAGTTTTATGGTCATAAAATAATATTGACAGCACAGTCAGGAGAATGAAACCTATACCCAGCTGCTGCTTCTGACCTACACATAGCCTGAGAGTAAAAGAAAATGTTTTATTGCAAAGAAAATGTCTTCTGAGTAGCCAACAAAACTCTATACACAATGGTTTGGATGTGTCTTAATACTGGGAGGAAGAAAAAATATTAGCTATTTAAATTAATTAATTTTAGGTATTTAAACTAACAGGCTGTGGACTCCCCCTCCCTGGAAGTGTCCAGGGCCAGGTTGGAAGGGCTTGGAGCAACCTGGTCCAGTGGAAGGTGTCCTTGCCCATGCGAGGGGGTGGAATGGGATGAGCTTTAAGGTCCCTCCAACCCAAACCACTCTGGGCTTCCACAATTCTATGAAATTTCATTTATACACCAATTAGCTGTATTCCTCCAAATCTTCATTTTCAGAAGCTATTTATTCTCCAAAAGTTACTTAATGAAAAAAAAAACCAACAAAACAACACCAAGCCAAGAGCATCTATAAAGTTTTAAGGAACTTTTTACTCTCCCAGCGCCTCAGGTCAGAGTTTGCTCTCCAGCAGTGGGAGCTCTGGTACAGCCTTCCCCAAACCTCCCTCCACCCTAATCCAGCGCTCACATCCAATTAAAGTAATGAGCAATCACCCTTCCAGCAATGACTTGTGTGTTTCTACTTTTCCAAACTGCCCTTTTCTTGTTTACCTCCTTCCCTTTATGTGTCTCTCTCCATCCCATGCCAAAAAATCAGGGAGACCCCAAAAGGAAGAGTGCTGCAGATGGAAATGTGAAACTCCTGGTGCAGATGGCAGCTCTCCTGGCCATGCCCAAATCCCTGGCTCCCTTCCAGCCTGCCATTAACTCGACTGAGGGACTCTTTGTTTCGGGAGAGGGGAGGACAAAGGCAGCTTTACAGCTTCAACATCGCACCAGTGAGTCTGGAGGGACAGGCAGCTTCTTCAGGCAAGAAAATTACAGAGCTCATTGCAGCAGCTCCACATAACCAAAGAACAATGGAGCCATGGATTATGCCATTATTTATGCACACAAATCTCTCTCCTACACACATCCCATGCATCTGGAATAAAAGCCACGCCACCAAATGCAGAGCTGGCAGAAAACAAGCTTTCCCTCAGTGAGAAGGGTAAAGAGGATGACAAGCATTCAGGGAAAAAAAGATAAGCAAGGCAAAAAGATTCTTAATCTTCCAAAGCATTCCCTGTGGTTTCCTAGGCCTGCCACACCGATTTCATTCCTTGGAGAAGAATGGTCAATTTTCATTCCTGGTTTCTGAATGGTTGAGGCAAACAACAGGAGCCCAGGGCCAGGAGCTCTGTTCACACAGAGTATCAACACATCACCAGCTGTGACAGAGGATCAGCTCCAAACTCCAGCAGGATGGGGAATGTTTGGGGGGCTGTGGATAGCTAGGGAAGAGCCAGCATGCAGCTAGAAGACACTGCTTCCATTGGGAAGGGAAATCTGGGGATAAGAGGAAATTTTAGCCTTCCTAGAGTGAGGTGGGGAGCCAGGTAGCAGCAAATGGGCCACATTTATCTTCTTGCCTAAATTCTCCTATCCCTCTTACTTTAGGGGGAGTGGGAATTTCCTTAAGGTGGATATTTTTGGGAGTTAATCAGGGTTTACAAAAAGGCTGGAGAGGGACTTCAGACAAGGGATGGAGGGACAGGACAAGGGGGAATGGCTTCCCACTGCCAGAGGGCAGGGAGAGATGGGATATTGGGAAGGAATTCTTCCCTGTGAGGGTGGGGAGGCCCTGGCACAGGGTGCCCAGAGCAGCTGTGGCTGCCCCTGGATCCCTGGCAGTGTCCAAGGCCAGGTTGAACAGGGCTTGGAGCAGCCTAGCATAGTGGAAGGTGTCCCTGCCATGGCAGGGGGTGGGATAAAAGGATCTTTAAGGTCTCTTCCAACACAAACTATTCAGGAATTCTGTGATCATTTGATATTAATAAAGGTATCACACATGGTTTGCTTTTTCCCTCTTCAATTTTAGTAACAGACTTTTCCAGCACTGACACTCTCCTTTCTTCAAGAGTGTTCAAAGGTTCAAGGCACAGCAACTTAAAGCTCAGGCAAGAAGTTATATTACAGTGTTCTAAGAGGAATCCTTGTACCTCATCAACTAATTACAGCCAAAACTTTGAAGCATGTAAGTCATTGAGATCTATGGGGTTTTACTACAGAAATACCTTTTTCCAGCACAGTTTTTTTTATTCAACTTACAAATCCACACATGATAGATTCTCTTCACCAGAAACTGGTAATCGATGGGGATTTCATCTGCAAAATTCTGGTAGAAACATGGTTTCAGAGGGATGAACTTGGGGAGCGGTGGGAAGTTATTCACCTTTTCTGGAACACAGAACACAGATTTCAGCTGGGAACAGAAATGTGTCACATCCTCTACACCTTCCCAACAGTGCTGCATGTTCATCCCCTCCCTGCACCCCAAATATTTTGGTTTTCTTCCTCAACAGTGGACAGGACATTTATTCTACTACACACAAGGCTGAGAGAGGGGAGTAGGAACAAGCTAATAAACACCACATGGATTTAACACCTTTACACATCAGTGTGAAGTTGCATAAGAAGTGCTGCAAGATGAAAAACTTAAAATAAGCTCCAGGATGAGCTTCCTCAGGAAGGAGGAGGTGTCAGCAGCACTGGGGGGAAACAGCTGTACAGAGGTGTTTAGTCACAACCTCTCAGAAATCCACAGCAAGAGGAAAGAAACACTGGTGAGTTTCCAGCCAAGCAGATTTATCTTCAGCCATCAGGTGTGAGTAGGCAGGAGCATGTCCTGGCCATGGGTCAGGCCTTAGGAACTGCAGTAGCCTGGGACAATAAGGAATGGTGCCTGAAGGCATCTCCAAACTGGAATTCTGTACCCAGCTATTATCCAGTTCAGGGAAATAAGTCAGATGTTGGGAAGGAATTCTTCCCTGTGAGGGTTTGAGGCCCTGGCACAGGGTGCCCAGAGAAGCTGTGGCTGCCCCTGGATCCCTGGCAGTGTTCAAGGCCAGGCTGGACGGGGCTTGGAGCAACCTGGGCTAGTGGAAGGTATCCCTGCCATGGCAGGGGTGACACTGGATGGGCTTTAAGGTCCCTTCTAACCCACACCATTTTGTGATTCCATGATTGTATGTCGGGATGATTTTTTTGAAAACACCCATGATTTTTAATGGAAAAAGGGTACATTCAAGTTTTTCCTGCAAGGTTAAGCCCTTGGGGAAAGAAAAAGCAAAGAAAAAAGAAAAAGCTTTGCATTCAGAGACAATAAATCAGCAAATGCTGCCAAAAGCTATATGGTGAAGAAAACTCTACCTTGGGAAGAATTTCTATTTTAAAATCAAGTAGTTAAATGCCTAAATCCTCTGCTGCTGTCAGCTCCTGGATTTGTCTGTGTGTGCCTGGATGTGTGTTCCTACATGTTTGGGAATGTTTGCTCTTGCCTTCCAGAGCTGATTAAAGTTTGATTCCAGGGCATTGTGACTAATTGTCTCTAGCCTCCTTCAGCCCCAGTAAACAGAATTAAAAACAACCAGAGGAAGAGATGAAGAATGTCCTGGGAAAACCTCCAAATGGCGCAGGAGATGAGAGGAAATGTCTGAACAAGAACTGTCAGCACAAGAGTTCCCCTTCTCTTCCCATTATCTCCGGCTGAGGAGACATTTTGCAGGAGCAGCTCCTCAGCTCCGTTTGAAGGTTGGCAGGGAAGGACCTAGAGCTGTAGCCAGGCTTTAGGAAGGAAAAGGCTTTCACTCATGCATATTTTCACACAGAAAGTATGGTGAGAACACCCACTGGGAATACAACAGAAGTAGCTATGGAATAATGTCTGAAGTCACCAGCCCAGTTTGACTTCTCCTGACAAAAACAAACATTAAGTCTTCTGCCCCTCCTCACCCATGTCCCTTAAACCCATTTTATATTCATTCTGATGCCCTCCAAGGTGGTTTGAGTTACTGGTTAACACCACTGCTGACTCCATCCCATGGAGAGCTGATGGCCCACAGATGCTTTCAAAGTCCACAGGAATTTGGACTCCTTAGCATTAATTTTTTGTTTGCTGTAAACACCTAATGGGATTTCTCCTGCACAGTGTGTCTCTACAGCCTAGAAAGGAATTTAACAATGCTGGATCAAGGGAAAGGAGGGGGACACACAGCTTTAAAAGCTGAAGGGACAGGTCTCTAGGGAGCCAGTAAGACCAAGATTAATCAAACATAGTAAAAGCAGATTCTCTAACAATTATTTTTTCTTTGAGGGAGGAGGAAACTTTTGTTCTGTCCCTCTTCAACAGCTGAAGCTGCAGATTGTTCCTTTGGTTCTGCTCTCTCCCATTTTCTGCCATGGACAGCAGAGCTGCTGCCAGCTCCCACGTGGTGGGGCCAAAACCAACCAGCCACTGCAGTTTGTCATTTTTCAAGCTCATAAAATGGTCCAAACATCCCCACAATTGTTTGCTAGGTACACAAAGCTGGGGATTACACCTCTTTTCTGCTGCTGCCCAGCTGCTGACCACCTCCTCCCACCCAGAGACCCTGCAGTTCCCAGCTGTTCTGGGTTACGTCTGAGATTAGACAAAATAAATTACATGAAAATATCCCCTTTCATGTCTGACTGCAGAGCTTGGAGTGCTACAGTTCTCCCATCAAGACTGGGATTAACACATCAGATCAGCAAATACAGCCTCTGCTTTCAAAAAATCAAACTGCATCACCCATAAGCAGCAGCCAGAGGCAAGTTCCAGATTTTCTCTTACCTTAAAAAAGCCGGAATTTTGTTATTAATGTCATTACAAGTAAAGTTCAGATGGATTAATATCAATAATATAGCTAGGGATGCTGTGAAAAGCCTCTGTAAAGAAGCAATTATTCTCATGCACTTTTTTGTGAATAAATTCCACCCTCATACAACTTTCAAGCAAGTCACACCTTTGCCTTTATCACCTGACCAGAAACCTCAGGTGACAGCTCAGAACACAGCAGGAAAGTGAATGTGACCAAGGCAAGAGAAGTAGCTGAAGAGCTTTAGGGATCACCAAGGTCTCAGGAAGACACAGGTCACATTCCTGACATGTCACAGCCACCACAGCATCGTTAACAACACTGTCTGAAACCACTCTCCCTATTTGCCACATCTGAGGTGCTCTTACCTGCCATTTCTATCACTTGTGTTCCCTGGTGAGGTTTCAGACAGAGCAATAGACCTGTTGGAGAAAGAAAACCAGGTCAGCACATGTCACTGACCAGTACCCAGAGAACATCCTAGAATTGGGAGTATTCCCAGTGTGTGACAAAAAAAAAGAGCCCACGGTTCCCCCTGCAAACCATGTGTGTCCAATCACCCAAAGTAGGAAGGCTGCAGCCTCACAGAAAGGATCCTGATTTCTCTTTGTGCAGAGGAAGCTCTGGCAGCACCTCATTCAGCCACTTGGAACGTTTGTATTCTCCAGCAGCAAACAAATGTGCTTTTGGCACTCCCTGGCAAAGGCTGAGGATGCTCAGGGAGACTCTGCCAGCACACCTGCAGCTTCCAGGGGCAGCCACACAGGTCAGGGTGGAACCAGCAGAGATCATACATTGGAACAGAAATGTGTAGAGCTCACCAGACTTAATGCCTCATTTAGGTGTTGAGATGATTTGCTGGCTCCTGGCTCTCCGTGGCCCTTCCCAGCTCCTGGAACAAACAGATAATCCCTGTTAGCTGGGCACTGAACTCCTGCTTAACAAAAAAAATAATCAGCTGGTACCAAACCCAACACCCCTCATTATTTTAGAAATTCTGCACAAATGCAAATTCATTCTTCCTGTTACCACCCCTGAGCATGGCTTTAACTCTGGCAGAAGCAAAGCCTGGGAAGTTTACCCAACATCAGCCATGCTGCTGATTTTGGCAGAGCTGATCCCACAGATGAAAGACACAGAGAGGTCTTTGCTGAGCTTTAATTCCATCCCTGCCTCCTTAAGGATAAAAACACCATGTGTCCCTACCTGGAAATCCCAGAATGGAAACGCAGAACATGCAAATCAACCCTGCAAACCAGCACTGTGGGGTCTGACAGAAATGAAGGCAGTCTAGACTAAAAACTGCCCTAAAAACCACCAGCAGCTGCAGCAGCAGGGTCAGAAGAGCCACACTGTATCCAAATCCCTCAGGATTTACAGTAGCTCGTTTCCCTCTCCCGCACCTCCTTGCTGTCCTCCTGGTGCCTTGGTAAGGTCTGGAGGCTGCAGAGTTTTGCACTGGCACAGCTGGTTTTGTATGGTTGCATTCACTTTTCTTCTCATTTGAGCAACTCTAACCCAGCCCTGGAGACAACAGCACTGGGGTAAGAACCAGGACTGTACAGGCAGCCTGTTCTTCCTCTGCAGAGATGTACAAGTTTAAATAAGTCTGCACAGAGGAGAACATGTTATTTCCTTTGATCAGTCTCTAGGAAGCCACAGAGTGGGGACAGGACAGCTCTGTCCCCTGAGAGCTGCTTAGGGATCTATCCCTGTCACAGCTGAGGCCTCCAGGCTGTCCCACAACACCGACAATACCCAGTGCCTGGCAATGTTTTGTAACTGATGGTTTGGAAATAGGAGCCTTTAGCTTTGCATTTTTAAAATGTATGAATAGAAAATAAAGGATGAAGACAGTTAAGAACACCATTAAAACATCACCCCACCCTTCTGCTGCTGTTCCCGGCTGAGATCTGTAAATTTTGGGGAGAGAACAAATGGCTCATGAACAACAGCTACACTAAAGTACTAAGAGAGAGGAATCTTTTACTGAAAAATGAGCCTGTGAATAACGTCCTTCCTCAGAAGAGGATTATTTAGCTGCTGCATTTCAGTGTTGGTGTCCTACAGCTGCAAAGAGGTGTCTATCCACTGGAAAAGGGATCAGAAGGAAAGACTGAGGGGGACATTCCTGGCTTGACAGAACCAAACAATGGTTTTCCTGCAATGGCCAAACAATGCTTTTCCTGCGCCCTCCTCTCAAGGAGACTGGTGGTGCTGTTGAGAGGTTTTAACTCAAATAAATAAATAAAACCCCCAGAGAAAGCAGCATTCTGGTGATGCACTCCCTTCTCCTTTCACCCAACTGTTCTCATCCTCCTCCTCCTCCCCTAACAAACCTCAGCCACACTTTGGTGCTTTGAAGACAGAGCACATGAAATTGGGATTGTCCTGTGCAGGGCCAAGGCTTGGACTCGATGATCCTTGTGGGTCCTTTCCAACTCAGGAGATTCCAGGATTCTAGGATTCTCATGCTAAAAAGCTACAACAGAAACTTCTGGATACTCCCCTCTTCAGCCACCTTTGCTTCCATGAGGAATGTCAGGGAAGTTCCTGGGACAATGACTAATTTGCCTACAGAAAGATATGGCTTGGATCCACAAAGCAGCGTTAAGAACAACTTCCTTCTGCCAGGATAAGCACACACAACTGTTTTACACTGAATAATCAGCTCCTGAGATGTGTTGAATCTTCCACTGGTTCAGCTGCACTGAGACTCCATTCTGGCTCCTGATGAAAGGGAGCTTCTTCCCCAGAATTTCTTCCCAATACCCAATCCAACCCTGCCCTCTGTCAGTTTGAAGCCATTCCCCCTTGCCCAGTCACCACACCCTCTTATAAACAATCCCTCTCCAATATGTAAATCGGATCTCCATTCACCTGGGCATTTTCAGTTTAACTGGGAATAGGTAAAACCCAACACCCTCCACTCCGCTGCAGAGATTTTCTTCATCTATAACCCACTACTTGTGGAGGGAGGAAAAGCCCACAAACACTAAGGAAACTCCGGTGTGAAGTGAACTTCCTTTTTCCACTGTGTTCATCCGTGGTCAATGAATAACTCCAAAGTTCACAGTCCAATGCACATGACTCAGGAGTCCACTGGAGACAGTCAGAGCTTTTCTTCACCAGGATCTCGCAGACAAAATGCCCTGTGTCAGTTCAAGGGACACCACTTCCCTCTCAAACCAGGACACAAACACAAGCAGTGCTGTTTTCCTAGGCAGACAACAACACTATTCCTTTGACTGTGACTGCAGTGTAAAACACTCCACCATCTCAGATTAGGGAAAATTTTGTGAAGGAACACCTGTGGGAATCTACCTGAGGCACATTTTGATTATCACAGAATCCCAGAATATCCTGAGTTAGGAGAGACCCAAAGGGATCATCAGTCCAAGCCCTGGCCCTGCACAGACACCCCAACAATCCCACCCTGGGCATCCCTGGCAGCATTGTCCAAACACTCCTGGAGCTCTGGCAGCCTTGGGGCAGGGACCATTCCCTGGGGAGCCTGGGCACTGCCCCAGCAGCCTCTGGGGGAAGAACCTTTCCCTGAGATCATCCCAAGCCTGACCCAGCTCCAGCCATTCCCTGGGCTTCTGTCCCTGTCCCAGAGCAGAGCTCAGCCCCTGCCCCTCCAGCTCCCCTCGGGAGGAGCTGCAGCCCCCGAGGAGTCTCCCCTCAGTCTCCTCTGCTCCAGCTGAACAAGCCAAGTGCCTTCAGCCACTCCTCAGACCCTTCCCCAGCTCTGTGTCCCTCCTTTGGACACTGACAGCTTTAGGTCCTTCTGATCTTGTGGTGCCCAAAGTGCCCCCAGCTCTTGAGGTGAGGCTGCCCCAGTGTAGAGCAGAGCAGGACAATCCCTCCCTGGCCTGGTGCCCCCAGGACACAGTGACCCCTTGCGCTGCCAGAACTCACTGGGGACTCAGATCCAACTTGCCACCAACCAGGACCCCCAGATCCCTTCCAGTGGTGTTGCTCTCCACACTCTTCTTCCCAGTCTGTCCCCCCAGGATCCAGCTGGCAGGATCCAGCACTTGCCCTTGTCACATGTCACAATGCTGGGGGTTGCTCAGCCCTGGTGTTTGTCAGGGACTCTCTGCCTCGAAGGGAGTCAGCAGCTCCTCCCAATTTAGTATCATCAGCAAACTTACTGAGTATCCCTTGCACTCCTGCTTACTGCACATGCTACTCCTTAGTCCCCTTCTTTATTCTGACCATATCAAATAGTTTTAAAAGTTTGTTATTTCTCCCTACAGTGTTCTCCAGACCCAGAAAAAGGTAGCAGATAATAAACAAAGGCCAAGCCAAAAGAGGAGTAGTGACAGGGAGGTGGCAGAGCTGAACTCATTCCTACTTTGCCATAAACCTTCCAGGTGACCTGAGGCATGTCCCCAAGACCAGATTCGCAGGACACTGGCTCCTCTCGTACCCTGCAGATATCCCAGCCAAACTCAGAAGAGTCCAATATCCTAGGCTTTCTATCCAACAAAACTCCCAGTTTCTGAGTCCTTGCTTTGTGTTTTCCATACTGCTTTTATATTTTCATTGTGATTTGATGACTTTTCTCCCAGGTAACAAGTGACAGGACAAGAGGAAACGGCCTCAAGTTGTGCCAGGGGAGGGTCAGGCTGGACAGCAGGAGGAATTTCTCCATGGAAAGGGTGGTCAGGCATTGGCAGAGGCTGCCCAGGGAGGTTTGGAGTCCCCATCCCTGGAGGTGTCCAAGGAGGGCCTGGACATGGCACTCAGAGCTCTGGGCTGGGGATAAGGTGAGGATTGGGCACAGGTTGGACTTGATGACCTTTTCCAACCTTAAGAACTCTGTGATTCCATGATGCAGCAAGGCCAAGAGCTTCCACATAATCCTGTACTCCAGGGCTTCATCCAGAACACTTTGCCAAGAGCAAACAGAGGGGCAGGATCACAGCACAGAGCAGAACTGTCCACACTCCCTCATCAACAGGGATTCAATGATGGGAGCACAAGCGGAATGAAAAACCTGGGCACAACACACATTCACACATTTCCTGACAGCAGCTCAGGATGATGCTTTGGGGAGGACCATCAGCCCATCAGGCTTTCAGAACTCACCCTGAGCCAGCATACCAGACCTTCCAAAAGAGCCTAAAAGAAACAAGACCCCACAGAAATCCAGGAGATCTGGACTTAAAATCACCTAGCTCAGCAGGGAATCAGTGCAGCCTCCATTGCTCCCAACACAAGCAAATGCCGTTCTCATGGTCTCTCAAGCTGAATTTATAAAGAAAGTGGTGGCTCTGCACTGGTTTTAAGACAAAAGGCTAGGTCTGAGCCCCTTTCAGATACCCAGCTCTTACCAGAACTTCCCAGAGAGGCCAAGGCAGCAGCAATCACTCCAAAACAATCAGTTCAGCATTTTGAACCCAGAGCTGACAACACTTGGGTTTGGTGGTGTTTCCTCTCTCTGACACACTACCAGCCCTCACAGGGTGGGACACTGTCCCCGCAGAGACACAACCAGCCAAAAAAATAACTCCAAAAGCCACCGAGCACAAGCAGGGAGAATGGGAAAACTGTGCATGGCAGCACTGCCCTGAGAAAAGGAGGAGGGAACAATGAAGTTCCAAGGGTTATCCCCCTCCCACATCATTCCAAGATAGGCTCCGCATCCCAGGAGCCTCACAGGGACTCCTAGCTGTACAGGGCGTTCTGCTGCCCCATCTCCCCCCATCCTGGAGCTGGTGAGACAGCAGAATTGGAGACAATTCCCCTCAGGGCTCCCCCAGCCTGTTTACACAGCTGTACCTGCTGAGCAGCAGGTGGGCAGGAGCCTTAATTTGACTATGCAAAACCCACTGCAGACTAATATTGATTTTGGTACAACCACATCCAGAAGTGAAGCGTGGCCACTCCGGAACAGAAACTCGGAAGGCTCAAGAAGACAGAAAGCACAGAAACACCCGTGCTCAGGGCCTGTTCCACCCCTTGTCACCTGCTCAGACTGGCCTCACACAGAAGAATTAGGCTGCAGACAGCAGCAAAAATATTAATTAGACCAGACCAACACTGAAAATATTAATTAGCCCAGAACAACACTGAAATGCAGGTAAATCAATCCACCAATTGCTTCATTTCTAACCCACTGCTCCCTTCATCACAGTTTCCACAAAGGAGTTTCTTGAGAAAGTTACAAAACACTGAGACCAGAAACTAGAAGGGGAAATTAGAAGGGGAAATAAAACTACAACATCTGGGTGCTGTCTATCGAGGGCAAAACACACATCTCCGATACCCAAACCACACATATCAGTGAACTTCACCCTCACAACCCCTGGAGAGCCCCTGTCACGAACCTCCCATCGGGAGCGGGGCAGCCGGGCTGTGTCACCCTGTCCCCCTGCGTCCCCCCGAGCGCTGCCAGCCGTGTCCCCATGTCTCGAGCGGCAAACTGCCGAGAGCCCGTCGGGAGCGGATGGAGCTGGCAGCGCCGGGCGGAGGTGTTAAGGTCTCACCCCCGCGGCACACGGCCCGGCCCGGCTCCTCCCGCCCGCTGCCCCCGATAGCGGCTCCCGGCGGGGCCGCCCCCGATCCCTCCCGCCCGGGCTGTCCCCGATTCCTCCCCACACACACGCCCCGTCCCCCCAGACCTGTCCTCGATACCTCCCCAAGCACAGTGCCCCATGCAGCCCCCTCCTCTGCCGCCCCCGGACTGCCCCGTTCCCCCTGCCCGGACAGCCCCGGGCTGAGGGAGTGTCACCCCGCTCCGCCCCCGCTGCACCGAGCCCCCGAGACCACCCGAGACCACCCGCGACCCGTCCCGACCCCCGGCTCCCCCCTCGCCCCCGGCTCCCCCTCGCTCCTCCGTGGCCCACTGCTCCCCCCTCACGCCCCCAGACCCCCAGCCCCCCCCTACCCCGGCACTCCCCCGACCCTCAGCTCCCCCCAGTTCTCCCCGTCGCGCTCCCCCTCCCCGACCCCGCTCTCCCCCATCCCTCCTCCCAGGCCGCCCCCTGCCCGCCCGGTCCCCCCGGCCCGGTCTCCCCGCGCCCACCTCAGCGAGCGCCCGGTCCCGCTCCCCCCGGGCTGCCGCGGGGCGCGCTGGGAAACGGAGTCCCGCCAATATCCTCCGCCGCTGCTAGCCCCGCGCTGTGGACTACAACTCCCAGCGCCCCCCGCGGCACACACCCGCCGCTGTCATGTGAGGGGCAGGGCAGAGGGGCGGGGCGGCGGCGCGGGACGGCGGCCGGGAGGGACAGAATTGTGCGAGGTACCGGATCGACCCACCCGGGCTGTGGCGGGGGAGAGCAGGAGGTGCTGCAGGGGCTGGAACATCGCTCCGTGGGAGAGGGTGGGAGAGCTGGGGGTGCCCAGCCTGGAGAGGAGAAGGCTCCAGGGAGACCTCAGAGCTCCTGCCAGGGCCTGAAGGAGCTCCAAGATTGCTGTAAGAGGGAGTTCCGACAAGGGCCTGGATGGACAGGACATGGGAATGGCTTCCCACTGCCAGAGGGCAGGGAGAGATGGGATATTGGGAAGGAATTGCTCCCTGTGAGGGTGGGGAGGCCCTGGAATGGAATTCCCAGAGCAGCTGTGGCTGCCCCTGGATCCCTGGCAGTGTCCAAGACCAGGCTGGACAGGGCTTGGAGCAACCTGGGACAGTGGAAGGTGTCCCTGCCATGGCAGGGGGTGGATGAGATGAGCTTTGAGGTCCCTTCCAACCCAAAACATTCTAGGATTCTGTGATTCTGGTACAGCTTGGTCCCAAGAGCACAGAAGAAATTAAATGTTTTTCCAATTAAAGACTTTGAAGGTTTCATTTTCAGTCCCTTCACTAAAACTTAAAATCACTGTTTCCAACATCATTAGGGTTTTGGGTTTTTTACCTTGTAAAACAGACTTTATTTTTCTTCCTGTAAATTTTGTGTGATACACATCTATGTACCTATAGAACACACCTCAGTAAAAAGGTTTTCATCCATACATTATATTACTTTTTATTTAATGTTATGAAAAATTCCGACAACGGTTTTGTCCTTAAACAAACATTTCTCCCTCCCCTACTCTCCCTTCCTAAGCTGACTGGTCCAAAAGAGGAAATTTTATTTAATTTATTTATTTTCTTTTCTGTCCCCTTCCAGCCCAAATACTTTCGTTTGGTTCTAGAGCTCCTTAAGTTCTTTCTTTCACCACTTTTAACTCCTTAACGTAGGTAGGAATCCCTCTCCAAGGTTCCAGCTCTCTGCAAATCCTGCTAACTCAGCCACATAAAAACTCAACTCGACTTTAAAAGACATTTCCAAATGCTGGGGCTGTGATTTCTGTCACTCCCAGGTCCAGGGAGTGTGTCAGCCTCATCCCTCTTAGCTAAGCAAATGCTGAGACCTCTCTCTGTAAACTTTCCCAAAAACTTCTCCAAACCCCACCAAGTTTCCCTGCAATTCAGCTCCTGGGGCTCCTGCTTGTGTTCAGCCCCTGCTCTGGGTGGGCTGCCCAGTTTTGCCGGGGATTTTCCCCACAGTGAGCACTGGCAGTGCCGCTGGCTCCAGGATTTTCCAGCTGGGCGGGTGTTTTTGGGAAGGAAGGGCCAGGTCTCCTCTTCCCATCCGCCCGGATCATCGACACGCAGGGAATATTTTGGGTGTGAACCAGCAGAGGTCACTCGGCCCCAGTAAATCCAGTGCTGCTGGACCAGTAAGAGAGGGCGCGTTACTGGGGGACAGCGAGGCACGGAGCCGGGGAGGGGACACCGCCCTGGTCACCTCCGAACTCCTGTCCTCAGCCCCGTGGGACAGCCGCAGGGATCCCATCCCTCCGGAGCCCCCTGACCCCGGACTTCAGGTGTGAACCCTCCTCAACAATTCCCAGCTTCTGCCCCGGAGCCATTTTTCCTGAACATTTGTTGTTTGAAGAGCAGCTCTTCACAAGGAATTTTTCAATGGATTTGCCATGTTTTAATTTATTTTATTTTTCTGAAATACACCAAAGAAACATGACATTTTTGGGGGAAAAAGAGACATATTTTGTAAAATGAAAGCCAAAGTGTCAGTGTGCAGCAACCCAAGGGTGACACCCTCAGCTCTGGTGGTCCCTGTGAGCTCCCACATCAGACACAGCTCTGCTTCCTCCCTCCCCAGAGTGGGTGATGGCCTTTCCCAACACCTCCACAAGCTGTGCCCTGTTTCAGGCTGCTCCCAGCTCTCAGTTGCAGCCAGGATTTGTCCTGCAGTAGCTGAACTCCATGGGTGGGAACGTGTTGTCCCCTTGGAACGGCCCAGGGCAGCAATGGGAATTGGGATTGAGTGACCCTGCTGATCCAAGGATCCTTTTTCATTCTTTCCCTCTGCTCCTCGATTGTGCTGCTGAGGGATGCAGCTCTGGATGTGTAGAGGGAGCAGGGAATGGACACCCATTTGCAGGGGAAGCAGAAGGAAACAAGGATGAGATTTGCACGTTTTACACCCAGTGATCCTTTTGGCCTGTCTGCACCCAGAGCAGAGATTCACAGAGTCCTGGATTATCCTGAGTTAGAAGAGATCCACAAGGACCAGAGCTCAACTCCCAGCCCTGCACAGACACCCCAACAATCCCACTCTGGGCATCCCTGGCAGCATTGTCCAAACGCTCCTGGAGCTCTGGCAGCCTTGGGGCAGGGACCATTCCCTGGGGAGCCTGGGCAGTGCCCCAGCAGCCTCTGGGGGAAGAACCTTTCCCTGAGATCATCCCAAGCCTGACCCAGCTCCAGCCATTCCCTGGGCTCCTGTCCCTGTCCCAGGAAGCAGAGATCAATGCCTTGCATCCGAGTCCTTGCATCCTTGTTAAATCCAGGACATGCATGTACATCCGTGTACCACGCCCTGGTATATCCAGGGTATTCTTTCCTTTCCCAGTCCTAGGAACAGGTCCCAATTCCTAGGACCGGGAACTGTTTGAAAATGAATCCCAAATGGTCCTTGTCTCTCCCTAGTTCCTTCCCACAGATGTACCATCCCCCCAGACCTGTCCCCAATCTCCTGCCCCAAAATGTGGCCCTGGTACAGCCAGGTGCAGTCCCTGTCCTCAGCTCAGGAGTGTTTAAATAGGATTCCCCGATGAAGGACCTTCCTAGACCTCTGCTCTTCCATGGAGTGCCCAGGCTGGAGGATGCAGAGGGGCTGGGAAATGCTTCCAAAGGCTCCAAACCAAGCACACACCCACAGGGCACAAATCCAGCCTCTCCCTGGCTCACTTTGGTGTGTTCTTGGCATTAAGTGACGCAAGAACACCTCTCACCATTTAAAATTTACCCTTTTGTCCAAATCCTGCACAGGATAGATGGGATATTGGGAAGGAATTGTTGGCTGTGAGGGTGGGGAGGCCCTGGCACAGGTTGCCCAGAGCAGCTGTGGCTGCCCCTGGATCCCTGGCAGTGTCCAAGGCCAGGTTGGACAGGGCTTGGAGCAACCTGGGACAGTGGAAGGTGTCCCTGCCCATGGCAGGGGGTGAAATGCAATGATCTTTAAGGTCCTTCCAACCCTAACCCTTCCATGATTCTGGTACAGCTCAGTCCTGAGCCCATGGAAGAGATTAAAGGTTTTTCCATGGCTTTGAGGCATTCACTTCCACTCTCACCCTTTTCTAAAGTTTAAAATCACTATTTCCAACATTATGATTTTTTTTAACCTTGTAAAACAGACTTTATTTTTCTTCCTGTAAATTTTGTGCAATATACATCTATGTACCTATAGAACACACCTCAGTAAAAAGGTTTTCATCCATACATTATATTACTTTTTATTTAATGTTATGAAAAATTCCGACAACGGTTTTGTCCTTAAATAAACATTTCTCCCTCCCCTGCCCTCCCTTCCTAAGCTGACTGGTCCGAAAGAGGAAATTTTATTTAGTTATTTTCTTTTCTTTAAAAAAATAGAAATTACAATCTTACAAGACAGAACATTCAATGAGAACAGAAGCATTTTCCTAAATCTAAAAAGTAAAACATTTCCATAAAACCTGTTGGTATCTACAGGTAGGTGTGTGTGGAGGGTGGTAAATGGAAATAAAAGGTTTTCCATTTCTTCCTTTCATTCATAGAGATAAAAAATAACATAAAACCGACTGAAACTTTATATATTTTTCTCTTTTGCACCAACATTCACAAGAATATATATTATATATATTTTTGATCCATCTTTATACACAGTGTGAGGGTTCTGTAGGTGGAAATGGACACTCAGCTAAACTGCCAGAGCAGACAAACAAACACTAAATTAATCTTGGTCTGGAAAAGAGCCATCGCTGGCGGCCGAGGCTGCTCAGGGCTGTTGGAAAGGAACATCCCACGCTGGGATGGGAACGTCTCCGAGATGCTGAGCACGGAGCACCAGAGCCAGCCAGGGGCTCAGGGCTTCTGGCCATCCTCCCCACTGGCCACAGGGGAGAGCAGAAATCTCCCTTTTCCAGGCATTTCTGCCCCGGCTTTGTTGTTTGCCCTTTCCCTGTGAGCTCGGAGCTCTGGGTGGCCCAGTGGGGTGTGAGGGACCTTGGCACAGCCCTGGCAAGCCCAGAGCAGGGGCTGCCATCCCTTGCCATCCCTTGCCATGCGCAGCGCCCATCCCAGGCCAGCAATCACCGAATCGACCCCGAATCACTTTATCCCCTCCCAAGAAATCATTAAATCAAGTTGGTTCCTTTAAAGAGAACTGAAAAGTGCAGGTTCCCGCGGTTTGGCAGGTCGAGTTACACGTGCTTAATACTTCCAGTCTTCCCTAGGTTCCCACGGGGGGCTCGTATTGCTCAGAATAATCCAGAATCTCTCCCCATGGGATGGACGCTGTGTCGTGAGCCAGAGAAACGCGGCCGGCGGCGAGGGCTCCGCCTGTTCCCGAGTTAAGGTGCTTTCCTGGGTTCTTTGCCGGATGAAATGAAGTCGGTGGCGTTGACCATTGGTGCGTGTGTTGGCTGACGAGTACTGAGGGCGAAAAGAAGGGTGTGTGCTTTTTTTTTCTCTTTTTCTCTTTTTTTCCCCAAACATTTCCAAACACCCGTGGGCTGTTCCCTCCGAGCACGGCAGCGCTGCCGCCCTGCCCCTGCGAAGAAGCACAGTCATGTTCTAGGGGTGCTTTTCCCGGGAAGTGAACGGTGCTGTCGGAAAAGATGCTTCCAAAAAAAAAGGCACAACCCTCTGGACGTAAAAGGCAGTACTGACTTCTCGCTTCTGTCCAAGCTTTGGGAGCTGGGAGGGCGGGAGAGGAGCCTGGCAAATCCCCACCCCGTGGACGCTGCGCTGGACAGCGACGCATTGGCACTGGACGTCGCGTGGGGCCGTGGGAGGGCTGGCAGCCTTTTCCTGGAGACCTGGCTCCAACGGCAAGGGAGCCGAGGCTGGCAGGCTCCAATCTGCTCCCAGAAGCAGTTCAGATGTGGTCAGCAAACCCAGGGAGCTCAGGGCTGCACGCGGCAGGCGGCAGCTGCAGGGGAGGAGAGCGATCCCACATTTCCCTCTGCCTTCGAGCAGAGCAGAAATCCCATCAGCTTCCTGGGGAGTCTTCCCTCATCAAGGTTGGTCCATGGTCTTCCCTAGGAGATCTTTTAATAAAAGCAGGAATATCCCTCATGTCACTAAGAAAGCTGCTCGTTTAGTATAAAGGGTGCAGTTATGGAATAGAAGGTTTTTGGCTCATGCCCAAGGATGATCCGAGCTGCCGGAGGATGGGATTGGGTGCACGAGGAATCAACACAAAGCAGGAAAGGGGCTTGGGATTTTAGCCCTTTGTCAGCAGAAACTGGGGCTGTCTCGGAGCAGATTTTTCCCTTGTAGTTTTTGGCATTTGCTACAGCAGGAGCAGGAACAGGGACGGAAAAATGCATCTGCAGAGCCACGGAGTCTCTCAAGCATTCCCTGCTGCTGTGGCTAGAACAGCATCACCCCACAAATCCTTCCCTTCATCACCTTTTGAGCCTCCCAAAGGAGCAGCAGGTCTCAAACACACCACATTCCTTCCAACCACCCTTGCTCCTTGAAGGAAAGGAATAAGGATCCTTCACTTCTCCCTGACTCCAAGCAGGCAGTTTCTCCCCCAGAAAAGCTCCTAAATCCTGCTAACTAGAGAAGAAACCCCAAAATAACAGTTCTAAGGAGCTCATTGAGGGGAAAGCCTGGGTCCAACTCAACCTGCAACAGCAGTGTCATCTGTGCTCCTGTGTGTGGGGTGGGAAGGGGGAACCCGGGAATGGGACCGGGTGTGGGCTGGGTAGAGGAAGGGTCACAAACCCTCCACTGGATGCTGAACCATGGGGCAGTTTTAATGGGATTGATGGGAAAACACACAACAGCAGCACCCAGAGAGCCACTGCTGCTGTGGCCACCACAGGGACAGGGACCCACAGGGACAGCAGCCCCTCCAGTGCCCATGGGTGCCTCTGGGGTGGGATGGCCAGGACTTGGGCTGTCTGCAGTCACACAGGCTCGGGAAAGCTTTGGGGATGCAGAAAGGTGGCACGAGGCAGGTGAACCTGCTGAATCGGCTCCACAAAGTCAGGTGGTTGCCCAGCTGGAGGAGAAGTGGAAAATGCTGTGGTGGAGGGCATGGACAACCTGCAAAACTTTTCTCCCACTGCACTGGGCATCCTTTCCCTCAAACCAGCCTCCTTCATGGGACAATCCTGTGCTGAATCCCCCACAAGCCACAGCCAGACCTTTCTTGGCCAAGCTCCCTCGGGCCCACTGTGCCTGTGGGAAAAGGAATAAAGCAAAGGCTCTGTCTTTGCCCTCTCCTCAGCTGCAGCCCCAACCCCATCCAGCCGAGTCAGCGTTGCCCCTTCTTTATCCCATGCCTGGTGTTTGGGTTTAAAAAAAACAAAAACAATAAAATAAAAATAATAATTAAAAAAGAAAGAAATAAAAATCGGAGGTGGAGAGTGCAGCCGGGACAGCGGGAACGTCGCTGCCTCCTCCCGCCTCACCGGGAGCAGCCGGTCCCTCACCACTGCCGGGAGCATCTCCTCTCCCGAGCAGAGATTTCACATTCATTTCACTGGTATGGCAAAGTCCGTTTGCTTTTTCCTTCAAGGTGCTTTACATTCAAGAGCTATTGCAATCCACAGCGAGGAGACGGGGCCGGGGAGGCACCGCAGCCCCCCCAGGGTTCTCTTGAGTTTGATTATTTGATTTAAATAAATTGCCCCAAACCTCTGAAGTGCAGTTCGTCTCCAAAGTTTGGGGTGCTCAAAGGGGGCCGCTGGCTCCCGGCCTTAGCTCTCCCGGGGGTCACTGTACTGAAGCTCCGAGTTGAAAACCTCCTTATAGAGGGGGGAAGTTCATGGCCGTCTCTGGGTGCAGGAGACGGAAAAATTCCAGCTTGTCCAAGTGCAGGTTGCAAATGGTCTTCATCAAGGGCAGCTTGGAAACCATCTGCAGGGAGAGAGGGAGCTGGTGACCACTGGGATCCTGGGTATAGTGGCCCTGATGCCACTGCCCTTCCTCCCTTGGGAACAAGCAGAGGGATTTGGGGACCACTGGGTTCCCAAATAGTGTCCCTTGCACTGCTATTCCCTCCTCCCTGGGTACAACGGGTGGAGTTGGGGACCACTGGCTCTGCCTGGCACAGGACACCAGCAGGCACCCCACCTGTGGACAGCCTGGCAGCAATGTGGCCTCACCCCCAAACCCACATCTTTCCACAGAGGAGGCTCCTCCCCAAAACCCCAGCACTGTCTTGGCCAAAGCATTCCCAAAATGGCTCCTTTAACCTAAAAAATCCCCACTGCCTGATGCACTGCCAGGTTCTGCAGCACGGGTCTGCTTCTGCCTGCACCACAATGGAGATTCACAGCCCTTGGAAAGAGAAATTCTCCTCCTTTGGCAGCTCTGAAGTCTCACTCCCCAAAACACCTGTGTGTGGCTCATGAGCTATGGCACAGCCCTGTCCCCCAGCTCAGACACCCTCCTGGCACCCCTGGCAGGGTTCTCTGTACCACTACCTTCGAGAGCTTGTCCTCGGCGGAGTGTTTCTTCTGGATCTCGTGCTGCAGAGCCACGTAGATCTTGTCCTGGAGCTTCTGCACCTTCTTGGACTCAGTCAGCCATGGGCGATCTGTGAGAGACAAAGGACAGAGTCACCAGAGGGTCAGAGTCACCAGAGGGTCTCCCCCAGGCATGGGGCAGTGGTCCCTGGCTCTTGTAACCCTTCCTGCTCTCCAGGATGGTTTTGGGGACGCACTGCCCACCCCACTGTGGGTGACACAGCTCCTCCCACCACAGAGATCTGGCAGATGCATTTTGTGCATCTTTAGATGCATTTTTTTTCCCCAGGATTAACTGAAATCACCCACCAAGGAAGCAGCACGTAGGTTTATGGGGTCAGCTCTCCCCATGGGAGAGCTGGGTGTGGGATTCTCCCCAAGGCCCCCCTGTACCTGGGGAGAGCAGGACGGCAGCGGTGAAGAGGGCGAGCTCCTCGTCCGACAGCTGCAGGCGGCACAGGGTCCTCCCCAGCTCGAAGACGGCGCCGATGAGGTCGTCACAGCCTGAGCAGTGGGACAGTGGGAAAGAGGGGGACACAACACTGTCACTGCTGTGCCCAGCCCCTCCACAGCCCCATCCATCAGCAGAACCCAGCGACACCCAAAGCTTGGAAAAATTTCGGGAGGTGAGGTGGGCGAAGGGGATCCTGGATGCTCACCTGGCTGCAAATCGCAGCATTGTCTGGGCTCCAGGGGGAGGGGGAAGGACCCCGAGGGAGGGGCAGCTTGGCAGCTCTTACCGAGAGATTTGAACATCTGCATCCCGCCGAACTTGCCCTCGAAGAGAACGGTGTTGTTCAGGGGGTTGAACGCGCGGATCATGCGGATCAGGAGCACCTCGAGGCAACCTGATGTAGGCAGAGAGAGCGCAGACGAGGGCAGGGCAGGGCGGGGCAGGGCAGGGAAGGTCAGGGGGGTTTCCATCATCCCAGGACCAAATGTAAGAAAGAGGAAAGCCCCCAGTGCATGTTTGAGGTCCAGATTGTTCATTCCCAAGAGCAGAATGGTTATTTCGACAAGTCCAGTTTGAGTTTTGGGGTTGGTTGGGTTTTTTTAGGTGTCCAATTGTGACCACAATATTTCACCAAAGGGAAATATTATCCAGTCATTCGCAGCGAGGCACAGAGAGACCGAGGTCATGGTGGAACACCGAGAGAGAAGAAAGGGTGAAAACAAAATAAATAAAAAGAAAATGGAAGGAAGAAATGAAAGAACGAGTTAAACTCCAGCGCGTCGGGCACAGCCAGCTCTGCTTCGGGGTACAGTATCCCACTGGGACACTGGCACGTGTCCCCAGGGCTGGGTGCAAATCTCAGCTCCCCAACCCTGACAGATCAGAAACCAGGAGGGTTTTCCACTGTTTTGGGGATTTTGCGCATTCAGCTCCTCAGCCTGGGCACGGCATCACCAGCTTGGGCAGATGGAAGGGTGGGGGACGTGGGTGTGCGCTGCCATCATCCTCCTCTTCCCAGTCTCTTGCTGGGAGAAGAGGCCAATCCTTTTCTCTCAATCCTCCCTGCTCCCGTTTGATTTTGGCACCCCTTTTCCCAGGGGAAAACCTTCTGTTCTCATTTCCATCCCAGTTTCTGGGTGACATTTGGATGAGGGCGGCCATGGAGAAAAGCCTCTGCCCAAGGCAGCCACTCCCCTCGTGCCCGCCCTCACCATCGCCCTTAAATGTGACCTTCAGCTCCTTCCAGCCCAGCACCTGCTCCCCCAGCACCGGGAGAACTGGGGCAGCGAGGGAGGGGACTCTGAAAGGAAAGCACCAGCCAAGAGAAAAGATGGGATTTGCTTCTTGCCCTACAGCTACTGCTCAGAAGTGCTGGGGACATGAGGGGGACAGTGGGGACACAAAGCGGGGGTGGCAGGGAGGTGAGGGGGGCGGTGGGGTTCCCCCCCCCTTACCGGCTTTCAGGAGGATGATCTGGTCGTTCTGGCAGAGCTCCATGAAGCCGTCGATGCGCTTGGCGAACTCCACCACGTACTGGATGGCGTTGGAGATCTGCAGTGAGCACTGCTGCCACATGGCCTCACAGCTCTGCGACACAGAGAGGACACTCTCAGGGTGTGCTGACACCCCAGCACCCCAGCTCTGGGACCCCCAGGGTAGGGAAGAGACGCCAGTGCTGTGCCATCCATGGGGGATGGTGGCATTAGGACACCTGGCATGTGAGCTATCACCACAAACTCCCCCTCTGGGCAGCCCCCAAAACACTGACAGAGCCTCCTCACCCTCCTCGCCCTCATCCCCACCTCAGCACAGCCCCAGGGGACACTGGCTTTGGGACAGGGGCTGTGGCAGTGACACTCACCTTGCTCTGCAGGGCACGGACCTCCTCAGGGGAGTAGAGGCTCCACGCCAGGCGCTTGAGCTCCTCCGTTGTGTACTGGCATGTCTCCAGGTGTGACTTCACCACATTCTGGGCCACCCGGTCTGCAAGGTGGGGACAGTGGCCAATGAGACCTGGGGACCCCAACCCCGTCCTCTCCGGGGTGTCCTGGGGGGCTGCTGGGCTGAGGGTGGAGGGGTAGAGGGACTCTCACATGGTGTCACGGGACGGGAGGACAGGTGGGGCAGCAGGGGCTGAGCCTAAAGCAAAGCAAGGGATGTGCCACATGACCTTGGGTGTGCTGAGCTCCCTCGGGGAGGCTTGGGGCTGCTCTGAGAGCTGTGGCTGGGCTCATTTCATAGAATCCCAGAATAGTTTGGGTTGGAACCTTAAATCCCATCTGCTCATCAACCTTACATCTCATTCCAACGCCCTGCCATGGGCAGGAACACCTTCCCCTAGACCAGGTGTGTGCTCCCAGAGCTGGGTGTGTCCTGCAGGGCACTGGGGTGGCCCCGAGCAGCATCCCAGGGCCACACACACCCCACACAGCCCAGCACCGCACCGACGCTCACCAATCTCTAGGACAGAGATGTCAGGGGGCAGCTGGGCACCCTCCAGCGCCCCGTGTGCCAGCAGCGCCGGCTCCAGCATCAGCTCGTAGATGGACTCCTGCTTGATGAGCGTGGCATCGGCCACATCCAGGCTGGACTGGTCGGGCGAGGGCTGCGCCGAGGCCAGCAGGTCCAGGTTGTAGTAGGTGCTGCTGCCATCGGGAGTCAGGGGGAAGTCGAAGAGGAGCCCATCTGACAGCGTGGAGATGTCGTCCAGGTCCGAGAGGCCGCTGCTGACGCTGGTGGTGTAGACACGGCTCAGGGGCTCGGGCTCATCCTTGGTGCCACCGCTCTGCTCCTGGCTCTGCTGGTGCTTCTGCACCTCGGCGTAGAGGCTGTCCCGCTGCTTCTTGGACATGCGGCCGAACTTCACCGCTGCCCCGGGGGAGATGGCGGCCGTGTCAGGGCAGCTTCACCTCCCAGAGCAAAGCCACGACTGCCCACCCCCCTGGGAAATATCCTGGCTCCCTGGAGTGCCTGATTTGGGGGTCTATGAGCCCCGAGCAGGGCAGGGACTCCACTGGATGCACCCACCCCCGCCCCACCCCAGACCAACCCTGGTCTAAACTAAACCAGTTTAGATTTTCCCATGGAAAGCACAAAAGCATTTCTTACTTCCCAAACCCTCCTTGAACTGGGCTGGCCCTGCAAGGGAACCAGCTTCATCCTGAGAGCCTGACTTGCCCCAAGGAGGAGCAGGCAGCCTCTGGAAACCCCACGCACCCCCGGGCACGACTCACCGTCGCGGGACATGCCCAGAGCCAGGCATTTCTGCAGGCGGCAGTGCTGGCAGCGGTTGCGGTTGGTGCGGTCGATCAGGCAGTTCCTCTGTCGGGAGCAGGAGTAGCTGGCGTTGTTCTGCTGGCTCCTCCGAAAGAAACCCTGCACGGGATGGGACGGGAAGAGTTAGGGAAGTGCCTGGCTGGTCCAGCCCCCGCGGCATCCCCCCTGACCGCACGCAGCTCTCGGCGTCCCCGGGCTCACCTTGCAGCCTTCGCAGGTGATGACACCGTAGTGGATCCCTGAGGACTTGTCCCCGCAGATCTTGCACGGGATCACTTCAATTTGGGCTGCGGGGGATGGGGAAAGGGGGGAAATCACGGTGATTAATAATGGTCACTGCTGAACGGATGGAGGGACATGGCACCCCCCTCCACGACAGCAGAGGGCTGGCTCAGCACCTGGGGAAACTGAGGCACAAGAGTTGGACCCACCGGCAGCCCAGCCCTTCCCACAGACCCGGCAAGGATGCTTGCACCTCAGAGAGGTCCCTAAAGTCTCACACAGGGTGTGGGGTACCCCCATCTGCTCCCCCATCCTCCCCAGAAGCAAGAGACAGGGTAGGAAAGCCCTTGGAGCTGGGAAAGCACAGGATGTTTATGCCATAGCCTGCCTGGGACCCTGTTTTGGAGCAAATCTCCTCATTTTCAAGTGATGTGTGCACCAGGACAGGACAGCCTTGGCACAGGGACCATCCCCATCCCTGCACTACAGATGCTCTGCTGCTGGAGGTCTGGCCCAAGCAGAGGGGCTGGGCCCCCCTGCTCCCCCAGCAGCTGCTTTGAAGCCCAGGACCGATATAGCCATCCCCAGCTCAAGGTCCCGGCCCCCTTCCCCCCACAAATCCGCTTCCCTCCCCGCTTCTGCTTCACTGGCACTGAGCTGCTAATAGGCTTCGTCCTCCTCATTTTCCAGCTGCCCCAGATCTGGGCTGGCTCTGCCCTCCCCACCCACGCGGGGGGGACGCAGGGCACCCCCGGGACTCGTACGTGCCTCCCGGCATCTCTGCACCCTCTAATCCCGCTCCAGCCCCCACACCCCCGGCTGGGCTCAGCCTGGCGTTGCTCTCGAGGGTGCTGGGCAGCCGCCGCCATGCCAAAATAACCCCCACGGCCAGATTATGGTTATTTCCAATCTCCTGGGCCTGTGCAAATCCCCGCTCGGGTAATTCCCTTCTGCCTCTCTTTTCCCCTGGGAGCCATTGGCTCTGGTCGAGGGATGTGTTTTGTGGGGCCACCTCTGCGGGTGACAGCCCTGGTGCTGGGCCAGTGCCACCTGTACCCCAGCACACGACAGTGTCCTGGTTCCCTTGCTGCCTTGAGGGAGGCTGGGCTGGGGTAGAGGAGCTTCACTGGCTAGAGGGGCAGCCGAGGTGCCATCAGTCCCTCAGGGATGCTCAGTCTCCCAGGGATGGTATTGGTCCCCCCAGGGATACTCTCAGCCCCTCAGGGATGCTCAGTCTCCCAGGAATGCTATTGGTCCCCCGGGGATGGCGTTTGTTCCCTCAGGGATGCCATCAGTACCCCCTCTAGAGATGCCATCACTGTATCACCTGGGGCAGGTTTGCTTCCGGCCACAGTGGGGAAGGATTTATTCCAAATCCGGATGGAAGTGGAGGGAGGGATCCCTCCTGCATCCATTGACTCACTGCTTAACCCAATGCCCCACATGCACCAGGTGATTTTGGGGCTTACCCCTCCTTCCCAAGGCTGCTGAGCTGGGCTTTTCCCAGGGCTGTTTGTTGTCCCCCTCCCCCCGACTGAAGAGAGTCGCATCCTGTCCCTGCCCCTCCCCAAATCCTCTGCCCACGCCTCTGCTGTGGCTGTGGGCTTGGAGCAGCAGAGCTGATTCTCCTGGGGTGAGCAGGGCAGGGATGTCCAGGGCATCCTCACAGCCCCCCTGCTGCACCGCGGCCCCAGGGTCACCCCTTTGGCAGGAGGAAGGACGCACCGACAGGGCCTCGTATGGCCACCCCCAAATCACCACCCAATGACCAAGACACCCCCAATTCCCTGGCTCCTGCTGGCATCCTCACCCACGCTGCCGGACAGGGGTGCAACCTGCAAAGCACGGGGACCCCTCCCTGCCCCAAGCCCTGTCCCAGTCGCCCGGATGGGACAGAGGAGGTGGCATCGCGGGGGGCACAGGGAGGGGGTGCCACCCCCGGCAGGAAGCGGCGTCGGCTCGTTATGCAACGTTAATTGCAGCCGCCGACTGCGCGGGTGATGCATCGCGGGCGCCGCGCCCTCACGCCCGCGGCCGATACTCCGGTACCCGGAATTACCGGCACCGGCTGGCAGCGGGGCTGAGCGCGGCCCGGTACCGCCGGCACCCGCACAGCGGAGCCCACCCCACAGTGCCCCCCAGGCCCCAAAAGCCCCAACGATCCCGATGGCTTCGTGTGCTGCCGATGGCCACATCCCGCCCCCCGCTGGAGCGGAGCCCCCCGAGAGCCCCCGGAGCTGAGGGCACGTCGGGATGCTGCTGTCCTGGCTCCTCCTGGTGAAGGAGAAGCCCTGACCACCCGCCGTGTGCCTGCAGCCTTTTGGGGCTCTAATTACCATCCTGCTAATTACCCGGCCGTGCCCGCCACCGGCACCTGACCCGCTCGTAAGACGCTCGCCCCAAATAACTGACGTGGAGATACGGCCGTAACCTGGCGATGGCAATTACAGCCCAGCACGGTTAATTGCTGCTCTGATTGTAAACCCGGCTGAATCACCGAGTCGGCTCCATCCGTGTCCCCTCGTGCCGCGGCCAAGGACCCTCGGGGCGGCTGCATCATCTCCCCTGCGACCCCCAAACAGCCCCTGGGGCGAACCCAGCAGGATGGCATTCCCTGTGGGGTGCTGGTGGGCTGGCCACGGCAGCTCCCGCATCCCCCAAATCTCACTGTGATCTGCGGAAACATCACAGTAGACCTCAAATTCCGGATATTCCCCCCTTCCCCCCCCGTGCCTCAGTTTCCCCACCGGCGCGTTTGGCGTCTCTTCCCACCACAACCGTGCCAGCATCGGTCACACTGCAAACGGGAGCGGGGGGGAGGGGGTGTTTGGGACGGGGTGAACCCCTTCCCCCCTCAGGGGGAGGAGGAAGGGAAACTCCACCCTGGGGCCGATGGGGCTAAAATAGGGATCAGGATAAAAGAAACAACAAAAGGGTTAATAAAATAAGTAATAATGATCTCCAGCCGGCAATTAAAATGTCCCGGCGGTGGTATTTGCTCTCCTCCCACTGTAAACACTTCTTGCCCAACTCCCGGCCCGCTGCCACCGGCCGGCCCTTATGTAAGTGGCCCTGTGGCACGGTCCGGCCGCGGGGCCTGGCCGTGGCGGGGCGATGGCCCCCGGTCCGGCGGCTGCGCGTGGCCCCGCGGTTGGAGCCATCCTGTCCCACTGACACACTTTCTGCCCGTGGCCACGCACGCTTGTGTAACCACGGCTGTTAACCCTTCCCGCGGCCGCAGCCACGCCGGGACCGGGCTGGGGCTCACGGCATCACCCCCGCTCTCCTGCCACCGGCAACGGGGATTTTGGGGCATTTTGGGGTGATACCTCCAGCTGGGGACACCCATTTGCCACGCTGAGCTGCAGCTCTATGTGGGGGACACAGCTCTGTCCCTGCACAGTGCCCAGGTCGCCTGTCACCCCCCAGCCCCAGATGTGTGTGTCCCCCTCAGCCCAGCACCGTTTTCCTCAGACCAGGCTGGAGGCTCCGGTGGTTTCGGCAGAGCCAGAGCCACCCTCCCCGGAGCAGGAATTGGCCTTGGTGCCATGCCGGCACACCCTCCTCTCCATCGCCTCCGCCCCAAGGGCGGGCATCTCTTGCACCCCAAAACAAAACAAGGCAGGCCCTGCAGGATACAGCCAAGAGGAGCTGGACCCCTTCAGTGGGACAGGGAGGATGGCAGCCCCATCGTCCTCCTTCCCCCGTCCCTCCCCTCGGCTGTCTGATCTCACTGCTTTGGGAAAATCACCCCAAAACCCTCAGCACCCCATTGAGCTTCGGGCTGTGCCGTGAGCCCACCGCTGCTGGAGGCTTTTTGAAGCTGTCCCTCCTCCCACCCAACGGGGTGCCCCTGGCTGGGGGGTGAGGACTCCTGGGAGGGAGGTGTTTTGGGGGGCACTGGCCAGTTCCTGCAGAGTCCTCTGCACAGTCCCCAGGGTGAGCCTGCACAGCTGTCACCCCACAGGGCTGGGGCAGGACACGGCCACCCCTTCCCTTGGGGGCCACAGGAGGCCATGGTGCCCTTGCCGGAGGTAGTGGGGTGAGCATCCTAGCTCCGAGTATTCCGGAGGTGGCTCTGTGCCCCTGTGGCCACCCCAGCCCCAAATACCCCCCCGGCACTTCCACAGTGCCCTGGCTCGTTACCCACTGCCCCTGCTGGGGAAGCAGTTCCGTACTCCATCCCTCTGCCAGGCTCGATCGATGCCACAGGATGGGCACCTCTGGTAATGGGCAGCAGCCCTGGAGCCCCCCTGGACCCCCCAGCCCCAGCCAGGGCGCTGGGATGCTCCGATGCTTCTCCACCACCACCTCTCCCCTTCCAGGGGGTTCAGCATCCCCCCGGTGCACCCAGAGCAGGGGGAGGAGAATGAGTCCAGGCTGCACAGGGACATGCAGGGACCTACAATGCCACCCCATCTCCCCATTCCTGCCCTAAAACCCAGATCCACTCCTGCATCCCCTGCAGCAACCCCGAATCCCAGGAGTGACTGCGCTTCCCCATAGCCACCATCCACGGTTGTGTTTTGCTGTTTCGGTGGCCATGGGGTGAGAATAAATAAGGAAATACATAAGGAAATACATAAGGAGATATATAAGGAAATAAATAAGGAAATAAAGCGAATTATCACTCCTTTGCATCTGCTTTGGCTTTGCTATTAAACAGACTCCAGCGCCCCAGGGTTCCCCAGCACCGCCGGGGGTCTCCCAGCACCCTGGCACTTCTGCCAGCGCTGCCAAAAATTGCCCTTGCCATCCATGCACCCCGGGGAACCCCAAACATGCCAGGTCCGTGCGAGATGTTCACAGCCCCGGCTCCGGGCACGGGGACACCGGCAGCACCGAGGCCAAGTGGGCAGTGGGGAAAATTTAAATGACACAACCACGGCCCCATGCCGGGTTGGGATGCTGGAGGGGGGAACTGCTTTCCTAATTGATTAGCAAACGTTTCCTGGAAACTTTGGGCCAGTACAGCGCTCAGCTGCTCTCACCCTGCCCTGGGGCAACCTCTGGCCACCTTTCCTTGCAGCCCCGAGGACGGAGGTTTTGCATTTACTCCAACTGCCAGCAAGGTGCTGTTTTTCCCCGTCCCGTGGTGCAGTGTGTGCCCCCAGCTGGGAAATCGTAGCGCCGGGTGGGCGATGCGACTCCCCCAGGGCCGCCCGGCTCCTGCCCGGGCTGCTCCGGTTCACCAGCTCCGGTTCAGCAGCTCCCGTGCCACGCAGCTCCGTGCCAAGGCCAGCCCCGCCGGCGCAGGACGCAGCCCTTTGCACTTTGGCTGGTGCAGAAGGGTGGCAAAGGTGAGGCAGCGGGGAGGGGGACCTGCCAGCCCGGGGTGGGGACAAACCGGGCTGCGGTGGGAGAACCCCTCCAGCTCTGCTGCTAAATCGGGGAGAATTATCTCCTTGGGGCTAAATAAAGGCAGGAGAACAGCTCTGCTCGCCACATCCGATAAACCGGGCTGATTTAGACATTAGCAGCTCTTTAAATAGCCGCTGCGAGTTCAAAGTTAAACGTGACAGGGAGCAGGGACAGGGACGCTGGGCTGGGGACAGGGACCACCGTCCCCCCACCACTGCTCTTCCCTCTCCAGGTGCTGCCCCTCCCTGGGGTTAGCAGGGTCGGGGGTCCCAAATCCCGTCCGGACCGCTCAGGACCCCGTGAAGCCAGAGGGCGGCTCTCTCCAGCAGGATTATTTTTGGGAAGCGACAGGCACGGCCACTCCTGCCCTGTGCTAGCCGGGACAGGCGCGGCCGTCGTGCGGGAGGGCCGGTGGGTGCTGGCCGCCCTCGGCCGCGCCAGCGTGTGCACGCCGCCGAAACGGGCAGGGAAGCTCCTCCTCCGCCCTCTCTGATTTTTCCAATGACAGATCTAGGTCACTAGGACAAGTCGCAAAGGCTGCCGAGCCACCGCACGCTCCTCGCCACGCTGCTTGCAAAACAAGTGAGCAGGAGGGCTGGAAACCGTATAGGATTATACAAGGCAAAGCCTCTTCCCGGCCCCGGCGCAGCCGCGGCGCAGGGAAGGACAGGAGCGAGGAGCTGCTGTGGCCCCCGGGGGAACGGGGCAGAGCGGTGGCGGTTTTGGGAAGGAAAATGGAGATTGAATCAATTTGGCGTCGCCATGCGGCATTTGGGCTTCGAGAGAGATGAGGACGCGGGACTGCGGGAAAAACGCCCGACTGGGGGGAATGGTGGGATAGCAGTAGGGTTTGGCCCTAAATTAGGGTCAACACACAGCAATTCAGTGGGGAAAGGAAAAATATTTTTTAAAAAAGGAAAAGTTCGCCCAGTTGCTAATTAAGCCGGTGCTGGCTGTGCAAGTGCTACGTAAGAGCCAGGCGTGTTCGTAATTAGACAGGCGCTAATACTTCCCTCCGTCCTAAAAAAGGTGAAAACCCAGGGTGTCGTGGGGCAGGAAGGGGATGTGGGGGGCTCGCCTCGCCCTCCTCACCCACCCCAACCCCACCGTTACACAAGAGTGCGGCGGGGACAGAGCCTCAGCAGCCGCGGCGGAGGGAGGAAACAGGAGCTCGGGGATGAACTCCTGGTACCCACACCCCAAAATGTGCCTAAGGACCTGCACCCCCAAAACACACCGACGGAGGGTCCTGGAAGGGCGAAGGGCTCGGGGAAGGCAGGTGATGATGGAAAAATTATTTAAAGGAGGATGAAAATCCCAGCCCAGGGTGCAGTGGTGCTCCCAGCACGCTGGGAACAGAGCTGGGTTCGGCCACCGCTGCGTCACCATCACCAGGCCCCGGTGGATTGTCCCGCTGGAGCCTTCCTCCCTCCATCCTCATCCTCCCCACCGCCTGCTTGGCAAAGCAGAGGGGTGAAAAGTAGGAATTGCCTTTGGTAACGCTTAAAACAAGGCAGGTGCTGGCACGAGTCACTCCTGCCCTGGACAAGGGGCACCCAAAATTGCACCTGATCCCTCGCCCGTCCCTGCAGGAGCCTCCCAAACTAACCCCCACGCCGTGGGGAGAGGGAAAAGGGGGAAAAACTACAATAAATCCAGTCCTGGTGGGAGCAACATATTGAAGAGGAGATTAAGGGGTTTAGTGCGGGGAAAAGCTTAAGAGTGCGTCTAAGCCGGCGTCGGAAAGCGAAGCAAAATAAACAAGAATTTTATTCCTAACGAAGGGGGAGCTGGAGGAGGCAGAACAGCCCCGGCCGGGCTGGTGCGGGTTCCCCCCTTGCTGCCCTCCGCGGGGCTAGTGCGGGTCCCCCCTTGTCCCGTTCCAGCGAGGCTGATGCGGGGTCCTTCCCATCCCTTCCGCGGGGCTCACACGGGTCCCCCTCGTCCCCCTCCAGCAAGGCTGATGCGTGTTCCCCCTTGCCAGTGCCCGGGCTGACGCCGAGTTCCTCCGTCCGTCCCCTCCGCGGGGCTGATGCGGGTCCCCCGTATCCCCGTCCGGGCTGACGTCGGGTCCTCCCCGTCCCCCTCCGCCAGGCTGATGCGGATGTCCCCGACCCCCACCGGGACCAACTTCTGTCGCTGCCCCCCGCAACCCGCAGCCCCCCGGACTCACCTCGCATCGTGTCCGCCGCGGTCAGGGCGCCGGGGGGCGCATGGGGCGGCTCGGGGGTCCGGAGCGGCGCGGGGCGCGGCGGGAAGCGGCGGCACCGGGAGGCACCGGGCGGCACCGGGAAGCACCGGGCGGCACCGGGCGGCTCTGGCACCTGCCCCTCCGCCGCGCCGTGACCCACTTCTGCCCGAGCATGCGGCCGTTCACATGACGAGCCCGCCCCGCCCCCCCCAATCGGTTTCACTTCCAGCCCCACCTCCTGCCCTTCGTCCTCCTCCTCCTCCTGCTCCATCCCCATCCCCGCCGCTCCGCCGCCCGGTGCTCGGCGCTGCGCGGGCGCTGCCGGCGCCTCCCCGGGACCGGGGTGTGCGCGACCCCCTCCCGGCTGTGGCCGCGGGGCGCTCGGCGCTGCCCCCCGGCGCTGCCCGCCCCCGGGAGGGCCGTGCCGGTGCCCGTCCTGCCCCGGCTCGCCCAGGCACGGGGCCGGCTGCGTGTCCCGCTGAATCACCGCTCCCTTGCTTCACTCCGCTCCCGTGCAGCCCCTCTGTTCCGACAGGGACCCTGCTCGGCGCGGGGACCCCACAAACCCCCGGCAGGACAGGACAGGGCGGGGGAGCTCTGCCGAAGGTGCAGCACCAGGCGTTGGGGGGAGTGGGGAGCGCGGGGACCCCCGTGCAGCTGCCCCAGGTGCCCAGGGCTGGGCGCAGATGCTGAGGTCCGAGGGGACATCCCAGCTGGGAGACCTGCAGGTCACCAGTGGCGCCATGGAAGTAGTGGGAAATTTTGAAGGTGGAGGGAGGTATTTCCACCCTGTCCTTCATACTGGGATGCACACATGTGGCTTTGGGGCCTGGGATTGTACCCCGAATAAAGGGGCACTGCAAAACACGCCTCAGACATGCAAAGAGATGGTGGCTCTGGCCCATGCAACACAGCCTCACCGCGCAGAGCCCGAGATGTCGGCACGGGGCAAAGTCCCCTGGCTGGGGTTTCTGGTAGGACTCTTGCACCAGGTCACCAGAGTTCTCCCTGGTGCCACATCACAGGGGTGGAGGCAGCTGGTCCTGGTCACACTGGGCCAGGGCTCAGGTACCAGGGTCAGTGCTCAACAGTGCCCAGAGATACCTGGGTCCTGGGGACAGTGGCACTGGCCTGGAGACCTGATGTGTGTGGAGAAGGCATCTGCCATAGGCACGAGCACAACACCCTCCACAGATATCCACCATGGATGTGGACCTGGCATCACCACAGACATGGATGAGTGCCTGTGGTGGCATGGATGAGTGCCATGAGCATGAGTATGGCATCTGCCATGACCATGGCATCCAGTCATGGTCACAAGCATGGCACAGCAACATGAGCCATGGACATGGAGGCAAAACCCACCACAGGCACAGATGCTGCCACCATCACCACACATGGCATCACTGCCTCCTCCCTGGATGGCCTCCTGCCCTCACAGCTGGGCTCTGAGGGGACACTCCAGCCCCCCAACACTCAAATCAACCCATTTAATCGCAGTTGACGAGGGCAATTTCAACTCCCATCCATCCCAAACCCCGGGCTGAGCCGGGGGTGCTGATGGGTCGGTGGCAGAGGGGCTCTCCTGCTGCTCCTGGAACTGTCCCCCTGCTCTGGTGCAGGTAGGCGGCAGTGGCAGAGTGGCTCAGTGAGCCGTGGTGGCACTTCGTGTATTCCCACCCGTGTGCCGAGAACCACCCGGCTCTGCTCCGGCGCGGGAGAGGCTGCGGCGGGGAGGGGAGGGGGACACGGGCTGGGGGCGGGAGGGGCGGAGGGCACCGTGACGCCCAGCGCGCTCCAGTGCTGCTGTCTGACATGATTTTGCTGATGGCGATTGGGAGCGGGTTCGCTGCTCTCTCCGGTCGGATTCGCTCCTTCCTCCCGGCTTTCCTGACTCCTCCGCATGGATGGGCACGCAGACGGGACGCGGGGCGACGTCTCGCCTCGCTCTTCGCAGGCTCTACTTCCAGCACGGCTCCTGCGAGCGCAGCGCCGGATGGAGCCAGAAATCCCGCCCCGGTGCACATCCCGAGCGGCCCCGGTCAGGAGCAGCCCCTGCGTGCGCGGCGAGGCCGCTGCCGTCCCCCGGGGTCACGGGAGCTGCCCGAAGCAGGTCACCCTCATTAGCCCCATTTCACAGATGGGGAAACTGAGACCGGGAGCAGCGCAGTGACTCTTCGTGGCACGCAGGGTCGTGCCCCGGTGAACTCGCCCCTCCCAAAAGGCGGTCGCCGATTGCTGCTGTTGGGACAGTCGCGGCTGAATCGCGCCAGAGCGAGAGCGAAAATACTCCCCGAGTGCTCAGCGCAACCCAAAAGTATGAGGTTACATAAGCGGCACCACACCTGCCGTGAGCAACGCGGGACCCACGCACCCATCCACGCACCCGCTGCCGCCGCCGTCCCCTTAACCCTTCGTGTGCGGGGACGCGGTCCTGCACCGGCCGGGTCGGGAATGACCTGGGGACAGCCCCAGGAAAGAGGGAGATGCTACAGGGTTACCTGAGCAGGTGCTGAGTGCTGCAGGTCTGGGACTCAGCCTCCTGGTTTTGGGGCCACAGGGGTGGAGGTGGAGAGTCTCTACAAGAGCAGGACCCCTTTTTCTCGTGAGCAGGGTCTCATCCCATGGACTTGGCCGGGTTTAAATTGGGGTCCTGGTCCCAGGAAAGCTAGAACTGAAGTGGAGCTGGTTCACTGGTGGCTGAGCCCCTGGAGTAACATTCCTTCCTGAGAGAGGAGCAGCCTCCCCCTCTTGCTCAGGGCTGTTTCTGCTGTAGCAGCAGTGGAGGTCACAGAACCTCCCCTAAAAACCCTCTCTCTCTCCCCGCGCTGTGACAGGAGCTGGTGCAGCGCCATTCAGAGCTGGCTGGTGCAGAGACCCTCACCCCAGTATCTACTGGTGCTGTTCCTGGTGATGGGAAGCAGCAGGGCTGGAGGGCCAGAGCTGCCTGGGTGGTGCCAGGCCTGGACTCAGTGCCAGGAGCTGCACCTGCCAGGGCAATGCCGGGGGACAGGTCTAGCGGGGCTGGATGCAACCTAGCACAGGTGGCACTTGTGGCACCGGAAGGATATGGCCACCAGGAAGGAATGAGAAGCAAAAACTGCCACTTGCCACCATCTAGCCTTTCTTCTTCTCCTCATCTCTGGCCCAGACTCTCCCCCACATCTTTGTGTCAGGGCCAGGGCAGACGGCAGGGCACTGCCAACCTGTGGCAACACTGAAGTGGCCACCGCTGGCACGGCTTCCCCGCCAGGATCAGCCCAGCCGGTCCCCGGCTGGCCCGGAGGTGAGCAGGAATTCCGGATGACACCATCGCGCCTTAATCACTGTTTGCTCTCCCTCGCGCCCCACCCAGCGAGAGGGGAACCTTCTGCCAGCATCACCCGTCCCACACCCAGAGCCCCTCAGCCCAGCTCGGGGACCACCGCCAGGGCTGTGATAGTTGCCCCGAGCTCGGCGAGCCCCGGGCTGGCACAGCCGGACCCTGCGGTGGCTCTGCCATGGGCTCCCTGCCATGGGCACTGCCAGGCGCCTGCTGTGACTCTTTCCCATCAGGAATGGCTGACCTGCCCGGCAGGGAGTGGGTCACGGGGCCCCCCACTGACGGGGGCCACAGCATTGGTGTCCCCAAATCTGATCCTCAGGGGTTGGCATGGGGATGTGCCCCATGGAAACCCCCAGCCCGAGGACTGGGCAGGGGTCCTGCTCCCCAGTCCCAGGGCTGGATGAGAGTCCTGTCCCCCAGTCCCAGGGCTGGGTGGGGGGCCTGTTCCCTAGTCCCAGGGTTTTGTGGAGGTTCTGTCCCCCAGTCCCAGGGCTGGGTGGGGGTCCTGTCATGTCCCGCCATGCCAGGCTGGGGGCAGGGGAGCTGCATGGGAACTGCAGCACTGGCAACCACTGCGCCTTACTGTGTGTCCCCCAGCTGTGGCGGTGATACCACGGGGCAACCCCTGCTCAGGGGCAGAGTCCCACCGCTTTGTCCTCCCCATGGTGTCAGTGTCACCCTTCCTCCCAGCCCTACTGCTGAAGTGCCTCGGCGGTGCAGGATGAGGGTCCCCCAGCTGTGCTGAACAGGGCAGTGCCCGCAGGCCGTTGGGATGAGATGTTGCTTTGCCAGCTGTGCCAGTCCTGGCAGCCAGTGGGATCGGGCATGGTGCTGGGCACGTGGCCCTGCTGCAGTGGTGTGAGTCACTGCATCTCGGTGCTGCTTATGCAAAGGCTGGCACGGGCTGTGGCATGGGGCTGTGGGGCCGTAGGGTCATGGAGCTGTGGGGTCATGGGGTTGTGGTGTGGGGCTGTGGGGCCATGGGATGGGACTGTGGTGTGGGGCTGTGGTGGTGTGGGGCCATGGCATGGGGCTGTGGGGCCATGGGACTGTGAGCCCATGGCATGGGGCTGTGGTGTGAAGCTGTAGTGTGGGACTGTGGGGCTGTGGGTGCAGGGTGGGTGCCACCAGGGCACTCTGCAGGTGCAAAGCAGAGCATGGAGAAAGGGGAAACTGAGGCAGCAGTGAGATGCACCCCTGAGTCCTGCAGCCCATGCGGGAGCGTCCCTGTCACCGCCCGGGGCCGGGGGCTGGGGGGGGCAGCAGGGCCAGGTGTAACCGGAGCCCCCGGGCTGGCCTGACCCGCTCAGGGCTCACGTAACGCCCACCCGGTGCTTATGCAATAGCTGCTGCCATGTGGCTCGGAGGGACACCCAACGCCGCGGCAATTACCCGGCCCCTAATCAGCGGCGACGCAGGATAACGAGGCTAATTGGAGCCGTGGCCAGCAGAGCTGCCGGAGGAGGAACGTTCAGTCTCACTCTGCACCCCGAGGGGTGTCCCAAGCAATTAGTGGCTGCTGAGCCTTCGTTAGGGGCTGGGGGGCTGCGGGGAGTCATGGCCGGGCTGGACCCCACTGTGCCCTGGACAGCGGCTGTGGATGTCCGTGGGGTGGACGGAGCATCTCTTTGCCCCTTGGCTGAAGTGTGACATCCCCATCCCTGCCTGCATCCCCATCCCCGTTTGCATCCCCATCCCTCTCTGCTTCCCTATCCCTGCCTGCATCCCCATCCCTCTCTGCATCCCTGTCCATCTGCATCCCAATCCCCGTTTGCATCCCCATCCCTCTCTGCATCCCCATCCCTCTCTGCATCCCCATCCCTCTCTGCATCCCCATCCCTGCCTGCATCCCCATCCCTACCTGCATCCCCATCCCTCTCTGCATCCCCATCCCTGTCTGCATCCCCATCCCTCTCTGCATCCCCATCCCTGTCTGCATCCCCATCCCTGCCTGCATCCCCATCCCTACCTGCATCCCCATCCCTCCTGCATCCCCATCCCTCTCTGCATCCCCATCCCTACCTGCATCCCCATCCCTCCTGCATCCCCATCCCTCTCTGCATCCCCATCCCTGTCTGCATCCCCATCCCTCCTGCATCCCCATCCCTACCTGCATCCCCATCCCTGTCTGCATCCCCATCCCTGTCTGCATCCCCATCCCTCCTGCATCCCCATCCCTCTCTGCATCCCCATCCCTCCTGCATCCCCATCCCTCCTGCATCCCCATCCCTGCCTGCATCCCCATCCCTCTCTGCATCCCCATCCCTCCTGCATCCCCATCCCTCCTGCATCCCCATCCCGCACTCCCGTGGCGCAGTGATGCTCCAAGTAGGTCAGTGGGCCGCGGTGTTGGGTGACCGTGGGTGGCTGCAGCACCTGCCTCGGGGGGTTTTGCTCCCCTTATCCCTGGTTGCCCACGCCCTTGGCCGATCCCACCCCCCCTGCTCACCCCACCGGGCTCCGTGGCCCCCAGGGAGGGGGCAAAGGCAGCGTCTCCCCGGTCCAGACTGCAGAGCCCTGACTCACCCATTGCACAAATGATGCCCAAACTGGCGCTTGAAGGAGGATCCTGCCCCCGCCCCGGGCTGCCCCCTCCCTCCCTGATGCCTTGGAGGGCTCAGCCCGGTGGTGTGGGGTGCAGGGGGGCTCCCCGGGCAGCTCCCCCCGGCACTTGCCCGCGGCTCAGGCGGCTCAGACTCCGCTCGGCACCATCCTGGGCACCGCGCGGCGCTGCCGAATCTCCAGCGTAATAATTAGGAGATAAACAGGAAAGAGGAAAGGGGCAGATTTCATATTCCGCCCTGATCCCCCCGGGACAGATAAAAGCGGAGTGGGGGGACTCAAGGGGGCTTTTTTCCCACTTGTTTCTGCTGAATCAAACATTTTTCCTCCTGCTTAGAAGATTTCCTGGCTCCCCCCGTTCCCCCCGCTCCCGCCTTAATGAGGTTTTGCTGTAGAAGTCTCCGAGCCTCAACCATGGCCTTGAGTTAATCTCCAGGCACCTTCAAAGCCGGGTTGTTCCTGCTTCCCCCCCAGCCCCTCCTTCACCTCCATCTTTTTGAACTTCCCAGCCACAAAATTGCTGAGTTTCATGTGATGCTGCTTCTCCCGCGCCCGGCGGTGAGCACGGGGGTCCCGGGGCAGGTGGGGGAACATGGCAGGAACAGTCCCTGGGGCTGGGGCAGGGATGGAGATGGTCTCTCTAGGTGGAAAAGCATCCTGCCTTTGAGGGGAACCTCCAAACTAGGTTGAAAAGGGGATATTTGGAGATTTAATTTTGGCCCCAAATTGGAATATTGTGGAAATATTGCAAAAAAATAGCCCACGGCTCAGGTTCACCCAAGATGGTGACCAGACCCATCTTTGCCACCGACATGGAGACTCCGGGACTGGTGACACTGAGGCGTCACCCTGTGGGACAGGCAGAGGATGTGGCAGGATGTGCAGGCAGGTGCTCCTCCGGTGCCAGGAGCATCCCCCTGCCAGGGCTAAGCTGGGTACAACAGTGGGACCGCAGGCTGGGGCTGGTGGCAGGAAAATGGTGCTGGTCAAGGTCCTGTCCTGGCTGCCCAGGCAGGGCTCTGTCATGGGAATCAACTGCTGTCTACGGAAGGGGCTTGGAAGCTGCACAGCCCTTGGGTGGCATCCTTGCTGCCAGGACAGTGCCTGCTCCTCAGAGCACCCATCCCTGCTGGGGGGCTCTGGGCACCCCACCCTCCCCATCACCTGTGTGGGTGCCCAGTCCTAGCCACAGCCGGTCCAAAACCCTGGTAATGGGAGAAGCAGGAGCCGACAGCACCTGAGCTCCTCGAGTGTGGGGTGCTGCCCTGTCCCACCCACGCTGGAGCTGGGCTCGGACACCGCTGGGCTCCCTCCTCCTGCCCCTGGTGCCCCGGGCTGTCCATGGCACCCGTACCTGGGCGTCCTGTTCCAGAGCCGATCTGGAGGCTTTAGTGCAAGTTAATCGCAGCAATCCCTTAATTCCAGGGACCGAAATAGGAAAGATCAGTAGGTCAGTGGGAAAAGCTCTTGGCCAAAGTTAACATGTTAATGCTGAGAGAAGGCGAGGGAAAGAGCAGGGGAGAAGAAAGTGCCCAGGAATCTGCTGTTGGCCCGCCCTATGCCCAGCTCCGGTCACTCTGCATCCTGCTGGTTTGGGGATGCCAAGCACCGGTGGGGCAGGAAGGCTTGGCAGCTCCTGGCCTGGCACAATTTTGGGAAGGAAGGGAGGTTTTTCCCCTCTCACCAAACCACCCAAACCCAGCACTCGCACCCCCGAGGCGATCCCGGTGCTTTAAATCCCGGTCTCCAGAGGCGAAAGGTTGCGCATTAGCGCCTGCACCGCTGAGCGGCCCTAATTAGGGCTTGGCAGGCGCCCGCCTTGGCCCCGTAAGCACCTTTTTGGCTGCTGCTCTGGAAAAAGCCGTGCCGGAGGACTTAGCTTTTAATACAGCCAAAGCCCAGGTGAGCCACCCACCGCTGCCCAGCACCAATGGGCCAGTCCCAGCCCAGCTGAGGGTCCCAGTCGCAGCTGAGGGTCCCTGCTCCGGTTATGGGTCCCATCTCCGGCTGTGGCCTCGTGGGCTTCCCCTGCTGGCCCCACACAAGCCCCCCCCAGCTCTGCAGTGCCAGTGTTGCTGCTGGTGCATCGCAGCAGGAACCTCCCAAGGCCTTTCTCTGCATCCCCAGACGCTTTCCCTTGGGGTTGGGTGCTTTTGGGCAATAATATCGCTATGGGAGCAGTTTCCTTAAATCCATCTTTGTTACCACAAGCAGCTTAGCACCAGAAACTCTCTTCCTCTCTGTTCTTTTAATACGATCCCGGCTTAGCAAAGCCCCAGGCTTAGCCACTGCCCCTGCAGTGCAAGTGAGGAGAGGAGAATTAAATAATATGAAAGCAGAAAACAAAGGGCTCTGCTTGATTTAAGCAGCTGGATGGGGGGTGGCAGCAGCCCAGCCCTGCGCCGGGGGAGCTGCTGGGGTTACCTGAGGAGGGGGATGCTCGGTGGGATGATACAGGGTGGGGCCCCTCCGGGATGCCCCTTTTTACAGGTCAGTGGGTCAGGGATGCTCTGATGCTCTCAGCCATTGCTCCTGCTGGCAGAGCCCAAGGGAGACAAGGTGCCTTGAATACCTCACTGCCCTTCTTGGTGGCAAATATTCCCATTTTCTAGAGTTTTGTCATCCTGGGCTCTGCCAGAACCAGTGAACGGCTCGGGAGAACTCGGTGCCCTTTGCAGAGGCAGCATCACACCGAGGCATGGGCTTTCCCCACATTTCCCACCCCACCAGAGCCGGGATGGTGCTCCCTGGCTGCCGGGCAGACCCCGCTGTGCCGATGGGCTGGGGGTTCCTGCTCATCCCTGGCTCCCGGCTGGCCGGGCTGGCTCCCATGGCTGCCACCGTGGCTCACCTTGGACTCCGCTCCCGGCACAGCCCAGCGCCCGGCTGGGTTGCTGGGGAGACGGGCTGGTTTATTTACCATCGGGGCTGCGATAAGGAGTGTGAAAGGGGAGGAGGAGCACATGGTGTCCAATGTGCCTGACCCACTTTTCCATCGCCCGGGCATTGCTCGCCCTCGGCGATTGGATTGCAGCGGCTGCGGAGCCGCCAGGGCTTGGGGTGTCCTTCCTTCCTTCCGAATCCCGTTTGCTCTGGGATGGTTGGGAGTGGAGGAAAAGCATCCCTGGGCACTAGGGACGGACGCCGAGGCGCCATGCTGGGGATGGAAACCCGCGTGGGAGCTCCCTGGGCTCGGCTCCTCGTGCCCGTCCTTGGCCGTGGTCGCGGCGTGGCCCCCGCCGGCGCTGGCACAGTGGCCCAGATCTGCCATTCCGCATGGCTTCCCCGGCTGTCCCCGGGGCCGGGCGCCGGCAGGCAGGGCGCTCGCTCGGCGCCTCGCGCGCCCGCCCGCTAATCCGACATGACTCTTCCATTAGAGACGAGATGCCGGCAAAGAGCTTTTCGGTGTAGGAATTAACTCCTTCTCCCACCCCGCAGCTCCCTGACCTGGAGCGTCAGCTCCGGCTCGGTCACCCGCGAGGGCTGGGGTCTGCGGGATGGGGGGATCCTCCCGTTGTCACCCCCAGCCTGGTGATGGGCTGGTTCCCCGGGGACCTGGCTAAGCCCTTACACGTGCACCTCCCATCCTCCTCCTCTGAGGATGTGGGGTGGGAGCAGAGACCCGGCATTGCGGTGTCCAGGGGCTCTATGGGCGCCCCCGGGCAGCAGGAGGGGCCCCAGCCCAGTCCCTGTCCCTGGCTGCAGCACAGCCGCTTCCCTTATCGATCTTCTCTTGTTGTTAATTATCGGCTCCAATCGAGCCTGATCAGAGCCACGGCTCCCCGCAAAGGCTCTGTTGTGGTTTTGGCCATTCCTCCCCTGCCCTGAGGTGCTGGGGCTGCTGGAGAGCAGATGGAACCCAAAGGGGAACTTGGAGAGCTGGGGGCAGGCGAGATTTGGGGCGCATGTCCTGGCCAGGGGTTGGACCCTGAGCAGGGGGACCTAGGACACAGTGGGGACTGATGGGAAGGGGAAGAGCCCCAGCCAGGAGCCAGAACATGGACCCCTGAATGGCCAGAGCAGAGCTGCCAGCAACTCACATGTCACACTGGGGGACAGCAATAGAGGAGGTGAAAGCACAGTGCAGGGCTCACTCTCCAGGACTTTTCCCTGCCCCAAGAACATCCACCTTCCCACACTGGAGCAGAGCTGTCCCTCCTGTCCCTGTTCCCTCAGAACCATTCAGTGGAGGTGACAGCAGTCCCCAGTCTCCAGTCTCCTGCTCCAAGGACAAGCCCCAGAATCCTTCCAGAAGGGAAACAAGCCTGATCCTGTCTGGTGCTGAGCCTGGGGGGAGAACCCACACTGCATCCTCATGCCACTCCACTGGATGAAGAGAAGGATGGGCACTCATGTCCTTTGGTTGTTCTTCCCATCCCCAGCTCAGGGCTGGGGTCTGTCCTTGGATGGAGACAGGAGCCCACTGATATCCTGTCCTCCTATGGCCCTGGAAAATATCCTGGAGAGAGGGCTCATCGCCAGGATACAGAGGGGAAACTGAGGCACGGAGTGAGGAGGGGACATGCACAATGACGGTGGAGGTGCTCTTCAGAGGTGGAGGCTCTGGGACATCACTGGAACCATGAGTGTGCTTCAGCCCTGTCCCTGCCATGGTGGGCTCTGCTGCCCTCGGGGCTCCAGCTAAGGGGAGTCAGAGTCAGCCACCCCCCAGCAGCCCCCCAAAGCTGCGAGAGAGCAGGCAGGGAGCACTCAGGAAGGGCTCCAGCCAAGGGGGACAGAGTGGGCCTGGGGTGGGGCTGCTCTCACCTGATGTTCTCACCATGTGCAGAGATTGCTGATCTTCTCACCATCAACTCTCCCAGCATGGTGGTGTCGCTGTTCTGGGGACATTGTGCCATCCTGGGCTGGTTCAGTTCAGGTCAGGATCCTGTGTAACGCTGGCTGTGAGCACCTGGCTCACAGTGGGGATGTCCCAATGGAGAGCTGACCTGGATCCCAGCCAGCCCTGTGACCATCACCTCCTGTGCCATTACATGGCCCTGGAACAAGGACCTCCAGCAAGGAAACAACCCTGCAACAGCCAGAGAGGATAGGACTGGGGACAGCTACTGCCCCTATCCCTCGCAGTGATCCCAGGACAGCCCAGCCCAGGGTGGGCACTTGAAGCACGTCTGTGGTGTTTTGAGACTTAGAGTGAGGGACATCCACCAAAGCTAGTTTGGGAGGTCACTTTCCAACTGGTCATCTCCTCATTGGCCTGGCACCTGAGGTCTCCTGATAACAACAGAGCAGAGAGATGCCCAAAAGGACATGTCTCCTCCCACCCTGGGCAAGGGCCAAAACATACATGGATTATTTTTAAGGGACTCTTTGGCTGCAAATCAAAGTTTCATCACTCTTCTTCCACACTGGATAGCTCAGACTCCATGGCAGGGTGGGGTTGCAGTAGCAGTGGAGGAAACCATCCCCAAAATCCCAGTGCAGAGCCATCCATTAAATATTCAGGCTGCTCTGTGCGATTCCCGCCTTGCTGCCGTCGAAAGCACCATGAATATTGCAGGTGAGCATTAAAGTTTCAGGCTTGCCATGTTTCAGGACACTGTCAGCACAGGAAATCCCTCCTCTGGGATGTGTCACACCTTCGTCAGTGACCTCTTTCTCTCTGGTTTACCCCAAAAACTGGTGGTGGTGGTGATGGGCTGGGTCCTTGAAGTGCTCCAAGAGCAGACCAACTTGAAGCTCCTCACTGTGTTCCCAGGATGGATCAGCACAGTTTGGGGAAGAGTTACTGGAGGTTCTGCAGGACTGGGGACAAGCAGAGGTCATGGTCACCCCACTCCAAGGCTCAGCCATGGTCCCCACAGCCCCAACAGCACTGTGTCCCCACTCCTGCCCGGTCCTTCCAGGCATGGGAAGAGCTCCCTGAGCATCTCAGAGGGTTTCATCCTCCATGTTATGAGCTTTCCAGGTCAGTCCCCACCAGAAGGGACCATTCCCTTCTCATCCGCCTGCTCTCATAACTTGGCTCTTCCCGTGTTTATATAACAGTGATGTCTCCTGCGGACTGGGGAGAGAATTGGCCAGGGAGAAATAATGAGGATAATTCAAGTCATTTGGGAAGATGAGGTTTGCGAGGTGCCCAGCGTCTTCCACCTTTTACATGTTGTCTCTAATCATCCGCAATCTCGGATGGCCATTGATGGAGCTCGTTGCTGTGGTGACGGATGAATAGCCCTGGGATTGTACCATGCCCAAAAAGTGCTGTCCTTTCCATCAAAACAACAACAACAACAAAAATATCATTTTGTTCAGGAAATTAAGCAGTTTGCAACCAAATAGCAGAGTCTGAAAAGGCTCCTGCGTCCGTCCCTTCCTCCTGGCTCCCGCGGCTGTGTTGGGTTTGTCAGGAACATGCCCAGCGCCCTGGAGGGTCCTTTGTGTGCGCCAGACAAGGAGAAGGTGGTAATTGCAAGGGGGTTTCTAACCCACTGAGCCTTTTAAAAGGATTTGATGCCCCCCTGCTCCTCTCTGCTCGCCCAGATGTGTGTCACGCAGGCAGGGAGCGTGGGGCCGGGGGCTGGTGCAGCACTAGGTTAATGTGTTAGCTGTGCACGGCTGGGATCCAGGGGACAGGGAAGTGTGGATGACCAGTGCCCAGGCAGGGTGTTGGGGCTCAGGTCCTGCTCATTCCCTGGGGAAGAAGCAGTTCTCAGTGGTGAGAGCTGGCAGGGGGCTCCTGAGCTGCACAGAAGCGTGGCCAAGGCCAGGCAAGGACCACAGGGCTCCTAGCCATTTTCAGCCTCCGTGGTTTTCTGTATAAACTCCCTCCCAGGCAATAGGACCAGAGCCCAAACACTCTCCTTCCTCCCCAGCTGCTCAGGCATCATCTCCTCGGGTGGCTGCTGGAGATGCCGCTTTCAAGCTGGGCCACTGGACATGAATAGCACAGCCCTTGGGAACAAGGCTGCCAGGCTGGGAAGGGGAGGCTTTGGGGTCTGCCCAGCCAGGGATTGACCCTGGCTTTGGGTTTGACCTTCCCAATGCTGGAACCACACTCCCACATCTCAGCCACACACTAAGGGTGTTTGTAGAACCCCAGACTGGCTTGGGCTGGGAGGGACCTTAAAGTTCACCCAGTCCTATTCCCTGCCATAGGCAGGGACACCTTCCACTATCCCAGGCTGCTCCAAGCCCTGTCCAACCTGGCCTGGAACACTTCCAGGGATCCAGGGGCAGCCACAGCTGCTCTGGGCAACCTGGGTCAGGGTCTCACTGTGTTGTGACAGAGTGTATGGCCCATGTGTAATCCTGCTACTGCTCTGGGCCACATTTTGAACCAGGGGTGTGGTCCCAGCTGGCATTTTTGGTGCTCTCAAACACTGCCCACCAGTGATGGCATTATAGAATCATGAAATCCTGGAATATCCTGAGTGGGAAATGGCCCCCAAGGATCACCAGTCCCACCCCTGGCCCTGCACAAACACCCCAACAATCCCACCCTGGGCATCCCTGGCACCATTGTCCAAACACCTCCTGGAGCTCTGGCAGCCTTGGGGCAGGGACCATTCCCTGGGGAGCCTGGGCAGTGCCCCAGCAGCCTCTGGGGGAAGAACCTTTCCCTGAGATCATCCCAAGCCTGACCCAGCTCCAGCCATTCCCTGGGCTCCTGGCCCTGTCCCAGAGCAGAGCTCAGCCTCTGCCCCTCCGGCTCCCCTCGGGAGGAGCTGCAGTCCCCGAGGAGTCTCCCTTCAGTCTCCTCTGCTCCAGCTGAACAAACCAAGTGACAGGGATGGTGTAATTCGGAGTTGTGTGACTCCGACGTTCATCCTACAGGATCGTAAGCCAGACACCCGCAGGGCGAGTGCCCAGCTGGCAGCCTGGGAGAGCCCTGGGGCACAGCAGGGTCGGAGCCATTCCCCGCGCCTTGGGGCAGCGGGAGGGAGAAGGAATGGGCACAGAGAGAGAAAACATTTTAGACGACTTGAGGAGGAGAAATGCGCCAAGTTCCCACAGCTCCAGCCCTTCGTCGGGCGAGAGCCCCGGACAGTGCTTTGCCAGCCGTCCCCAGCGCCCTCCACCCTCCCTGAGCTCAGGGAGAGCCAGATGGAGGCACATCTTGGCTGCACGGAGAACGAGGCAGTGAAGCGGGCTGGGGAGATTAACTCCACGGGGAAAACAAGCTCGGCAGACGCCGCGGAGCTCAGGACTCCTGTGTGTGTGTGAGCACATGCGTGTGCTCCGAGCACACACGGACACACATGTACAGCGGGGATGAGGCACTTGGGTCTGTGTAGTGTGTTTGTGTGTGTTTGACAGAGCTGGTGAGCCCGCGCCTCGCCTCGGAGGGGCAGCAGGGTATTGGCGATGTGGCCTCATCCTTTAATTGCTCTGCTTTGATAACAGTGATAATTGGCTGGAAATCGATACTGTTTTGCTCCTGTTTCTCCCATCCTGTCTCACCCAGCCTCCCCTCCCTTCCCGGACGCCGTCGTGCTCTCTTTAGTGGGTGACATTTAAAGGCTCTGCCACAGCCATTAGATAACCCAGGCGGAGAAGATGCTGTGGAGAGGGCTGATGCCGGCAGGGATGGAGGCAGCTCCCATCTCCTCTCCCGTGGCTCAAGGACAGATGGAGACGATGCTCCAGCAACATGTCCTGGTGCTCTGGGAGTGACAGCAGTGGGGGCCCGGCAGATCTGGGGGTGAGGGGAGAGTGGAGCAGGGAAGAGACAAACCCAGGCTGTGTCGGCCAGGAGCTCCCTCCGGCTTTGGCTCTGAAATTGTGCCAGAGCATCACGGGAAAATGTGTATGAATATCCCACTACCCGGCCTGCCCCGCTCTGTGTGCCCCCACCTCCCCAGTGCGGTGTCCCCGGCTCCTGTCACGCTGTCTCGGCCCCAGGTGGGATCTCAGAGCCCCCAGGGTCAGGGACCTCCGGGTCTCCTTGCAACTGCCCTCACATAGCAGCCCCTGTACTCCACCTTCCCAGCTGGGGCTGCTGGGGCTTTGTCTCCCCAAAAGATGCCCTGACCGCCAAAGCTGAAGGGCCTGGGGAGCAGGACAGCAACACCAGAGGGTGAATGGGGAGCCCCAGGAGCCAGGGGCACGTTGGCCCTGGCAGCCCCAGGGCCCCTGGTCTGCAAAAGCCAAGGAACCCTCATTAGCCAAGGGACCCTTGTTAGCTGAGTGACCCTCATTAGCAAAACAGGGTCCAGAGACCACCTCTGCTCTGCAGGGCTGGCTGGAGCACGGGGCTACCAGTGAGCGAGGGATGCTCAGGAGGCTGCAGGGTACATGGATGAGGGGCTGCAGGTGCATGAGTTACCTGTGTCATCACCTTCCGCGGGTACCTGCGCACCCACCCTCTGTGGTTACCCACCGTCCCCGGGTATCACCCACCCTCTGTGGGTACCTGTGCCCCCACTGTCCCTTGGTATCACCCACCCTCTGTGGGTACCTGTGCCCCCACCATCCCTGGGTATCACCCACAGTGGCCACGTCCGTGGGTTCCTGGTGCCACCTGGTGGCCACACGGCCCCGGTCACGGCCCGGGGGTGCCCATAGAGGGTGGCACGGGAAACACCCCAACCTGTCCCCACAGGGACCTTTGTGCTACCCCAAAGGCTCCCCCAAGGACATCCAGAGAGCGGAGCCTGGCCCGCGCCTCTCCTCAAACCAAAATCGAGCCGAACGCCTCGCTGCAGCCCTCCCGGGGCTTAGGGCTCAGGGCAAAGCTCTTCAAAGTTTCTCTGGGCAGGGAGATGGTGGGGAGACCCCCGAGCAGAGCTTGGCCGTGGCTTCCCGGCAGTTTTGCTCCTCGGTGTTCCCCAGCCCCAGCACAGCTGGGAGTGGGCGCTTTCTCCTGTGGGGTCTGCCCCAGGAACCCATCATGATGGCAGTGGGGAGGACTGGACACCTGCCACCCCAGCACAGGCACACAGGCCCAGAAAAAAGTCCTAGGTCCAGGGCTGGGCACACGAGCTCAGAAGTGAATCGGGCCCATGACCAGCTGGGCCACCTGAGCAAAGCTTTGATTAAATACATCCCCACATCATCTAGGGCTTGGTGAAGAGTGGCAGGAACAGTTTGTAGCTGGGAATCCCTTCCAGCTGGACACTCCTAGAGCATCCCACCCATGCACATTGTGGATGGTGTATGGCCCCAGACCCCAGAGCTGGGGGTCCCAGCCCCTCTCCTACTGCTGGGGTAGAGCAGGCTGCATCCTGCCCCTGTGGATGGGGTGGTGGCAGAGTGCTGCCCACCCTCTCCCACAGCAGTTACAGCCATGTCCCCAGTCCTCTGCCCTGCAGCTGGAGCCCCTGCAGTGTTGCAGCCCCTACAGCTTGAGGGACAGGGGTCTTGTCCCGTTCCTACACCTGGGTCTGACTGTGACCCAGCCCCTGCAGTGGGGGCTCCCAGAGCCCTCTCTCTACAGGGGAGTCTGGCTGTGTCCCACCCGATATACTCACATGAGGGTCTCAGCCTCCTCTGCTATAGAAGGGGCACACCTATAACCCCGTTCCTATGAGCCAAGGGGGTCAGAGCTCCCTCCCCTATAGCCAGGGCACACCTAGACCCCAGTCCCTATAACCAGGGGGGTCACAGGGCTCTCCCCAATTGCTGAAGCACACCTATACCCCAGCCCCCTCTCCTGTACCCCAGTCCCTATAGCCGGGGTAGGGAGGTGTCCCAGCCCTTCCCGCTATTCTCGGAGCACACCGATACTCTAGTCCTTACAGCCAGGGGGGTCGCAGCCCCCTCCCCTATTGCTGGAGCACACCCACATCCCAGCCCCCTCCCCTCCACCCCCGGCGCCGTACCCGGGGATGCCACAGCCCCCTGCCCTGTCCCCGGGTCACTCCTACACCCCAGGCTCTGTCCCAGGCCTCGTGTCCCCCCCGTCCCGTCCCCCCCGTCCCGGGCCCTCCCCGGGGGAGGCGCTCGGGGCCCGCGCCCGCCATGTTTCCCGGCAGCGCTCCCTACCCGCCGCCCGTCTGAGCCTCCCGGGGCCGGCCCGGCCCGGCCCGGGGCCACCCGCCCTCCTCCGCCGCCGGTGAGTGGGGCCCAGCGAACGGGGCCCGGCCCGGGGCGCCCGCTCGGCGCAGGCCGCGGAGCCTCGGCCTCGATTAGCGCCGCGGGCCGGGAGCGGGGCGCGGGGCCCGGCCGCGAGGGGGGCGCCGGGCCTGGGCCCGCGGCGGGGGTGGCGGGCAGGGGGCTTTCTCTCCGGCCGGGCAGGGGGTCCCGGCCGCCCCGGGTTGCCCGGGCACGGTGGGGGCCGCGGCTCGGCCCGTCCGGCCGGCTGGGCCGTGCGGCGCTCGGGGAGGGCTGAGCCCGCGGCCCCTTCTCTCTGCAGGGACGCTCGGTCGACAGCAGCTCCCGAAGGTTTGTTCGTGTGGCAGCGGGCGCCAGCCGGGACTCCCGAGGGATCTACCGCTGCCGGGGCTGCCCTGGCTGCGGGTGCCCGAGGAGAGGCCGGTTGGGGCCGGGTGGATCCCGGTGTGGTGATGGGAGCGCTGCTGTGAGCTCTGCGAGGGACCCCCGGGTGCGGAGCCGAAACCCGCATCCCCCAGCTGAGGACGAGGGGGAATAAACCAGAGGTGATCCGGTTCTGTTCCACGGGAGCGCTACTGGCACGGTAATGATTTCGTGTTCTTCTTGTTTATTCCTTCGGTGAAGCAAGTTTTGTAGGAGCAGGAAGGGAAGGGGCAGAGTTGGCTGGAAGGTGGTGGGTACTTTGTGCATCCCACAAAGGCAGCACTGCTGGGGGCTCCTGGTACCAATGCCGTGCCTTTGTGCCCGAGCTGGAGCCACCTGCACCCACCATAGTCCTGCACACATCCTCTCCCCTTGTTCTGTGTCAGAGTTGAACTGGCCGCAGCCACGTTGTCCACACACATTGAAATTGTGTGTGGTTTTTGTTTGTGCCTCATGGTTCTCATTTGGAGCGCTGCGGTGGGTTTGGCTACACCGTGTGTGGCTGGAAGGGGCCAATTCCTGGGGTTGGAGGTAACTGCATGTGATCCAGAGAGAAATTATTAAGATTAAATTTAAAATTAGGTTTCATTGTGTCAGCTGTTTTCCCTGGGAAGGTGTTCTGAAATCGCATCTTACTGCTGGAAAGAAAACCTTACCCTTTTTTCCAGCCTAACCATGCTAACATTTCCCTTACCCACGTATGTCAGAACAGAGCGTCAGTGGGTTCTTTTTGAGTTGCTTGCGTCATCTTCCTAAGAATTAAAAAACTAAACCAGGCTTGAAATGAAAACCAAGATGTGACTGACTGGGCCTGCACTAAGCGTTTGAGATGTGGGTGTTCGCAGGGGGCATTAGTGGTGCTGTGGGGGCACGTCCTGTTCTGGTGGAGAGCGGATTGTTCGGTTCTGATGTGCCCGTCTGTCACCGGGAGTTTAAGAAGCCTCGTGGTGCAGGAGGGAGAACTGCGAGCCAGTTCCTGTTGGCTTTCCAGGCTGGCTGTGGGCAGCTCCTGGCAACTGAGCTCTGGGTGGCTCAGGGCCCCAGGACACGGATTTTAGGAGCCCCAAGTGTTCGAGAGCCTGGGGTCGTGTTGTTGTGCACGTGCAGGAACTGGGCTCTCTCGGGATCCTTTGTGCTCCTTCCTGATCAGCTGCAGCGCACAATGCCCGAGCGCTCTGGCCCTCACAGCTGTCCCGGGTTTATTTTTGATTCCTGGTTGTAGCTCGGTGCCTCAGAAGAGCGAGGATGGCTCAGGAGACAAACCAGACGCAGGTGCCTCTGCTGTGTACCACGGGCTGCGGGTTCTATGGCAGCCCCCGGACCAACGGGATGTGCTCCGTGTGCTATAAGGAGTTCCTGCAGAGGCAGCAGAGCAGTGACCGGATAAGCCCTCCAGGTAGAGGATGCTTTTATGGAAATCTGTCTTAAATGGGTGTCTGGATACCAACTGTGTTCAGCAACTTGGATAGAGCATGGCACTGGTACCTGGCCACCAGCAGATTTACCCCCTCCTAGAACAGTCATCTTTTCCTTTCCATGGATACCCAAGGTTCTAAATCAAGGACACAAAGCCCTTGAGCGTTTCTGTTCCGTGTCAGGAGGGGCAGTTGTTTTCTTCCCAGTCTCACCAGTTTGTGAAGCTCCATCCCAGTCAGCACCTTCCAGTAAACTGTAAAACTTCACTTGTGTATGAAATTCTATTTGGCCTGTTTGTATAATTTTCTTACCTTAACAGTGTTGTCAACCAAAAGCCATGACTTGGAAGTTGCAGTTGGGGTGGGAGCAGGGGAAGGATGCTCTCTGCAACGTGAGCATGGATTTCTTTTGCTGGGGGTTTGTGCATATGCCCCATGTACAGAGTGAGAAATGCCTCTGAGAGTTCTTCCACAGTTTATTTCTGAGGGTAATCATGGCTTTCCTTGAGTCACCCACACAAAATATGGTCAGGAACATGGCTTTTCCTGACAAAGGGTTTTCCTAAGACCCCAATTTAAATCCTCAGCTGACACAAGCCCACGTGTCTGTTGAAGCTGGTTCTTCTCAACAGTTGAAGGTCTGATTCTTACACCTTGGAGAAGTTGCAAAGTGACATTGGGTTCAAGATCCAGACAGCCCTGGTGTGTTCATCCCACAGAGTCCCACGCACAAATTTGGAGGGGAGAGTGTAGGAATAGGGGAGAGTAGAGGGGAGAGTGATCCCAACAGGGTTGTGTCCTCCTAGCTCCTGTAGGGAACAGCAGTTTAAAGCATTTGGAAATGCTCATCCTGCTTTCTTCTTTGCTGTCAAGCACTTGAGGAACTTGCTGACACTTCTCAGAGACTTGACCAAGCGTGCTCTTGTCTTGTAGCACCCAGTGGTCCCAGCAGCAGCCCCATGGCTTCTGAGGCAATTGCAGGGCAGCACGCAGAGGGAGACTCCACACCTGAGGATGCGAAAGCCAGGTAGGGGCAGGGTCTGGAGGGGAGGGGATGTAAACCCTGCTAAAATCCAGCTCTGGGACGCAAGGGACTGGCTGTCATCCTTCATGTGGCCAGTCTGTAAACGGACTGGATCAAACTCTGCATTGTGACCCTGGTTTATTTGGAAGATTGAGATGTTCCTAATGAAGATGACTGAGGTGTAGAGTGAGGTACCAGAGGGTTGGTAGTAAATTAAGAGGCATCTTGGTTCTCCTGGAGCCAGTGCACCTTGTCTATCACTGGCTGTGTTCAACCATTCAATTTCCGCTCAGTCCCAAGCAGTGGGATTTTTGGGGTTTTCCTGTGCAGGGCCAGGAGTTGGACTTGGAAGGGACTCACAAGGATCATTAACTCAAGATATCCTGTGATTCTAAGTAAAAGCACCTGCTGATGGCCCAGTCTGGAAGCTATGACAGCAGGATTAGAGACCTTGGCCCTGTTTGATGGGAAGGAGGACAAAGCTGCACTGAGCTTTACCATCACATTACAGCCCTGACTCATAACTCTTGTTTCCCTGCCCCTGGACTTGTTTGGATGGGCTCTTGCCTTGGCTTTGAGATATAATTGGGTGGAAAAGGAAACTGAGATCATCACACATTCATTCCATTTATGTCTATAAAGAACTTTGATCCCAAATCTCAAGGGGAATTGACCTGCTGTATTCCTGACCTACTTTTGAATATAAGGAAATAAACTTCATGGGCTGAAGGCCTCTCCCACATAACTGTCCATCAAAAGAAAATACTTGTGTTTTCTCTTTTTGTTTGTCTGCTGCACATGCTCCCAGCGCTCAGACTCCTGTGACCCATCAGATGACAGCCATGAGCATATCCAGAGAGGAAACCAGCAATGAGACAGAGGAATTCAGCAAGACAGACGAAGCCTCATCAGCTTCTTCCTCATCAGGTAGGGTGGTTGGTTTGGCCTTTGCACAGGTCTGAGTGACACTGAGCTCTGGCACCCATTGGAGCAGCAGGGACAGCTGCTGACTCCGGGGTGTGTCCCCTCCCGGCAGTAAAGGCACACCTGAGAGCTGAGGAGGAAACTCTTGTTTTGGTGACAGGGAGGAGAGCAAATGCTGTGCCTGAGGGCAGGCCGATAGAGATTGCTTTGGGCTGAGGGCTGAGTGGCTGCCAGCCCTCGAGTGGCTGGCAGGAGGATAATCTTCCATGACGCCTCTCCCGGAGAATGGCAGCGAGCCTGGAGCTCCCACAGCCTGACGCGGCTGCTGCTGGCGGCACTCCCCTGCCAGCTCCCGAGGGGGAGGAAGGGAGACAGATCCACCGGAGTCTTGGAGAGAGGAGACTCGTTTGTGACAGTGCCTGGGGGCAGTGGAGGCCTGTTGTTGTCACCCCGTGTTATGGGGACACGTGTTCCTCAGGGGGGTGTTACACAGTGGATGCCCTGACATGTTTGGAGTCATTGCCCAATGTGGCACATCCGCCAGCTGATGCCATAAGCAGGTGATCCTGCATGCAGACAGCCTCCTTTGCTCAGCTGACAGCTTGCTTGCATTGAAAGCTAAAAAAACCCAGGAGCTGTTGGTTGCTAAAAAGCCAGGCTGTAGTCACCACACATGACTGGGCATTTTGGGTTTGGTAATCCCTTGTCTGCAAGCCCAGGAGACAATTTACAACAGGCAGGTGAGACTGCGGTGAAAAAGAGGCTTGGGAGAGCCTATCCCTTTCTTCTGCTTGTGTGGTTTTTAGGAGGCTGTTTAGGGTCAACTCCACAGAGCTGTCTCTGGTTTGCCTCCTCAGAGCAGCCTGCACTGCAGGTGCTCCAGCGAGCAGTGGGAGCTCCTCCCTCCTGTTGACTTCTCTAACCTGCTTAGGTACTGGAGGAAATCCGGCTAAGCATCAGTGACCTTTAACAATCTGGCTTTGTGAGCTCAGTTTTCCCTTTGGTAGATTAGAGGCAGTGATGGATATCTGTGTAAAGCATTCTGAGACCTACATATGGGGAACACTTACATAAGAGTCAGCAAAAATAATTAGTAGTACTTACAAGGGGTTAACTTTTTTCTCCCTGCAAAGATTAACTGTGGGCTCAGCTGACAGCTGTGTTGCTGTACTGCAGCTGAGCTGTAGTGACTATCCAGTCACTGTCCAGTGGCCACTCTAGCCTTGGATTTAAGGCGTTTGAAACAGAGAAACTGTGAGGTGGAGATCTCTGTGGAACAGGGCAAATCTCACAGTGTGGGGTAGGTCAGCCAGGGCAATGTGCACATAGAGAGTCATCAGAGCCTCAAGCAGCTCCTGTAATAAAATGAATATTTGGTTTATCAAGGAGGGCAGCAAAACTCTTGCCTCTGTTTCAGGTACCCTGCTTGAGATATCCCAGAACACGGCTGAGGGCAAGACGGCTTCGGAAAAACCAAAACCGAAGAAGAACCGCTGCTTCACCTGCCGGAAGAAGATCGGGCTGACTGGTAAGTGCCTGGCTCTGGGAAAACTTCCCTGTGGCCTGAGCAGTCCAGTGGGAGAGCCCTGTGAGTTCTGGTTTTGCTGCAGTGCTGCTGGGTTCTGGGGGTCAGAGACTGGACCCAAATCCATCTGTGAGCCATGGTGCTGCAGGAGAGGAGGGAGGGGAGCTCCAACCTGTGACAGCACTGGCTGAGGCAGCAGCCTGGGACACATCCCACTCCCTGCCAGGGTCCTGGCAGCCCTTGGAAGCAGGATTGGATGCAGCAGCACCTCTTAGTTGTTTCTGCTTCTTGGCAAAAGCTGCTGTAGAGGAAGGCAGAGCTTGCTGTGGATCAGAATCTGCTCCTGGCCAGGTCTGTGGTAAAGCTTTCGTAACAGCGACATGAACTGAGTTAGACCCAAATGGAAAATCCCTCTCCAAAACTCATCCCAATTGTTAATGCTGCCTGATTTCCACTGTTAGCTTCCTGAAAGCAGGATGGCTCTCAGCATGCAGCCTGTAAAGCTGGAGAGAGAATTGCTGGGATAGTGTCAGGGCGCTGCTATCAATGGGAAAACTGCCCCTGGAAAGTGAAGCAATTAATTTGGCTGTGGTTTGTTAATAAAAACATCATTCTTCTAAATTATCTCTGGCATTTAGTGCCTCCCTGGAAAAAAAGTTAACTCTGGAGCTGTGCAGGTCAACAGCTGTGCTGTTCTGGCAGAGCACTTGCTTCTGTAGCCTCCTTGGTGCATCCAGCAGCCAGAGGCTGGCTGTTTTCGTGGATATAAGAGGCTTTGGCAAAGTCTGGACTGGGAAGTTTGAACCTGATTTCCTTGCCTGGAGATCTGAGGGCTCTGCCCTAGAATAGGGGTGGGTTTATAAACCTGGAACTGGGCAGGGTATTCTGTGCCCAGCCTTCAAGTTGCAGAGAGGATTGTTTTCCTGGATAAGTATTTCCTTAAGAGCTTTAAACTATGACAAGTTCCTTTCTTTAGGAATCAGCTTGCAGAAAAGTCCTGTGAATTCAAGGCATTTAGGACAAAATGAGTTTTCTCAAACAAGATTAAACTGGACCTTGGAGCAAGGTGTTTGTGGGCTTTACAGTCTGTAGTTGGAAAGATGTGAAGGGACAGAGCATGATTCCCTGCCAGCAAGATTCCCTGCGGTCCTGCAGCACATCCCCTGCTTGCTCCCTGCCTCGGCTTCCCAGTGTACTATGTTAATGGTAGCACTTTGAGCATTGTCCCTGAGTGAAGTGACTAAATTGGGAATTTTGAAGCCTAAATAGCTAAAACATGATCCTCACATGGTGACAGTTCCACTGCTTGCTGCTGTGTGACCCTGGAGAGCTGGACTGGCTGGGAGGGCTCAGCTGTAGCTCGCGCTGCCTGGGGAGCCTGGTCTGGATTAGCAGTCTGGCACTCTGCAGTGCCTGACATGTCCCTTGTCCCCGGAGAACATGGACAGCAGCTGCTCTGGGAGCGTTTCCCACCATGTGACAGCTGGGGCTGCTCAAACCACGCAGAGCTGATGAGCCAGAGGAAAGCAAAGTCCTCTGAAGAGTCCCTTTGGCCTGTGGGGGTTAGCAGCCCCCCTCCTCTGCCTCTCTGTCTGCATTGGTGGCATTTTCTGCTGTGGCAGGAAGGAGTGAGGCCCTGCTGCCTTCCTGCCCTGCTGGATGGGGCCTGATGTGGCTTTGTCCCTGTTCTTCCTCCCCTCAGGCTTCGACTGCCGCTGTGGGAACCTGTTCTGTGCCATTCACCGGTACTCCGACATGCACGCCTGCCCCTACGACTACAAGGCAGAAGCCGCTGAGAAGATCCGTAAGGAAAACCCCATCGTTATCGCCGAGAAGATCCAGAAGTTGTGAAGGGGTCTGAGCAGCTCGAACTGCAGCCAGGCGGCCTGGTGCTCCTCCCCGTCCTCCCAGCCTTCCTCCTTCTCCTCCTCCCAGCCCCTGTGGTGGTGCGAGGGTGACTCCAGCAGCGCACACAAACCAGCACCTGGACATGGGGACTCCTCGCACCCCTCTGGCAGTCAGTTGGTGTTCCTTCTCTCCTTTCCTGCCTGTCCGACAGCCACAGCTCAGCTGATGTGTTCTCAACCAGCTTCCCAAAGGAAAAGGGACTGTCCTGCTCTGCTGCTCCAGCGCTAAGGCCTTCAGACTTGCCTCTGGCTGGGTGGTTTGCACTGTGTGAGCGGCTGGGCTCTGCCGGGCAGCCTTTTCCTTCCCGGCAGCTCCGAGTCCTGCAAACCACCCAGGACTTGTGGCTGGAGTCCCTGAGCAGCTGCTAGACTCTGTTCCCTCTGCCCCACTGCCTGTAAACCCGGGAGCTGGGGGATCCTGGCAGCCAGGCTGCCATCTGCTCCCCGGGAAGTGTTTGCTCTCAGATGCAGAAAAGTTGATTCCATAGTTCCAATAACCCAGACCCCCCTCCCCACCCTCTGTGACTCTGTTGGAGAAGCACCAAGGGGGTTGAGCAGTGATGCTGGCACAGGGAAGTTATTTTGTGGCTTGAAGTGACGTGGGGAGGGCAAGACCTTCCAGGAGGTTCTGCTCTCTGCCTTGTGCTTCTCTCTGCAGGGAGGGAGCCAGGGACACCCCTGCTCCAGCCTCCTGCTTCAGCACCCCTTGATAACCCCGGCTGCTTTCCCAGCAAGGTGTGTGTCCCTCAGCGCTGCCTGTGCCTCCTCTCCTCTCCTCTCGCCTCCTCTCCCCTCTTTCCTCTCCCCTTTCTCCTCTCACCTCTCTCCTCTCTCCCTGCCTTCTGCCTTACACGAATCGCTCTCATCAGGGTTGTGCACAAAGCTCAGGTCCCCACACCTCTGCTTCTGGACCTGTCCCTGCATCCAGGTGACAGTGGGGTCCCCTCCTCCCATGTGAGCCATGCTGGTTTTGGGGAGAGCTTGGGGAGCCCACCCAGCTGCCCTCTCCTACCTCCTCCCTCCCTGTGGGATGAGAGGCAGGGCCGGTTCCCCAGGATATGCTCTGCAAGCTGGACGGAGGGAACTGGGGCATAGGAAAAGTCACGAGGAGGGTCCCAGGGTGCCCAGAAGTGCAGGTGGGGGCTCAGAAACACCCATGGAGAGCCCCAGGGAGCAGGGAGCGGTGCTCGGAGGGCTCTGGGCCCAGTGAGAGACTCATAGAATTTCCAGAGGTGCTGGAAGACCCAGGGAGGGCTCCAGGGTGCAAGGAAAGGCAGAAGTTTGGGGTGCAGTGAACATGCTCAGAGGTCTCAAGCACCCCAAAAGACACCTGGAAGGCTCTGGGGGTGCACACACTCACACACACATGAAGGGAGGTGTAGGAAAAGCCAAATGCCATCTCAGTTCACTCCAGAAAGAGCACCTGGAGGGCTCTGTTGGGAAGACTCAGGGCTCAGGGATGCAGCACTAGGCACGCAGCAGTTCCTGGGACCACCAGGAGCAGGGCTGTGGCCACAGGGCTCTGGCTCTCACAAGCAGAGAAACCCGGATGTGTCCCAGGGGACAAGGAGCAGCCTCTGTCCCGCTGCTTGGCCATCCCACGCTTTGGAAGCATTTCCCTCCATGTCGGAGAGCAGAGCCGCAGGGCCCACAGCAGCTCCTTCCTTCCAAGGGCTGTCTTTCAGCCCTGCTTGTGGCAGTTCTGCCTTGGTGCTGGTGGGGGGATCCTTCTGAGTGTTTGGTTTTTCCAGTCTGATCCAGCCAAAGCAGTGTGTGCTCTGTGCCAGCTGCCATCCTGTGGTGGTACTGGGAGCACCCAAACGTCCCAAACTGATGCAAACCCCGCCTCCAGCACAGAGAGGAGGGAGGCTGCCTCTTGCCAGCCTTTTCTTCTGATTTTTCCTTCTGGATAATATTGACATTATGTCTGGAGCATGCGAGTGGCTGCACGTGTTACCCCTGGACACACCTGGGCCATCAGTGCGGAGCTGGTGTGTGGCCAGGCTGGGTTTGCTACTGAGCTTTTGGCTGAGCATGATCCCTCACTCTCAGGGGAAGCAGGACTTGCAGCCACCAGCCCTGAGGAAGTGCAGCAGCTCCCATGGATCCGTTGGGAAAGCCCACAGCCACCTGCTTCTCCACCACTGCCCTCTTCCCTGTTCCTTCCTCCCTGTCCATGAGTGTAAATACAACACAGTCTAGTTTGCTTGGATGCTGTGGGTGCTCTGTTACAGGCAGGGATGTCTGTGGGGGCACCTCTCAGCTCTGGGCTCTTTTGGGGTGGCCATGGGACTCTGTCCTCAGTTTCACTGTGGATAATCACTAACAGTACCTGGTACTGGCAGGGGATCAGAGCAACCTGCTCCCAGATCGACAAGGGGTTGGACTGGATGATCTCCAGAAGTTACTTCAACCCTGACAATTCTGTAAGTCTGGGATTCTTCCTTTCTGGCTGAGTAGGAAGCTCTGACTGGGGTTTGGGGGGCTCTGAGGTTTTCCTGGGTTCCTTCTTGGCTGCTGTCACCTCCAAGGAGCTGGAGTGGGACCCCCACAGGGCAGGGGAATGGAGTTGGGACAGGCCCCAAATGCCTCCTCCCCTCCCCATGTCCATGTGGGGGAACTCGGGCAGTGTTTGGCACCAGGACTGACTTCAGCAAGGCTTTGGACACTGTCTCCCATGGTATCCTCATAGGTGAGCTCAGGAAATGTGGAATTGATGGATGATGGGGGGAGGGCCTGGATGAATGGAAGAGCTCAGAGGGGCCTGATCAGCACAGCAGAGTCCGCTTGGAGACCCATGGTCAGCACCGTCCCCAGGGATCAATACCAGGTCCAGCCTTGTACAGTTTGTTTAGCAACGACCTGGGGAAGGGATAGAATGGATCCTGATCAGGTTTCATGATGATTCAGGCTGGGGGAGTGACTGATCCAGCTCAAGGCTGTGCTGCCATTCAGAGGGACCTTGAGAGGCTGGGGGAGAGCTGGGTGGGTGAACCTAAGGAGGTTCAACAAGGGCAGGTGTAGGGTCCTGCACCTGGGGAGGGATAACCCCAAGTACCAGCACAGGCTGGGAGTCACCCACTGGAAAGCAGCTCTGCGGAGAAGGACCTGGGGGTCCTGGTGGATGACAAGATGTCCCTGAGCCAGCAGTGTCCTGGGACCACGAGGGACAACAGGACCCTGGGGGGCATCGGGAAGAGTGTGGCCAGCAGGGCAGGGAGTGCCCTTGCCCCTCTACTCGGCCCTAGTGAGGCACATGTGGAGTGCTGTGTCCACTTCCAGGCTCCTCAGGACAAGAAGGACAAGGAGCTACTAGAAAGGGTCCAGCAGAGGCCACAAAAATGATTTGGCATCTGGAGCATCTCTCTGATGAGGAGAGACTGCAGGAGCTGGGCCTGGTTAGTCCAGAGAAAACTGGGAGGGGAGCTCACCAATCCATATAAATATCTCCAACGTGGATATCAGAGGATGGTGCCAGACTCCCTTCAGTGGAGCAGTGGCCATAAACTAAACCTCAGGAAGTCCCACCTCAACATGAGGAAGAACTTACACTGAGGGTGGCAGAGCAGTGGAGCAGCTGCCCACGGAGGTAGTGGAGTCTCCGTCTCTGGAAACATCCCAAACCCTCCTGCTTCAGGTGACCCTGCCTTGGCAGGGGGGTCGGACTGGATGACCTCCAGAGGTCCCTTCCAGCCCTGTTTCGGGACGCAGTGACTGAGGAGGGCTCGGGCCGTGTCCCCGCCACGAGGCTTCGGGGCGGCCGCGCCGTTCCCATGGCAACGGGCGCGGGGCGAAGGCGTCACTTCCGGCCGGGGCGGGGCCAGCGCCGCCCCCGCCTGGGAGGCCGCAACGGCCGCGGGGCCTCGGGAAGTGCCGAGCGGGGCCGGGGGGCCCGGGCGGGCCGGGAGAATGTGCAGGTACCGGGCAGGGAGCGGCGCACGGGGCGGGGGGCGTGAGGGGACACCCGCTGCAGCGCGGGGGGGCTTGGAGGGATCGGGGTCCGGCGTCCGCCGGTGGGGAGGTGGTGGGGCACCGGTCAGTGAAGGGGAGGAGCGGTCAGTGTGTGGCTGTGGGGATCTATAGCGCGGGCAGAGGGAAGGGAGGCCCGCGGCAGTCGCGGGGGGTGCACGCTGGTCAGTGAGGTGGGACCACAGTGGTCAGTGTGTAGGGGTCCCACACCCCCAGTGACCTGCGTGGGCCCCCCAGGAGCCAGTGGGAGGTGAAAGGTGCACACCGGTCAGTGTGTGTGACCCTCAGCAGTCGGGAGAGGCTCACGGTGGTCGGGGTGTCCCACAGCGGGCGGTGGGGGCAGGGAGAGACCCACGCGGGTCAGTGTGTGTTCATGGGGGTCCCTCAGTAGTCGGAACGGGGGGGCTCGAGGTCAGTGGGGGGGTCGGGGGGCCTATGCGGGTCCAGTGGTGCTGCGGGGACACACACAGTGATTGGGGAGGGGTCCCGCTGGTCAGTGTGTGTTGGGGGGTTCCCCAGCGGTCAGTGAGGGAATTGAGACCCACATGGGTCAATGTGAGTGGGGTGGGGGATCTCCGTGCCATGGGAGGGCCGCACGGTACAGTGACGGGGGGAACCCACTGGTCAGTGGTGGGGATGCCACACGGGTGAGTTGGCAGGGAGGGGTCACTGGTGGGAGGGAGGGCCAGCCCAGGCAGTGTGTGGGGGGGGGTGGGGGTCCCGTGCCTGTCGGGGGAATGGAGTCAGTGCTGGGAGGTCCCACAGTGGTCTGGGGGTGGGTACGGTGTGGATCCCCCTCTCTGGCTGTGGGGTCAGTGGGTGTGGGGTCAATGTGTGGGGTGGGTCGGGCCTCCACAGCAGGCATGGGGCTCGGGCAGGGGCTGGGCAGGGGTGCCCACCCACGGAGGGGTTGTCCCCAGCTTGGGCCCGGGTTTGGCCCAGTGTGTGCAAGACAAATGACGTGAGTGTGACACACAATGTAAGAGGCCTGCAGTGCCACCTCACCATGTGGACCCCATGCAGATGTGTGGCCACCGGACCCCCCGATCTGCCCCGGGGTGCTGGTCCCACTAGCACACAGGGGATCCACTGGCTGGTCCCGCTGGCACATGGGGTGCCAAACCGGGGAGGAACGGGGCTGCCGCGTGCCAGGTGTCACACCAGTGCTGGCCCTGCTGTGGACGGTCATCAGCTCGAAGGGGACTGGCTCCCACCAGGGCACGGGGCATCCCTTCACTCCCAGTATTTCGGCTTATTTCAGTGCCATATCCCAGCTTCAGTGCCATATCCCTCTTCCACCCTTTCCTCCCCTTTCCCAGCCCTTCGGAAGCAGATGGAGCGAATTCCTCGGGGTGTGGGCTGGTTTGACATTCCTCAGCTCAAGCCTGTGCCCAAACTTGCAGAAAATAGTTGCTGCTTTTTTTTTTTTTTTTTTTCCCTTTCCTTTTTTTCCCTCATTCTCTCCCCTTTCCCCTTTTTCCTCGGGAGCTCGGCACTCCTGCACGCCTGTGCCGGCACCTGGGTGGCCCCGGGGGAGTGGTGTCCTTTGTCCCACCAGCCGTGTGGCTGCTGTGGGGGTGTTGCGTTTGTGATCCTGCGCTTGTCGTCGCCCCCTCCGCGTGGGCTGCCCGCGTGGGCTGGCGAATGTGGAAGGAGATTTGATTTTTTGTGGGGGGGCTGCGTAGGCTTGGTGGGGACTGCGAGCTGCGGGGGTGCTCGAGGGGGGGACACTGGGGGGAGCGCGTTTGTCCTCGGCCGCGGGTCACAGAGGGGACCGAGCCCTCAGTGCCCCCGCCCTGCCCGCAGGCCCCCGCAGCCGCCGGACGGACAGATGGGCACCGCAGCCCCGCCGCACGCCCCGGCCCGCGCTGCACGGCCGGCGCCAGCCGTGCCCAGGGCCAGCTGAGGACGGGGCGTCTCCAGGCCGGCGTCGTTCCCGGCCTCTGTCCGATTCGGATCCTCCCTCGCTCCGGGCGCGGCTGCCTCCCGCCTCGCCGCCGTCATGAACGGGCTGTCGATCAGCCAACTCTGCTGCCTCTTCTGCTGCCCGCCCTGCCCCAGCCGCATCGCGGCCAAGCTCGCCTTCCTGCCCCCGGAGCCCACCTACGCCGTGGTGCCCGAGCCCGAGCCCGTGGGCAGCACCGGCTCCCTGCGAGGCGCTGCGGGCCGCTGGAAGCTGCACTTGAAGGACCGGGCGGATTTCCAGTACTCCCAGCGGGAGCTGGACAACATTGAGGTGTTCGTCACCAAGAGCAGCCGGGGCAACCGCGTCGGCTGTATGTACGTCCGCTGTGTGCCCGGCGCCAGGTGAGTCACCCGTGCTCGTGCCAGCTGGGACTCTGCTGTGCTGGACCGGGCTGGGGCCGGCCTGGGGGGCTCCTGTCTCCTCCTCTCCCTCAGCTGAGTGTCTCTGGAGGAGCTGGCCCTGCTGTGCGGCTTTGGAGGCGTCTGGTGGGATGGGTGAGCTTGGCTCCCAGGACCGGTTTGGCTTGTGGCCTCACTGGGAATGGGGTTAAACCAGGAACAGAGGCAAAGCCAGAGGCTGCAGGGATGTGGGGATTCCCCAGGCTGTCCTGCAGGTCCCCCAGTGTCATGGCAGTGACGTAAAGCTCCAGTTGTTTGCACGGAGCTTGGCTCTCAGGGAGTGCCGGGGTGGCTTCACCAGCTGCTCCTCCCCGTCCCCAGCCCTGCAGTGACCATGGGGATGGACAGTTGCCCGTGCCAGCCAGGAGAGCCTGGTTTAGTTGAATTCACAGGGACATTTGATTCCTCCAGGAAAAGAGTGATGGGAGTGAAAGCCAGTAGGGTTTTGGGCACTTCCCACTACTGGTCATTCACATGGGTCTGGGAACTGGGAAGCTGGAGAGGACAGCCTGGAGTGTGGGATGGAGACCCTTCCTGCTGCCAGTGGCTGGGCAGGAGGGGACTTGGCAGCTGCTCCCCACGCAGTGGCATGGTTTGGGTGTTCAGGTGCAAAGGGAGGCCAGGTCACCCTAGCTGACCCTGTTCCTGTATCCTCCCAGGAACAACAACTCCCCAAGGACCAGCATCCTAGGCTGTAGGGCTGGAGGGGAGAACTTGGACTGGGGGTAACTAGACCTCCCAAACCCTGGGACATCAAGTCCTGCTGGCTGACTGACCTCCCCTCTGCTTGTCCTGTCACCGGCTTCCAGCTGGGGCTTTCTGGGCATCCAGGCTGGGATTGGAGGCTCAGCCTGGCCACAGACCCCTCAGATGAGCTGCACAGGCTCAGCAGGGAGTGGGTCCTGTGCCCTCCCTCTGGCAGAAGGGAGCCAAGCTTCCATCAGTCTGCTATTAGTGTTAATTTTTATGATTAACATTGTTTTTCCCCTTATGGTGGAAATTTCTTGTGCCTTGTCACTCCCACAATTCACTTCTCTCTCAGCATCTGGTGTCTTGCCAGGCTCAGGAGAGAAAAAAAACTCGCTGTCAGAATTCTTACTTGAAATCCCCATTGGGCAAACGGCCCCAAATCCTGAGCTTTTTACCAAAAATAGGCTCAAAAACTTGAACAGAATCATCATCCTGCCTTCAAGCTGCTTGTTCCTGCTGGGAGTGAGCCCCTAGCCCCAGCAGCAGGAGGGTCTGGGTGTCCCTGGGAGTGTCATGAGGACCTTCCTTGGTGGCCAGAGCAATGCTGCCCCTTGGTGTCCTGGGGTTTGGTGTTTGGTCTCCAAGGCAGATGTCCAGGATATCTGTGCCTGAGCTCCGGCAGAGCCTGGGATTAACGTTCCGTACCCATGTCCCTGGTGCTGCAGGTACACAGTGCTCTTCTCCCATGGCAACGCCGTGGACCTGGGGCAGATGAGCAGCTTCTACATTGGGCTGGGCACCCGCATCAACTGCAACATCTTCTCCTACGACTACTCGGGCTACGGCGTGAGCACGGGCAAGCCCTCGGAGAGGAACCTCTACTCTGACATTGACGCCGCGTGGCAGGCGCTGCGGACACGGTGAGCAGGGCAGGGAGCACAGCCCTGCTGCCCTCAGGAAAACCCTGTGCTCCAGCAGTCTGGAAAACAGGAAATCTCCCAGAAAGGGAACCCTGGGATACTTGTGACAGGAAGGGGTGGTTGGAAAGCTGCAGAGAGAGCAGCTGGAACACCCAAGGGGCAGGGATGCCATGGGGCATGACCTTGGCGCAAGCTGTGCTCCCTGTCTTGCTGTGCCAGGCTCAGCCTTGGTTCCCCTGACAGGTTTGGGGTGCAGCCCTGTGCCAGGCTCTGCCTCCTCTTCCCTGCCTGCAGCTGGGCCTGGCTCACAGTGTGACCCAGAGCTGGGAGCTGCCCCCCACAGCTGCAGTCCAGGGTCTCTGAACCCCTCATAATCCTGGCCTGGTGAGGGAAAACCACAATTCACCTGGCAGCTCAGCCCTGGCTGCCCCCCGGTCCTTTCGGGGTGCAGGGAGCTGCCCTGGGCCCAGCCATGAGGTGCTGGGGAGACAGACATTCCCGGGAGCTTTGTGGCCAGAGCAGCTTGACCCCCAAGCTGCATCTCCTGGCAATGTGCCTGGACACTGACCTGCTCTGTGTCCTCCCAGGTACGGGATCAGCCCGGAGAACATAATTTTGTATGGACAGAGCATCGGCACAGTGCCCACGGTTGATCTGGCCTCCCGCTACGAGTGCGCGGCCATCGTGCTGCACTCCCCGCTCACCTCCGGCATGCGCGTCGCCTTCCCCGACACCAAGAAGACCTATTGGTTCGATGCCTTCCCCCAAGTGAGTGCCCTGGGACCTGGGGGTTTGGAGGGGCAGTGCCCAGACCAGCTCTGGTCACAGCCAGGGGACACCTGACATGTGGACCCATTTTTCCTGATAGGTTTAAACATCCCCTTCGGCGTGTTCTCGCCCTGGATTTGATGCCCTCTGGGGGTTGTAACTCTCCCTGGGGTCACTGTTCCCCTCCTGAGGGCTGTGCCATGCGTGCACCCCAGTCCCCTGCTGGCATCACCTCCTGGCCACCCTTTCCCAGTGTCTGCCTGCCAGCTTTGGGGCTGTGCTGCTGGCCCCTTGTCAGGTGTCACAAACCCTAAGTGTCCCTGGGACCCCTCTCTACCCCAAGAGTAATTCCTTGGGGATTTTCCTGCTCTTCAGATGGCAGGAGTGGTGCGAGGGGACGAGTTCTTCCTTTGCCCCTCCCTCGCAGCCAGGCCAGCGGGGCCCAGGGGACAGTTCCTGAACCGGAAGCTGTGGCTGGGAGCCACCAGCCCACGCTTTGCGTCCCGATGGCCTCGCGTGGCCTTTGGGGCTGAGCTGGGAACAGCCACGCTTCTCTTCCTTGGAGCCCAGCACGGCTGATCCCAACAGGGGAGGGCTGTCCTGCAGCAGTTCCCATCAGCCCTGCTGAGGTCCCACGGGGATGTTGTCACTGCTGTCTGCTCCTTGTCTGTCACACTGGGGCAGATCTTTTCCTTGGCAGAAACTCCATGTCCCTCCCTGTCCCTGTGCTCTGCCATGATCAAAGAGCATTTCCTGGTCCCTCTCCCAAGGGATGTGTTTTGGGGTCAGGAGGAATGGGAGTGCCTCATTCCCTGTGCTTACCCTCCTCTCTCCTCTCTTCCCCATCCACCCTCTCGGCAGCATTGAGAAGATCTCCAAAATCACCTCTCCTGTCCTCATCATCCACGGCACGGAGGATGAAGTCATCGACTTCTCCCATGGCCTGGCGCTCTTCGAGCGCTGCCCCAAGGCCGTGGAGCCGCTGTGGGTGGACGGGGCCGGGCACAATGACATTGAACTCTACAGCCAGTACCTCGAGCGCCTTCGGAAATTCATCTCCCAGGAGCTGGCCAACCAACGCAACTAGCCGGGGAGACAGGCAGGGGGGTTCTGCTTGTTTCTCCAGTTCTCCCAGTAGCTCTCCCTAGTCCCTGCTGCTGGAGTTGTAATGAGTTTGTTCAGCCTCGGCTCCAGGCTCAGGAGAGGGCAGGAAGCCCTGGAATGGACGGTGTTTGCTCTCAGACACGAGCACAGCTCTCCTCCCTGCCGGTGCTAGCCCCGGCGCTGCTGGCACCACCGGCCTGGCTGGCCAGAGACGGCAGCTCCCTCCTTCCCCCTTCCCAGAGACATGAGCCCACCCTCTGATGGTGGATCCTTGGCTTCAGACATGTCCTCATCTCCTCTCCCGAGCCGGCCAAGTCCTGAGTTCTTCCCAGCCGCTCTGCTGCTCTGACCATAGCAATAAGGCGAGTTGGAGAGGGGCTGGGGGCCAGGTCCCTCCGCGGTGTCCCTGTGGGCAGGACAGAGGAGGTGGCAGTTCCTGCTCTCCATGGAGCTTTCCCGGGACCAGTGCTGATGGTGCCCGGTGTTCACCCCACAGCTGGGGCAGAGCCGTGTCCCCAAGGGGACTATGGGGATGCATGGAGGAGGTGCCTCCCTGCCCCACACCTCCTCCAGTCTGGCGCTGCTCAGCCTTCCCAGAGCACTCCTGGTGTTCAGGTCACCCCTGGAAAACCTCCTGCGGACCACTCGCTCGGGGAATGGGGCGAGGGAACCAGGCAGCGAATAAAGAGCAGAGGTTTAACGTTTCAGCCGTGTGTGCCCTTTCCCTGCCTAACCCTGGGGGGTCCTGCTCATTACCCTGCCCCAGCATGTCTGGCCCCTCAACTCTCCCCCTGTTTGGCACCGCCCCTGGATTGGCCTTGGCCACATCCCCAACATTTGTCACCCTTTTCTGGGGACTGGGCAGCCCCAAGGTACCAGCAGGAGTGGGGAAGATGCCCTTGGCCCCTGGGACTGGGCTGCAAAGGTCTGTGTGTCCAGTCGGACTTTGGGGACAAGAGGAACCCATTCCCCTGCTACCTCCTCCCCTGTCATTAGGAGATCCCATGGGAGTGCAGGGGCAGAGATGGAGGATGGCCTCAGCCTTCCAGGGGTGGTGGGGGGCCTGTGCCACAGGGGAAGGGGGATGTCCCCATGGCCTGTTTTGTACCAGGGCCAGCATAGCGAAGGACACAGAGTGATCCTGGGGGGAACAAGCCTTATTTTTGACCTGCTCCATGTCCAGCTCTGCCCTGGCTGTGTGGGGACCTCAGTGATTCTGGGTGTGCACTGGCCGTGGAGGCAGGTGCAGGGGTGTCCCATGGAGTCCTCCCACCAGCACATGGGAAATTTGCCCCAGGAAAAGGCAGAGGCTTAGGTTGGTGCTTTTTGGGCCAGTGCTGCTCTTACAGCCCCGGGAAGAGCTGTTTGTCGTCGTGTTTTCCTGCCCCGGGACATCCCTGGCCCCAACCCAAACAGCAAAACACTGCTCTGCCCCTTCCTGTCCCTGTTCCTCCAGTGTCCCCTCCCGACCACGAGGCCCTGGGGCCTGCCAGCCTCATGTGAGGAGGGATTTAATCTCCTTAGGGGCTCAGGGGCCGGGCGGGGGGGCTTCTCTGCACCCCCATGCTCTGAGCACTCCAATGCATCTATTGTTTGGGGCTGGGAACAGTGCGGGGGGGTGAGGTGGGGGGCACAGGACCCTCTGCTCCCCACACATCCCTCACCTCCCGCAGGACCACAGCAGGGGCTTCCAGAGGAGGAGGGGTGACCCTTCCTTGGTGCTGGGGCTGTGCAGGAGCTGGAAGAGGATGTGGACATTGGGGGTCTGGGGGGGCCTCTGTCCTTTCCAGGGGGATTTTAGGGTCCAGGAGCTGGGATGTCTGGCTTCTTCCTGCACATCCTGTTAGCCCTTCCTTCTCCATCCCTCTGCCAGAAGTGGCCAGGTGGTTTGGGAGCCGTGGGCTCACACGTGTGCGGGAAGCCAAAGCCTCCCTGCCCTGCTCCCTCTGGCCCCGCTGTCCCAGGGCTCCCTAATCCCAGCACAGAGACGTTCTGTGTGCACCCAGGGTATTTTTATCCTCTTACTGCTGCCTGTTTTCCTGTTGAGCTGCGGATGCTTTGGGCGGCTCTGCCCTGCTGGGCAGGACAGCTCGGAGTTCGTTGAGTTTGGGGGGATGTTGGGGTGGCTTGAGGTTGTTTCCTGTGTCTCAGTTTGACACAAAGGCAAAAGGTCAGAAGAGTTCAGCCTGATCCCCAAAGTTTAGAGCTGCCTCAGGTATATGGGAATCCATGGAGACGGGCTTAGCTGGGTGCCACCTCCATGGTGGGGAGCCCTGACTGGGATCACAGATCAGGGCTTTGGGTCTGGGTCTGTCACTGCTCCAGGCCCAGGATGGAGGATCCATCCTCACCCAGCAGCTGGAGTGAGGACAGAAAGAGGAGCACCCACCCCAGCAGAGCTGCAGGGGCCCCAAAGGAAGTGAGCTGGGGGTCCTGGGCACAGCATCCCCCACCTGGGGCCAAACTGGGCCATGAGCCACCGAGACAGCCCTTCTGTCCCATCTGGGATAGTGCTTCTGTTCCCTCTGGGATTGCACTTCTGTCCCCTCTGCTGGTGCTGCAGTTTAGGGTGAAGGAAAGGCACTGGGTTGGGGACAGGGCTGGGTGGGTTTAGATCCTGGAGGGGAACTCTGCAATGTCCTTTCCCTGGAGGGGAAAGGCAGAGCCAAGCCTTGAGTGTCCCCAAAGTCCTTCCTGCAGCTGTGGTGGAGCAGGGTCAGAGCAGGTGTCCCCCTGACCCGTTTGAAGCCCCCAGCCAGGGGGGCACAGGGACCCAGGCCGGGCATGGGGGATGTCGGGTGACTGGCCAAGAGGGGTTTAAGTCTCTTTTGGGGCATAAATGAAGCTTTTGATGGCCGGGGCCTGCGTGCCACAGTCATGAGACCCCGTTCAGAGGCCGAGCTCAGTCATGGGATCCAGGAAACTGAATTAAAGCGTCTTAAGGAGCTTTTTTCCGAGCTCTGCTCTGGTTTTCCACGTGCTTGTCATATGAACAAAGATGGTATAAAAGGGCAGAGGGGAAGGATCCCATCGGTGGTCGGGCTGGGAGAGGGGAGAGCAGCGGGAAAGGGATGCCAGGATGAGTGGCACAGCATGGCGTGGCTGAGGTGGAGCAAAGGGGACAGGAAAGGACAAGGAGAGGGGAGCATGTGCTGTCTCTGCCCTGCCCGGTGAGTGAAGCTGAGGCTTTGGAGACAGCAGGGACAGTGGGGACAGGGCTGGGGGCAGATCTGGGGGAGCAGAGCCTGTGTCCCCACTCCTCGAGCAGCACAGAGCTGGGAGAGCCTGACGCGCCTGCGGCTGCACCGTGACACTGGCGGCACCTCCCTGGTGAGACACGGTGAGGGGGGCAGGGGGCATGGGGGGCAGGGGGCATTGGGGGCAGGGGGCACCCATGACCCTGGAGGACGCCCACGGCCTTGGAGGGGCACCCAGAACCCGGGGAGGCACCCAGAACTCAAGGGGGCACCCAGCCCTGCACTGCTGGCTGGGGATGGGGACAGGGGTGGCGGGTGGCAGTCCCTGATGGTCCCTGAGCTGGGTTGGGATCCTGGGCCTGGGTGAGAAACTATGGGGTGGCCCCACCCATCTGTGTGCACACAGCACATGTGTGTACATGCACACATGTGTGCACATGGATGGGTGAGCACACACGCACCTGCACACAGGGACCTTTGCACATGTGTTCACACCCACACACGAGTGTGCACAGCCCTGCAGGCCTACACACACACAGATGTGCACTCACACACACAGATGTGCACTCACACACATAAATGTGCACTCACACATATGTGCACTCACACACAGATGTGCACACACACAGATGTGCACTCACACACACAGATGTGCACTCACACACATAGATGTGTACTCACACACACAGATGTGCACTCACACACACAGAGATGTGCACTCACACAGATGTGCACTCACACACACCCCCTTGTGCACACACCCCTGAGAAGCCCCACACCCCCTCTGGCCCCTCTCCTCACCCCTTGGGTTCCACACGCAGACCCCACAGTCACCTGCACGCCCTGCACCCACTGGCACCACTGGGACATGTGACCCCGCTGGCACCTCACACCTGCCATGTCCCAAACCATCCCCATGGGCTGCAGCATCGCCAGGGCCATGGATTGCACCGGGGAGCAACCACGGGCTGGTTTTCACCCCCTGGAGATGTGGGGCAGGCTGAGGATCCTCAGCTCCCCCTGATCCCCCAGCTCCCCTGGCTCCACAGGATCCCTCAGCTCCCTGGGATACCCCAGATCCCCGGGATTCATCAACTCCCCAGGTTCCCTCAGCTCCCCAGACTCCCTGCTCTCCCCTCACGTCTCTCCTCTGTCCACAGGAGCTCTCGGAGGAGTGCGGGGCCGGGCCCGCTGCCCCCTGTGAGCTTCCCTTTGTCATCCTATGCCTGAGCGATGCCTGGAGGCTGGGACGGCCAAGGGAGGCCCACGGGCTGCCACAGCCCCGCGGTGACAGCGCCTGGACAGCACACGTGGGGACCACGCAGCAGGGATGGGAGACTAGTCCTCAGGGGGCTGGGACCACCCGGAGGGGCTGGAGGTCCCTCTTGGGGGCCCAGAGCATCCCCTTGGTGGGGAAAAACATCCCCTTGTAGGGGCCAGAGCATCCCCTTAGTACACCATGAATATCCTGGGTGGGGGGATGAAAAATCCCATTTAGGGACCAGAACATCCTGGACGAGGGGCTGGGATGCATCCCCTTCATGTGCCAGGAGCACCCTGTGGGGAGCTGGAGCACCCCTCGGGGTGCCAGGAGAACCATGGGGGGCTGGAAACCCCTGTGGGGGACTGGGACTGGGCAGGGTGGGATGCAGCAGCCAGGCCATTGCCCCAGGATGTGAATGGGATTATGGGGTGTTGTGGAGCATCTGCTGTGGGGGACATGGACCATGGGGGGTTACATGTAGGGTGGTACCAGGGTGGGGTACTGGTAGTACTGGGGGGGATGTCACCACCCTGACCAGCCCATCCCTGTGAAGAGATGACCCCATGTGAGGATGTTCTGGCAACTCCAGGGAAAGCCCTACTTTCCCAACTCCCTATTTCCTTCTCCAAATTCACAAACCCCATCCAGCACCCCATGTCAAGGCCGTGCTGGGACAATGGAAAAATTCGCACCTGTGAAGAGAAGATCTCCCCAACAGGGAGCAGAAACTCATCCTGGGCTGCTCAGATGTGGTGATGCAGAACAAGGAACAGGGAGTAGGGATCTGTGGGGGGAGGCTCTGGTCACACCAGCATCTCCAGCTGGTTTCCAGTTTTTTTGCTCTTTTCCTTCCCAAAACTCGACCCCATGAACCCAGCTGTGGATTCATGGCAGGGCAGGGATCAACTGGGGGGCAGGGCTGGTGGGTGGGGCTGACATTCCAGGGAGACCCCCGAGCCCCAGGGCTGCATCCGGCCTCTGCTCCGGGGAGTGAACCTGGAGCATCCCCCACGGCAGAGCTGGAGCCACATTCCTGGCTCACATCCTCATGTGGTCCTGGATGTGTGGGGGACAGCCAGCATGGCACAAGATCACCCTGCAGTGATCACCCAGCACACTGTGGTGTCTCTCTGTCGGGGGGCAAGTCCCTGTGTCCCCCAGCACATTGTGGTGTCTCTCTGTCACTGGGGAGAGGTCCCTGTGTCCCCCAGCAGCAGTAAGGGCTGTGGCAGGGGCAGCTCTGGCCCCCATGCAGTGACATCCTCCTGCCCAGCTCTTCTGGGGAGGAGAGGGCCAAACCAGTGTCCCCTGAGCTGCCCCTTGTTCTCTGCAGGGACCGAGGTCAGTGACAGCCCAGTCCTGTGCCCACACCTGCCCCAGCTTGTTCCCCTCAACTTAAATCAGGGGGTCAGGGGGGCTGCGGGTTTGGGGACTCCTCATTTCTCTGCAGAGGGTCAGGAGCTTTGGGAAGTTGAGGTCAGTTTTGGGGTCCCTCGGTCAGTCAAGGCTGGGTGGGGTGGTTTAGGTCCTCAGAAGGGTTGGAGGGATTCCTGTGGAGGGCTGAGCTGGGGAATGGGCTCAGCAGGATGGGGAATTTGGGGGCTGTTGCTCTCAGAGGAGCTGCTTCTGTGTGCAGAGGGACCCTCGGGAGCATATCCAGTGCTGCTGACTGGGAGTTTAGTGGGCATCCAAGTTAACTGAACTCAGGTGGTGAAAGCATAGCCAGGACCAGCCTGAATCGATTTTGGGAAGATTTTCCCTGTGGGGTCCTCGAGGTTTGGGCAGAATAAATATTTTATTTTATTATTTATTATTTAATTTTATTTTGTTGCTCCATGACTTGAGGAAGCACAGGATAAGAATTATAAGGCAGGGAAATGCCCCGTGTGTCTGTACTTTTGGTAATGTGTGTGTCTTTCTCAAAGCCTCCCTGTTACAGCTGAAATTCTATAAAATAGATTTATTCATACCATAAAAATAAAACAACTCTGTTTTTTTGGGGAAAGATGAGCTTGCTCTCCCAGGACTGGAGAAGGGAACTGGCTGGAGGGGTGTGGGTGGGAATCTCAGCACAGCTTTCCTCCAGTACCGGTAAAGCACCTTGTGCCAGCGCCAGGTTTCTGCTGGAGGGAAGGCAGCTCATCTCCTGGAGTTTCCTGCTTTTTAGAAGCTTTCTATGCATTATTCAGGTTTCCTGGGGCCAGCAGCTGCTGGTCCTGCTCAGTGGTGGGTTCCTCTCCTGGCATCCTCCACTCCTGGACTCTGCTGGGACATCATGGGAACGATGGGCGGGAAGGAGGCAGCAGCATGTGCCAAATTTGGACAATAAAGTGGTTTTTTTTCACTTAAGACTATTACAAAACACAACTTTTGCAATCTTTCCCTTGTCCTTCCCTGAGGCCAAGGCTGACTCCTTGTGCACCTTACCCAGCTGTTCCTGGCGCTGGCCTGGAGCTTCCCTCCTCTCCTTGCACAAGTGATGAGGCTCTCCTAGATCATCCCATCTCTCCAGACTGGGCTGTCTGGCTCCACTCCATGGGCTTTCTCCTTGGAGGGCTTGGTCCTTGCTGATATGCCAGAAGGGCCTCACCTGCTGGAGGTGGAGTGTCCCTGCTCTGAACACCCAAGGCAGGGGCAGCAGCAGGTGATTCCCAGGAGCTGTGGGTGCCCCTCACCTGGTTGATCCCCCAGGGCCAGATCCAAATCCCAGCTCCAAGTCCCTGCTCCAGGGCTGGCACAGCCAAGGCGCTGTCACTGTGTGCCTCAGTTTCCCCACTGGTAAATACAGGTGTGGTGACTACCTGAGGCAAAGGGGGGGCTGAGCCCTCATGGGGTGTGAAACCAGTTCTTGGCATTGGCCTCAGGTGAGTGACCTCGGCGCCACTGCCCAAACCTGTCCTGTGTCCTGCTGCTCTCCAGAAGGCCCAGGCTGTGCTGGGGCTTGGGGCAGTGGTTTGAGGTGGTCCATGACGGGGTGGATGGGCTGTCCTGGGGCTGGGGGCCATGCTGGGGCTGCTGGTTCATGCTGGTCCATGCTGGAGCAGTGGTTCATGCTGGGGGCTGCAGGCTGTGCTGGAGTAATGGCTCATGGTGCTCCATGGTATGTACTGTGGCTGCTGGGCTGACGGGCCACAGAGCAAGGAACCTGCGACCATCACTGTGCCCACAGCCGGGGGACTCACTCGGGGGGTGCCGGGGGGCTCTGGGGTGCTCAGCAGCAGGATGAGGTCCCTGCAGCCCCAGGGCTTTATCCACCATCCCCTGTGTCTCCCCTAGCTCTGGGGATCCAGAGCTTGGATTACAGAATCCAGTTGAGTTTGGATTACAGAATCCTCGAATATCCCAAGCTGGAAGCGACCCATAAGGATCATCAAATCCAACTCGCGGCCCTACACAGACACCCCAACAATGCACCTTGTGCATCCCTGACAGCGTTCACTCCGGATGGCGGCTCCTGCAGCCAGGCCATGTCCCGAGGGAACGAGAGCGCTGGAGTTCAGCTGCAGCAGAGGAGACTGAGGGGAGACTCCTCGGGGGCTGCAGCTCCTCCCGAGGGGAGCCGGAGGGGCAGGGGCTGAGCTCTGCTCTGGGACAGGGCCAGGAGCCCAGGGAATGGCTGGAGCTGGGTCAGGCTTGGGATGATCTCAGGGAAAGGTTCTTCCCCCAGAGGCTGCTGGGGCAGTGCCCAGGCTCCCCAGGGAATGGTCCCTGCCCCAAGGCTGCCAGAGCTCCAGGAGCGTTTGGACAATGGTGCCAGGGATGCCCGGGGTGGGGTTGTTGGGGTGTCTGGGCAGGGGTTGCACGGATCACCCCTGACGGTCTCTCCTAACCCAGGACACTCCCGCACGCTGACAGCTCCCGGCCCTCCCTCAGCACCGCCCCAGCCCCGCCCCGCCCGCTCTCAGGCGCGCCGCGGGCAGCCCTGTGAGGGCAGCGGCTTCGCGGGGTCCTCGCCGCCGCACCCGGCGCTCCCAAGATGGCGGCGGGGCCGGTACCGGTTGTGTGAGGCGGGAGCGCGTCCCGGCCTCCCGCGGCTCCTCCGCCCGCCCGGCCCCGCTCCCGCCCCGCAGCCGGCGGGATGCTCAGATCCACCGGCTACTTCCGCGGCATCGACTGCCCGTTCCTCAACGCCGGGGGGCCGGGGCCGGGCCGGGGGTGCCGCAGGCCCTACTGCCACTTCCGGCACCCCCCGGTAGCCCCGGCGGCGTGCGGAGCCTCCGGAGCCTCGGGCGACCCCAGCGTGGGGCTCCCGCTCGGACACGGCGCAGGTACGGCCCGGCCCGGCCCGGCCCGGCCCGGCCCGGCCCGGCCGCGGTACCCCTCACCTCTCCCCGAGCCCTGCCCCGGGCTGTGGCTGTTCCCGGCCCTGCGCCTGCTTTCGCCCCCTGCCCCGTGTGTTTTCCCCCCGGCGAGGGCAGGCCCGTGCCCGGCCTCCTCCTCTCCCGTCTGTCCACCTTTCAGGGCCCGTATCTGCCTCTGACTCCCCTGAGCCCCGCCAGCGCCCCGGGATCGCCCCGCTCAGCCCCTCCGCAGTGCGGTGAGCCCCCGGGGGTCTGTCGGTGTCACCTGGTGCGGCCTCCCTTCCCTTAGCTCTGTGGCTCCGTGTGCCCAGCCCTGCCTGGCCCTGAGCTGTCACCTCGTCCTCCCTCCAGTGGGGGTTTGAAGGAGCTTTTCAGCCCCACCCGGTGAGAGAGCGATGGGAGTCGGTGGGATCGGTCGGACACGGTGCTGGGGAGCAGCTTCCCAGAGCGTCCGGGGACAGCCCTAGCTGCAGGAGGGCAGCGCTGCCCTGGTCCCGTTTTTTGTCGCTCCAGGCGCTCGGCTCACGTGGCTCTGAGGTGTCAGCGCCGAATTGCAAACCTGCTGACAATCCCGGGCCGTTAGATCCCTTCGGGAGCTGCCCGGATCGGGGAGGGTTTCCCAGCCAGTGCAGCGAGGCAGGGCTGTGCCGGGGGCTCTGGGGACTGTGGTCAGCCAGCCCCCCCTGTGAGGGGTTTGTGGGGCACAGAGCACTGCCAGGCTTCTCAAGGGCAGCCTGGCACAAAAAAGCCACTGAATCAGACAGTCATGGAATATCCTGAAGGGACCCACAAGGATCAATAGTGGGCTATTGTTGTCCATTCTTCCAGCAACTCTTGTCATTTTATTTATAGACATTATTTGCTGCTCTGCTGATTTATTGGGAGAAAAAAGCCTTTATTCTTCTCCCTAGAAGAACCCTGCTGGCTTCCTTTTTGTTAAGGCTTTGTTATTTCTGTTAGGTGTAATGGGATAATGATGCTGATCTGGATGGTCTCTAATAATCTGAAGCAGAAATTGCCAAAACAAAGCCCAACTGGTGTTTTTTGGGTGCTTGCTTAACTTTGGGCTGCTTGCAAGTTTGGAAGAGGATTAATTCTTGATGTCTTCTGGTTACCAGGCCGACTTACCACGACCACTGGTTTAGTTTAAAATAAAAGAAGCATTCTCAGAGCTGTCACGGGCAGATAATTGTTAGAAAGACAAAATTTTTTGCAGATTTCAGTGCTCTTTCGAATTTTAAAAGCTCCCTAGAATGCTTTAGGATGGTTCTTTAGATGATTCTATAATTATCTTTCAGTGTGCTGTTGCTGTGTGTCTTTAAATATCTGTGGAGTGCCAGTTTTGAGGCTGAAATTGCTCATTTTGGTCTGCGTCAGGTGCTGCTGTGCTTGATAATAGCTGGGGCTGGGCTAGGGTTTGAAATGGGGAAGGGCAAGGAGTTTGAAAGGGGTGCCCCTGGAGAGTGCATGCAGTCCCCACTGCTGGCTGGAAGCGTTGGTGTAAGAGCTGAGTGTGAAGGGCAAGAAAAACACCCTGGTGTCTTGCTAGGCCTGGCCTGGTGTGTCAGAGACCCAGGAGAAGCAGCCTGAGTTTTGGGAGTAAGAGTTTACTTATGGTCATGGAATTAAGGTTGGAAAAGCCCTCCAAGTCCATCAAGTCCAACCTTCAACCAGCACCATCATGGTCACCACTGACCCATGTCCTCAAGAGCCACATCCACAGCTGTCTGAACACTTCAGGGATGGGGACTCCACTACTGCCCTGGGCAGCCTGTGCCCATGCTTGACAAGCTTTTCTATGAAGGAATTTTGCCTAATATCCAACCTAATCTACAACACTTAGAGAAGAGTTTTTTTTAGCAAATAAAATCCCTTGTGTGGGTCTGGTTTCCCAAGGGGAAGTTTCTGGTACTTGTGAAAGAAGCAGGATCACAAGGCTGAGCTCCAGCCACTGCCTCCTGCTCCCTGCAGCCGTTTTAGAGCCTGTTCCTGCCTTCTTCCCAAACTCTTGGCATCCAGCACATGGCATGACTGACATAACAGGGATCTGTGAATTCAGTCTCAGCTCAGAGTTGGCCTCCAGCCTTTTCTTAATGTTAATTATGTGTCTACTCCCACCTGCAGCGCTGCCTCCAACCCTGTGGCCTTGAACATGAGAAGGATGTGGAACCATTGGAGCCAGGCCAGAGGAGGCCACAGAGATGCTCCAGGGCTGGAGCCCCTCTGCTCTGGGGCCAGGCTGGGAGAGCTGGGGTGTTCACCTGGAGAAGAGAAGGCTCTGGGAGACCTCAGAGCCCCTGCCAGGGCCTAAAGGAGCTCCAGGAGAGCTGGAGAGGGACTGGGGACAAGGGATGGAGGGACAGGATATGGGAATGGCTTCCCACTGCCAGAGGGCAGGGATGGATGGGATATTGGGAAGGAATTGTTGGCTGTGAGGGTGGGGAGGCCCTGGAATGGAATTCCCAGGGCAGCTGTGGCTGTCCCTGGATCCCTGGCAGTGTCCAAGGCCAGGCTAGACAGGGCTTGGAGCAACCTGGGATAGTGGAAGGTGTCCCTGCCCATGGCAGGGGTGGCACTGGATGGGCTTTAAGGTCCCTTCCAGCCCAAACCATTCTGGGATTCTGTGATTCCAACTGAGAAATGGAAGATCAGCAATGGACCTGCTGCCATCTCAGGCTTTTAGAATGGACTCCAGTGGGTCACAAAATATTCCTGATTTCTGTAGGAGCAGGAGACACTTCTGCAGTTTTTTTGCAGGCAGTGCCTTGGCGCAGCTTCCTGGGAAGGATTCTGGTTGAAGTGCTCCTGTCGTTTCCCTGCCTGCCTGAAGCTCCCGTTGCCTGGAAGGATCTGTAGGATTTACACTAGAGGGTGTAGTAGCTCAGCCAGAACCAGGCAACCATCTTCTGGGAGCAGGTTCTCCATCCCCCAGGACTTGCTCCCTGCCAGGAGAACTGCCTGTCTTGTTTTGAAGTAGCCTCCTAACCGTGCACTTGGGCAGATCTGACCTATTTAATCACATCACTCGATAAAGAAGCTTTAAAAGCGTCATTTTTTTTGCCAAGGCAGGTGGGTTTCTACACCAAGAGCTACAGCACAGATCAGTGTTTTCTGGGATGGTGCCTGGAAAAAAAAGGATAACATCTAAAGCAGCAGCCTGCTAAGCATATTGATTTGAGGCTTTGATGTTTGAGGATCACCAGAGGACTGGTAGGAACCCCAAAACTCTTGGTGCAATTTCGTAGCTTTGAAAGGAGCTTTTGAAAACTGAGAGTGGAGCTGGCCCTGGCAGGTTGTGGAAGGGGGGGCCTGTGAACATGTGCCAGATGGAGCAGAGAGGCTGTGAAAAGGGGAATTAGTGGGAATTAGTGTCGTCGTCCCCCCTTTTTTTTTGCCCACCCTCACCGTTCCAGACTTCCCAAGGTTCAGGTGTTAATAACATGATCCATGTTTTTCCTGCAGTGCTCGTGTCCTCCCAGGCACTGGGGGACAGTGGTGAGGAGCTCTCCATGCCCTCTGGAGATCTGCAGGAGCAGGAGGACTGAGTTTGCCCTGACTGCTGCTGTCTGGATGTGTCAGACATTGCCTTTCCTTCCTCTCTGGAAGCAGCTCCATAAACACAAATGTGTTGAGAGAGGATGGAGCTGGTGTGGTGTGTCTGAGTTGTGGGGCACGTTTGAACTGGGGTCTGAAACATGGAATGCTTGGTGTGGGAAGTCTATTCCCATGTTTTACTGCTGGGTTCTGCCTGTGCTGTAACAAAATGTGCCTGCCTTGGAGGATTGTGAAAATTCTGTGCTGGCTGAGCACTGAGGAAGGGGCTGGGGCTGATGGGGTGTTTTCTGTTCAGGACTGGGAATCTGGAGATTGCAAATTCTCATCCTGACTTGGCTGAAGTGCTTTTTCCATCTCTGAGATGACTAAAACCCACCTGCTTCAGAGCAGGATGAAAAGATTATTGAATGTGTGTGAAGTGCTTTGAAAGCGTGCGCTGTAAGGAGGAGGGAAGAGCTGCCTTCAGTCCTAAAAGCGTCTTTTTCAAGAGCTGTAGAGGAGAAAAATAGGTCTCTCTTTAAAGTCGAGGTCCTGAGTATGCTGAAAGACATAAAAGAGGCATAATACAGCTCTTCATAAATATCTTAAGGAAGGCAGCCCTGGTTTGCTGGTTCGATGCTGTCAGGGGGTGTTTCAGAGGTAGATGTTTTTGAACCCAGAGCAGAAAGCTCATTCCAGGTCTGGAGCTCTGAGCTCTTTTGTCTGCTCTGATCACAGAATCCTGAAATGTCCTGAGATGGGAGGGACCCACAAGGATCATCCAGTCCAGCCCCTGACCCTGCACAGACACCCCAACAATCCCACCCTGGGCATCCCTGGCAGTGTTGTTCAAACGCTCCTGGAGCTCTTTGCATCTCACATGAACACAAGGATCAGGCCCTGGGGGAGTGGCTGGAGCTGGGTCAGGCTTGGGATGATCTCAGGGAAAGGTTCTTCCCCCAGAGGCTGCTGGGGCACTGCCCAGGCTCCCCAGGGAATGGTCCCTGCCCCAAGGCTGCCAGAGCTCCAGGAGTGTTTGGACAATGCTGCCAGGGATGCCCAGGGTGGGATTGTTGGGGTGTCTGGGCAGGGCCAGGGGTTGAGATCAATGATCCATGTGTATCCTTGCCAACTCAGGATAATCTATGATTCTGTGATATTGGTAAAACCAAGAGAGAATCTTTAAATATTAAACCCTACTTCAATCATCCCTTGTGTCACCACAGGATCAGGGCCGTTGTCAAGTTCCTCACACAGCACTTTGTTGAGGTGCTGTGCCTGTTTGGTGGGAACAGCCTGGGCATGGGCTGGGATTTAGATCCTTGATGTGACTCACATTGCAGGGCTGCTTCACACCATGTGTAGAAAGGATGAAAAAAAGGTCCTTCCCCTTCCCCATGCGCTTTCCTTCCTGTAGTTGATGTTGTGCAGGATCATCTCAGCAAAGAGCTTTTATTACTGTATTTGCTACAGCAGAAGTGGAAACTCATGAAGTGCCTTCAGTATCATTTTACTGGCAGAGCAAAGCAGGTGTTCAGTGTTGTGTTCCCCAGACTGTGAACTGGGAGGGGGCATCAATTCTGCTTTTTTCCCCCACATTTTTATTTAGGACAGTAATTACCAAAATGCCACCGGTGGGTTTTATTTTTAACCAAGTTTTGAAATGAAGAGTGAAAAATCAATTGATGGTGAGGTCAGGACGTATCTTTTCAGCAGTTTGGGATTTGTGGTGATTTCCCTGCACTGTGGGTTGGGGCAGTTTGCTGTGGGTGGGCAGGTGCCCAATGTGCCAGGATTTCAGTGTGGGCTCACAGGACACTTCCCACTTTTGGTCTCTGTGTGGCTGTGGGGAAATCCAGCCCCGAGTCCGAGTGGTTCAGTTCCACTTGTGTGAAAAGCAGGAGGTGGGAGCAGATCTCCACCAAGCCAGCAGGATTTTGGGTTTGGCACAACTGGAGTTGTGCCAGCACTGGTGAGTCCCCGGCTCCTCTCCACCCACCCAGGAGCCCTTTGTCTGCTCTCCCAGCACCTCCCTCTCCGCTGTGGGATATCTCCCCTGACATGTGAACACTTCCTCTGATTTTTGTTTTTAATCTCAAGCCAAGCCCTGCCGCGTTAGTGGGGAGCACGATTCACTAACGCAGGGCTGCCCAGAGCGCGTTGGCTGTGCTGGGCGAGGCGGAGGCTGGGGTGGCTGACGTGGGCTCGGGCAGGCACCGGCAGGCAGGGCCAGGCTGGGTCCCAGCCCTGCCACCTCCTCCCCTGCTGGCACAGCGTGGGCAGCGGGGCTGGAGAGCTGGGGGTGTTTGGGTCGGGCTGGGGGCACAGCAGGACCGGGGGATGGATGTTTAGGAAAGTTCTGCACACAGCAGTGTGTGGAACCCAAACCAAGCCAGAAGCAGCTGCAGCTGGGGAGTGGGGAGAGGAGGAGGAGGAGGAGGAGGTCAGAAACTCTCCCGAGACGACGGGAGCGGTGCTAGGAAAGAGGAACAGAGTCACATAACCCCTATAGACACTCCAAGCCTGACCGAGTCGGGAGCACACGAGGGTGAAGGCGGGACTCGGGCAGGTCCTGCCCCAATTCCCTCGAAGTGCTGTGTCAGCACCGGGGCACCGCGTGCTGCCTCCAGCCCCTGCCGGGGCGTCTCGGCAGCACCGGGCAGCTCCAGCATGAACAAATACCTGCAGTGTTTGCTGACCCCGGGGAGCTCAGGTAACTCTTGCTGAAGTTGTTGGCTTCCTGCGGAGTGAACTCGTGGTTTGGGGGGTGCGGCTGGGAAGGAGCAACTGGAGAGAAGGGACTTCTCCAGGGAGGCTTTCACGTGGTCACCATTCATTGAACAGGAGACGCGAGTCCTTGGGCATCTGCCTCTGGAATATCTGGACTGCAGAAAGCTCCATTTGGCTCTGGAGGGTTTGGTTTATGAGAATTTTCATTTCCCCATGGATTTTGGATTTTTGTTGAAGTGAGGATTGTGCTGGAGTTGTTGGGTGCTGTGGTTAAAAGTGGCTGGTGGAGCTGCAGGTGTCTGAGTCCTAAACGAGCTGCAAAGTTTTAATTCCAGCTTTTGAGTTGCCTAAAGCAAGACAGGTTTTAAAACCACCTTAAGTTTTGCTTTTTTGCCTTTCATATGTCACAGCTGAAGTGTTTTAATGTAATGCAGCTTAAGAGGTGCTTTTCTTTAGCTTTTAACTTCATTTTCAAAGTGTCCAGTTGAAATAGTGACTAAGTTGGAATAGTTGGGTTTTGGTTGGATTTTTTTTCCTTTTTCTTGTCTTAAGCAGGAATTTTTCACCCAAACTGGTTAAAGAAATAAGACAGGTGTTGAGAAGATAAGTTATCTTGCGCACGCCAGAGAAAGGCTGGAAAATTAAAGTGTTGGTGGGTGTTCCTGCTTGTGACTGTGCTGGTTGGAGAAAGTTTTCAAGGTGGAGTTGAATAGAGAGTAAAAGAAGACACCAGAATACTTGAAATACTTAATTTTTTTTTTCTTCTTTGAAAAGAAGGCTTGCTCTGCTTATTATATTTTGGAGTAGATCCTTAGTTTTATCCAGCACTTTACACAGGAGGTGTGGAAGTGTTTTCTGGTCTTTTTCTCAGGAGCAGAAAAAACAAATGTCTCTTAATTTATTTTCTTTTTCCAAACAGAATTTTAACTTTTCTTCCATTTTGAGGAGTAACTTTAAAGGTGAAATGAGAGAAGGAATGGAAAGATCTCCGAAGAACCCAAACATTGAATATCCAGGTTTTCAAACAGTGAGAGTCCTTCCAGCCTGTGCATGACAGGCCATGGTGTCAGGGTGTGTTTTGGGTGTCAGTCTTTCCCCTTTGCCTGTCCTGGCCAGTCCACCAGTTGGGATTCTTTCCTAAGTTATGGGAGAAATGTGCCAACGGTGTGGTTTCCTCTTAGGAGTATTTATCACAGAGCTTGATGCTCTTTTCTGTTTTACACCAGAGCAGGTGGGACTGATGGTTCTGGGGGTAGAGGGATGGGAACAATGGGTTTCTGTGGGCCAAGTCATCTTGTCCTGCCTTTTGCATCCCTGGATTTAACTGGTGGTGCTCTGTGAGGCAGTGACAGTCCCAGATGTCCTTGGGGACTCTCTGTGAGGCCACCGAGAGTATGGAGCTGCCACATTCAGTGGCTTGAGGACCTTCAGATGCTTGTTTTGCAGTGCCAGAGATTAAACAGCCCAAAGCTGTGTTTCTTGAATAAATTGAGGTGGGTGCAGCATCCTGGGATGTTGCTGTGTGAGCTGCTTTTTGGGATGTGCCCTGATGAGTTTCATACTGAGTAGTGAGTTCCCTGATAGTGCTGCCAGCTCGGGAAGGACACTCTGGAGCTGCTCCTGCTGGATTGCACTCCCTGGAGCAGGTCCATGTCTCAGGAGAGCTGGGTAGGGACTTGGGACAAGGGCCTGGATGGACAGGACAAGAGGGAATGGCTTCCCACTGCCAGAGGGCAGGGAGAGATGGGATGTTGGGAAGGAGTTATCTGTGAGGGTGGGGAGGCCCTGGCACAGGGTGCCCAGAGCAGCTGTGGCTGCCCCTGGATCCCTGGCAGTGTCCAAGGCCAGATTGGACAGGGCTTGGAGCATCCTGGGCTAGTGGAAGGTGTCCAGGAATGAAATGGGGTTTAATGTCCCTTCCAACCCAACCCATTCCATGATTCCTCCCTGGCCACTGCCTGCCCTCAGTCTGGGATGGCTGAGCTGAGGAAACAGCTCAGGGTACAATACAGAGGTGGTGTCTGGCTGCTCTTGTCCCTCAGTGTGACCTCCCCTCCCTGTGCTGGCTGTGTCACCCCTGGGGTTCAGCCCCTGGGGACAGGTGGCCCTGTTGGCCACAACACCTGGAGAAACCAGCACTGCCCAGGCCAGCTCCCAGCAGGGCTAAAAATACCTCGGAGTGAGAGATGACTATTGAGGCTTTTTTCAGCCTTGCTAATATCAGACTTTCTTTTCTCATATTTGCGTCCCTTTTTCCACTAAAGAAATGACTGTGGTGGTTCATAATGTACTTTGAGGCTGTGGCATTAAATACTTCTCCTGGAGGAACAAATCCAAGCGCTGGGCTCCACAGGGATTCTTCTTGTTCTAATACCTCTCAAACCTTGCTTCCTGATGTTCCTTGACCAGCACAAGGTTTATTTCTGCTTTTAATACTTAATTTTATAATTAAATTTGCTTTTCAAAAACACAGGAAAGGAGCAAACCAAATCCTTGGATGAGGGTTGTATTTAAAGTTGGAGAAACATTTCTTTTAGCTCTCCTTCCCTGCCCTCCTAACCCATTTCTTCTGGATGGTTATTTGAAATGTACTATTTTAAATCTCAGTGTTAATTATTTCCAAGCGGTTGCATATTATTGTTAAATTAATTGTTGGATATTTGCTATGGGTCCTGGCAAGTGAGCTCAGTGCCAAAACCTGCCATTTCTTGTGTGCCCTTTAATTCTGAAGAGTAGCAGAACTCAGGCTGCTGGTGAAGCCTCTCTGAAACATTTTGTTCTTGAGGAACCAGTGTCTCTTCTGTGATGCATTAAATGAAAAGCTGAAAATGATTTTCCAGTGGTGATCATTTTTCTGCAGTCACAGAGGTTGTCCCTTGCTGAGTGCTTGGCACTGTAAACACAGCGAGCTCTTAAGCCAACAAAGCTGTTCCGGTGACGTGAAATACAAATGCCTTTATTTTTCCCTTTTCCAAAGAGTCTCCAAACAGCTTTCACCTTCCCTACCTCCCCACGAATGCACCTTTTGTTGCCAGCTGCAGGTGACCCAGGGGAATGGGTGACTTCAGCAGCAGCAGGGCTTGAAACTCAGATCAGCTGTAAGATCATCGAGTCCAACAGTCAGCCCAGCCACCGTGGTCACCACTAAACCATGTCCCCAAGTGCCATATCCACACCATTTTTGAACACTTCCAGGGACAGCAACTCCATCACTGCCCTGGGCAGCCTGTGCCAGTGTCTGACAACCCTTTCCATGAAGAAATTTTCCCCATATCCAGTATAAACCTCCCCTGGCACAGCCTGAGCTGTTTCCTCTCATCCTGACCCTGTTCCCTGGCAGCAGAGCCCAACTCCCCCTCCTGTCTGGGAGCTGTGCAGGGCCACGAGGTCCCCCTGAGCCTCCTTTTCTCCAGGCTGAGTTCTTTTCCCATCTCCTTCAGCTGCTCCTGGTGCTCCAGCCCCTTCCCCAGCTCCATTCCCATCTCTGGACACACTCCAGCCTCTCCTGTCTTTCTTGTGGGTTCACTAAAGAAATGTTTACTATCTTTTGACCTCTGCTGGTCCTTCTGCAGCTTGGCCAGCAAAGCATTTTGTTTTGAATTCCTAATTGCTATAAATGTGAAAGTTGCTAATTTTTGCTGCCTTTTTGTCTGGCAGCGGCAGCAGCTGAATAGCTTGTTAGATCCTTGAGAAGCATCTCTTATCCAGTTGCCCAGAGCAGCTGTGGCTGCCCCATCCCTGGCAGTGTGCAAGGCCAGGTTGGATGGAACTTGGAGCAACCTGGGATAGTGGAAGATGTCCCTGCCCATGGCAGGGGGTGGCACTGGATGGGCTTTAATGTTCCTTCCAGCCCAGACCATCCTGAGATTCTGTCCCTCACATGCATTCAAGAGCTGGACTCCTATTCCAAAACGTGCAGGTTTTGCATTATCAGCACCTGTCATGCATTTGGGCTTTTCCGTATTTAAAGCATCTCAGGTATGAGCTGCGGTAGGGCTGGACAAAAAAAAAAAAAAAAAAAAAAAAAAAGACTTTTCTCTGGAATGAATCACTGTAAAATAAGTTTTACCTTCACACAGGTGACCTTGTCCTCCCACTCTTCTTTAATGTCAGCTTTGTTTACTGCCCTTGCCTGTTGCCCAAACTAGAAGGACCAGTGTGTACTTAGGAGTCTCTGGCTCAGGGAAGCTTTGTAATAATCCAGCTCCACCTTGGAACTGAGGCCTCATGTCCCACAGCCAACATGACAGGAACCAGGAAAAAAACCCATCAGCCTGGTTTTTTTAGGCAGAATCTTGTTTTATGCTTCTGTATTCTCTGTGCTGCAATGGCTGATTTAAGCACAGCTCAGTTGGGTGTGTTCTAAAGCAGCTCTGGGTTAAATAAAATGTTCACTGAGGATCTTTGTAAAATATTAATAACTTGTTTTCTGTAGTATTGATAGTAACCTCAACTTTCGTGTCTCAGGAGGGTTATTTCATATGTCTGAGGTACATTAATTTATTAAAATAGTTTGTACTTTAAAAAGTGTTTAGTTCACAATCCTGCAAGGAGTTGGCATCTCAAGTCTCATTATCTCATGATTCCCAAGGGACAGAGCAGACTTTGCTTTCCATCCCTGCAAAGAGTTATCACTACAAGGGGCCTCTCACTGCTTTTGCTTCCTCAGGAACTGCAGCCATCTGGTACATCAGAACAGCAAACTGAGTATCCAGGTTAGTGAAATGAAGGGGAATAAAGGAAAAGGTGAAGCAGAGACTTCCTACCACTGGGATCTGACACTCCAAGAAGATCCTTCCCTTTCCTGATTCCTGGGGGTGTAGTTTGGCAGCTGAAAAGCTGCTCTGATTTCACTCAGCAGACTGAAGATCTTTGATTTGGAGACTTGTGTGTTTATTCCTCATCATACATACATATTTGTGTGTGTGTTTTTATGTAAATAAAACCCCTCCTGCTGTGTTCCTGCTGCATTATCTGCAGATGCCTCGTGGTCTGAGGTGCTGATGGGCATCCTGAAGCCACATACCCAAGTCTTTCATGGCCAGGCAGCCTTTGATCAGCAGTGCTGGAGAATCCATCGGGCCTCCTCCACACCCCCACAGGAGCTCTTTCCCTGCCCTCTCTCAAAGCCTGGGGCATATCCTGAGGTTATAATGTGTGTTTTTATCTGGCCATTCCAGCCACAGGAAATGTGCCAGGAGTTTTATGCTGGAGATGAATGGCAGAGACCCAGACACCAGGTCTGTGCTGGGGTTGCCCTCTGCTTTCTCTGATCCTAATACATTTAAAATAGTTTGGTTTTCTGCATGGACAAGATGGCTTTTGTATGCTTTGGGTTTGTTGCTTTATTTTGGCAAGTCTCTAGATCCAGACTCTGTGTTCTCTGTCTGCAGGCCATCTGATATTTAGCTCTGCATGAATTATCAGGCTTTCAGTTGTTCCCTTGAAATGTTTGTGCTGAATTTTGGGTCTCAGTCCTGATTTAGAGGGTAGTAGCTGACTCCTCTGGTTTTCTCTGCCAGGGAGCTGATGTTTCACGAAGTGGTCAGAGATGAGCTGGTGGGCATGGAGGGCTCTCTGCTCCTTATCACTCTTAGGCTGATATTATCCCTAATAATTTTGATAATCTGTACATACACTTGTCTTGCTGCTGCTGCTGCTTGCATATAGGTTTGTTCATGGTTTTTTCCTTGTTACCTGCTTTTCTTCAAGGTTTCTAACCAGGAACTGGTCTATCCAGTGCCCACTGCCCTGGTTTGTCATCTGTTCCTTCCCTTTGTCCGTGGCTGTGCTGGATGTCCAAAGGGAAGAGCACACCCTGGCTTTGGAAATACTCTTTGTGTCATCATTACAGCTTTCTGCAGTAGCTGGAGGGGAGCTGGTTATAGAAATAGCACCTTGTTCCTCTTTCCCCATGTTTCTGGCTCTGAGCAGGGCTCACACAGGCCTGTGGAAGGTGGTGACATCACACTGCCATTGCCCAGAGTCCCTGTTCAATCAGGAGCTAATTGCTTTGGAAAGAAACTTTGCAAACCCAAAGGGATAAAAAGTATTTTCTGAAACCACTGCCTTTATTTTAACCCAGCCTCTCTCATTCTGCTTCCTTGGGGGCCACTTCTGCCAACTGCTAGACAGGTTCTTTTCCTATTGCCAAAGGAAGCTGTGCATTCATGCATCCTCTCTAAAAAATCCCAAACCTACCCCTGGCTCCCCCCAAAAACCACAAACCCCTCAGTCTCACGAGAATGGTAGTAACGGCTCTTTTAGCACTGTTTGTTTCTGATTGTTACAGGAAATTCTCTCATCCCTCTTAGACCTGAGAGGTTTTTTATTTTCTGTCTTTTATCTCTCTGCATATTGTTTGGTTCTTCTGCATATCCATGTTGGAGAGCCAGTTTTGGTACTGTCCTTGTAGCAGAGAACAAAAAGTTCCCCTGGAATCTCAGCATGCAGAGACACTGTGATAAAACAAGTGTTGAAAACAGTTCAGAGTCAGAAAGCAGCCATTAATGTTCCTGTGGCTTCTGTCAGTTTGCTAAATGCAGCTGTCTTTATTGGAGTCCTGGAATGGTGTGGCTTGGGAGGGACCTTAAAAATCATCCCATTCCAGCCCCTGCCATGGGCAGGGACACCTTCCACTAGCCCAGGCTGCTCCAAGCCCTGTCCAACCTGGCCTTGGACACTGCCAGGGATCCAGGGGCAGCCACAGCTGCTCTGGGCACCCTGTGCCAGGGCCTCAGCACCCTCACAGGGAGGAATTCCTTCCCAATACCCGATCTCTCCCTGCCCTCTGCCAGTGGGAAGCCATTCCCTGTGTCGTGTCCCTCCATCCCTTGTCCCCAGTCCCTCTCTAGCTCTCTTGGAGCCCCTTTAGGTACTGGAAGTGATGCCTTGATGAGCTTACTGAAAACAGAGGCTAGACAAGGCTAAGAGAATAAAAGCAGTTAAATTTATTGAAGGCCTTTGGGTGCATTTGGGGCAGACAAAGCCCACCCAGGGGCTACACCCAAAATGGACAGCAAGCCACGAGTTTTTCATACTTTATAAGCTTTGTCCATTTGCATATTGAGCTTTAATCCTCCAACTGCAGCTTCAGGTAATGAAGTCAATTACTCCAAGTTTGCTCCTCCCCAGTTCATTGTTGTTTACGTATCTTGGGGCCTGAGACAGTGAGGTGTCCTTGAAGTTCAAGCTTAGAGGGGAATTGTTTTGTCTAAAAATGCTGGGAACAGGAGCTTATACATGAAAAATATAGAAGCTAAAATCCTAAGGCATCAGAAGGGGCTCTAAGGTCTCCCTGGATCCTTTTCTTCTCCAGGCTGGACTTGAACAAGAGGCCACTGAAGGGACTTGTGTGGAAAGGGGAAGTTGGAAAAGGGACATGTTCTGGGTGTTCAGTGTTTTTGTCTTGGTGGTTGAGTTGTGTTGCCTGTTGCAGTTTTTCCTTACCAGCAGGGCTCAGTTTGTCAGTCCAGATAAGCCTGGTTTTCCTGCAGCTGCCATGAGAAACACTGAGCCTTTAGGAATACTGGAGGTTTTCAGTGGGCTTTAGGCATTGGCACTGAGCAGTGAGAACCTAATCCACAGTTTCTTACTGGAATTCTCTTTCCTCCTTAGTGGCTTCATTGAATTAAGCAGATAATTCTGTGCACAGTCAGCTCCCCTTGGGCCCAATACAGTGATTATTTTTCGGTGCCCTGAAGAATATTTAATTTATAGAGCTTTTCCATGAGTATTAAAAGCACTTTGTTAGCAGATCTTTAGTCCTGGAAGCAGTTTGTACAATCTGGTCTAGTCTAGGCCAGAGAACATTTCTGGTGGCTTTCGGTATCCAATATTTATTTATTCTGTGGTGCAGGAGTGAGGCTTTTGGTTGTGTCATTCAGTGTTGGGTTTTGACCAGAGCAGACTTTTAAAAGACCTTTTTTAAAATTTGCTTGTATTGCTGTCAGTAAATGTTTTTTTCTTTCTCTTTTGCAGAGCGAGGCTATGATCCCTACAACCCAGAGCTTCCCAGGCCCTCGCTGGAAGCAGAGGATGGTGCTCTGGGTGACATTACAGATGTCACACCTGAAATTCTGGAGCTGGAGTTGGTCAACAAGGCCATCGAAGCGGTGAAGAATGAAGTGGAGAGGGAGCAGAAGAAGTATGAGGAGCTGCTGGAAACCACAAAGGAGTTGGGTGCTTCAGAGGGCTCCTCACTCATTTCAAACACACCTGTGTCGGCTGCTGGGCCTCAGAGTGATTCCTTTGCCTCCTTGGAGTACAATCCAGGGAGCTACAACTTCAACAACAACTCGGACTACAACCCCACTCCTCTGGCTGCTGCTGGCCGGTCCAATAAATACACTTTGGATTCCTCCCGCTCCAAAGGGAGCTCCCTGGAATATGTCCCCAAGGCTATAGTACAGAATAAAAAATACAGCAGCACTGTCATTAACAATAAGTATGTGATTGATGACTCCAAGCCTTCCACGGACTTGGAATATGACCCCCTTTCCAATTACTCAGCCAGGCTGTTGGGCAAGGCCACAACCAAGGGGTCCAAAAGGGAAAGGGGCTCTGATTACGAGGAATCTTACTCTCCGTCGCGAAAGAAGCTCTGCGAAGATCCCGATGATGATGAGGTGTTGGCCAGGTTCTCCTCCTCTGAAGATGAGGCTGAGGTGGAATGTAAAACAGCTTCTGGCAGTTCACCCTCAAAAGTTGGTTCTGAGAGTGAGTCAAACAATGAGTTCTCCAGCAAAGAGCAGAGCACCAAAGTGGATGGCTCTGCTTCCCAGGACAGCAAAGACCTTCCAAGTTCACAGAAAAACCTTGCCAAGAACTCATCAGACAAGAACACAAAAACAGCCAAGTTGAGCTCCGGTAAGAACAACAAGGAAATTGAAAATAAAAACAAAGACTCCAAAGACAAAACAAAAAAAGAAGAAAACAGATGTTAGTAAAACACCAAGCCTTAGTGAAGCTGGGAAGAAGGAGAAAAACAAAAATACAGAAAAAGTCAAGGTGCTCAAGAAAGATGAAAAATTAAAAACCAAGAATGAAGAGAAGAACTGCAAAGATAAAAGCGTCAAAGTGAAAACCGATGGGAACCTGAAGAAACCTGAAAAACAGAAGTCAGAAAAAGTGGATGGGTGTAAGAAAGAAAAGTGCAAGTCCACCACCGGCAGTTCAGGGAAAAGCAAGAGCGAGGGTGTCACCAAAGGCACAGAGAAAGTGGGGAGCAGCAAGAAGGACTTGCAGAGCAAGACAGTTGATGTGAAAAATGGCAAGGAAAGCTCTGGTCATAAAAACAAAGAGAAAGGGACCAAGACTTCCCTGGAGCGTAAGAAAGACAAGAGCAGTTCTGCAGGAAAAGGGGACCCGAAGAAGAGTCGGAAGCAGCAGAGTTTGAGTCACGTGGACCTGTTTGGAGATGAGAGTGGAGATGACGATGACAAAGGCCGGCCTTTGTCTTCTGCGCTACTGGATGTGAGCTCAGACTCAGATGGGGCTGACTCTGGCTCAGACTCAGACAGTGACAAGGACAGGACAAAGAAAGTGAAGCGCTCCAAGTTGTCCAAGTCATCGTCATCTTCCTCAACTTCTGATGACATTGATTATTCCATCCTTGAGAAGGATGTGGACTTCGAGTCAGATCCCATGGAAGAATGTCTCAGGATCTTTAATGAATCTAAAGATGTGAAAACTGAAGACAAGGGAAGGCTGGGGAAACAGGTAATGCCGGGTTGGGGGTGGTTGGTTCTCTCCCCTCCAAAGGTGGAGTGATTCTGGTTCGGTTTAGTGGTGTTGCTTATCTCAAGTAGCTGAAGAGGGAGACTCCATGTGTTGGAAGAATCTCATCCTTGTCCTGACTGAGTGCTTGGAAGAGTTTGTACCTGAATTTACCTGGATTGAAAGCTATTGTGAAATGTAAGGGTTCAGTTCCCTTTTGTGTGGAAGGCCTTCAGCTTTCAGGGTTATCAGTTACTTTTGTCTCCATCTGGCCTGAGGACCTTGGGGATGTGGATGGCTGGAGAAAAGGCTTCAGGGAGTGAGTTTTGGGGGGGCTCCAAGCCAGTCTGAGTTTGCCAATCTGGGCACTGCCTTCTTGTTGCAGCAGAGTTTAGGGGCAGGTAGAACCTGGACAATGCATTGGTGCATGCATGTCCATGTATTTGTCACCAGGCACTTTGGAGACTCCCCACATTCCCGTTTCCTATTCTAAATGCATACTGCAGGTGGTTTAGGAGGACCTCTGGATACCATGTGGGTGGTGCAAACAAGAAATGGAGGGTAAAATTTCTTCCTGTGGTACAAGGGATCTTAGACTAAGGAGGTAAAAAGACAGTATTTACATAAAAAGACTTTTGGCAGTGACAAATGTGATCCCTGGAAGATGCAAACTCCTCGATTTTGAAGATTAGAGCAGAATGGAGAACTCATGACAAGAAGGACTTTCAGGGGCTGGGGTGTGTGGAGAAGGGAGTGGAGCTGGGAAGGGGCTGGAGCACCAGGAGAGGCTGAGTGAGCTGGGAAAGAAGCTCAGCCTGGAGAAAAGGAGGCTCAGAGGGGACCTTGTGGCTCTGCACAACTCCCTGACAGGAGGGGACAGCCAGGGGGAGTTGGGCTCTGCTCCTAGGGAACAGGGACAGGATGAGATGAAATAGCCTCGAGCTGTGCCAAGGGAGGTTTATTCTGGATATTGGGAAAATTCTTTCATGGGAAGGGTTATAAAGCATTGGCACAGGCTGCCCAGGGCAGTGATGGAGTTGCTGTCCCTGGAAATGTTCAGAAATGGTGTGGATGTGGCACTTGGGGACATGGTTTAGTGGTGACCATGGTGCTGGTGCTAGTTGATGGTTGGACTTGATGATTTTAAAGATCTTTTCCAACCTTAACAATTCCATGATACTACATGTAAAAGGCGAGAAAGCAGCTGCACAGCATCTGAGGCAGGGAAGCAGGAACAGACAAAACTCATCCTTCATCTTCTGACATCCCACTTTGACTGGGCAGCAAGACAGACCTCCATCTGGGAGCAGCTCCTGGGCTCAGGCAGGGGTGTGTGGTTGCTGTCAGACTCAGCACCCTCAGGATCCCTGGTTGGGATGGTTTTGCTGTACAGCTGTGCAGGGAATGGGGTTGGAGAGAGCTTTAGAGAAGTAAAATGTGACAAATTTGCCAACATTAAGAAAACCCCCCAAAACTTGTGTCTGGTATTTTCCATCTGACTGCAGTGCAGGGGTGCCAGGTGTGTCGGCTGTGTTACCTGGGAGGCTTCAGAGAGTCATGGAATGGTTTGGGTGGAAAGGGACCTTAAAGCTCATCCTGTCCGCCCCCATCCATGGGCAGGGACACCTTCCACTATCCCAGGCTGCTCCAAGCCCTGTCCAGCCTGGCCTTGGACGCTGCCAGGCATCCAGGGGCAGCCACAGCTTCTGTGGGCAACCTGTGCCAGGGCCTCCCCACCCTCAGAGGGAAGAATTCCTTCCCAATATCCCATGTATCCCTGCCCTCTGGCAGTGGGAAGCCATTCCCCCTTGTCCTGTCCCTCCAGGTCCTTGTCCCAGGTCTCTCTCCAGCTCCCTTGAAGCTCTTGAGACACCGGAAGGGGCTTAGTGAAGTGAGGTGACAAAATCAGGTGCCTTTTGTGTGCTGGGGCAGGGAGGGGGTGGATCCAGGGGATGTGCCTGTTTATCCAAGGAATAACCAGTGGCTTCAGCTGCAGCTATCCTGCATCCCAAAGATAACAGAAATACTGGGACACCATCAGGACATCCGGTGTGTCCCAGTTTAGACCCCTTTACCCAGCGGCAGGGTGGGGATGATGGATGTGCAAGAGAGGCAGACAAGTGCAGAAGGAGCCTCATGACCACACTGTGGCATTTCTTCCTGCTGGGACTGGTTGTTGGTTTTGACTCTAAAAAACCCATCAGGAATCCATGCTGCTGTCCAGGCTTTTGGAGCTGGGTGGGTGCAGTGACCCAAACAAACCCTTCCACTCAGGACCATCTGTGTGGAGGACACAGGGGTGTGCTGGGTGTGGGGAGCAGAGCTCAGCTTTGGAAACAGGAGCTGGGCTATTAAAGCTTTTTGCTGAACTCGCTGTTGCACTCACATCGCCAGTGTGGACACAGGGAACTCTGTGTTGTTTACAATTAAAGACCTTTCTTACACTCACACAAAATGGGTAGAAGAAATGCTATAAAATCAGTTCAGTGTGATGGTTTCCTTCTCAATTACTAAGCATTGCTTGTGTAAAATTCAGCTGTTCTTTCTTCAGTGTTTAGTTTAATTCCCAGCCAGGAAAAAACTCCTTATTTTTGGCTTTTTTTCCTCCAAGTTGCCCAGTTTAAGTGAAAATAGTTGAAGGGCACATAATCTATAGTAGGAATTCCTAATCCCTGAATTCAGAAAGTGCTGAACCAGGGGCTGCCACTCACAGCAAACAGTTAACTGTGAGCTGGAGTGACAAAGCTCAGCTGTCAACAGCCACATGTGGCTCCTTTTCATCCCTGCATTGAGGTTTGGTTTCCTGCTCTTTTGGGAAGGGAGGAGCACTCCCTGCAGCACAGGGATCCTTCTTTGGGAGATGGGTGTCTGTGAGTAGGCACCTGGTGGGTGGGATTGGTCATGGGGCATTTTTTTTTGTTTATGGAATAATTTTCTAGATGGACCCCATATTGTTTGGTGTTAGTAATGTGTAGGGGGAATTGGGATGATCTCAGGGAAAGGTTCTTCCCCCAGAGGCTGCTGGGGCACTGCCCAGGCTCCCCAGGGAATGGTCCCTGCCCCAGGGCTGCCAGAGCTCCAGGAGTGTTTGGACAATGCTGCCAGGGATGCCCAGGGTGGGATTGTTGGGGTGCCTGTGCAGGGACTGATGATCCTTGTGGGTCCTTCCAGCTCAGGATATTCCAGGATTCTGTGATTCCAGGAAGCTGCCTGTAGGCAGTGCCCTGCTTTTCCACCTGGGAGAGCTGGATTATGAGAGAGTCTATTAGGGATGTAACTGAATTAACAGACTCTGGAGCTCCTGGAGAGCCAAGCGATTCAGTGTGAAGTGCTCATCCAGAGTGCCCTCATGGTGATGAACACAGGCTTATCCCAAGTGGTGCTCAAACTCATCCCTAAATCCAGCCTTGGGCTCTGTTGCTGAATTTCAGAGATTGTCAGGCTCATCTCAGAGTTTTGCCAGGAGTTGTTTTGAAAAACCAAAACCAGGGTTGTCTGGAGAGCAGCTGGAGTTTTGAAAAAGAAACCTGTGAAGTGTGTTTTATATCAATAAACAACTGAGCCGAATTCCAAGCAGATTTCCAAGTGGTTGTCCCTGTCCAGGAGCAGGTCTGAGGTGTCAGCTCGGAGTAGCTTTGGCTGGAGAGGTGCTGCCACTTCCTCCTGTGTTTCTGGATGTGACCTCAGCTGTGTCACCAGATTCTCCCTCCAGTGACAGCTGTGGATGAGCCTGCAGAGAAACGTTTCCCTAAATGTGGGGTGGGGGTACCATGGTTTTGATGCCTTAGGATTTTAGCTCCTGTATTTTTCCTGTATCCGTAATCCTGTAGTGTGTAACTCTGAACTCCATACAGGGTGCTAAGCTCCTGCTCCCAGCATTTTTAGACAAAACAATTCCCCTCTAAGCTTGAAACCCAAGGACACCTCACTGTCTCAGGCCCCAAGATATGTAAACAACAGTGAATTGGGGAGGAGCAAACTTGGAGTAATTGACTTCATTACCTGAAGCTGCAATTGGAGGATTAAAGCTCAATATGCAAATAGCCAGAACTTATAAAGTATGAAAACCCCGTGACTTGCTGTCCATTTTGGGTGTAGCTCCTGGGTGGGCTTTGTCTACCCCAAATGCACCTGAAGGCCCTTCAATAAATTTAACTGCATTTTATTCTCTTAGCTTTGTCTAGCCTCTGTTTTAGGTAAGCTCATCAAGGCATCAGTTTGGTGTTGGGCTGGTTGTCCACATCTGCCTGGGGCAGAAATGAGTCAGCTCCCAGCTTCTTAAAAAAACCAAACCACCCCAAAGCCCCTGGACTTACAGAATACCATGAGAGGTGAGGTGTGTGAGTGGCTTCAGGGAGGGCTGTTCAGAGCTCCTGGGGCAGGTAAGGCTGGTCTTGCCCCATGCACGGCTCATGGAGCTGCTGCTGGGGTGGGAATGCCATGCTGCTGTTCCTTGGCTTCCTTGGTGGCTCCTTGGGTCCAAACAAGCTTTGGGACTGTGGTTCAGCAGCTGTTCTCATCTGCCCCCTCCAGGGTTAACCCAAAAGGAGACTTTTCACATCTCCCTCTTGTGAGGCATTTTCAAGTCTGTTCTCTTGTTCTTTTGTTTTCCAGCCATCCAAAGAGGAAGCAAATGAAGAAAAGACAGAAGATAATTTAACTACCTTGTTTCCTGGCCAAAAAAGAAGGATCTCTCATCTTGTCAAACAAGGAAATGTAAGTGCAGATTTAGAAGCAGATGTTTAGATTGTTCCAAGTGAGGATTTTCTGTCCTGACCCTGGAAAAGGCTGCACTCCCAGGGCCAGGCAGCAGTGTGGGAGTTGTTTGTGCTGGAATCAGTCTGTGACAGTTTTATTTTGTCTCTTTCTAATTTCTCAAAAAATCCCCTATGTTTAGGATCTGTTAAAAGTGGCAGCAAAACTCTAATAAACTTCCTAAAACCAAGGGCAGGCTGGGAAAAGTGAATGGATTCTGCTCTTGGTAACCCTTTGGGATAGGTTGGGATGTTAATTTTTTTCCAGTACAGCTTCCTTCAGTGATTTCAATAAAAATTAACTGGACACAAGGTCACTCTGTCTGCTGATACTTTTCTGTGCCTTGTGGATCTAAAAGATAGTTGCAGGAATTCTGTCAGATGTTTAAAATCATTACCTTACATCTGTTCTGAATCAGCCAAGATCTCAGCAGAATTTGTTTGGATACTCTTCTTTCCCAGTTGGGAGAATACAGAGGAGAAGAATTAAAACAAAAAAAGCGAGGAAGATATTCTTATTTTTTTATTCCTTTCTCCCTGGGATTTTAATTCATGTTTTCTCTGAGGGTTTAATGTGTTTCCCTCCAGGTGCTGAGCACAGATTAGTTTTATGTTCTAGCAGGATAAGAGTGGAGGCTTGTGCACTGATTTGAGCTGGGTAGTCCAAATTAATTGTTCTGCCTTTCCTCACTGCCTAGGAAAGGGTTTTTTTGCCTTTAATAATTTGAAGCCCTGGGGTCAATACAATGGGTTGTATTTAACTACATATCTCCAGCCAGTTCATGTGGTTTGATAAGGGCCTTTTCTTCCAAAGTGAAGAGATAAGAGACTGAAGCAAATGGCTTGGAAATTCATTAAGTCAAATATTTATTGTAAAGAGGTGCCTTTTAGACATGTACAAATCTTTAAATATATTTTCTTAATGTGACAGCTGATCCCAAAATGCTTTCCAAAGATGGGAGCCCCAGCACAGCCTTTGCTTGGGCAAACAGAGCCGATCTGGTGTGCTCAGCTGCCAGGGCAGCTCCAGGACCTGCATTCCCTGCAGTACCTCAGCTCAGAGCAGCTCCCAGCTCTGTCCAGGAGGTGCTCTAACACCTGAACTTCCGCTTTTCCGTACAGAATTGAGGCCTGGGCTTTGCTGTGTCCCTCCAAGAGGAATATTTGCTCAGCCTTGCTCATGATTTATAGCTCAAGGACTGAGCAAGAGGAGGGGAGGGAGCCAAGTTTGGGTTTGGTTGCCAGGGGAAATGGGGGGCCAAAGGAAGTGCAGGTGAGGCAGCAAATGAGTGGCCTGTCCTGCTTGGAAGTCTGTAATTACAATTTAATGTGTGACTGCACTGTTTGGTATCCAGAAGCTGCTACCAGCATCAGAGGCTGGGAATGCAGGAGGTGCCAGCTTGCCCCCAGTTTGAGGTGTCAGGTGTTACACTGGGCCACCCTCTTCCAAGGAGATTTCAGGAGGGAAGGCCTGATCCTCACGTTTCAAAGGCTGTTGGGTAGAGTGGAGAAGTTTGTACTACTGCTGCTTCTCTTGCGCTTCTGCTGCTAGGAAACTTCTCTCTTTGCTGACATCATTTCTGGCACTTCTCCTGCAAACCTAAATTTGGCCATCAAAGGAAACGCGTGTGGAACCTGTTTGTGCTGCAATGGCTGAGGCAGTGAGGTGCCTCCAGAAGTGGGCAGGGACAGAGCTGTTTGAAATTCAGAGCTCAGTTTATGTAATGCTCTAATCCCATAAATACATATCTGTGAGGCTTTTAAGCTGTTCCAGGGCTGCAGGGATGTGGGAGCTGCTGTGGTGCAGAGGTGGACGCAGGGTGTCTGCAGGGACAGAGCAGTGGAGCTCAGCATCGTGTGGCAAAGGGAATTGGTGTCACTTCTTCACTGCAGTAGAAAGCAAAGTAGGCAGCACAGGGCAACATTGGTGTTCTAGAGCAAGGCTGAGAGTGTTGACAGAGCCCAGAAGTGGGCTGGGCACAGCCATGGGGAACATCACGCCACTAAAAGGAGTTCATTAATACCAACTGCCAACTGAGGAACGTGCCAGTGAACTGGGAGGCCTTCCCGGAGCGTGAATCACTAATGCTGTGTTTGTTGAAGGATGACTCTTTAATTATTTTGCTCTGGAAGACAGTTGGGATGTTCTCCTCTCAAAACCCTGTGCTTGCTAACGGAGGGGTTGAGGAGAAGAGGCTTTTCTGGGGTGAGTGGAAGGCAGAGAGTGTGGATGGAGCAGGGGAGCTGCCAGCCCTAAACCCTGTTTGTCTGTGCAGGCAGAGGCCCCGAGCAAGCCGGTAGTGCGGCCGTACCGTCCCCCCACGGCCCAGGAGGTGTGTTACCAGAGGATCCAGCTGGCTCAGCAGCAGGCAGCACAGCTGGCTGTGGCAGTTCAAAAGACACCTCTCTGTTTGCCAGGAGAAAAGAGGAGGATTGCTCACGTGCCAAATGCAGCTCTCACCGCAGCAGCCAAGCAAAGTAAGCCAGCGGCGGGATTTGGGATCGCTGTCCTGCCCTCCCCCTGGTCAACAGCACTACCGTGTGTTTACATTTCTCCTGAGCAGATGTGAAACTGTCAGGGGGTGTGTAGGACTAGCCATGACTTGAATCTTTGCTGATAGTGTCCAGTGGAAGGTCTTCCCCTGAGAAATTCCACCCTGTTCTGAAAAGCAACAGGTCAGACATGTACAGCCGCATCTGTCTCACCCGGCCTCCCTCACTTCAGCCTTGCCTTTTGCTGTTTCTTCCTTGGATTGTGTTTGCTCTTCATTCCCTCTTCCATTTAAGCCTCCAGAGGTGGCAGGAGCACGGGGAAGTGCTAATTAATGCTCATTGCTGTCCCTTTGTAGTGGAAAGACTCAGAGCTGACGTGGGGGGTGTCAGTGCCTTGCAGCTGACAGAGTTACCTCTTTAAACTCTGCTGACTCAGTTACCCCAAAACACACCCAAATGAGGCACGTTTCCTGGTAGAAGGTTTCTTCATCCTTGCCTGCAAGGTGGTAAAATTACCCAATTTGTATCCCTTTGGAGCCCTGGATTTGAGAAAATCACAGCTTGCAGCACTGGCCTGTGATAGTGAGTTCATTCTGGCAGCCTGAAGCCCAGTGGCCGGATTTGCACCTGAGTGTTTTGTGTTCCCTGCAGGCCTTGGGAGCAGTAAGACAGCTGTTGTTGGCAGGAGTGTCACACCTTCCAATGATTCTGAAGCCCCTACCCTTCCTCTGAAGCCTTGCACCTTGGCTGGGATGGCTTCCAAGACCACCAGCACCATCGTGCCCAAAAGGGTAGCACACGTTCCCTCCTTACAGGTAAGGGGAATTTGAATTCTCTCCTGTCATTCCCTGGGGAGGGTGGAATGTTTGATCCTGCTGTTCCAAACTTAGCACTGCCTGAAAGGGGTGTTTTGATTATGTTGATTAAGTGGGTTTGTTTCTTCCTGTGGTTTTCCTCGATAGCATTGTATAAAAAATTAAACACTTGAGGGGTAGGAGCTTAAAAAGGTAGAAATACTTAAGTGCTGCTCTGATCTCTGTGAATATTGATCACTTGTCTCCAGTTTGAGCCTTCTCTTGTGCTGACTGGCCTGGGTGTGTTTGGGTCAGGGGCTTGGAACTTCTTGTGCTCAAAAGCCCAGGATGGATTAATGGCCTTGCCAGGCTTTGTGGGCCACACTGAGGTGGTTATGAATAATGTCCTTCTGTGAGCTGGATAGTAAAACATGAGCACTGAACTTCATGCTGCTGCTGGTGTTTAAGGAAAAAACTGTTTTGTCTTTGTTAGTTGTTTTTGTTTCGTTTCTCTTCCCCCCTTGGGATCTCTGCCTAGCCTTTGGGTACTTTTGCTATGAGTTCCCTAGTAAAGCAATAGGACAAGGGGGAATGGCTTCCCACTGCCAGAGGGCAGGGTTAGATGGGATATTGGGAAGGAATTGTTCCCTGTGAGGGTGGGGAGGCCCTGGCACAGGGTGCCCAGAGCAGCTGTGGCTGCCCCTGGATCTCTGGCAGTGTCCAAGGCCAGGCTGGACACCTGGAGTACCCTGGGCTAGTGGGAGGTGTCCCTGCCCATGGCAGGTGCTGGAATGGGATAATTTTTTTTAAGTCCCTTCCCACCCAAACCATTCCATGATTCTGCAAGTCCCTCCTTTCCCCGTGAGCGCTGGGAACCTTTTACTTGCTTAGACGATTCAGAGTAGAACTCCTCATGGAGCAGCCTGTGCTCCATAAGGAGCTGTTTGCTGGAGTGGATGGCAGAAAGTGGTTAGTGCCAGGACTTGATTAAATATCTCTTTATTGATGGTATCTTGTGTCAAGATCTGTCATAACTTGTTCTGATTACTTCTAGAAGAGTGAAACGTAATTTTTTTCCTTTCCCACTCAAACTGCCACCATAGTAACGTAGAACTTGAAGCTGGTTAAAAATAAAAGAAACAACTGAAAGGGTGAAATATTTACCAGCGTTTCAGAGGTGTTTAATGGTATCATATTAGAGATTGAGATCTCTATATAGATATATATATGTAATATATTTACATGTATATTTAATGAAAACGAACAATTCCCCTTGAAAGGGGTATCAAAGTGAGAGTCTCCTGGGGAAAATGAGTGCTTTTCCCACTGAGAAAGGACCAGTTGCTCCCCTTTTAACAAGCTCACATCTTCCACAGAGCTGTCTTTATTCCAGATTGCAGCAGATGGTTTGGTTTGTAGATATCTCTTGGGTGGGATGGAGAACAACTGACAAAACAATTGGGTGTTTTGGAGATGAATGTGCAGTTTCTTCTCTGAAAATGAGGCAAGTGCTGTGATTTGGGGAATAAACTGGTGTTAAATGGAAAACTGTGGTGATGGGTCATAGCTCAGTCCAACGTTTTGAAGAACATTAAATTGAAGGGGGAAATACTTTTAAGAATATCATGATTGACATTAAAAAAGACAGAAAACCCCCAATGCAGTCAAATTTGCAGGAATGCCCCAGGGAATGGGATGGTTTAGGTGCTGGCAGGAGAGGCCTCCTGTTCTCTCTGCCCAGCCAGAGAACCAAACCCATGTCTGTGGTGCTCATAAGTGGTGTTGTGTGTTCATGGCTCCAGTTCAGCCCACGGTGCTCAGTGCCATCCTAACCTTGGATCTCTCACTGGAAATGTCAGCATTCCCTGCTCTGGAATGCCTGTGTGTGCAGGCAGTGCTGTGACTAATGCCACTGGAGTCCTTGGCTCCTGGCTGAGCTCAGAATGAAACATGGTTGTTTTCTAAAGGAGTTAAAAAACCCCCTGAAGGTGGTGAAGCCTCAAGTGGTATTTTTAGTACCAAAAGTGCTGCGTGTTAAGTTTGGCTTTGGGCAGATTTTCAGAAAGGAAGTCACCCCATGATTAATAACAGCAGGAAGTGGGAGAGCCTCAGAGCAGCTTCCTAAAGCCTGACCAGCCTCTTTCTGTCTCACCTGCAGAGCACCACTTTACAGAGGCCTGTTATTCCCACAGAATTCGGTGCTAAAGTCCCAACCAACATTCGTCAAAGATATCTCAATCTCTTCATTGATGAGTGCCTGAAATTCTGCTCCTCCTCGCAGGAAGCCTTTGACAAGGTCTGTATAAATCCCTGGTTCTCAGGAATAAAGTTTGCAGCAGGGAGTGACATCCTCTACCTTGGCCAAGACCTTCTAAAATGGTAGCAAATCCAGACAACTGGCTTGGATTTATGCTTGCAGAAACTTGGGGGTGGGAACTGGATGGTCTTTAAGGTCCCTTCCAGGCCAAACCATTCTCTGATTCCATGAAAAGGTCCATATTCACAAACAGTTCTGTAGAGGAAACCGGCATCAAATATTTCCAGACTGGACAACAGAAAATGTCATTCCAGTGGGGACTTCCAGTGGGAAATCCCATCTTCCCCTTCATTTAGAAAGCTTGCCTGATCCCTTTAATAATCCCAGGAGAGGAATGCAGAGGAATGTGCATTATGGTCAAAGACCTTTTGCTCTGGTGCAGCCAGAAACATCTCCTGGAATCGAAGTGTTGAGCACAGGGAGGTGTTTGAGATGGATGTAATAGGTTGGGAGTTGGTTCCTTGCTGCTTGTGAAAGCTTTTGAGGAGATTTTTAAGGAGCCTTCTGGCAGTAGGGAGATCATAGTAGGATTTCCAAAAGCAGAGTTGAGAAAGTAATGCATTTTATTGACAAACTTTGGCCACTAGTGTTTGTTGGGTAAATATGGGACATGGTGTGGTGTGTTCTGTAACCAAAGCAGACACCACAAGGATTTCTTTTGTGGGATTCCACCTTCAAAACTTCCTTTGGGGAATAGTGTTCCTGTTGCATCCAAGGAGTGACCATTTGCCAGACTTCCTTTTCTTACCAGTTAGGCTCTTGCACTGCACCAAACTGGGGAAAAAAGTGCTTCCCAGGCAGTTCCAAGAATGAGAATCAAAAATTCCTTGATAAAAACATGGCAAGGTTAGATCTTCCTGGTAGCAAGAGCAGCTCTGGAATATGAAAGTCAAGGTGGCAGCAGACTTTATTTGGGGAAAAGAGAAGGGATGATACCAATTTAAAATATGTTAAAGTTTGAAGCAAGTAATTTTTTGTTAATTAGGAAATTTTTGTTAATCTCTTGGGGAAAGTTTCACATGAAAGTGATTTTTCCAGCACTTCGTTTAAAATACAATTACTTTTTTTCTGTTTCTCTCCTGAGCGAGACTCCAAGCCAGTGCCATGTTCCACTTTATGACTCAATTCCAGGCTTTTTTTTTCTGTTGTACTTGGAGTCTGTATTTTAAGTTCCAAACATTTCTTTTCTCCAAAAGCAATGCAAGCTGTGGCTGCCCCATCCCTGGAAGTGTTCAAGGCCAGGTTGGATAGGGCTTGGAGCAACCTGGGATAGCGGAAGGTGGAAAAAAAAAATTTTAAGGTCCCTCCCAACCCAGACTGTTGTGGGATTGTGTGAACAGTGGGAAGAGAGTGTGTGGTGATGATGATTGTGCTGTTCCCAGGCCCTGGCAGAGGAGAAGGTGGCCTATGAGCGCAGCACCAGTCGCAACATCTACCTGAACGTGGCCGTGAACACCCTGAAGAAGCTCCGCAGCTTCGTGCCCAACTCCCCAGCCAGCACCAACAGTAGGTACCTTGGAGTTTAATAACTGCAGCCCCGCTGGGATTACAAACCACGCAGAGAAAGTTGTTGAAAAGCCAGAACCCATTTCTCAGCAGCATTATGCTGAAAGGCAAACAGCTCCAGTTTAGCTTTTTATAGCCTGGCAAGCTTTAATGGGCCTTCGAGAGGCAGGTCCTGCAATGCTTTGTTGGCTCTCTCAGCCTAAATGGAGATAATGCCGCACGGATTTTTTTTTTTAGCACAAGTTCTTTCAAATGAAAAGCCCTGCTAATGGAGTAACTTTCACATGATGCCTTCAAAGTGATAGACTCGTCCATCACCACAGAAATCTGTTACACACATTAAGCTTCAAGAGAGAAACGAAGAGGGTTAAGACATTTCATTATTGGCTCTCGAGAGGGTACATTAAACAATCAATTTGTGCTGTTCTTGTGAATTTTTTTCCCCTGGTCTCTTCCCTTTTCTCCCCTCTGTCTTCATTACGTTCCTGGCCATTAGGCAGAGCGGCTGAACTTGGAGGCTGGCCTTTAGGAGAGGGCTGCCAGTTAATGATTAGTAAAAAGCCCCTCTCTGCCATTATCTGATGTGCTGAGCATATTCTAGAGCTCTGAAGCTCCTTTCTGAAAGAAGTTGAAAGATTCCATGTGAGAGGCTGCCCTGCGTGGCCCCAACAACAAAGCTGCTCCTGGGGGTGGGTGATGCCCTCATGCAGCACATGAAGGGGTCAAGTTGTTTCTGTGCTGGCTGCTCTCTTGCTTTTGGTCAGTTGGAGGGCTCACTGTGCAGAGTGAGCAGGGAGAGCTACAAGTTTCTAGCAGAGCTGTAAAAGTATCCTTGCTGCCGTTAAAATTGCTGTGGACTGACAGTGTGAACTGAAAACGCTCCGTGGTGCTGGGATGGAATTGCTGGGTCAGCACCTGACCCAAAGAATCCATTTCTGGAGCAAAACAAGACTTCAAGAGGATAAACACATTGCCCGTGTGTAGTGCCCCAACTGGGACCGAAGTCGCTCACTGGGTTCCTGATCTCTGTCCCCTCTTGCTATTCCCTTCTCATTGCAGAGACAAGTAACAAGAAGGTGGTGTCCCACGAAGCTGTGCTGGGAGGGAAGCTTGCTGCCAGGACAAGCTTCACTCTGAACCGCTCAGGGAGCCTGAGAGCTGAGGATCTGACAGGTCAGATGCTGCTCTTGCTGGGCTGTAACTTGTCAGGGTGGACATGGAGGTGTGATTGGGGGGAGCAGAATTGGGCTGGTGCATTCACCTTGAGTCCTGGGGGCACTTTGGGCACCACCAGATCAGAAGGATCTAAAGCTGTTGGAGAAAGTCCAAAGGAGGGACACAGAGCTGGGGAAGGGTCTGAGGAGTGGCTGAGGGCACTTGGCTTGTTCAGCTGGAGCAGAGGAGACTGAGGGGAGACTCCTCGGGGGCTGCAGCTCCTTCCGAGGGGAGCCGGAGGGGCAGGGGCTGAGCTCTGCTCTGGGACAGGGCCAGGAGCCCAGGGAATGGCTGGAGCTGGGTCAGGCTTGGGATGATCTCAGGGAAAGGTTCTTCCCCCAGAGGCTGCTGGGGCACTGCCCAGGCTCCCCAGGGAATGGTCCCTGCCCCAAGGCTGCCAGAGCTCCAGGAGGGTTTGGACAATGCTGCCAGGGATGCCCAGGGTGGGGTTGTTGGGGTGTCTGTGCAGGGCCAGGGGTTGGACTGATGATCCTGGTGGATCCCTTCCAGCTCAGGATATTCCAGGATTCCATGATCTGAAGTGCTAGGATTTCTCTATGGACAGTGTTAGGAGTTACTGCCTGGCTGCAGCACAGAGCTGCAGAGTCCCTCAGTGCCCATTGACACCACTGACCAGTGCCCTCCTTCCATCCCCACTGGGGCTGTGAGGTCACTGCTGCAGCCTGCCTGGCTTTGATGGAGCATCAATAACCATTCAGAGCTGCCTCTTGTGCTTTGGGCGTTATTTTACTTTAACTTTCTTGCCCTGAAGCAGTTCTTTACAATGTGCCTGTCAGATTAAAAGGCAAACTTAAAAATCTCCCTCTCTGCAGGGCTCAGTTTCACTTTCACCAATGTCAGAGTAAGGTCGTATCGTAGCCAAAGGGTTGTGCCACGAGCATTTTTCATGTGGGCTCAAATCAGTTATGGGTATTTTGGTTGCCAAGAGATGTAGGCAAATTGTGGAGGAGATCAGAGAAGAGACAGGGAGGCCACAGAGCAGAAGGAATTGACATGGAGAAAGCTTAAAAGGGGCAGTATAGCTCAGCTAAGCAACATCAAAGGGCACCCAGCAATATTGGAAGGGTTTAGCGCAGCAGCCAAAGGAGATATTGAGCAGAGTGCAAAAAGTTGTAATTATTCTGTGAAATGAAATGAGCAGCCTGAAATCAGCAGCAGGAAGAAGCTTCTGATAATGAAGTTTTTAGGGAGCTTTGGGTGGCCTTTGTGGGGTGTTTTAGGGCTGTGCTACCAATTATCAGCTATAGCATTTAAACATTAATATGGGAGAAGTCTCACATTTAGTGATAAGACAAGGGGGAATGGCTTCCCACTGCCAGAGGGCAGGGATAGGTGGGGTGTTGGGAAGGAATTGTTCCCTGTAAGGGTGGGGGAGGCCCTGGCACAGGGTGCCCAGAGCAGCTGTGGCTGCCCCTGGATCTCTGGCAGTGTCCAAGGCCAGGCTGGGCAAGGCTTGGAGCAACCTGGGCTGATGGAAGGTGTCACTGCCCATGGCAGGGGGTGGAACAAGATGATCTCCAACCCAAATTATTCCATGGTTGTCAGTAACAAAAAGGCTGAAGATGGGCCCTTTGGAGGAATTCTGTTCCAGCTGTGCTTTCCAGACTTAATGCTGCTTGTTCAAGGAGTTTAAAACTCAATTTATGCACTAATGACCATATTTTAAAAATTACCGCCCAACACCTGTTCCCCTGTCCATCCTGGGCTGAGGCAGTGGAAGCAAATTCCCAATAATGGGGGCAGTTTATCAAGCCAGGAGACTTGATAAAGCCAGAGAAACAGCACTGCTTGCATGATGTGAGCTGAGCACTGTGTTTGTGTGCAGGAGCTGCGCTGTACCGGCGCCTCAAGGAGTACCTGATGACTGAGGAGCAGCTCAAGGAGAATGGGTACCCAATGCCTCACCCTGAGAAGGCTGGGCGTGCCGTGCTCTTCACTGCAGAGGAGAAGAAAGTGATTGACTGTAAGCTCTGCTGGCTCTTTCCTTCTGCAGGATTTGCTGGAGGCAGTTGGAGCTGCCTGTCCTGCTTTGTATAAATGTCTTAGTGTGGAGCTTTGGCTCCTGTTGTGACAGGGAGTGTGGCTGCAGAATTCTGCTGCATTCCTGCATGGAGAGTTTCCTCAGCTTGCACACCTTGAAAATGTTGGTTTTGACCCAAGGTTTACAGTCTGTGAGGCTGAAGGAGGTTTCTAATTCCCAGGATGAGAGGAAACAGCCTCAAGTCCAGCCAGGGGAGGTTTAGATTGGATATTAGGGAAAATTTATTCACTAAAAGGGTTGTGAAGCATTGAACAGGCTGCCCAGGGCAGTGGTGGAGTCACCATCCCTGGAAATGTTCAAAAATGTGTGGATGTGGCACTTGGGGACATGGTTTAGTGGTGACCATGGTGCTGGGGCTGATGGTTGGACTTGATCTTAAAGGTCTTTTCCAGCCTAGCAATTCCATGGTTCTGTGCTAACAAAGAGCAGCAATTGAGCCTGTTCTGCACCTGATGATCCTCACCTCTCCCAGGGGAAGGATCCTCTTCTGTCTCAGTGCCTGAGAGCTGCTGTTATGGTGGGTTGAGGACTGACACTGGGCCAGGCTGACTTTGCAGTGGGTCCTGCCCTGCTGCTCTGGATTGCAGTTTTCTGTTTGCTCTTGTTGTAGTGCTTAGTTACCAAAAGCCCTTTTTGCAGCTGGACAAAATGGTCATAAAATCACAGAGTGGTTTGGATTGGAAAGGACTCTAAAGCCCATCTCATTCCACCTCTTGGAACACTCCCCCAGACCAGGTTGCTCCAAGCCCCACCCAACCTGGCATTGATCCCCCATGTTTCCTCCTCTGAATTTTTTGAACTCATGGCAGGATTTCTGCTCATCAGACCCTGACTAAAGCAGGCTGTGCTGCAGCAGGGATAAAACCCAGACTGGGGATTTCTTTTGAGGTGCTTTGCCACGCTCCCCTGAGCATCTGTGTGGAGAGACCTCACTAAAGTGTGTTAAGTGCTCATCCATGTTAACACCTTGTGTCTACATTTGTCCTGTGGTTGCTGAAGCAACCTGGGCAAAGCTCTCTTGCATTAACACTGTCAAGTGCTGTATTTGTGAGAGCCCTTTTTTCCAGGGAGCCAGCCAGCTCATTTATATGATCCCAAGCTCATGGTCCTGGTTCTGTGTCTGTAGTTTCCTGCAGATGTTGCAGAATCTTTGAATTTCTCCTTATTTAACTAAAGCTGTTGCTGGTTTGTTAATGCTGTGACCAGTGGGCTGGTGTTGGGCAGAGCTGGGAATGTGCAAACAGCTTAAATGCTTGCACTAGAACTCGTGGAATTGCATGGAGATCAGAAGAATGGATAGTCAGCTACTTCACAGTGGCTTTTTGCATCTCCCTGCCCCAAATTTTGGGCAGTACCAGCCCAGCTGGCAGGAGGGAGCAGTCCCAAACTGCCCCCTCGCTGGGCCAGGCCCTGCTCTAAGCGCTCCTGGGTTTGGGTGCTGAAGAATCCTTACAGAAAAGCTGTGCCCTGGGAGAGCTAAAACATCATTTGGAAGTGACAAGGTGCAGATCCCCTGGAAACCAGGTTTCATTAGCTCTGGTGTCCAAAGAATGACTTATTTATCCTGTTTCTTAAAATAACTGTGTTAGACTCCAACGTAATTTGCTGTGGACAGAGAAACAATGCAGCAAATGCTGATGGAACTGTGGTGCAGCTGATGTGCACCAAAACCCCTGGAGAGTCTTTGTGTTTGCATCCAGGAAGTGTTTGGGGGGCAGAACTGCATTTTCAGAGGGATTGCTGTGCCTTTATGGGAGTTTGGAACAGCATTTGGAATCCTTCTTAACAGAAAATGTCATTTAACAGCATTTGGGGCTTGAATGATTGTGATTTACTTTGCTTTGGCCAGGTTAAGCAGGTGAGGGGTTTCCAGTGACCTGGCTGTTGTTTCTCTCCTGTCCCCAAGCCTCGTGCAGGATCTGCTGTCGCTGTGGCACGGAGTACATGGTGTCAGCCTCGGGGAGCTGCATCCGCAAGGAGGAGTGTGTCCATCACTGGGGGAGGCTGCGCAAGCAGAGAGGTACAGCCCTGCCAGGGGGGTTGGCTTGTGCTGGCTGTGTGCCAGCTCCAAACTCAGAGTCTTCCTCGGGTTTGAGCTTGATTTTGGGGCTTGTCACACACCCAGCTGGTGACAGTTCCTGGGCCTGTCACTGAAATGGCCTTGCAAAGAGCTGCTGGGCTTGGCGGTCCCCAGAATGTGACACTGGGGCTGCAGCAGAGGTGTTCCATCTTTGTTTAAAAATGTACAAGGGAAACCCAAACCTTCCCGTGCCTTTTGAAAAGAATCAGCCTTTCAAGAGGCTGCCTGGGAGCACTAGAGGTCTGCACTCCCAGGAGGGTTTACTGATCTTGGTTGAATTCATTTGCAGCAAGACACTAACCTAGTTTGAGCTCTGCCCTGGTTTTCCATCAGAGCATCTGAGTGGCTTCTGGAGTTTATCTGTCTGAGTGTCAGAGACTTAAACTCTTTAGATTACTGCCTGTGCATCCACAGTTATTTTCCCCCTGTGTTTGACACATTATTGTCATGCTCATCCTGGGGATCTGCACGTGAGAGCTGAAGTTCAGGTCTCTTGTTAACAAGACTCTTCTCCTTGACCCTCCATCTCTTGCTCTTTCAGTGCCAGGTGGGTGGGAAACTCACTACAGCTGCTGCTCTGGAGCTGTGGGGTCACCAGGCTGCCAGGTTGCTAAAGTAAGTGATGGAACAACACCTTTTTATTTTCAGTGACGTTTGTGCTCTGCTCACAGTGGTGGTGGCTGGGAAATCCTTGCTCAAGTCTTTAGTGGCTTCCCTTAAGAGGGGAAACCAATTGCTACTTAATTTTTCTTGCTCTGCAAAGGTAGGAAAATCCAGGATTTAACACTCAGCTGCCTGGAGTGAGGTGGGTTCATTTATCCTAAGCTGCCCAGCTCATCTACTTAGGGGACATAGAAAAACTCCTGTTCTTTAGTGAATCACCAGGAAGTGAGAAATAAGGGATTTTCTTTTAAGGAGCAGTCTCAGAGCCTTGGTAACAGTGTGCCCAACCCTTTTCCCCATCTTTTCCCAGATTCCCATGCTGAGGTAACTTTCTCCTGGTGGACAAATCTTTTCTTAGTTTTCTGTTTGCTGCCTGTCCTTTGTTGTAAAGAGGGGAGGAACCTTCCCAAGGAACCTGTTGTAACTCACAAACACCACAAAACTTTTCTTGGAGGAGCCCATCACTAGAAAAAAGAATGAAAAACCTGCTCAGATGTGGAGTTTTGGCCTTTGATAGAGTAGAGGACTGTCTGGGATACCTTTGCACAGGTGCTTTTTTCTTTCCTGAGGCAGCAGGAGGAGTTGTATCCCAGCCTGGCATGCCCAGTCCTCTCAAACCATGGGCTGAAGGGACCAGTCTGTCTTGTGCCTTTCCCTCAGGTCTCTGGGGATGCTCTTGTCACTTGTTTTAGTGACATTTTTATATTTGGCAGCTGCCACCAGGGGAGAACGAAAAGCTAGAGGTAGAAGGTGAATTCTGGGGCAAAATTCAAGGTTTGTTAAAATAGGAAGAGTTGTCTGGGTAACATAAAAGCCTGCCTTGCACAGTCGGATTGGCTGGGATCAGGCTGTTACTTCTCTTTCTTTTCCTCATGAATTTAGGGTTTTTTAAAATCAGCTTCTTTGGGTAACCTGTGTCAGGGTCTCCCCGCCCTTGCGGGGAACAATTCCTTCCAATATCCAATCTGTCCCTGCCCTCTGGCAGTGGGAAGCCATTCCCTGTGTCCTGTCAGTAAAAAACCTGGTATGGAGTGACATACCAGTCTTCCTTTTGATAAGCTCTCAGTTTTCACAGCACCCTTTGCTAGATTTATAGTTGGATCCACAGCCTGCTCAGCATCAGAGCACACAGTGAGATTTTGGGATGTTGGCATACCAGGGAGCACAGCGTCTTTCAGCTTTGAAAGAGGCCACTAAAGCACAAAATATTTCTAGTAAGACACCATTCTTGGTAACTGGACCCGGAGCTGGTTAGAGAAGCACATGTGAGTCTTTCCAAAGGCAGGGATGTTCCTGCCTGGGTTTGCTGCAGTTAGGCAGGGAGGCAGGAGATGGCAGGAGGGAGCTGTGCTGCTCCGGGGAGCCTGCAGTGGCTGCTCTTTGTGATACCCGAGGTTCTGAAAACCAGGAGCAACTTCTGCCCTCCTCCCAGCTAGGAAGAGCTGGGCAGTTGCAGAGCAACACCTGATGGAGAAAAATACCTAATAGGGGTTTTTTCTTCACTTCACTGCTCAGTTCTGTTGTATTACACAGGGAGGGAAGGGCTCAAGCTGCAAGGGAGAGGTGTTTGCTGTCTTGTGGATGCTGAGCTGCTCTCCCCACTCCCTCAGCAGAGCAGGATCCATTCTGTAGGTGCAGAGTGGACAAGTGTGGCCCCTTGCTCCTTGGAAGCAGCAATCCATGAGGCCTTTGAGCAGTGCTGGCTGTGGATACAGGGAGAGATTGGTCTCAGTGTTGGCCCAGCTGCCTCATTAACTTCAAATGATGCAATTCCTGTGCTCTGGCTGCACCTGCAGGAGTGACCTGTCCAGGAAAATATGCAAATCCTGCTTTGGTTACTGCTCTGCCCACACATTTCAGCTTTACAAGGGCCTCAGTTCCTCATCTCTGCAGCCTTTAATCCTGAGACAAACCAGAACAGTTTCATTCCTTGTATGGTGAGAGCTGTGGGAAGCCCTGTACTCTGCTGGGCACTGCTGAGGCCTCACCTCAAATCCTGGGGTCAGTTTTGGGCCCCTTGTGACAAGAGAGACATTGAGGGGCTGGAGCACATCCAGAGAAGGGGACGGAGCTGGGGAAGGGGCTGGAGCCCCAGGAGTAGCTGAGGGAGCTGGGAAAGGAGCTCAGGCTGGAGAAAAGGAGGCTCAGGGGGGACCTTCTGGCTGTGCACAACTCCGGACAGGAGGGGACAGCCAGGGGGAGTTGGGCTCTGCTCCCAAGGAACAGGGACAGGATGAGAGGGAACAGCCTCAAGCTGTGCCAGGGGAGGTTTAGGTTGGATATTGGGAAAATGTCTTCATGGGAAGGGTTGTAAAGCATTGGCACAGGCTGCCCAGGGCAGTGATGGAATCAGGAACCCTGGAAGTGTTAAAAAATGGTGTGGATGTGGCACTTGGGGACATGGTTTAGTGGTGGCCATGGTGCTGGTGCTGGGTTGACTTGATCTTAAAGCTCCTTTCCAACCTCAAGGATTCAGAGATTCCATGATTGTAACCAACTGAGGAGGCTGTGCCCAGCCTGCTGTGATTGTGCCCAAATACCCTGAGGTTTAAGGACAGACAAAACTTAAAGACAACAAAAAACCCCACTGGGGAATAAGGGAGGGAGAGCATCACCTCTGGGTGTGGTGCAAGTTGGTTTTACCTAAAAGCATGTCAGCAGGCAAAAGGGCACTCAGAGCTCTGCCTTGCCCTCAGTTTCCTGTTCCTGCTTCCCCTTTAAACTTCATCCAGCTCAGAACTCCTGCTGCCAGGAAGGTTTCGGGATAACCAGTGGGGTGGGATATGTGCTGTGGAGGAGCGTGGGAGTACCTGTGTTGCAACAGCAGCTCAGTCATGCACTGGCTTAAGCCACTTGTGAAATCACTCCTGAGTTTTCCTGCTGGATCTTGTTGACCCTGGAGCTTTAGCTGGGAACAGTACAGAGTGCTTGGAAATGCTCTTTCTGTTGCCTCAAGTGCTGGTGGGCTGTAGCTCCTGTTTGTGTGGGCTGGCAGGGTTTGGATTGCAGTGGCTTTGAGTGGATGCACACGTGGACATGCTCTGGAGCTCAGTGTCCCCTGTCACCTGCGCCTGGTGGTCCCACAGGGATCTGTGGGTTAGGATGCTGCTCCTGGGCATGTCTTAGCCACAGGAAGCAGGAGCTGGAGTTCCATCAGTGCCAGGCCTCACTGTGACCCTTCCTGGCTAATTCTACTCCAGACTGAAAGCTCCTTCTCCCCACATGTGTGCTGCCTTGCTCTGTGCTGTCAGTATGATGCCACCAGCCCTGATCTGGCCTTGGAATTAGGGTTGCCCATGGCTGAGTTTGCTGTGGTTGTGAACTTCTCAGTCTCACTGTAGGCAAAATTTATTCCTCATTAACCTTTACAAAGGAGTAAAAAACCATTTTTGTTGAAGTGGAGGTTCGTTGGAATGGACTCTTTGCTTCTTGTTCTTATCATCACCAATTTCTCTTCCTTCAAGCAACATGTGCACGATGGGCGCAAGGAGAGCCTGGATGGCTTTGTGAAGACTTTTGAGAAGCTGCCCACAACTGATGGCTACCCTGGGATCTATGCCTTAGACTGTGAAATGGTGGGTCCAGAGCCAAACCAGAACTTTTTGGGGATGGCTGAGGTGTGACACAAGTGGCTGAAGGGAAGCTCTGCTTCCTGACCTCTCTTCTTGCTGTTCTAAATATTGGTGCTGGAGGTGTAAATGAGCCTTTATTGATTGGTGTGCTTGACTTGAGGGTTGTGCAGCCCTGGCAGGCCCTGACTGGCCCACGCTGGGCTTGCTGCACCAGATATACTGCATTTTGGGAGCTGATCCCATGCTGTGGTTGGCCTGTGCCTCTCTTCATATCTGCCTTGTTCCTTGCAGTGCTACACTAAGCAAGGACTGGAGCTGACAAGAGTAACTGTGATCAACTCGGAGCTGAAGGTGGTGTATGACACCTTCGTCAAGCCAGACTCCAAGGTGGTGGATTATAACACCAGGTAAGGTCCATAACACCAGGTGAGGATGCTCTCCCTCAGGACAGAGCTCTGTGCTCTCTCAGGAGCTTGGGGTGGCTGGGAACACTTGTTGAAACTCCACTGACCACCACTCCCTAAGGGCTGTGGGGCTTTGGGCTTTGAGGTGTTTGTTCAGTGAAGGACCCTGACCTGTGTCCTGTTGCTCTGCAGATTCTCAGGTGTGACAGAAGAGGACCTGGAGAACACTAGCATCACCCTGCGGGATGTCCAAGCCGTCCTACTGAACATGTTCAGTGCAGACACCATCTTGATAGGGCACAGCTTGGAAAGCGACTTATTTGCACTAAAGGTAACTTGGGGTCGTGCCTTCACATCCCCCTCTGCTGCTTTCCCATCCTGGGGGGTGTTAGGTGTCTCCTTTACATTTAGGAACTGTTCATGTCTAAGAACCAGGAGGACACAGTAGTGGGGTGGCCTCACCTTGGGTTCTGTGTGCAGTTTTGGGCACCACAATATAAAAAAGCCATGAAGCCATTAGAGAGTGTCCAGAGGAGCCATGAGGATGGGGAAAGGTCTGGAGAGGCCTCATGAGGAGCAGCTGAGGGCACTTGGCTTGTTCAGCTGGAGCAGAGGAGACTGAGGGGAGACTCCTCGGGGGCTGCAGCTCCTCCCAAGGGGAGCCGGAGGGGCAGGGGCTGAGCTCTGCTCTGGGACAGGGACAGGAGCCCAGGGAATGGCTGGAGCTGGGTCAGGCTTGGGATGATCTCAGGGAAAGGTTCTTCCCCCAGAGGCTGCTGGGGCACTGCCCAGGCTCCCCAGGGAATGGTCCCTGCCCCAAGGCTGCCAGAGCTCCAGGGGCGTTTGGACAATGCTGCCAGGGATGCCCAGGGTGGGATTGTTGGGGTGTCTGTGCAGGGACTGATGATCCCTGTGAGTCCTTCCAGCTCAGGGTATTCCAGGATTCTGTGATCTGTCTCTGAGCTTCTGGTAAACTGGTTGTGGTATGAGAGCAAGAGAGTGGGGTCATGTTTGTCACTCATGGTGTCACCCCAGCTTTTAGTGTCTGCTGCTTCCCAGGGTGACACAGCTGTCCAGAGGTGACTGGGCTGGACAAGCTCTGAGCACCCTGCTGTAGGGGAAGGTGTCCTTGCCTATGGCAGGGGCTGGAACAAGGTGCTCTCTAAGGTCTCTTCCAACCCAAACCATTCCATGATTCCATGACTGATTCCTAGTCATTTGCCTTTCATCCCTGCCAGATCTGTTCTCTGCTCTGTGCCTGCTTTGCTGGGACTTGTAGTGTTACTTCGATGAAGTTACTTTGATCTTTTACCTGTTCTGTTTACTGCCTGGCCCTCATCAGCTTGGTGTGCCCTTCCCTCAGCCACCTCTGCTGTCCTGGCAGGGAGTGTGTCCTGCACTGAGCCCCAGGGCTTTGTCCTGGCTCACCAGGAGAGCATGTGGCAGGCAGGAGCCAAGGCTTTGTGCTCACATGCCAGAACTTCCCTCAGTCATTCTTCATCCCACAGCTCCCCTGCTGAAGTCTCTGTGGCTGCCAGCTCCCAGCATTGGGTTGGAAGCAGGAGCTTTTAATGCCTGTAAAACACTTTACCTCTCCGTGGCACCCTTTATCCAAGCCTCAGAGAGGCTTCATCATCATCAGAAAAACATTATTTCGAGTTAGATCAGCTCAAGATGACTGTCTTGGCCTCTCAGAGGCTTGATTTTCTCTTAGCACCACAGCCACTGCCAAGAGAAGGAGCCCAGAGCAATCCAGCAGAGCCGTGGGTGTCACGGCGGAATGGCCGAGGGCTGTGGCAGGAAAGCCATAGCTCACTAATGGCTGTGGCAAGTTCCAAGTGCTGATGGCATTTCAAGTTTTATGTAAAGCTTTATTATCCTGTTTCCTCAGTCTTCCTGATCTACATAAGTAATTACCACTGTGGCTGGGAGGGTGCCAGAGTGCAGTCCAGGGGAGATTATCCATAACGCTGGCAGCTTTATACTCTGAGGAGTGGAGCAGGTTGTTTCTGTTGAAGTGCAGCTGTTCTGGGGTAGTTTTGGAGCTGTGCTGTGGAGCTGATGGACTTATGGCTTGTCCTGCAACGTGAGCTGGTGCCTGCAGACAGAGAGGAGAGGGGATTATCAGGGTCTTGTCAGAGTCCTCGGTGTCAGGACTTGCAGAGCTATCTTTGCTCAGGCACTCAGGTTTATCTCCTGGACCCTGCATTTCACTGCTGTGCTCAGGATGTGGGATTGCCTTCATCCACATTCCTTTAGCTCTCACAGAATACAGTTCATGACAGCAAAGGATTAATCTTGTCTTAGCCTGAGAGTAAGAAATCAGTGTTAAAGTCAGCCTGCCCTGTGGTTATGGACTTTGTCAGGTGGGGCTTTTTGGCTGCCCCAGACCCCTTGGTGCAGGGCAGGGAGCACTTGGACCTGTTCAGCATCCTCAGTTCCTCCAGCGTGGTGACAATTCATAGCTGAGGGGCTGGAGCCCCTCTGCTGTGGAGCCAGGCTGGGAGAGCTGGGGGTGTTCACCTGGAGAAGAGAAGACTCCAGGGACATCTCAGAGCCCCTGCCTGGGGGGGGGCCCTTTAGCCCCTTTAGAGGGCCCCTTTAGCCCCTCTAAAGGGGCTCCAGGAGAGCTGGAGAGGGACTGGGGACAAGGGATGGAGGGACAGGACAAGGGGGAATGGCTTACCCCTGCCAGAGGGCAGGGAGAGATGGGACATGGGGAAGGAATTGTTCCCTGTGAGGGTGGGGAGGCCCTGGCACAGGGTGCCCAGAGCAGCTGTGGCTGCCCCTGGATCTCTGGCAGTGTCCAAGGCCAGGCTGGACAGGACTTGGAGCAGCGTGGGCTAGTGGAAGGTGTCCCTGCCCATGACAGGGGATGGAGTAGGAGCCCTTCAAAAAGCCCCTTCCAACTCAAACCACTCTCTGATGTGATTCACTGATAGGATTTCCTTGTCCCATTCCATCCTTGCTGAGCTGGTGCTGGTTAGAAACTTCCTGTTGAATCACTGCTGAAAGATGGGAGGATTTGGGGTTGGTTTGCACACTGTTCTGTAGCAGCAGTGTGATGTACATCCTGCTTTGTCTTGCACATCCTGCCCACTTGTGTCTCTGTTTTGAAATCCCAGAATGGTTTGGTTGGAAAAGACCATAAAGATCCCTCAGTTCCAATCCTCTGCCATGGACAGGGATGTCACTCACTAGAGTGAGCTGTCTCATCTTGGGAAGCAGTTGAAAGGCTGCTGTTACACAGAGGCTGCTGTGAGGTCAGCTTGTTCTTCAGTTTAGTTTTTAATTGTGAAAGACTCCAGAGCTATTCCAGCTTCTCCAGGCTGGGGGATTAAGGATTGACCTGTCCTGTTTGAGTTACACAAACTGGATCAGCCCTGAGTCTCTGCTGCCCTGAACGTGAGGTTTCAGGGCTCTGGGGGCAGGTGTGAGGCTGGCAGAGCAGTGGGAACCCTGTGTGCACACACCCTCCGAGGGCAGAGCCTCCTGCCAGACTGGTTGGGTCGGAAGCTGCCGAGAGCATTGCACAGAGCCCCAGAGGTGACCGGAAGGTTGCTGCAGCATGGCTAATGCCAAGGAGTGCCTGTCCCTTTGGGAGTGGGGAAATAACCCTGTTCCTCTGCTGCTCCCTCCCTCAGCTGATCCACGGCACCGTGGTGGACACAGCCATCGTGTTCCCGCACCGCCTGGGGCTGCCCTACAAGCGCGCCCTGCGCACACTGATGGCCGACTACCTCAAACGCATCATCCAGGACAATGGTGAGACCCCTGAGGGCTGCTGGCCCTCCTGGCTGGGGCCTCCTCAGCCCTGTCTTCCTTTGCTCTCTCCAAGCCCATCCCCTTGATCCTGGTGGTTTTTTCCCTGTGGTAGCTGGGAAGTACTGGCACATGGAGCCTGTCCCAGAGCCAGTTTTAGGGTAACCCCTGTTCTGAGGGCAGAGCTCTCTCTGCTTCCCTCTCTGTGCTGAGTGGGACCAGGGAGAGGTGAGAGAAGGCCAGGGGTGGCTCTGCCAAGGCCAGGTCTTGCCCTCCCTTCTCTCTCTGGCCAAATGAGGTGGACTTTCCTGTTGAAAGTTGGCCTGTTCCTTCCCATCTTCCCTGAGCACACTGTAAACACTACTGGGGAAGCTCCCAGCTGTTCCACAGCTGGATGGTGTGAGGCTGAAGTCCAGCCAAAAGTGTGGGTTTAGTGGAAAAAAAATGCGTGTTTAAAGTTGGGGCTCTAGAGCGTGGAGAAGAGAAGCTCCAGGGAGACCTCAGAGCCCCTGCCAGGCCCTAAAGGAGCTCCAGGAGAGCTGGAGAGGGACTTCAGACAAGGGATGGAGGGACAGGACAAGAGGGAATGGCTTCCCACTGCCAGAGGGCAGGGATAGATGGGATATTGGGAAGGAATTGTTCCCTGTGAGGGTGCTGAGGCCCTGGCACAGGGTGCCCAGAGCAGCTGTGGCTGCTCCTGGATCCTTGGCAGTGTCCAAGGCCAGGCTGGACAGGGCTTGGAGCAACCTGGGCTAGTGGAAGGTGTCCCTGCCCATGGCAGGGGGTGGATGGGATGAGCTTGAACACACCACAAAACACAATCCCTTCTGTGATTCTGTGGAATTCTTCAAATCCCTGGCTGTTGCCCAGGTGTGGCTGTGGCTGCAGGGGACAGGGAGCAGCTGGCTCTGTCTGGGGGAGCTCCCTGTGCCCTGTGCAGCAGAGGGGTCAGTGCCATGCTCATGTTTGTGTCCCCAGTGGAAGGACATGACTCCAGCGAGGACGCCAGAGCCTGCATGGAGCTGATGGTGTGGAAGATCAAAGAAGATGCGAAGGTGAAGCGATGACCTGTGCGTTGTCTCTCTGCTGTTCCTCCTGCACCTCTGTGAAGAAACAGTGCAATAATTGCCCACAGTCACTCTGTCCCCCGTGCCAGCAGCATGTTCCTGCTCCCCAGCCATCCCAGCAGGACTCCTGGACTCACACCTGCAGTCCCCATGTCCAGGTGGTAGCTCTTGGATCCTCAGACTCCACCTGAGAGATTCTCTGTGGTCCAAGCACTGCCTTGTGGGCCTGGCAAGGTGGTTTTGAGTAGCACAACCAGAACTTCTTGGTTCCTAGGAGAAGCTTGTTAGAGGTAGGTTGGAGATGTGCAGAAGGATCTTTCTGGTTCAGTTAAAGGTAGATCGTTTACTTTTTTTTCCCCCCCCCAATGTAACTTAAATTGCCTCTGTACTCCAGAGCAGTGTTTGGAGATGGGGAGATGGAATAAGGTTGGGCAGGAAGCTGTGAGTGGATTGTGTAGCTGGTGTGGGAGTAGGAAGCAAGAGCTGAGGATCAAGCACTTGGGAAGAGATCCTGGTGCATACCCACTGTGGAGCTGTGAAAGAGGGAGGCTGGTTCTGGGCAGCTGGAGGGAGAGGAGTGAGATGGGATCTGGGAATTGCCAGCTTCTGTGCCCCAGGTGATCTCACTGAGAGCTGGCTGGCACCTGGTTCTGCAGTCACTGCAAAGGGGGAAACCACGAGTGTCACACCTTGCCCAGACCTCAGAGAGCCACATGGCAGGGCAGGGACAAACAGCTCCCAGAGCCAGGGAGAACCTGCATCCCATCACTGTGGGACAGGACAAGCTGTCCTTCCCTGATCCTAAGCTTCCAGCAGGGCCCCAGTGAGCTTGTGTTTAGGGAACAAGGTTTTTGGGGGGTGCAGGTAAGGTTGCACCTAAGGGTGGCCTCAGCAGTGTGCAGGACTCCCCACCAGCCTGTCCCTGATGCAGGGACTTGGTGCAGGCAGGAGCAAAAGCAATAGGGAAAAATCCTTCATTTCAACTCGTTTATGTGTTGGGAGTTCTGTAGAGAGTGAAGGTTTAGTTGTGTGTTTGGCACCTGGGCAGCAGTGACTGCTGAGTGTGACTGTCACACAGGGGTGGCTGGGGCAGAGCCCAGGCAGGCTGGATGGCACTGGTGAGTCTGTCTGCCCAGACCCTGCTGCTGTCAGGGCACAGCAGAGCTGAGGGAAGCAATCCCCATGGATGGGATCTCTCAGCTGGGGTCAGGCAGCAGCTTTGCCCTGTTCCCAGAGCAGTGACCCCTTGCCCTCCCTGGCAGCACTGGAATTGTGCCCTGTGGTGGCTGCTGTGGTCCCTGTGTCCCTGGCATGGACTGGCTGTGTCACTCTGGGGGCAGTGGGGCAGAGGAGCTCCTGGGCTTTGGTTCCTGTTGGAGCTGGGGAGCTGCTGGGGTTTGGGTCCTGTCAGAGCCAGGTCCTGCTCACTCCTTTGTACCCCTGTTGGGCTCAGGGTTTGGGGACAGCTGTGTGTCCCCTACATGTCCTGCTGAGCTGTCCCATGCTGTGGGCAGGAGCATGGGCTGGGCTGTGTTCCAGGACAGGGATGTGCTGCTCCAGCCCCATGTTGGGCCTGGCAAACTCCCCATCCCACTGCTGCCCTCAGAGGCAGGGAGGTGGCTTCTCTGCCTGGAGCCAGAAGTGGGGCTGTAAAGGCTCCTGTTCCAGCTGAGCCCATCTGTGTCCCCTCTGGCACCCTGTTCCTTACCCCAGCTTTTGGGAATGCAGCTCCCTGCTTCTCTCCCAGTGCTCCACATCCAGCTCTGCTGCTTCCCTGCCTTGGGGCTTCCACCCCAAGCAGCCTTGGGACACCTTGGCTTGTCCCCCTCTGCCACTGCCTGCAGGGAACGGTGCTGTTCCTGCCCAGGCCACGGGAGAGACAGAGTTCAGTGCTTCTTAGCTGGGGAGGGAAGGTTTGTTCCTGCTTCTGCCTCTTTCCCACGTTTATCCCCCATTTATCTTCACCCCTGGCTGCAGCAATGGAATGTCCCTGGAGCAGCCACGTCAGATTGCAGATCTGCCTCTTGCCTCTTGCCCGCTCCTCACCAGGCAGCCCCTGCTTCCCAGCCTTGCCACAGCAGCTCCTTCCCTGGAAAAGCCAGGACATTCTAGCGTGGCCACTCTGCTGGTGTCCTGCTTGTGGAGCTGCTTGGCTTGATCCCATCTCCTGGGGCTGGGGAAGGCAGGACATTCTTCCAGGCAGGAATCCTGCCAGGCCGAGGGACCTCCATCATTCCCCCTTCCTTGCCCTATGGTCCAGCCTTAAACAGAGGCTTTTGGGGTGGGGGCTTAGGGGGGCTGCCTGGGATGTCCCTGGGAAGGCAGAATCACATCCAGTCACACTGTCAGTGTGGTCAGATCCAGTCCTGGCCCAGGGCTTCCATCACCTCCCTGGGCAGCGGAGGTTTGGTTGGGTTGTACAGAATGATTGTAACCTGTAACTTTTTGTAATTGTTTTTAATAAAAGAGTGTTGACTAGATGCACATTCCTGAGTGTGGGACTGCTCTGCCTGCAGATGGGTTGTGGAGGGGGATGCTGAGCCATCCTGGAGCTGGGGTGGGGCTGGCAGGATTCCCTGGAGCATCACTTCCCAAGCTGGAGAAATGGGTTCAACATATCCAAGGTCCTGCACCTGGGTCTGAGCAATCCCAGCCCTGAGCTGGGAGATGAACTCATGGAGAGCAGCCCTGGGGAGGAGTTGGGTGTGTTGGTGGGTGAGAGGCTCAACCTGCCCCAGCCATGGGCACTGACCCCCAGAAACCCCCCTGTGCTGGGCTGAGCCCCCAGTGTGGGCAGCAGGGGAGGGGGGATTCTGCCCCTCTGCCCCCTCAGGTGAGACCTCACCTGCAGAGCTGCCTCAGCCCTGGGGAACAACAGCAGCAGGACATGGAGCTGCTGGAGCCAGGCCAGAGGAGACACAGAGATGCTCCAAAGGCTGGAGCCCCTCTGCTCTGGGACCAGGCTGGGAGAGCTGGGGGTGTTCACCTGGAGAACAGAAGGCTCTGGGAGACCTCAGAGCCCCTTGCAGGGCCTAAAGGAGCTCCAGGAGAGCTGGAGAGGGACTGGGGACAAGGGATGGAGGGACAGGACACAGGGAATGGCTTCCCACTGCCAGAGGACAGGGAGACATTGGGAAGGAATTGTTGGCTGTGAGGGTGGGGAGGCCCTGGCACAGGTTGCCCAGAGCAGCTGTGGCTGCCCCTGGATCCCTGGCAGTGTCCAAGGCCAGGTTGGACAGGGCTTGGAGCAGCGTGGGCTAGTGGAAGGTGTCCCTGCCATGGCAGGAGGTGGGACACGATGAGCTTTAAGGTTCCTTCCAACTCGAGCCATTCCATGGTTCTGTGACAGGGTGGATGACCAGACCCTGATTTATCCTGCTCAGGGCTGGCCATGACCTGTGGGGTCCCGGTGTGACCCCTCAGGTGTGTCCCCCCTCACCATTCTGGCCCAGGGTGACACTGGCACCTCCCGGGCTGAGCGGTTGGGGAGGCCCCAGCCCGTTCACCCCTTGCCATTTGGGAACACAGGTCCTGCCCAACCCAAACCATTCCACGATTCCATGATCCCTTCAGCCTGCAGCTGCTGCTCATGCCCGGCTGTGCCCCGGCGTGGCTTTGCAGCACAGCGCAGCCTCCCCCAGCACATTGCCAGCTCCCGGTGCTCTGTGCCGCTCCAGGACACTCCAGCCCGCCGGGAAGAGCCCGAGGGAAAGGGATGACACCGGTGCCACTCCTTTTGGAGAGAACCCTGATCCCAACCCTCTAGACCGAGCGAGGATGAGGAGCCATGGCCGGACCCTCACTCTGTGCCAGCCCTGCCGACCCCGAGGGCACATCCCGGCTGCTCCTGCCTCACCCTCCATGCCTCAGCATCCCCCAGCCCTGCCCAGGCTCCCCCCGGAGCCCTTATCAATCTCCCAAATGGGGCAGGAATTAAAGTGCCAAGCCAAGGAGCTGATTCAGCACGGAGGAAGAGGTGAAGGTAAAAAGTTCAAATAAAAAAATAATGGGCCATTAGATGACCTCACTGGCAATGTGTTTTATTTAACGCGCGGGTGATGGCTCGGCGATGGCAGCGGCTGCTCCGCAGGCTGTGAAAGTCACGCCTGGAGCTGTTCTCAGCCACCTCGGCGGGCCTTTGTGGCAGCGACCTCCAGGTGCCACCCCATCCCCGAGGGTCCCCCCTTTGCAGTCACCTGACAGCCCGGGGTGACATCAGGGAACCCCTGTGGTGACAAAGCATTTTGATTTGTTGCTCTTAGGGAGCCTGGAGGGTGGCAAGGACCCTCCGAGTTTCCTCCAGATCGAGGGTGGAGGCAGCTGGGATTTTTAGGATTCTGAGAGCCCTGGTCCTAAGGGAGCAGCACCCACACAGCCCCAGGCATGTGGGGGGACAAGGGGACACAAGGCCAGGTTGGACAGGGCTAGGAGCAACCTGGGACAGTGGAAGGTGTCCCTGCCCATGGCTTTAAACTGGATGGTCTTTAAATTTAAAGTCCCTTTCAGCCCAAAACATTCCAGGATTTGATGACACCAAAGCATGCTCAGGATCTGCCTCAGAAGTCTGTCCCTCTTGTTTTTCCCTGGAAGATCTTGTCTCCCAGGACATTGCCGGAGTTGGGGCATCACCAACAGAGCCCCAGGGAGGGATTTTCCTGCTCTCTGAAAGTTTTGCCCTTTTTGGGTGCCTTCACCTCTGGATCTGAGCATGGCCCCAGGGCTTGGCACTGCCCATCCCCACCTCGGTGTTCAGATGCTGCAGCTGAATTGGGAGAGCAAAGGAGCAGAGAGAACCCCAGAACCTCATTCCTTCTCCCTCCTGAGACCCTCTGGGGTGAGCTGAAACCTGGGAGGTGAAAGGAAGCAGCTGCTGGGGCAAAGGCTCCCTTTCCACCCCAGCAAGAGGAGAGGAGTGAGCTCAGAGGTGCTGCTGCCTCACAAATCCCCTCACTTCATCCCCCTCACTGGGGTGCAGCCCCTGATCCTCACACTGTGTTCATATCCATGGACACTGCCTCCTGCCCCTGTCCCAGCTGAGCTCTACCAGTGAGTTGGTGCTGCTGGGATGCTCCTGGGAGCTGTCCCAGATCCAGTGCCCCACAGGGTCCCTGGCTGTGCTGTCAGAGTGTCCCAGCCCTGGAGGGTGGGCCCTGCCTGGCTTTCCCTGCTCCCCAACCCCACCTTTTCTCTCCCAAGAACAGAGGGAATTCCCAGACCTGCATCAAAGCAGCCTCGGCCCCAAAGCTGCCCCCTCACAGGGGAAGGGATGTTTTGGGCAGCCTGGGGCCCGTGGGGTGCTCAGGGTCATTGCATGTGCTTCCTTCAGCTGAGACTTGGCAGCTCAGCACACACAGTCCTGCAGGTGCAGATGCTCCAGGATTTGCAACAGGATCTGCCTTGGCCTGCAGCATCTCCCCCAGCAAGGGACATCCTCGGGGGTTCTGTGTGTCACTCCCTGCCCCTGAGCCACCTGGCACAGGTCAGAGGTGACCACGGTCATCGATCCTCTCGTTAAAAAGGTTTTTATCACATTTTGTCTAATCCCTCCAGGACGGGGAGGGCTGGGGCTGAGGCAGGGGTGAGAATCCATCCTGTGTCAGGGTCCCTGCTCATGTGTGCAAGCAGGAAAGCTCCTCATGTGGTGACATTGTTGAGGCCCCTCTGCCACAGCCAGTGGGGACAAGGACCTCACAGCAGCCCCTGCTGCCTCCACACTCCTCCTCGCTCCAGACTTGCTTGGCTGGACCTGAGGACAGTCCTTGGCCATGGTGCTGAGCCCAGGCACCTCGATCACTCTGCTTTGTGCCCTGGATTCTCCCTGTGCCCCTGCCACGGCCCTGTGTCCCCACCAGGGGTGGCTCTGTGCCCTCAAGTGCAGTGCAGGGGGCTGTGATTCTCCCCAGGCATTGGGGTCCCTGCAGCCCTAAACCAGCAGCAGGGCAAGCTGAGTGGCACTTGTGTCACCGCAGGGACTGGGCTCCTTCTGCACCCTTGAGCCACCGGTGAGGGTGAACTGCCCAGACTGGGGAGCAGCAGTGGGCAAGAAACAGGGTCAGCATCAGTGACCAGCCCTGGCCCCACCCCAGAGCTGTCCCCTGGCCTGTGGTGGCTGTGGGGTGGCTGGGGACAGAGGAGGAGGAAGAGGAGGGTGGAAGGAGCAGGAAGGAGGGCAGCAGCCACTGGTTGGGCAAGTTTTGGGAGGGGAATTTTGGGTGTTGGAGGTGAGTTCCGGGTGCTGAGGGCATCACTCACTCTGGTCACCACCTTCGGACCACAGTTTGGGACATGACTGGAATGGGAGCTATCCTCCAGGAGGTGCCAGCTGGAGGTCGGGGGCTGCTCCCGGGCTGGGAAACAACCCCTGTCCCTCAGGGAAACGCTCCTAAATTATTATTATTCTTATTTTCTCCGAACAAACGGGTCTTTGTAGCTGCTCGGCCGCTCGGAACGAAGCACCTGGAGCTGCTCGGTCCTCGAGGAGAGGGAAAAACCTGGCTCGGAGGTTTAACTCTTCCCTGTGAGCAGAAGGACTGCCGTGGGGCAGCTCCCCGAGAGGGGACACACCGGGACAGCCACTGCAGAGCCCGGAGAGGGGACACGCCAGGACAGCTCTGCGGTGCCTAGGGAGGGGACACATCAGGACAGCCACCGCGGCGCCCCAGGGACACCCTGTGCCCCGGCCTCCCGGCGCTCACTTAATTACACGGGAAGAGGAGGGATGTCAGCTAATTGCAGAGGGCGATTGATTGGGAAAATGTCATCTTCACTGGCCTCTGTTGCCAGGGTGACCTCGGCCGCTGTGGTTCCCGGGTGCCCAAAGCCACCCGCTGAGTGCCCTGCGGGGGGACACGGGGGTGGGATGTGGAATCCCTGTCCTTCCTCCAAATCCGCCCCGTTGCTCCGGAAGGGGCGAGAGGCTGCGAAAGCAGGGACACGCCGGGGTTTGGGGTCCCGCTGTGCCGGGTGACCAGTGGCCCTTGCCGCGGTGCCGGTGCCACCTTCGCTGAGGGGATCGACAGGCGGGGAGGGGACAGCGGGTGGGACATGGCAGGTGAGGGCTGAGACACTGAATTCCCCTGTGGATGCTGCTGCAGCCCTGGCTCGGGGAGTGGGAAGGAAGGAGGTCGGAGCTCCCCTGCTTAGCTGAAGGTTCCCCTGCCCGCCACGGCAGGGGATGGGATGGAATTAGCTTTAAAGGTCCCTTGCGACCCCAAGCAGTCTCTGGTTCCGTGACTACCCAGCCCCGCTGTGGCCTCTGCCCTCTCTCACCGCTGGCTCCTGCTCAGACCTTCAATCCCACACCTCCCGTCCTGCTCGCTGTGCCCAAACCTCTCCCCTCGGGCTGGACCCCCCTCAGCAGCCCCTGAGCTTTATTTCAAAGCTGTGTCACCATCACCAGCCCCGCGGGACAATGAACAACCTGGCAATTGGCTCAGCACAGCAGCAGCCCCTGGGCAAAGCCTGCAAGAGGTTTCTCCCTCCTTTTTTGGGAGCTGAGGAGCCCCAGGACGGGAATGAGCCCAAATCTGCCCCCACAGCAGGTCAGTGCTGCCAGTGCCACCCAGACTGGGAACATGGGGACACCTATGGGAGCAGGGAGATATGTACAGGGACATGGGAACACGGGTGGGGACATCAGGACATGTATAGGGATATGGGGACACAGGGACATGGGGATATATGTGGGGACAGGGGAAGAGGGGCTCATGAGGACATGTATGGAGACACAGGCACATGGGGACATGTACAGGGACATGGGGACGTGGATGGGGACCTGGGTACACTTATGAGAACATGAAGACATGTATGTGGGTGTGGGGACGTGTGAGGACATGGAGACACAAGGAAAGGGGACACATATGGAGACATGTATAGGGACATGGGGATGCGTGTGGGGACACAAGCACGTGGGGACACATGTGGGGACAGGGGGACCCAGGGACATGGCAGGTACCGTTCATGGAGCTCGAAGGAACCGCTCCCGGCTGTGCAGTGAATGCTTTATGGACTGCGGGGTTGGCGCTGGGCGATCGCCTCTGGGTCTCTGCGGTTAATTGCAGGCAGTAATTAACGTAATGACGGCGATGGCAGGACCACTGCGGGTGTGCAGGATGAGTGCGGCGCGGACACCAGGCTGGCTCTGGCCTCGTTAGCTGCTGTCACTAACGAGGTGGCCTTTGTCCCTCGCTGCGTTCGCAGTCCCGGTGCTGGCACTGCCCAGAGGTGCCGCGGCTCGTTTGTGCCTTCGGCCTCCTCTTCCTCACTGTCCCCTTCTCCTGCCCTCCTCGGTCCCCAAGGCACGGCCCAGACCCCACGGAGATGCTGCCACGCCCGGGGGACTCTGGAGGGGACTGGTGCTCCCCAGCGACACCCCAAATCTGCCCCGGGGATGCTCGTGCCCACCCTGCCCTGGGATCCAGTCTGGTACCGCCTGCCTCCCCACCGGGATGGTGACAGGGACACCCTGACTGTGTCACCGTGTCCCGGAGCCCGCACAGGTCCCACGGCAATGGCTCCTGCAGCGGCAGCTCGGGTTGGGTTGAACCGAGACGGTAAATCCGGGCAGAAGAGGGGACAGGGGAGACCCGGCCGGGGGCCCGGGAGCGGACAGGGACAGGGACAGGGACAGGGACAGGGACAGGGACAGGGACAGGGACAGAGACAGGGACGGGGACGGGGACAGGGACAGGGACAGGGACAGGGACAGGGACAGGGACGGGGACGGGGACAGGGACAGGGACAGAGACGGGGACGGGGACGGGGACAGGGACAGGGACAGGGACAGGGACAGGGACAGGGACAGGGACAGAGACGGGGACGGGGACGGGGACAGGGACAGGGACAGGGACAGGGACAGGGACAGGGACAGGGACAGAGACAGGGACGGGGACGGGGACAGGGACAGGGACAGGGACAGGGACGGGGACGGGGACAGGGACAGGGACAGGGACAGAGACAGGGACGGGGACGGGGACAGGGACAGGGACAGGGACAGGGACGGGGACGGGGACAGGGACAGGGACAGGGACAGAGACAGGGACAGGGACGGGGACGGGGACAGGGACAGGGACAGGGACAGAGACAGGGACAGGGACAGGGACAGGGACGGGGACAGGGACAGGGACAGGGACAGGGACAGGGACGGGGACGGGGACGGGGACAGGGACAGGGACAGGGACAGGGACAGAGACAGGGACGGGGACGGGGACAGGGACAGGGACAGGGACAGGGACGGGGACGGGGACAGGGACAGGGACAGGGACAGGGACAGGGACAGGGACAGGGACAGGCAGGAGGGGAGGCGGGCAGGGCCCCGCGGAGGTGTGGCATGGGCTGTCCCCACGGTCCCGCGTGGGGCAGGGCGGGTGGCAGCAATCCCGCTCCGGCCGAGGTGGCAGCAGCTCGGCGCTGCCCGGGGCTGTCGCTGGGCATCGGTGCAGGTACGGGGACCCCGCGGGGAGCTTGGCTCGGTGACAGCCACCCACCCCGACCGGGACAGTGGGGGCTGCGGGGGGACACGGCTGGGGGGTCCTTTGGGGTCTCCGGGGAGCTGCATCTCCCCCGGAGCTGGGGGTGCCAGGGCAGCCCCTCGGCCGGAGCTGCCGCGGGATGCTGGGCACGGAGCAGCGCCTGGGGGCGGCGGAGCCTGCTTTGCCTCCTTTGCACCTGAAACCACATCCGAGCGGCCGGAAAACAGGGCGAGCAGAGGGAAACTCATGGCTCGGGCACGTCCTGGGAGCTGGGGAAATAACCCTCGAGAGGCTTTAATGATCCACCCGGCCGGAGCGCGGGGGCGTTTCCGGCGTGCCGGCGACGGACGGTGACACTCACCCACCCGCTCAGCCCGTCCCGGGCCGCTGTCACTGTCGCCTGTCGCGATGGGTGACACGGGGGCGATACCGGGCGGGGTTGGCGGTGGGGGAGTCCCCGGGGTGGCTCTGGCTGGGCTCCCACCGGGATCAGGTGAGCAGCAGCAGCACCCACAGCAGAGGTTACGGGACCGTGTGCCAGCCCCGGCCAGGGGACAAGGGTCAGGCCGGTCCTGTCCCCGCCGGTTTTCGCCTGGGCAGGAGCAGGAGGGCAGAAAGGTGACCAGGAACCCCCAGCTGTGGGCACTGCCTGTGCCGGATCTGCCGGGCGCTCCCAGGGAGCACAGCACTCTCCCACCAATTCCTGCCCTCAGCTCGGCGCTGATCCGGTGATTTCAGGAACAAAACCCACACAGAATTCCCGTGGCAGCGGTCGGATCAGCCAGGGACATAAATCTCCGCGTGTTTCAGCACCCTGGGCCAAACCTTCGTGGCGCTGTGCCCACTCCTGCTTCAGCCTGACTTCTGTTCAGCCATGCAAGCCTCCAATAGCCCAGAACGGCATTTTTGGGGTGAGAAAGCCCCGCTTTGGGACTTGTTAGCACCTGGCACACCACGGGGATGCTCTACAGCTGGAGAGCTCAGGGATGGGATGTTCCCTGCCGGGCTGAGAGGATCAGCTCCTTCAACCCAGGTGATGATTTCGGGAACATCCCGTGGGTTAAGAGCTCACTGCTGGGCTCACTGAGGTGTGGGCAGTGGTCACAGCATGTCCTGCACCCTTGGCCATCACCGTCCCTCCCTGGCCCCCCAGGGAGCTCCGTGCTGGGGCCAGAGCAGGGTTTGGCTGTCCAGGCTGTCCACCCATGTGGCTGGGGCTGGCAAGGAGCCCTGGCACCCAATGCCAACCCTGCTCCTGCCTCCCCAAAGTGCAGTTTTTATCTCTAATTACTGAGATGATGAGTGAGCTTTGTCAAGAGCTTTCTTGGAATGGAGGTTTCTTGGATACCTCCTTGAAAATATTTTTTCAGCACTTTGAGTTACCTTTTCCCCTGTTCCAGGCCCTGGCAAGAGGCAGCATTCCCAGCTGCCTGTGCAGGGCACTCAGCCCCATGGAGTGTCCTGCCTATGCCAGCTGCAGGTGCTCAACAAGCCCTGCTTTTGTTTGGCTCCGTTTGGGAGCAGGGATGCTTTGGAGCTGCTGAGCAGAGCGTGGTTGGGGGTGATGGTGATCCTGGCTGGGCACAGTGGGGCTCAGAGATGGCAGGCCATGGTGGGAGCATGATGGATCAGCAGCTTCAGGCCTGATCTTGAGCACAGGAGGGACCAGGAGAGGCACAGATAAATGCAGGAATTCCAGTGTGTCTTGGTGAGACTCAGGGTCCAGCCCTGATATTGCCAATCTGGAAGCAGCAAGCCCAGGAAAACACCTTGGCATACCTCAGTGTCAGCCCCACCTTAAATATCAGTGTCCTGGAGTGAGGAGTGAGGGCAGAAGATGCTCTGAGCCATGGGTCAGGGCCCTGGGGGCACAGCCAGGGGTTACTGGCCTGGAGCAGCCCCACTGGGTACCCCACCCATCACCCTGGCTGGGGCTCAGTTCTAGACCAAGCCCCCGAGAAGGTGGGTCTGTCTCCAGACTGACCATGCTGCTGGGCCTGGCCTTGGAGCCTTGGCCTTGGAGCTGTCTTATCCCAATGATGAGCTGTGTCTCACCTTGGCCTCTGTCCCCTTTGTCACCTCATGTCTGGACTTCCAGGCTTGAACCTGGACCCGGTCAGAGGGAGCTTGGCTGAGGCTGAGGTCAGGCTCATCCCTGGCCCTGCCCTGATTGCCCATGCTTGTGACCTCAGAATGGTTTGGGTTGGGAGGAACATTAAAGCTCATCCCATTCCACCCCCTGCCATGGTAGGGACACCTTCCACTACCCCAGGCTGCTCCAAGTCCTGTCCAACCTGGCCTTGGACACTGCCAGGGATGCAATCAGGGCAGGGATTGTCACCTCCACCAGTGCAAACCAAGGGGCACTGCCTGGCTTCGAGGGCTGTGAGCAGGTGACTCAGTTTCCCCCATTCTGGATACCCTCAGGTTCATCCTGTTGGATTTTCCCTGTGGAGCAGCTGCCTCTGAGGGATTCCTCCAAGGGATACAAGCTTATATCCCTTGGCCTGTTTATGATCCCTGAGGAGACACCCCATATCCCTATCCCAGGGGAGCCCGTCCCTTGCTTATGAGGAGAGAGGGAAATGTGCCTGCCAGGAGCAGGAGATGGAGAGGTTTGGTGTCCCCCCTTTGTCCCTCTGCTACCAGATCAAGCCCTGTGTGTCTGTAGGGAAAGGTGTCCCCAGCTGGCAGCATGCCTGGGACAGGGACACGAGTGGTGTCACAGCAGGAAGGAAGGTGGGAGATTTGCATTTCTCTGTATCAAATCCTATTTTGCCTAAACTACATGGGAGCAGCCAGTCTGGGCACTGAGAGGCTTCTGTGGGCTTTCTGTAAGGAAGAGATCTCATCCCTCCAGGTATCCCTGCTCTTTGGGACAAACAGTAATAGGAGCTTTGGGATGCAGCAAGAGTGTCTCACCATCCACAGCAGCTCCCTGAAACCCTTCCTTCCTCCTCAGTCGTGCTGTGAAAACAAACAAAGCAACATTTGGGTCCACATTTGCCAAGAGCAGCTGCGGCTGCCCCTGGATCCCTGGCAGTGTCCAAGGCCAGGCTGGACAGGGCTTGGAGCAACCTGGGATAGTGGAAGGTGTCCCTGCCCACGGCAGGGGGTGGAATGGGATGAGCTTTAAGGTCCTTTCCAACCCAAACCATTCTGGGACTGTGTGTGCAGAGCTCAGGGGTGTCATTTAGGATCCAAGGACAGTGACAGCACTGAGTCCTTGGTGGTAAAGAAGGATTTTGTGGATCAGAGCTTTTTCTGGGCAAGCCCTTGGCTGCAGAGGCTGAGGTACTGCTGGTGTTTAGGGTCTGTTTGACCTGGAATGAGGATGGATGTCCAGCCGGTGGCTCTGTGGTGTGTTGGGACAAACCAATACCCACGAGGAGCAAGAGAGAAGTTGATACTTCGGGTAAAAGGATGGAAAAAAGTGATCAAAGGAGTGAGATAAGAAATAATGGCAGGGACTGACTTGTGGTGGGATTATTTAATAATAAGGTAATTAATGCTTTATCCCTCACTGGCTCCTTTCATGTAAAGATCACAAAGCGCTTCACAAACGTTAATTAATCTTCCCCACCATCCCTGCAGGAAGGTCACAGAGCCACCGAGCGTAAGGGGAATCTTGTCATTGATGGAGGTGGCTGCTCTCCCGGCATGACGGGAGCTGGGTGGGATGGCAGGACAGCGAGAGCTCCAATTCCTCACCAGTGACTTCAAATGATTTCCCATATCTCCCCCCGAGGGCAAAAATGGCTTTGAGCTGTCACAGACAGCTGGGATGGACGAAGGCTGCTCGGGGAGAATGTCCCTCCCACAGGGTGTCCTGCCTGGAGCTTTGGGACTTGGAGCATCCCAGTGGGATCACGCTGGCACTGCCCAGGGTTTCAGATGTCTGTGGCTGTCCTTGTCCCCAGGTCCTGGCAGTGGTGCCAGCATGGCTGAGCAGCTCCCAGCCCCAGGCCGTCTGTGTGGGAAGCAGAAGCTGCCAGGTCAGTGTGCAGGGGGTGTGGTTGGGGGATTTTTCCTGCTTTCAGACAATTCATGAGGAAGGTGGATGTGGGATGTGGTTGTGAAATGGGGAAGAGGAAGACTTGGGGTGAGGATGGGCTGTCATCTGGGGGAAAGGTGTTGGGAACAGGGCTGGGATGTTCCCTGCTTGGCACTGGGATGGCAAAAATGTAATTGGGAGAGGAATGATCACAGAACAGCAAAAACTGGGAGCTCATCCTGCACCTGGCCTGAGCATGCTGGGAACCAAACCTGAGCCCAGGGGTGACACAGGGGATTTGGGCAGCACTGCTGCAGCTCTGGAAGGGTCTGCTCTCCTGGAAAGCCACCCCAGCCGTGCCATCCCTGGTCCTTGTGCCCTGGGAGGCTGGTGGCAAGGCTTGGCTCCCACAGGAGCTGCAGGATGTCCCTTTGCTTTTCCAGCTTTCACCTGGGAGGTGAGGGCAAATGACCGCAGCTACCACAGGCAGTTCAAGAAGAAATTTGCCTTCTGCCTGAGCAAGAGGAAATACTCGGTGAGCCAGAGGGCCCTGGGCCAGTCCCTTACCCAGCCCCACATCCCTGGGCTGGTGGTGGTTGGGGGGACACGACAGAGGTGCTCCAGAGGGCTCTCCAGAGGAGTGGGGAATCACACAATGCCCAGGAGGAGAAGGGCTGCTCCTTCCCTGCCTGGTGCCCCCCAGAGCTGCCAGAGAAGGACCAGAGCTGTCAGAGGGAAACTTGGGTCTGGTGGTCTAATCAAGATTTTTCAAGAAGTTTTGAGTGAGTAAAACCAGATTAATTTTTTTGCAACTAAATAACATCAAGGTCATTTATCTGGGCTTTAGACCACAGAGTCAGGATCACTGAACATTCTGAGTTGGAAGGGATCACAAGGATCCAAGAATCCATCTCTTGTTGAATAACCCATGTGGGGATGAAACCCACAAGCAAAGGATTTTGCTTTCAATTTTACATGGCCTTTGGTTTAATAAATCCCTTTTTTTTCCTTATGGCTTTGGTAAAATTTTTAAGGCATCTCCTGTTCCATGAAAAACCCTAAAAGCACCAGAATGTTCTGGCATTTGCAGAGCAGATCCCTGATTTCCCAGGGCTGATCCTGGCAGTGGCTGTGACCTCCTTCTCCTCCGCAGGGCAATGCCATCAGGACAGCCAAGTACAACCTCCTCACCTTCCTGCCCCTCAACCTCTACGAGCAGTTCCACCGCATGGCCAACGTCTACTTCGTCTTCGTCATCCTGCTCCAGGTGGGGTGAGCACCAAGGGAGCCCTGAGTGCAAGAGCTCTGCCTGAGGGGGTTCTCTGGAGCTCAGTGTAGAGAATTTGGTCTAAAAGGTTTCCCAGGATGAAGCTTTTCCATCGTGTTTGGTGTCTTTTAGGAATTCTGAGGAGTTTAAATAGTATTAAGTTTGGTTACTTTAAATTAAAGCCTCCTAACATCAGCAGGACATGGAGCTGCTGCAGCCAGGCCAGAGGAGGCCATGGAGATGCTCCAAGGGCTGGAGCCCCGCTGCTCTGGGGCCAGGCTGGGAGAGCTGGGGGTGTTCACCTGGAGAGGAGAAGGATCCAGGGAGACCTCAGAGTCCCTGCCAGGGCCTGAAGGAGCTCCAGGAGAGCTGGAGAGGGACTTGGGACAAGGGATGGAGGGACAGGACAAGGGGGAATGGCTTCCCACTGCCAGAGGGCAGGGATGGATGGGATATTGGGAAGGAATTGTTGGCTGTGAGGGTGGGGAGGCCCTGGCATAGAGCAGCTGTGGCTGCCCCTGGATCCCTGGCAGTGTCCAAGGCCAGGTTGGACAGAGCTTGGAGCAGTGTGGGACAGTGGAAGCTGTCCCTGCCCATGGCAGGGGTGGCACTGGATAAGCTTTAAGGTCCCTTCCAACCCAAACCATTCCATGATTCTATTACATGGGTTTGGTTTGGATGTAGGTGAAGCTCTTGTAGACCACACCAAAATAGAAATCCATCCCTCTGAAGTCAGAGACCCAGGAGCAATTTATACCTCAAAAAGAGGTGAAAACCCACCAAAACAGGTTCTGTAACAGAAATGTTGATTTGATGACTCTTAGAGGGTTCCTGCCACCCTTGGGCACTGACTGGAGAGTGATGGAGTCACTTGGTCCCCACAAGTGTCCCAAGGTGTGAGGGAAGTTGTGTCAGTGGTGTCAAATTCTCCTTCTCTAGACCTTCCCTGAGATCTCCACGCTGCCCTGGTACACTCTGCTGTTCCCCCTGGGCTGCCTTCTCCTCATCCGGGGGCTGCGAGACCTCATCGATGACATTGTGAGTGTGGGGTGGGGTGGCCCTGGGGACATCAGCAGGAAGGGGCTCTTGGCTGAACTGAGGAGCTCAGGAGTGTCTGTCATCCATCAGTCCTGAGGCATCATCCACTCCACCACATCCTAAACTTTTTTTATTTTTCCTTGGGAAAGATGTGACTCCCTGGCTGCTTCCCTTGGGCTCCAGACCCTCATCCCTGTCATCTTTAATACCTTGACCATTGGCTCTAGTGCCAAGTTGGTCCCCAGAAAATTCCGCCAGGGAATTCAGCCTCTTTATTAATCAGGGGACATCTCCCCATCACTCGGGACGAGGCAGTTGTGGCATTAAGGAGGTTGTTTTTCCAGAAGGGGAAGCCTGGCATGGCCCATCCCTTTCCCTCAGCCTCTCTGTGTCCCCTCTGCAGGGCCGTCACCGCAGTGACAGGAGCATCAACAGCAGGCCCTGTGAGATCCTGACTGGGAAGAGGTGAGAGGCTCTGGAAGCTGTGCCTGTGCTTCCCACGCCTGTGAGGAACCACGGGGCAGCTTAAGTGCTGAGAAGCCCTGAGCAGCTGAGAGGGGCTCTGGGGGCACTGGGCCTGGCTCTGCAAACTCTCATCACATCCCAAAGTCCAGCTGTTCTCCAGCTGTTCATATTCTGGTCTACAAAAGCCCCAGTTTGCAGTGATGGGCTGGGGGAGGCTTTCCTTGGCCACAGAATTCCTGCAGGTCATCACACCCAACCCATGGAGCTGTGGCTCTGCTCTGCGGCGTTAAGGCACACAGTCTCCATGATGATATGGTGAAGACACTTTATTGCAATAACCCAGGGTTCCCAAACTGTTAGTTTGTTATGAGTTTCCATACTTGTGAGGCACGACAAATCTGCTTAACTAACCACCATTGACCACGATAGGAACAGGCATGAGGTGTAACCAACAGTGAGGCCTTATTGGTTCTAATAATTGTTTTACAATTATCTAACTTTGTTTTTCACCTCTAGCTTAGCCAAGTCATTCCCAGAATGCTTTTCTAGTTAGCCAAAGTCACAGAAGTGAGCAAGGATTTTCCAAGGGCAGCAAGGCCCTCACTTTGCAAGGCCTTTCTGCTCTGCAGCACTGCTCAGCACTGGTCCAGGGAAGGATGAGCTTTTCCCACCATGGCCAGGGTGCTCAGAGTCTCTGTCACCCATGGGTAGGGGGACATGGGTGTGACAGCTGGCTCCTGTGCCACCCTTGGTGCTCAGCCCTCCGGAGGTCACCACGGTGGCACAGGAATCTGGAGATGCCATTCCTCCAGGAATTTGGGACAAACACGGTCTGAACCACCCACAGCCCCCACTCCACTGCTCTGCAGGGACACCAACTTGTCCCCTCAATCCCCCCGCAGCTTCCGCTGGCAGAAGTGGCGTGACATCTGCGTTGGGGACATCGTCCGGCTGCGCAAGGACAGCGTTGTCCCGGTGAGCAGTGCCCGGAGCTGGCTGTGCCCTGGGAGGGAGTTGCTGACCAGAGGCTCATCCAGGTGCTCTCTCCCCTTTTTTGCCCCTCAAGGCTGATCTGCTCCTGCTGTGCAGCTCTGAGCCCAGCAGCCTGTGCTACGTGGAGACTGCCGACATCGACGGGTGAGCACAGGGACCCCTCTGGCCATGGGGACAGGGGCTGGCGCTGAAATGTCCAGTTTTGGGGACCTTCCAGCACTGGGAGGACTCAGCAGAAACCACAGGATGTGGGAGATCCTCCAAAACCCAAGCATACAGACATGGGGATTTGAGCCCCAAATTTTGAAAATGGGAGTCCAAAGTTCTGGTGAGGCTTCCACACAGCACCTGCAGAGCACCTCGGGTGTGTCTCTCCATCTCCCAGCTCCCTCCCAGCCCTTCCTCCCACCTCCCAGTGCAGGAGGATTTAATGGCAGGGTCTCTGGGCCAGGGCTCTCTTCCTACACAAGTGCTCCACACGTGGCACAACAGGTCTCTCTCTGCCATTTCACTGCCACCACTCGTGTAATCAGCTGATAATTAACGGCTGTCTCTGTCCTGTGGGTCTCACAGGAGAATAAACAGCTCTGTTACCCCACAGGGCTGTTTAATTTTCCCTTCCCTGGCTCTTGTTCACAGAGAAACAAACCTGAAGTTCAGACAGGCCCTCCTGGTCACCCACCAGGAGCTGGGGAGCGAGGAGAGCATGGCTGCCTTTGATGGTGGGTCTGCAGGCTGGGGGAGGATGTGCCCAATCCCACTGGGATGGGATGGATTCAGCCTCGGGAAGGAAGGCTCTGATCCCCATCCCCAGCAGTCCAACTGAGGCTGGGAGCTAAAGGCCTTTTGTGGAGGCACTTCTGTGATGGATCCATCAAGGCTGGGCACCTTTTCCCTGCCCTGGATCTTGATTTGCCCACTGGAACCAAGGTCTTGGTTCTCAAACCTGAGCTCAGACCCTGGACGTGTCTCCCTCTGCTCCTGCACAGGGTGCAGAACTCTCCCCTCTCCAAGGCCCTGGGGATGAAGGGTGTTGTGTGTGCACCACCAGTTTCCAGCCCAGCGAGGTTCCTGCACTGACCAACCTCCAACACCCCCATTAGCCTCAATTTGAGCCACCAAACCCCACCTGGAGACACCCTGACAAACCCTGAATCTCCCCAGCCCCTCTCTTTGGAGGGGACACGAGGGGCTGGGAGGGGAGGAAGGTTCTCTCTCGCCCCTGACCCTCCCTGTGCCAGGGCGAGTGACGTGTGAGGAGCCCAACAGCCGCATGCACAGCTTCACGGGCACCCTGAGGTGGCAGGGCTGCAGCCACGCCCTGGACAGCGACAGGATCCTGCTGCGGGGCTGCCGCGTCCGCAACACCGCGCTCTGCTACGGCCTGGTGCTCTACGCAGGTGAGTGCTCTCCCCGGGCTGGGAAGGGCAGGAATCACCCAGGATTCTGGGGGTTTTCAAGTTGCCCGAGCGCTTCCAGCACTGGCAGGTGCCATTCCCAGCTGGCACAAGGTGGAGGAGCTGCTGCTGAGTGTCCTGAGCTTTGCTGGTGTTGGGAGGTGAGGTGGTACCAAACCTCTCCTCATCCCGGGTGATATCCCAGCTGCACCTCATCCCAGATCCAATCTGAGTGCAGCTCAGGGCTGGGCTGTGGGAGCTGTGGGGAGAGGGAGGGCTGAGATCTGCTGTGAGTGTCACACTGCAGAGTGTGCAGTCCCAGCTCGGTAGACGCTGATGGGGGGAGATGGGTCCTTGAGACTCTTCAGGGGTGGGGAGGTCTCATTATGGAGGAACCAGCCTGACTGACCTGCAAGTCAGCCTGCTGGGGACTTGCATTTTTACTTCTGAAATGTTTCTTGCCCAGGGTTTGATTCCAAAATTATGAGGAACTGTGGAAAGATCAAGCGGAAGAAAACCAAGCTGGACCACATGATGGACCGGCTAGTGATCGTGGTGAGTGTGGTGCCAAGCTCTGCCCTGCTCCTGAGTGGCTCACAGGGCTCCCTGGGAGAAGCCACATGCTTGGGTGGTGCTGATTTTCTTCAGCTTGCAATATTGTCCTCAAAATATCATTGGTTTAACATGTTCACAAAATCTGAAAGTCCCAGAATGGATATGGTTGGGAGAGACCTTAAATTTCATCCAGTCTATCCCATCCAGTCTATCCACACTATCCCAGGGTGCTCCAAGCCCTGTCCAACCTGGCCTTGGACACTGCCAGCTGCTCTGGGCATCCTGTGCCAGGGCCTCCCCACCCTCACAGAGAACAATTTCTTCCCAATATCCCATCTCTCCCTGCCCTCTGGTAGTGAGAAGCCATTCCCCCTTGTTCCAAGTCCCTCTCCAGCTCTCCTGGAGTCCCTTTAGGCACTGGAAGGGGCTCTAAGGTCTTGCTGGAAACTTCTAGAGAAGAGTCTGGTGGGATCTGTGATGGGATGTTCTCATCCTGGGACCTTCTCATCCTGGCTTCCCACCCCAGATCTTCCTGGTGCTGTTGGTGACATCGCTGTGCCTCGCCATCGCCTCTGGGTTCTGGGCCAGGACATTCCAGGAGAAGCACAGCTACCTGGCTGCCCTCTACCAGCACACAACCCCTGCCCAGCAGGCCTTCCTCAACTTCTGGGGCTTCACCATCCTCCTGAGCATCATCATTCCCATGTCCATGTACATAACGTAAGGACCACGGAGCTTGGCAGGGACCAGGGCTCAGCACCCTGTCACCCAGGACTGGGGCCACAGCCCCAGAATGGGGCTGCACTGAAGGTCAAGGCGTGGCCCAGGTCATTCCCATGTGCTCCCTTAGCTGGGAGAGGGGAAGGGTGGACAGGGTGTGTATCCTGCAAACACTGTGGATGTGCTTTGGGATCTTCCCAGGGGAAAAGCAGAACAGGGATCCAAGCCCTGTGCTGGCGTTGGGAATCGTGGGCAGGCTGGGAATGGCTCTGAGGAAGGTGCTGCTCCCACTGAGCTGCAGCAGTGTGGGGAGGAGAAGGGCACAGCTGCTCTGAGCAGGCAACAATCACAATCTGTGTTGGAAAAAGCTCTTTCCAAACTTTTGGTTCCTTCACTGGACCTCCAGATCTGTGAATTTGGTCACCAAGGGCCAGAATTCCAGAGGGGGAGCCCAAGACCCAGAGGGTGATGAGCCTTTTGGAAACCTAGCCATGAGCAGTGAAAACCCTCTGGCCTCCCCAAGCCCAGAGCAGTAGGATCACCGTGGGGAGTTCCCCCTGCCCTTTATTCCTGTGCCAGATCCCCAGCTCCCCCTGGATTGGGAGGAACACCAAATCCTTGTCCCTGATTTCTCCTCCTGGACTCCCTAGGTTTGAATTCATCTACCTGGTGAACAGCTGTTTCATTAACTGGGACCTGGAGATGTATTACAGTGCCAAGGACATCCCAGCTGAAGCCAGGAGCACCAGCCTCAACGACCAGCTGGGCCAGATCGAGTACATCTTCTCAGACAAGACAGGCACCCTGACCCAGAACATCATGAGCTTCAAGAAATGCTGTGTCAACGGGACCATCTATGGTAACCTGGGCTGGGACAAGTTTGTAGGGCTCAGCTGAACCTGGAGCTGGCTCTTTCCACCCCTCCTGGCTCACCAGGGTGCTTGGGACACTTGGATTGATGTTGGTGGTGCAGATGGTGCTGTAGGAATTCACCTTGTCCTCATCTCCCATGTTTTTGGGGCCACCACGCCTGAGGTCCCACGGAGTCAGGGCAGAGTCCTGGCCTCCAACATCTCCAAACTCAGCTGAGATCAGCAAAGCTTTCCTGATAAAGAAAGGAACCCAGAGTAGCTACACCAATCCCGGCCTGGGTGAGGTGGATCCCGCCTGGAATTGTGAGCTGATGCTGGCCAGGCAGAGGAGTAATGGGAGATTGGCCAGGGGCACCCGTGGATTTTTATTTTCTGTTAAGGTCTCATAGGGGAAAATGAGCTGTTGCTTTTCTTCTTTGCATCATTTTTGCTGAATCTCCAGCTTGGTTTCCAAATCTGGGCACTTCAAGGCTTTCGGGTGACCTATGGAGGAGGCAAGGAAATTATCATTTCCCTGAAGGTGTTTAATTAGAGAGAACACCTGTAATTGCTCTTTTCTTTTTTGCATTTTTTTAAATTTGTCTCTTTGTGTTATTTTTTTTTTAAACATTTTTTACATTTTTAGATTATTATTTTTAATGATTCTGCTTGGTTTTCCCCTTAAAACCTTGAAAATTGCCAAGTCCTTCCTCTTCCCATGGCTGTACTTACTCCAGCTCTTGCCTCTCTTTGGGAGCTGTCTTGATGCTTAATTAGTGAAATTTAATGAGTGGTGCAGGCCCAAGCTTTAGCATGAAGCTCTGTTTTCCTGAGATAAGTATCAGGTGCCTGAGCCGAATGGACAGTGATAAAAGCAAAAAGGAGGGCCAAAAAAACCTAGCAAAGCTTTTAAGCAGGAATAAACCCAATTTTCCCTGCCTGGTGTAGCACATTGCACCTCCGTGGAGCAGCACTGTCCTCATCCCAGCAGTTTTTGGCCAGAAGAATCTCCCAGGAAATGCAGGTGAAGGTAGACCTGAATTTTTAACATTAAAATCATGGTGAAAATCTGAACAAAAAGCCAAAAAGCGAGCCCTGGATATCCTAGTGGAGCCCAACACTGAGCAGATGCTGAACCAGTGCCTTTTTACTGAATTTTTGGCCAGCAGGAGCAGGAATCTCTGCAGAGAAGCTGCTCCAAGCCTTCTGCCAGCCCTCTATTAACTGGATTCTTTTTATTTTGGCAGGTCCAGGCACAGGCCATGAGAACAAACAGCCACCGGTGCGTAAGTCCCCCTTCCCCCATGCCCCTGGTGCCCCTGGTGACACTAGTGACACCGAGCACAGCCTGGTGCTGAGGAGCTCAGCTGGCTCCCAACGAGGTCTCAGAGGGACCTGGAGAGTTTGCCCCTCTTCAGCTGCCATCAAGGACAGGGGAACAGGGTCATAAAGCCATGCAGCTCTGGTTTTTAGGGTTTTTCACTCCCAGCTGTTTTACATCACCCCTTGGTGTGGGCAGTGCAGAGCTGGGCTCACCTCTGGCCTGGGTCTGTGCCAGCAGAGTGTCACCGTGTCACATCCCCAGTGCCCCTGGGGACACAGAGCACAGACCTCTCAGGCTCCTGATCCTGCCTGTGCCTCTTGCAGGGCTCGGGGCAGAGCTGGGAGCACCCTGGGGAGCAGAGGTTGGATGTTTGCGATGCAAAGCTGCTGGAAGCTGCCCAGAGGGACCAGGACCCTGTGCTGAGGGAGTTCCTGAGGCTGCTGGCCCTCTGCCACACCGTCATGGTGGAGGACAGGGGTGGTGGGTTGAGGAGCTCGGAGCAGGGCTGAGCTGCCCCTTGGGGCACTGGGGCTGGGCTGGGGTTTGGCAGTGCCCAGCAGAGCTCAGCTGTGGGGAGCAGGGGCTGTGGGAACCCAGGGGTGGCTTGTGCCACTGTCTCTGTGTCATGGATGTGTGTTTGGGGTTGTTTTAAAGCTTGTGGGTGGGAATAGAAACACAAGGGGAATAATCCTGTCTGGGGTAATGAGCAAAACAGATCATGGAATCTCAGAATGGTGTGGGTTGGGAGAGAACTCAAAGCCCTTCCAGTCCCACCCCTGTCATGGGCAGGGACACCTTCCACTAGCCCAGGTTGCTCCAAACCCTGTCCAGCCTGGCCTTGGACACTGCCAGGGATCCAGGGGCAGCCACAGCTGCTGTGGGTGACCTGTGCCAGGGCCTCCCCACCCTCACAGGGAAGAATCCCTTCCCAATATCCCATCTAACTCTGCCCTCTGGCAGTGGGAAGCCTTTCCCCTTTTCCTGTCCCTCCAGGCTCTTGTCCCAAGTCCCTCTCCAGATGAGCCAAGCAGGACTGAGATTCCCCAGCCCGGTAGCTCAGGCTTTAGTGTGTCACAGTAACCACTGGGCAAGAACAGGGTATTTGAGCTGTGCAGGTGTTGTTAGGCCAGGAGTGTCCATGTGTAATCCCCACTCCTCTCCTGCAGACCAGCTGGTTTACCAGGCAGCTTCCCCGGATGAGGAAGCGCTGGTTTTGGCAGCCAGGAATTTGGGTTATGTCTTCCTGGCTCGGACACAGGACAGCATCACCATCAGGGAGCTGGGCAGGATCAGGACATACGAGGTGCTGGCCATGCTGGACTTCAACAGTGAGCGCAAGAGGATGTCTGTCCTGGGTGAGCAGGGGGGTGGGGTGACTCAGGGGGCCCTCCAGGGTCTCTGCCAGGCTCAGCCCTACAAGGAATGGCACTGGGATGGCTGAAGGTGGCCACAACTGGCACCAGGCTCCTTAGGATCATCCTGGACATCCTTGTGGATTTGCTCACCTTGGTGAAGGCAGCGAGAAGGGTCTGAGCAGCCAAGAGGGAGGCAGTAAATCCAGGGCTCAGAGGAGCTGTGTGAGGAGCTGACCTCAGTCCCTGAGGCCTGACCCTGCCCTGTGCTGGTGCAGATCTGGGGATATTCCTGTGCTTCCTATGGCCACATGTAGAAAAGCACCAGCAAGCCCTGCAGTGCCTTCTGGGGACCAACACAGGCCAGCATGGTCACTGTGCAGGGACAGCAAGGAGTGGGAGCCACCTCTGAGGGGACTGAGGTGTCCTTCTCCCCCTGGCAGTGCGAGACCCCCAGGGCACCATCCGGCTCTACACCAAGGGTGCTGACACTGTGATCCTGGAGAGGCTGCGGAGGCGAGGGCACAACGAGACCCTCACTGAGAGGGCCCTGGATGTGAGTGCCACCCCAGCCTGGGGGCACAGCACTGCTCTCCCTCCTGCTGCCTTTGGCCTGGGTGTCCTGCAGTTCCCGGCTGCTCTTTCTCCCTCTGCTTTAGGGATTTTGGTTCTTCCTTCTGCTCTAGGAACCTCACCTGCATATGGGACAGGGGGTAAAAGGGCATGGAATCCACCTTCGGTGTTCTGCATGGGCCAGCTGCATCCCAGGGTGCTCGTGGGGAGGCTGTAGGACTGGGGAAGGGAGTTGGAGCCTAGAGAGAGACCCCCAGCTCCTGGAGTGTCTCTGGCTCTGCCCATGGCTGGCTTGGGGTGATGCCCTGGTGCTGTGAGAGTGATCCTGGGGAGGGAGGAGGGAGGAGAGTCCTGATGTCTCCTCCCTGCAGCGCTTTGCAGAGGAGACGCTGAGGACGCTGTGCGTGGCCAGCAGGGAGGTGAGCGAGGCTGAGTTCCGTGCCTGGAGCCAGAGGCACAGAGAGGCTGCGGTGCTGCTGCAGGACCGTGCACAGGCGCTGGACAGGCTCTACGAGGAGCTGGAGCAGAACCTGCAGGTGGGATGGGGATGGGGTCGGGAGAAGCTCTCTGTGCTCCAGAGGGCAGGAATGTGGAGTTTGGCTCTCCAGGATGAGGGGGTGAAGTGCCCAACCCAGTGCCAATCCCCAGGGGTGGCTTTGGGACATGCCAGTGGACACTGGGGTGATACCTGCCAGGTTGTGTCCACCCCAGCAAGGGCTGCTGGTTGGATCCAGGGATGATTCCCACCTCTGTATCCTGCCCTGCCCCGTGCCATGACACCCAGTCACCCTCTCCAGCTGCTCGGGGCCACAGCCATCGAGGACAAGCTGCAAGATGGAGTCCCTGAGACCATCCAGCTGCTGAAACTGGGCAACATCAAAGTGTGGGTGCTGACGGGAGACAAACAAGGTCAGTGGACCCAGACTCCCCAAGACATTTCAGCCTCTCCCCTAGCCAGGACCAGAGAGGAGAAGGTTCCCTGGGAGTGGGCAGGAATTGGTTCTGCTGCTCCCTTTACTCTCCAAGAGCAGCACATCCCACAGATTGGGGGAAACTGAGGCAGGGGAAGCAGCTGCTGCCCACCAAGGGCTGTTGGAGCTGAGGGCTGGGGGCTGCCCTGGGGTTAGGGGAAGCACCATGGCCCATTGACAGCTGGGTGTTGCAGAGACTGCAATGAACATCGGCTACGCCTGCAGGCTGCTGACGGACGACATGGAGATCCTGGAGGAGAAGGAGGTCAGGTGAGGAATCATCACCTCCTGGCTCAGGACACTGCTGTCCCTGCTGAGGACATCCGAGGGCAGAGGAACTGGGGCAGGGTGGGCAGAGTTCAGCACAGCCAGAGGTGTTTCTCCTTCCCTGTCCCAGCCTGGCTGGCTGTGGTTCTCATCCACTGACGCTTTTCTAAGCCTCCCCACCTGTTTCTGTGCCCACTGTATGCTCTTCCTTGGCAGGCTTTGACCAGAAGGGGCTTAAGCTTCTCTCCAGCCTGTAAACCACAGGGAGAGAGGCTGATTTGTGATATCAGTGAGGCCTTGGGGCCCCGTTTTGTCCCCCCTGTTCCCACCACTAGGTACCATTCCCATCTCCCTGGCTTTGAGATGATAAAGGCCCACACTGCAGGTGTCACCAGCACACTCCCAGCGTCCCCAGCCCAGGTCCAACCCCCTCTTCCTCCCACAGTGAGATCCTCCAGGCTTACTGGGAGAGCAACAACAACCTCAGTGGCACTGGGGATGCTTCATGCAGCAGCCACCTCTCCCAGCAGCACCCAGAGGCTCCGTGCCACAAGAAGAGAGCCATCATCATTAGCGGGGACTTCCTGGTAAGGTGGCACCTGGATGCTCTGCTCTGCTCCCTGCCTCATGGTTGTTCCTACCCTGGTGATATCAAAGCCTTGGGTGGCACCAGCACGTGGTGCTCCTCCTGCCCAAAAGGTGGGAAAATCCCATTTGGGGCTGGAGAATGAAGAATGGAGAGGGGAACAACCTTGGATTGACCACTGGGTGTTGGGGGACTTTGACCAAAGCTGCCCCGTGTTCTCGGGTGGCACAGTAGTGAGGGCAGAGCAGGATACAGAGGTGGGAATCACCCCTGGATCCGACCAGCAGCCCTTGCTGGGGTGGATACAACCTGGCAGGTATCACCCCAGTGTCCACTGGCATGTCCCAAAGTCACCCCTGGGGATTGGCACTGGGTTGAACACTTCATGCCCTCACTGCCATGACCATACTGGGACATACTGGGCTCACAGCAGCTGCTGTGTGATGAACTTGGAGAAAACCAGAGTAACATTTTTTGGAGCATTTAAGAGCATTGTTGAGGAGCTCAGGGCTCTCATGCTATGAGGTCCCAACCATGTGTGCTCTCCTCTAAGGACAAAATCCTCCACATGGGAGAGGTGCTGAAGGAGAAGAAGGGGTGGCTGTGGCAGTGGCTGCGCTGTGACAAGGCTGAGGCCTCACAGGACCAGGCAGGTCTGGTGGAGAAGGCCTTTGTGGACTTGGCCACCAGCTGCCAGGCTGTGATCTGCTGCAGGGTGACGCCCAAGCAGAAAGCCCTGATGGTGCAGCTGGTGAAGAAGCACAAGAAGGCTGTCACCCTGGCCATCGGGGACGGGGCCAACGATGTCAACATGATCAAAAGTGAGGCTTGGGCAGGTTGGGGTTTGGCCAGTGTGTCCCGCTGGTGATGGTGTTGCCCCATTTGTCATCTCCACCACCTCACCCTCCCCTTTGGGGTGAGGAACTGGGAGGGGAAGCCCCAAACCAGCTCCCCACATTGCTGTGCTGGGAGGGGAGGGAGAGGCACAGGACAGCAACCAGAATAGGACAAGCAGAGTGCCCCTCTTGCTTTTGGCATCTGGGGTGAGCCTTGGTGAACCTTCAAACCCCAACGTGGGCAGCTGGTAGAGCCACTCCTGCCCCTCCCAGCAGCCTGACACGGGGCTGTGCCTGGAATATCCAGGACATGGGATAGAGGGGGCTTGTTCTCTTTGCCCATCACTGCTGGATTCACATTCCTGGGGACAACCCACGGGGAAATCAAACCCCCAGCTCCCCCCAAACCTCCCCATGTGCATTTCCCCCCGCAGCTGCAGACATCGGGGTGGGCATCAGCGGGCTGGAGGGGCTGCAGGCCGTGCAGTGCAGTGACTACGCCCTGGCCCAGTTCTCCTTCCTGCAGCGCCTGCTGCTCGTGCATGGCCGCTGGAATTACCTGCGCATCTGCAAGTTCCTCCGCTACTTCTTCTACAAGACCTTCGCTGGCCTCCTGGCCCAGGTGTGGTTTGCCTTCCACAGCGGATTCACGGCTCAGGTGAGGGATGCAGGGGTCACGTCCATCCTGTGGAGGTCTCTACAGCAGTGTTACAACTGCCCCTGCTCAGTCCCTGCAGGGATCGTGCCTGGGACTGCCTGGAGCAGACATCATCACCTCGGTCCCCTTTTCTCCCTTGCCACGTCCAATTTCTCAGGGCTGCCTGGCTGAGACACAACTGGTTCTCTGCACTGTTATCTGCTTTTTACCTGGCTGGATTGGAAGAGATTCCAAGGGGGAATCTTCTCTGGGGAGATTCAGGATGCCCTCGTGGGCTACAGCTCAGAGTTGGACAGATGGAGGAAAAGATCCCATGTGCATTAAGCTGATTTCCTCCAAATGAGAGCTTTGATCCCAAGGGCCATCAAATGTGACTTGACCAGCACTGGGTGGCTCCAGCCCCCTTCTCTGTCTGCAGCACGACCCTACAAACAGTGTGGGGCTGACGCAGAGCCTGGGCCAAGTCCATGGTGATTTCATGTTTGGATCTGAGTGTCCTGGGGCCTGGGCATCCTTTCTGAGCCTTTCCAATGCACCTCACAGCTTCTCCCTGTTCCCTTCTAGCCTCTGTACGAGGGCTGGTTCCTTGCACTCTACAACATTTTCTACACTGCCTACCCTGTGCTGTCCGTGGGCCTTCTGGAGCAGGTAAGGCTTCCCCAGGCTCACCCAGCCCTGTGCCACCCTCAGCAGGGGGGAATCAGCCCAGCAGTCACTGCAGCCCATCTGCACAGCCCTTTGGGCCAGGCCATTTGCATCTTGGTGGGCATTTGGAGCTCATCCTCAGTGCTGGGGTGCCTGCGCCCCATCACCCCAGAGCCAATGGGCAGAGGGACCCACTGCAGCTCTCCTGAGGGTGTGTGGGGTGGGGTGGCCCCATCCTGCTCCCCCAACCCCTGCATCCCCTCTGGGATGCTCTCCCGGCAGGATGTGAGTGCCAAGAAGAGCCTGGAGTTCCCTGAGCTCTACGTGGTTGGGCAGCAGGACGAGCTCTTCAATTACCGTGTTTTTGGTGTCACCCTCCTGCACGGGGTGGGCACCTCCCTCATCAGCTTCTACATCGCGCTCTGGGCCTTTGAGGACCACGCTGGCACCAAGGCCGTGGGTGACTACGAGTCCTTCTCTGTCACAGTGGCTGTGTCGGCGTTGCTGTCGGTCCTCGTGGAGGTGAGCTGTCATCTGCTCTTCCCCATCCTGCCCCACTGCAGATCTTTAGGGTCCCTGGGCTCTGGCACTGTTCCTGGTGGCTTTATGGCTGGGGGATGATCTCTGTGGGATGGAGGAGGAATTTGGAAGAAGCAGCTGAATGGGGAAGGATCATCATAGCCCCTGTGAGGCTCTGTGTGCTCTGCCCTTGTCCCTGCAGATTGTCCTGGACACCAAATACTGGACCGTGTTGTCCTTCCTGATGGTCACAGCCAGCCTGCTGCTCTTCTGCCTCTTCTCCTTCCTGACCCAAAGTGCTGATGCCTTCAGGATAGCCCCTGCCATCTTCCGCTTCCCAGGTGAGGTGCCCTGGGGATCCCACAGTCCTGCCCTTCCCCAGCCAGGGCAGCCCAGCCTGGCCTTGGTGCTAGGAGCTGTTTGCCACCTCGTAGATCATTTCGTCACCACTCCTTGATCTGCTCTCTTGACTTTTAACTCCAGTTTAGGTGCCATCCCTCTTTGGAACCCTCAGTGCCTTCCTGGGTGGGGTCTGTCCCCAACACCTGCATCCTCTGTCTTCTCCACCTCCCCTACCCAAACATCACCCCCAAATTCCTGCTTTGGCAGATGCCAGCCGGAATGCCCTGACTGACCCCTACGTCCTGCTTGTGGTCCTGTTGTCCCTGGTGGTCAACACCCTCCCCTCACTCACTGTGCATGCCTTCAGTGCCATCCTGGGCAGAGGCACCACCCAGCAGGTGAGGGCTGGGGGAGGATGGCATGGGGGGGTCCTGCCTCCTGCCAGTGCTGGTGTCTGGGAGTGGTGATGGAAAGGGGGAGGCTCTGCAGGGACACCTGGACATGTCACCTCTCCTTGGTGACCCCACTCGTCGTGGTCCTTCATGACACTGGAGCCCAACTCGGACTCCAGGGGCCTCTCCCCAAATTGTTCCATGGTCCAGCAGGAGGCCAAGAGACCTGGTCCAGCTCCTGGAGAGGGTCTGCTTTTGGCTGCAGTAAGGAATTGTCCTCCAGGACTCCCCAGGAGGCCCCAGGGTCTGGTTCAGGTCCTGGTTCAGGTCCTGGTGCCACCCTAGCCTTGGTGGAGCTCACCTCCATCTGGGTTGGGGGTTATACCTTCCAAAGAGTCCCAGGTGGGAGCAGGCATTGAGATTGTTCTCCAGAGCTCCAGACCCCTGGGACAATCCCCACATTCCTCATCCCATCATGGAAAATGAGGTCATGGCAGAGCTGGGAGCCAAACCCTGTCCTGGTGGAGGGTGTCCCTGTGTGTCCCACCTTGGGCTGAGGGCTTGCCTGGGAGGTGTCCCCAGCCCGGGTGGGAGCAGAGGCTGAGATTGTTCTCTGGAGCTCCATGAGCCTTCCAGATCCCTGGGGGAATCCCACATCCCTCATCCCCGTGGAAAATCAGGTCATGCTGGAGCTGGGAGCCAAACTGTGTCCTGGTGGAGGTGCCACTACGCTTCCTTCATGTTCCCCCTCGGGGTGAGGGCTCTCCCGGGAGCTGTCCCCAGCCCTGATCTCCCCATGTCCTTGCAGAGGATCCACCTGCAGGCCAAGCGGGACCCGGGGCCCTCGGTGGAGCTGCGCTCCCACATCCCCCGCGGCTCCTTCTGCCGCCGCTCCAGCTACGCCTTCTCCCACCAGGAGGGATACGCTGGCCTCATCACCCGCGGGGACAGCCTGCGAGCCAGGGCCACCCACGGCACCGCCCGGGGTCCCCTGCGCCCCGAGGGACCCCCCGGCTGTGTCCTCCCTGCACTGCCCCTCGGTGTAGCTGCCCCGGCGTCAGCCTCCCACCGTGCTGGGGAAGGGCAGCAGGGCACACAGCTGGCCTGTCCCCTCCTTTCCGGGACCACCTTTGGTCCGATCTGCTGGTTTTGCAGCCCCTGTGGCTGCAGAGGGGCTGGCCCAGCCTGCGGGGGATGCTGCTGCTGGGCTGAGTCCTGCAGTGGCTCTGTGTCCCCACACTGTGCACAGCAGAGCGCGTGAAGCTGGGAAAGCCACTGACCGCTGCCACCCAGCTTGTCCCCCCGCCCTGTGTCCCCCTGGCTGGCAGCCCCCTCCCTCTGCGGAGCCCTCGGAGCCAGGGTTCCTCCTGTCTGAGGCTGATCCAGCCCCAGGCTGGACCCACAAACAGCAATGCTGCTGACCCAGACTCATTATTGCACCTCTGAATTAATGAAAAGCCCCGATGAGAGCAGCAGTGGGGCTGCAGCCCCTCACCCCTGGTCACTCCCACCCACAGGGCCTGAGCTGCAGTGGCTGCACGAAGAACCTCCTTCTGTCTTCCCCACCACGGGCTGGTTTAGATCCCTGTGGGTTTTATGTCCCAGAATCCCAGGGGGGTTGGGTTGAAGGGACCTTAAAGCTCATCCAGCCCCTGCCATGGGCAGGTTCACCTTCCACCAGACCAGGTGGCTCAGACTTGAGCAGTGTAACTTGAAAATACTCCCTGATTTCTGGAGGGGAGCCAGGTATGATTGATTTATTGACTGATTGATCACCTGCAGGTTTTTCTTCTCCAGCCAGCCCAGCCTGGCTCCTGCAGCCCCTCCATGTCCCTCCCCACCATTCCCACCTCCTGCCTTTGCTGTCCTTGGACGAGGGCCAGGTGTCCTCTATGTGCCTTGCCCCATCTCCACACCACTCCCCCAGGTCTGGTGTCCCCACCTTTGGGGACAACTTGTGGCCACAGGCTCTGCAAAGCCCCACAAAGCACTTCTGGGGGGAATGTGGATAAGTTCTGCCTGGTGGGCACAGGGGACACATGCCACAGAGCCAGAGCCACCAGCAGTGGCTGCTGGAGAAGTTGTGTGTGAACAACTGACTGGTGACTGGGTCACCCTTTTTGTTGGTTTTGGTTGTTAATTAAAAGGATTTTTAGCTTTTCTCTCCTCTCCTGTAAATCTCTGCTACACCACGAAGGGTGAAAGTGGCACAGAGACATCCTGTGTCCCTCAGTCTGTGCCAGCAGCGCTCGTGCCACGGCAGAAGGCACAGCAGGACAAGAAATTTGGGTACAAAGATAGACAATTAAATCATCCACGGGGGCTTGGCCCTGCCTGCAGCACACGTGATCGATGGATTTGTTTTACAAGTGCTTTGGCCTCATCTGCACGGCGTTTGTGAGAATTAAAGTGTTTTCCTTGGGCTCTGGCCAGAAGGGCCTGGATGGTGCCAAGAAATAAAACTTTCCTCTGGGAAAGCTCTCACTGCTGCAACTGCCAGGTGGAAAACAGGGGGAGAAACCTTTCCCAGCTTCCTGGGCATGATCCCTGACTCTCCCAGGCAAGGTCTGTGAGAGGAGTGAGGTGATTGAAGGGGGCAGGAGGAGGGAATTGACCCTCTCATCACCACAGGACACCACACACGCCAGGGTGAATGACTAGAAAATAATTTATTGAAGAAACAGAAAGCTGCAGAAATACAACACAGTCATGACCAGTAGAGGATGAACAAATAGAGATTAATTTTTTTTCTCTCTTTTAAAACCTGTTGACAGGCTGGAGTTAAGTTTCCTGATAACTTCCTCTGCATGAGTCATTGCAAAGAACAAGGAACAAACTCCAGAGCACACAGCACAGTTTGGATAAAGTGCCTGACACATAAGACTCTTTTTTATTTTATTTTTTTTTCTTTTTTAACATTTGTAAATAGCTTAAACAAATATAGTTGCAAGACACAGAGGAGTAACAATTGCATTTCGCTGTAGAATAAAACTTATCCCATGAGAGTAACAATGAAGCAGCAGCAAAAAAAATTAAATTAATTTAATTAGAAGGAAAAAGTAATTTAAAAACAGAGATGTGGCCCTCAGACTGTGTGGGATGAGGACGAGCATCACCTATTGCTATACAGAAAAATGAGCAATGTTTTCTGGAGGAGGCTGGGCTGGCAGAGCTGGGGCTGTGGGTTCTCCCTGGCTGGGCTGGATTCTGTCTGACTCTTTTGTTTCCTTTAGAAATCAAAGGGGAAAAAGGAAAAAAACCCAAAACCAAAAAATGAAACAAACCCAAATTTTGTTATTTGAATTTTTAATTTCCTCTCTTTAAAAACCTCAGACAAAGATGTGAGAGGAAGCAGAGTCCTGGTGGCAGCTCTTGCAGGTCCAGCCCCAGGCTAGGTGTTCTCTGAGACAAGGGAAAGGAACCAACTCCATGCTGGGGATGTGTGGTGGTGACAGGGAGAGGCAGATGGGGCAGTGACAACCCAGTGGTGCCCAGTGTGGGTTGGGCAGAGAGGTAACGAGGAGCTGATCATACTCCCCACCCGGATTTGGGATGCTCAGGAAAAAGGGCGAATGGCGATTTTTTGGCAAAGCCGTTTCTCCCACTCTGTGCCAATGTCTGGTGTAGCTGTTAGAGCAGGGAAAGCTCAGCTCTGGTTGTGCCAGAGTGGGGTAAAAGTGGTTAAATCAAACCCCAAGAGCCCACATTCCTCCTGCTTTCCCAGCGGGATGGGGATGGCACTGCCACACTGCTGGCGATGAAGTTTCAAAGCATAAAAGTCGTCATTGGAAAACTTCCATCCAAGGAAGAACTGGAGTGGCCAGGGAACACCACAGGTAATGAAATGACCCAAATCCCTGAAAACTTCCACAATTCAAGTAGGAGACGGTGGCCAGGATGAGCCAGTAGGTTTCCGTGGGAGATCCCAGGTCTCCTCCTCTTCCTCACTGCCCTCTATCACCCTCAGAGGTGTTCCTGGAGCCTTGGGTTGGCTCCTGCTCCCCACAGCACAAAAATGCCCTTTGGGTGCAACCCTGGTCAAGAGAATTGTCTTTAGGACAGAGCTCGGATTGTCATTACCTGCAGGGAAAAAAAATCTTTGGTATCATGGCAAGTTGCTCCTCCAGGCATTTTGGTTGGTGTGGGCAGCAGGGACAGCCAGGTCCCGCCATGGACAGGGCTCAGCTGAGCCACAGAGCCCTGGTGGGATAAAGGACAGGGAAGAGAACTCAGATCTTGGCTTCTCTGGGGTCTCCCAAGCCATCACTCCCCAGGATGGAATCCAGCTGGTCTCTGTAAGCTCCAAGGACTCGTGGCTGGGGGTTGTATCCAAACCTGGCCAGACCTTCTTGCAGTTGGAATCGCGGTCTTGGCCTTCAAGCTTGTCATGGTGGAAAAGGTCTCAGAGGAGGAAATGGGATCTGGGGAGATGCAAAGCTCCCCAGAGGGCAGGAGGGTTGGTCAGCAGATGAGTGGTGCTGCTGGAACCATCATCTCCTCCTAAAAGCCACGTCCTTGGTCAGTGGGTGCTGAGATTCTCTGTTCTGGCCATGATGGTGGCAAAGGCTGCAGGGACACAGCACCAGACAAGAGCTTCAGACTGTAAAACACCTTCCTTGGCTTTTGGGGGCCTCTTTGGTGGGGCCTGAAGAAGCTGAGATCTCTTTCCTCATGGTGAGCTGAGCTTTGGGTCCACCTCTAGTGGTGAAGAGGTTGGAGAGGGATGAGGAAGCAGCAGTTTCAGGGAAATGCTCTGGGAATGGCACCACTGCCTCCTCCAGGTCCTCATCACCCTCCTGCTCCCCAAAGCTGTGATTCCTTCCTGCTCCTCTCCTCCTGTCTGTAAGCAGGGAGAGGAGGAGGAGCAGGGGGAGGAAGGAGACACTAAGGGGGTTGAATCCAGACATTTGCAGGAAGCTCCAAAGACCTTCCAAAGTGCCCTGAGACCTCCTGGTGGGTTGGGATCCTCCAGGGCATCTTCCACTGCCTGGACTCTTCTTCAGCCAGGGCAGATGTCCTTGCACAGAGTGAGAGCCAGGCTGGTGGCACAGGAAAGTCTGTCAGGGACAGTGTGCTGGGTGTGCTTCTGACCCAAACCATGTTCTTGGGGACAAAGACCCTAGAAATGGGTCACTCCAGCAATCCCCGGGTCCAGCTGGGCCTTGATTCAACACGATCTTCTGCCCTTCTTTCTGTGCAGGGCAGCAGCAGAGGCAGGGCTGTGAGGTTATCCCAAGGGTGGGGATTTGGGAGCATCACCTGTACAGGTTTCAGCCCTGAGGGGGTTTGGGGTGCCCAGGGCTGTTTCCCTTGTCTCAGAGCACACGAGGAGCCCTGTGGCTTTGCCAGCTCAGGTCATGGTGGTGGCTGATTGTCTCTCCTCCTCTTGGCTGCACTTGGGATTTGACCCACAGAGCTGGATAAAGCAAAAAAAAACCAACCAAAACCCACAACCTCCCCCAAAATAACAAAACCCACAAAGCACAGCGAGGAGCCAGACCCCAGAAGAGGGGTGGGATGGGTGGCACGGCAGGGTCCCATGTCCAGATTCCCTTACCCTGTTTGCTGGGCATGGGGCCAGGCCGTGTCCCCCCCCTCCCCAGGGTTCCCCCAAGCAGCCCTCACCTCCCACTGCGGCCGCCATGTGATTTTCAGAGTGAGGAAAGGAAGAAAACAGGAGAAGGAAGAAACCGAGGGGATAAACGATGACTTTTCTGTGGTTGTGAGTTGGAACAGAACCATGATCCATGCAGAGAAATCTTCATCAACCAAAAACTCGTGGACAAAAAAAGCACAGTTTGTCCCCTCCCGCTCCCACCCGACCACCCCTCCCCGAATAATTATTACATTACTTCAAGAAAGAGTATATTTTTTTCATGCATAAATCAAATTCTCATCTTGTCTTTTTTTTTTTGTCTTTTTTTTTTTGTCTTCTTTAAATTACATTTGAACACAGAACACATATAATAAATACTCTTGTACGACATGACTCAGAGAAAAGTAACACATCTGAACGCAAAGGTATCGTCATCATTATTAGTTTTTCTTTTTTTTCTTTTTTTTTTTAAAAGGACTTGTTTAAATATGAAATCTGTAAACTCCAAGGGTCCTTTTTTTTTAATCTTTCTCTCTCTCTTTCTCTCTCTCTTTCTCTCTTTTTTTTTAAATCGTGAAACTATCCAGCTTTCATTTCCTTAACATTCAATATGTCTCCCATTGAACGCATCAAAGAAATAAGAACATGCCGTCTTCTGCAAAATTATAATTTAACAGTATAAAGCTTCAAGTCACAAATTCCAAAAACTAGCTAAGTAATTTTTTTTTATCACATAAACTATACATTAAATATTTTGAGGTATTTCAGAGAACATTGTCAAAGGCTTGTAAGGTCTGTGCTGGGTGGCAATGAAGGCTTTCTCCTGCATAGAGAACGTCTTTGGTATCACAAGCCAGGGGGGATTGGGGACAAGGGGGTGGCATGGCCAGGAGAGGGCAAGCCCTGGCCAAGGCAATGGTGTGGAGGGGGGACAGGGGGGACAGGGAGGTGACAGGGTCTGGCTGGCCCTCTCAGGCTGCCCAGCAGGATGGAGAACCCGGATGGGTCTGCTCTCACCAGGTGTGTTAGAATCCTGGAATCTCCTGGGATCTCCCGGGTTGGAAGTGACCCCCAAGGATCACCAAGTGCAGCTCCTGGCCCTGCACAGGACAACCCCAAGAATCACCCCAGGGTTGGCCCTGGGCAGCTTTGGTCCAACTCAAAGGAGTCGCCTTGGCCGGAGCCTGAACCAGACAGGTCCAGTTCAACCCAATTCTTCCCTAAACTGGGCAGTCTGGGGATTGCTGGGGAAGAGCATCCAGAGGGATCTCCTGCTGCCTTTTGCTGAAGCCAAGGGGCAGAATGGAGCAGGTCTAGCTGCACAGATCCTCCCCAATAAGCCAAAACTGCCCCTCTGGGGACAGGGAAACAGCTCCTGCTGAAAGGATTCACAGCTCCAGCTCATTCCCTAAAGGAAGAGTTTTTGGAGAAAGCCCAGGCTGAGGCTTTCCACTGCTCCTGCCTTCATCTTTCCAAACAGAAATGCCACAAACTGTGCTACCAAAAGTGGGAACTGAAGCCCAAATCTAAGCTGAGCAAAGCAAAAACACCCCATGAGGAAACTCACTTTGTCACCTCGTGAGGAAACTTTGTCACCTTCTGCAAGGTCCCAGCAGCGAGAGGCTGGAGAAGGACATGGAGCAAAGCCTTTGCCTGGGAGCAGTGCCCCTGGACAGCAGCTCTGTGCTCCTGGGGCAAGAGGGGCTGGATGGAGGGACCCTGGGGACCAAGCTAGGGGACACAGGGACATCTGAGAGGGGAGACATGCCAGGGAACCAGCACCTTTCCCACAGCGAGGATGATGTTTTCTCTTCAATCAGGACAAGGGTTGGGGTTCTTTCCTTCATCCCAACACCCAAAGACTACGAGAGCTGTGGGAATCTGTCCCTGTGGAGAGCTGAGGTAACAGTGAGTCTTAAGGATCAAAGCAGAGGAGCAAAGAAATGGCCACACACCTTTGGTACAAGAAAAAGGCACTCATCTACCACGCTGCCATCCCGGAGTCGCTCGCTCGCCTCCTCCCTCGCTCTCTGGGGACTCGACAGGGCCAGGGCTGGGGCTGGGGGTGGCCAGGGTGTCTCAGCCAGGCTGGGGGGCTCTCAGCCAGCCCGGCCATGGGGAGCAGGGAAAGTGGCGTTTCCAGCACAGACCAGACAAGGCAACAAAATCTTTGGTATCAGACGTGATTTTCAAATCACAAAAATTGAAAACTCAAGTGAGGTAGCCTTTAGTCTCGGGTTCTCACTAGAAATGTCTTTGCATCCTTGAGGGCCTGTGGCATTTACTCTTTTTTTTCTTTTCTTTTTTTTTTTCTTTTTCTTTCTTTTCCTTTTTTTCCCTTTTTTTTTTTTATATTTTCCTGTTGTGTTTATCACTTCCCAAACCAAGGCCCCCTTCCTGGCTTTTCAGCCCTTGAATACTACTCGATGGGGTTCAGGAATCCACCACCATCGTCACCACGTCACGACAAGACAAGAAGAAACAACATTAGGGGAAAAAATCAGTGGCAGGGAGCGGGGTCCTGGGGGGATGAGATTCCCATTAGGTTTTGGGTTCTGGTTGGCAAAACACGCTGCGGCACCTGCCCCTTCCCGCTCTTCCCTCTCGCCATCCCTCTCTCCCACCCTCTCTTTCCAGGTTCAGTTTGGTGTGACCATGTCCAGTCTGACACGCCCCAGCCTCTCCACCGCCCACCTACCCCAGGAGCTCTTTGGTTCAAGACGTCCTCTGACCCCACCAGTGACCAGGCTGGTCAGGGCTTCATGTGAAGGGGTTTTTTCTTTCTCTCTTCATTCTTTTGTCCTTTCTTTCCTCTTTTTTTTGGGGTGCTTTTTTTTTTGGTTTTGGTTTTGTTTGGTTTTTTTTTGGTGAACACATACCCTTTTCTTTTCTTTGTTTTTTCCTTCTTTTCAACAAGGTGCCTTCCTGTGACACAACTGATCACTCTCAAAGTAAAGTGAATTGAAGAAAACATAGCGCTAGAACACAGATGGTACTTTTTACCCGCATAAATTCAAGAGTGTCCCCTTTTATTTTTGGTTGATGGTTGTTTTTGGAGGATTTTTTTTTCCCCAAGTGGTGGGGAAAGAAGGGGACCTTGCCTCCCCCTTCATCCCCAAGCCTCTCCCAGCCCTTCCCTGTCCCCTGCAGCACCTCCTGCTCGTCCCAAGGACATCCCGGGCTGGCAAGGAGCCCTCGGGGGGCTGGGAGAGGGCTGATTGTAAGGGTTTGGCCTCGTGATTGCTTTTTTATATGGCACAAGTCACCATCGAGAGCTCGGAGGAAATGATCCCTTTGAAGCTAAGTACCATTGCTCCAGAAATTCGCGTTTAAGGCAGGCTGTTAATTGGCACAAAAAAAAAAAAATCTGGTGTCTTTTTGGTAAGTTGCCGGTCTTTGTTGAGCTTGTTTGGTTGTGGTTTCTGTCGTTATTCCTTTTTTGGGGGGTTGGTTTTTTCCCTTTCAATCTTCTTGGGGAGTTTTCCCCCTTCTCACACCCAGGGCTGGATTTCGCCACCAGATCCCTCGGATTTTTCTTTTCCCACCGTGCACCGACGTTGGTTCCCAGGAGGGAATTTTTTTTTTTGGTTGTTGTTGTTGTTGGGTTTTTGGTTTTGTAATTTCTTTGGTAACAGAGATGAAGAGTGAGGGGCAGGAGGAGGCAAAAGTGTTTGTCAAGGGGCAGATGGGGCGAGAGGCAAAGCCAACAAATCTGCTTTGTCTGTGTCCATTCCTCGGCTGAAAAGTGAACCAGAAATCCAGTGGTGAAAGGTGGAGCCAGTCACCGGGAAAGGTCAGATCCTTCACTCCAAGTCTCTCCTCCTGTCTCCTTTTGAACAATTGTTATTTTTAAATACCCGATTTCTGTAGCTAAAATGTGCTTCTTTGACCTGCTGGGGCGCCGGGCGGCGCGGAGCAGCCGGGGTCCCCTCGGGATGGGGTGCTCGGGTCCGTGGAGGCAGGGAGGGACTCCTTCACCGTGGAGCTTCTCTGGGAGGGATCTGGGACCGGGGTGCTCTCGTGGGTTGGGGGTGAGTGCATGAGGGGCCTGGGGTGTGGCTGCTCCTGGGGTGTCCCGGGGGGATCAGAGGGAGATGTCGTGGAGGAAACACTACGGGAATGCCCTCAGCCAGGTCTGCAAAACCCTCAAGGCAGGGAAATGCCATGTGGGGATTCCTTGGGGAACCTGCTGCACCTCAGTGGGGGAAACCTTCAGCACCCAGAGACCTGGCAGGAGCCCAGGAGCCCTCCAGGCACACTGGGAGCACCTTCCCTGCTCAGCCCCTTTGAACCATGGCGGGTTTGGCCCTGGTTCAGTGGGGTTGTGCCAGACCCCAGCCCATGATGCCACTTTGTGTGTCACCCCCACCTTTACCCCTCCGCTGCAGGAGCCGTAAGGGTGGCTGTGACAGAGGTCAAGGTTGGGTTGAGGGGTCAGGGCAGGCCTCTGTCCCCAAAAACCTTCATGGGCAGATGAAGACAAGGCTCTGTGATCCCCAAGGACCCCCAAGGACCTCCAAGGACCAGGGCTACTTCCAAATAGTGCCTCACTTGCATCCCACATCACCCCTCACTCCACACGGGTTTCCTCTGAGCCCTCCTGGGGATGGAGCTGACCTGGTCACAAACCCTGTCCCTGCTCCACGAGCTGGCAGGACGTGGCAGCAGGAGGTGACAGCAGGAGGTGGCCCAAGGCCCATATCCATGGGTGATGCCCGGCTGAGGGTTTGAGAGGCTGATGGACTCACCCCAAAAGCACCCACCCCAGACCGGCCATGCGTGTGAGTCTGGGTTGGCTTTGTCATGAGGGGGACGTCCAGGAAGGGGCAGGGAGGGCTGGGGGACATCATGCTTTGGAGAAAGTGCTTGTAGAAGACGAGGGGACCCCGGGGTTGGCGCCTGGCTCCTCCTGCCAGCGGTTCATGCACCTCCGGCGGGCGTTCATGAAGAAGTTGCTGACGGTGTTGAGCTCCAGGCCCAGCTGCTGCGAGATGGTCATCTGCATCTCCTTGGACGGGCGCTTGTTCTCCTTGAAGATGGCGATCAGGGTGCGGCGCTGCAGGTCCGTGAAGACCAGGCGCTGCTTCTTGGGCTGCAGGCTCCTGTCCTTCTGCTGCTCCTGCTCCTTGCGTTTGCAGGCTGGAGACGTTCAAAAGAGAGAACAGGGCTGTTAGCTGGGGCTCCCCACCCCGGCCCGCTTGCAGGCTGCCTGGCTGCCTCCCGAAATCCAGGCCCTTCCCTCCAGGAAACTCAGAAACTCACTGGCTCGTGGCCCACCTCTCCCTCCTCTTCCTCCCTGTGCCTCCCGAGTGCCTGCTGAGATGGGACAATGGCCTCCTGTGACACCAGGGTGACAACAGCCTGGGGGAAGCCCAGGAAAAGTCTCAGCATCTCCAGATGACCATGAGACTAGAGACTGAGGAAAGCCCTGGACTGCTCCGCTCCCAGGGCCTGGCTGTTAGGATCCATCTCTACATTTTGGGGGTTATCCATCAGCCTCCCTCAGCAGGGTCTCCCTCGCCTCCTCATCCCCTCTGCGGAGCTCCCTGGAGGACTCAAGGAACTGGTGTCACTTGGCCACCACGTCCAGCTGCCAGCTCAGAAATGCAGGGAAGAGCTGGGGACAGGGACGTTATAGAAAGGTCGATCTGCAGCCTCCATGTCCCACTGCAAGGACCGATCACAGATCCACCTACTCTGGGAAGGGATTCTCCTGCCTGAGTCACTGGAGGCTCCAGGAAATTCTGTCTCCCCCGTGTGCCTTTGCTAGCAGATCCTCTGGCACATTTGTCAGCAAAGAATTAAAATTTCCCTGCAGATTTGGCTTGAGCCAAAGGTCAGGACAAAGGGGCTGTCACGTGGGGAAGGACTGCGAGAGCCAGGAAAGCCCCCCTGACCCCACCATGCTGCAGGGGGACAGAGGGGGAGGTGAGCAAAAGAAAGAAATATATGAATTTCAGTTGTGGGAATATCAAGTGCACTGTTGGTGGAAGAGGTGGGATAAGGGGACCTTCACCATGATATTTTCCTAGAAAACCACAGAATGGTGGAGGTGGCTGATCCAGTCCCTGCTCAAAGCAGGGCTGACTCTGAAGCTGTTGAGGTTTGATTTAGCTGCTCAGGACTCAACCAGACATGGAACTGCAGGAACCTGAGAAGCCATGGGCCAGGCAGGGCATGGATCTGACCTGGGGGACACAGTGGGGGACAAAGCATTTCCTCCCGAGACACTCAGAAAAGGGTGAGCAAATCATGGGCTGAAGACTTCCCAAAGGAAGTCCCACTCTTGCCCAGGGCAGCAGCAGTTTTCAGCCTTTGGGGTTTCTTGGTTCAGCCCTTCCTAAGGATTTTGCAGGGAGGGCACAGGTCCTGTGGGGTATTTGCTGTCTGGCTGGCAGATTTCAAATTGCTTCCCTCAGGCACTTGCAGGAGCCTCTCTGACCTGGAGGGGTCAAGGGACCAAGCTCCAAGCACAGAGCTTGGAGTGGCCAGAGGGCAAGGCTGAAATGCCACGGGGATGGGACAGCATGGGACAGGTATTCCCCTGTGGGAATAAACAACTTCCTGCTCTCCAAACACACCTCCGCAGGCAGGAAAAGGCAGTGTGCAGCCTAGGAGTAACAGAGGGTGTTTGGATTAATTTCTACCTCACTAGAAAACAAGCAAGCTGTTCCTCCTGTTTTTCTCCAGCTGGCCACTACCAGCCCTCTTCACATCACCTCCAACTGAGAGAGGACATCCACCCCTTCCATGCAGAGCTGGGGAAATCTGGAGCTCAGTGAAGCAGACAATCTATCCAGCAGATGTAGCTCTGTCCCAGCTGCTGGGATCGCTCCTGGCCTTGTCCCCATGCAGTGCTGGGAGCCACCAGCTCTGCTCCCACTGGGGCAGCAGCCAGGAGGCACCGAGCTGGACATGACCAACCACTCTCAGGCCCTGTTAGTCCCACTCTCAGTCATTTCCTTTCTGCAGAGGTTTCATTTTCCTCCTGTTAAAGCCAGTGGAGAACCTTCCCCCCCTTTCTCCCCCCCCAGACAGGTTTGGCTGCATCACCATCCTTAGGGACAAAGGGACAGCCTGAGTGATGCCAGGGGACCCTGTCCCAGGGGTACCTTACTCAAACAGCCAGCAGAGAATGTGGAAACCTACCCTATGACCATCAGATGCTTGCAAAAAGAACAAACAAAAAAAGCCTTTATAGAAAATTTGACTTTTTTTCCAGATATGAATTAAAAAATATTAAAAAAAGACCCTCCCAAAACTTCCCCCCAAGCCAAACAACAAACAGAAAAATTCCCCCCACACTTGTGCCCCTCGTCCACCCTCCCCACGCCCTCCCAGCACCCCTGGCATGCTCAGCTCCTTCTGTGTCCATGGTGGGCTCCTCACATTCCACCCACAGTGCTTTTGCTCTGCAGGATGGCACTTGGAATGTCTCCCACATCCCCATGGGACCTGTGGATGTGACCCAGCTGTCACCCTGGCAATCCAGGCTATCCTCTAGCTCTGCTGTCTGCTGGCACCCATTCCCAGCACAGTGCCGGAGAGCCAGCCCGAGATGATCCAGCATTCCAGCTTTCCAGCCTCACATTCCAACCCCCCCTTTCAATTTTTAGGAGTGATTATTACACCCCAGTCTCCCATGAATAACTCCAAGCTCCAAGGCAAACATGACCCATCAGGACCTTGCTGGTAGAACTGGGCTCCAGCGGTAAAACTGGTGCCACTGCTCAGGCACAGGTGACATCCTGCACCCCACCCCTGGTATTTGGGGTTATTTTTGGCCCATGCTGCCGCCGGCAGCTGCATCCCACATTTCCTGTGCTCGTTTGTTTATTTATTAATTTCCCTTTCTGCTGACGCAGCCCAACATCCCTCTCCCCCAGCTCAATCTAATTACAGCTCCGCACAGCAGCGATCGATGGGGACGCTGCTCAGATCTATTTACGGCAGCCATCAAGCCCCCAACGGAGGATCTTTTTCCCATTCCCCATCCCTTGGGTGCTGCTTTACCAGGCAGGCTGGCAGTGGCTATCCCCATGTCCCTGCAGGCAGCCAGGGATGAGGGACAGCCAGGGGTATGGCTCTGACTCCCACCCATATCAGCCCTGGGTGAGGTGTTCTCTTTGTGCTTCAAAATCCTGTTTTTATCCAAGTCCTAAGATCCAAACAATCCAGCCTTGGCTTTATGTTGGTTTTCTGTCACATCCTTCCTGGGTCTCTGGGTTTGGGGACATTTTCACTACTGCCCCTGCACTGTATCCCCAAAGTACAGAGTTTATTCCCAGGCTTGTCCTGCTCCTCCTGGGGCACAGAGGACACAGGCAGTGCCAGGACCAACAGTGGAAGAGATGGATTGAGGTCTGCCATGGCCAGAGGGATGCTCTGTTGGCCAATAAGGAGGTTAGGCTCACCTACAATGGGGGTTTTCTCCTCCCTCCACCTCTCCCCAGCACATTTCATGCCCTCCAAAGCCAACCAAGGAGCCCAGAAGGGACAAGGAGGAGAGTGGGATGGGGTGACAGCACAAACCCTTCCACACAGCAGGCATGAAATCCAAACAATACCCCATCCCTAAGGCAGCTCTGACCTGGCTGCAAAAAAACACAGAGAGCAAAGTCAAAGAGGAACCTTAGGCAGGGAAAGCAGGAGGAAAGAGCTCCAAAAGCAGAGGCATCTCACCCTCCTCCCTGGAGGATTCTGCTCAGGGTTTCTGCCTCCCGGGAGCCTCATGTCAGAGGGAGCGCGTTTTCCTTGACTTCACCTTGACAGCTCCGAGCAAAATATCTCCCAAGTCATTTCAGAGGGGACATAATAGAGACAATCAAATGGCTGCTGCTCGGGAGCTGCGATTATACCTCGCAGCGTGAACCTCGCGAAGCATTTAACTAATACCTGATGGCTTTGCAGGCTTCCGCAGCCTGCCAGTCCTTGCTTTCTCTATTATACCCTCAAACCTCTGTTTTTCGGCCCCAGCGTGCTCTCCCTCTCCATTCACTTGCAATACAACCTGTAATTTTCTGCCCACTTTGCTTAAGTGCTGGTGATTTGTTGAAATCACAAAAGACAGCCAGGAGCTTTCAGAGCCAGCACGACTGGCTGTAAGCAAGGTTGGGGGGGGGAAAAACACACAAACCCCACCAGTTTCTCTCTTTTTCTCCTTGACAAATCATCTCCCAGGGGTGGAAGGGGACCAGGGAGCATTTATGGGCTCAGAGGGAGGTGGAGGATGGGATGGACAGGGGGAACCTGGATGTGGTTGGTTGGGACAGATTTTCCTGGTGCAAAGGTGGGATGGGCTCATTCTGGTGGTGGACACTGGATGGGAAATGGCCCTGAGCAAAGCTGGCTTCTCTCCAGGCCTTCAAGACAGGTCCAGCCTCAGTTTCCCCTTCTCCTTGAAGGGGCAGAGGTGGGAGTCGGTCTCTTCTCCCGAGTAACAAGTGACAGGACAGGAGGAAATGACCTCAAGTTGCACCAGGGGAGGTCTAGATTGCATATTAAGGAAAACTTCTTCATGGGAAAGGTTGTCCAGCCCTGGCACCGGCTGCCCAGGGAAATAGTGGAGTCATCACCCCTGGAAGAATTCAAAAAATGTGTGGATGTGGCATTTGGGGACATTTTTAGTGGTGAACACGGTGATGGTGCTGATGGCTGGATTTGATCTTAGAGGTCTTTTCCAGCCTTAACAATTTCATGGCTCTGTGATGTCCCAGAGAAGGCGCTGGGTGCTCCTGGTTCAGCCCCAACCCCACTGTTCTGGAAGGTTTTGGGAGCTCTGAGCAAACAGAGATGAGCCCAGAGCCTCCCACAGGGTCTGAATGAACCTCGTGGCATTGGCTCCCCCAAAGCTGGAGCAGAGATCAGGGAGTTTTATCTCCGAACCAGAAATCCTTCGGTCCACAGTGGGGCTGGCAGGGCTGCTGGGGCAACTGTGAGAGCTTGGTTTGCCTTCTCTTTGCACTGCAGGAAAAGAGCCCAAAGAGATTTGACACAAACAGGGGTGTCGAGTAAAAATTCAGCTCTTCTCCAGTTGGGAGGACACAATGCTGACAGGACAGGCAGCAGTATAAAAGAAAAGTGCTCAGAAAACAAACCTCAACTTTCTTTCTGCCTTTTTTTTCCCCCTGAAATGTCATTTAGTTCCAAACACAGATGAACACAAAGGCAAAGGGGATGTGGTGTCAACCATGGAATGACCAGAGCAGAGCCTGCCCTGTAGTGCCCATTCCCGGGATCCCCCAGATTTCAGCAGCACATGATAAAAAACCCCAAAAAACCCCAAAACGACACCTTCTGGGCTCCAAAACCTGTGGGGAATCTTGGGTGCCCTGGTCCCCCAGCATCTGAGCCACTCTGGAGTTAAAAAAGGGAGATCGGAGGCCATTCAGTGAGACGTGATCAGGAGCTGCGATGTGTCTGCAGAGCCTCCCAGCCCTGCCCGGTGGGAATGACAGAGCCCAGCCAGAGCTGCCAGCCCCACACGTGTCCCTGTGCCACGTGTCCCCGCCTCGGTGGGGCCAGGCTTCCCCGCGGGTGTCCCTGGGCGCTCGGGGAGGACGAGGAGAGCCCCTGGTCATTGGTATGCAGCCAGCGCTGCAGGGGGAGCCGCTTCCCCGAGCCCAGCAAATTAAATCTTCCTCTGAACGCTGCAAATGAGGAGATGAGATGAGACAAAGCGCTGCCGCCTGCACTTCCCTTCCCACGCCGAGGGTTTCGGTGGCTCATCCCAGGGAGCAGCTCTGATCCACCCGGACGGGGCTGGGAGGCTCTGCCAGGCACCCCCACTGACCACCCCACACATTGCCCACCGTCCAGGGGCTGGCAGCCGGAGGGCAGGGGCTGGAAGGGAAAGCACAAGCCCTCCATCCTCTGCTCGGGTGACAAGGGTCCTTCCCGAGGTGGAGGTCCCATCTCTTCCTGATTTGGGATCAGCAGAAGCTGGGGGAGACTGGCAGAGCCACCCCAGCCCAATACAGAGCAGAGCCTCCAGGACACATCATTTCTCCTCCTGCACTTAAGTGTGGTGTGTTTTCCCATGGGTGGCGTTTTCAGCTTTCTCAGCACTGAAGCAGACGAGCTGGTCTGGTCTGAGGGCAGCTGAAGGGACACAAAGGAGCTGTGGCTCCTTTGCTGCTGGGCTTGGCTCCATCCCTCCACATTCGCCCTGGTTTTATTCTTGTCCTTTCCAGGTGAGCTGTCCTGGCTCTGGTGGCAGCCACCAAACCCCTCTCAGGGACACCGAAACAGTTTCACATGACGTTAAAAGGTGAGTTTGTTGCTGAAAGCATTTCCTTTCTGCAGAGGTCTCATTTTCCACTTGCTTTTCCAGAGACCTTTGTAAAGGCAGACCCGGTGCCCTGCTCTGCTCTCCCCATTACCCGGGGACCTGGGATCAGCTCACGGCTCTCCTGAAAAGTCACTTCCCCCATTTGTCCTATTTCCTCCCTTTCCAGGCCCTTTGTTGGCTGCTTTTATTGTTCCAGTGGAGAGCACGGCCATGGGGAGCTGCTGCTGGCACTGGCCAGCTGCTGGTGTGAGGCAGGGCTGGGCACTACAGCCCTGGGAGAGCTCCCGGCTGCTCGCTTCTCCTCACTCCTCTCCCGAGTCACCACCACTTAGCGTGACGAGAGCAAATTGGTGCTAATGAAGTGCCGGAGTCAGGCAGCAGCCGGCAGTGCCCGGAGGGATGGCAGCGGCTGAGGGGATGAGGTGCGGGTGGGGCTGGAAAACCTGCGTCCCCTGAAATAAGTTTTCCTTGGAGTCAGCGGGACTTGCTCGTGCTCAGCTTTGGTGCAAGAGCCCCAGCTACAGAACTGGGGGGGAAAGGGGACTTTGGGGGTTGATTTGTGGGTTTTTTTTGCAGTTGCTGGAGGGGGGTGTTGGGTTAGATCTCAGGGAAAGGTTCTTCCCCCAGAGGCTGCTGGGGCACTGCCCAGGCTCCCCAGGGAATGGTCCCTGCCCCAAGGCTGCCAGAGCTCCAGGAGTGTTTGGACAATGCTGCCAGGGATGCCCAGGATGGGATTGTTGGGGTGTCTGTGCAGGGCCAGGGGTTGGACTGATGATCCCTGTGGGTCCCTTCCAGCTCAGGATATTCCAGGGTTCTGCCATTCTGTGAGAATGAAGTAATGCTGGACAAGGAGCCTGTGATGAGAATCCAGGGTGGCATCCCTGTGACACATGCGGCTGAGGCTCCTGTGCATTCCCCTCTGTCCTCATCCCTTCCCGCAGGAAAGGAGCAGCCAGGATCTCCCTTTGGCATCAGGGATTCCCACCAGCCTGTTCCTGCCTCCAGCAGCTCCTGGACCTGGAACTGAGCAGGGACGATGAACAAGTTCAGCATCAATGACACATCTTTCCTTGGAGGGTGTGTTGGTCCTGAGCTGGTCTCAGCAGAGCTGGTGTCCAGAGATGGCCCAGAGCTATCATCAGCCACAGAACATGAGCTGGAGAGAGGGAAAAAGCAGTGGGGGGAAAAACCCCAAGAGTTTCCTGCATTTCCTGATTAAATCTGGTCCTGGGTGGATTTATCGGGTGTGAGATGGGAAGATGCCTTGGGGCTTGGCTGAGTCAATTCTCTGTGGGCTGCTGGACTTCTTCCTCGGTGGTGCAGGGAAACCCAGGACAGTCAGTAATCCTCTGGGGTGGGTGTGCAAGGTTTGTGTCTCCAGGACCCTCTGCAGGTGGGTAGGATGATCTGCACAGGGACATTGGGTGCTCCGGGTTACCCCTGAGCTCCAGCAGCGCATGGCCGGAGGGAGATCCAGACTGGAGCCCTCCCAAGGTGTGTGGCCCTGCCCCAGGGGGCCCCAGCTCTCCAGGCAGTTCACAGCCCTCTATCAGCCCATGTCACAGCCCAGCTCTGAAGTGACCCCAAATCCCAGGTGTTCCCACCCAGCACAGAGCCAGCACTGGCGGCAGGTACCCAGCCTGACCTCCACACACTGAGCAGGGTTTGGGAAATCCCAGCCCTGAGCACAGACTGGGAGACAAACTCATGGAGATCAGCTCTGGGGAGAAGGACCTGGGGGTGTTGGTGGGTGAGAGGCTCAACCTGCCCCAGCCATGGGCTCTGACCCCCAGAAACCCCCCTGTGCTGGGCTGAGCCCCCAGTGTGGGCAGCAGGGGAGGGGAGGATTCTGCCCCTCTGCCCCCTCAGGTGAGACCTCACCTGCAGAGCTGCCTCAGCCCTGGGGAACAACATCAGCAGGACATGGAGCTGCTGGAGCCAGGCCAGAGGAGGCACATGGAGATGCTCCGAGGGCTGGAGCCCCTCTGCTCTGGGGCCAGGCTGGGAGAGCTGGGGGTGTTCACCTGGAGAAGAGAAGGATCCAGGGAGAGCTCAGAGCCCCTTGCCAGGGCCTAAAGGAGCTCCAGGAGAGCTGGAGAGGGACTGGGGACAAGGGATGGAGGGACAGGATAGGGGAATGGCTTCCCATTGAAAAAGTGAAATTTAGATGGGATATTGGGAATTGTTGGCTGTGAGGGTGCTGAGCCCCTGGCACAGGTTGCCCAGAGCAGCTGTGGCTGCCCCTGGATCCCTGGCAGTGTCCAAGGCCAGGCCGGACAGAGCTTGGAGCAGCCTGGGATGGTGGAAGGTGTCCCTGGCCATGGCAGGGGTAGGACAGGATGAGCTTTAAGGTCCCTTCCAACCCAAACCGCTCTGGAATTCTCTGCCAGCACCGGGACAAGACCCCATTCTGCCGCTCGGGGCTGGGGGTGACCCCGTGGGATCCCGGCGTGGCCCCTCAGGTGTGTCCCCCTCACCCCTCTGGCCCAGGGTGACACCGGCTTGCCTCGGGCCGAGAGTGAGGAGGGGTCCCGGCCCGCTCCCCCCACTCCGGAGCGCTGGTCTCGCCCGGCCCCCCCGCAGCCGGGGAATGGTTCATTCCGCCCCGCCCCCTCAGCCTCTCTGGGCTGTCCCCGCCGCGTTGGCGCCCCCCTGCGGATGGCCGGGCGCACGCCCCCCCGGGGCGCAGGCAGTGGTACGGCCCGCCACGCCCCCTCCGTGCCCAATGGACCCGCCCTCCTCACCCCTCGCGCTCGGCACAATGGACCGGTCCTGCCGCCCCGCGCACACGGGATGGAGCGATCCACCCCAGTCCCGGGGGGTGCGGGGATAGGCAGCCCTGGGAGGTGCGGGAATGGCACTGCCGGGTCCGGGTGCGGGGCAGGGAAAGGACACTGCCCATCACTGCCTCATCACTGACCATCACTGACCATCACTGTGCCATTAGTGACCGTAACTCCCCTCCTAACTGCCCCATTAGTGACCATAACTGCCCCATTAGTGGCCAGCACTGCCCCAGCGCTGCCCCAGCACTGCCCCATTACTGACCATCACCGTCCAGCACCGCCGCATCGCTGCCTCATCCCTGGCCATCACTGCCCTATCGCTGCCCCATCGCTGCCCCATTAATGACCATCGCTGCCCAGCACTGCCCCATTAGTGACCATCACTGCCTCATCCCTGGCCATCACTGCCCCATCGCTGCCCCATTACAGCCCCATCCCTGCCCCACAGCGGATCCATTGTCACCCTCTGCAGTGTCCCACCGCTGTCCCATCACTGCCCAGTGACTTCCCATCACAACCCCACCACTGCTCCACACATATGAGGCGGGGGGACAGGAAAACCACCCCAAACCCCCACCGAGCCACACAGCCACCACCCCGAGCCCCACCGGGACCCCGCTTCCCCCCGGGGTGTCCCGAGCCGTCCCCCCACGCACGTGGGGCCGCCGTGGCGTGGCCGGCGCTAAGCCAGTGACTCTTAATACACCGGCCCGGCGTTATTAGTGCAGCTCCCAAGGCATTTCCCGCAGTAATTGCACTGATCTGCCAGGGATTATGCGCTGCCACTGTAACGATGGATGATGTTTTAATTTGAGCTGGGCATCTCCGGGGAGGGCAGGGCAGGACCGAGACCCCCGAGCGCTGGGGAGGACGCAGAGCCCTTTCAAAGTCCCGCTGTGGGGTGAAGGGGCTGCCCAGGGGTGTCTGAGGGTGAGGGGCAGCCAGAACCTGGAGCCCGCTGGTCCATCAAGCGATGCCCTCGCTGGGAGCTCAGCCAGCTCCGCAACAGGGTTCCAGCACCGGGACACCAGTGATCCCAGCTGGACGGGCTTCAGCTTCCCCGGGGTGGCTGGGGAGGGCCATTCCCAGCTCCCAAATCGCTGCTGGGGGCGTGAATGAGCACAGTCCCTGTCCCCCGGGTCCTTCTCCCGGCCCCATCCTGCCGGGAGGGAAACCCACGGGGAAAAGGGCTTTTGCCTCCTCCCCTCCGCAGCCAGCAGAGAAACTCCCTCCTCACCGTTACCTTTAAAAATGACCCCCACCCCGCGCTGTTCCTTCTGGTAAGGCAGCAATTAATCACGGCAAGGATGGGATAGATTTGTAATCAGCTCCCCCTCCCACCGCCCCCCATTTCGCAGCCCTGGGTGTTTTTCCTGCCCCCCGCCCAATTCCGTGCGGGGATGGGGCCAGCGCAGCCCATTGATCCTGCCCGGTCGATTTTATTGAAACTCCCACGAGTGGCTTTAACTGCGTGTTGGATATTGCTGGCACATCACTTTGATGGCGACGTGACCGGCGGGAGCTCGCGGGCAGGTTTGCAGGGAGGGCTGCGGGAAGAGGGGGATTCATCCCGAAGGAACTGCGCTATTCCCTGCCCTATTCCCTGCTTTATTCCCCGGCCGGAGCTGCCCGTCCCCAGGGCTTCCCCCGCAGGTGGGACAGTGGAATGTGACAGCACAGCTCGGGGAAGGGGCTTGGGGGTGATAAAGGGATGGTTTCTCTCCGAAAGTGGCTGGGAAAGGGGTTGGGGGTAAAATGGGTTGAGAAGGAAAGGAGGAGAGAGAGGGAAAAAGGAAAAAAAAAGAGAGAAAAGAAAGAGAAAAGAGAATAAAGAAAAGGAAGAGAAAGAGAGAAAAGGAAGAAGAGGAAATGCAGAAGGAGGAGATGCAGAAGAAGGAGAAAAACGGGAAAGAAAAATAAATAAGAAAAAAGATAAAGGATAAAGAAAAATGTAAGGAAATGAAAAAGAGAAAGATAGGAAAAGGGGAAGGAAAAGGGGAAAAAAAAGAAAAAAAGGGAAACAAATGAAAAGAAAAAACGGAAAAGGAAAGAGAAAGAAGAGAAAAAGGGAGAAAAATAAAAGGTAAATTTAAAAAATTTTTAAAAGAAAAAAAACCCCACAAAACAAGGAGGTGGAAGAGCAAGGGGAGGAGAGGAGGGAGCGAGGGGACCCGCCGGGTGTCACAGCTCTGCCCAAGCCCAACGCCCAGCAGCCCCTTTGTTTCCCACCTTTCATCCCCCTTTCCCTTCCTTCCTCCTTTTTCCCCTTCTTGCACCACCGGAGCCACTCCCGGGGAGCTCTGCCAGGTGACAGTGACACTGCCTGGGGGCTGCCACCTCCTACCCGGGATACCCGGGCTGAGCACCTGCGGGAGCGCTGAAATGAATTCATCATCCCGAGGAAGCACAAACCCTCCACAAACACCCTGAAAATCCTCTGGAGTATGAGGCTGAGTTGGGCATCTGAGCCCCCCAATTCCCTAAATGTCCCCCCGAGGTCCCTTTTCCAGGGGGATGATGGTGCTGTGACAGCCCCTCAAGGCTGTTCCCCCAAATCCCAGCTCACCCCCAGCTATACACAGTGGGACAACCACCTCACCACGGTGCCAAAACCAGAGCAAATAAATAACCTGGGTTTTAATTTGAGGTGTTGAAGGCAGAGAAATCACCAATTTGGGGTGGAAAAGGCCATTATGGTTTTGGGGAGATACTTTCAAATACTCTCCAGGAAAAACGAGGTGGTTTGAAATCAGCTTTCCTCGAGTAAACGCCTTGATTTTGATGATTTATTTTTCAATTTCTGGTTTTCTGGCTGCCCGTGTGTGTTGGCAAGTGAGCAAGCAGCTTTGGGCGATCCAGCAGGAATCCAGTACAGGAGCTCCCCTGGGAATAGCAGGGTAGGGATTCACTGCCTTCCACTTGAGAAATGTCAGCAAAATCCTGCAGTTTGGCCCCCAAAAGAGGATTAATGTCAGGCATTGATCCAGAGATCCATTTCCAGAGGCCCTGGGGTGACTCTGAAGCCTGGCAGGGCAGTGCCACCATCCCACCCTCCCGCTGTGAGCTGGGAGGCAAAAGGGGAAGAGACTCCCCATTCCAGGGAGGCTTTGGAAGCACAAACCACCGAGTGTCACATTCCAGCCAAACCGGGCCAGGTGCTGCTCCATCCACACAGCAAAACCCAGCGGAGATCCCTTCCCCATCCCACACTGGAATTTATCTGGGGGATGCCAGGGCAAGCAAAAGACCCTCGGGAAATGGGGAAAAATACAGAGTAGGGCCAGATTTATGGGAAAATTGCAGGGATGGGATGCTGTCATTGCTTTCCCCAGCTCTGTGCTGGGGTCTGCGCTGCTCCACAGTGGGAGCAGCTTCCCCAGAGCCGCTGAGATCTCTGTCAGCCCCTGATGCTATCGCCCATCAGCAGCTCCCGGTGCATTTGCAATTTTATCCCTAATGGAGAGGCTTCGCTCATTACCTGCTCCTTATCGGCCGGGAGGAGCGTGACTCCCACCAAGGGACCTCATCTCCTGGCTCGAAGGCTCTGTGGCATTGCGGAGTTCTTCGGATTTAAGAACTGGTGCTGCCAGAGCAGCCTCATCCCCACGGCTTCCCTGGGAAACTGAGGCACGAGGGGGGCTGTGGATGCTCTCAACCCATGGCCACATCACAAATTGTGTCCCTTCCACGTCGTGGCACTTGGTGTGGGGAGGCTTTGGGACATTTCCCAGTGGCCAAAGCCAACCTTGCCATGGCCCTTGGCTGCCCCAGACTATGCCCTGCCCTGCTGGGCACTGCTGTGGGGGTTCCTTGGGGACACCATCACTTTTGATGATGACTGCTGCCCAAGGTGTTTCCCCTGGTTTTGGGGGTTTTGTGGGGTCCCTGACAGCCAAATCTGATGCACTGAGTTCTCAGCAGTGCTCTCAGAGCTGTGCCACATACTGAGTGCTCTCAGCACACCCAACTCTGCCTGCCCCCGATATTTAGGGTTCCCTGGATTCATTCCTCCTCATTCATTCCTCATTCATTCATTCTCCGAGCAGGAGACCTCAGTTCTCCTCCAGCCTGGATGGGAGACCAGCAGCTCCGCTCACTGCTGAGCCCTGAGCTCAGCAGAGCAGAGTTGGTACCCCTGGCCATGGCAGCAGCAGCAGGAAAAGCTGCAATTTGCTCTTCCTTCTTTCTTTTTTTTTTTTTTTTTTGGTCAAGGTGTTGGGATTTTCCTCCTTCCTCTGCAAGCAAAGAAAGCACAGCCAGTCCCAGCCTTGCCCCTGCTTTCCCCTCCTGCTCCATATGGGGATTTTCCATCTCCTTCTCCCAGGCTGGGCACAGCCAAGCATCCCCAGTCTGACAGGGGTGACAAGGTGTCCCAAATCCCAAAGTGCTCTCTCCTGATGATGATTTCTATACCTTGGATTTGGGAAACCAAAAAGAAGAGGGAGAATCACAGACATAGAAGTGAGGCAGGACAGTGGGTCCAGGTCTCCCCACAGGGACATGTCTAACGCAGGGCAGAGGTGCTGGATCTGCAAGTCCCTGGGCTGGGGCCAGGCAGCAAATTCCACCCCTCAGCTCCCCAAAATTCCATTCCCCAGCTCCCCAAACTCATCTCTTGGCAACACCAAGTCCTCCTGCATGGAGGAATCCAGGCAGGGGTTGGTTGGAGCACCCAAATCCTGCAGTGCAGAGCTCAGAGGGAAAACCCTGGGAAGGAGGAGGTGACCTCAAATGAGGAGGCAAAAAGTCGGTGCCCACAGTGGGATGGGGACAGGGAATAGGAGATCCTGCAGCCCTGCCCACTGCAGGCCACCACCTCTGAATTCCACCCATGGGGGCGTCTGTGGGGGCAAAGCACTGACTTCACCACCTGTGAAACACCTTGAACCCCAGCTTCTCCAGCCATAAAACACCTTGAACCCCATGGTATGGCTTTCAAATAATTTCTGAACCTCCTCTCCTTGCACTGCAGAAACCACCAGTGTTTAGAGCATTGGTGCAGATCCCTAATGGAATATAAATATCTATATAAAGATATATTCCATATAGAAACAAATATGTTAGGATTGAGTTGTTAAGGTCATTCCTGGAATCCTACCCATGTCCATACAAACACCTCTCCATTTCAACATCAGGTCTTTATTTTATAAATGCCTTGGTCCCTCCTTCCAGAGCCACAGAATCCACATTGCCTTTTTGCTTCGTTATTTTTTAACAACCTCCAAATATTTCAAAAATCCATTTCTCCCATCCAACCCTGCCTTGCTTTACACCTTGCTGGATACAGAGATCTCCCTGTATCATTCGAGGTATTAACGAGATTTTTGAATTTCCATTAAATCAGCAAATTTTGCCGCTCGATGGCCTCAGTCCTGCACAGAGCCAGGATTAAACACACTCGGCTGCCAAAAGCTGCTGCTCGCCAGCTCCTCCCTGCCCCGGCGCATTCCTGCATAGCTCCCACCTGGCATCGCTTCTGGATGAGGATGGAGAGGAAAATTTCTGGCTCAAACTTCCCCTTTAGGCCACTTTTCAAAGCCTGGGAATGGCCTCAGCCTCTCTGCGCTGCCCTTGGTGCTGTGCAGGAGTAGAGCCATGGCCAAGTGCACATCCCGGGTGGATCAGACCATGTCCTGGCTTGGTGGGGCTCATCCTGGGTTAGTGGGACTCATCCTGGCTTCCTTTAAGCCCAGCTTCGTGCTAAACTACAGGAATTTGGACATCTCAGCTCAACGGCAAAGAGAAGCCAGGAGAGAACCGTGTGAGGCTGTGGGGTGAGGGCAGATCAGAGCTGCCCAGTGCCTCCATTCCTGCTCAGGGTGTTGGCCTCCCTCTGCCTGAACCTTTCCAAGAAATCTCAGGGCACCTCAGGAGACTCTTTCTCCCCAGCCAGCGAGGTGCTGGGGCTGGGAGGTGACGGGTCCAGGTCTGTCACAGCCAGAGAGGCAGCGATTCCTCCAGGGAACACAGCCCATCCCAAGGCAGCAGCACCCCAAATTGTACCCCAAGGTCTGGAGCAGGAGGATGCCTGAATCCCCACTGAACTGCCAAGTCCCAGTTCTTTCAAACCAAGCTCTGATGGAGTTTATTCAATTTTGAATCTGATTTTTGTGTTTGTGTTTCTAGTCAGCCATCGCCTGCTCCAAGCCTGAGACAGCCTCTCACCAGGAGCCCCCTGTGCCAGGAGGTTTCTGCAGGGATTTTTTTCTTTACACCCAGGTGATGCCCAGGGCAGGGCAGGGTAGGACATTCCCAAGGCAGGAGAACAGGTGCCTGGGCCCTGCCTGTGGTGTTTTCTTGCCTTCACCATCCCTCTCTTCCTCTGCTCTTTTGGCACCAAGGTGTGTGAGCAGAAAACGCAGCGATGGGAGCACAGAGCTTCCCCTCAGCTCCTCGGAGGAGGCACAGTTTCCCCCACAGAACCACAGGCTCCCCGGCCCTGCAGCTGCCTCTGAGCAGAATGAGAAAATATTGGATTTGTTTTGTGAAGGGAGAAAAAAAAAAAAAAAAAAAAATCCAATATTCTGTCTGCGATCCCAGACTCCGCGCCTGGTTATGGCAGGAAAATGCTGTAAATCTCTCCTTTCCCCACCAGCTGGGAGAGAAAAACCCATTTTCTTTTAATATTCTTATTTTTCTCCTGGTCTAAGCCCCATCATTTTGCAGTCAGCTCTGCAATCTCTTTGTTGACCAGGGCTTAAACCTGCTCTCCCGGCTCCCCCGACCCCGGGAAGTCGCCTCGCACACCCTTCCCAGCAGCTCCCAGGCAGCGGCAATGAGATTTTAATAGATGTATTTTCAAATTAGTTCTGGGCCTTTCAAGACTTATCAGTTAAATGAGGTTTTTCAAATTGATTCAAAGGTCACTCCGAGAGTTTTCTCTTCTCTGTTATCTCTCCCTTATGGTTTCAGTGGCGATTGACAGGACAAGGAAAAAAAATATCACCCCCGTGTTGTACACCCAGAAAAAGATAAACCCAGCAAAAACCCACCCGAAACGTGAACCCAAAAAAGAAAAAAAGAGGCAGCACGAAAAGCCCCGGGTGTGGCCCGCGGGGCTGGAGCGATGTGCAGAGCCCGTGGGGGATTTGGGGAGCAGCGTTTGGAGCCGCAGAACCCCACGGACACGGGTGGGTGGTACTCGGCACCCCGCGGAGAGGGGAGCTTATTTCCTGCGGGGTGGGGGGAAGGAACCCCATGTAATGTTTAACCTGCGGGAGGTTTATTGGCCCTTCTGACGCGCAGAGTGGGAGCAAACAGAAAAACAGCGGCGGGCGGAGCGAGGCGGCCCCGGCGCGCTGATAAGGCGGCGGCGCGGTGCGGGGCGCGGTGCGGGGCGCGGGGTGCGGAGGGGTGTGGGGAGGTGCGGGGAGCAGAGAATGCGGGACACGAGGAGATGCGGGACGCGGGGCAGGGTGAGGAGCGGAGCGCGCAGCCGCCGCCCCCGCGGAGTTTGGGCGGCCGGAGGTGCTGCTCCGTGCGCGGGGCTCCGCGCCGGCGGAGAAAGTCGCCTCTTGTTCATGGAATCCCAGAACGGTTTGGATCGGAAGGCACCTTAAAGATCACCTCGTTCCAACTCTATTAACGTGCTAAAAAAAATTAGTAAAATAAAATAGTAATTTAAGAAAAAAAAATTAGGAAATTTAAGTTTAAAAAATACAATCCAAACCAAAACAAAACAAAAAAAAACCCCCACGCTTTTTTTTTTTCCCATATTTTTTCCCTCAACGGGAACAAAGCTTTCCCACCTTTCCCGAATCTTTCTCCGGCTCCCGGTGTGGGCAGCTCTCCCGGGCCGGGAGGAGCCGCTGGGAGCCCGGACCCGCAAACTCTCGTTTTCCCCCATTTTACAGCCACAAAACCCATTCTCTCCCGCTCCGCCAAAGCTACCCGCGGCTGCGGCGCCTTTTCCGCGTCGCCCGCGGCCACGCGCGGATCGAAAGCAGCGAAACCATCCGCGGTTTTCCGCCGCTCTCCCGGGCCAGAGCCGGGCCGGGGTCACCCGGAGCCGCCCGGACCGGGAGGAGCTGTCGTTGGGCCAAAGTCGTTTGAAAGAGGCTGAAATTAGAACAAAAGTGGTGAAAAAAAAAATTAAATATATCTGTTTTCAGAGGTTTTATTCAGCGCCATCTTGTCCCTTTTTCTGTCAAGTCTGTGTATTAATTCGCAGTATTAATTAGCGACATTAATTATTGGTGTTGTCAAAGGTCTCGGGCATTTGCCTTGGCCCAGCCCAGCGATCGTGCCCGCAGTTTAGGGGTGGTTTTGGGGTTTGTTGTGAATAACGACAGTTCATGCTACGGCGGAGACATGTTCGGGGAAGAAATTAAATGGAATAATAAAAATAGACAGGAAAAGAAAAAAGAAGAAGAAAAAGAAGAGAAAGAAGAAGAAAACGAAAAAGAAAAAGAGAAAGAAAAAAGAAAGAAAGAAAGAAAGAAAGAAAGAAAGAAAGAAAGAAAGAAAGAAAGAAAGAAAATAAAACGAAAACCAAATAAAACGAACGAAAAAATAAAATTAAATTAAAACAAAATAAAAAAAACTTAAAATGGAGAACGAAAAAAAAGGGGGTGAGGGATGAGGGGCGGAAGTGCTAATGAAAAAAAAGAAAAAAAAGCAATGTGGGAGAGGGAAAAGGAGAAGCAAATGCAAGAGCAGAAGGAGCTGCCCAGGCCCCCTGCCGCGGCTCCTCCGGACCAACCGTACCCCACCCGCGGGGCTGAATTCCACGCACAGCCACGGGGAAAACCACGGGAGGATGGATCCCCCGAGCGCTCCTTCGAGTCAGGGATGAAGGAAGATGGCGAGCGGGGAGTGCCGGGTCTCGACAGGGACACAACGGTGTTGTCGCCCTCCCGAGAAATCACCACGAGCGAATTTCCTGGTCCCGCGTGTCGGAATAAATCCGCGGCGGGGAGGGGGTTCTCATCGGCGGGGCCGCTGGGATGGGAGCGCAGCCACGCGGGGGGCGAGGGCACCCAGGGACACGCAGGCTGGGAAGGCACCCACTGCCCTCCGCGGACACGAGGGGATGGGAGCGCAGCAGCTCACCCACTTCCCACATCATCCCACGGGGAAGAAGGCGATGCCTTTTCTGCCCCCTGAGCATCAGGGACCGAGGTTTAGCGGGTGGATGGTCGGAGACCCCCAAAAGCGCCACAGTGACAACTCTCCGTCCCCCACGGGCCCTCGCAGGCCTCGTGGGGTGGTCGCGAAGTTTGTGCAGATGAATGTGGAGCGGGCCCGGGGGTGCGGCCGCGACTGGGGGTCGCAGAGATGAATGACCCGAGGGGACGGGCTGGGCACCGCCAGCTGCTGCCCAGATGTTTCTCCGTGGGATCCCCCTCTTTTGCGGAGCCCCTTGGGGCGAGCGGAGCCGGAGGGAGCCCGGGGCGGCAGGAGCTGCAGCCCCCGCGTCTCCCAGCTGAATAATTAATGGTTCATCTGCGGAGGGGGCGGCGGGATGGGGGGAACTGGGGTGGAAAGAGGAGAAAAGCGGCGGGTGCCATTTCTAGGGGCCCGGCGTGTCATCGATCCGCGATTCACTGACTCGGACTAATCCATCAGACGGACTCCTGCGGCCGGGCGGCCCCGGGCCGGGACCAGGACCAGGACTAGGATCAAAACCAGGAACAAGAATAAGAAGAGGAATAAGAATAGGACCGGGACCAAAACCAGGACCAAGGCCAGGAATAGGAGCAGATGGAATAGGAATAGGAATAGGAATAGGAATAGGAATAAGAATAGGAATAGGAATAGGAATAGGAATAGGAATAGGAATAGGAATAGGACAGGACCAGGAATAGGATCGGGACCAGTACCAGTCCGTGCCCTGGCCGTGCCCCACATCGAACACTGCGTTTTTTGCTTCTACTGGGAAGGAAAAATTCCACTCCCTGTCCAGGTCCCTTCCCTGCTTGCCGGGGGACGAAGGTTGCAATCATCCGGACCCCTCCAGGCCCCCAGCCCGGGGAAGCCCGGAAGGACGAGCAGACTCAACCCGCGGCCTCGGGCTGGGCCGTGCCGGGGATTCACCTGCATCGATCGGGGGGCTCGGGTGTTCCCCCCCAGCGCGACCCCCTCCCCAGATCCCGCTGCTCGGGGCAGCCGGGCAGGGGCTCAGCCCGAGCGGCTGGGAAGGAGCTCACGGCCGGGCCCGGCCGAGCGGGAGAGATGGCGGCAGGAGCGAAACGAAAGCGGGACCCAGCGGGGCTCGGGGCCGGGAACAAAGCGGCAGCACCGGGGGGCAGCTCGGCCGAGCCCCTCCGCCAACCTCGTGGGGCAGCCCGTGCCCGCGTGGGGAGCGAGGTGCAGCACGGGCGGATTCATGGCGGGAGGTTGGGGTGGTAGTCGGTGTTTTATTTTCCTGTTTTCAAAGACAGTAAATAAACCCCGTTCCCCGGAAATCTGGGGGGGGTTAATTCCCGTAAATAATGGGGACACGGCGGCCCTGGAGCCGGGGGAAACGGCGCTGGGGAAGAAAAATCATTATGGGGAGAATAAACCTCCCACGGCGGCGGGAGGAGCAAAGCGGTGACAGCGGGGACAGGGACCCTCCGAGCCGGTCGGGGGACGGGGATCCCTTGACCCGGGCCGGGGACAAGCACCTCCCGAGGCGGGCCGAGAACAGGGCTACCCCTGAGCTTTCCCCAGCTGCGGCCGCCTTTTCATCATCACCATCACGGTTATTTTTAATTATTATTACTATTGTTATTTTTGAATTATTTATTATTATTTCCAATTCTGCCGAGGCAGAAGCCCAAGCCCGCTGCTCAATTAGCCCCAACAACGGGGGCATTAAACGGCCGACCGCGGCAGTGTTTAAATCTTTATTTACCAGAACCTTGTAAAGCCAGGAACAATTTGCATTCTATTAACTGCTTTTCAATAGGGCATCGACTGGAACTAAAAGATGCCACTACCCTGCCCTAATTAAAGAGCAACTGAATTACACTAAATACATATGAACGCTGCTCTTCCCCATAAATAACGGCGGGTCCTCGTCGCTGGCTCTGCCCGTCCCCACGGAGAGCTCGGCTTTCTTAAAAAATAAATTAAAAATTACACACGCGCGTTTTCTCCGCCACGGCTCGGCCCCGCGGATCCAGGAGCTCCGGTCGTTTCCGGGGGGAGCGGCTCCATGCCGGGGGTGGCGGGGAGCACCGGGCACGTCCCCGCTCACCGCTGTCCCCTCTGTCCCACCCTCCGGCCCTTTCCCCCGCGGCGGTCCCCGCCCTCGGCAAAGAAACCTCGCATTTCTCCGGCAAAGCCTCGGCCCAGCTCCGGCCCGAGGCCGCGGGGAACGGCGCTGCGGGACCTCAACCCAGCCGGGAACCGGAGACACGGGGCAGGCTGGGCTCGTTCCTTCTGCCGAGGGCAGCCGGTGCCCGGAGGGAGCGCAGCGCGGCCCCGGTCCCGCAGCCCCGGCGGGGTGGCCCAGGGATTCCCCTGAGCGCGGCCCCGGTACCGAGCGGCGGCGGCCGAACCAGCGGCGGAGGAGTTCCTGGATACTCCCGGCGCCGAGGGGCAGCTCGGCGGCGCCGAGAGGGAAATCCCCGGGGCGGGCGGACGGGCGGCGGGGAGCGGCGGGCACCTCTCGGCCCCCTCCCGCCGCGATCCCGCATCTCTGGCGGGCAGCAGCAGGCCCGGGGGGTCGGGGGGGTCGCCTCAGGTATAACTCACCTTAAATCCAAACCCTTTCCCTTTGGTCTTACGGTTACAAACCGGGTCGGTAACACCCGCCCGAGCCCTGCCCCGGTTCGCGATGGCAACCCCGAACCCGCCGAGGGTTTCCACGCGTGTTCGCAGCACCCCCTGACCCACCCGCCCGGAGGTGCGGGGCGGGCTGCCCGAGCCGTGCCGTGCCCTACCTGCCAGCCTGAGCGCCGACATCCTCTGAAATTCCGGCTCCTGCAACCATTTCCACATCCTGCGGAAAGTCTCCCGGCCGGACTTGAGCTTACTCCAGGGCTTGGGGTTCCGCAGCAGGTCCGAGAGGGTCCCCTGGGAGCGGCACAAGATCCTCTGCGCGAAGATGGCCTGCGGGATGCTGTACCGCTTCAGCTCGGCCGTGATCCGCTGAGCCACCTCCTTGGTGTTGATCTCCTCCACCTGCCCGGAGCCGCCGGGCTGTGAGCCGGGGCCGGGCGCCGGGCGCTCCCGCTCGCCCAGCAGCGCGGCGCCGGGCTGGCCGTGCGGGTGGCCGTGCGGGTGCATCCCGTTGAGCGGCGGCATCATGGCCGAGCTGGGCGCCGCCAGCCCCCGAGCCAGGTGCTCCTCGCCCCGGGACAGCATCGCGGCGTGCGAGTCGAAGCCGTTGGGCGAAAGCATCTTCTCGTTGGGCAAGTGGCCGGCGGGGCCGTAGGGGGCCAGCGGCTGCTGGGCGTTGTGGAGGCTGCCCAGCCCGTTGGGCAGCGGCGACAGGGGCTGCCCCATGGCCGGCATGTCCTTGGGGTAGTGGCTGTAGAGGTTGCCCATGGAGGCCAAGCTCCGCTCGTCGCGCATGAGGGTGAAGCTGCCGCTGACGTTGCCGGCCAGGCGTTGGTGCGGGTGGTGGTGGTGGTGGTGGTGGTGCGGGTGGTGGAACTTCTCCGAGACGGTGGAGATGGGCGGCAGGTGCTGCAGGGGGGTCAGCGTGGTGTAGGTGCTGCTCAGGCTCATGCCGGAGGGCGACTCGCAGGACATGCTCATGGCGGGGTGCAGCGGGGCTCCCAGGCTGTGCTCGCCGCGGTAGTCGCCCCCTCCAGGATGGAGGCCATGCCCGAGACCATGGCGGGCCGGCCGTGCGGCACCAGGTTGCGGTGCGAGCTCTGCCGCCCGTGCGCGGGGCTCAGCAGCTCGGCAGGCTGCGAGTGCGGGACGCCGTGCAGGCTGCCCAGGTTCTCCATCGCCAGCTCCATGGTGGCCGCCGGGCTCTGCCGCTGCCTCGCCCGCTCGCTCGCTGCCTTCCTCCCCCACCCCCCGCCGCCGCCGCCGCCGCCGCCTCCTCCTCCTCCTCCTCCACCGCCGCCCCCCCTCCCCGCGCCGGCTGCCCGGATTAATTCAGACTCCGCGCCCGGGGATCGATGTCCGCGCCCCGCGGTCAGGCCGGCATGGTGCGCCCGCCGCCCGCCCTGCTCGGCGCGGGGCTTTGGGCGCGGGGCTGAGCGCGGGGCTTGCGCGGGGCGCGGGGCTCGGTGCGGGGCGGCTGCGGAGCCTCGGCCGCCGGCTCCCGGCAGCCTCGCTCTGGCCCGCGGCGTGACGTCAGCGCCGCCCCGCCCCGCCCCCCGCCGGACCGAGCCGCCCCCCCGCACCTCTCCCGGTGTCGCCGGGGGCGGGGGCGGGACGGGAGCGGGGAGCGCGGGGCCGCGCCGCGCCCTCACCCGGACCCCCGCCGGGGTCACCCCCCCGCGCCAGGGTGACACCGCCGCCCCGGGGTAACCCTTGCCACCGGGATGACCCTCCCCGTACCGGGTGTCACGCCCTCCCCGCCGCACCCGGTACCCAGCGCGCGTCCGGCGGCGCTGCAGGTGGCGAGTGCCCATCTGAGCCATCGCACATCTGGCTGACCCCAGGACCCTCGCCGTGCGCGCATCTGGCTGTGCCAGCCGCCCCTGGATGTGTGTGTCCCCAGCGTCCCCAACACCCCTTCCACGCTGCCTGCCCTGTTTTCCATCCCGTTCCCCTCCCCAGGGCCCGGCTGTCCTCGCCTACCCCAAATATCCTGTCCCCGCACCCCCGTGTTTCCCCACGCGTGTCCCCCCCATCTCCACCTTTCCCCTGGCCCTCGGCGGGCACTGCCTCGGGAAAGGGGGCATCGGCTTGGCACCGGGAGGGGAGGTGACAGGGACACTCGTGGGGCAACACACGGTGCTGCAGGGCCCTGAGCGGCAGTGGTGGAGAAGGAAAAAATGGAAGGAAAGAAAGGGAAAGAATAAATGGAAAGGGAAAATGGAAAATGGAAAGGGAAAATGGAAAATGGAAAATGGAAAGGGAAAATGGAGAATGGAAAGAGAAAATTGAAAGGGAAAGGGGAAATGGAAAGGTAAAGGAAAGGACGGTGAAGAAGACGGGGTGAAGACCCAACGTGAGCCGGGTTTAGGCCACCCGAGGGGCTGGTGTTCGGTGTCCTTCCAGGCACGGTTTCAGCTGCCCCCGGCACCGTTTCCCCGAGCTGAGCTCCCCGCCCCGTTCTGGCCTTTCCCGGCCATGCCGGCTCGTCCAGGCCGGCACGTGCCAGTTTCCCAAGCTTTACTGAACAATCAAAAAAAATAAAAATAAAATCCATAGCGTTCCGCGGGTGGGGCCCACCAGCCTCGCAGGGACTGCTCAGTTCCCGGCCACTGCCGGGCTCCAGGCGGCTTCCACAGCCCAGGGACCTCCGGGAGGACCTGGGAGCCTCGGTGCTGGGCAACAGCCATGGGACAGCAGGTCCCGGCTTTCCCCGGGGATGTTCGTGGTGTCTTACCCGGCACCCAGCTGCGCAGGGAATAATTCAGCCAAGTTTCACATCCCCTCCAAATTCAGTGCATTTAACCCAAGCCATTCCAACCCATTCCATCTCACCCCATCCCAACCCATCCGTTCCGTCCATCCCATCCCACTCATCCCACAGTGTTTTATCCCATCTGATACCCTCTCCGGGAAGTCAGTTAAGTGTCCAGTTCATTAAAATAAAGCCCCGCAAGTTTCTGGGACGGCAGAGCAAGGGCCGATGATGAACCGAAGGGGGGAGTGCGGGTCTCCCCTCAGCCCCTCTTGTGCCCCTTACACCGCGATCCTGCCCCTGGAGCCGGGAGGGACCCCGCCGAGCCGGGATATGGAAGGACTCCAGCCCCTCCTTGTCTCCCTTTCGGTTTATCCTTGCCAGGAGGGCCATGAGAAGGACCCCCAAAACGGAGGGAACCGCGTCCCGGGGGTTCTGCCTGGGATTCGAAGTCCCCGATATCCAGCTGGGCCGAGGGGACAGGGGACACCCGGGGCCAGGCAGGGATGGACAGGGGGGGTCTGGAGCCCAGCAGAGATGAGCGGGGGGGCCGAAGCCGGGCAGGGATGGGCAGGAGTTGTTCAGAGCCGGGCAGGGATGGGCAGGGGAGGGCTCGGAGCTGGGCAGGGATGGGCAGGGAGGCCTGGAGCCGGGCAGAGCCAGAGGATGCTGAGCGGGGTGTCGAGGTGAGCGGCGAGGAGGAGGTGGGGAACAAACCAGGGATGAAGCAACCGCGTCTGGAAGGGTTTCATTGAGTGTAATAATGGCGATAGCGCATCGACCGGCCCATCGACCGCCCATCGATAGATCTATCCCTGCAGCTGCCGTCCCGCACCGCCGCCCCGAGCCGGGCTCCCGGTGCCCCCCTATCTCCAGCACCGCCGGGCCCGCAGCACCGGGAGCCCCCCGGGACGGGAGCTGGACTGCCCTCCGCCAAGCTTCGCGCCGAGCAACAGCAAAAAAGAGAGAGACTTTTTAGTAATTAGTGCGACGTAATTGAGTAATGCGGTATCCCCGCGTCCCCCTCCTGCCCCCCCCCCCCCCCGCCCTTCCCCGATCGATGCAATATCATTAGGGCGAGAGGCACCGAGACACGGGGCCGGGGTGCGGGGAGGCTGCGGGAGCTCCCCGGGCCGCCGTGCGGGGAGCTGCCCCGGGCCGAGCGGCTGCGGTCCGTGTGAACCGCGGGGTTCTCTGCCTGCTCGGCGGCTCCGGCCCGGGGGAAGCCCCTCGGAGCGCCCAGCAGCTCTGGCTATGGGCCGGGACGCAGCGCGGGGGAGAGGCCCCGGCTCCATTCGCCAGCTGGATGCTATTGATCCCTTCCCTCGCCACCTCTTTCTTCCTGAGCTCCCTCTCCCTATTTAATTCCCTTCCCTCTGCTCCTCCGCAGCCGCCCGGGCAGGGCTCCGAGCGGAGCCGGGCAGTGCGGGCACCCGGGGGCGCAGAGCGGTAAGTGCGGAGGGGGAGCGGAGCCCGGGGCAGCCCCCACCCCTCACCCCCCGGCACATCCTCGCAGCGACCACGGCTTCGCTCAGGCGGAGCGAGCGGGCGGGGAGGCGCGGACACAGTAGCCCACTCCCCAAAAAATCACCCCAACCTCCGCCCCCCCACGGCTTCCCAGGGCTGCGCTCAGCATCCCCACCCGTGTCCCGCTGCCCCCGGGCGGTGCGGGGCTCTTGGGGCAGCGGGGGAAGTCACCCCGGAGCCGGGGGAGGTGTCGAGCACTGCTGCCGGTACCCTGCCGGTACCCTACGCGCCGGTGCCGCTGCGCAGCTCTAGGGCTGTTTTGCGCTCCAATCTGTTTTATTTTTATTTCTATTTTTTTTCCATCGCACTTAGGAACAGCGCGAAGGCACAAACGCCCCGGCCAGGACCAGCCCCAGCGGAGGGGCCGCACCGCGGGCGGTGGTACTGCCGAGCAGGCACCGGGCAGCGGCCAAACCGTGGGGCTCTACCGGGCAAGGAGGGAGAAGGAGCCGGAACGCGGCTCCACGCACCCCGCCGGGAGCAAAAAAGTTCCTTAAAGTTCTTTAAGGCTTCAAAATAACAGCACCATCGCCTGGCAGGTGAATTATTTAGTGCCTATAGATCCCTCGCAAACCCTTTCATTTCGGTTCCAAACCTTCCCCAGCCCAGCCTTTGCCTATGGATGTCTCGATTTTCCAACAATCAAGCGGGAGGCAAAGAGCGTGGCAATTCCTGCTAATCGATTTTCCATACAATGGGCCCCAGATGATGTTTTAAAATGTGAGAAACTAAAATGTGTTGGTTTAAATAAGACTTTTGCAATCAATAGCTTTTAAAAAAAGAGACTTTGATACCGGTTCTTGAAGGGGATTCAAACGCTTTCGCTTCCAAAACAAAACAAAGCAGAAAAAAACCCCAGCCACGCCGGAAAAGTTCCGCCTGGATTTGGGATCATTAAAGCGGGATATGGAGAAAACCGCTCGGGGGGCGCAGCGCCAGGACCGCAGCCCCCTGCCCGGTTGTCCCGGCCGCGCCCCCTCCGCGGGGCTCCGCTCCCCCCGGGCCGGCCGCGGGCTGGGGCAGCCCAGCGCTTCTGCCCCTTTCCCTCTCTACTCCGCCTTTTGGGTGCGATTTTTCCTTCCCCGCTCTCCCGGCGGTGCCCAGGCGCGTTGCACTGTGGTTTGTGGCGCCCCGGGAAGGAATCCAGCCGGGAAAAAACTCCAGCTCTTTCCTCGCCGGCCGTTTCCTCTCCTTAAAATCCCGGCCCCCCACGGCCGATCATCGAGATCTGCGCCCTCGCAGGCTTTTTCTTGTCAATTTTCAGACAGTTTTAGCTACAAGATCAGGCCCTTTCCCCACCGCTCCCGGCTTCTTTTCCTTTTCCTTTCCCTTTGGCGGGATATAATAATCATATTTTTTTTAACGCCCTACCGGCGTGAAAATTTGCTTTGTCTCTGCAGATTGGGCCCAGGAGGCGTTTAGGGACAGGAGCAGAGCGGGGGTCCCGCCGGGAGCTGCCCCCTCCCCCTGCCGCCCCCGCCGCCCGCCTTGTCCCGGGGCCGGTGGGTCTGGCCGGGGCCGCGCTGGGAGGGGGGAAAAGCAGCAGCAATAGGGGAAGCGAAGCGGGGGGGTCGGCGGGGAGGGCTGGGGGCTGAACCGGCCCCTCCACGGCCTTTCCGGAGACTTTTCTCGTTTACCCGGAAACTTTGGGCGGCCTCGAAACTCAGCGGGAGGAGGCGGCGGGGTCGCGGCGGCGGCGGGGAGCGGGGCGGGGGGTTTTCCATCCCATTTCGCCCCGGGGGGGCAGTTTGAGCACGGCTAGTTGCTCTTTTCGATGTAACCCCGGCAGGTTTTCCCGAACGGAGCGGCCCCGCGGAGCTGCGGCTCAGCCTGGGCCGGGGCAGGACGCCCCCCGGGTTCCGCACCCACCCCGCCCGGGGAGCGGAGGTCGGGTCCCCCCCGCTGCCCCTCCCCCGCGAACAGCACCGGGAGTCTCCGGGAGTCTCTTTCAGCCGCAATTTGTTTTCAAAACTTCCCCGCAGAGCAGCACTGAACTTTACACCCTGGCAGCGGCATGGAGAGGGCTCGACCCCGCCGGGGCTTTCGGGGGAAAAGCGTGGAAAAATCTCCTGGATTTCGCCCAGCCGCGAGATATTAAAAATTCACAATCGAATTTTTATTTTAATTTTTTTCCTAATTCTCCCTCCCTCTCCTGTTGTCTCTCCGCCTTTCCCCGGTCAGGCCCGGCGATCCCCAGGCCGGGTTGGGGTGCGGGTGTCCCACAGAGGGACACATGCAACGAGTTTGCCTGTTCTCTACGGGACGGGACCGCGGGTGTCCCCCAAACGACCCCAAAAGACCTCCGAAATGTCCTTATTCCCCTTGCTCTGCTTTCTGCCCCTTTTTGTTCCTTCTGCATTTCGGGGACCTTCAAACCCGCGTCTCTGAGCACCCCAAAAGCTCCCTGAGGCTTCGGGGGGTCGGAGGCAGGAGCCGGGGCGGGGCCGGGAACACATCGAGGGAACGGGAAGAGCAGGGCCCTTGCTGCAGCGCGGTCCCGCATCCCTCCGAGCACCGACAGCACTCGAGCCCGATGAGGTTATTTTATATACAGTATAGGTGATCCGCAGTTTATATATTTTATACATAATATATATATAGAAAGCGAGAGGATTTATTTTATATATATGCGATTTTTAAAAATATATGCTATATATTTTTAATTTTTTCCCCTCTGTTTCTCTATTTCCCGCAGATATTTCCCTGTCGCTTCAGCCTCCTTCACCTGGCTCGGGAGAAGCCGTCTCTGCTTCTTCGCTAAGATCCCGGCTTTGGACACTTTTCTCTCCGCTCCCGAGGGCAGAGGGAAGGCAGGGCCTGGTGCGATCTGCGGAGCGGCTCGGGACGGGGTGCAGCCCGGGATCCCCCCGCTCCCGGCGGCTCAGCCCTCGCAACAGGTACCGGGGTACCCCCGGGGCTGCGGGGACCGGCCCGTCCTGCGGGAAGAGCGCGGGAGGCAGCGGTGGGGACAGACAGGGATAGGATGAGGGGAAATGGGAAACGAGGCTGGAATGGGGACAGGCAGGGACAGAGACAGGCACTGCGGAGGGCGAGGGAAAATGGGAAGGGAGACAGGGAAGGGGATGAGGCAGGAACGGGGATGAGGCAGGGAAGAGGACAAAGCAGGGAGGGGGATGAGGAAAATGGGAAGTGATGCAGGGATGGTGACAAGGCAGGGATGGAGACGAGACAGGGAAAGGGACAAGGCAGGGATGGGCACGAGACAGGGAAAGGGACAAGGCAGGGATGGGGACGAGACAGGGAAACAGAAACGGAAGCAATCAGCGGGTACGAAGCAGGGACAAGGCAGGGACATCCCAGCCCTCAGCCAGCTGCCCTGGGGGACAGGCAGGGGTCCCTGCAGGTTGGGATGCCCGGCCCTGCCCCTCGCCCACCCGGACTAGCTTGGGTCACCAAAACAATCCGAAGTGGCTCGGAGCCACCCGGCGCTGTTCCGCACGCACCGAGCAGCCCCAGCCGATACCATCGCACCGAGCCGCCCGAGGGAAAAGGCTGCCCCGAACCCACCCCCCTCCTAGCAAACCCTGCCACCTCCCCGGGCACAAAGCCATCCCCTGGCAGGGCCCCGCGGTGGCAGATGCCACCCAAGAGCCAGGCTGGCTGGGGCACGAGGCGCTGGCACCCCTTTCCCCGTGACCTCCTCTCTCCCGCGGCAGTAATTGCTGCTGTATTTATCCAAACTAGGAGGGGGTGCCAGAGAAAGACTTCGAAGAGTAATTTTCCGGGAATTCTCCTCGGTGTAATTGTCTTGATAATAAATCCAGACGCTTAGCCTGTGTATGAATTGCTTTTTACCATTTTCATTTATTATTGAACACAGTGGGGAGAGGGGGAAACGCAACAGGGCTCTTTCTTGTGAGAGAGAAGGGGCGAAGGGGCTGAGGAGACGATTTCTCTGCAGATCCGGGAAACCTGGATGTGTTCATCATCCTGCTCTCTGCTTTGCTGGATTTTTTTCTCCCCTTAATACTAAGCCCATTTCCCCACCCCCCACTTTTTTGGGGGTTATTGAAAACTAATTAAATAACCCGTTAGCTAACACGTTAAATTAAGATCCACTCTTGGATTTAATGATGTCTCCGGAAGAATTGACAGAAATGTGAAGACAGACTGTCAATAGATTCCTTCCCCTGGTTACAGTGTATAAATGTGATTAAAACAGATCTCCAAGAAGGGTGTCCCGACACAGGGATGGAGCCAGCGGGGCACCTGTGGGGCTCTGCAAAGAAACGTCTCCTGAAGTGGGTGCTGAGTGGGGAGATGGATGGCAAGGCAACACGGCTGCTCCCTGGAGGGTGAGAAACCACCCTGAGCCACGATTTGGGCTGGAGGGAGACCCTGGAAAAAGCTCTGGGTAAGGGGGGAGCTTTCCACAGCCATCCCCGGGCTGTGCAGTGATACAGCCAGGGGTGCTCCTTCAAAGCCAGCCCTCGGAGCGCTCCAGGATGGCCGCAAGGCTGAGCCGAGCCGTGCAAACAGCCGGCATGGTGAGCACACACCCATGGCTTTCTGCCTAAGCTCTCAGGTAAAGGTTACCTTAGCATCCAGGCTGGAAAAAATCAATGGCTGATACAGCATGAGACTCAGAGAGACAACATACATCTATCACTTAGGGATTCGATGGGCTTAGAATAGTCTTGTCAACAAATGATTGTTTAAACAGAATATCTCAACTGTTTATGGCACCCTTAATCCATACATCTGAGCACCACTGGAACATGTCGGGAGCATGGATTGCTCGGTGGAAACCTCTGTCGTTAGGTCCACGGCTGCAGAACACTTAAGCATGTGCTTAAGTCTCTTAGACTTCAAATTAATCATGTACTTAAGTGTTTTGCTCGGCCAGGCCTGGCCTAAGAACAGGGAAATACCTGTCATTATGTTAATGGATGAAGTTTTTGTTTCCTGCTCTTCATTTGTAAAGGGCTGTGCACACACGTGCGCTCTGGACACGGAGGCTCCTGGCTGATTTATCCAGTGTGCAAACAGAGCCAGAGTGACCCAGCTTTCCAGGTTATTTCACAGCTCTTCCTTCTCCCCTGGGCACCGGAGTCCTTGATGTGGCATTTCAGGGAGGCCTTGGGTCAGTGGAATGGGGGGGTGGTGGGTGAAAACCCCCCAGGGGCTGTCAGTTAAATGGTGTGGAGAGGAGCAGATGGAGAGGGCTGCAAAAAAAAGCTGCAGAAGAGAGTGGAGAGCAAAAAGAAGCTGGGAAAGCACCACAGATCCAGAGCAGCAGCTACCATATCCACAGGGATCTGAGCAGGGAGAGAGAAGCAGGGAGATCCAACCACCTTGGAGACCTTCTGGGGGAGACCTGCAGCTCCTCAGAGCCCCCAGCATCGGGTGATGACACCCACTGGGAGCAGAGGCAGCTGCTGAGGAGGTGCTGTCCCAGGGCCCCCTGGTCCTCACCCGGCTGCCTGGCTGTGACCTGGGGAGCCCAGGAGAGTGGTGGAGCCACTCTGGAGGTGTTCCAAAGCCATGTGAACATCCTCAGGGACATGGTTTGGCTGTGGAGCTGGCAGGGCTGAGCTCATGGTTAGACTCGATGATCTTAGAGGGCTTTTCCAACTGAAATGACTCCATGAAATGCCAGCATTACCATTCCCTCCTGGCATCCACCTCCTACCCAGCCTGGCTCGGAGGTCTCCTGGGCAGGAGGCATCTCTGCTGTGGGCTGTTTCTCAGCATTTGTCTCAAGTTAATCACACAACAAACTCAAGCACATTGGGAAAGTGAAGCTTCTGTTTCCTCCCCCAAATAGCTGCAGATTCCTAGTGAATTTGAAAAGGGCCTTTCAGGTGTTTGGGTCTCTGCAAGGGAACAGAAGATTTTGGAAACAGGACCTGCAGAATAAAACCTGCAATGTTTCTCCTAAAAATGTAGAATAAATTTTCTTTTCTGCAAAATTAACAATCTTACGTTGTCAACAATCTCTCTCCTTCCCACTTGCCTCCCTTCTCTTCCTCCCTCTCCTTGATGTTCTCAGAGAATCCCAGAACGGTTTGGGTTGGAAGGACCTTAAATTTCATCTTATTCTGCCATGGGCAGGGACACCTTCCACTGACCCAGGGTGCTCCCAGCCCTGTCCAGCCTGGCCTTGGACACTGCCAGGCATCCAGGGGCAGCCACAGCTGCTCTGGGCAACCTGTGCCAGGGGCTCAACACCCTCACAGCCAACAATTCCTTCCCAATATCCCATCTCTCCCTGCCCTCTGGCAGTGGGAAGCCATTCCCTGTGTCCTGTCCCTCCATCCCTTGTCCCCAGTCCCTCTCCAGCTCTTCTGGAGCTCCTTTAGGCCCTGGCAGGAGCTCTGAGGTCTCCCTAGAGCCTTCTGTTCTCCAGGTGAACACCCAGTGATGAAAGCCAGCCCCTGGTTAATGCTGCACCCCTGATGGGTTTTGCTGGAGGAGACTGAGCTAATTCTGCCCCAAGATGTCACCTCCCTCTCTTCCTCCAAAATCCATGTCCCAAACTCAAACCCAGAAGCAAGTTCCCTAGACCTTTACCAGCCCCTGATGAAACCTGGGCTGGCCTCGATGGAAGGCTGGGGGAGGCTGGGGCAGGGATGGCCACAGTCCTGCCCACTCTGGGGACAGCATGAAGGCTCAAGCTGGGGATCAAACCCAGCCCCCAACAGCTGGAATCCAGCAGCTGCCAGAGCTGGTCAGCCCTGAGAGAGGTGGTTGGGAGCTCTGGGGAGCATCCACCCTGCCAGGATGCTGCAGCTGAGGATCAGCCCTGAAGGTTTCCGTGGCAGGGAGGATCAGGAATAATTTCCCAAGGCACAGCTCGGCTCTCGGGGCCAGTGCAGAGCTTGTCAGATATCGAGCAGGGCCGTCAATGCTGCAGCTCTAAGTGAAAGCAAAAATCAGTTAATGGTCTTGCCGAGCCCTGCTCTGGGCGTGGGGAGTCCTCGCAGAACCCGGGGCGGTGATTTGAGAGGGGCTGCTCAGGAAAGTGATCATTCAGCAGCCATTACTGTGTGTATTAAACAAAATATCCCAAAAATCCCAGTGGGAAGAGGGAAATCACTGCCCTGATTGGAGGAAGTGCTGCTATTCATCAGAGCCTGTAAGTACCTGCTTCAACCCCCTGGGAATTTGCAGAAGGGCTTTGGGATCTGACAGGATTCTCCTTCTGTGAGGATTTATGGGAACTTTAATTTCTTCATTTAGGAAAAAAAAGCAAGAAATTGAAAAAAGAAATCTCAACCACCACAGACACTGTCAGTCAAGGCAGAGGTTTCTGACAGGCTTTAGAGTAGCAGCTAAATTTAAGTTTGGGCGGTTTTTCAAATTTCCTTTTAGTGTAAATTAATCATGATTTAAAAACAAAAATAAAATCACACAGGGCTGAAAGAGGAAAGTGATTCCTTTGGAAATGCTGAAGTGGGATAATCTGATGACTCCTGTTCTTTTCACAAGGCCAATGAAATGTTTGAAAAGAGAGATTTCAGGGAGCAGTGGCTCCTTTAGAAGAAGGATTTCTTTTCATAAAGCCACATTTTTCTGATTTCCCAAACTTTCGGAGTATCCCTGATCTCTGCTTGGTGTGGAAAGGCTTCAGATGCTCCCAGAGACAGAGCCCTGCATCGACAGGGTTTGTGTCCTGCCCTTCCTCCGGGTGAAAAAATTAATGTAGGACAAGAAAATTCCGAAAGGCAACTGCAGAGGAGGAGAAAATTGCAGCAACAGAGTCAGGACTCCTCACAGCAAAGGATTTGCTTCCTTTGGCCACCCTGAATGGGGAATTCAGCCCTGCCTGGGTGTAAAGTCTGAGTAACTGCACCTGCCTGGGGCTGAGTTATGCTCAGCTCTTCTAGATGAAAAACTACTGGAATTTCTAATCTACATTAAGGTAATAATATATCTTTCAGGATAACAACATATCTTTAAAATAGGAGAATAATCTATCTTTAAAATGGGATAATAACACACATGTCCTCTGATGCTTTTTCCTCAGGCTGAAGGGCAGGTGATGGTCCATAAAGCTGCCCACAGTGTCCAAGGGGCTGGATCAAAGCTGATCCAGGTGGATTGCTTGTATCTACTGGGAGCTAACATCTGCTCAGATGTGATGCAGGTCCTTGTTGACTCACCTTTCCAGCAGGAAAAAGCTTCTCCACTCAGTTTGACCAGGAACTGTTCTGATGCAGAGCCCCAGAGTTGTGTGTTGAACACAAAAATTCATCAAAGAGGAGATTTTTGGGTGTTTTTTAAACCCAAAAATTAATCAAAGAAGCGACCCAGAGATCTCCTGGCCCAGTGACAGTATGGACATGCCAGTGTGGGGGATCCTGGGATTAACTGGAGTCAAAGGGGCTGAGGGTTGGGATCTGAACTTCCCTGAGCCAACTTGGAGCTCATTTTCTGTCTGGGGAGCATCTCTGGGTGTGTTACCTCTTGTGGGAGCTGATTGAAGCAGTTGGGTTTGATGATCCCAGAGAAATGTGGCTCTTCCTGGCTTTTGAGGGAAACCACCTGCACTTGTGGAAATGGAGCCACTTCCCCTGGGTGCCTCCCAAAGGGAAACAACCACATACTGACCTCTCTGTCCTCTGTCCGTGTGAGATAATCACAAAATAAGGGTTGTGAAACCCTGGTGTGAAGACTTTGGGCTCTAAATGCAACATCTTGCAGGGACTGGAGAACTAGACACACACAAGGTGCCTGATGTGGAGTGGGATGGAGCGAGAGAAGCCTCAACAGCTGCACAGCAAACACTCTGCAGCACCTGGGAAAGCTGGAAAGCACCTCCCCAGCCCTGAGCTGCACCTGATGGAAGAGCAGCAAAACCTGGCACAGCTTTCAGGATGAGCTGCAAAGACAACACTGCTGGGGAGGCCATGAGAGCCAAAGCTCCGAGCCTCCCGTGGCCTGGGATTTGCTTAATGAGAGGCTCTTTGGGAGGAGGGATGGACCTTGTCTACACACAAAATTGCGAGCCAAAATTGGTCTTGTGTAGACACTCTTAAATCATTTTAAAGCAGGTTGGTATTGGTTTGTATAATTCGATTCCTTTACCAAAGCGAAGCGAAATCGATGCAAATGGGGTTTACATTGATCCCAGTACATCCGCACAAAGGTTTTGCCCCAGTTTAATGAAATCAGTTTAAAAAGACACCTTTAGCTAACCTGGCATAACTTTGTGTCCAGCCAAGGTGAGGGAGGGAAGGAGAAGGGAGGACAGGAGTGTGATGTGCCCTAAAAAGAGGTGGTGATGGTTAGGGTTGTGTGCAGGCAGCAGAGCCCTGTTGCAGAGGCTGCGGTGGTGAGAAGTGATAAGGAATGGGTCAATAGAGTTTTCTCAAAGATTTTTTTTAAAGAAAGGTTAAATGTGAGGTGATATCGATTTCCCTTTTCTCCCCGTCCCTCCTCTCGCCACCCCCAGCCCCTTCCCTTCCTCCCTGCCCTTTCCCCACCTCCCTGCAGCCCAGAGCCAGCCTTGGAGGAGGACTCACAGCCCAAAGTGGCCAAGTGACCAGGGAGGACCACGGCACGGCCGCAGCGCTGGCCAATGGCCATCCCAAGGAGCCCCCGTTGCTTAGCAACCCGCGGCAGAGAGAGGCAGGGAGCGCAAAAAGATGGATTTTCAGATTGCAGCAGCCAAGCAGATCAATTCTGCAACATGGGCTACAGTGGCCAAGCGGAATCTCTCTTGCTCCCAGCAGGTATTGATCCAGCCATGCTATAGGCATTGAATGAGCTCTAATAAGTCCTGAGTAAACAGGAACAAGGACTTAAGTGATAGCCCAGCAGTCAAACATCAACTCCCTTTGTCTTCTTCTTCCTCCTCTTCTTCTTTTTTTTTTTTTTTTAATTGCTGAAGGGTTTGCAAGAAAAGGAAAATAAACTTTATTGATAGAAAAATAGAGTCAGAATATCACTTCCTTTGCAGCCTGCGAGGGTTTGGAGGGGGAAAAGTCCCTGCCTGAAATTCCAGGTTGGCTTTGCAGAGCAGTGACCTGTGGACACACATGGTGAATGTGGCTCCCAGCTTCCCTGAGCGTCCATGGGCATGGCCAAGACTCAATGACAAGAGCCTTCAAAGGGAATTTTCATGGAATCCCAGACTGGTTTGGGTTGGGAGGGACCTTAGAGCTCATCCAGCTCCACCTCCATGCCATGGACACCTTCCACCAGACCAGGTGGATCCAACACCTGTCCAGCCTGGCCTTGGACACTTCCAGGGATGAGTCATGGAAATCATCATGGAAGACATGGAGTTTTGGCAGGGAGAGGCTCGTGAGGGAGTGCCCATGTCCAGGGCTGCCTGTTTGAAGCAGACATGGAGGTGAGCTCATCCTGGAGTTTGGATTTCAGGTTGAGTCTCCTTCAGATCTCCAAGAGAGGAAAGGGGAGATCAAACTCCCCGGCAGGGAGATGTAACCCTGGCCAGCCTTCAGGAGAGGCTGGGAGCAGTGAAATGACTCCTTTTGATGCCAGGGCAGAGCCTGAAGGCTGCAGATTCAGAAGGACTTGTCCAGAGCTGTGGGATGCTCAGGAAAAGGAAGCAGCAAAGTTGGCCTTGGCTGTGAGAGGCTTTGTTTGCTGAAGGGAGATGCCAAGTGTGGGAGTGGAACCAGGCAAGGAGGAGTCTGGGCTGATCCAGGACTCTGATGTCAAGGAAGGGAACTTGGAATGGCATTGGGGGGACATAATGAAGCTTGAAGGACCTGATTGTAAATGAAATATGTGGCTGACACCAAGGAAGAACCCAAATTATCTCAACTGACAAAAACTGGACTTGGCAGGTCCTAGACATTCAGCTGGGGCGCGGTTTGAGTAAACCCTTCCACTGCTTGGACTTTTCCAGCTGCCCTCTACCCAGAGCTGCAGTGCCCAGCCCTTTGCAGCCCGAGAGCCTGGAAATCAAACACCCCATGGCCATGTCAAAACCTGCTGCCCTGTCCCTGTCCCTGTCCCTGTCCCTGTCCCTGCTCCCGTCCCTGTCCCTGTCCCTGTCCCTGTCCCTGTCCCTGTCCCCCCTCCACTCCATGGTTCCCATGCTTCCTCCTGCAGCATCTCCATCCCCTTTCCTTGCCCAGACTTCCCCTCCCTGCAGTGAGGAGCCCTCCAGGCTCAGGACTCCCCATGCTCTCTGTGTCTCAGCTTTACCTATTCTCTCCTCAATTTCCTTAAATATCCTAAATTTCACCTCCATCTCTGTGCAGTGAAGCCTCCAACCACTGCTGTCCCCCAGCTGAGCAGGTGCTGCTGATGCAGGGAGGACCAGGATCCCATCCAAAGGGCTGCATGCTGCTGTCCCTGGCCATTCCCAAGGGACATCAATTAAATACCTGGAGCTGCTCCAGGTTTATCCCAGTGTAACCAGGATCACAGGCCAGGGCTGCCTCCAGCGGTTACAGGACTGGGGAAATGAGAGCTCTGTGCTTGCACTCCTGAGTTCTCCCAGCCCACATTTCAGGAGCTTCATCATAACAGGGCTGATAATTAATTGATCTGATACCAAGGTGGCTGCTGTCTGTGCTCCCAGCCACAGCTCAGCACCGGCTAAATGAGTGAGTCTGTGAATCCTGAGCAGTGAGAGGGAGCCAAAGGGAGCCAAAGGGAGCCAAAGGGAGCCAAAGGGAGCCAGGCACCTCTGGGCAGTGCAGGAGCATGTGGTGCCCATTTGAGAGTTCACACGTGGTAGTCCAGGGGTGGGAGAAGGAGAAAATAGCCGAGTACTTGCCCATCCCCAAAGATATTTGCCATTTTCCAGGACGAGGGAAGATTTAGACTCTTTTTCTGGAGATTTCTGCATTTCAAAGTAATATCTGAAGGGCTTGAAGCTTAATCTTTGTTACCCAGGAGGCTCCAGGAATCAGGCAAAAGGAGGGGAAAAATCAAATCGATCCTGCAGTATGAATTTATTCCCAGGGGGGTCCAAGGCACCAGTATTTTCCCTCTTCTCCATTAAAGAGGTAACACCAGCCCCATGCAGAAACCTCTTATGTGTCCAGAGCAAGAGCTGTACCCCAGCAGAGGGAACAGTGACACAGGGATGAAACCCACAGGAGGTTTAATGGCATCACCTGGAGGGCTGCAAGGAGAACTGATGGTAGCAAATGGCTCCTTTTGTTTGCCGGTGGCTTCCTGCATCCCTTGGCTCTGTGTGGTGCTGGAGACTGGGGATGCAGGGAGAGGAGCTGGGATGCTGCAGGGGTTGGCACTGGGATGCTGAGCAGATCCCAGGGCTGCTGAGCTGGAGGTGTGGGAGGAGCAGAATAAAATCAGAGTCACAGAATCACTAAGGTTGGAAAGAGCTTCCAAGATCACCAAATCCAATCACCAACCCAGCACTGCCAGGTCCTCCTGAGGTGCCTGTGGTGTTGGGATTCACCTGATCCAGGTGCTCTGTGGCTGAGCCTCAGCTCCCTTGGAGGGGATCATGATCTGCCAGAGGGACTCATCCTGACCATGGATCCAGGGAAGGCAGAGGGGGTGCAGAGTCCTGGGGAGATCCTGGTCAAAATTAACATTAAACCCTTCTTCCTGAGAGCCCACAGGGGACCCCAGCAGCATCCAGAGCTGAGCACAGCCAGGCAGGGGAGTCTCCAGCCACCCAGGGCTCAGTCCTTGGGGCTGTGATCCAGCCTCAGATATGCCAGCAGTGGAAAACAGAAACCCATCAGTTCTCTACACACCAAAACCAGCTGGAGCTTCACCTTCCCACCCTCTGACAGCAGCGTGAAGCTCCTGGTGTCCCGTGGGATGTGGGTGTCCCCTCCTGGCGAGAGCTGGGGGGGGGGGAGGTGGCCCCAGGTCCCACCTGCTGCAGGGAATGGCCTGGGGACATGGCAACCCTCCAGGGCCAGCCCCACTCCACAGTCCCTGGTCGTGGCTGCTTTGTTCTGGGATTCTCCTCCCTGAGCTCTGGCTTTGGCCAAGGTCTCCTGGGGAGGAGCAGCACAGAAACACCAAGAAACATGGTGAGACTTCCCTTCCTGCCCTGGAAAAACTCCTTCTGCAGCCATGGGAGAGGGATGAGTCCTTCCCTCCATGCTGCAAGAGCTGGGCCAGTATCTGGCAATGGCTTCCCACTGCCAGAGGGCAGGGATAGATGGGATATTGGGAAGAGATTCCTCCCTGTGAAGCTGAGGTGAGGCTCTGGCACAGAGTGCCCAGAGCAGCTGTGGCTGCTCCTGGATCCCTGGCAGTGTCCAAGGCCAGGCTGGACAGGGCTTGGAGCAGCCTGGGATGGTGGAAGATGTCCCTGCCATGGCAGGAGTGGGACTGGTTGAGCTTCAAGGTCTCTTCCAACCCAGTTCTGTGATTCTATGATTTTCCTTTTCATAATGCGCCAATAAAACTCCTTTTCACTTATTGCACTCCAAGTTCAGGCTTTTCCTTCACAGGTCAAATTTAGAGCATCCTCAGGAGCTGCATTAAACCACACTAAATCCACCTGGGCACCAAACTGGGCCCAGCAGTGGAGCTGCAGTTGGAGCTGCATGGTCTTTGTTGAGTTTTGGGAAGGGCAGCAGGGCCAGGGGCTGTGAGGGACAAACAGCCTCGGGGTATTTATGGCTCTCTCTGCACAGCTCCAACCAGAGCTATCAGCTTCCCACCACAATGCGCCCAATCGTTTGAAATTTAAAACAAAATGTAAAACAAGGAATAATGGTAACAAAAAAGGCTTAATTAATTGAAGTAAATTGCATCACAATAGTGATTTCTCAGTAACATGGCTAAGTGCCCCATTATTCTGATTTCACTCAGTATTCATGGATACAAAATAAATCACAGGCCCTGCACTTACAGCCTGTGCAGAGGGGCAGGGGGATGGAGGTCCTGCCACCTCCTGCTCCTCCTCTCCATCGATATCCCAGCACTTCCCGAGTGTCTGCCCTAAATGGCAGCCAGAGAAATGACCATCAGAAGGAATTAATTGTACAGCAGGGTTTGGGGGTTTTTTCTTCTTTTTTTTTTTAACCTTTGCAAAAATTTTTCCCTGGAGATTCAGCAGGAATGTTTTTCCCGGATTGTTTCCCCTTGGTGCTGCCCTGGTCTAGTTATCAATATCCTATTACTGCCAGGTTATTTGAAATAATTCATTTTCTCACTGCTTGAGCTGCCTGGCTGCTCCCAGCAGTGATGGGCTCTGCTCAGCCCCATGGTTGGCACCTCCCTGGGCATCGCTTGGTTTGCTGGACAATGACCAGGCACCCTGTGCCCAAGAGCACGGCGAAGGCCAGGGACAGCAGCTGGGTCACAGCAAGCATTTGCCCATGGCTTTGCTGTTCCTGCGTATAGCCGTGGTTATCCAGGGCTGATCCAGCTTTGGGAACAGCCTGGAGCCTGCTGAGTGCCAGCCTGGAGCAGCTTTGAGCTGCTGAACAGCTGGTTTGGGTGGTTTGATGAGACGCCAGGAGGGAAGGATGTGCCTAAAGCTGAGGTGAGGAGGATGCCAGAGCCCATCCCTGGGCCATCCCTGGGCAGACACAGCCCCTGGAATGGGGTCCTGCCTCCCGGCATTCCCAGCACGGACCCGTTGGAGCACCACGGGCTTTGTTCTCCCGCCCTCGCTAATCACTGCTGGATGCAGCAAGCCTGAGCAGCCCAAAGGCATCTTTTTCAGGAGCCTAACGATGGAAAAATCCCTCTTGGGTGCTGCAGCCCTGTCCCTCCTCCCCGCCGGAGCAGGGCTTGGTACGGCCAGCATTGATCCCATCGCTGCTCACTGGGATCACCAGCAGGGAGGCTGCGGGGGGCACAGACCCTGCACAAAGAGGTTTCCTCAGCCTGTGGCTCAGGGTGATCCCGCTCTGGGATCTGCTCTGGGATCTGCTCCGGGATCTCCCCAGTGTCCCCGGCGGCTGTGTCCCCTCTGTGCCGTAGAGGAGGAGATGCAGTGCCGCCGCTGCTGCCGAGTTATCCCTCGGCTATCACAGCGGCTTTTCCTTCTCTCCTTTCTCAAAAACAACATCCCCTCTCTCCTCTCAAGCGTCCCTGGAGGCCTCATCCCCAAACCCCAGCCGGGACCAGCCCAGCCACCTCCCCACTGTGCAATTCCTGTGGAGCGGCCACTGCTGCGAGGGGCCGAGGAATCGATAAATCAATGGCAATCAAGATCCCAAGGTGCAATCATAATTAATGTTCATCCCTGATTGATCATGTCATCGTTTCACCGTGTTCACGTGAGCCAAGATGATAAAACCGACTGTTTAATGGCGCTTTTGCAGATCCCTTCTCGTTCCCCGTTCTCCCCAGGGTGTCCTCTCTCCCGCAGGAGGGACAGAGGTGACACCCCAGGAGACCCAAGGAGCCATTTGGAGAGAGCGGCGGAGCTTCGGAGGGGACTGGATGTGCCGGGAGCAGGCGGTGCCAGGGTGTTTGTGCCCAGGGCGGGTGACAGCGCTGCTCCGGCTGGGCACACTGCCACCGCGGAGGGCACCACGGCTGTCCCCGCTGGGTGCCACAGGCAGCACCGAGGGGTGTGGGGAGCTCCTTCCCCAGCTCGTCACTCCCTCAGCAGCTCCCGGTCGTGCAGGGCTCTGCCCAGCCCAAATCGCTGGCCGAGGCTGGCGGGGAGCCCTGCGAATGTCACAAACCCCGAGTAACCAGACTCGGATCAATCCATCAATGCGCAGCGGTGGTTAAATAGTGCTGTGCTCACCTCGCTCCAATTAAACCATCATTCCTGAGAGATCCCTTTGTGCCGCCGTCTCCCCGCCGGGCCGCTCCGGCCGCGGGCGGTGGCGATGGTGGCGATGGCACAGGGGACTCTCCCTTCTCCTGCCACGCTCAGAGCCGCGCTGCCCGCGGGCGCGGAGGGGTGCGGAGGTTCCCGCAGGCTGGCCGCTCGGGAGCTCGGGAGAGGATGAGCCCCGGGGAGCACGTGTGGTTCGATTCCGAGGTGCAGGCGGAGCGGTGGGGAGCAGAGCGCTGCGCTGCTGGTGCCTCACTCCCTATGCATGGCTGTGCTGCTCGGTCAGCCCTGCCCGCGGCTGTGTCCGGCGGCACCACGGCCCGATGGAGGCTCCGCTCTCCCGGGAGCAGGGATGCCTCCAATCCCTGACCCCCTGAGGATCGTGGCTGCTTCCCCAGCACTCTCCAACAATCAGCTGGGGAGATGCAGTGGCTGAGGCTCAGCTTCATCCCTCCCATCCCACAGGGACTCAGCCCCATCCGAGCCCCCGGAAAGCTCCGAGTCCCCTACAGCCGCAGCCCTTTCTCTGTAGCCTTGCGCTAACGGCTGGGCGGATGCCAAAATTCTCCCTTTCCCACCTCCGAGGGGCTGCACGGGGCTGCCTGGCCGGGGAGGCTGTCCAGGGCCATTCCAGAGGGTGCAGGAAGTTGGGAAGAGCCCGGGGAGCGCAGCAGCAGCAGGGCCTGGCGGGAACCCGCGCAGCAGAGCCGGGTATTGATTGCCCATTGATCCCATGCAACCACATTCTGCAGCGGCTGCTGTCCTACATTTCAATCCCACACCTTCGCCTCTGACTTTAATGGGCTTCATCACAGCCCAAAGCTTTATTTAACCAAGAGGGGAGGGAACCGCAGGCGGCTGCCAGAAATCAGAGCAGCCGGGTCCCCGGGGTCTGCCCGGGCACAACTGGGTCCTGCGGATCCCTCCTAGCTCCCAGGACAAGTTCTCTGGGTATTTTAGGGGATGTGGATGTCCCCACAGCCGCACAGCCCTGAGGGGAGGGTGCTCTGTGTGTCGGCGACAGCACCAGGCTCTCCAGCAGCGCTGCCACCTCCAGGTCTCTCTGCAGCCTATCCGGCTGTACCTGCACGGCTCCATCTCCCGAACAAAGGGCTCCAACCGCTGCCGGAAGGGCAAAATGAAGCTCCACCTTAGCGGGGATCTGCATAATAACGTGTGTGGGAGCGCTGCCACCACCCCACGGCCCAGATGTGAGGTTACAGACGACACGAACCCCCCCACGACAGCTGGGAGATGAATATGGAGGAGCTGGGTCCGGTTAGGGATGCCTGCATCTTCCATGGGCGTTCCTTGAGTATCCATCAATGCAAATCGATGTGACGGCGATCCAGAGTGTTGGGATTCAGCTCCTGTGAGCAGCCTGGGGGGCTGGAAGCAGGGAGACAGCGCAGTCAGAGCAGGGAAGTACGGAGGGAAACGGGATGGGGTCACCCCGAGAGCAGGGATGGAGAGGGCAGGAGTTTCAGGATGGCCAAATCCTCCTGGACAAGGATCCTGCGAGATGGGAATCCTGAGAGAAGGAAGCAGTGGCAAGGAGGGATGGTTAGTGCTCCAGGCCTGCTCAGGCAGATGGTCTTGGTAGAGGCAGGGCAATGTCCTTGCTGTTCCTCCTCCTTTTCCAGGTGTTCCTGGACTCTGTGGGACTCTGTGGGTGCCAGGCTGCTGACTTTCCCCAACACCATCCCAGCGATACAAAAATGTCTCCCCAGAGGCTGCCAGCAGCTCAGGTGAGCCGTGGCTGGGAGCAGGAAGAGATGCAGGACATGAGAGCAGGGGAGAAGGAGGACTAGGGAAGAGAGATGGACAACCTGAGAGCAGGAGGACCAGGGAGCAGGATGGATGGAGGACCTGGAAAGAAGAGAAATGGAGGACCTGGGAACAGGAGGGGTGGAGGGCCTGGGCACTGGGAAGTGCCCAAGAACACTTCAAGCTTTCCTGGTGCAGCAGGTTCACAGCCCAGCTCCACTGCCCCTTTCAGGTCTCATCTCCAGAAACCTCTCAGGGCTGATTTCAGTGGGAGAAGCTTGAAGCCAATGCCAGCCTCTTCCAAAGAGCTCCCACTGTCTTCCCATCGTCCCCCTGTTCCAAGGCAGCTCCCAGCCCTCACTCCTGCTCCCTCCCTGGGGCAGAATATGGATGCTGTGTTTATTTTTGATTTATGCCAAGCCAAAAAAGAAATACATTTTCTTCAATTATTAATCAGTGAGGTGTGAGAGGGGGGCACGAGCTGGAATTAACTCCATGACCTTTGGGGGTGTGGTTTTAGTTCCCTGCCTCCCTCCACACCACACCACACCACACCCCAGCACGTGTTCCCAGTCCTCTCTGCAGGAACAGAGCTGCTTCGGTGAACGAGCCCCTGGCAGATGTCCCCAAGCTGCTGAGGGTGTTTAGGTGACAGGGACAGTGCACGATGCAGGCACCCAGCTCACACTACAGGGACATCCAGAGCCATCCTGGCCGTGTGTGTGTGTGTCACATCTACTCCCTCACAGGACCTCAGCCCAAATGGGGTCTCGGCTGTTGATCTCCCTTCCTGGCCCTGCCCTGTCCCACCACACCTTCCTTGGTGCCTCAGGGGCTTTGGCTGCCTGTTGGTCACACAGAATCATGGAGTCACTGAGGTTGGAAAAGACCTCTGAGATCATTGGGTCCAACCTGTGACTGATCCCCACCTTGTCCCCAGCCCAGAGCACTCAGTGCCACATCCAGATGTTCCTTGTGCACCTCCAGGGATGGGGACTCTGCCACCTCCCTGGGCAGCCCCTGCCAATGGCTGACCAACCTTTCCATGAGGAAATCCCTCCTGAAGTCCAACCCGAATTTCCCCTGGCACAGCCTGAGGCTGTTCCCTCTCCTCCTGTCCCTGTTCCCTGGGAGCACAGCCTGACCCCCCCCAGCTGTCCCCTCCTGTCAGGAGTTGTGCAGAGCCAGAAGGTCCCCCTGAGCCTCCTTTTCTCCAGCCTGAGCTCCTTTCCCAGCTCCCTCAGCTGCTCCTGGTGCTCCAGACCTTTCCCAGCTCCATTCCCTTCCCTGGACACACTCCAGCCCCTCAATGTCTCTCTTGCAGTGAAGTCAGAACTGGACACAGCACTCGAGGTGTGGCCTCAGCAGTACCCAGCACAGAGGGACAATCCCTGCCCTGGCCCTGCTGGCCACACTGGTTTTGATACAAGCCAGGTGCCATTGGCCTTCCTGACTGGGCACAGGTCCTTGGGCAGGGTGGGACACCCCAATCCCACCTCTGCTACTACACTGCCACTGTCCTACAGGGAGACACAGCAGGACTGGGTGCCCCACAGCTCCCCACACTCCTCTGGGTGCCCTCAGTGAGTTCCCAGTCAGGACAGACACAACATCTCCCTCTGCCTCCTTTGGCTCTTGGCTTCTACTCTTGGCATTGAATGCCCAATTCTAGGCGTCTTAGGAGGCTTTGGCAAGAAGGCGGCTGGGCAGGAGAGGAGATTTGATGGACTTCTCCTCCACCCTGCTGCCTTGAAAACACCCCCTGAGCCAAAGCCCAAGGCTAGAGCTCACCCTACCTTCCTCGGAAGGGCTGGGAGGCCCCAAGTCCAGCAGGACAAGGCAAAGTTGGCCTTGGGAAGTTGGAGCATCTCTGGCGCAGGCGCGCTCTGGGCTCCCTGCCCCCTCCTGTGCCGCTGCCTCCCTCCCTCCCCAAAGCAGCACTGCGGCAGCAGCACCAGCAAACTGATCAAGGCGAGAGGACTGATCAATAGGCGTATTGAGCACTGTTCAAGGTACGGCGATTTTTGCGGATTCAGTGCTAACCTCACACCAGAGCCCAGAGCTGCCTCCTCTCCCTCGGTACCCGCTGGGCCACCCCCTTCCAGCCCATGTCCCTCCTGGGGGACAGCCAGCCTGCTCCCAGGAGGAAGCAGACACCTTGCAGGCTCGAGGTGCTGGTGGCACTTTCAGCTGGAGAGACAGGGGACAGTGAGCAGCTCCTGGGGGAAACTTCTTCACAGTGGGTTCATGCCACAGTCTTGGGGACAACTTTGTTCTTGGGGTTCAGACACTCTTAGAGAGGTGCAACCAAGCCATGAGATTCCCAGGGATGGATGAGCTGGGGTCGTTGTGATGGTGGGAAGAAGAGAACAACCACCTCAGGTTGTCCTTGACTAGCAGGGGAAGGGGGATTCTGCCCCTCTGCCCACTCAGGTGAGACCTCACCTGCAGAGCTGCCTCAGCCCTGGGGAACAACATCAGCAGGACATGGAGCTGCTGGAGCCAGGCCAGAGGAGAACACGGAGATGCTCCAAGGGCTGGAGCCCCTCTGCTCTGGGACCAGGCTGGGAGAGCTGGGGGTGTTCACCTGGAGAACAGAAGGCTCTGGGAGACCTCAGAGCCCCTACCAGGGCCTGAAGGGGCTCCAGGAGAGCTGGAGAGGGACTGGGGACAAGGGATGGAAGGACAGGACACAGGGAATGGCTTCCCACTGCCAGAGGGCAGGGATGGATGGGATATTGGGAAGGAATTATTCCCTGTGAGGGAGGTGATGCTCTGGCACAGATTGCCCACAGCAGCTGTGGCTGTCCCTGGATCCCTGGCAGTGTCCAAGGCCAGGCTGGACAGGGCTTGGAGCAGCCTGGGATGGTGGAAGGTGTCCCTGCTCATGGCAAGGGGTGGAACTGGATGAGCTTTGAGGTCCTTTCTGCCCCAACTCATTCCATGATTCTCTGAGAGCCATCTGCAGCTCATGGGCTCAACCAAAGGCAATACTGGGACAAAGGAAACCTCCAGCAGCCCCAACTTCCTGCAGTGATTGGATGGAAAATGCAGGATGATCAGAGACCCAGCCCGTGCTCCCTGGCATGGCAGGAGATGCCTCTGGAAGGGACCTGCACAGCCCTGGCTGGGAGTTCCTGGGCTGCAGCTCCCAGGAGAAGCCCATGGGATTTGCTCCTGGCTCGGGGTCTGGCAGCATCACCCGCGCTGAGGTTTTGATGGAAAAGGATTTTCACATTTAGCATCCCCGAGCTCGCTGACAGCCACGAGGGGAGGGATGGGGAAGGCAGATAGCCCAGAGAGGCTGATAAGGTGCTGAGAAAGATAACAGAGAAATTGAACAGAACTTCATGTGAAGAGCTGCTGCTTTAAACCTGTCCCAGCCCCTTCGCTACTGAGCACGGAGGGATATTACACCTTGTGAGGTAAAAATAGCACATTTAATGAAGCTGGGAAAATGTCAATTGTATTTGGTTGGAATTGCAGAGACCTCATTTCCATGTTCCCTGTGAAAATGCTTTGGCTTTGGAACAGATATGAAAGCTCCACACGTTGATCTGCAAAAAGAGCTTTGAGCCAGAAAAGCAGTAGGAACCAAACACAAAACCTTGTCCCACACCCCCAGGTTTGACCATTATCACTCTCACACAGCTCAGGGGTTCAGATTTGGTAACCTAAGGGAAAAAAGAGTACATTAACCCTGCTAAACTTGTGATAGAAATTTGCCATCTAAGCTGAATTCTGCTCCAAAATTGAGGGCGTTTGGGAATGACTGGTGAAGGGAATGGGAGATCATCCAGGCCTGCAAATGCATTTAGGGGGAAAGGGATGGACTGTTAGCCTCTCGGATGCTGCCTTTGATTTAGGAGGAAGGGAAATGTGTGTCTCTGGTGAGGAAGGAAATGTCTTTGCTCACTTTAACCTGGAGGGAAGGACGTGTCCTGGCCCCTGTCCCAGTGCCGCTCCGGGAGGACAGTGCCGGTATGGATTTTCAAGGGAGGAGAGCAGTGGGGAGGGCGGGGATGCCGCCGGTGCCATTTCATTTCGCTCAGCAGCACTCAGCTCACTCGCTCTCCAAACGGGCCCATCCGTCACGCTCCTCGTTAGGGAAAATCTATTCTAAAAATCTCTAATTTTTATTTTAAAGTCTAACAGAGCTCGGTGGTAATTTTCACTTTAAATAACGATTACACGCTTTGAAGTACAAGGTGTGCCTGAGTGCCCCTGCCAGGAGTGGGGCCTGACTGCTCCCTCCCCTCTGGGTAGGACCCAGGTGATTGTGCCCAGTGCTCCACAAGTGCAATTCCCATTTACACCCCTTAAGTCAGTGCTTTTTATATTCAGAAGGAGAGATTTTGAGCAAACTTTTCATTGGCAAGTGCTGACATCAGGCTTGAGGCAGAGATGGTGACACAAACTCCATCTCTGCTCACAGAGGGGCTTTGGGAAGGAGCAGCTCTGAAACCCTGAGTGAGATGTGCCACCTTCCAGGCAGAGCCTGAGAAAAAAGGTGTAGAATAAAAGGGGCTCAGCCCTGAGGTTTCTCACCCTGTTCCCATCTCTCATCTCCCCTGCTCTCTGCTGATCCCTTCCAGTGCTATTTTCCATCTCCCTGCCTCCAAAACATGACCCAGGAGCCACCATTGGGCACCTGGAGAAGCTGGGCTGGCTCTGTAGTGTCCCTGGAAAAGCCTTCTGCTAAAGAATGGGATTTCCCATGGGAGCTGCCAGGGTGCTCCTCAGGGATATTCTCTTGTTGGGAGCATCATCTTCTGAGCCAGGATCTCCCTGTCCTGCCAGGGAGCTTGCAGTGCCCAAGGACAGCACAGGGAAGAGCCCAGCTCTGCTGAGGAAGTTGCACATTTGCTGCAGCCCAGCAGAGCCCTGGAAGCTTGGCTGGAGTTGGAGCAGAACATTCAGGGAGCACTGGGAGAGAGCTGGACACTCATCAGGTCACTCCTGGGCTGGAGCTGGGACAGCCACCAGGATTTGGGCAGGACTGGAAATCCTCCCTGGAAACAGGAGCTGCTCTGGAGTTTTCCCTCATCCTCCTCCTCTGTTTGCATCTGCTGAGCCACTCTCCAGCCCTCAGCTCCATCCATTCCTGATCTCCATCCAGCCCTCAGCTCCACCTATCTCTCAGCCCCCCCTCCATCCAGCCCTGACCTCCATCCAGTCCTGAGCTCCATCCAGCTCAGCTCCATCCACCCCTGAGCTTCATCCAGCCTCAGCTCCACCCCTGCCTGAGCTCCACCAACCCCTCATCTCCATCCACTTCCATCCATCCATCCATCCATCCATCCATCCATCCATCCATCCCTCAGCTCCATCCAGCCCTGACCTCCATCCATCCCTCAGTTCCATCCAACCCTCAGCTCCATCCAGCCTCAGCTCCATCCAGCCTCAGCTCCACCAACCCCTCATCTCCATCCAGCTCAGCTCCCTCCATCCCTCAGCTCCATCCAGCTCAGCTCCATCCATCCCTCAGCTCCATCCATCCTCCCAGCTCCATCCAGCCCAACTCCAGCCACTCTCCTCCACGTCACCTCATCACACAAGGTCTCAGCCGCCCGAGCAGGGCTGCCTCAAGCTGCTCAGACCTCCCAGGCAAACAAACTCTGCTCCCTGTTCCCTGCACCCATCCAGCCCCGTCCATCCCCACTTTCCCTGGCAGATTCCAGCTCCCCCTTGGCCTGGCTGGTACCTGGAGAATCCTTGGGGAGGGTCTGCCAAGGCCTGGCGAACCCACCCAAGCAACAAACAGAGAAAGAGATGCAAGGATGGAAAATTCCCCTTCATAATTAATAAATGAAGAATATTGTTGTTAATCGATGTAGCTGTGAAGAGAATATCGATCCCAGCCTCATGCTATTTTTTGTGCGGCTTAGATTTTTACACCTCATTTAGAGGCAGGTCTCTCTGGGGAACTCTTAACACCAAAAGATATTTGCAGGAGTCCAAAGTAGAAGGGAAGAAAAGGGGGGAAAAAGATTAATTATTACCAGAGCTGGAGAATTATGTGTGTGTCCCATTGTGGCCAACTGCAGCACGGATTTGAATATTTGATTAATAGCGATTCTAGCCGGGGTTGATAACTCATCTCCACGCTGGGTATTTAATAAACAAGTGGGAGCCATTAGAAACATTTTTAATATTAATCTCAGGAAATTATGCTTATGAAGGCCAACCCTTTGCCTCTTGGGATTATGCAAGGAGGATATTCTGCTCGCTTGCCTCACTCCATCTTTGGGTGGTTTAAATCCCTCCATCCCTCAATTTTCCTTTTCCAAGATGGATAAATCCAGAGTTGGAAGTGGCACTGGTTAAAGCACTGAGCGAGGAGCTCTCATTAGCACCAAACCTTTAAGAAAGAGCCAAGGAGATATTGGGATGGGCAGTGGGAGCAGCAGCTGGAGGGCTGCTGGGGAGCTTCTGTGAGGTCTCAGTGCAAGGCTGGGTTTGCTCCAGGAGGGATTTCATTCCAGCTGCTGGTTCCTGGCTCTGGGATGAGGCAGAGCAGGAGCTGTGTGTCCCTGTGTCCAACCACACATGGTGGGGACATGGCCCAACCTTCTGGAGTTGAGCAGACTCAAGAGCAGGTCAAAGAGCTGAGAGGAGAGATGGCATTCCTGAAAACCCATGGGAGGCAGCAAGAGGTCCTGGGACAAGGCAAACCCTCAGGGACACGACAGCTTGTCCTGGCTCCCAGGAGATGCTGCTCCAGCAAACCATGCTGGGGGTGTCCCAGTTGGAGCAGGGGATGCACAGAGTGCTGGGAGATGGGAATATGAGCCATGAAACCTCCGTCAGGCAGTCAGGGATCCCTCCTGCCCCAAGGCTTTCTGAGATGGCTGGGAAGGGGAGAAATTAATCCCTGAACAGGAGGGTGGTGGCGGATCCTGCTCCACATGGGTTCTGCCAGTGCCACCTGGAGTTTGGGTGTGGAGGATGTTCAGACCAGGCTGGTAAATTTAGGTCAGATTTCAGCCAATAAGGAGGGGAGAAAGTGTGAGGGAAAAAAAAGAGAAATTAGAAAATACCAAATGTTTGGCTTTCCACTGTCACAAAACCTTCCCCAGAATAAACACAGGGTCCCACAAAAGGGGAGGCTGAGCCTGGCTGAGGTGGGTTAAACTCAGCATTTAGGAACGATGCAAAGGTGACCCTTTCTGTCAGGGCAGAGGAGTGGGATTCTTCTCAGCAAGGCAAGGAGAGAGTTTTAAAATCCCTTCCAAGCCAAACCATCCCATGATTCTATGAAAGCAGCAGCCCCCAGGCTGTTATGGACAGGCATCCATGGTGTTTGCTGGATGTGAGAGGGCAAAATGCATCCTTGCTCCAAAAAAAACCCCAAGGTACTGCTTAGTAGATGGAGAAAATAGCAAGGGATGAAGGAATGTGCGCAGGGATGGAAGAGGATGGGACAGGGATGTCCCACCCCTGACAGGGTGCTCCCAAAATGAGTCACTGCAACTTTCTTGGGGACGGTTCTGTCACCTCTGTCTGTGGGAGCCTCAGGACAGGGGCAATCGGGAGGAGCTGTCAGAGGCAGGCTCAGAAACGGGAGCGGCAGGGCCGGGATGAGCTCCCTCCTCCACACTCCAGCAGGGCTCACGCATCCATCTCCTCCTTCGGCCGTGATAGGCCCTGGTGCTGCAGATCCATGCAGATCAATGCAAAATTAATTAGAGTAATCAACTCAGCTGTACCACAGAGATCATACAGGCAGGGTTTTAGGTGACTAATTGGTGGAAGCTGACAGCCAGTGTCCCCGGTGTCTTAGAGGTATTAACACTTTTTTCTCTGTAGATTAATTACCTTTTTCCACCTTTCACTTGATGGGGCTGTCTGTGCTGCGCTGTTTGGGGTGAGCAGGGAGGGAGGCTGAGCCTGAGGAGCATCCCATGGAGCTGCTCCCGGATTTGGGAGCAGGCAAGCCCGGGTTCCACTGGGGAGCACAGCTTTGGCACCAGCAGCCTGATTTTGGAGTAGGATTTGTGTCCCTGTGCCCCCGCTGAGCCTCCATTCCTGTGCCATGGCAAAGATCCCCTTGTGCACTTTTACAAGGGGATACTCTCTGTTGTGCCCAGCTGATCCGTGGACCCTCCACATCCCTCCTCTTGTGCCTGGGACCAGGGTTGACACTGCTGGAACATATTTTGGCCAAGGCTGAGACCCACCCTGCCAGTCTGAGGCTGATTCACAGCTCTACCAGGAGGTTAAAAGGTGGATTTGTTCAAATAACAGCACAGGGGCTCTGGGATAGAGACCTAATGAGACTCTGGTGCTGCTGGAATAGGAGCTGGGAGCCTGGCAGAGGCTCTTAAGAGCCAGGGTAATTAATCACCACCAGTTAGCTAGCACCAGAGATGAGTGTTCCATCACCTGGACTCTAAGTTGCCACTGGGCAACTTCCTGCTGAGAGTGCCCTGGCTTGGATGGAAATTATGGCAAGAGAGGGAGAGGAGAAAAACTCAGCACTGCTGAGGCCTCACCTCAAATCCTGTGTCCAGTTCTGAGCCTCTCACTGCGAGAAACACCATGAAGGGCTGGAGGACTTCCAGAGAGGGAAATGGAGCTGGGAAAGGGTTTGGAGCACCAGGAGAGCCTGAGGGAGCTGGGAAAGGAGCTCAGCATGGAGAAAAGGAGGCTCAGGGGGACCTTCTGGCTCTGCACAACTCCTGACAGGAGGGGACAGCTGGGGCGGTCAGGCTGTGCTCCAGGGAACAGGGACAGGAGAGGGGACTGCCTCAGGCTGTGCCAGGGGAAGTTCAAATTGGATATTGGGAAAATTTCATCACTGAAAGTGTGGTCAGGAATTTAAACAGGCTGTCCAGCGAGGTGGCAGAGTCACCATCCCTGGAAGTGCTCAAAAAGCAGAGATGTGGCACTTCCCCATCTGGCTCAGTGGGCAGGGAGGTGTTTGATCGAAGGCTGCACTTGATGATCTTGGGATCTCCTTGGGAGACTTTCCCAGCCTCAATGATTCTCTCATTCTGTGATTCTACAAAAGTCCCTTGTGATGCTCCTGGTGGCCTTCACCCCTCTGAGCCTGGGGAGGGAGGAGGAATCTCCCCTTGGCAGTGACAGATGAGGGGCCAAAGCACAGGTGGGTAAGCAAAGATATTTCCTGCCTTAATGAAACATGTCCAAGGCATCAGTTGGACATGGGGGAAGGTGGCAGAGCTCTTCATGGATCTCAGCATCTCAGCACTGAAACCAGTTGAGCCCTTGGGTGTCACTTGTCCCTGGAATCACAGGAGAGGTGGTGAGGGATCTCTGCCAGGCCAGGTCAGCAGCAGCTTTCCCAGCCATGTCTCGGTGTTTGGCTGTCCAAAGAGAAGGTGTTAAATCCAGACCAGGCACCACTGAGGCCACCAGAGAAGGATCTGCACCCTCAGAGAGCCATTTGTCCTCTCTGACGGCAGATGTCCGATAGCCAGGATGAATGGTCCTCTCGAGGAGGACAGATGTCCCCACCCAGCTGCCATGGCCACCTCGAGCTCATCCTGCTCAGGGGCTGGGAGATGGATCCTGCCACCATTGATCCAGGGCTCAATCTCAGGAGCAGCTGTTATTGGCAGGGATAACAGAGAGGGGAGAGGGAAGTAGCAGTCAGGGAAGCAAAAGCAAAGTCTCCCAGCCCAGGAGGTTCATGGGCACAGCGCTGGTGAAATGGAGCTGTTTTTTGGATAAGCAGGGAAGTGTGGGGTCAGCAGAAGTTGTTATTTGTTACAGGAGCACCCAGAGAGGGTTGTCATGCCAAGGGACAGTCAATATCTGCTCTGAGGAGCTCAGCAGCCTGGACAGGCAATGGATTTGAACTGAAAGAAAGAAAGAAGGGTTAGATTGGAGATTGGGAAGGAATCGTTCCCTGGGAGGGTGGTGAGGCCCTGGCACAGGGTGCCCAGAGCAGCTGTGGCTGCCCCTGGATCCCTGGCAGTGTCCAAGGCCAGGCTGGGCAGGGCTTGGAGCAGCCTGGGATAGTGGAAGGTGTCCCTGCTTGGGACTGGATGAGCTTTAAGGTCCTTTCCCACCCAAACCCCTCCATGACTCTACAATGACAGCCTGGGTGACCTGCAGAGCTGGTGACCAGTGACTCTGGGGTAGAGCTGACATCTGACTCCAGACCTCAGCAGCATGAGACTCGCATCAAAACCTTGGTCCTCCCTTTGTGTTTACTTTTCCTAGAATAAAAAAGCCAAACTCTGTGCCTTTCCTGCAAAAGAAAAGGCAACTTTTCCAAGAAAAGTGCCTCTCTTCCCATGTGGCTTCAGTCAGCCTCCTCCAAAAATCCAACTTCCAGATGTGCTGGCTTCGCTGGGAAGGAGTTTAGGGTGGTGAAAGGAATCCTGCAGAGAGGGCAGCACTGTGTCCCACAGCAGCACTCATGTCCCCCACCCCAGCAGGACCTCATGCCCCAAGACAGGGTGGGCAGAAGCTGCTCCTGCCCATGATCCCTGTGTCAGTTCCCAATTCCTGGTGAGCCACAGCACCCATGGGCTCCATCAGACACCACCCCACACCCCAGCCCATCCCCGGAGTGCAAATCCTCTCCCGGCTCGTGCAGTGACCCTGCCGCCACCTCGCAGGCAGGCAGAGGGCTGAAGGAGGGGCATTATTCCCTCCTCAGCTCCCAGCACTTTAGAGAGCTTTCATCCCTGAAAGCTTCGGCGGGGAAGAAAGGAGAGTGGCCTGAGCCCGGCAGCACAGTAAGTGCTTTCCTTTTTAACAAAGCCCCAGCGAGGGGGAGGACGGAGCAAGGACTGAGCTGGCCCTGCACCAGCTCCAGGCACGACCCCTCCCGCCACGGCTTATCGGGATTTGCCCATCCTTAAAAATAAATCTTCCCCCGTTTCCTTTTAGAGGGCCTTTCAAGCCGTATCCCCCAGGTCCTCGTGGAGGGTAATGAACGCGCAAGGCAGGGCTTAGAGCTGCCTGAATTATTCATTCCGAATAATATTTGTGGCCCTTTCCTTCTCGTGCTGAATCAATGGAGAATTTATGGGTGAGGATCCCCACTGCTGGAGGGCAGTTGGCTGTGGGGACAGCAATATTTGCCAAAAATGGGGGATTCACCACGCTTTCCCTGGGTCTCCAGCGCAGAGATCCCCAGCCCAGGCACAGCCACAGGGATTGTGCTCGTTGTTGGCCAAAGTCAGGACAGGCCTGGGGAAGGCACAGAAGCAAAAGGGGAGGATGATCTGTGTGGGAATGGTGACTTCAGATCCCACCTGAACCTCTGGGTGACCCCATGCACAGGGACACTACAGACACCCTGAGGTCACCTGGCAGAGCACAGTGCTGTCTGAGATGTCTCCTCACAGCCCTGCTGGCTCACTCAGGAAGCTGGGGTTGGCAGCCTGGAGCAGGGCCTTCACTTTGTGAGGAAGCTCTTGGAGGAACTGAAAGCAGAACGGTGCTCCTGGGACAGCTCTGCACATGGTGCAGCCACTGCAGTGCTTTAGGGAACTGCGGGGCAGGAGTCCAAGGAAACCTCCAGCAGAACACCTGAATCCTCTTCCCACTTCTCCTGCTGGCTCTGAGTTCTCCAACCTGGAGCAGGGCAAGAGGAAGTCACATTTCTTCTCTGCCCTGCTGCAATGATCCCTCACCCCCCCCCCCATCCCATCCCATCCCATCCCATCCCATCCCATCCCATCCCATCCCAAGAGATAGAGATGTGTTTCTCAGAGCTTCTTTTTGAGGGAATTGCAGTTTTAACCCTGAACTGGAGAGTTTTGTGGGGATCCATCCCATCTTTGTGCTTTTTCCCCTACCAGGGATGAGGTTCCCGCCAGCAGCAACACCAGAGCAGAGGAGTCAGAGCTCCATGGATAATTCTCACTGCAGAGCCACTGAGGAGCTCTGGGGATGGGGATGTCTCCCCTTTCTCAGCTGCTTTTGGGGTGGGAAGAGCAGAGGGACCTCACAAGGGATCAACTGCAGTAGGCTCAGACCTGGTCTGGATTTAAACAACAGATCATGGAATCGTGGAACGGTTTGGGTTGGAATGGACCTTAAAGCCCATCTTGTTCCACCCTCTGCCATGGGCAGGGACACCTCCCACCAGACCAGGTTGTCCAAGATGGCCTTGGACTCTTCCAGGGATGGCACAAGGTCTGATCATGCTCAGCCATGTGCAAACTGTGCTGACCACAGGGAATTTCAGGTCAGCTTTTGCTCCAGCAGCAATTCCTGAGATGTAAACCTTGGCTTTGGGATCTGAGATTTGCACCTGCACTCTGTCCACCCAAAAAATCCTCCAAGAGGGCTTCACAAACCTCCAAACCTCCCCACACAGCTCCCCCAAATCCCAGCAGTGGTGGAGCTGAGCCCAGGGTCTCATTGTTTGTCATCTACCACCTCCAAGTCACAGCAAGAAGGTGGCTGTCGCTTGTCAGGGTGGCACGGTGTCATCCCGGCGATGGCCCGGGGCTGGCCCACGGGAAGAAGAAGAGCCCCAATGCAGTTTTGACAACGAGGCCATCAGTTAAGTGCTCTGTGTGGATATTTCCCCCTCTCTCTATTGTTTATTATTGGAAGTTACAAGTAGCTAAAGACCTCCCCAATTATCTGGGAGCCACTTAAGAGCAATTGAGCACCTGTCACCCACTGAATGGGCTGCCTCGCCCTAATGACAGGAGAGGAGAAAAGCTGCAGGTCAGCAGTGCCGGGATGCCGGCAATTTACAGCCGAGCAGAGCCAGCTCCCAGCGCCGAGACGGGAAACAACCACGCCAAGAGGCAGGAGGGGGAAAGGAAGCGGGATGAGTCTCCCAAGGGCTCCCTCGTGGGATGGGTGGGAGACTCGATGACCACAGCTTGAGGGTCACTGCGTGGACAGTGGAGCTCTGCAGCATCCCAGGGGATGTGGAGCAGGTCGTGCCATTAACGGCTCAGTCCTGTAAATAGGAGAGAAAAAACTCCCAGGAATCATTCACTGACCATCAGCCAGCGTGAAAAAAATTACCTGTGCTTTTTTCTCTGCTTGTGGTGGCACACTAGGGTTTGTTTTCGGCTGCTGGAAGGGCTGGAGGTGTCGCAAACCCCCAGCACAGAGCTGAACCTACAGGGTTGTGACTGCATTTCCCTTATAAGGCCACTGCAGACAGCTTTAGACATGAAAACCTTTGCTTTTGAGGCGTCACTTGGATGAGATTCATTATAATTTCCATGTAATAGAAATGTATCAAGTGGGTCAATTGCATAGAATGGTGTGGAAAAAAACCTACACAATACCAGCCAAAGCTGAGGTGATGTATCCCCATCAAGAATGAGAAAATATGCATGCAAAATATCCTAAAAACCGTGTTGTAGGAAGGAGGCTGCACTCCGCTCTCTGGAACAAAGCCTGAACCCATCCTCTCCCCTCCAGCTGTGCCTCAGGAGCAAGTGGGAACCTCCTTCCCTGGAAGAGTTGAGGTTTTCCTCCTGAGAGAAGAAAGGTGCCCATGCATGAACACCTTCTCCTGCAGACAGCTCTGGGGTTGTGGAGCAAGGATGTGGGGAGAGGCTGGTGGAACCCTCGACAGGCATCCCCCAGGCTGGGAGTGTGCCCGGGAAGTGGGGGGCTGGGAATGGGGGAGAAGGTGCCAACCTGGAAAAGTTCATTGATAGAAACATAAAATTAAAATAATTTGCGTCAATTCTGCTGAGTGGCTGTTAGGCCTAATTGTTATTGACTCGTCACTGTAATTATTAAGGCTTACACAGAGCTGGGCTGGCAAAGCAGGTGGGTTTGGGACCCCCAACACTCAGAGTGTCCCCCCACATCCCTGGGAAGGGGACAGGGACGTGTCAGCTCCTTGATTCTTGGGAGCAGCCCCCAAAAGTCACCAGTGGAGCAAAGGGGGGAATTTGGCCCATTTTTGGTGTACAGGAACAAGGGGGAACATGGAGAATGGCTGAAGGAGGGGAAAACCCAAGGCAGATGGGAGGAATGGGGAAGGCTGAGCATGCAGCCCCACAGAGCCCATGGAGGCTGCCAGGGCTGTTTGCTCAGTGTGGGGCTGGGAGATTTCCTCCCCTCCTTCCTCCGGCCTTTGTTTCTGCTGCCAGCACAGACCCCAAGCAGCAGAGGAGGCTGATCAATAGGAACACGGTGTTTGCATGGATCATACATGCGAAGAGCACGTTCCCGGATCAATGCCGAGGTCTCGCAGAAGGAGAGGAAGGGAGGGGAAAGCAAACCCACCCTGGCAGGATGCGCCTGGCCACAGGATGTTCCGTTTCCATGGCGATGGGCTCTTCTCCCACCACCCTGGCCTGTCCTCTGCGGCCATGCTGGGGACCCCTCTCAGCACCCCAAGGCAGGGCAGCTGTCCCACCAACATCCCCACCTGGTGAGGGGTGTCCTGGTGCCCTCATGGCCTCAGGGATGGGGCTCAACCCCCCAAGCTGGCTCTGCCCCTCACGTGAAGGGACAATGAGGTGTCACCATCGTCCATCCAGCAGTGGAGAAGAAGCTCATCCTGTTTTCCCTCCCTCCCACAGGCCACAGCTGAAACCACAGCTCCCAGCTGCCCTTGGGCCCGTGTGGATCCCAGCTCCACCTCCCTACCTGCCTCCTTCCCCGGGGGCTCCCAGGAATTAATTAGATCATGTCTTTAAAGTGCTCTGGCAATGAAAAGCACTTGAGAAAAGTGGTCAGAAACCTGAACGGAGCCAGAGCTTGCCCAGCCAAGGATGGACATCACCTGCTTTGTTTGCATGCAAGGAAAGACCCCCTGAGCCACAAATCCTCCTGAAGGCCCCCAGAGCAGCTCTTGGGGGTTTGCCCAGGCTGTGGGACCCTGGGGTGCTCTGGCCCAGCCTCCCCACTGGGTTCACCTGTGCCTGGCTGTGCACAGAGGAGGGAGGTTGGCACTGCAGCAGAGGCAGCCAATAATTCCCAGCCAATAAAGTTATCTAAGGGTAATCATTAAGCCCTTACGAGCAATGCAGCTTGTGTGGAGCTGGGGGGAGCACGAGAGAGGCACTGCTGCAAATGTCCTTGCAGCCAGCGGCTGACCTTGGCCAGGCACAGCCATGCGGTGCTTCCAAAGCCACTCTGAATTTGGGGATGGGATGGCACTGCAGGGAAGGTCTCCTTGCCAGGAGTCAAAGGCCTTGTGGTGGCCACCATGGCCACCCCCATGTGTCCCTCTTGCAGCGAGGAAAGGGCACAGGGTGGTGGAGGAGGATGGGGAGGAGCTGGTTGGAAGTGGGACAGGCTGGAAGCACTCGGGGTCACAATGAGAGCTCTGGAATATCAGCCACCCATCCCTGAAGGTCAGCCCTTGTCCTGGGCAAACTGTGGATGAAAGGCTGCCCCAGCCATGGGCACTGAGCCCCAGAAACCCCCCTGTGCTGGGCTGAGCCCCCAGTGTGGGCAGCAGGGGAGGGGGGATTCTGCCCCTCTGCCCACTCAGGTGAGACCTCACCTGCAGAGCTGCCTCAGCCCTGGGGAACAACATCAGCAGGACATGGAGCTGCTGGAGCCAGGCCAGAGGAGGCCATGGAGATGCTCCAAGGGCTGGAGCCCCTCTGCTCTGGAGTCAGGCTGGGAGAGCTGGGGGTGTTCACCTGGAGAAGAGAAGGATCCAGGAAGATCTCAGAGCCCCTTGCAGGGCCTAAAGGAGCTCCAGGAGAGCTGGAGAGAGACTGGGGACAAGGGATGGAGGGACAGGACACAGGGAATGGCTTCCCACTGCCAGAGTACAGGGTTAGATGGGATATTGGGAAGGAATTGTTGGCTGTGAGGGTGGGGAGGCCCTGGCACAGGTTGCCCAGAGCATCTGTGGCTGCCTCTGGATCCCTGGCAGTGTCCAAGGCCAGGTTGGACAGGGCTTGGAGCAGCCAGGGATGGTGGAAGATGTCCTTGCCCATGGCAAGGGGTGGGACTGGATGGGCTTCAAAATCTCTTTTAACCCAAACCATTCTGTGATTCTGTGAAATCTCACCCTTGGAGCACCAGAACTGCTTCCCAAAGCAGCAGCCCACAGTGCTGGCAGCCTCTGGGCAGAGCTGCCATCCAAGCATCTCTGATAGGATTTGCACCACCTTGGCCCCTGCTATTGTGTGAAACATTTTTTTTTAATCAGCCAGGAAGCAAATTAAAAAAGTTGGCTGTGCAGGAATTAGGCCTTTTGGCTGATAGTTTGGGAAGCATCTGTCTCCATTGCCTGCAAATTAGTCTTCCACAGGAGAGTAATCAGATGTTTAATGCAGCCGCAAATGAAATCACCCATCATTAACTATTCAAACCAAGAGGTCTGTAAAGGACTGGCCCAACAAATGCCCCTGGACTGAGGGCAGGGGGAGCTGGCGAGGGGCTGGTGCCACTTTTGGTGCCATGGGATGGGGATGGGGACACTGGTGCCACCCGAGAGCTGTGCTCTGGGCAGGAGGCTTCACCTGCCTGGAAAGCCTGTGGAGGGGACAGCTCTGATCAACCAAAGCCCAGCTGGGGTATTTGGAGCCAAACTAGAGTTATGAGCCAAAAAGCAGAGGTTTGGGAAGGATGAGGGGTCAGTGAGGTGAGGTCCCAGAGCCTGCTGGTCCCCCAGGATCTGACTTTCAGTTGGCTAAGGCAGCATTTCCCCAACCCCATAAATGCTGCTGCCACCTCACCTCAGGTCTGGCCATGAGAATCTCTGGAGAGACAGCATTGCCTCCTCCTCCTCCTTCCCCTCCTCCTGCTACCAAGCCCCTGCCCACCATCATGCTATCCTGGAGCTCCAGGGTAGCCCCACTATACAGGTGGAGGAAGGAACATGTGGGACAGGGAATGAGCTGGAAGAATGTCCTGGAAGAAACAGTTCCTGGAGTGACATCCTGGCTGGTGCAGCAGAAGAATCACTGCAGTTTGAAGTTTGAGTCACAAACTGGTGCTCTGAGCTTGGAGAAACAAGGGTCAAAGAGTCTTTTTTCCTATTTTTGGTCTCTCCAAACTCCTGGCCAGCGAACTCCTGGAAAAGAAAAGCAAACCTTAAGTGTTGAACTCACCAGCAGCCACAGGAAAGAGCAAAGTGCAGATGTTGCCAGCCGTGCTCTGCCTTGCTGGGGAAGCCCCCAGCACAGGAGCTGCATGAAACCTCCTACAACAGGATTTTTAGGGTATTTTCCTCACACATTTTCTCGTTCATGATGGGGATACATCACCTCAAGTGTGGCTAGTATTGACTGTGGGTTTTTCCACACCATTCACCCACAGGTGCCTCTGGCCCACAGCACTTGCTCAGGCTGTAAGTTCATCATCAGGATACAGAAAAAAACCCAGGGAATTTTGGTCTCAGGCTGACACCAACACAAACACATGACAAACACAGAGAGCCAGGGAGACATTTACCCCTGTGAGCGAGGTCAGCACAGAGGTTATGGAGCATCTGAGCCCTGGGGAGCTGCCTCCATCCACAGGGCTGCGTTCTGCCCTTAAAGAGTAATCCCTCACAGATGACTTTTGTGCCGGAGAAGGGAAGGAGATGGAGGGAGTGTGAGAGCCTGCATGCTGGAGGAGTAAGTTCTTTGTTGCCTAGAGCTTGTTAAATCCATACATTGAAGAGAAGAATAAATAAAAAATCAAATCTCTACTTCTGAAAAGCGTTTCTGTGGGGAGCTGCTTCCCTGAATCTTCCAGCCCTGGCCTGTGTCAATAAATCAATAGCTGATGCAGGTCGGCTGCAATCGGCTGCAGGAGAGCAGGCGAGTGATGGATGGACAGGAGAGAGGCGAATCTGAGAGATAGGGCAGAGGTGATGCTCACCTTGAGCTTTATTGTTTGCCATGGGAAGATGAGGTGGTGTGGAGGCATCAGCAGGAGTGCTGAGGGTGGGAGTGGCAGTGGAACACAAACAGCCTTCCCCAGAGCCCTCCTTCCTCAGGAGCCTCCAGTGCCTCTCCTGGCTTTGACCCAGTGGCCTCCTCTGCCTCAGAAATGGTGAAACTGAGGTGAGGAGAGGATGCTCTGCATGGCTGGGAAGGAGGGATGGCCTGAGGACTCCCACAAGGAGCTCTCCAGTTCTGGCTGCAAGGGGACCTTGTCACTCCTGCGTGGTGAAGAGGAGGGCATGGGTGAGAAATGTGGGATTTTCACAACTGATTTCCTGGTTCAGCATCAGGAAGGAGATGACTGTACCAACGAAGGGCCAGGTCTTCTGCTCTGGAGCTTGATTCAGGCAGCACAGACCAAAGCCAGCCCTCTCCACAGCCTAGCACCAGGATCAGCCTGGGGCACTGATGGCCTTCCATGAGTTTGACCCATGAGGTGAAGTTTGTCCTTCTGCCACTCTCCTCCTGCCCTCCAGGTTTGTTCTTCCCTCCTCTGAGCTCCAGGAAAGCTTTGGGACCCTCCCTGTCCCCTGGTGGGAAATAAGGTGACCCTTGTCACTCTGAACCACTTCTCCTTATCTTCAGCTTCACGAGTTGTTTCACTGAGGCTGCACTGGCCTCATGCATCTATCTGCCCTCAAGGGGTTATTCCAGGCACTCCAAACACGTTCATGAAGCTCCTAAACACAAGGAAGCACAGAGGGAAGAGGATTCCTTTCAGTTTTCCCTGAGCCTGCATATCAGTGAGGTTTGGAATCCTCCTCATTCTCTTAGAAAAAGAAGAAAATAACCATCTCTCCTCTTCTCCAGACTGATCTCCATCTTTAGAGCTCATCAAATGCCCCTTAAGGTCCCTGCATGTGAGCCCCAGCCAGTCTCACCCTTGGTGCCTCTCCTTGCTCAGCTCCCAGGGCAGCAGGGCACAGGGTATCAAGTATGGATTGACACAGGACTATAATGATGTGTTCTGATTTCTCCTCTGCTCCTCTCCTAATCATTGCTAACATCCCATTTGCCTTTTTGTCTGCAGCTGAGCATTGAGCTGACATTTCCAGAGAACTCCCCACATTAACTCCAAGAGCTCTTCCCTGAGCAGCAGCAGCCAATTTGGAGCCCATAGAGGTGGTTAAGGTTGTTTTTCTCATGTGCATGACTTTGCATTTATCAACACTGGATTTTGTCTGCCCTTTTATTGCCCAATCTCCTCAAATCCTTAGATACTTCTGCACACTTTCCCAATCATTCCTTGCGGCGACTTCCACGAAAATTCCTGACTCCCCACCAAGCTTTATCACTGAATTTTCTGGGTTTTTTTCCTGAATTATTTAAGACTGTGTGGATCATGGTGGGTCCCAGAACTGATCCCTCCAAACCCCACATGGAAATCCTCCATGAGGGCTGGTATCCAGGCTCCATCTGGTTATGTTCCTGGTCACAGGTTCTCCAGGAGAAGCAAACATATTCCAGGTGCACTGCATGAGAAGGGCTCTAATTTTGGAAAATATGGAAACAAGCAGCAACAGGAAACAAGATGAACAGGAATGTTGATGAAGATCCTTCACCCACCAAGAGGCTTCTGCCCATGGAGGTGTTGTCCTCAAGCCCTCATTCTGTCCTGCATGTCCACGTCTGTCCTGAGGTCTGTCTGTCCATCCACCTCTGGGCTGGGATCCCATGGGAGCAGTTCTGGCCTGGGGACCTGCAGAGCTGGATTTTCATAGAGTCAGAGAATCCCAGACTGGTTCAGGTTTGAAGGGACCTTAAAGATCATCAGGTTCCAACCCCCTGCCACAGGCAGGGATGACACCCACTGACACCTGTTCTCTCCTGGGATGTCTGCAGGGTTGGGATGATCTCAGGGAAAGGTTCTTCCCCCAGAGGCTGCTGGGGCACTGCCCAGGCTCCCCAGGGAATGGTCCCTGCCCCAAGGCTGCCAGAGCTCCAGGAGTGTTTGGACAATGCTGCCAGGGATGCCCAGGGTGGGATTGTTGGGGTGTCTGGGCAGGACCAGGGCTTGGACTGATCATTGTGGATCCCTTCCAGCTCAGGATATTCCAGGGTTCTGTGACTCCCAACCAAGCCATGGAGATGCTGCATCAGCTGCCCTTGGCTTTCAGCCTCACTGTGTCCCAAAGGGTACAGCAGACCCACAACCACCCCAGTGTGCCCAGTAGCTTTTCCCTGTGCACCCCTTGATGAGGGGAGAAGCAGGAGAATCCAGCTTGCCTTTGTTCCTCCCTCCAGTTCACTCTTGGTTTCATTCAAAACAGCTTGGAAAACAATAGCCAAAAATAACCAGGCTGGCAGGGAGGGCTGGAAGGAGAGGACACTGCTATGGCAACTGCTATCACCGCCTGCCCTGCTGGGGAGGCAGAGCTGCAGATTTGTCTCTATTCCCGAGAAGATTGGCTCAGCCCCAGTGCCAGGCATGCCCCGAGCCAGTGTCTCTTTGGGTGGGCAAAGTGGCACCTCACCCACTGGGCACTGCTGGGCTGGTGAAGGGCAGCCAAAACAGATCCAGGCTGGGGGTTGTGAGTGTTTGCAGTTGGGTGGGAAAGAGCAGAGTTGTGGTTTCCACGCTGGGTCTCCCCCTCTATCTGTGCAAAGGTTTCATGAGCACGGCCACAACAAGGCAGAGATGCTTAAAAATAAAAATAACCCAGCCAAGGGCAGCCAGAGAGTGCTCTTAGGGAGAAGGCATGGGCTGGATGCGAGAGGATGAGATGTTTAAAAGGTTTGAAAGCAAACCTAAAGCCAGATCAAACAGACAGGCACTGCATGGTGTAAAAACCCCTCAGGCTTCTCCAGATCACTTCAGACTCCTCAAGGAGATTGTGGGTTGAGGCTGAAGTAAATGGCATGGGGAGATTTGGGCTGTCCAGCCACCCTTCCTCGCACACCAGCAGCTGTGACCCTTTGGGTCCTTGGCCAGCCCAGCCCCATCTCCTCACACCCTGGGGAAGCCAAGACCTCACTCACAGCTCCCTCCCTGAGCTGGATGAGGAGACTTGTTTGTGCTGTTTGTGGGTTTCGTGCTGTGGGTGCCTGGTTAGGATCATCTTGGTCTTTACCCAAATCCTCTTGAGTTCATCTGCAATGCCCCTGCAAAGCAGCACCTGCACCAGAGGGCCCTGCTGTCCCTTCCCAACCTGCCATTTATTGCTGAGGACAGGATTTCAGTGGGTTTTAACATCCCAAAATTTGCATGGGGCCACATTTTTGGGTCACATTCTGCTTCCTTCAGGGTTCTTCAGAGCAGACAAGCCAAGTCCAACCCTTCCACTGAGAATCAGGGCCACCAGCCCACACCCAGGGCAGAGTGGGAGCAGGGAACTCCACAGGTCTGGCCCAGCGTCATGAGAAAGATCATCTTCAGCCTTTATTTTTTTTCCCTCGAGCTACACTTGTCAACATGTCCTGTGAAATAAACCCGGGGAAGATACAATTAGATTAAACCCGAGTAACTTCTTCACTTACTCAGGAGCATTATAGGCACCTTACCCATGGAAATTAAGTACCATTTGAAACATCCTGCATTGGCAGGTCAAAGTATTTAATTTCAGCTTTTAAATGGCATTTCCTTCCGGAGCTTTCCCTCGCCTGCTTCATTCAGCTGAAGTCAACACAGCTCCTGGTGTTTGTCTGATGAAGGACTTGTCACTGCACAGGTTCCTCTTCTGCTCATCTTTGCTGTGATTTTCACATCAGCTTTCTTCCAAGAGAGCAGCCAGGCTCCTGCCTGTTTAAAGCCCGAGGTCCTGAGTGCCTGGCACACATTCCCAGCTGGATTCCTCCCCAGCCCTGCCACCCTGGCATTGCCCAAGCACTCTCATTAAGAGCCAGCAGGATGCCACATGCTCCCAGTTTGAGGACTGGAAACTAATTCAGAGGCAACAAACTCATGCACCCCAAGCCCCTGAGGAAGGGAGTGGGGCTGGATTGCTGAGCCAGGACTCACAGGGTCGTGGAAGCTCAGAATCATTAAGTTTGGAAAAGCCCTCTACAGTCATCAAGTCCTACCATTAACCCAAACCCATGTTCGCCACTAAACAATGTCCCTAAGCACTATATCCACACTTTTTCGGACACTTGCAGTGATGGTGATGACACCACTGCTCTGGGAAACCTGTGCCAGTGTGTGGCCATCCTTTCTATGAAGAAATTTGTCCTAATATCAATATAAACCTCCCTGGGGCAAGCTGTGTCTTTTTCTTCTCTTCCTGTCACTGGTTACCCGGGAGAAAAGACTCAAGTCTCCTTCATCTCCAGAATGTGCCCAGTGCAGCCCCAATATTCAGGCTGGTAGAAGCTCCAGGAGGTCCTTTCTGGCCTAAATGATTCTGTCATTCCAAATCATCAACTGTTAACCCACCACCACTAAACCATGCCCATAAGTGCCACATCTGCATCTCTTGGAATCCCTCCAGGGATTGGGATTTGTGCCTTGGTGTGTGTCCATGGCCTTGCCTGTTTCCCAGTGGTGTCTGAGAACCCAGCTGGTTTGACCAGAGAAAAGGGATCATTTAAAGAATCACAGAATGGTTTGGATCAGAAGGGACCTTGTAGATCACCACTTCCCAACCCCTGCCACGGGCAAAGACAACACCTCCCATGGCACAGCTGGAGACAGGAAAATGTTTCCAGGTGGGATTGTGATAAACTTGGAGCTGCACGTGAGGCTGATGGCAGGATTGCCACCCATGCAGGCACAGAATGGAATCATTCAGATTGCAAAAGACCATTAAGAGTCCAACCTGCACCTCTGCAGCCACATCAGCACCAGCTGCCTTGGGCCTGGCAGGGTAAGGATCTCCCCAGGGATAACCCAGGGAGGGCTGATGGCTTCCTGGGACACCTGGCTGTGGAGTCCCAGGCACAACTGTCCCACCAGGCCTGGGCAGGCACACATGCCATGGGATGTGGAGTCCTGGGATGCCAGCCAGGAGCAGGGAGCACACTTCCTTCCTTGCAACTGCAAGAGCAAAGCGGTGGCAGGGAATTGAGGGGAGGATGGGCTTGTTGTCCTCTTTTTATCCTTTCATCGACACCCCCTAGGTCAAGACTGGCTCTTCCATGGGACCACCACTGTCCCAGTCCTGCAGAGCCGTGCCCTGGACACACCCAAAGCGCCCACCGCTGTCACCTCCTCCCAGCTGCCACAGCAAATCCCCGGCGTCCCTGCTCCGGCCGGGCTCTGCCGCCTTCCCTGGCTCTCAGTACAGTATCTGCCGGCCCCCTCCCTGCTCCTCGGGCTTTGTCAAAGCACATTTCCCAATTAGAGGATAAAAATATTCCATTCCTGACTCTGCGCGCTATCGATTTTGCCTGTAGCTGTGGAGGGGGCGAGGGCGGGCGTGCGCGGGGTAGGGAGAGGTGAAGGGCTGCAGGCACGAAGTGCAGCTGCCTCCCCCTACCCCTTTATTATTATTGTTATTATTCATCCTGGTGAAAAGCAGCGAGCAGGACTGGTTAGCTCAGCTGACCACTGATAGAGAACAGGGGATCGATACTTAATTGACACAGGCTGGGCAGCCGGAGCAGGGATTGGAGATGGGGGAAGGCTTCTGGGAGGAGGGAGGGGAAGAGGAGAGAAGGAACAAAAGCCAGGGAAAGGAGAGGCAGGGAGAAGGTGGGAGGAGCGGGAAAATAATGAAGGAAGAGGCAGAGAGGACGGGAAGCCCACGGAGCTCAGCGTGCCCCGTGGGAGCTCTGCGGTGGGAGCTGCTCCACCCCTGGGTGTGGCGGGACAGGAGAGGTGACAGCCTGGCAGGGACCTCTCGCGTGGGTGTCTGCAGCCTCTTTGGGGACCAGCTGTGGGCTCTGTCCCCGGGGCAGGTGTTGGGCACCCTCAGCACAGCGACGTGCCCAGCTGTCCCTCCTTGCCCACCGTGGTCAGGAGAGCGACAAGCACTGAACATTGCTCCAGTGACAGAAGCACCCCCGGGAGACCCAAACAGCGCCCAGGGAACAACCTGTGACCTGGGATCTCTCCCAGCTCGGGGTGGAACTCCACCTCATTCTCTGTCCCTCCCTCGGCGGCACAGCCTGTCCCACAAACACCTGTGGTGTTTGTGCCACTGGAGATGGTCTGAACTCCCCAACCCCCATTTTCCTAGCTCTGGATTATGCCTTCTGGAGCTGTTGGGAGGGTGAGTTTGAGTGAAGCTCATCTTCTGAAACTGATCCAGTGGGTGTCATCCCAGCCCAAGACAGGGGTGGGAATGAGATGGTCTTTAAGGTTCCTTCCAACCAGTCTGGGATTTCATGATTCCATGACCTGTTTTCTCCTATTGGTCCTCCAGCTCCTCTCTCTCTACCCAGCCCTGCTGCAGAGCTGAGAGTGGGGTCTCACTGAGGATCTGTGTCACCTGATGACATTGCTCAAGGAGAGCAAGTTCTGAGTGCTCAACAGAGCCCACGGTGCCCTGATTTCTTGGGAAAAGCCCCGAGTAGGTTGGGGAGTGCACAGGGGCCAGGCAAGGTAGCAGACCTGGCAGCCACCCTCTCATTTGGCTCAACTTTAGTGAGGGACTCACCAGAGCCTCTCACCTGGGTGGGACACCAGATTTACAAGGAAAATGTGGACAAGCTGGAGAACCATGGAGGTGAAGGAACAGGAACAAGAGGTTTGGAAGATGTGGCCTTTGAGGAAGAGTAGAAGGCAGTGGGTTCATGTGCTCCAGAAAGGAGAAGGTAGCAGCAGCAAGTCCAGGAGGATGGGACACTGACTGGTTTCCTCTCCATCTTGGGTAAAGGGAGCAGAAGAGAAACCATGCCAGGTTCAAGGTGGGCCCCCAGGCAGCAGCCAGGTTCTCTCTGAGGATTTTGGTGGCCTTTGATGGCCCCCAACGCAATTATTACAGAGGTCTGGGGGACAACAAGGTTTAGACATTCCTGCAGAACTCCAAGAGACACTACCTGTGGTACAAAGGTCTCCAAAGGGAGCTTTGACCAGAAGGACAGAAGATTGAACTCCTAAACTTCTCCAGGACTTGGCTGCTCCAAAGCACTGGGTGAGACATCCTTGGGGTCATTTGCTGGGCCAGGAAGGGAAAAGCCAAGACACGCCTTGACCTTCAAAGTCCTTCAGCTGCCCACAGCTGGGGCTTCTCTCCCCTTGGAGCAGAGCTGGGCTCTCAGCCTGAGACAGAGGCAGCAGGACTCCTTCCTCAGGCACAGGGCTCTCCATCCCTGTTTGTGGAATAAGAGCGATGACCTTTCCCAAGCCTGAAGGTCACTTTTCTTTCTCTTTCCTTTTCCTCTTGGCCCTTTCAGTTCTCTCACCCACCACCTTCAAGTGGACACCCATGCACAGAAAGTCTTCAAGGCTGACCTTCACCAGCACCTCCCACCACACAGCCCAACCATCCAGGGGGAGCACAGCTGGCCTTGAGCAGAGCCCAACAGAGACTTTGGCTGCCTCCCAGTCAGCAGGGAGAAGAAGGATCTTCCACACATCCTTTCCTGCTTCAGATGTTTCAACCTACACAGAACGTGCCAGCCTGGACACACCTGGGGGTGCGTGGATGGGAAATGTTCAGACCCTCTTCCAACCCATCACCCATGGATGGGAAAAGCAAATACATTCAACTTCTCTTGGCACCAGCCAAAAAAGAGTTTTGAAGGGAGGGATGAGATGGTGGGAAAACAGTACTTTGATTTTACTTGTTTTTATGGACTCTTAGAGGCCCAGGCTGGCATTTGCACCTTGTGGGCCCCACCAGGCCATGGCACAGGGAACCTCAACCCCAGGCCCACCTCATCACTCTTGATCTATAACACGTCAGCCTTAAAAGGATCCTCTCCATCTCCTTAAACAATGTATCGCCGCTGTCCATCGCTCCCATTAATGCATAAAAAATCATTAGGCATTTCTATGGAGACCCATCGCCATAAACGCAGCTTCCAAATGCACTCCGGCATTAAAGCGGCCAAAGTAAACTGAGGCGATTCCTGCGGTAAAACCCTCTCCTCACTCATCCCACCCCAGCCCTCCCCCGGCCCTCGCCGTCTCTCTTCCCTCGATCAATTTTATGGTGCTTGCCTGGGGTTCATTAATGTTTCCGGAATCTCTCTGTGCCCTGTTTAAAAATTCTTAATTAAGCAAGGTTTTTTTGTTTACACTTGAACTAATTACACTTTTAAACCCGACAATAAAACATCAGCTCTGGGCCATTAGGGCCCGCCACGGGCAGGCAATTCAGGAACTGCCATGCTCTGCAAGGAGATAGGAAGGCCAGGGATGCAGCCTAGCTTCCGTCAAGAGGACGCCAGGATCTTCACCGGGCACATGGAGATGGGGGCCAAGGGTTCGAGCAGCCAGATGTCCCCTTCAGCTCTTCCTCGTTCCCTCCGGATGAGCCTTTTCCGGAGATAAGGCCTGGCAGAGGAGATGTATGGGGAGGTGTCCTCTCCCAGTGCTCATCGCTGTTTGCCACGCTTGGGTTCTCCGCACGACCAGCCTGTTTTTCCAGAAGCACGTTGGCCTGGTAATGGATGGTGGAGGCAATGGAGGCCTGGGCAATGGGCCTCGTGGAGGAGGTGGGCCTGGGGTGGCAGTGGTTGGGTTGTGTCCAACAGGCCGGGCTTGGGTGCTGCTCTGTACCCATGGAGAGGCTCGCCCAGGTGGCCAAGGGGCAGAAGGGATGGAGCAGAACCTCTGGGACACATCTGTCTCCATCTGCCAGGGGATGTGCTCCAGCCGAGTGTGGGAGCACATCTCAGGGGCTTGGGCTCAGCTCCTCAGCACTGCAGGAAACTCTTCTCTCCTGGCCAATGTCTGCCTTGGGCATTGTGTGTCCATCTCTGGGGACAGCAACAGGGTTGGGGTGCTCAGTCCTTGGGCTGGTGGCAGCTGATAGTGCTGGAGACCCCTTGAGCAGGAGATGGTGCAGCCGGTGGTGGACACAGGGTCACCACTGCCTGCCAGTGTCACCACTGCCTGCCACCACCACCACCACATGAGTGCCCAGAAGTCCCCTTGAGCACAGAAACAGGGGTCACCCAGGAGCTGTTCTGCTCCATTCAGGACCAGCAGATGCTGGTCATGAATTCACCTCCCACCACAGAGGTGGCTCTCCAGACACCATCTCCAAACTGGTATTTCCTGCCTTCTTCCTGTCCCATTTAAAAACACCCTTCTGGACATCAGGACATCACATAGAGCAGAATGAAGCTGGGGCAGGATGAATCTGGGACATGAGGAAGATGGGACAATGAAGATAATGAGGACAGGGCTGTTGGGAGCCCTTGGGCTATGTCAGCGTGGAGGGGCAGGACATGGCAGGGTTCTGCTCCCTGCATGGTGGCAGCTCTTGGTGGCCTTGGGTTTCTCTGTGAGGCTCTTGATGCCCAACAGCAGAGGGGTGGAAATCCCCCATATCCCACCCAGCCAGGCAGCTTCTTCCAGGTCCTCAAGGGGCTCACCAAGAGGAGAAGGAGGAGGTCAAGTCCTGATGGCCCAACTTTTGCTCAGCTGCTTTCCTGAGATCCTCACCAGAGGGAAAAACAAGAGTTCCTGAGCTCCCTTTGCAAAAGGGTGTGTGGCAATTAAGCCTCTTCCCACCAAGGGAAATTTAGATTGGATATTAGGGAAAGTTTCTTCACTGAAAACACAGCCAGGCACTGGCACAGGCTGTCCAGGGCAGTGGTGGAGTCACCATCCCTGGCTGTGTTCAAAATCCAGGATGTGGCTCTTGAGGACATGGGTTCGTGGAGAACATGGCATTGCTGGGTTCGTGGTTGGACTCGATGACCTTAGAGGGCTTTTCCAACCTTAACAATTCCATGATACTATGACTTTTTCTTCCCCATCCAGGGAGCAGAGAAGGCTTTTGCCTTTATTTGCAGTGCAGGGCAAGAAACACCCTGAGCAGGACCAAACACTCCCATCCAGTCCTACATCCTGCTCCCCACATTGCTCCATCCCAAAGGCTGCCCCCAGCATGGCTGCCCTTTGGAAATCCCTTTCCCTGCCAATTTTCAGCAGGGAGTTTGGAAATAATGTCTCACCCTCCCCAAGATCCCTGTTTGATAAACTCCCTCACATGGTGAGAAATAGGGCTTCTCAGCTGTTTTATTCCATAGATTTTTTTTTTTTTAATCCATATGCAAAACTTTTTCGGGAAATGTTGTGACTTTTACCACCAAAAAAACCCCTCAGATGCGCAAAGGCTTTTGGGAGCCTAATGCTGAAATAAGCCAGTGTATTTGCTCGGAAAAATGGGAGGAAGACAGGACTGGAATTGTCTGTTCCAACACACTGATCTTTCTTTTCTCCTCTCCTTTTTGAAGCAGAAAATTTCACATTTTGTGAGAATACCTGAAGCAAGACCCGAGCAAATGGTTGATTCCTTCCTTGTGGCTGCCACTGCCCACGTGAGCTCCCAGCCCGCCTCCTGGACAGGAGCTTGAGTGCAGCAGCAGCAGCGAGTCAGACCCCACCCCAGGCAGAAATCCCTCTGATTTTTGGGTTATTTTATTCCTTCTGGACTTGACCTGCTTGGTGTCTGCTCCTGGTTTGTGTGAAATCTGCCTGGACCAGTCCCAGGTGAATGTCAGCTTCCTGTGCTGCCCCTGGAGCAGGAATTCCCTGGGGAGACACCTGGGAGGATTTCATTCCTACCCAGCAGAGTCCAACCTTATCCCAGTGCAGGTTGTAAGGACAGAAGGTCCATTGTCCTTCTGAGCCATGAGAGGAACCCAGGCACAGAGCAGGGGAGCTCCCCAGGACTCACAAAACCTGGGCAGCCCTTGGGAGAAGGATTTGGGGGTGTTGGTGGGTGAGAGGTTCAACCTGCCCCAGCCATGGGCACTGAGCCTCAGAAACCCCCCTGTGCTGGGCTGAGCCCCCAGTGTGGGCAGCAGGGGAGGGGGGATTCTGCCCCTCAGCCCCCTCCGGTGAGACCTCACCTGCAGAGCTGCCTCAGCCCTGGGGAACAACATCAGCAGGACGTGGAGCTGCTGGAGCCAGGCCAGAGGAGACACAGAGATGCTCCAAGGGCTGGAGCCCCTCTGCTCTGGGGCCAGGCTGGGAGAGCTGGGGGTGTTCACCTGGAGAAGACAAGGCTCCAGGGAGACCTCAGAGCCCCTTGCAAGGCCTAAAGGAGCTCCAGGAGAGCTGGAGAGGGACTTGGGACAAGGGATGGAGGGACAGGACAATGGGGAATGGCTTCCCACTGCCAGAGGGCAGGGGGAGATGGGATATTGGGAAGGAATTGTTCCCTATGAGGATGGTGACACCCTGGCCCAGGTAGCCCAGAGCAGCTGTGGCTGCCCCTGGATCCCTGGCAGTGTCCAAGGCCAGGTTGGACAGGGCTTGGAGTAACCTGGGATAGTGGAAGATGTCCTTTCCCATGGCAGGGGGTTTGGAATGAGATGATTACTTAGAGGTCCCTCCCAACCCAAACCATTCTGGGATTTTGGGATATGGCACCAGCCTGTCGGTGCATCCCCTCCTCACCCCACAGTCCTCCTGCACTCAGCAGCTGGAGCTGAGCTGACGCACTTGGTCCATGCAACAGCAGCACAGGCAGTCACTGTTCTGTCACACAATCAGAGCTGGTGACGAGGGGACAAAGCCACCCCAGGCTGCTGACAAGGGAGCAGGAGGAAGCAGGAGGAGAGTGTGAGGCTGCTGGGAAGGAGGAGGGTGAGGAGGGAAAGGAGGAAGGAGCAGCAGGGGACAGGGCTGGATTTCCAGCAAGTTCCTCTCAGGGTGATTGGCTCAGGTTGCATCGATCCGGGTGTGATTAGGACTTTGTATTTGCTGCACAGGGGAGGGAGAAAAATGCTCCAAAGGGAAGAAAATAACAAGAATGGGAAATCTGGGAGTATTCATGTCCCTTCTATTTCTCAAGAGGAAGACAAAATAACAGATCCCAAATTCCTGGCAGATGCACCTCAGTGCCAGCATGGAGCATCCCAAAAATGCCATGAGGCACGTGAACACACCTGAGATGTGTCAGTGTCAGCTATGGGGGCACCTTGGACCCCAAATCCAACCCCTGTTCATGTTCACAACTTCCCTCAGGACCTTCTCCTCCCAAGCCCTCCTTCACAGACCCCTCTGCAGAGGACCCAAGCTGAGGCCCTGCTCCCCTGCCCACCTCCTGAGAGGGGCCTTTGAGGGCAATAAATCTCCCTGGTGAACTGGGAGAAATATTTGGGGGAGGATGTACAGCAGGAAAAATGCCCAAAGAGGTGGAGACGGGAAACTGCAGCACTGTGTGGGGTTTAAACCATAGGGAAGGAGAATGAAGAAGCAGCAGAGGGATGAAGAAGCAAATCAAGGCAGGAGGACCACACAGAGCCCATGGCCCTTCTCGCCTCTCCTGGCACGAGGAGTCACCACTGGGCATCCTCCTGGCTGGAACAGAGGAGAAGGAACAAACCTTTTTGGGGCACACATGAACTGATGCCCCTGTACGAGCTTCACCATCCCTCTTTATTTTTTCCCCCAAATTTTCTCTTTCCTCACCAAGGCCTGGAGGAAAACTGCAGCTCCTGGAAATGTCAGACAGGAAAGACAGGATGAGAGAGGGTGGGACCAGAGGGGAGCAGGGATGAGCAGCTGCAGGTCTCGTTTGGCCTGGGGGAGATAGCGGGTAACGGCACCTTCCTCATGTGAATCCCCCAGAAATAAGTCAGGACTCCACAGCGGAGTGGCTGTGGGGTGGCTCCAGAGCTCTCCCCCAGCCGTGTCCCTGGGGTGTGTGGCTGGTGGGAGCTTGCAGAGGGCTGGGTCAGGAATTTTCTAGGGTCAACACCCCAAATCCCTCATGTCCAGGTGCCCCTCCATGCTCACCCCTGACCCCCACCCAGACAGTCATTTGGTGCTCTCCTGCCCCATGGACTGGGTGTCCACCCCACAACCCCTCCAGCACCAGATCCCAGCCCCTAAACAGCCCCGCAGGGCGGGCAGCTTCCCACATCTCTTTCCCATTCCCGCAGCCAACACAATGGCCAGAGAGCGGCCGGGCTGCAGCCTCCTCCTCCCTCGCCCTGCCCTTGTTTCCATTTTATGAGCTTTTTCTTGCTATAAATATGGTTTTGAGAGCCCATTTATCAGGTCCTGCAGCTCTGGAGTCAGCCTGCCGCGCTGCCCATGACAGGTCAGAATTGACTCGTATGATATTAGAATTGCTATTGATCCCTTCGGCACCTCGCCCCGCTCCCGGCTCCCTGACCCAGTGTCAGGCTGGGCAGCCCCCCTGCTCCGGCCGCCCCGCGCTTCCCGCTGCCTGCTCCCATCCCTCTGCTCCTCCCTGCGCCTGGGATGGGCTCCCTGGCTCCCTGTCCCACTCCCCACGTCCCCCCATGGGTCCTTTATCCCCCCACCGCCTCCCCGCTGCTGTTTCACTGGGAGGTGCTGAGCGCGATGTGCCCCCGGGGCTGCTCTGTGCTCTGGGTGATTCCCAAGGGAAAATCCCACTCCGGTCTGGGGGACTTTCAAGGCTCTAAGCCCATTGCAGGGGGACTTTGGGGTCTGGATGGATGTGGCACCCCAAAAAGTCTGTAAAACCCTCCGTGCCTCAGTTTCTCTGCCGCCAAAGTGATGTATCTTCATCCCCTTTTCCTACAGGATTCCAGACTGGAGGCCATGGAAGGCTTGAGCAGCTCTGGGCGTTGCTTCTATGAAAACAGGCAAATGCCACCAACAATTTGAGCTGAATGAACCTGGTTTCTTCCATCCCTGTTTCCTGAGGGATTCATACAGGTTCCTGCTGTATGAATCTGGAATGAGTGCTGGAAGCCTTTCAACAGTTTCCCAAAACAGGGATTTTTCACCCCCAGGTTCTTTTGACCTCCTATCAAATCTTCACCTTTCTTTTCCCTGTTTTTCCCTAGAGAAGGAGCCTGCTTTCTGGTCCTTCTTGACTAGAACAAAGGGCACTAAAGGAAAAGAGCAGTCAGCAGGATCAAACTATGCAGGAGAAGGTCTTTCTCCATGGATATGTCCCCTGCAACAGCAAGATGCTGCAGGCGCTGGGGGGGTGGTCAGGAACAAGGAACATTTTCATGGGAGACAAGCTATCCATGGCCATGCACAGCCAAGACATCACCCCTGCACCTGGGGACACAGGGACTAGCTGGATCTGCATCTGTGGTGGGGGGTGTGGCCATGTGTAGACATTTCACAGCCACACATGGTCATATGTGGTCATCTACAGTCATATGTGGTCATCCGTGGTTGTGCACAGTCACGGATGGTGGTGAGTGGTCATCTGTGGTCATACACAGTTTTGCACTGTCAGATAGGATTGTTCATGGTCATGTGTGGTTGTGTGTGGTCATGGATGGTGGTGAATGGTCCTGCATGGTCATCCATGGTTCTGCATGGTCATCCATGGTGGTGAGTAGTCATGTGTGGTCATACAGAGTTGTGCATGGTAATATTTGGTTGTACATGGTCATGCATGATTTGGTGTGGTTGTGTGTGGTCATGGATGGTGGGGAATGATCACCCATGGTTGTACATCGTCATCCATGGTGGGGAGTGGTGGTGTGTGGTCATGAATTGTTGTGAATGGTTGTGCGTGGTCATCCATGGTTGTACATGGTCATGGATGGTGCTGAGTGATCAGGTGTAGTCATTCGTGGTAATATAGGTCATATGTGGTTGTGTGTGGTCATGGATGGTGGGGAATGGTCATGCATGGTCATCCAATGTTGTACATGGTCAGCCATGGTGACAAGTGGTTGTGTGTGGCCATCCATGGTTGTTCAAGGTAATATTTGATTGTACATTGTTGTGTGTGGTCATGGATGGTGGGAAATGGTCATGCATGCTCATCCATGGTTGCACATGATCATGGATGGTGGTGAGTGGTCATGTGTGGTCATTCATGGTAATACAGGCTTGTGTGTGGTCACGTGTAGTTGTGAGTGTTCACAGATGGTGGCAAGTGGTTCTGCATGGCCATGGGTGGTGGTGAATGGTCAGGCACAGTCATCCATGGTTGTGCATGGTCACACATGATGATGAGTGGTCAGACATGGTAATACAGGTCACGTGTGGTCATGTGTGGTCATGTGTGGTCATGGATGATGGGGAATGGTCAGGAATGCTTGTGTGTGCTTGTGCATGGTCATACACTGTCCTGCATGACGGTGAATGGTCACTCATGGTCACTTGCAGTCACACATGGCAGAGGTGACACCTGGAGCCAGGTCTCTGTGCCCACAGCCTGGAGCAGCACACGAGGAGCACCACCTCACAGCTCCGGGTGCAGCCTTAGGGATGCCAAACACCACCTCTGGCTTTCCGAGGAGTTTGTCTCCAGCCAGGACTGGCGATCGATCAAGGGGAAACTCTGCATCCTCCTGAGCAACCCAGGATTAATTTATGTTTGTCTGAAGGACGCTAATTAAGCCTGTTTAAGAGAAAGTTAACTTTAATACCGTGATCTAGTTGATATTAAGAAGCTGCCAAGGAGAGCAGGAAGCAGCTGATCCAACCTCTGCTTCAGGATCTGCTCAGCCCAGAGCCAGGGCAGGACTCCTCTGCCCTGGGATGCTTCCCACAACATTCCCTGCTCCTGCATCCCACCTGCTGCAACACCCAAAGGGCACAGAATGAAGACCAAATCTGATCCAACCTGGGCTTATCAAACAGGACCAAAAGTACTTTTTTTTTCTTTCAGTTTATTGGAAGTTTCCCACTCCCCAGCTCCAAAAGAAAAATAAATAGAAGTGCTTTGATTTGAAATGAAAACCAGCTTGAAATCATTAACAAATCGAAAGTCGAGAAAAAACTGATAGTTCTGGGTCAGGCAGCACATTGGGGTTTGATTTCAGGCTTTGAGGCGCAGCTCGAATATTTTAAGGTCAAACCAAGGGAAATTCTTTCGAAGTTTCTCCGGTGGAGCTGCTTGCTGCTGGAGCAGCTCCGATGTGAGCTGGCACACCTGGGCTGTGCTGGAGCCCAACATCCCCCAGGATGCTCCCACACCCTGGGCAGGAAGCAGGGCCTGATCCTGCTGCCCTGGCTGGTGTGGAATACCTGGAGCTCCCTGTGCTCCCTGTGGCTCCCAGTTCCACCAGTGACAGCTCCCCACCCACCCCAGGACAGGCCACCAGCCCTGGGCAGAGTGGTGGCAGCAGCTCCTGGTCCCGGCGAGCTCCATCACCCGGGGCAGGGCGACACACATCGAGTCAACAAAAAAATCTCCTGGCAGCTCCATCTCTTTTTTCCCCCCTTAAAGCAAACATCTTCATTACAGCTCGGAGTTGTTTAAATAAATGAATTAATATTGACAAACCATCAACGAGGCTAATAAATGATTAGTTAAAGGCATACATACATCACATTACGGTTAGCATTAGCCGGAGCTTAATTACTTGTGGAGAGGATCCCATTAGAGGAGGTGCTACGTTGCTGTCACCCTCCACAGCCCTCTGCTCCCACGGGGCTCCTGTGGCCCTATGGGACCCCCAGGGACACCGTGGGGCTGTGCCAGGGTGGGCATTGCCAGGGCACGGAGTGGCAGAGGGATTCTGTCCCTGGCTGCTGCTCCAGGCACTTCCTGTCTGTGCGCCAGTGGGACAAACTCAGCAGGCAGAGCTTGACCCCTGGCCTGGCACGAGGTGGTCAAACACGCAGATCCATGCAGCCTGTGAGGAGAGACACCGGCAAATAAAATAGGCAATAAATAATAATAACAATATCATAAAATTTTCAAATTTATTGAAAACTGGTCCACTCGCCGAATATTGGATTTTTCTATTATTTACGCAGCTGCTGATTTTCTGTAAATATTTAATGCCCCATGGATTTTTTTTTCAAAGTACAAATCTGAACAATTTCTAAATTTAAAATCCATTGCAATGCAATGCAGGGAGGGCCTGATCCTGCTCCCCTCCCTCGGTGGGAGCCATCCTGGAGCTGGGATGGGACTGATGTGCACCTGGAGGTGTCCATGGAAATTCCTGCTGGATGTGTTTTGGGTCATCCTCTCAACCCTCGGATATCAGCAGGGACAGATGGGCAAAGCAAGACCCCTAAAAGCTCCTGAGAATCTTTTTGGTGTGTCCAGCAGCCTGTGCCACCATGCCAGAGTCCCCAGGCCACTGTGCTGGTCACACTCATGGTGTCACGGGGTCGCCCCTGTGGGGCAGAAGCCAAAGAGCCCAAAAGGCAAAAACTGAGATGAAAGGCAGCGAGAGAGCCAGGCTCACATCCATATGCATTTGGGCTTGGAGAGGTTTGTTAGGACTAAAGAGGCGCTTTCATCCCTTCCCAAGGTGTTGTAATGTATCCCCAGCTGGCTTTCATCTCCCCCTGATTGATACTCAGGGCTCTAATGAGCGTGACGGGAAAAGTGGCCGAGGCAGGGGGAGGGGGGGACACAGACCCCTCTGCAAAGGTTTCAAAACACTTTCCGTGTTGCAGCTAATGAGGGGATCAGGAGAGGGGAGCTGGAGCTGTGCCGGGGAGTGCTGGGAGGATGAAGATCCCTGGAGGCTCTCGGGTGCAGCTCTGAGCCCACCTTGGGGCATCGAGCCCGTGTGGCCATGGGTGACCCTCAGGAGCATTTATAACCCCCTTTACCCTTGTCCCCACTCTGTGTTTGTCCCCAAACTGCAGAGCAATGGGAAAATGGCCCCAGTGGTCCCTCTGCTCCCAGAGGGGAAGGTTTGTCCCGTTCTCCCTGGGGTGAGTGAGTGAGAGAGGAGCCTCAGGACAGAGCACCCTGCTCCCGGGAAGGTTGGATGCTCAGTAGGCATCCCCTACCCTCCTCCTCACTCCTGGGCTGAAAATCACAGAATCCCAGAGTTATTTAGGCTGGAAGAGACCTCAAAGCTGATGTCAAATGCCCCTGTCATGGGCAAGGACACCTTCCACTAGACCAGGCTGCTCAGAGCTCCATCCAGCCTGGCCTTGGACACTTCCAGGGATGGAAAGTCTGGACAGAAGCTGATGGGATCCCCCTGCACTCCCACAGCACCTCCCTCCTCCTGCTCTCTTCCCATTTATGCCACCAAGGGCAGCTCAGTGGCATCCCTGGCTCCACTCCATGAGGAGCCAGCAGGACTGTCACCCCGCTCTTGTCAGGGCACAGGGATGTCCCCGAGCACCCTGACCCTCTCCTTCCTCCACCCCTTCCTCTCGCCCTCTCCTCCCTGCTGGCGCTCCCCAGTTTCTGTCCCCGGGGCTAACGGGCTGCTGAGGGATGGATCCACATGCCAATACGGATCTGACAAACGCAGCTCCAGCTCGGCTTCTCCCTCTCCCCTCCCGCCCATTTGTTTTCCCTCGTGTGCAGATGGGTCTGGAACTGCCGGCTCCTCTCAGGAATGCCAAAAATGAAAAAGCAGGGGGAAAAAGGTGGGGAGAGGGAAAAAGGAAGGAAGAGAAAAAAGGGGGGAGAGAGATAAAATGGGGGTAATAAAAGAGAGGGGAAAAGAAAAAAAGGGAGGAAAGAGAAAAGGGAAAGAGAAAAAAGGGGGGAAAAGAAAAAAGGAGGGAAAGGGCAGCTCCCATCACCTAGGGTGGGTTCTGCCTGCTCCCAGAGCTGCAACCATGGCACCGAGCGGGATGGAGCCTCCACAGCCAGGGCACCTGAGCAGGGTGGGACACTCCCGCTCTAGCTCAGGGCTTGGAGTCAAGGCAGGACAAGGCAGATGTCACTTGGCCAGTTGTCACTGAGCAGGGCTGCACCCTTGGGGACATCAGGGGAAGGCTGGCACATCCCCAGGGTGGAGGGAAGGGAAGGGAAGGGAAGGGAAGGAAGGGAAGGGAAGGGAAGGGAAGGAAGGGAAGGGAAGGGAAGGGAAGGAAGGAAGGGAAGGGAAGGGAAGGAAGGGAAGGGAAGGGAAGGGAAGGAAGGAAGGGAAGGAAGGAAGGGAAGGGAAGGGAAGGGAAGGGAAGGGAAGGGAAGGAAGGGAAGGAAGGAAGGGAAGGGAAGGGAAGGAAGGAAGGGAAGGAAGGAAGGGAAGGGAAGGGAAGGAAGGAAGGGAAGGGAAGGGAAGGGAAGGGAAGGGAAGGGAAGGGAAGGGAAGGGAAGGGAAGGGAGGGGTTTTCCCCACTATCCATTCTGACTCTTCCCTCTGGCAGTGGGAAGCCATTTCCCCTTATCCTGTCCCTCCATCCCTTGTCCCAAGTCCCTCTCCAGCTCTCCTGGAGCCCCTTTAGGCACAGGAAGGGTCTCTGAGGTCTCCCTGGAGCCTTCTCTTCTCCAGGTGAACACCCCCAGCTCTCCCAGCCTGGCTCCAGAGAAGAGGTGCAACAATTTATTTTAATTCTCTCCCAGCCCTAGGAGCCAGCTGGGATGTAGGAACAAGAATTAACACAAGTAAAAATAAAAGAAAGGGGGGCAAGCAGAGACCCCAGATTTGCACAATTGTCTGGAGTTCAGAGCCCCCAGAGCCACCAGGCTGGTGAGGAGTTGGGTCCTGGGGATTTCCCACACCCAGCACTGCTGTTGTTGTGCTACTCAAGACCCATCACAGCTCCCAGCACCCACAGAGGAGCATCCCCAGGGCTTCCAGACCTTCAAGCAACTACTTGGAAAACCAAAAATGCACTTTAAAACCTCACAAAATTTAGGGCCTGAGGCTTTAAAACCCAACCCCCAGCCTGGCCATAGGCAATGTCTGTCCAAGCAACTTCAGCTCCCAGAGCAGCTCAGGACTCCCACGGCCTCAGCCCCAGCCTGGGGCTCCAGTCCTGCAGCTCCATGGCTCTGCCCCACGGCCATCCCTGCCTGTCCCACGGAGAGCTGGGCGGTGCTGCTGGGCATCCCAGGTGGAAGTGGCACAGCTGCTGGCATTTCGGGATCCTCCCCTCTCCCATCACACACACGCTCAGAGCACCCAGCCGAGGGATCGATCGGATTTTATCTTACACTGGGAGGAGGAAGGTAAAAATAAACGGGGAAGGGAGGGAGGAGACAGAGGAGCAGACGGAGTTTGGCGCTCCAGCGACAGAGAAGTGCCTCGAGTGCAGCATCTCCAGTCCTGCTGGCTCCCAGAGGTCCTGTCTGACCCCTGAATCTCCAGCTGGGAGCACTGGGGCCAGATGGAAAGGCAGCCCCGCAAGATGCAACAAATAACCTTGTTTTCCCCCCAGATTCTCTTGTCCCATCTCCAGCCAGTCCCCCACTGCCCCAGCATTGCTCACGGACACCACTGAGGGTCCTGTCCCCTTCCCTTGTCTCCCTGTCCCCTTCCTTTGCTCCTGTCCCCTTCTCTTGCTCCTGTCCCCTTCCCTTGTCTCCCTGTCCCCTTCCCTTGCTCCCTGTCCCCTTCCCTTGCTCCCTGTCCCCAGTGCATCGCAGTCCCTGCCTGGGCATCCTGGTCTGACCCCAGACACAGCAGGGGTGTTCAGGGACCCCAAAACCCATCCCACCCCCCTCTGGCAGCTCGTGACCTTCCCTGGGCTGACCCTGCTTCCCTCAGCCCCCCAGCAGCTGCCTCTCCCCCTCGTCTTCCCCTCCCTCCCCACTCCTAAACGATGCCGAAGTCTCTCATTTTCCAAGCCCAATTACTCCGGGACAATGCCCTAGCCGCGCTCCGGTGCCTCCCGAGGCTGCCCCAAGGCTGGCCCTGCTCAGCACTGGGGAGAGGCTGGGATCCCCACGGAGCCTTCAGCCCTGGATGTGTGTCAGTGTCCCCACATCTCTGGGCTGTCCAGGAGAGGACAAGCCAGCAGGATGAGCCATGTCCCATCCTACCAAGTTGGTGGTGTGGGAATGGGTACAAGATTTGGGAGCTTCATCTGCCCAGACAGGAGCTGCTCCATCCCAGCACTCCTGGTTTGGTTTTGGTTGAACCCCAGCTCCTCACCTTGTTCCCAGGGTCTGTGCAACCCCTGGAGTGGGGCTGGAAGGAGCCTCCCTGCAATCCAAGAGTGCATCCAGGACATGGAGCTGCAGGGCTTGGACTCACCAAGTGACCTGGATCGGCAGCAGTTGGCTGGAGAAGGGTTTTGGCAAACCCACAACCCCCTCTGCCAGGCCCCTTCCTCCCCACAGCCCCCCTGTCCTCCCTGTGCCACAGCCACAGGGGAAAGGTGTGTTTATCCAGCTCCAAAGGAAAAGCCCTGGCAGATGGAGAGCCTGGGGTGAACCCAGATGCTTCACCTGTCCTGTTTCATAGGACTGGGTCCTTACCTAGGTGTTTGCCTTTTCCAAGGAAGAGCAGAAGTTGGAATCGCTGTGGGAGGAAAGGGTTTGCTGTGGGCTTTTCCCACTTCTGACCAATTCCACAGGTATTCCCATCCATCTGATATCATCCTTTTGAACCCAGCCCCTTCAGACCCATCCCTGTGCCCCAGAGGAGCCTCCAGGGTGAGGATCCCTCAGTCTCACACGTGCGCCGAGCGCTGCCCGTGCTCAGCTCCAGCAGAGCTGCCGCTGCACAGAGCCTGCACAGCCCAAACCTCTGCGGGGAGCTGGTTTACAAGAAGAGGAGTGCTGGCTTCCCAAACAAGCCTCCCAGTCCACAACACATTTCCAGCCATACATAATCTAATATACGTTACCATAGCGCCAATCAATAACTCAGTAGGCCAGCTCCGAAATTATTCTCTTAAAGGGCCAGCGCTCCTCTTCCTCCCCCTCCCCAGGCCCATCTGCCTAGTGTCACGGCCCAGAGGAGCCTTGTGTCCCCAGGTGTCACCTGCCCAGCAGGACACGACGCTGGGATGGCCGTGACACCCTTCACCCATCACATCCCCTCCGTGCCACGTCCCTGTGGCACAGGGTGAGGGACATGTGGGTGCCACCCCAGGGAATGGCTCTGCCACTGCCAGCAGCTTCCCCCTGCTCTGCAGCTCCACCACAGACACAGCTTTCCCTCCTCAGCATCCCCACGCTCCTTCATCCCACCTGCTCAACAGGATTCTCCAGCTTCCCAGGAGCAGAGGATGTCCTGCCAGCGGCTCCCTGACCCTGTCACCATGTGTTTGGGGACAAGGACCTCAGCTCGGGGCCAGCCCCTGCCCTTGGGCAAACCCCCAGGGTGCTGCCCCTCTGCTGCCAAAGCTCCCAGGAGCACGTAGAGTTTGTTTCCAGCCTTGCTTCCAAAGCACTGCTGGCAACAGCTTCTCCTGCTCAAAATCCAAGGGGCAAAAAGATCCTAAAGCCTCCAAATAGTGGATGGCCTCCTGCAGCCCTCCCTGGGTTTAACCCCATCACAGGAAGAACCTCCCAAAGGCCACTGCTCTGCACTCAGGGCACCATCCCAGATAAACCCATCCTGAATCCCAGATTTCCAGACCCAACGCTGTGCCATCCTTCCCTCAGGCTCCTGTGATCCTGTTATGAAAGTGACAAAGAAGGGGCAGCACCTGGAGCCACTTTCTCAGGTGGCTGCGGTGGCTCCTCCCTGTGCAGCCTGAGCAAAACGAGCCCCACAGCCCCGACTGGAGCCCTGCAGGGGAACTCTCCCATTCCATAAATCCCTTCACACCAAAACCCAATGATGCCAGCCAAGGGTCACCTCCTCTACGTCTCAATTCCAGCAAAGACAAACCAGGTAGTGGAAGAATAGTTACAAGGAAGCTGGAGAGGGCATCTTCATCAGGAACTGGAGTGACAGGACAAGGGGGAATGAGTTCACACTGAGAGAGTGAGTTTAGATCAGATATTGGGACAGAATTCTTGGCTGTGAGGTTGCCCAGAGCAGCTGTGGCTGCCCCTGGATCCCTGAAAATGTCCAAGGCCAGGTTGGACAGGGTTTGGAGTAACCTGGGATTGTAAAGGAGTCCCTGCCATGGCAGGGGAGAACTGGATGAGATTTAAGGTCCCTTCCAACCTAAACTGTTCTGGGATTTTGTGACAATGAATAAGATCCTAATGAGCCTCAGCAAGTGGCATGGGCTGCGAAGTGCCTCATTTTGGGTGGAGTTTGGGAGGTTTCCGCTGAAAGTCCACCGACCACGTGCTCCTGTTTGATTGGCATTGCCAGAATTCGGAATCTCCCCGCTGCATCCCGGGCTGAGCATTCCATGACCTGGGAATTAACTGCTGCTGCTGCCAGCGGCTGTCCCAGGCAGTTCCTGCCCCCTCAGCACCACGGGAAGCACTTTTGGGGGATTTTTGATGTTTTGCTTTTTGTCCGAACTCCCAACACAACGCTCTGCAAAGGCAAAGGAGGTGCTGGAGCCCCGAGCTGGATGTAGGCAGGGTCTGGTCGCACCCCTCTCTTGTGAGCACAAGGAAAGAAAAGCCAACAGATATTCACGGGAAACTGGGGATTTTGCTCTCCTTTTATTTCATCACATCCCCAAAACGCTTTCATGGAAACCCCGACCAAACACCCTCCCCGAGAGCTCTGCGATTGCCACACTTTTCCCCCCCGAGACGCCTGGCTGTGGGCACAGATGACCTCGCCGAGCTGCCATCCCACGGGGGCAATCCTCGGGCGCAGCCTCGGGAACCAAAGCTCGCTTTGCTTCGGGGAGAAGCTCCAGAGCCGCAAGGTCCGAGCAGCCGTGCTCTGCCCCAGCGGCATCCCCGGGCGGGGCTGAGCCCGGAGCCCCCGGGGAGCTCTCGGCATGGCCAGCTGCCTTCCAGCAGCCCCCGAAGGGCAGCGCGGCCCCGGCAGCGCTGTCAGCCAGGCTCTACGTCTTCCATTAATTCACTTCACACTGTCCATATTGATCGGCTCTGCTCTCTCCCCGGTGCCCCCCCTCGCTGCCCTCCCCCCCGCCGGCTGCTGCACCGCTGGGCAGCCCAGCCTGCATGCTGCATGATCCATACAAACTCACTTACTCAGGGAAATCAATGGGCTCGAAAGAGCACACGCAGCAAGGCGAGGAGTCTGTCTGGGGATCGACCGCCCAGCAAGGAGACACAGAGAGCAGCAGCCCGTGCCCCGCCGCAGCTCGGCGCCCCGCGGGGGCACCCGGGGGGCAGGGGGGGTCCCACTGCCACCCCCGAGTGCCACAGCCCCCGCGGGACGCCGGGGACAGGGGGCAGCCGTCCCGGGGGCTTTCCGTGCCGGGAAGGGGTGCTTCACCCGGGCAGGTCCCGCCGGGATCGCTGCCTCCTCCCCCCAGACCCGAGAGGAAGCTCAGCCCCCTGTGATGCTCCAGCCCGCTCAAGCTCCAACATCCTCCCTTTGGTCCTCAGCTCCAGCCAAGTCACGCTACAGCCCTGCCTCAGTTTCCCCGTGTTTAAGCAGCAGGGCGAATCACAGAATTCCAGTTATTATTTGGGTGCCCAGGGCTGATGGCTTAAAGCTCATCTTGCTCCACCCTGTCCACTGTCCCAGGCTGCTCCAAGCTCTGTCCAGCTTGGTCTTGGACACTGCCAGGCATCCAGGGGCAGCCACAGCTGCTTGGGACAACCTGTGCCAGGGCCTCCCCACCCTCACAGGGAAGAATTTCTTCCCAATATCCCATCTAATTCCACCTTCCTTCAGCTTAAAGCCTTTCCCCCTTGCACTGTCACTGGATGCCCAAGGAAGCTGGAAGGATGTTCAATTTCCAGCTGGTTTCAGGGTGAGAAAATGCCCTGCCCTGCCAGGCCTGTCCACAGCAGCAATAACTGGTTCTGGACTGAGGAGAAGCTAAAATTGAGGATTTTTTGGCCCCTCTCAGAACATCACTGGCCCAATTTGCCCTGGGAAACCATTGCCACTGCACAGGCAGTGCAGGGGAGATTAATAAATCCTGCCAGAAGAGCTGCTGCTGTGCTGAGTTTGCCCATCAAGGAAGGAAATCTTTATTTATATATATTCTATAAACTAATTTTTGCATCATTGCAATAAATCCATCTTCCAGCCGTCAGCTGCAATCCGCCGTCAGGGCCAGCCACGTGCGGCTCTGGGTGGGATGTGGGGGAAGGGGGAGCAGGAACGGGAGCATCCCGGCACTGCCGGTCCTGGGGGTCCCCGGGGTCCCCACTGGGGCTGCAGCCAAAATGGGAAGCTGGGGACATGCCTGGGGGGAAAAGGAGCTGCTGGCACCCAGCTCCCTCCCTGTGGGTCCATCACAGGGATGGAGGGACCCCAGGAGCATGGAGGGACTGGGGTGTCACCGCAGCGAGGATGTGGGGCCCCAGCGGGCTCAGAGCCGCTGCCTGCCGGGGGAGGAACTGGGGGAACTGGGAAGGCCTCGAGACGGTGCTGCAGCCCCAGTACCGGTAAATGCCTGCAGTGCCCTGCGTGGCGGGGGAGCCTCTTCCCAGCAGCCCCCTCCCCTCCCGAGGCAGTGTGGTTGTGCTGGAGACACCGTGTCTGTCCTCCGCAGGCTCCAGCCCCCGAGCAGAGCCGGGGGGAGTGGGGGGGTCGGGGAGCAGCGGCCGAGTTATGGGGACAGCCAGTGCCCCTCTCCAAAGCCACCCCCCAGCTCTGGGGTGTCCCTCGAGGGTTCGGTCTGGGGCAGAGGAGGTGGCAATGCAGGTCCTGAGCAGCCTCTGCTGGGACCTGGTGGCTTGTTGGGCTGGGACCTCGTCCGGGGGTGGCTGAACCCCGAGGCGGCTGCACCCCCGAGCCACGGAGCATCCCAAGATGGGAGCTGCACAAGAAGCAGGGGTTTCCACCCCAGCGGCCTCCCGGACAGCCCGAGGGGTGTCCCGGACAGCCCGAGGGGTGTCCCGCTCCGCCCTGCCAGCCCGGGGTGTTCCCCAGGAGCGGCACCCCCGTTTGGGGGAAGATTTGGGTGCCCCATCGCAGCCCGTGCCTGATCCGGCTCTGCTGCCGGCCGCATCCCCGCACAGCCCGGGGCAGGCAGCCGCGGATCGAACCCAGCCGAGTGCCCGGCAGAGCCCTGGGCAGGGATGCACTGGGAGATGAGTCTGCTGGGCCTCAGCCAGGCCAGGAGGGCTCGCAGCCACGGCTCCAGCCCGGGACAGAGCGGGTGGCAGGAGGGTGAGGAAGGCTCGGAGCAGGGGGATGGAGGAAGGTTGCCATCAGCTCCCCTTTCAGCAAGCAGAGCCCCCTCAGCCCTCCCCGGGGGGGTTCCTTATTTTGGGGGGGCACAGGGCCTTCTGTCCCACTCCCCTCCAGGTCAGCAAGAGGCTGCTGGGGTGCAGCAAAGCCCCCTGTCCCCCCAACCCTTCCTGAGGGTGCTGGCAGGATGTGGGAAGGCCAGTGGGAGTGAAGGGTCACCCACATGGGCAGGGGAATTTGGGAACTGGAAGCTCCCGCACCCAACCCTGGGCACCCAGACCCCCACCCCGACCAGAGACCCCCACCCCAGCACGTCCCCCTGTCCTGAGGTCCCTGCAGAGCTCTGGAGGGACCCATCTCGGGGGTTGCTGGCACAGGCTTTGGGAACAAAACTCTGAGTCACTTTTCCATCATTTCCCCCCCATTTTGTGCCTTTTTCCCCCGTTTCCCGTGCCTGCCAGCCCTGGCACTCGTTATGGAGGTAACGAAGGGCCCTGTGCATAGCAATGAGATTGATTGACCCCGCTGACCCCGGCCAGGGCCAGGGCTCCCTCCAGGGCACCCAGGTCACCGGCTGCTGACCATCACTGGTTGCCACGGTGACACCAGTGGTCCCTAGGGATGGATGGGGGGCTCTGGGCTGCAGGGGGGTGCCGGGGCAGGTCAGAGTGTCAAGGCTGCTGCGTTAGAGGGATGCTACTGGTTTGGGGAGGGTGAGATTAAATTCCCAGCCCAGGTGGGACCCATGGGGCAGGTGTCTTCCAAGGGGAGCAGGGCAGGGGGTGCCAGGGGGTGCCAGGGTGTGCCAGAGCCCCTGTGAGGGTTGGTGTGCTGTGTTTTCTGGGGAAACTGAGGCATGGAGGGATGCCTGAGAGGCACAGCAGGAACCCAGGAGTGATCGGAGCTGTTGGGGAGCAAGAAGAAAGGCTGGGGAGAGGGAAAGGCAGGCAGGGAGGTGTAGAGAGGGGTGGAAAGGAGGAGAAGTAACGGGTGGAGGTTTGGGTAAAGGGTGGAGGTTTGGGTGGGGAGTGCAGGATGAAAGGTGAAGGAGTGCAGGGCAGGATGTAGGGGCGCAGGGGCGCAGGGGTGCAATGTGAGGGGTTGTGGGGTGCAGGGTAGGGGGCAGGATGAAGAGTGCTGGGATGCAGGGGTGCAGGATGAAGGGTGCATGGGGAAGGACAGGATGGAGTGGTGCAGTGGGAAGGGCTGTGGGGGGCAGGGCAGGGAGCAGGGTGAAAGGTGCAGGGTGAGAGGTGCAGGGTGAAGGGTGCAGGGTGCAGGGTGAGGGGTGAGGGGTGCAGAGGATCAGGATGACAGCTGCAGGGTGAGAGGCGCAGGCTGGGGAGTGCAGTGCGGGTCCTGCCCGGGGACCCCAATTCCTGGGCTCCGCTGCCCCCTAGCGGGCAGGGCCTGCCCCTCCCGGCTGCGCTGTCCCCGCGCTGTCGCCCCTCCTGGGGGTCCTGGAGCCACCCCCGCCCCGTCCCCTGGATCCCGCCTGGGGCCACTGCCGTCCCCCGGGGGGACACATGGGGGACAGGTCCCTGTGGTGAAGGGGACAGTGGGGAGCTGTGAGCGGGTCTGGGGTTAAAGCCACCCAATCCTCCCTCGGGGAATCTTTCGTGCGGGACCCGCGGGCCACCGCCGGGACTCCCTTTGTCCCCTCGCTCCCTCCGCGCCCACCGCGCCCTCCCGACCCCCCGAGCAGCGGCCCTGCAGTGTCCATGGCGGCCGCCAGGTGACGCCCCGAGGCGTGAGACCAGCCCGGAGTGTGTCCTGTCCGTGTGTCTGTCCCTGTGTCTGTCCCTGTCCGTGTGTCTGTCCCTGTGTCCTCTTCCTGTGTCTGTCCCTGGGTTCTGTACCTGTGTCCTGCACCTGTGTCGTATTCCTGTCCTGTCCCTGTCCTGTCCCTGTCCGTGTGTCTGTCCCCGTCCCTGTCCTGTCCCCGTCCCTGCCCCTGTCACCAGTCCTGCTCTATCCCTAGCCCTGATCCTGTGCCCTACCCTGTCCCCAGCCGTGCCTCTGTCCCTGTGCTCAGCCCTGTCCCTGTCTCTGCCCCCAGACCCGATTCTGTCCTGTCCCTGTCCCCAGCCCTGTCCCCGACCCCGACTCTGTCCCTGTGCCTTGTCCTGTCCCCGTTCCTGTCTTCCGCCCCCGACCCAATCCCTGTTCTGGTCCCCAGCCCTGTTTCGAGTCCTGTCCCCCTCCTCAGCCCCATTCCTGTCCTCAGGCATTTCCCCAGTCCTGTGCCTGTCCCCAGCCCTGTCCCTGTGCCCAGTCCTGTCATCAGCCCTGTCCCTGTCCCTAGCCCCATCTCCAAGGCTGTTTCCAGCCCCGTCCCTGTCCTGTCCCCGTCGCTGAGCCCAGCTTCGTCCTTTCCCCCTGTACCCATCCGCGTCCCCAGCCCTGTCCCTGTCCCCAGCCCTGTCCCCAGCCCCGTCCCTGCCCGCCCCACCTCTTGACGCTGGGCTGGTGCTCAGCATCCCGCAGGGGTGTCACACCCCCAGGCCCTTGCTGGCACCGGCCAGGCTGACTCACGCTGGGCAGCTCGGGCTGGTGGCACCTTGGTCACCGGACGGTCGGGACACGCGGCCACACCTCGGGCTTCGGCCAGGGACGGGAAACTCTTGGTTCTGCTTCTGCCCCTCTGACATGGGTGAGACGTGGGAAGGGAGTGGAGACCAAGCCCCGCCACGGGCTGGGCTCAGGACACATTTGGGGACCTGCTGGGGTTCAGGAAGATCCCGGCAGCCGGGATGGGACCCTGAACACCAGTCCGGAACAGTGATGGAGGAGAAGCTGGAGCAGGGGGACAGAACCCCGTGGAGATGCAGGAGAGGGCTCAGGATTCCCCCACCCCATCCCCCGGAGCCTCCCTGTTCCCGTCAGATATTTCGGGAGGTGGCACCTCCACACCCCGCGCGGTGCCAGCGGGAACAGGGATGCGCGGGGCTGCAAACGAGCCAGGCAAACCCCCCTGCTCCTGCCCGGGCTGCTGCGGTTGGAGCCATGGAGTGGAAGTAACAGGCGGTGACACCGCTGCCCAAAAACCGCCACCAGAACAATGGGTGGGAGCGCGGAGGACGCAGGCGGCCACGCCGCCCCCAACGCTCGCCAAGGAGCCGGGGACATCCTGGGGACATCCTGTCACGGGCACCTGGCCTGGGCATCCCACCCGAGGGACACCCCACCCACGGGGCTGGGTGGCACAAGAGGATGATGAAGGCGCCGTGTGAGTGAGGAAGAGCTGGGATTGCCGAGGGTGGCACTGGGACAGAGCGGGGCCATCGCACCGGGCACACGGCCCGGGGCACAAGCCCAGCCCGGGGCTGAGCCGCCTGCGGCCCTAACGGGGAGAAAGTGAGGGAACAGAAAATGGCAGGAGAGACAACAGAGGAGCGGGGCTGCTTTGCCTTTAAAATAATGCAGCAAAATTAGCAGCTCTGCAGTCATTAATATGCAAAAATGCAAATGAGGAGGTAATTAAGCTGCAGTCCTCCGGAGGATATTTCCATCATAATGAATTCTATTGTCAGGGAAAGAGCAGCCAGGCAGATTTATGGTGCTTACGTGAATAAAAAATATGAGTATCCAATTGGTGTCCTTGCTGCCGGCTGCTGTCCCCTGCCGCAGCCGAGGAGGGCACAGGGCACTGAGGAGGGCACAGGGCACGACATCCCCATCCCCCGTGCCATCCCGACCGGGCACTGCCCATTGCCGAGGCACAGCAGCAGTCGGGGACTTGGGCACCTGCAACAGGGCAGGGAGAGAAACAGCCTCTTCCTTCCCTTGCCTCCGTGCCACAGCCCCCGGCAAACCCCCAGCGAGACTTGTGCCCGGGCCGTGCAAGCTCCCCGGGGGCCACAGAGGGACTGGACCAGACCAGGAGGTGACTCTTCCCTGCGGGGTCCCAATGCGGCGGGGCTCCCCCAGTGACACCCTGGGCTGGCCAGTGCCAGGTCTCTGCAAGGATCCGTGGTCTGAACACATCAGGATCCTCCTGTCCTGCTCCCACGAGAGCTGGATTTTTGGGTAACACCTGCTCCATCCCTCTCTTCTCACCCCATGAGTGCGTGGGGGGTCAGGACCCAACCAAGGCTGGCACTGGGGAGCACGGGGACACTTGGACACGAGGAAGGTGGGGACTCCAAGGTGGGGGGACGAGCCGTGAGTGTCCCCAGGATTTGGGGTGCTGGCAGCCAGACCTCTGAGCCACGCAGGTGATGCTCCAGCCCAGGAGCTACCAGTCCTTCACTCCTTGCCCATGGGCTCGGTGGCCATCTGGGGGGTCAGCCCCCTGCCCTGAGCCGCCCCCGGGCAGCCCCCAAACCTGGCGGGAGAGGACTGAGGCTCAGCCTTCCCCTTTCATTCCCGCCAGCGGCATCCGCCACGGAAAACAAACCGAAACCCACCCAAAACGAAATAGTTGGCCGAGTGCCACCCTGCAGCTGCCGGCTCCGGCTCAGCCTGGCATTTTTCAAATGTCAAGGCAAAAGGCTGCGGGGCCGCCAGGCTCGGGGGGCTCGGCACCGGCGGGGGGCTGGGGACAGGAGGGGGACGAGAAGGGGTGTGGGAGAGGGGGAAGGGACACCCGCCACCCTTGCAGCTGTCATTGTCACCCCCGAGGTGAGGTGTGGGCTGGGGGAGGCGCGGGGAGCCGGGCTGGATGGGAGGGAAGAGGCTCCATCTTAGCGTCGATGTGGTCGAGGCGAGAGATGATTTTTAAAAAAAAAGGGAATGAAAGCAGGAAAGGAGACGGGCAAACAGGAGCAGCTGCTCCTGGAGATGCAGGGCTCTTTTCTTGCTTTCAAAGCCACAGAAGTTCTTGCTCGCAGGCTCAGGACCCCCTGCCACGGTCCCCTATCCCACGCTGTGGTGGCCAGGGTGGCCAGGCAGCTGTGACCCGAGGCTGAGCCTCGTTTGCTGAGGATCCAGGGAGCCTGGGCTGAGCTCATCCCCATCCTGGGGCATCCCCTTGGCTCACTCCGAGCGATCCATCCTCCCTGCCCGGCCCAGCCCGGGATTGGGGGCTGGCAGGGGACACGGGGCAGATGGAGCTGTCCCCACCAGGACCATCCTCACGCTCGGCACTCGGCACAGCCCAGGGTGACACAGCACCGTGCCCCCCGTGCCCCCCGTGCCCCCCACCCGCCGTGTTCACCCCTCTAGCCCCACCCAGCCCCACCGCACACCTGCGGAGCCGCAAACCTTCACCTCCCCGCTGGAGCCTCGCGGGGCAGGGAGGCGGGCAGGACCGGGGACACCTCGATTCCTCCTCCCCGTGCTCTCCCTCTCGATGTGGAGCAGTGGGAAATCGCTGCCTTTTCCCAAGGGAAGCTCAAAGCTCTGATGCTCCATCCCTGGGCACCTGCTGGGTGCTGTGGGTGCTCTGGGGGCACTTGCACAGGTGGGTGACACCTCATCGAGGAGCATCGGAGCTGTGGGACCACAGTGGCACTGCCACCCGCGGGTGTTCCCTCCCCAGCACCCTCCTGAGCCCCGTTAGGGTCAGTGGGTGCCAGCAGAGCTCTGGGGGTGTTTTAGGAATTCATGAATGACTCAGGGCCCCCTCCTCGCTGTGTCCCAGTGTCACATCCGGAGGGTCACAGAGCCCGATGTGGCTGGGGGTCCTGGGTCGAGCTTTCAGGGTTCCTGTGCCCCAGGTGGGCTGTTGAGGGATTTGTGGTTGATGGATGAGCAAAAGGGATTTGTGGTGGTGATGCTCAATAATTGGGTATCAAACCAGCTCTTGAGGAGCCCAGAGACAGAGGGGCTGAGGGCAGAGCTGCCCCATTTACACCCCAGGCCTGAGGACAGCCTCCCCCACGAGCTTAGGGGACTGCAGAGTCCCCAGCCATTGTCCCAAAGCTGCCAAATCCATCTCCAGGTGGATGGAAATCCATTCCCAGCAAGGATCAAGGGGTCGGGGTGCTGTGCAGACCTGAGAGAGGAGGACATCCCCCTGCCACCACCCCAGAAGGACCCTGAGGGCATCAGGGCATTTTCTCCACTCATGCACCCAACACGGCCCTGCAAAGGGTCATGGTCCCACACCCCACTGGCCATTCCCTGTCCCCAGGAGGGACACCAAAGCTGTTCAGCTGGGGGACTGTGGAAGGAACCAGTTAGGAGAGGAGCACCCATGTTTATATTTGGTGCCTCGAAACCCCCTCCAGCATCCCAGCCACCCTCCCCCTCAGCAGCAGCTCCTCTTGAGGTTTGAGGTGACATCCTGCCTTCTGCATCTCGCTGTCACCCTGCCCTGGGGGGCCCTGGAACCGCAGAGGCAGTGGAGGCAGGGCAGGGGGTGCAGGTCGTCCCCCACACCCCCCCAGCTCCAGCTGCACCCAAAAAATGAAAATTACCCAGTGCAATGACCTGCCCTTCTCCTTGCACGGCTTGTGGGGGGCACATCGTGGAGTGAGGAGCTCACAGATTCCTTTCCTGAGCACTCCATCCCTGTCTCCTTCTACTGTCCTGGGCCAAAACATTCCAATATTTGGGTTTATAAACGACCAGGCAAGGAAAACAGCAACAGTGACATCCTGCCGAGGAGCAGCTTGGAGCAGCTGAAGCCCTTTGCATCAGGGCTTTATTCTGGAAGCCTGGATGGAGGCAGGATTATGGATAAACCCCAGGCTCTGCCCCACAGCCCATCCTGACTGCCTCACACCAGGGCACCTGCAGAGCCACAGCACAGCCAAAAACCAGAGAAATGGGGGAATTAGAGAAAAAGATCCAGCCAAGCAGCTCAACCTCCTCTTCCTGGGATGCCGGGGCATGGAGGAGGGATGTGGGATGGGGGATGGCAGAGGGATTTTAGTATTGGGAGCACTCCTGCTCTCCTGCTCAGAGCAGATGCTCTCTCCATGTGTCTCCCACCCCACGGAGCTGTGTCTGGGTGATGTGGGTGCTCCACAGGGCTGGTGAGGGAGGCTTGACAGGGTGATTTGGGTGCCCTGGCAGGGGTGCTGTGAGTGCCCCACGAGTGCTGTGGGTGTCCCACGGGTGCCATGGGTGTCTCACGGGTACCACAGGTGTCCCACGGGTGCTGTGGGTGCCCCAGCAGGCAGGAGCAGGGGAAGCCGAGGCACTTGGCACTGTCGCTGCAGCACCGCTCGATGCAGAGATAAGATAAGGTGTCTGAGGCTGCCAAGGTAAACTGAGGTCACTGCAAACCCCGGCGGGTGAACGTGTCCCTGCAGCCCCAGGTGACACACACAGAGCCCCAGACTGGTTTGGGCTGGAAGGGACCTTTAAAGCTGGTCTTGTCCCACCCCCTGCCATGGACAGGGACACCTTCCACCAGACAAGGTTGCTCCAAGACTCTTCCAACCTCTCCAACACCTCCAGGGATGGGGCAGACACAGCTTTTCTGAGCACCCTGTGCATCTCTGGGTAACATCCAAGTGTCTATTTTCTATTTTCATTTTAGGCAGATTTTTGTCCCTTCACTCATCTCCTGGTCTGATTATCTGGCACCTTTTCCCACAGTGCCAAGTGCTGAGCAGAGCTGACGGCAGGGCCAGGAGGTTCCAAGCTGCTTTTTCTCAAAATCTGAGCACGATGCTCCATGGGAGAGGGGCAGCTTCTGGGACAGGCAGGAGTTTTATATTTCACAGTTTCAGCGAGGGGCTGAAGGCTTCCCCTGGGGCTGGTGAGGGGCTGGGCTGTCAGGGCAGCTCTCAGCCTGTTCTGGTTCCTCTGGGCTCCAGCCAGTGGCACCCCCAGCACCTCCTGGGGCTGGCAGGGCTGGCAGATCTGTCACCAGCAGCTCCTGGGCATTCTCCAGTGCTGCCAGTCACGGAAAAGTTCGGAAGCAGCTGCAAAAGCCAGTCCAGGAATGGCAGTGCCGGGGCTCAGCCACACTCGTGAGCAGCCAAAGTCACCTGTCTGCCCCTTCCTCTCCCATCTCCAAATGTACTTTTTCCTTCCTTAAACTCCCGAGTTTAAATAAAACTGTCATGAAACCCCCTGAGTCCTTGAGCTGGAGCTTTTGGGAGACCTTAACAAAGGAGAAAACTCCTGGGTGTCCAAAACCTGGGCTGGAGGCCAGACAGGCTCCCAGGCCAGAGGCTGCCCGAGGGAACAAGAGGCACATCCAGGGTTTCCTAAAGGCAAAAGCCCCTTTGCCTTTTCCCCCAAGGCCTCCTCTCCCCCTGGGAGGATGCTCCCCACAGCCCCCCCGGATGTGGTTTGCAGGGAGCAGGGTGGGGAGGGGCTGCAGGAGGTGGGGGAGGCATGGCAGGCGGATTCGAACGGGAGCTGCCTGACAGATGGGGCTGCCCTACATTTCACGAGTGGCTGCCGTTAATCTGCTTCCTGCACCCTCCCCCAGCCCACCTCCCTGCAGCCCGGGGCTCCCCACTGCCAGGGCGGGGGTGGCAGGGCCCTGTGGGGACACAGGGGGAGGGTCACAGAGCAGTGGGGGCCATCAGGTGTCCCCAGCCTTTGGCAGCTTCTGGGAACCCACCAGCCCATGGCCACAGCACCCTGCTCTACCCTAAATGTCCCCTGTCCCTTGGGCAGATCCCAAAACCCAGTCCTATGGTACCCACATCCCCTCCCGACCCCCCCGTGACAAACTCCTGGCCACAGCTGAGTTGTGCTGCTGTGTCCTTTTGTATGCCCAGGGCTGAGCATCTCTTCTGCTTCTTCCTCTTCCTCCTCTTCCTCTTCCATCATTCCTTAACTCACCCTCGGATTTCATCCCATGTCCACTCTGTGCCTCCCTGTTCCCCAAACCCCAGAATGCAGGGGAGGGGAAGCACCTTGCAAAATGCCAGGGAGGGACCCGACAGCTTCAGCTGTGGAGCACGCAGCCAGGACCAGGTTGCTGCCCACTCCCCTGTGCCACTGCCCTGGCAGCAGCCTCATTCCCTGCCCTGGGGACAGGGCACAGCTCGGGGAGGCTGCTCTGCTCCCCTTGGCCATGGCAGCCGTGCCAGCTCAGCCCTGCCAGGAGTTTCTGCTGCTCCTTCCTCTCACCGCAGTGACGTGAGCTCCCGGGGGTGCTGGCCTTGAATTTTACCAGGCTTGGTGAGGGTGGTTCTCCCATGCACCAGCTCAGCCCAGGGAAGTGAGAGAGAAGAGGTGCCATGGTGGGAGGACACGGCAGAGATGTATCTGCAGCTGTGATGAGCGTGGGCAAGAGCTGGAACAACTACAGCATTGCTGTGACCACCCCTTCCCAGGAGAGAGCTGGGGGTGTCCCATGGCTGCAGTCCCCAGCACCCTCTGGGATAAGGTGATGTGGGGTTGTGTCCCCAGGAGAAGCAAACCCAGCCCTGAGCCCCTTACTGGGGAGCTGAGCCGTAAATTCAGGTCACCCAGGGGTCACACCAGGGGAGTTTTCATCACTGAAGGTTCTTCCCCCAGAGGCTGCTGGGGCACTGCCCAGGCTCCCCAGGGAATGGTCCCTGCCCCAAGGCTGCCAGAGCTCCAGGAGCATTTGGACAATGCTGCCAGGGGTGCCCAGGGTGGGACTGTGTGGGGGATTGTGCCCAGGGGTGTCTGTGCAGAGCCGGGGCTTGGACTGATGATCCTTGTGGGTCCTTTCCAGCTCAGGAGATCCTATAATTCCATCCATGCCAGAGTCACACATAATGGGACAAAGACATGGTGCAGTATGGAATAGGACAGAGCCGGACTGGACATTCCCAATGCCAACAGGGCTGGATTCAGCAGTGGGAAGGCAGATGGGGCAGGTGGTGCCCAAACCACCCCTGGGCTGAGACCACGAGAAAGGAGGATGGAAAATGGGGCTGAGATGGAAAATTGGGCTCCTCTTTGCTGGCTGAGCCCTCTCCTGCTGTGGTGAGAGCTGTCACCAGGATCTGCTCCATGCACTGGCAACAGAGCCTGGAGCATGGAGTCACCTCGCTGTGTGGTTTCTATTACTCCTCAAATGATACTGAAACTTGACATTAGATCACTAAACCCACTAAAGGAAGAAATCTGGGTAGGGAAGGGAAATCCCCCGCTGGGTCCCAAAGAGGCACCACAGTGTCCTCCCCTTCCCCCTGAAGCAAAGGCACAAAGGCCATCATGGCCCCAGTGTCCCAGAGCTTGGACCAGCTCCACTTCAGGGCACGTTTGCAGACTGAAACTTCCTGATCCTCTCCCACTGCAAGGATGCATTCACTGAGCTGTTTAGCTTGAACAATCAGGAAAGGTGTCCCAAGAATGGCACATTCATATCCCAGTGACATCCAAAACTCCAACTCAGCCAGGCAAAAATCTTCCACCTCTTCCTGTCCTTTCATCACCCATGGTGCACCCATCTTTCCTTTGGGATTTTGCCAGCTGACAGGAATATATCGACAATGCTGGGTGCTATCCCCTTCCTTGTCCACGGGCAATATTTACCCTCAGGTTTGACAGCTGCCCTCAGACCCTGCTGTTCTCACCTGTGAAGGTGCTGGATGCCCCATGTGGCATCTTGGACAGCCCCTGTGGGCTGTCCCTGTCCCCTGCTCTAACTGCTATGACAGTCCTTTCCTCCCTTTCCTCCATCGCTCTCTCACTTTCCTTCTCCCTCCTTCCCCGTCTCCATCCCCTTTCCCTGGATCCTCCTGCCTGTGCCTCTGCCCACACCAGGCTCCCTCAGCAGGTTCTCCCACCCCTTTTTAACTTTCTCCCATCACGAGCTGCCTCAGCCACCCTTCACACCCACACCCCGGCGCGGGAACACTGTCCCACCGGGCTCCCCGGGGCACCCCTGGAGATCCCCCAGCCTCGGGGGAGGGGCTGAGCTGGTTTCTGGGGGCGAGGGCGCCTTTTCTTTCCATTCAGAGGAGATTCCCCCGCCCCGTGAACACGCACTGAGGGTTTCCTGCCCGTGGGCGGATTCTATCTTGGGCTGCAGCCGCGCTGGGGGACCCCACCTGGGGCCGGGGATGCCGCATTTCCTCCTCCACCACACCATTCCCAGGGCACTCTCACCACCCCAGTTCCTTTCTTGTTGATTTTAAGGCCATTTGCCAAGCCTCCCGGGCAGGATCGCCCTCCCCAGGCGGTGCCCCAAGGATTCCCAGGCTCCACTGTGCCATGGGGACGAAATCCCTCTGCTCAGAGAATATAGAGCAGGAGATGCTCCTCACCTGGGTCGCCCAGGGTGGGATTTCTGTTCAACCAGATCATCTGAATGTGACAATTTGAGGACCACTTTCCCCCGAGTTCTGTGAGAGTCCACAGGGCTGGGGTGAATTTCCCAGGGGTTCCATCAGCAGCCTGCAGATAAAGGGATTAGGGATGATTACCGTGGGTGTAAAGAGGGTGAGCAGCACCGTGGTGGCAGCGGGAGGTGGCTGTGAGAGGTGGCCTGAGGGGTTTTGTCACCTTGGGAAGTGGCCAGCGGGGTTTTGTCACTGTCGCAGCGTTTCAATGGAGCGTTCTTGCATTTTTCAACACTCTGCACTAAACGCGGGGGTTGCACTCAGAATTCCCCGGTGAACTTTCCAACGAGCTGCCCCGAGGCTCTCTGACGTATGGCTGAGACGTTTCCATCCCAGCTCTGCCCGGGCTGGGGGCTGAGGCCTTCCTTCGGGTCCCAAGTGAGGAGAATTCCAGGCCTGTCCCCACAGGACCTCCCCCAGCACCGCTCTGTCCCCTCCATCCCACTGCTTCTCCTCTGGGATGTGGCCCTGCCTGGCAGGTGTCTGCAGAAGCTCAGTGGCCACCCAACTGCTCTTTCCCGTGCCTCAGTTTCCCCAGCTGCAAATGGGGCTGGGGGCTGTGCAAACCCCCCGGCAGGATTGGGAGGAGCAGCCAGGCAGTTCCCACCAGGGCTGTGCTCTGCCCACCCCCGGGGCCCTGGGGACACTCAAGACCCTAGCCATGTGCAGCCATCAGTCCCACTCAGCCAGGAGCAGAGCCCGATGGAGGGGGTGTCCTCCCCAGAATGCCGGTGACAGGGACCCCCGGGGTGGTGGCAGCAGGGGATCAGAGCCACTGGTGTCCCTGCTCTACGCTGTGCCAAAAGGAAGAGAGGAAGAAGAGTGTCCCTGATGCCTCCTGGCAGGGAGGACAATGGTGAGGACGATGCTCTCGACATCACTTCTGTCCCTACAGCTGGAAGAAAAGGAGCAAAATAGGTTGAAGGGGATACATCCCTGTCAGCAGTCCCTCAAAGCCCTGTGGGGCAGCCCCAGCAGGCAGGGATGAGCTGGGATCTGTCCTGTGTCTCCAGAGTGTCCCGTGGGGGATAGTGGCTGTTACAACTCAGCTGGCAGAGTCAGAACACTGGCGGGGGCTGCTGGTGACAAATGGCACCCAAAGGAAGGACAGGGAGCGAAGCCAGGGATGCTCCTGGGGAGTTGCCGGTGGCATGTTCTCACCCTGTGGTGTAGGAAGTGTCCCTGTGGGTGCCAGGAGGCACAGGGTGCCCCAGCTCCGCGGGGAGGGGAGGGCAGGGAGGAGGGGACACCCTTGGAGGGCACAGGGACAGAGTGGCCAAAGCAGCCAAGTCAAGCCGAAAGCTCAACCCTACTGGGACCCCATCCCAGGGGCTGCTCCCCACCTCAGGGGCTGGGAGGGATCTAGGGACAAAGTTGCTGTAATGTGAGAGATGGGCGGGCCTTAAAAGGAGAAGGAAAAAAAAGAGTTTTGAGGCCTTTCTTCTCTCTCGCTGTTGTTGTTGTTATCCATAAATAATAATTAAACCCCCATTTCCAGCCCAGGCCACTTGTTTTAAATTTCCTGGCTAAAGTGATGTAACAGCTGTGCGTGATGCAACACCATGTGGAATGCATCATCCAGGAAACCAAAAACAAAACTGCCTTTCTGGCCAAGTACTCGGCACAGCTCCTGCCCCCAGCCCCCGGTGCAGGGATACTGCAGCCCCCACGTCTGGGCTGGGCACCCCGATGTCCCCGTGGGCCCCAGATCTGCAGGGGGACAGCAAGGGGGGGGACACAGGGGGGAGGCAGCTCCTGCTCTGAGCCTGCTGAGCTCCAGGTCGTTTTTAATTAAAAACTTTACAAATCAAGAACTGGCGTTTTGCTGAGGACAAACAAACCTGTACAAGCCTGACACGTACCCCGGAGCAGAGGGGGAGGGTCTGGTGGGCTTGTCCTGGCAGTTTGTCCCATTTCCTCCCACTCCTCCCCCCGGTTTGGCCCTGGCCTGGGACCTCTCTGCAATGGCCAGAGGAGCCAAAAGCTGCTGGTGGCTTCAGTGCCACCCCCATGTCCCCCCACCACTGCTGGAGGGATGGGGGGGCTCCCTGGATCAACCCCCTCCACTTGGCTAGGTTTAACTCTCCCTTGGCTTCCCCCTGCTAGAGGGAAGAATAAACTCTCCGGGATGCCTGTGCCCATCCCTCTGCCCCATCCACCTGTGCCTGGTGCCAATGACCTGCCTTTGGAATGAGGCTGGCCAGAAAGGACAGAGAAAGGGAAGAAAAGGAAGAGAAAGGGAAAGGGAAAGAGAAAAGGGGAAAAAAAAAACCAAACAAAAAGAAAATCAAAAACCAACCCAAGGTTGCAGTGGGAAATCAGAAGTCAGAGCTGAGGCATTTCGGCAGCCGGGGCTGGAATGTCTGACTCACACTGTGACTAAATGCAAATATGAACTCAAACCTGCTCCTTAAAGTCCTCGGGATCCAGCAAGGAGCCCTGAGCTCCCACCGGCCCCTTGCCAGTGGTCCAGCCTGGCCACATGCTGGCCACAGCTCAGTGGCTCCAGGACAGGCATCTGCAGCGAGTGATGCTCCACATGTCCCACTTTGTTTTACCTCCTTGAACTGGGATGAAAGGGAGCCTGGGGACAGGATGAGGCCCCCAGACATCGCCTCTGGGTAGGATGTGCTTGCTCGCTGGTGCCCCTCGCTGTCCCCATGCCGAGGGGACCTCCTGGGACTGTCCTGGTGTTTTAGGGCAGGGGGCTCAGTGCAGCCACTGGCCTCGCTGGGTGGTCCTGGCTCATCCATCTCCCCTGGACCAGGCGTGAGGTCCCTGGCTGTGGGTGGCTGTCACAGTGTCCCTGTCACTAACAGATGGGGAAAGGGTCTGGGTCCCTGAGGGCAGCAGCACCATGCCCAGGGAATCACAGGGTGGAAACTCAGCCCAGCTCAAAGAAAATTCCAGGGAAATTGGGACTTTTCTCAGGACTTTGTATTTTTTCTTAAAGCCTATTTTGCTGCCCATCACAGACTTGTACTTCAATCATTTCCAGTTTTGTAAGGTGGGTGGGAGACTCCAAGGGCAGTGGCTGATGTCCCACAGCTCCCACTGCAGAGAGAGCCTCCTCCACCCCTTTCCACTCTAGAGACTGGACCAGTCCAGAATTCCCAAGCTCTGCTGGCCAAGGACCTCAGCAAGCTTTTCCCAGACCCTCATGAACCACTGGAAGGTGCCATGGGGACATAGACAGGCCAGGGTGGGGGCTCAGAGGCAGAACAACCTGCCCCAGAGCTGCCTTTGAGCAATCCATCCGTCCATCCATCCATCTTCAGGTCTCAGCCTGTCCTTCTGTGCCAGCAGCCCTGAAGACATAAAAGGGAGCTTCACCTCCTTGGTGATCTCAGTGACCTTCACGGGTTTCTGCTCTGGCAATGGGGCCAGGACACCTCATTCAGCCCCCCTGGGTCAGGCAGGTTCTGCCACAGGGTTTGTTCAAGGCTCCCCTGCCCAGGAATGCTGGTGTGGGCTCACACCCAACAGCACCCACAATGGTCTCCGAGGGTTCCATATGAGTAGAGTGTGGCCCTGGTGTCATCACACAGAGGGGAAACTGAGGCACAAAGTCCAGGGACATGGACAGAAACCCAACCAGAGGAACTGCTCCTCTTCCAGGGGAGATCAGAGTCATGGGAGGGTTTGGGTTGGAAGGAACCTTAAAGCTCATCCAGTTCCATCCCCTGACGTGGGCAGGGACATCTTCCACTATCCCAGGTTGCTCCAAGCCCTGTCCAGCCTAGAACAATTCCAGGGATCCAGGGACAGCCACAGCTGCTCTGGGCAGCAGAGCTGAGGATGACCTGCCGGTGGGGGAAGCTCTGTGCCCTCCTTCGGACAGTGCTGCCCTTGGAGCCTCCACCACACTTTTCTCCCCTGGTCTCACCAGCTCTGAGCATTGCAAGAGTCACTGTGAAACTGTGAAACTGCTTCATTGAAGACACAGCTCCCAGGACTGGGACACAACCAAGCATAATTTACTTGTTTATCAGTTGTGTGTTATTAACACGACCAGTTGTGAAGATGATGAAAACTGTTACCCCTTTCGCAAAGGTTCGAGGCATGGAAACAAGAACTTGAGATGTTCTTGGAGCTGCCCTGTGCAGGGCCAGCAGCTGGACTCTGATGGTCCCTTCGCACTTAGGAGATCCCAGGATTCCGTGGCTCTGTTGCCCATGCTGTGTTTTATGTCTGTACCCCACGTCACGAGGTGCCCTGGGAATGCTGAGGTTGTCCCTGAGCCTGAGGTTCCATGTGGGGAATGTCACTGGAGCCCCTCTGGTGTCACCTCTGGGGGGGATGTGTCAGCACAGTATCCCCATGGTGCCCCTTTGTGCATCCCCCCATCCCCTCTGCTTCCTCCTGCCCTACCAAAATAGCCTGAAATAGGAAACTGAGGGGACCATGCTGTGAACTGGAAGGGGGAACTTCTCAGCTTCAAAAAAACCCCCAAGATGTCAGAGGAGTTTGAAGCCTTCCCGGTTCCCCCCAGCAGGCCTGGGGCCACACTTTTGCCATGATGCTGCCACCAGGAAGGAGGCATTATTAATTATAGGCTAATTAATTACAGGCTGGAGAGCTGGGTGGGTGAACCTAAGGAGGTTCAACAAGGGCAGGTGTAGGGTCCTGCACCTGGGGAGGGATAACCCCAAGTACCAGCACAGGCTGGGAATCACCCAATGGAAAGCAGCTCTGCGGAGAAGGACCTGGGGGTCCTGGTGGATGACAAGATGTCCCTGAGCCAGCAGTGTCCTGGGACCACGAGGGACAACAGGACCCTGGGGGGCATCGGGAAGAGTGTGGCCAGCAGGGCAGGGAGTGCCCTTGCCCCTCTACTCGGCCCTAGTGAGGCACATGTGGAGTGCTGTGTCCACTTCCAGGCTCCTCAGGACAAGAAGGACAAGGAGCTACTAGAAAGGGTCCAGCAGAGGCCACAAAAATGATTTGGCATCTGGAGCATCTCTCTGATGAGGAGAGACTGCAGGAGCTGGGCCTGGTTAGTCCAGAGAAAACTGGGAGGGGAACTCACCAATCCATATAAATATCTCCAACGTGGATATCAGAGGATGGTGCCAGACTCCCTTCAGTGGAGCAGTGGCCATAAACTAAACCTCAGGAAGTCCCACCTCAACATGAGGAAGAACTTCCTTACACTGAGGGTGGCAGAGCCCTGGAACAGGCTGCACAAAGAGGCTGTGGAGTCTCCATCCCAGAGAGGGAGACTCCAAACCCATCTGGACACATTTGTGTGTCACTTCCTCAGGGTGACACTGCCTTGGCAGGGGGGTTAGACTGGATGATCTCCAGAGGTCCCTTCCAATCCCAGCTATTCTGTGATTCTGTGGAAGGGAAATTCTATTTTCAACACAGGCCAAGTGACCAAAACAACTCAGAGCAGGAAAATCTCCCCACTGCTTTCATCCCACACTCTCCCAGCCATGGATGCCTGGGGAAAAGCAGGGTGGCTCATGCCAGCTCTGGCCCATCCCATCCCCTCCCATCCTGTCCCGTCCCATTCCATCCCGTCCTGTCTCGTCTCTCCATCATTTGGCTTTGCCCAGCCACCAGCAGTGAGAGAGTGAGGCTTGCAGGTTTAATTACAATTGTTGACAGGGAAATTATGGCCACACATACAAAATTGGAATATAATTGTGTTAGGGAAATGTTTCATCTTCTCCCTGTCATCCCTGGGAGCGGAAGGCAGAGGGAGAGCAGAAGGAGAGGGACGATGTTGGCAAGAGGCCTTGCAGTAGGGGGAGTGGCTGGGCTTGGGGTGCTGTGGGGTGACACCAGTCCCTGGGGCCACTGGACACAGATAAAATGCAGCAGAAGGTGGTGAATGGCTCCTTTTTACAGAGTGACAGTGACAAGGGAGCACTCGCCTTCCTTTACCCAGAGAGCTGGAGAGGGACTTGGGACAAGGGATGGAGGGACAGGACAAGGGGGAATGGCTTCCCACTGCCAGAGGGCAGGGAGAGATGGGATATTGGGAAGGAATTTTCCCTGTGAGGGTGGTGAGGCCCTGGCACAGGTTGCCCAGAGCAACTATGACTGCCCCTGGATCCCTGGCAGTGTCCAAGGCCAGGTTGGACATTGAGGCTTGGAGCAGCCTGGGATAGCAGAAGTCCCTGCCCGTGGCAGGGGGTGGAACAAGATGAAGTTTAAGGTCCCTCCCAACCCAAACCATTCCATGATTCCATGTGCCTTGGACCAGCACCTTGCTGCCAGCCCACATCCTTGCCGAAATGGGGCGGGAGCCATCCTCACCCCTGGGATAATCCATCCCTGATGACAGGAGATGACTTTGGTCAGTGACCCCATTTAAATGCGGGCAATTCTTTCCACTTAAAAAAAAAAGAAAATAAAAGCCAAATGGCCCGAAGCTGCAGGTGACAGCTGGCCCCAGATCTGGCTGCAGAGGGGTCAGGCACAGGGAAAACCAAAAGCAGCTTTGCCGACCGATGACCTTGAAGCTGCCTGGGCAGGGCAGGAGCAGCAGCCCAGCTCTTCCATGATCTCTCCACTGGGATCCAGGGTGGATTCAGGGAGACGAGGTGAACCCCTGCTCACACCTGTTGGAACTACGTGTTTGTGCCTCTCCTCCTGCACCTCCTGAACCAGTAATGGGGCAAAGCACCATCTCTCCACCCCCACTCCCAATCCCAGCTCCTTTTAAAAACCCACTGGAGAAGCAGTGGGGGAAGCAGCCCCCTGGACCCCAGAGAATGGTCCAAACTCCCTCACCCTGGAGAGGTGCAGACACACATTCCATGGTTCTGTCGGCACCTTTGATCCCAAGCACCTGCTGGCTGTTTCCGAGTGCTGGCACCAGCGCAACGGCAAAGCGGGCAGGGAAACAGGTGGGGAGGGGCAGAGGTCTAGTGGTGACATGGACATGACAAGGAAACCCCCAGCAAGTTTGCTGGTGACAGAGCTGTGTGGAGCAGTCACACGCTGGAGGGAAGGGATGGAGCATCCACAGGGACCTGTACAGGGTGCAGAGGTGGGATTGAGCTAGTCTTAATGAAGTTCAACCAGGCCAAGCGCAAGGTCCTGCCACAAGTTGTGGCAATCCCAAGTTCAAACACAGGCTGAATAAAGAATGGATCAAGAGCAGCTCTGTGAAGAACATGGGTGTGTTGGTGGGTGAGAGGCTCAACCTGCCCCAGCCATGGGCACTGAGCCCCAGAAACCCCCTGTGCTGGGCTGAGCCCCCAGTGTGGGCAGCAGGGAAGGGGGGATTCTGCCCCTCTGCCCCCTCAGGTGAGACCTCACCTGCAGAGCTGCCTCAGCCCTGGGGAACAACATCAGCAGGACATGGAGCTGCTGGAGCCAGGCCAGAGGAGACCATGGAGATGCTCCAAGGGCTGGAGCCCCTCTGCTCTGGGGCCAGGCTGGGAGAGCTGGGGGTGTTCACCTGGAGAAGGCTCCAGGGAGACCTCAGAGCCCCTGCCAGGGCCTAAAGGGGCTCCAGGAGAGCTGGAGGGGGACTGGGGACAAGGGATGGACAGACAGGCCAGGGGGGAATGGCTTCCCACTGCCAGAGGGCAAGGATAGATGGGATATTGGAAGGAATGGTTGGCTGTGAGGGTGGGGAGGCCCTGGCCTAGGCTGCCCTGTGGCTGTCCCTGGATCCCTGGAAGTGCCCAAGGCCAAGCTGGACAGGGCTTGGAGCACCCTGGGATAGTGGAAGGTGTCCCTGCCCATGGCAGGGGGTGTGATGGGATGAGCTTTGAGGCCCCTCCCCACTCAAACCGCTCCGTGGTGACTCCAGGATGTCATACAGGGACCCTCCATTCCAACCCCGCTGCACCGCCGGGTCGCAGTCATTCAGGCCGGCCCAGGGAGCAGCGCTCCCGGGTGACCCCAGAAACCACAGCGGGGCTGCCCCGGCCCTTCCAGCCCCCGGGGCTGTGCTTTGGGGAGGGAACCCGCCAGCCCCAGCGCCGCGGAAGGTGCCCGGGGGCCCCCGAGGGGGCGGCGCGGCCAGGCCGTGGCCGCCACGCAGGTCCCGCCGGGCCCTCCGGCTCCTCGGCGAGGCACCTGGGGGGCGGCGGCTCCGAAGCAGCCCCTGCCGGGCGGGGGCTCCTGCGACAGAACCCCGGGGGACTCCGGCCCTGTCCGCCCGGCCCCGCCGGGGGCCCCGTCGGCGGCGCGGCAGGGGAGGGGGGACCTGCGGCCGGCAATCAGCGGCCGCCCCCGGGTCCCTCCGCCCCGCCCCCGTGCTCGGTGGGCGGGGACCGCGACAAGCCGCGCCCTCGTTGGCCGCGCCACCTGTCAATCAGTGCAACAGAGCCTTTCCATTGGCCGGAGCCCCCCTGCCTTATCAGTCCATCTCGCGGAGCTCCCGTGTCGTCACTGCTCCACCGCCCCGTCCTCCCGTTCCCCTCCGCTAGGAAACATAGTCCCCACCCCGGCGGTGCCCCCGCCGCGCCCCCGCGCCCCCGCGCCCCCGTCCCGCCACCCCGGCTGTGGCCGTGCGTGTCCCGGTGCTGCGAGGTGCGCGCAGGATGGCATCACCCTCCGCTCCCCGCTGTTTGTCCGGCTGGCGGAGGGATACGGCGGGGGCGGGGCATGCGGCCGCGAGTGGCGAGGGAGTGCGGGGGAGAGGCGGCTGAGGCGGGCGCGGGGGGCTACGGGGGGAGCCGCCGTCGCTGCCGCCGCCGGGGGGGAACCATGCGGGGGCCGCGGGGCGGGCGGGCGGAACAGCGGCGGGAGGCGGAGCGGCGGCGGCTGTGGCGGCCCCGGCGGCAGCAACAGCAGCATTAGGGCCCGGCCCGGCGCGGGGCGGGGCCGCGGGGCGGTCCGGGGCGCACGCGCCGCCCGGTGCGGGGCGATCGCGCCGCTTCGCTACATTGTATCCGCCGGCGGCGGAGAACAATAGGCGCCGCCGCCGCCCCCGGGCCTGGGCGCCGCGGCCGCCCCCGCCCCCGCCGCGACCCCCGACGCCCTTCATGCGCTTCCCCTGCCCCGGGCGCGCCGGGCCTGGAACAGGTAAAAAAAATAAAATATAGAAATAATAAAGTAATAACTAAGCCAACCCGGCCGCGCCGCCTCGGGGCTGCGCGGAGCTGGGGTCCCGGCGCTGCGGGCGCTGGCGGTGCCGGAGCTGCGGGCGCTGGGGGTGCCGGTGCGGCGGGGCTCGGAGCGCGGCCCCCTCGCTCGCTCGGTGCGCCCGGGGCTGCGGGCGCGGAGCGGGACGGGACGGGCTCGGCGCTATTGTCCCCTCGGCAAAGTTTGCCGGGGCCGGGGGAAGGGGGCGGCAGCGGCGGGGCGGGCTCGGGGAGCGTGCGGGGCGGCTGGGAGGGGGTGCGCGGGTTCCCGGCGGGGAGGGGGGGCCGGTGCTCGGTCCTGCCGCGAACTTCAGCCGAGCGCAGCCCGCCGAGCCCCCCGGGGGTCCCTGAGCCTCTTCCCGGCCAGGGAGGCTGCAGGAACCGCGGGACACGGCGCGGGGGCGGCTGCTTCTGCACGGAGGGGGCTCGTGGGGCCGCTTCGCCCTCCTGCGCCCTCCGGTCTGGGCGGGGGCTGCCCGCCGGGACCCTCTCCCCACGGGGCAGTCAACAACTTCGCCCCCGGCCCGCGCCTGTCCCGGGGCAGCCGAGCCTTTGTCCGGGCTGGGGAGGGACATCGGGGGGAGGACCCGGCCCAGCGCCCCGGCCCCGCGGGCTGCTTTGGGGTTAGAAAGTGCGTGGAACAAATAAAAATAACCCGCCCAGCCTGGCTTTGGGGTGGCCGGGGGTTTTGTTCACGATGTCCCCGCGTACCTCGGGGCTGCAGGGTTTGGGGGAGCTGGGAAGTGATGCACCAACCCCCCCTCCTTCCAGGGGCTCTCCGGGGTCTCGTCTCCCCCAGTCTCACTCGAGACACCAGGGGAGAAGGTTGGGAAAGTAGCTTTAAAAACACTGGCCAGATGCACTGATGACACTTTAAAAAAGGCTTTTCAAAGAAATGGGGAAAAAAAAATCCATGGCTGTTTTTTATAATGGTGAAGGGTTTTTACACGCTGGGCTGATTTTAGCCTTTTTTTACGAAACTTCATTGAAATGTAGTGGCTGAGCCTACAAACACTTTGGATCGTGTGGAGATTTTTTTTTAAATTTTTGTTTAACCTTATGATTAATGAGTTAAATTTATTGGCCAGCTGCCCTTCGTAACCATGAATGAGTTCCTAAAAAAAAAAAAGCCAAAAAAAAAAAAAAGGAATCTTTTATCTCGTCCCAGGCCTCTCTTCCTCCCTCCCAAAGAAATATTTTTCTATCATAGCAAGCTGGCCAAAAAGATCAATCTCCCTTTTGAAAAAAAATAATCTGTAAAATTAGGAAGAATAATATTTACCTATCTTGCAAGGTTGCCTGGAGGGCTTTATTTTTGCAAAACACTCCGAAAACAAAATTTTTTTGTTTCCAGTCCCTTTTGGGAGCGGAGAGGTTCAGTTCTCACTGAGCACGGCCTGGCCGGGCATCCCCAAACACAGCCCCTGAAAAAGCAGCTGCAGGTGCTCGGCGACCCGAAGGAAAGAGCTGTAACATCAGACTTTTTTTTTTTTCACTTTTTTTTTTTTTTAAACAAAACTCTGCAAGGACAAGAGAGCCTCCTGCGGGGAGCAAGCGTGGGGGAAGGCAAGGGGGTGAGCCGAGCCAGACAAGTGCCTGAGTGATAACTTGCCTGAACCCTTTGATAAATGAGTTGACTCTTTTTTTTTTTCCCCCTTTTTTTTTTCTTTTCCCTCCTTCATTCGCCACACGCCAGGAACAGAATTGGCCCGAACTAGTGGAATTGGCAGCAAAAAACTAACATACAAGTGTGTCTGGTCAATAGAGCGCTTGTTCCTGCCGCTGGGTGCTGTGTGAGGACTCCGACTGTGCTCTGGCCCCAGAGTTGGACGCTGCAGACGCGCTCAGGGTTTTTCTTTTCTCGCCCCTCTGCTCTGTCTTTTTAAAATATTCATCAATGGGGTGGGTAGTTTGCTGTAGTCATTAAAATATCTCTCTCCCCTCCCCCTCACTTTCTGCAGGACTGCCACTGTTGAGTCTGTGGGAATATGAATCAGCAGCATCAGAGAATGGCTGCAGTTGGGACAGACAAAGAGCTCAGTGACCTGCTGGACTTCAGTATGGTGAGCGAGCGCGGCCGGGGGGCTGCACAGCCCCGGGGCTGGGAGCTGCACAGGGGAGGAAATGTGAGCCTGTAAATTGGACGTGATGGGTTTCAGATGTGCCGTGTTTGTGTGCGTGCACATGTGCTGCAACTTGTTTATTTTCGAGTTAAAGCAAAGCCTCTGCCCCTCCTCTGCCTCTCTTCCCCTCAAACGTGTGCTGTTCCCTCGCAGGGAGGGCAGAGAGGTTTTTTCTCTGGATGGGAAATTTTGGGGGAATTAACGGAGTTGTGTGTTCTCTGTTTAAATGCTCACTGGGTGACTTTTTCTGCAGCCATGCAGAGATGTAACTTCAGTAGCTGATTAATCAAGCTTTTTTCCTCTCCCTAGATCCAGACTATTAAACTTTTGCTCCCACAGGTTATTTTGTCACAGTTTGAAATGTGTCCAAGCTCTCCAGCACGTTATTTTTGCAGGAGTTGGACACTTGTGCTCCCCATGCTCTGCTCTTCTGTATCCTGGAAACCTTGAGCTGCATTTAGGAGCTGTTTATTTTCAAAGAAATAGGACCTAAGAGTTCCCCCTGAGGGGTATGCACTGCTCGGAGGGAGGGAGGAGAAGCCCCTTTAGTCACAGCAGAGCGGGGTTAGTCCCTGGCACATCCCACTGTGGCACTGCCAGCAGTGCCGCCTCTCCTTACCAGGTGACTTGTGGAGGGCAGAGCTGCTGTTCAAAGGCAAATAACTGTCTGTTGGGCTCCTCTGTTGTGTACTGCACCCTCATGGCACTGGGAGCGTGTGTCTTGCTGCCGAGATAAGCAAATGTGCTGCAGAGATACAAACAACAGCTCCAGGAGGGGGAATGGCCACGAGAGTCACTCCAGCCTGGGTCACCCAGCCCACAGCCCTGCTGGGCTGGTGTTCTTGCCCCTTTGGAGGAGAAGGGAGGAAAAGTGGTGGCAGAGCTGGGGTCACCTGCTGTCCTGGTGGCTGTGACACCTGTGGATGTGCCAAGGCTCATCCTCTTTTCTGCTGAGGTTCAGCCATGGGAAAGAAACCTTTTAATACGGCTGGGGGTTGTACGTGTCCTGACAGGGCTCTGTGCTGGAGCGGGGGCACTGGGGGGGCTCTCAGGCCCCCCAAGAGCAATTCTGCAGGAGAGGCCCAGTTCTCCCGGTTTCATACTTCTGTTGGGAGGCTGGTTCCGTTAAATTGCTGGTGATGGATTTTTCCAGTAGCATGTTTTACAAAGGGTACGGGGACGGCAGTGATGGTATCCCTGTAAAACCAGGAATCTGTTCAGGGTTTGCTGTGGTTATTTATCCCTCTCAGAGGTCCTGCAGGTTGGCAGAAGCCCTGGGGCTTTCCATCTCCTGCACTGGAGATTTGGAACCGCATTTTGGGTCAGTACCGCAGAATCTGCTCCCTGACTGGGGCTGCAGCAGCTCCCGAATCTCTTTTTCTCCTCCTTGGAAAAAATCAAATCCCAGTCACCACTTAGAGCTTTACAAACCCCCAAGACCTTCTTTTCCAATTTAACCAACCATCCTCATTTGCATGCCTAGAGCTGTATTCCCTGGAGGAGTCCTGACCTGGTCCCTCTGTACACAAATGTTTCCGTCCCTGGAGGTGAATCCACACCAAAAAGGTTGAATTTGGGTTTGGATTCAAAGCTCTTACACTGGTTATAATCCTGGGAAGCACCAGAATTCATCCTTTGCTCCTTCAGGGCTGGTGTAGAGGTGCTGGGGGTGGCTGCTTGCAGCATCAGGGCCTGCAAATGTCATTTGCCAGCAAATGACTCAAAGCCATTCCCTCCAGGATCCGTTGGCCGATGGGCTCCGGCGCAGCCTGGACCAGAGCCAGCTCTGTTTCACAAACCCTCATCTCCGCACACCCTTCTCTCAGTTTGCATAAAGGGAATATTAACATCTCTCCTCAAGGATGAGGAGCTGAAATGGAAAAGCTTCCTAGACATGGATGGTGGGTCTGTCGAAGAGGCTGCTCCATGGTTTGCTCTCCCTGTGTCCTTGGGATACAGGATTTTTGACCACAGAGCTCGCTCTTTCAAGTGTATTTATATTTTTCTTTGAATAAACAGGAGTGGAGCAGTGGTTCAGTAATCCTCTCCAGGAGAGTAAAGGGGAGGGAAAAGTAGAGATACTCAGAGCAGCTGGAAGCATTTGCTTCAGATCAGTATTTTGTTTCTTTTTTTCTAGGGAAAATGTGTTCAGCCCCAGCAGTCTGTGGTCCAGCCCTGTGTTTTGCTGTGCAGGGAGGGAATTTTAAGGCCCTAATGGGGTGGCATGGCCTGCTGTGAGTTGCTGGGGTCAGTAAATGACAGGGTTGTGGGAGATGCTGCAAACTGGGCTTGCAGTCCTGAAAGGAGAGACTCATCCCTTCTTTAATAAAGGAATCAATCCATTAAGTAGATACAGAGCTCCAAAGCACTCACCCAAAGCTTTGTGCCACTGTAATTTGCCAAAAAGGGCAAAATTCAAAGATATCTGTAAGTGAGCAGGAGCCAAAGGCCCAGCAATGCTTTGGGGTATGCATGGCAGCACACTTACCTCTACCCCCAAATAAATTGCCTTTTCTAATTGCCCCCAAGTGCAGGTAATTTGTAATCTTGCCTTCACCACTGCTCCCTGGCAGCAGGCCAGGATGGGCTGGCAAATCTGGAGAGGAGCTTTCGAGAAAGCATCCTGCCTTATAGACCCGAGTGGGCAGCTCAGCCTATTGGTTAGGGTGGACTTTGGTGGCTGCCAGGCTTTGCAGCTTGGCCTGATGTGCACAGACTGTATATGGGAGGAGCTGCCCTTGGCCTGTGCTTTGGGAGATGCTCAACCACAAGGATTTGGATCTCAGGAAAAGGTACTTTCCCCAGAGGGTGCTGGGGCAGTGCCCAGGCTCCCCAGGGAATGGTCCCTGTCCCAAGGCTGCCAGAGCTCCAGGAGTGTTTGGACAGGATGGGATTATTGGGGTGTCTGTGTAGGGCCAGGGGCTGGACTGATGATCCCTGTGGGTCCCTTGGAGCTCAGGATATTCCAGGATTTTATGACTTGCTGTGGTTATTGGTTATCCCAGGCAGTGTCTCACGTGTGGCAGTGTTGGCGTGCAGTGTCACACAGGTGTCCTGGCTGTGCTGGGCTGCTCTGTGGCCAGGGCCACCCCGGGCAGGGGACACAGAGCAGCCCCGGGTGTGGCAGTGCCACCGAGCGCCAGCCGAGCCAGGAGCGGCTGTGTGCTAGTGCCTGCCGGGGGCTCTGGCAGGAGCGAGGTGCTGTTAACAGCCATGATTATTAGCAGAGTATTAACCATATGCTGCGGGGAGCTCCTGGCAGAGGGGGTTTCTGGCTCGGCGCGGGGTGGGCAGGGGCTTGAGCAGTCATACAGGACCTGCCGCTCATCGCTCCACCAGCGGCTGCTCCCGCTGTGCCGTGGCTGCCGCAGCTCCAGCCCCGGGTCCGGGGGTGGGAGCCAAACTGTTGGCAGCAAGCAGGGTTGGAGCAGCTCTCCTGCCCTGCTGGAGGATGCTGGAGCTGTGTACTGCTCCGGCCAAGGCCCAGCGCCTGTGTTTCCACGATAAAACTCTCAGTTTTGTTCAGAGCTGAAGCAGTTGTAGAGTTTAAAGCTTGACTTCACACTGCAGCAGGCGTTTGGGGCTATAGTCAGGAAGGTCTGTCTTAAGTGAACACGTATAAAATGTCCTGCTGGCAATGTATTTTGAGTTGAATTCCCTCTTCTCCTCGAATTAACAGCTGGATACTTTCCATGCTGCAAAATAGATTTCAGGTTTGGAGTTCAGTGGTTCAGCCTGGAGTTCATCAGGTGGGAGAGAGTAAGCACTGATTTTAATTTGAAAAACGATGCACTTCTAGAAGCACACAATAAATGAAATGCTGCCTTGGTGTTCCTTGTTTCAGGCAAATTCCCTTTCTTCCTTAGGAGTTTGCTGTATGAGGTGTGGGGTCTCTTGGCTATAACCACCCCAGGGGAGTGTGCAGGCATTTGGATCTTCCCATGCTCTGGATTTGCCTCTTTTACCCCGGGAGAAATGGAAGGAGAAGAAATTCTTTGGGAGGGGTGGAAATCGAGCTAGGAGGGAGTGCAGAAGTTGTTGTCAGCTCTCAGGGAGGCTGGAGGTAGGACTTGAAAAACCAAATACAGTGACTTAAGATGGGGGATTTTACATAACCGTTTAAATCTACATTATTCAAATCTAACAAAGGCCAAGTAATGACCCAATTACGACTCTTGAGAGCTCATGCCTGGGTCCCTCAGTAGGTGCCAGCTCGGGTTCATCTCCTCCCTCCCCCCAGTTTATTTTTAAAGCAGCATTTAAAAGCAGAAAGGAAATTTGCAGTGGGTGGATGAACTTTGCCTGTGAGCAACGCACGCCAGCGAAGGCACTTCATGTATGACTTGTGCTGGGCTCCTCGGGGCAGCTTCAGCCCACACCACAGTGGAAAAAGAGGCTGGCAGCAAGAAAAAAGCCCAAAACACCTCCCGGGGAGGGCAAGTGATAAGTGTGGAGGGGTAACCCAGGGCTCCTCCCTCTCCATCACCCTTCTTTAACAGCATGAAGTTGTGTCAGGGGGTTGGGATGATCTCAGGGAAAGGCTCTCCCCCCAGAGGCTGCTGGGGCACTGCCCAGGCTCCCCAGGGAATGGTCCCTGCCCCAAGGCTGCCAGAGCTCCAGGGGCGTTTGGACAATGCTGCCAGGGATGCCCAGGGTGGGATTGTTGGGGTATCTGTGCAGGGTCTGGGCTTGGACTGATGGTCCTAGTGGGTCTCTTCCAGCTCAGAATATTCCAGGATTTTATGCTGTAGCATCCCCACCTGCCCTGCTGCAGGAAGGGGTCCATGACTCCTAAATCCCTTGGGGAGGGAAAGCAGGAAGGTGTTGCATCAGCTTCAGAATCTCTCTTGGAGCAGGCGGGGGAGGGGAGGGATTCCCCGGGCTGAGGGGGAGCGTGGGGGGTTTTGGGGGTGCTGGGGGGGGATCCTCCTGTTCTGCCGAAGCAGAAGGTGCTGGGTGCACAATGGAACAAGGCTGTTCATTTTCTCCACTCGTGTTTGCTGCTCAAACCTTGGGTTTTTCAGCCTCAGCAAGTGCTGAGCAGAAATGCTCATGAAAGGAGCCGGCAGTGCCTTTTCGTAATTTTTTTTCTTGTGTGTGTGTGTATGTGTGTGCTTTTTGCTGCTCAGTTCATGGTGCATCCCTTCCCCCGCTGCTTGCACATGCAGACCTGCCCCTTGCCACTTGGAAAAAAGGGAGTTTAATCTTAATCTTCTTCCCTACCTTAAGAAGAGGGAGTGAGCACAGGTGGGGTGGGATCAGCCACGTAGATTCCATTTTCAGCACTTTTGGAGATGTTTGCAGAACACCCCTCTGCCCTGTGAGGGGGAGGGGGCAGGGAAGCCCTGCAGCAGTGCAGAGGAAGGTGAGCTGCAATCTTTGGGGTTTGTTTTTATTTTCTAGCCCAACTTCCTGAGGAAACAAAGCTCATCCGACGGTGGGGCTGCTGGGCCACCCTGAACACCTCGGGAGCCTTTGGGGTGGGCAGCAGCCTCAGGGCATATCTGAGGGGGCCAGGGGGCCGTGGGCAGGCAGGTGAGGGCAGGTGTGTGCAGGCAGCTGGGGTGAACACTAAACACTGTTTACACCTTCCATGTATAAAACATCTACACCCCGTGCATGCATATATATGATCCCAAATTTGTGCTCTTTATGAATGGCAGTTGGTTCCTTAACTGCTCTCTTTGCATCTCTACTACATTTAACTGGTTTTTGTTGGTTTTTTTTATTCTCCCCAGCATTTGTGAAAACAAAGCTGGGCAGACAGTTCTGTACAAAGGAATGTTTCTGACCACAGCCAGACATCAGCTATGTCAGGGCATGAAACGCTGCCTTTCTGTAGGCTCTTGTGCCATTACGTTGTTTAATCTTCAAAGCATTAAACTTTTGAGTTACTCAGACATTACAAAGCTAAAAATAATAAAAATTCAAATGACTTGGTGGTGAAAGTATCTTGAGTAGAAAAAGGATATTAAAATGTTAATTCACTAAGCGTTTTCCCACCAGTTGTTTTATTGGCTGGAGCTCCATTTGTGTGGAGGAGAATTAGTTTTCTTTTTGCTGCACGCAGGTGCATGTAAATTATTAAATAGCACCCTCTGAAACTCTCCCAACTTTTATTAAAAATATTTATACAGGTTAGGTGACGAGGTGTGCAGTATTTTTGAGGAAGCTCCTGGCAGGAGAGGCTCAGTTGTGATAATGAAGCTGCAGCGATAGAGCAAACAAGTCCCCAGAGCAATCAATTCTGCGAAATATATTAATTTTTAAAATAATGAGTAACTATCTTTGCCTCTGGAGCAGCTTTTCCCCTCAGGCCCCAGGGCTGTGTCAGGTCCTGGTGCTGCTGGAGCCCCAAAGCAGCAGGGTGGGAGCTGCTCCATGAGGCTGGGGCTCATCCCTGACCAGGGACACTCACGAGCAGCCCCATCCTGCCCAGGCCCTGCACATGGCTGGAGGTGTGAGATGGGACTGGGGCTGCTGTGGGAGCTGGGATAGTGAGGGATAAAAGGAGCTTTGCTGTCATTATCCTGCTGGCTTTTTATGAATGGAGTTGGCCTTTCCCCAGGGCTCACCTGTAGCCAGGGTGAGCAATTCTGGGAAGAAACTACTGGTTTGGACCACAGCAGGGATGCTCCCTGGCTGGTTTCCAGCTGCCCCTGGGGAGCCAGGGGTTGTGCACGTGGGGATGTGTGTGTTGGAGCAGGGCTGTGCCTCTCCTGCCCCTCCTGAGCGATGGAGCAGGGACAGGAGGAGAGGGAAGTTTTTTGCATCAATAAAGGGCTGCTCTTCCCCCTTCCTTCCCCCAGTTTGACCCCTTTGCAGTAAAACCAACATACTGAAATCTCTTTTCTCTTCCCTTCTCTCTCATCTCCTTGTTTTTCTAGATGTTTCCCTTGCCAGTGGCTAATGGAAAAAACAGACCCACGACCCTTGCAAGCACTCAGTTTGGAGGATCAGGTACTGTCATCTTTGGGTTTTTTTTCCTTATACCGTAATGTTTCTTGCAATAAACTTGTGTTTGGTTCCAGAGACACCGTAGGGGAGGGGGTTCTGTACTTTGGTGATGTATTTTTCTGGTGGTGCTCTACTGCTGTTTCTCTGGATGGTTTCCTTGTTGCTCCGTGTGTCTCTGGTGGGCAAAGCTGCTCTTGCTGATCCTGTTAAGAAGTTGCTGCCTGAGCTGGAGGTTGTTGTCCCACTGCTCCAGGAGCCTGGGAGCAGACAGGGCTGTTCTCTAAGCTGCTTAGACGTGTCTGCACCGCCCTGGAAGACTTTTGCCATTCGTCTCTGGAGACAGGGTGGTGGTGGTGGCTCATTCCTGGTGCAGTTTGGGGGTCTGCTCCACGCAGCTCCTCCAGCAGCTCTCTGCTGTTGGGTGAGATCTCAGCATTCCCAAAGGGATCTTGCAAAGCCCTCCAGGGTGCCAAGAGGAGGCCAGGGATGCTGACATCCCAGTGCTTTGGGAGCAGGGCAGTGGGGAGGAGGGGGCTGGAGATCTGACTTGGATTGGAGACTCTAAAAATGTGCTGGTTGATTTGAGGCTCAGGTGGAGAATTCCTGGGCAGTGCTTGCCAGGGTTTTCATGCCCAGGAAAGCTGTACTGTGCAGGGCTCACATGGCCCCTGGTATGAGGGAAGTTCAGCACATTTGCCCCTTTTGCTGAACACTTTGTGGATGGTTAAAACTCGACCTTCCCTAGCCTGGGCTGGCTCCAGCTGCCCAGGGAAACTCCAAGCCATGCCATGACACTGGAAGGCATCCCAGAGACCGAGCTGGGATTCCTGGAGAGAGGCTTTGATGCCACAGTATGCTGTGGAGCACTGCGGAGCCTGCAGCAGCAGGATGGGGCATCTGCCCTGCCCTCCTTGACCAGGGAAATGTGATGCCTTCAGAGCTGTTTAGCTGTGTGTCAAGATGGTTTTGAGCAAACACTTTTGCAGGGAGGGAAGCTGTTGAGTGGGCGCTGGAGGAAATCAGAGGGGGAGAAAACTATCGGCTTAACCCAGATGGAAGCCGCTCTCCCCAGCGAGTGTTTCTTGTGCTGTTAAAATAATCCACAAAAGACGTGCTACACGCTGGGGAGAGAAGAGCAGTGCAGGAGCTCCCATTAATCTGTTTCCTGCTCGGAGCCTGCCTTGGCTGCCAGGAGCATGGAGCTGGCCAGGAGCAGAGGCTGGAGCAGGGCCCTGCGGCACAGCCGGACCCCCCCTTCAGCCCAAACGACACCAAATCTTTGATTCTCCCCCCCAGCCCTTCTTTTCTTTTGGGTGAGTGAAAGGTAATGTTGACACCACCCTTCCTCTGGGCTGCTGTTCTCCTAGCCTGAGTGGGAGCAGTTCATGAAAACAGAGCTCTCATATTATACAACTGCACTGACGGGACATTACACAATCCCTGCTGTCCCAGCCTTGGACACTGCAGAGGCTCCTTCATCCTGCCATGGGCATCCTGGCTTGGCAACACAGCTCAGGGCTGGGTGTAAGGGGAGAGTTTGGCTCCAGCAGCATAGTTACCCCTTGGTCAGCCATCTTTGGCCTCACCTGGAGATCAGGGGACAAATTTCATCTCAGTGTCAGCTTTGGGACTTCTTCCTGCTCCTGAATCTTTGGCTTTTTGCTGGTGGGATGAATAACTGCAACATCAGAGAGTTGTGCCATGCACTGGGGCATGTTTTGCCTGTTAGAAGGATCCAAGGTGTCTAAACAATGTCCTAGATAATGACAAGAGGTCGTTTACACAGTTTGTTGGTGTCGCTTTAGCTTTATTCACTGATTGACAGCAAGGTGCAATCAAGTTCTAGTTAGAATTGTAGAATCATGGAATGCTTTGGGTTGGAAGGGACTGTAAAGCTCATCTTCTTCCACCCTTTGCCATGGGCAGGGACACGTTCCACTAGATCAGGTTGCTCCAAGCCCTGTCCAACCTGGCCTTGGCCATTCCCCAGGGTAGTTCAGCCCCCAAGATAGCTCATTCCCCAAGACACAGGCAGCCATCCAGCTCAAAATTTGATTGGAAATGGAATCATCATTAACCCTGATGTGGTCAGAGAGTGGAAAGCAGATGGTCCTTGGATTTGGGGGCCTGGAGTTGCTGGGGGAGCAGAGCAGCTTTACAGCCACACCACAGCCTGGGCCTGGAGATTTGCTTCCTAAATCTTGCTGTGCAGGAAGGCCTGGGCTTCATCTTGAATGTGCCACGTGTGTTTCAAGCACTTCTCAGTCAGGGCCTGCCCCAGCAGTGAAGGCAGTGCAGCATTTCCCCTCCCCTGCCTGCAAAGGAGAAGCAAACACTGATTTGTGTGAGTCTGAGCTCGGGGCTGTGTACCACACTGCCAGGATCTCTTTATTTGGGCTTATTGTGGTAACCTCAAGATAACAAACTGATGCTGTCTCATGTGCCAGAAATATTGGTGTTTCAGCCTTCTGCCCACCCAGGATGGGAACCCACCACGGGTTTGGTGGTGGGTTGGACGTGGGAATTCATGATCTCCCTCTTCCCATCTCCTCCTTGTGGAAATCCTGGGGCAGTGTGGAGCTTTTATTCACTTTCCCCTCCAGAGGACCTGTTACCTCCAGGCTCTTTCCTCCCCAGGGAAGTGAGGAGGGAAGGCAGCAAAGCACTGACTGATCATTTCTAGCCAAAATGAGATCCTTGCTTCCAAAGTCCAACCGGTAAATAAATGAGCACAGGCATTTGAAACAGGGAATCCCAGTGATAAAATTGCCCCAAATTCAAATCCTTTTCAAATTCAAAATTTCTTTACCAGAAGTGTAGTTAACCATTGGCACAGGCTTGCCAGGGCAGTGATGGAGTCACCATTCCTGGAAGTATTCAAAGCAGGTGTTGATGTGATGTTTGGGAACATGGTTTAGTGGTGACCATGGTGCTGGGCTGACAGTTGGGCTTGAAGACCTTAAAGATCTTTTCCAACCTCAACAATTCCATGTTTCTAATAACTGCCCTGGCTAAGCTGCTGGTGGCCCCTTTATCAAGGGAACTCATTTTTCTCCCTTCAGGCCAGAGAGACTCAAAGTGCTCACGCAAACCCTCCAACTTCAAGATCCCTTTGCTTTCCTATTTGCCTCCTGCTTTTATTTTAAGCCCTGCCACTGTTTCCCTCATTTCTGTCCTCAAATGCTCCGGGGAGGAACTGGTTTCGCTCCCCCGCCGCATGGACAATTCAGCACCTCCGCTTTGCCTTTTCTTGGCAAGGAGAGACCCAACAATTGCCACGAGGATGGAGCTGACGTCACCCAGCCCGTGGCTGCAGCATTTATAGCACATATAGGTCACCGCGGGAAGTTGGTCTTCCTGGGGCTGGGAGCTGCAACCAGTGTTTGCCAGCATGGGCCTTTTGCTGCTGGGGTTTTATTTTAGCCAGGCTGCTCAGCCCATGCTTGTTTTCCTGCTCCTCAAAGGGTTTCACCATCCCCTCCCCAAAATGTGTTTGTTGTTTGCAGCAGCAAAACATCTCAGAGCGTGTCCCCCGTCATGTCATAGTTCATAAATGACTAATCTGAGTTGCAGTGAGCTCCCTCCCACCCAGCCCTGCCTCGAGCAGGAAACCACTGGGCCTGAATTTCACATGGAAATGACCATTTTAATTGACATCGAGGCAGTGGGAGTGGCAGGAGGCAGCAGAGTTGTGCTGTGGCCTCGTGGCTGCTGAGTTTTCAGCTGGGTCAGTGCGTGCCAGCTGCACCTTTGCTCCAGCAAAGGGGTTTGGGCTCTGCAGAGCAGGGAAATAAACTCAATATGTGTGGTTGTGCGAGGTAAAACATCTCCTGGAGCAGCACCTGAGTAGCACTTCCACCTGTGGGTAATGTGGAGGGTGTGCAGCCATCTCCCTTCCCATCCCGAATGGTGTGGGGTGCCAGGATTGGGTCCTGTTGGAACGGGAGCCCAGGGGTCTCCTGCTGACAAATTATTTTGTCCTCTGCCAAAAAAATAACCTTTTTTTCCCTCCCCTCCTTTTAAATAAGTGAATTCAGCAATAAATGCCTTTTCCTTCATGCTTTGTGCCAAAGTGACACAAAGTTCCTTTGCTTGGGCTTTCGGGTGGGTTTGGAAGGGAGAGTCCCCTCCTAGCCTGTGCTGGGATTCCCCAGCCCCACAATTTGTTGGGTGCTTCCTTGCTCGTGAGCTGAGGCCCCCTGTGAGGGAATTGCTTTGATCGGGGGAAGTTCATCAAGTCCATTTGAAGCTGGAGAAGCAAGGAGTTTTTCAAAGGGTTACAAGCTGGTGCATGTAACAAATTTTAAGTTATAGTCTGGTGAACAAAGCAAATGGATTCTCCCTGGAGGGAGGCGAGCCCGGATCCCCTTTGAAACCTGCTTTAAACAACGCACAAACTTGGATACCTGTGGCAACAGCACTGAGAGTCATAAATTCTCTGAAAGCTGGGGTTGTCTCTTTAATTGGTGCTATGGGGGAGCTGTTTGAAGGTTTAATTATTTCGAGTGTGCAGGCAGCCGTGCGTTGGGAAGCTCCAGCGGGATGGGCAGGGTCTGGTGGCAGCAGGATGGTGCTGGGCTCCCCCTGCTCCTGGAGATGGGTGCTCTGCAGGGACATCGCGGCAGGCAGGGCTGGGAAGAGCCGAGCGCAGCGTTTCTGTCGCCGGGCTGTCAGCAGTCGAGTCCCAGGCTGCACGAACCCATTTGCAACCGTTTTCCATAGTGAGGAAAGCAGGAGCTTTTATTAGCAAGGCTGTATCACGTTTTCCTACTAACTGCCTCGAGTTCCCACATGTTTTGCTTATGCTGAAGTGGGAGTGCTGGGCTCTGCTTGCTATTTTGATGGATGATGAAAGGCAGACATGAGGTGTGCAATATGGGACTTGATATTTAGAACTGGCACTTCCCCTTCAAGTTTGGAATCGGGGCTGCGTGTTTTTGCGGCGTGCCCATGCAAACTGTCACCAAACACCCCAAACACAAAGTCACCATGACAGAAAAAGGCAAAGCAGAAAAATTTACTTGCCAGCCCATTGGTGTGTGACCATTTGTTTCAAAGCAAATGTTACTGTTTAGCCATTATCGAAAGAAATCAAAGGAGAGCTGGGGGTGTTCACCTGGAGAAGAGAAGGATCCAGGCAGACCTCAGAGCCCCTGCCAGTGCCTAAAGTGGCCTCAGGAGAGCTGAAGAGGGACTTGGGATAAGAGCCTATAGGGTCAGGCCAAGGGGGAATGGCTTCCCACTGCCAGAGGGCAGGGAGAGATGGGATATTGGGAAGGAATTCTGAGGGTGATGAGGCCCTGGCACAGGGTGTCCAGAGCAGCTGTGGCTGTCCCTGGATCCCTGGCAGTGTCCAAGGCCAGGTTGGACAGGGCTTGGAGCAGCCTGGGCTAGTGGAAGGTTAGTCCCCACGACAGGGATTTGGGAGGAACTGAACTTGAAGGTCTCTTCCAACCCAAAAACCATTCTGGGATTCCATGGAAAAGCTTTGCCATGGACACGTCCAGCTTGCAAAGCCGTGAGGTCTCATTGCCCCCAAGGAAACAATCCCTGCTCCTCACTGCTCTCCACAGCTCTGGAGCATTTCCATTCCTGCAGCTGGCACTCCCGGATGTAGGAGGATGCTGCAGGGATGGCAGGGACACACCCTGATGCTGCAATCCCCACCTTGCTGGTAACAGAGCCTGGAGGACTCTCGGTGAGGTTCATCTCCTATGTGCAAGCCAGGCTTTCTGCTTTGGTTTTGTCTGTGCCCTTGGGAAGCTCCTGTTCTCTTTACTGTCCCCATTCTGCTCCCTGTTTTTCCCATGGGGTGTACCCTATTGACCAGGATATGGAAAGCAGGGTCTGGAAGGAAAAGCTGGGACAGCCCGAAAGCTGGGGGCAGGGAGTGCAGGTCGGCAGGAAATGAAATGTTTGAGGGAACAAATGGCAGGGGAAGATCTTCACGCCTGAGTCCAGGGTCACACCCTAACTCTGATCCTCATGTCCTGGAGTGCATGTTCCTGCTCCCAGGGCTTCCCCACCTGAGCAGATGTTTCTCCTGTGCCTTTGCAGTGAGGTGAAACAGAATCCCAGAATGGTTTGGGCTCATCTCATTCCACCTCCTGCCATGGGCAGGACACCTGCCATGGACACCTTTGACTATCCCAGGTTGCTCCAAGCCTCATCCAACCTGAAATATGAACAGCTCTCTCTTCCCTGCAATTAATTTTTTCCCCTTGAATTTTATTTCTCTACTGAGAGCAGGGGTGGCCTGTCCTGCCAGAGGCGCAGCTGGTTTCTAAGGGACGCATAAGGACTGAGTCTGGCAAGAGCAGGGACATGGTGACAGTGCTGTGGGGATGCTCTGGCAGCAGCTCAGGGCTCCCCTAGCAGCTGGGGAGAGGCAAATATAACCCAGTCCCTGTCTCAGTGTGTGTTTAACTTGAGGGGGGCCAAGGGTGCATGTGTGCAAGGGAAGGTTTTTTGGGGTACTTTGGGGTTTTTTTTGTTCTTCTCCCACCCTGGAGAAGAATCCTCTTGACTGGATTTGAGATTTTGAACTGGGAAAGAGCACAGGGAATGCTGGGGGTGCCGGAGCCAAAGCTGTACTGAGATAAGTGACAGCTTTTGTTTAGAAACTGCCAATTTGCCACAGACCTTGTTTAAGCACAGTTTTAACTTTGCCAGAATTGCTGAAGCAGTGCAGGGCTCTGTTCCCTGCAGAGCTCTTTCCTTCCCTGGATGAGGCAATTCCGTACCAGTAAGGCCGTGATGGGATCAGTGTGTCTCAGGTGAAAATCACGAGCCTGAGCTGAGGGGAAGCTGGGCTTGGTGTGCACCTTCTGTGTCAAAATAACAGGTACAAGCTCCAGCACCAGCTTGTCTTTAAATGAGAGGAGCTGGTGGGTAGCAATTAGTAAGTAAAGATAATAAGTTTAGCTTAGATATTGGGAAGGAATTCACCCCTGTGAGGGAGGTGATGCTCTGGCACAGGGTGCCCACAGCAGCTGTGGCTGCCCCTGGATCCCCGGCAGTCTCCAAGGCCAGGCTGGACAGGGCTTGAAGTAGCCTGAGATAGTGGAAGGTGTCCCTGCCCATGGCAGGGGGTGGGACTGGATGGGCTTTAAGGCCTCTTCCAACCCAAACCGTTGTGGGATTCTGTGAACATCTCCATTCCAAGCTCTCACATGGTCTCTGGAGGGCAGGACACTGGGATTTGGTGCAGGATGCAGCAGCTCTGCCTGAGTTCACCTCCAGTCCTGCCCTAACCCAGGGCTGCCTGGGCAGCACGTGTTGGCTCAGCATCCCAGCTCAAGGCCTCCACGCTTGTTGTGCCCTTTCCAAAGGGGAGAGATGGCTTTGGAAGGGACCCAGCAGGTCTGGCAAGTGTTGCTGCAGGACCTTGCTGCTGCTAATTTGCAATTCCTCATGGCCTGTGGAGTGCCCTGCTCCGGCACGTGTCCCACGTGTGACCAACTCCTGGTGCATCTCCATTGTTAATGGCTGTGTGCAGTGACATTCAAACTGCAATTATTAGTGGTGTTATTTTTAATTTGAGACCACAAATGGGTTTCTCAAGGGGGTGGATTTGATGCAAAGTGCTATTTTGTTACTCTGGAGGGCTGCATCTCTCACCTGGCCCTGCATTCCCCAATTCCCACACAACTGAAGGACACTATAAATGTCTGGTTCCCAACTGTTGTTTCTCTTGTCTCAGTGCCCTGCTGAGGCTTCTTTTTGCTTCTGCCTGACCTGTGCTCCCTGCTCCAGGCACAGGATGGAGGGGTTTGCCCAGTGCCATTCCCGTCATGGGGAGGGAGGGAGCTGAGGGGATGTGAGGCGATGCCAGGCAGGGCCAGGCACAGAGGTAGCTGTGCTGGCAGCCCAGGGCCTTTGGGCTCTGTGCTTGTGTCCAGAGGAGGCCATGGAGATGCTCCAAGGTCTGGAGCCCCTCTGCTCTGGGGCCAGCCTGGGAGAGCTGGGGGTGTTCACCTGGAGAAGGCTCCAGGGAGACCTCAGAGCCCCTGCCAGGGCCTAAGGGGGCTCCAGGAGAGTTGGAGAGGGACTGGGGACAAGGGATGGAGGGACAGGACAAGGGGGAATGGCTTCCCATTGCCAGAGGGCAGGGATAGATGGGATATTGGGAAGGCATTGTTGGCTGTGAGGGTGCTGAGGCCCTGGCACAGGTTGCCCAGAGCAGCTGTGGCTGCCCCTGGATCCCTGGCAGTGTCCAAGGCCAGGCTGGACAGGGCTTGGAGCAGCCTGCAACAGTGGAAGGTGTCCCTGCCCATGGCAGGGGTTTGGGAGGAGCTGAGCTTTGAGGTCACTTCCAACCCTAATCATTCTATGGTCCTATCTGCCTGTTGGATTCCCAGCTGTGTGGGTTGGGATTATCCTGCCCCTTCCCAGCAACTCCAAACAGCTGAGAGCAAGGGCTTGGCAGCCTGCAGACTCTGAGCAGGGGCACTGACTCACCAGTCCCTGTGTGGCCAGGATAAGGGACTAGGCAGTGTCAGGACTGGGTGCTGGGGTTTCCCTGGCACATCCCCAGGCCACCAGTGCAGCTGGTTATGTGCAGGGACCTCAAAATGACCAGCTTGGGAAGCCTGGATGGGCAGTGATCCACTTGGGGCCCCTTCTCCCGAGGAGAGCCGGAGGGGCAGGGGCTGAGCTCTGCTCTGGGACAGGGCCAGGAGCCCAGGGGAATGGCTGGAGCTGGGTCAGGCTTGGGATGATCTCAGGGAAAGGTTCTTCCCCCAGAGGCTGCTGGGGCACTGCCCAGGCTCCCCAGGGAATGGTCCCTGCCCCAAGGCTGCCAGAGCTCCAGGAGTGTTTGGACAATGCTGCCAGGGATGCCCAGGGTGGGATTGTTGGGGTGTCTGTGCAGGGCCAGGGCTTGGACTGATGATGCTTGTGGGTCCCTTTCAGCTCAACATATTCCAGGATTCTGTGATTCCCAGCTAGTGGGCAGGTCCTAGCCCCACACACCCCTGGGATGATGTGTTGGTCTGACTGCAGGTGCCTGGTGCTGATGGAGCAGGGATTGCATTTTAGGCAATCAGAGCTTTTCCAGAGGCTGGTGGCAGTGCTGTGGCTGGACAGTCAATGCCTCATCCCCTGCAAGCAGAGCCCAGCCCGTGCACACTTCAGAGCCCCCTCTGCTGAGAGGTCCCCAAATACTTGGCAAGCCTTGATTAGCACATTAGCTTCAACAAATTGAGTTATACATCCACGGAGGGAAGAGGTGCTGCACTCCTTCAGTGGTGACTTAGAGTTTAATTAATTTTGTTGCCAAATGAGGCATGAAATACAGTGTGAAATATATTGTGGTGGTGAATGTGTAATTGTACAGGGGCCTGGGAGCACGGCTGAGGATCGGGGATCACCTGAGGCAAGCCAAGCATGCAGCTCCCATGGCCTCAAAACAGGGGGGTGTGACAACAGAGAGCTCATTTGGGGGGACAGACAGGGGACAGAACCCCCACGGTGCTCCCCAGGGAGTGGGGACCAGGCCAACCCCCCATCACAGCAAAGCAGTGCCCAAAGTTGTCATTGTGCCCACCGGTTTGTCACTGTTTGGGGGTTTTCTGCCAGAGGATCCAAGTCCTGGGCAAGATTCAAGCTCTGGCTGGGTCCTCAGGTGTGTCCTCCCCAGGAGCAGCCACTGTGGCAGTTCTGTCTTTGCCATCCAAACACGGATTTGCCCCAGGTTTTGGGTAGGACGGAGAATGGGAGTTTTGCCAATTGGTTGTAGAGATCCTGGTTTGTCTGCCCCTGACTTGCAGGGTGGAAGTACATCTGGACAAACATCAGAAAGGGAAAAGCTGAGCTGTGAGGGGAGATTTCTTGGTTTAGCTTTTGAGAGTTTCTGAAGTGGCTGTTTGGATGCTCTTCTCCCTGCCCTGATTAATGTTTCTGGAGGGAAGTTGCCTCCAGTGCCTCGCTCCCCCACTAAAGAAGGGAAACAGGCAGACCAGGACATCTGCCCTCATTTTTTAATCCTGAATTTTTCAATTAACTCGCCAGGTAGCCCAGCTCCAAAGTCAGCAGGGAGAAGAATCTAAAAAACACTGTCCATCTGCCTGTGAACCCTGGGAAGCACATCCCCACCTCCAAAGTGACCTCAGGCAACGTCTTCCTCTAAATTTAGCTGGGGATTGCGTCAGGAGTAAGAAGGAGGTGAAGTTAATGTGGCATAAGCTTTTTCTAGCAGGGGAGTTTGCCTGGTTAGACAGGCACTGAAAATAAATAAATGAGCTTTGTATCAGAGCCTCTGGGGCCAAGGCTGGCAGGAAGGGCAGCTTCCAGCACAAAGGGACATTTGGAGGTGACTTTTTTCAGACCAAGGGAGACAAGGGACAGTCATCTATAAACCTGGGTTTATCCTAGCTGGGAGTAACCTGCCAGGAAGGTGGGTGATGCTCCCCATGCCCTGTCTGAGGGCACTGGATGTGGCCAGTGAGTTCTGGGGTCACTTCTGGCAGTGGCACCTGCCTCTGCCTCTCCTGGGGACTGTGGCAGCAGGTTTGGTGGTGGCCATTGGGCACTGCATGGGGCAGAGCTGTTCCTCCCCTCCTCAGGGAGTTCTGAAGCATCTTCCACCCATCCTTCCTTCATCCTTGGCCCCTGCAATGAGGAATTGGCAAGGTTTTCTCCTTCCAAAAGCCCTCTTGGGTGTCTGTGCCAGTCACAGACATGGTGGCATCCAGGGGTGCCCCAAAGGACAGCCTGACCTGCAAGAAACCAGACTCCTTCAGGGTAAGCCTTGGGGTCACTGGTGTTGCCAATACCCTCTCTCACCTTTCTGCCTCATCGTGCCCAAGCCAGGGGGACAAATCTCACTTCTGACAAGTGACAAAGCCCATCCTGGTGGCGGTGAGTGCGTGACCTTTCCTGAGAGAGTGGGGGTGGCCTGGCCCCCTTCTGCTTTCTGGGACATTTTATTCTGAAGTGATGTGGTCTCCCTTGCAAAGGCTCCTCCTGCCCTGTTAACATTGTTATACAAAGCAGCAGTTTGCCATCTAATTAGGAAAAATACGCACTAACCTCTACCATATGTTGCTCTTCTCCTCGGATTTGCATTTGAAAGTCCAGCTGAATTTCAATGTGAAACTGGATTTTATCCAAATGATGAATGGCCCGAGAAGCTGTGGGAAGGTGGATGTGCCTCCCCATCACATATGTTTGGTTGGTTGGTTGGTTGGAGTTTTTTTTCCCTTTTTAAAGAAAAAAATTTAAAGCAGGGTTCCTTCATTTCTTATCCCATGGTTCAAACTGTTCACACCTTTCCTCCCAAATCTGCAGTGGATTTGTCTGGTTGGGTGGTCATTCAGGGCTCTGAGGTGCAGGAGCTCCAGCCCCATGAGAGAGAGAGATTAGATTTACTCTGAAGCAAATTATTTTTGGTGGCAGCTCCACTCCTGGCTGTGTCCTGGGCTGAGCCCCGAGCGTGGGCAGGAACAGGGGAGGGAGGATTCTGCCCCTCTGCCCCCTTTGGTGAGACCTCACCTGCAGAGCTGCCTCAGCCCTGGGGAACAACATCAGCAGGACATGGAGCTGCTGGAGCCAAGCCAGAGGAGACCATGGAGATGTTCCAAGGGCTGGAGCCCCTCTGCTCTGGGGCCAGGCTGGGAGAGCTGGGGGTGTTCATTCACCTGGAGGAGGATCCAGGGAGACCTCAGAGCCCCTTGCAGGGCCTAAAGGGGTTCCAGGAGAGTTGGAGAGGAACTCGGGACAAGGGGTGGAGGGACAGGCCAAGGGGGAATGGCTTCCTACTGAAAAAGAGAAATTTAGATGGAATATTGGGAAGGAATTGTTCCCTGTGAGGGTGGAGAGGCCCTGGCACAGGTTACCCAGAGAAGCTGTGGCTGTCCCTGGATCTCTGGCAGTGTCCAAGGCCAGGTTGGACAGGGCTTGGAGTAACCTGGGCTAGAGGAAGGTGTCCCTACCCATGGCAGGGGGTGGCACTGGATGAGCTTTAAAATCCTTCCACCCAAAGCAGTGTGGGGTTCACTCTGTTTTTCCAGCCCCCCATCAGGTGAGTTTGTGCAGGAGCCCCTCACTGCTTCAGGCATTCCCTGAAAGGGCCCCAAACACCAATCCCAGACTGGGGGCGGAAGCTTTTTGGTTTTTCACTTGAGGTGGAGCAGTGGCTGCTCCAAGCCCCTTCTCAGACAGGGCCATGGTTTGGGCAGTGCTCCCCAGGCATCACAGAACAGGAGCAGAGGCTTTGCTGCTGCTTGGGTTGATGCACGTTTTGGGAGCTATGGGATTGCTGAGCCCACACTGCACATCCCCACAGTCCCATAGAGCTGCCTGGACTTCCCACTTGGCTTGAGGCTGGATTTTCCCCTTGTCCGAGGTCTGTTAAAGCTGAATTAAGCTCTGTGACAAACTCAGCATTACGTTGCTGAGCTGGGTGTGCTCACACAGCTCTTAGTGACCTTTTACCTCACCTACCTGGCAAAAAAAGCTCTTAAAAATCACTTCACATCCTGATTATTTCACATCCTCTGTGAATCTCTCATTAAAGAGTGGCTTGGGTACTGGGCTGGCCATGGTGCTCACAGGGGGAGCTGCTTGCTCCGGGTATCTGACTTTTGTTCTCCTTTCTCTTCATTCCTTAGAGATCAATTCAGTCTTTCAGACAGTTTTTGTTGGGGTTTTGTGTTGTGTTAATGCAGCTGAACTAATATGATTACATTTCCAGATTTGGATAATGGAATAACAAGTCAGGAAGCTCTTTTTTTTCTTTTTTTTCTTTTTTTTAAGAAAAAAAAAAAAGGGGGGGGAGAGCTTATGTCACTTCCAAGTCTCCGGTTGGGAAGTTCTTTCCCTTTATCAGTTACTCAGAGAGGTAGGGGGCTCTCCATCCCTGGAAGTGTTCAAGGCCAGGTTGGATGGGGCTTGGAACAACCTGGGATGGTAGAAAGTGTCCCTGCCCATAGGACTGTATGAATTTTTAAGGTCCCTTCCAACTCAAAGCATTCCATAATTCCATGTTCTGCTCTTGACACGAGGGCTCCTTGGGGCTGTGGCCGTGCAGGGACACCCCAGTGCTGGGTGCTGCACTTTGTGCTCCATGTCCTGGTCAGCCGTAAACGGAGCAGCTGCAGAGATGTTCTGGGTGCCCCAAAGGATGCATCTTCCCTTTCCCCTGAGAGCTGCCAGGCCAGAGGGGCCATGTTCCTCCCCCAGGGCTGTGTTTGGGGCAGAGGCCCTGGCACACCCACCCTTCCTGGGGCAGTTTCACCAGCAGCTCAAGCCTTGTTGGCTTTGCTTATCCCTGTGCTTGCTCTCAGGTTCAGAGGAGGGATCTGGAAAACAGCTCAGCCAAAGCATCTCTCAATGGCAAGTTCCTTTCTAAAAAGAGAAGGATGTTGTGGAGTTGGTGGCTACCCATTATTTTCCCCAGTTTGAACTTTTTTGCCATTGGTCCTGCAGTGTCTGCAGTATCAGAAGGATTTAAAGCTGTTGGAGAGTGTCCAAAGGAGGGACACGGAGCTGGAGAAGGGTCTGAGGAGTGGCTGAGGGCACTTGGCTTGTTCAGCTGGAGCAGAGGAGACTGAGGGGAGACTCCTCGGGGGCTGCAGCTCCTCCCGAGGGGAGCTGGAGGGGCAGGGGCTGAGCTCTGCTCTGGGACAGGGACAGGAGCCCAGGGAATGGCTGGAGCTGGGTCAGGCTTGGGGTGGATCTCAGGGAAAGGCTCTTCCCCCAGAGGCTGCTGGGGCACTGCCCAGACTCCCCAGGGAATGGTCCCTGCCCCAAGGCTGTCAGAGCTCCATGATCCCAGGGATGCCCAGGGTGGGATTGTTGGGGTGTCTGTGCAGGGCCAGGGCTTGGATTGGCTGATCCTCCCGGGACCTTTCCAGCTCAGGATGTTCCAGGATTCTGTGATTCTGTGTCAGGCTGTCTGTCCTGCTTTGCTTTGGGATCAGCCTCACCACTGCTGGAGCTCACTGTGGCTCGGGGTGTCCATGTCCCAGAGTCACATTGTGTCGCTGAGCTGCTCCTGGTCCCCCGGGATGGGGTCCTGACTAGTGGAGCAGAGCAGGAATGGGGCTATGGTGTTTGCCCTTTTTGGGAATGCTGTAAGAAGGTAGTGACTCACTTTCCATGGAGCTGATAGTTACCCTGCTCCTGTCTTGGATTTGTGTTGTGTAGCCAGCAGGATTATTTATAACTTAGCCAGCATCCCGAGTCTATTGTTTCTGCAAAGAGCAGGAATGACTAGATGACTTCCTGAGATTTTTTTTTTTTGCCACCCCCTCATTTTTTATTTTTTTAAAAATCTGCTTTTCCTTCCAAGTATTATGTTTGCCAGTTGGATGCTTTCCCCCCACATCTTCCCCTCCTGATTGTGCATTTGTGCTGCTGACAATCCCACTACCGGTGTTGCTTTAACTCTAAAATCTCTCCCAGGAAAGGCTGGGGGCTGTGCTCCCGGAGGGCTGGGGCACCTTCCCATGGCACAAGGGGCTCTCTGGCCTTGCAGGTGCTGGGGAATGGGGCAGGAGGCTCCAGCAGTGCCATTGATGGCAGGACTCTCACCCTGTGGATGCACTGGGGTGTGAGGCCTCCCAGGAGCAGGGTTAGTCCGGTCTGGGATTGCACCATCGAGCTCTGGGCCAGCCTTGTTGTCTTTGCCTCTCTGAAGGGTCACTTGGGACAATGCAAAGGCCTCGCCTGAGCCTAGGGATGCACGGAGCAAAAGCCATTTCCATCCTGGCACATCCAGCCCTGGGGATGTGGCACTGGCAGGTCCTGAGCTCCTGTCCTTGGCTGTGTGGCCACTCAGTGGCAGTGGTCCTGTCTGGGCAGTGTTTGCCCTAAATCCTGGAGCTCTCCTGGCTCTTGTCCCCTTTCCCTTTGTCCACCCACCTGCCGTTGTTTCACCATCAATATCGCCAGACCTAGCAGCCATCCCCACTTTAATTAATGAATTAAGCACTTCCCTGGAAATCAGTGGAAGGTGAAACACCCTGGAAGGTGCAGAATGGAGAGAAAGGGCAGGGTGGGTTTGGCCAGCTGAGCCGATCAGAGCCCTTGGGAGGGACATACACGTGGAGATCCCTTGGGGAGCAACCCCCAGCGCCACGAGGCTGTGTCCACAGCTTCTCCTCACCCAAACAGCTGCACCTCGCACCTTCTTGCTTCACCTTCACCCTGAGACTCCTGATTTGGGTTTGGTTGAGTCAGTTCTTGTGGCCAAGGGGATGCCCTGAGTTGGAGTCCCAGCTGTGTTTCCTTCGTTAGCTGTGATGTAACGAGCAGTGTCTGAGGTTGGAGCGGCTGCAGAGGCAACTGGGGGCGAAACAGCTGAAGGGGAAGGAGCCTGGGCTGCCTTGTGGGCAGCAGAGACCCTGCTCAGCTCCTCTCGGTTTCCATCAGTTCCGAACTCAAAACTTGGGGCTCATTGAATGCTAAGCTGCTGTTTCTGGCCGAGGTGCCTGGAGGCTACTGCCCAGCCTCTCCCCATCAGTCACAGCCTCGTGTCCCCTCTGGCTCTGGCTCCTTCCCCAGCTGCAGGGAAGCCATGGAAAGGGCTGGCAGTTCTGGTTCCCCCCCTTCCCAGGACTCTGAGGTGGCACTGAGGTGTTGCTGTCCCTGTGCTGACTTTCCAGGAACTGCCTGGCTGCGCAGGGAAGCATGAGGTTGATCCAAGTGGATCATGCTGGAAACACCACTTGGATGTGAGCAGCTCAGAGTGGAAAATGAGTCCTGAACTCTGTCATGTGAGGTTTTTACATGCTCTTCGCAGAATCCCAGAATGGTTTGGGCTGGAAGGACCTTAAAGCTCAGCCAGTCCCAGGCAGGGACACCTTTCACTAGCCCAGGTTGCTCCAAGCCCTGTCCAACCTGGCCTTGGACACATCCAGGGATTCAGGGGCTGCCACAGCTGCTCGGGGCAACCTGTGCCAGGGCCTCCCCACCCTCACAGTGGGGAATTCCTTCCCAATATCCCATCTCACCCTGCCTTCTGGCAGTGGGAAGCCATTCCCCCTAGTCCTATCACTCCATGCCCTCTTCATAGCCAGTTTTGCTCTTCCAGGTTTCCTGTGGTGCAGAGCACCACGTGTGGGTCAGAAACTGGAGGAGTGTCTGTCACATGAAATCCTGGGCTTGGGGGAGAGATGATGCTCCAAGAAGGGTCTGGGAACTGAGGCATCTCAGGGAAGTGATATCTGGAACATGAGGTCACAGCAAACTTTCTGGGGTTCTCTTTGGGTGCTTGTTTTAGTCAAAACTGGAGGTTCTTTGCCTGGGCTTGCTTCCTGTGAGAGCTCATCCCAGCACCTTTGTGGTCTGAGTGGAGCAGGTTTGTCTATCCCAGAGAATGGCTGTGCTGGGCTGCTCCTGCTGCTGTGTGTCCTCATTCCTGTGAGGTTTCCCAGCTGCCAGGGCACCCTTGTGCTGGCTCTTTCCCATCCCAGACACTCAGTTATTTGGGGTTTCTCCCATAGTTGGAGCCTGCAGGCAGTGAGTGATGTCCCAAGTCAAGTGCTGCTCCATTCCATCCCATCTGGCTCATTGCAGCATTTCCTGGAGCAGTGGGCAAAGCCATGCTGGGTGGCACTGAATTCCCAATTCCTGCTGGCCCTCAGCTTCCTTTAAATTGACGTGCATGGGAAATAGAGCTGAGTGAAAAATGGGGAGGTCCCCCTGGCCAGCAGGACCTGAGAGCCAGGCAGGAGCATCTCCCCCAGCTCCCTGCCCTGCCCAGCCCTCCTGGGTCAGCTCAGAAATAGAGAAGAGCCCTTCTCCCCCAGCTTGCTTTGTATTTTTAAAATCATTGTGGTTTTTTGTTCTGTTTTCTTTAAATAATTTTCTAAAAAGTTGAAACTGTAGAACTGTTTTGGTTTTTTTTACCCAAAGAAGAAAACTGAAAGATGGGTGAGACGTTGTGGTTTGGAGCACCAGTTGTAAATAAATTTTTGGGTGCTCCAGCATGCCAGGCTTTCCCACCTGGAGAGTGAGTGCTTCTCCCAGGAGCTGGAGAGGTGTTTGTCCATGCAGGTATTCCAGGGACAATCTGTACATTGTGCCAGTAGGAAGCTGAGCTGGCTCAGCTCTGGGCTCTGCTGCCTCCCCAGCTCTGCCCTCATTTTTGGGCAAGTCTCTCTGTCTGTACAATAGCAGAAAGAGTTTTGTTCCCTGGAGAGGCTTCGAGGTTTAACATTTACAAAATGCTTTGAGATCTGCAGATAAAGGAAAGCCAGACAATAACCAATGCCCAGGGCTGTGCCAAAGGAGTCCCCTGGATCACCACGGCAGAGCTGTGCAGGATTGGGTGGAGGTGGCTTTTGTGAGAGGGCAAAACGTGCTCCAGCTGCAGCCCTGGTACTGAGCTGGCCTTTAAAGGGCTCCGGGCGGGGAGATTAACAAGGAGATAACATCGTGGAATGACAGGGTGCCTTGGGCTGGAAGGGACCTTAAGGATCAGCCTGTTCCACCCCTGCCATGGGCAGGGACGCCTTCCACCATCCCAGGTTGCTCCAAGCCCTGTCCAACCTGGCCTTGGACACTGCCAGGAATCCAGGGGCAGCCACAGCTGCTCTGGGCACCCTGTGCCAGGGTCTCACCACCCTCATCTGAAGATCAGGGCATGATTGATGCACTTAGGCGATTTTTTCCAGGGCTCCCTGGGAACAATCCTGATGTGGCAGAGACGCTGTCCATTTGCTCTTTGCTTGCCAGGCAGCACTTCATAAAACCCCTGGTAAATCTGATCCACCCCATAAACTTCATTAACTTTCCTTTCACTGCCTCTGCCTGTCCCTACAGCGAACTCTCTGCAGTCCCCAAACAAAGGCAGGCAGTGGTGGGCAGGACAGGATGGAGGCACCGGGAGCTGCTCCTCCCTCCCCGGGGCTGGGCTGGGCTGGAGCGCTCGGCACAGGGACCCCGGCTGGGCACAGGGACCCGGGCTGGCACAGGGACCCCGGCTGGGCACAGGAACCCCGGCTGGGCACAGGAACCCCCGCTCCTCGCTGCCAGCGGCTCCAGGGACATGGCAGCCCAGAACAAGCTGTCCAGGGGTAGGTGCTCCTCCTGGCAGACATATGGCGATGCCGGGATTTTTTGGCAGAGGGTGGGAGGATGGGTTGTGAAGGGGTAATTTGTAGTGGGTCAGTTGGGAGTTGTGCTCTCGAGGGATTGGGAGGGCTGGCAGTGTGTGGGGATCTTCTTCCTCCCACTCCGAGTGATTTTTGGTGCTGTTGGGAAGGAACTGAGAGCGTTACTGCTGCTTGGGGATACCCAACTCTGCTTTGGGAGCAGGAACAGCTCAGCTTTGTCTGCTGCCTTCCCCCTGTGTGTGCCCAAGTCCCCTAAAGCTGTTCCAGCTGTGACAAAGGCAGGGCTGCAGGAGCAGAGGGGTCTGTAGGATGGGGACACAACACGAAGTTCACGTGCCAGCCGAGGGTGTCCTGTGTGGGGGTGACCCGTGGTCCCCACGCTGTGAGCCCGTTGCTCACACCTTAATTGCTGTATTCTTAATTGCTGTGGTGACATGGCCTGAGTGTGGGGTGTCCTTGCCCTACAAGGGGCTCGTGGGAGGGTTCTTATTTCAGGTGGTTTTAGATATGAATCAAACAAGGCACAGCTCTCTGGAGGTGCTCTGGCTTTGATTGGAGAGACTTGTGCATGTCAAGTTTTAACTTGAGAGGAACCAGTTTGTCTGAATCGCTGCACGTGGTGCCTGCTTTCAACTGAGGTGGGGTCCAGGGACACCCTGGGAAACCTGCATCTCTGAGTTTTAAATAGATATTGTGTTCAGGTGAGGCAACAGCCTGGGTGCAGACTGGGTGCTGTCTGGGATGCTGAGGCTTTGGGATGCTGTGAGGTCAGGGGGAATGTGCAGGATGGACAGAACCGTGCAAGCCCAGGAACAAATTCCCATGAGCACCCTGGGCTAGTGGAAGGTGTCCTTGCCCATGGAACAACATGAGTTTTAAGATCCCTCCCAACCCAAACCATTCTGGGACTCTCTGAGAGGGTTAAAGTTCCGTGCCTGAGGTCAGTGGAGGTTGGTGTGTGCTCCTTGCCCTGACCAGCACAGTGTGGGCAGGAGCTGGATGCACAGCCCCAACATGTGGTGGATCCCGGGCACCAGAGAGTTTGATAACACCTTGTTTCCCCTTGGTTCTGTCAGGAAATGGGGGTTCTGGTGGAGCAGCCAGGGCAGTTTATCCCCCCCAGCCTGTCCCTGCTCCCTGTGCCACGGTGGCAGCAGTGCTGGGGCTCTGAGAGGAGAGAGGTGTGGGGCTGTGGTTTTGCAAACCAGCTGCTGGCTGAGATCTTCCTCTTCCCGTCCATCCTGGCCTGCCCCATCTTGGGGGCTCCTGGGGCACGTTGTGCTCCAAATGGGGAACCGATTTTCTTTGGGTTTCCTGCTGTCTTACGTGTTCAGCAGCCCTTGGAAAGTCCAGCGAGCCCAAAACTCTCAAGAAAAATGCAGGGTGAAAAAGGCCCTTTCCTTCCACAGCAGCCAGTGCTGCCATGCCCTGAGCCACTCATGAACCTGGTGCAGGGAGGATCTGGAGGGAGCTTTGTGGCCAGCGTGGCCCTGGATGTCCCCAGAGCAGAGGTGGGAGCTGCCAGCAGAGCTCACGTGCTGGAGGCAGTCCAGGGATTTGGAGATGACTTTGGTCCTTCTTGTTTTCCTTGCAGCATTAGGCTAGGAATGGCTTCTTTTTTTTTTTCCCCTTCTCATTTTTACTCATACACACACACACACACACATACATACATATATATATATATACATATATATATAATCTTTTCTAAGTTGCATTTGAAAATGCAGCCACCTTACTTCAGGACAGCAGCTTCTCATCCACAGTGGTGAGCTCAGCTCTCACCACCCCATCGAACTGCAGCTCCAGATGTTTAACTGATGCAACTCTTTGTTCATGGAGGAAAACATTCCTTTGAGTTTCTTGTAGTTAAAAGAAAGCAAGCTTTGAGCAAAATATCAGAGGAGCTTGTTAATGGTCAATTTTCCTAGACAGTTGTATTGGGATTCCTGATAAGGAATGTGAGTGCTTGGCTTGACAAAAGCACCAGGAATCGAACTCTCATGTAGAGGAGAGACAGACAAGATAATCTAATGGGTCTCTTTTTGTCTCCAGCTTGTTCTGAGCAGCACAGAGCACTGATGTGTGAGTCCTGGAAGGGCTGGGCTGGGCTGTGAGGCCAGGCTGATGCTGCTGGGGTTTTGCCACACTGGCTGTGGAGCAGGAAGGGGAAACCCCCTCCCACCTTCCCGGGGTCACACATCCACAACCCAAACAATGGTCAGTGCATGCCCAGCTTAACGTGGAAGATCTCAATAAAAACAATAAAACCTCCTTTCCTGAGATCCCTGTGGGGCTTCTGGGGGACTGAGCAGTGGGGTTTTTTCAGGACTTTTTTTGTTGCCTAGCACAAGGGATGTGACCACGGAGCACCAGCTCCTGCGAGCTGCTGTTGAGTGATGCCAAAGTTGCACCCAGGAAATGATTTGAAATGTGCAGGCAGGAAAAAAGCGTTGGTTAGTCCTGGGAAACAGGAGGATCCGTGCTACTCATTGAGTGCCATCTACTGGCACCTCAGCCGGGGCACCACTTGCCCAGCCCCAAGGGATGATGAGGGTGAGCTCCCTTTGCTCCTTCAGCCATGCCCTGCTTGCCCCTCGTAATGCAGGAGGAGCCTGGCAGCACCTGCCGAGGGTGGCATGTCGTGCCCAAAGCTGGTGCCACCACGACTGATCCCATCCACACTGCCATTGTCTCCATGCTGTCCTCTCCCTGGAGCTGCCCCAGGCACTTCTCTACATCCCAAATCTGGTGACACATTTAGATTTATAAAACACATCCTCCCCACCAGCTCCATTCCCTAATCCTCCACCAGCACTTGGGCACTGCTTGGAGATGTGTGTTGGGAGCTGGATTTAGGGACAAGGGGACCTAGGGCATGAGGGGCACTTTCTGGTGTCCGCGGTGCAATGTGTGGCAAAGAGGGGCTGATTGACACCCTAAACCCACAGGGTGATGCATCAGTGACTCCTGCCAAGGTCACAAGGCCTGATGGTCCTGCCCCATACACACCATAAACCCTGATAGCCTTAAAGCTGATGATTTGGGATTTGTCTTCAGGTAAACTCTTCCTGTGACTTGGCCTTTTGGCTTTAGTGCTACAAGGGGAATTTGGGGCATAGGGTATGGTTATACAGGGAAGTGGATTCTTTCAGGGGAAGGGACAAGTGAACATCTTGAAGTGTTTGTATTTAAATAGAGGGAAGAAAAGTTGTGGTTTGTGGAAATGGTGCTTCGTAGGAGCAAGTGGATTGAATTCAGCCCTTTTTAATGCAATTTAAATAATCGATGGTCTATTCAATTTCAAAAATATTTGGCAGAGCTCTAAATAGGTCACATCTGCCTTTAAATTGTTCTTCAGGTAAATACCTCACTGTGTGGTGTCACATGGACCAAATTCTGTAAGAGCTGCTGTCTGGGAGGGAGAACTCCTTGGCTGGACGTGCAGTTATCCCCAAACCTCTGCCCCTGCTGTGCTCTGACCCACGGATTTGCTTTAGGGATGCCTTAGTAAGCCTGGCATGTATATTTTGGGTGTATCGAGCTCCTGAACTTTGCAGCCCTTGGGTTGCTGGCTGTAAGTAGGCATGGCCAGGGGCTTTGTTGGCAGCTTCTGTGTTACTCTCGGGGGGCCAGGACGGAATCTTGAGCCCACTGTGCTCCAAGAATGTTCACCTTGGGAAAGGGGAAAACAAAAACACTGACTTGTGTTGTGGTGACCGCAGCCTGGAGGTTACTCTCGAGCAGGAGCCAGGGCTGAGGGAGGGAGGCAGGTGGTGGTGAGAACGCTTTGTTTGGGAAAGTTTTCCTCATTGTGTCCAACAATTCTTCTGAGATGATCCTTCCTGTGGGCTGAATCATCGTCTGGGCCAGCGCTGGCTCTCGGGCCCTGCGGCTGCATCCTGCACGCTCGGGGAATCCACGGGCTGGAGCGGCCCAGCGCCCGCAGGATCACAGCCCCTGGCCTTGGAATAACCACCCCTGGGTGTCTTCCTCACCCCACTAGGAGCTGCTTTTCCCTAGGAAGTTCGCAGGGATTTGTGCATTAATGCACAAGTCATTCCCCACTGTCCCTCTCCCCGCTGAGAGGAGACACAAACAAACTGCCAAGGCCACCCTGGTGGGGTGTACGTGTGTTTGGCCACTTCCCCACGTAGTTTCCACATTTTTTGGAAGCTGTCCTTAATTTGTCTAATTTTTAACAGCCCCTGGCCTCCCTACCTGCAGGGCTGCAGCGGTGCAGGGCTGGGAGGGCTCACGTACACACGGCTGGCACTGCCTGCCTGTTTGATTTCAAATGCCTCTCTGGCAAACTTCTGGGGTTTTTTTTTGGTCACTTGTAAGTAAACAAGCTTCTGTCCCCATTTGTCTTCCTTGGTGAGTAATGGAAACCAAGTGGGAGAAGATTTCTGTTCCCCGGTGTTCCGGCTGCGTCTCTGAGGCCGTAATTTGATTTTACATTGCAAATTAAACAATACTTGGAAAGATGCAAATCAGAGCGGAAATAGAGATGGGTGCTGCTAAGTGGAGTAAGCGAGGGTGTTGCAGCTCCTCTGTGCATCTGTGGGAGTGCGCAAAACACCCCATGGCCCAAGGAACACGAGAGGTCACCAAGTGTCCCAGGGGACCTGCTGTGTTTCAGTCCTCGCTGGCTTCAGGCTGCTGAGTTCCCTTGTTCGCTCAGCAAAATGAATTTTCTCCCTTTGGACAGCAATCTGTGTGTGAGTGTGGAGTGTCTGCAGCTCTCATGAGTGTGCAACTCTGTGGTAAAATAAATGACCTGGAAAAACTGGGATGTGGATTTAGACTCGCTCTTCTCCCTAAAGCTTTCTGTTTAATGGAATATAACCCCTGGCTTTGGGAATAACACTGTATCACCTGAATTTCAATTGTTTTGTAGTAGCAAATGTGTTGATGTTGAATGAGGCAGAACCAGGGAAGGTTCTTCACAGGGCAGCCTGTGCATTTGTGGGAGAATGGATGGAGATCAGCCCTGGGGAGAAGGACCTGGATGTGTTGGTGGGTGAGAGGCTCAACCTGCCCCAGCCATGGGCTCTGAGCCCCAGAAACCCCCCTGTGCTGGGCTGAGCCCCCAGTGTGGGCAGCAGGGGGAGGGGGGATTCTGCTCCTCTGCCCCCTCAGGTGAGACCTCACCTGCAGAGCTGCCTCAGCCCTGGGGAACAACATCAGCAGGACATGGAGCTGCTGGAGCCAGGCCAGAGGAGGCCATGGAGATGTTCCAAGGGCTGGAGCCCCTCTGCTCTGGGGCCAGGCTGGGAGAGCTGGGGGTGTTCACCTGGAGGGGAGAAGGATCCAGGGAGATCTCAGAGCCCCTTGCAGGGCCTAAAGGAGCTCCAGGAGAGCTGGAGAGGGACTGGGGACAAGGGATGGAGGGGACAGGACAAGGGGGAATGGCTTCCCATTGCCGGAGGGCAGAGATAGATGGGATATTGGGAAGGAATTCCTGGCTGTGAGGGTGATGAGGCCCTGGCACAGAGCAGCTGTGGCTGTCCCTGGATCCCTGGCAGTGTCCAAGGCCAGGCTGGACAGGGCTTGGAGCAGCCAGGGATAGTGGAAGGTGTCCCTGCCAATGGCAGGGGGTGGAACTGGATGAGCTTTAAGGTCCTTCTGGACCCAAACTCCTCCATGATTCGATAATGACAGACACTGCACTGTGTGACATCCTCCTGGGAAGGAGGTACCACAGGGTTTGGTCTAGGCCACCTCCTTGTTCTTCTGCAGGCAACCCTGCAGAAGAACAAGGTTTATCCCAAGCTGCTTCCAGAGGTTTGGGACAGCCTCTCGTGCTCTCCCAGCCTCCATGGTCCCTGTTCCCCAGCTTTGTCTCAGTGCAGTGTCACTGCAGGGCTGTCCAGCCTGGCCGTGGGGTTGCCACTGTCACCTCACACCAGGTCTCTGTTCCATCTGCATGGAGGGAGCAGAGCTGCCCCTCCAAAACACGACTGATCTGAGGGACAGTAAAGAAAAGTGACTACTCTGACACCTGTTGTGTGTCTGACTCAGCCCAGTGTTATTCTTGGTCCATTTCCCTGCACTTTTGTCCTTTGGACCCTCCTTGACATCCTGCTTCTTGCAGGGCTTGTCGGGCTTGGATGGAGGCTGGGGATGAGGGACATGGGTAAGTTTGTCCTGGAGAGGCTGGGGACAAGGGACACGGTGGGTTTGTCCCGCAGGCTGATGACCTTTCCGAAGCCCTGACTGTGTTATCCTCCATCCTCTTCTCCTGCCGCTCCTTTGTGCTCATGTTTGGTCACTGCTGGCCTTTGTTGTTACAGCTGGGGGAAGTGTTTTGAGCTTTAAAGTTTATTTTCTTCCCTCTGGTTGTCGTCACAGGTTTGTTTTCTTTCTCCGTGTGGCATCTTGCTGGCTCTCCCAGGGGCTGGGAGAGGGACTGGCTGCTGCTCTTGGGGCGTTCCTGCTGCAGGGAGTGGGATCTTCCCTGAGCTTGGGAGGCCCAAAGGCCTCACTGCATTCACTTCTCTCACAGCGTTTATGTTATCACAGAATCCCAGAATGGCTTGGGCTGGAAGGGACCTTAAAACTCATCCCATTCCACCTCCTGCTATGGGCAGGAACACCTTCCACTATCCCAGGCTGCTCCAAGCCCTGTCCAACCTGGCTGTGGACATTTCCAGGGATCCAAGGGCTGCCACAGCTTCTCTGGGCACTCTGTGCCAGGGCCTCCCCACCCTCACAGGGAACAATTCCTTCCCAATATCCCATCTCTCCCTGTCCTCTGGCAATGGGAAGACATTCTCTGTTGTCCTGTCCCCTCCATTCCTTGTCCCCAGTCCCTCTCCAGCCCTCCTGGAGCTCCTTTAGGCTCTGGCAGGAGCTCTGAGGTCTTCCTGGATCCTTCTCTTCTCCAGGTGAACACCCCCAGCTCTCCCAGCCTGACCCCAGAGCAGAGGGGCTCCAGCCCTTGGAGCATCTCTGTGTCTCCTCTGGCCTGGCTCCAGCAGCTCTACGTCCTGCTGATGTTGTTCCCCAGGGCTGAGGCAGCTCTGCAGGTGAGGTCTCACCTGAGGGGGCAGAGGGGCAGAATCCCCCCTCCCCTGCTGCCCACACTGGGGGCTTAGCCCAGCACAGGGGGTTTCTGGGGCTCAGTGCCCATGGCTGGGGCAGGTTGAGCCTCTCACCCACCAACACATCCAGGTCCTTCTCCCCAGGGCTAGTTCCATCCATCCATCCATCCATCCCCATTTTTTAAATTTAATAAATCCTGTCCAGTCTGGCCCATCCTCCAGGAGGGGCACAGCCCAACAGTTCACCACTGGTGTGAATCTTGGGATCCTGAGTTGGGTCCTTGGCCATGCTCTGGACGTGGGGTTGGGTGGCTGTGAGCCAGTGCCACCACAGGCACACTGTGCAGTCATTTTGCAAGACCTTGATGAAGTTTGGGCTTCCCCAAGTGATTAATTTCCTTAATGATTACTTAAAATCATTGGGTTTTTTAAAAACTTTTTTTTTAATTGCCTGGAATGCCTAAAATGCAGCGGGAACCTTAATCTACATCTGCAAGTACCACTCATGACTCAAGTGAGGGATGGTTGGGTTTTGTTGGTTTTTCCAAAACTTCCTCACCCATGTTCTGGGCACTGGTTTGTACATTTATTATTACTACGTTTCTGCACATGGTGGGATTGTTGAGGTGTCTGTGCAGGGACAGCAGTTAGACTCAGTGATCCTTGTGGGTCCCTTCCATCTCATCAATTCTAGGATTCTGTCACTGGGATGCTACACCAGCACCCCCAAAACCAGCCCAGGGGCTGCCTTGGAGCCTGGCCTGTCATTTGAGGGCAGTTTCAGTGACATTGGAGCATCTTCCAAAAGACCAGGAGTTACTAAAGTACTTCTTTGACTCTTTTCCCCTCTTTCTGGCTTTGTTTGGTGTTGGCTGTAAGTTTAATTTCTTTCCATACTTATCCCTCATGGAAAGCCAATGGGGAATAGATCATTTTCCCCCACTCTTTGCCAGGTTCTATCCCATCTTTCCCCAGCCCCAAACATTTCCTAAAGCCCATCTGTGTGTGTGCAAAAACTGCTGAACTGGAATACAGTGCAGGAGATGCCAAGCAGATGCTGAGTAGAGGAATTAACAATCACCAAAGTAGTGACATCAGCTCTTTGAAGTCAAAAATTATCCCTGAGTGCGCATTTGGGGAAGGGGTGGCAGCAGCAGGTGCTTCCCTGGATCTGGGGTGTGTGGGGTGGATGTGCCTGTCCTGGCCTTGGGTTCTGGGTTCCTTCATCATCACCGAGAGAAATGGGCAGAAACTGCCTCAGAAATGGTGGTGGGATCTGTGAGTTTAACGTGTCTGCTGTTGAGTGTCCCCCCATTGGGGTGCCTGGTCTGGAGGATGGTGTCACTGTGCTGTCCTGGTCCAGAGTGTCTGTTTATGGAACCCTGGAATACCCTGAGCTGGAAGAGACCCACAGGGATCATCAAGTCCAGCCCCAGACCCTGCACAGACACCCCAACAATCCCACCCTGGGCATCCCTGGCAGCATTGTCCAAATGCTCCTGGAGCTCTGGCAGCCTTGGGGCAGGGACCATTCCCTGGGGAGCCTGGGCAGTGCCCCAGCAGCCTCTGGGGGAAGAACCTTTCCCTGAGATCATCCCAAGCCTGACCCAGCTCCAGCCATTCCCTGGGCTCCTGTCCCTGTCCCAGAGAGAAGTGCCACCTGGCCCACTCGGTGCCCCTGGAGAGGTCAGGAAGTGGCAGCACATTTCACCTCCTGCCATGGGCAGGGACACTTTCCACTATCCCAGGTTGCTCCAAGCCCCATCCAGCCTGGCCTTGGACACTTCCAGGGCAGCAGAACAGCTGAGCCTCACTGTCCCAACCAGTTTTGGTCCAACCTCTAATTCCAAGGCACTGAATGGGATAAAACATCCCCTGACCTGCCCCATGAGCAGAGCCCTCCAGGGTGGCATTGCCAGGGATCCCGTGCTGCCCTCCAGGTGTTCAGGGGAGGTTTTTTATTTTCCCCCCTTATTTTTATTTTAATTGTTTTGTCGTGCGCCGGGAAAAGGAAGTGAACAAATTGTATGGTCCCCTCCACAATCGACGTCCTGTAAACAGCTCCCGGCTGCCTTCCACTCACAGCTGTTTTTTCCTATTTGGGGGTGGATGAGGCTGGTAAATAAACAGGAATTCTGGGAGCTGCTTCCAGCACCCCCTTTCCCTTTACAGGGGCTGTGCCAGCACCCTACAGCCCTTCCTGGGGGGTGCCTGGGTGGGTTGTTCCTCACTGAGTGGAGGCAACTCTCTTCAGGAAAAACAACTTTGCTGGTTTGCTAGGACTAAAGCTAATTACTAGTCGACTAATTTTATTGATTTCCAATCCCTTTTAGCAGAGATTTTGCTGTGGGGCTGATCGCCAGAGCGATTAGCACACAAAGCCGCTTAATTTGGAAGTGTTTATCAAGCAGCCTTCTGTCACCTCTGCTTCAAATCAAATCACGGTGCCACCGGTGGCCCTGCCTGTGGTGGCTTGTGCTGTCGTACCCCCGAGGGAGGCAGGTGGGGAGCAGGGCTTGTCCTGGGTTAAATAACCATGGCAGGGGCTTTGGAACTAGGTGATCTTTAAGGTTCTTTCCAACCCAAACCATTCCATGGATCTAAGTATTCCATGAGCTTCAAGAGCTGCTGGCTGTGGGGTTTTTACTTCCAGCAGCCACATCTCTGTCCTGCTCCAGCCCTTGGACACTGCTGTGGCTGCAGAGCTGGAATTTCCCTCCTGGCCCTCAAATCCCCACCATGGGCACTGTGTGATCACTGTTGAAGGATGGAAGATGCACCTTTGTGGCAGCTACAGCTGCTTCTGAATCTCCTCCAGCCACGTGAGGGATTTGGCCTAAATATTTTTAATAGAATTTAAAAAAAAAAAAAAAGCAAAAAACAAAAAAGCCTGGCCCAGTCATTTTGCTGGGAATCAGATTAGGGAGGGCAGATTGTGGAGGCTGGGGGGAGGGAGTTGCTCAGCCAGGCTCAGTCGCAGCACAGAAAGCCCAGCATTGTCCCCCACTGTCACCCCTGGAGCTGCTGTGAGGGTCCTTCGCTGCCTCCCCTGATAATGAAATGAGGTGCCTTTGGGACATTTCAAGTCATAGGAAGAAATTCCAGAATTTCTTGCCTGTGAAGGTGGGGAGGCCCTGGCACAGGGTGCCCAGAGAAGCTGTGGCTGCCCCTGGATCACTGGCAGTGTTCCAGGCCAGGCTGGACAGGGCTTGGAGTAGCCTGGGATAGTGGAAGGTGTCCCTGCCCATGGCAGGAGGTGGCACTGGATAGGCTTTAATGTCCCTTCCAGCACAAACCATTCCATAATTTAAGCTTGTGGGGCTGCAGCTTTCCAGCAGTGCATGTTCTCCTCAGGGTATCCCTTGGTACAGGATTTAAGAGCAAAAACTCTATGTTTGCTTTACAAATGGTGTCTGAGAGGTCTCAGGAGCAAAACATCCCATTCTCTGTCTCTGGATCCAGAGAGCTGGCTGCACACCCCCTGAGCTCTGCTTTGAGCAAAGCAATCATATTTGATTTGAAATGAGCTTGTTTTGAAAGACCTTTCGTGGAATCCTGGAATATCCTGAGCTGGAAGGCACACAAAGACCATTGAGTCCAACTGCTGCCCTTGCCCCATTCACATAAAGACCATGTGTTGTGGGATCCTTGGCTCTGTCCAGGTGGTCAGAGGAGACTCCAGAGTCACATTCCCTGCCCAGCCATATCCCAGGGCTGTGGGCATTCAGGGCTCCAAAGCAGCCCAGGGCTTGGGGAGCAGCATCTGTACCCAGCTGGGTTTGGGGACTCTGTTGAAACCAGGGCAGCCTCTCTCAGTGTGGCATTTTTGGCTCCAGGGACCCCATGGATGACAGCTGGAAGGCACAGGCCAGGAACTGAGCAGGAGGGATGTGGGATGTGAAATGTGGGATGGATCACAAAACCCTGCCCCCTTTTAATGCCTTTTCATAGAATCCTGGAATGGTTTGGGGTGGAAGGACCTCAAAGCTCATCCCATTCCACCCCTGCCATGGGCAGGGACACCTTCCACTAGCCCAGGTTGCTCCAAGCCTTGTCCAGCCTGGCCTTGGACACTGCCAGGGATCCAGGGGCAGCCACAGCTGCTCTGCGCACCCTGTGCCAGAGCATCACCTCCCTCACAGGGAGGAATTTCTTCCTAATATCTAAAGTAAATCTCTTCTCCTTTAGGTAAAACAGTTCCCCTTTTTCTATCATTCTCTGTCCTTGTTTTCTTGTTGAAGTAATGTATCCAAAGTGGTTCTGTCCCTCCTGAATGAGAGCAGCTCCCATTGCTCTGTGTCACTGGACACTTGTCCATAACCTTTACTGGGCTTCATTACTGCACCAAGGACTGTTTCTCTGAGCCTAAATGTGGGTAAATTATTTTTATCCCTGCTGAAGCTTAGGACAGCTCTTGTCTATCAGCTCTTCTTGGCTGCGGCAGGAAAATCGTGAGGGAAAAAAAAAATGACTGTCTGACAGCTACATCTTATTCTATTAGTATGTTTTAATTAGAACATGAGCAAGAAATGTGTTATGAATATTCATGCTCAGGGTTATTAAAATGCACAATTAATCTGTACGCAGTTTAATAACTGTATTAATGGCGAGAGGAGGTAGTTCCTATTTTTGTCTTTTCTCAATTGGAAAGTGTGCCTTAACTTGGGTAGCTGGGAAATGGGGTTATTTTAAAATCAAGTTGGCTCCTGCCAGCAGTGTGGGCACGTGGGTGTCTCCAAAACTCACACTCCTCGCGGTGGGAGAGCAGTGGAAGGGTGGCAAAAGCCAAGCACTCCAACACTGGGATGTGCCAGGATGGAGCTCCCTTGTGCAGACAGAATTCAGCTCAGTACCATGGGAGTTTTCAGTCACAGAATCTCAGAATGGCTTGGGTTGGACAAGACCTTAAAGCCTATCCAGTGCCACTCCTGCCAAGGGCAGGGACATCTTCCACTGCCCCAGGCTGCTCCAAGCCCTGTCCAGCCTAGCTTTGGACACTTCCAGGGATCCAGGGGCAGTCACAGCTGCTGTGGGTACCCTGTGCCAGGGCCTCCCCACCCTCACAGGGAACAATTCCTTCCCAATATCCCATCTCTCCCTGCCCTCTGGCAGTGGGAAGCCATTCCCCCTTGGCTTGTCCCTCCATCCTTTGTCCCCAGTCCCTCTCCAGCTCTCCAGGAGCCCTTTTAGGCCCTGGCAGGGGCTCTGAGGTCTCCCTGGATACTCTTCCAGGTGAACAAACGTCCCCAGCTTTCCCCGCCTGGCTCCAGAGCAGAGGGGCTCCAGCCCTTGGAGCATCTCTGTGGCCCTTCAGACATGATCTCAGTTGGTGACTTACATTTATGATGTGTTTTGCCAGCACTGGGGCTGTTTTAAGGCAGGAGATCTGTGCCCAAGGATGGGGCAGTTGGGGGCACAGGAAGTGCCTATGGGATCTCTGTCTCACCTGGGGCAGCTCATGGGCAGTGTCCAGAGGCAGGAAACACATTCCAGGTGTCCTGAGGTGCATCTGACCCTTCCCTGGGCACCTGGATCACCCCTGCAGTTGCTGGGGTGCCCTGGGATGAGTCCTGAGGCTGCCTGAGCTGTGTCCTTGCCACCCAGCTTCCATCTGTCCTGCCCCTGCCCCTTCTCTCCCTGCACTCGTGTCCCGCCCAGCTGCTCCAGGTCACAAGTACAGCCAGGGTGTGTGACTGTGTTTGGGGTGACACCGTGTTTGGGGGCTTTGTGCTGGGAGTGGAGCAGATCCTGCTGATGGAGCTTTTCCAGAGGCACCTGCCTTTGGCCAAACGTTGGGATTTTGCAGGGTTGGCCGAGGGCATTTGCTGCCAAATTGTAGATCCTTAGGAATATGAAGGGAGGGAAGAGTGGGCTGGCAGTGAATGTAGGACAGATGCCAGACGCTGAAAGAGGGCAGTCTGCTTTTTCCTGGCTTCATCCCAGAAATCCCTGAATTCCTAAAACACCTGCAGGCTGAAAAGAGGGAGATTTTTTGCCAGCACCTTTTCAAGCCAATGACTGTGGCCTGGGGAAGGTGCAAGACTTTATTTTCCAGGAGACATCGGACAGAGCTGGCATGGGTACCTTCAGAGGTGCTTCCAGAGCCATGGGATGCTCTTTGCTGCTTGGGAGGGAGAATGAAACCTCACTTCAGCTTGGCAGCCATGTAAATTATCTTGAGGGTTCAAGAGACCTTTTGGGTTTCCATGAAGGTTATAGAATCCCAGAATCCCAGACTGATTTGGGCTGGAAGGGACATTAAAGCTCATCCAGTGCCACCCCCAGCTATGGCAGGAATATCTTCCACCACCCCAGGTTACTCTAAGCCCTGTCCAACCTGGCCTTGGACACTGCCAGGGATCCAGGGGCAGCCACAGCTGCTCTGGGCAACCTGTGCCAGGGCCTCACCACCCTCACAGGGAAGGATTTCTTCCTGAAAAAAAACCGGGGTTGGTTTGCTGTGACCCCGTTTGGGGTCACAAAGGGGCGAAGGAGGGGGTTTGGGACATGGACATGCTCTGGGAGAGATGCTCCTCCTCTGCAGCCACTGTTGGAGCACTCAGGGGGTTCAGCCACTCTCTGGGATCTCTCTGCCACTCTGGTGGCACTACAGGGTGGAGCAGCTCATGCCAGGGGTTTGTCCTTGTCCAGGGGATGTGTGACCCTCACCCTCAGCCTTTGTCACCCGTGCCACCCGCTGTCTCCTCTCCGTCCTTCCTCGGGGAGACTGGACAGGGATTTACTTCTATTTTTCAGGAATTTTGGCACAGAATCCCAGAGTGAGTGAGGTTGAAAGGGACCACGGTGGGTCATCTGATCCCACCTCCCTGCACATTGCACAGGAGTGCATCAAGACGACTGGAATAACTGAAGGGAATGTCTGAAGGTTCTTGAACATCTGAAGGGACATTCAAGGGCAGGAGACTCAACAACCTGAGGAATATTCCCCTAGACTTGCAGGCTCCCTGCAGATTCTGCCCCACTGGGCATCCTCTCCAGGCCTGGGAATGCTGCTCTGCTGTGAGGTGCTGCAGGAGCGAGGGCTCTGGGGGAGGTCAGGGTGACCCAGGACCCCCAAACCACATCCTGCGCAGGACAGGGGTGGCTGGGAGGGCCAGGACCCCCACACCTAGGCTCCCTCCTGCCTCTGAGGCTCCTGAGGCTCCTCGTGGGGACTGTGGTGCTGCAGTCCTTGTCATCCCAGCCCGAAGGGACCATTTTTCCAAGGATGTCCAAGGCTGCAGATCCTGCTCGTGTCTTCTCCCCGACCCTTGGGGAGCTTTAAAACCACCCATGACAGCAAAATGACTCAAAGGAGCGTTTCTGCCTCCTGCCTCGCCAGGGTTTGCAGGGATTGCAGATGAATTGCTTTGGAAAAACACATTAGCAAAGCAAAAGTTTATTCTAGGAAGTAGGAGGTGGGAGAATTGGCAGTAATTCTCCCTAGTATCCAAGGTATTATTAGAGGCTTATCCCTGCTCTGCACAGTAATCACATTGGAAATTTTTGATTAGAAAACAAAATCTAAATGAGAATTATGAATATTCATTAGGTGTGGAGATTAATATGCATAATTATGCAAATTAGACAGCAATTAAACACCAATTCTCTGGGGAAATGATTAACACAAAGGCACAGAAATAGAAGGATGTAATTTGAAAGAACTTTCTGGTTAAATGAACAGTGAGGGGAGCGGAGGAGACAAATCTGAGGCATGTTTGCCATAATAATCAGCTTTGCCAACCAAAATGGGAGTGAGCCCTGTCCCCCTGCCCCCATGTCCTTGCTCCCACACAGCGCCCTGCTCCCAGAAGGGCATCCTGGGGCACCCAGATGTGCCATCCCTGTTGGAAGAATCAGCACAGGGCAGGTCCCCAGAGAGCCCCCAGGGACCTGGTGCTGCCACAGGGCGATGCTGTCAGGAGGTTCCGGTGTCACTCTGTGGCCAGGGTGGCCATGACCCCCAGCGTGGAGCTGAGGGGTGGCCATGGGCTGGGAGGTGTCCATGGCTGGTGCCATCCTCACTCTCAGCCTCCTGCAGGTCTGGGATTTCTCCCCTGTGAGCCCCAGCAGAGCTCACAGTGTTTGTGCAGCATCTCCAAAGGTGATGGATGTCCCCACCCTGCCCAGCCCCTCTCAGGTCCCTGGATTTACCCCCTTTGGACATCAGCTGCTGCTCACCCTGCTCACCCACCAAGGAGCACAGTCCTGTGCTGTGATCCTGTGGCTGAGTCAGGTCGAGGCTGTTTTCCAGGGAAGGTTCCTTCCATGTGGTTGTGGTATCAACTGGAACTGTGGGAGCTTTGCTGATGCAACATCCCAGGAGTTTTGTGTCATGGTGGACATTCCCATCTCACTGAAGGGGCTCCAGGAGAGCTGGAGAGGGACTTTGGACCAGGGCCTGGAGGGACAGGACAAGGGGGAATGGCTTCCCACTGCCAGAGGGCAGAGTTAGATGGGATATTGGGAAGGAATTGTTGGCTGTGAGGGTGGTGAGTCCCTGGCACAGGTTGCCCAGAGCAGCTGTGGCTGCCCCTGGATCCCTGGATATGTCCAAGGCCAGGCTGGACAGGGCTTGGAGCAACCTGGTCTAGTCGAAGGTGTCCCTGCCCATGGCAGGGGGTTGGAAAGGAAGAGATTTAAGGTCCCTTTCCACCCAAACCATTCCAGGATTCTGTGACTCTCCTGGGTGCCTCATGCAGCCCAGGAGGTGCTGCCTGCGTGGACTTGGCAGGGGATGAAAGGAGCCGATTTCCACCGCAGCCTATGCAGAAACATTGCAAAACCTTCTGCTTGGTTCTCTGCCGGGTTGGGTTGGATCCCTTTTTGCCAAGGACATTCTTGGGAGGGCTAAAGCTGAGAAGGCTGGGAGTGTGCTCTGATGGCCCCCGTTCCTGGGGGTGACCTTGGGGGGCTTAAAGAGACCTTTGGACAGGTGATTCTGTAATGTTGGACTCGCAGAAGTTCCCACCAGAGGATTTCAGCTCCAGTCACTGTTTCATTCTGCTCAGGTGCAATGTTGAATGGAGTTTGGTCCATGATCTTGGAGCACCATGGGCAAAACTTGCATCCCACTGGAGCATCTGAATGAGTGCAATGTGGTTTTGGTTCACCGTTAGTCCCTTTCACCATCGCTCTCTGGGGGAAGGAGGTTCGTGGGTGCTCTCTGGAATAAAGGAGTTAAAATACTTGTTTCTCCTCTTCCCACTGTCCCAAGTTTTGAACCATTTCCAGGCTGTGGTGGGATTTGCTTTGAAGTTTGTGGAATAACTCCCAGCAGGAGTGGGAAGGTGAGGAGGCAGAGGGGAGGCTTGGTCACGCCAAGTGGAAGTGGTTTATTAATGAAAATATTGTTTTGTTTGTAGAAGGAAGAGTTAATTTTACGAGAACACCTTTGAGGCTTTGCTGATAAAGCAAAGAGTAACCTTTGTTCTTCCTGTTTTTCGGTAGGCTTGGATGAAAGACCGGGATCAGGTTCCTGGGGAACGGGAGATCAAAACAGCTCCACGTTTGACCAAGGAAGGGTAAGGACAAAGCGCAAACACCAAGCTCCAACCAAAACAAACGGGGTCTTTCCCAGGCCTTTCAGAGTGTTGAGTCTAACCCTGGAACAGCTTTTCTTGCCCCATTTTGGTCGTGGGTTCTGTGAACTCTGTAGGATTTCCCCCATTCCCATCTCCCCAGGCTTTGCTGCCTCAAGGTCCCCTTGAGGTTTCTCCTCCAGAAACCTCCCCCAGACCTGCACTGGGAGAGCAGCCACAGGGCTCTCATGGCTGCTCAGGCATCTCCCCTCCCTGCACCTGGTGTTGGTGTGGGGAGAGGAGGCTCAGGGGGTGGGACAGGTTCCCAGAGGAGACATGGGTGGGTGGGCTGAGGGATCTGAGTGGGTTGAGAGATCCCTGAGTGGGTTGAGAAGCAAAGCTTCCTGGGCACACACTCCACAAGACTTTGGGAACCTAAGGAGGGAACCTCTGCAGTCTGCCACGTTGTCTGGCTACAGTGCCCTTGGTGGGGATGGAGAACTTGGGAAGGGTTTGGCAGGGAAGGAGTTGAGGCTGCAACACCTCATGACTGGGGCGCAAGGATGGGAAGAGAGAAACACCATGAGCTCCATGGAAATGGTGTTATTTTTGTTTCAATGGGTTTGTGTGATTCATTTTTGCAATGGCACCTTTCCCTCCCCTCCAGGCGGTGGCAGAGCCAGTGCTGTGGTGTCAGCTCTCATTTGTATATTATAATTTATAGATTTATATAAATATATCTAAAAATATTCATTTATATTCATCCAGCCTTTTCCTCACCCCTTCACCCCGCTGCCTTGGGGAAGGGCTGCCTGGCTCTCACCTGGTGGGTGCCAAGCTGCCTGAGAGCTGCCAGCATGGGGCAAACCATGGTGCCATGTCCCCGCCTGCCATGTTCCCCTCTGCTATGTCTCCCCCTGCCATGTCCCATCCTAACACCATGGCCTCTGCACTGCCCAGCTCTCCCTTGGCATGAAGATAAAATAATCTCCCTGCCCTTTTTACAAGGAGCCATTGTCTTTGCCCCTTCCTGGGAGAGGCTGGGCCTTGTTTTTTGGGATGTGGCTCAGCAGTGTGACTGTCCTGTGCTGTCCCAGCAGAGCTATGGTGAAGGCCCCCACTACGGCGAGCACCGGGAGCTGCCATCCCACAACAGCATCTCCTCGTCACCATTCCTGGGCGCTGGACTCGTGGGTGAGTGCCCTCAGCTGCTCGGCAGGGCAGGGGACATGTGGCACTGGCTGGCCCGTGCTGGGGAGAGTGTTGGGACAGCACTGCTGTTCCCCATGCTGGACCTGCTCCAGGTGTTCTCCAAGCTGTGGTCCAGGGAGGTGGAATGCAGAGGGTTCCATCAGTGCCAGCTGTGCCAGCTCGTTTGTGTGTGTGGTTATTTTTCCCTGCTGTACCGTAGTACCTGGGGGCAGTGGCAGGGATCAATGCCCACCAGGATGGGCTGACTCTTCTCCTGGGAGCTGGGAGTCAGGGGTGGGAGAGATGCTCATTGTTAAGGATTTATTAAGGACTTGGGATGACCCTGCTTGAGTGGGGAGGTGGCACCAGATGACCCCCACTATGGTCACTTCCAAGCAGACCCACGCGGTGACTGTGGCTTGCAAGGGGCTGGTGGCTGTGTCACGTCCTAGAGAGCTGGGGGTGCTCCCTTTGCTGCAGTGGGGTTTGGAGAGGCCTCTTCCCATTCCTGCAAGGCTCCAGCAGCCTTGTCTGGCTCCTCCATCCACAGCTCCAGCCAAGCCGTGTGAGGAGCTCTCAGGGACTGGCAAGTGCTGGGGATGGCGATCCTGCGTGACCAGATGCGTGTGACCATTCACCCAGTCACCTCTCCCAGCTCGGGGGTGGGAGGAGAGATTAAGAGCAGAAAATATCCCTCCTGGAGAGCTCAGAGAGCTCTAATGGCATTAGGTCAGGAATTGGGGTTAGTCCTCCCCACCTTTGCCCACGCAGCAGTGGTTAAACGCTCCAGCACGTGTGGAAGGAGAGGAGCTGGGGCAGGGCTTGCTCATGGTTGGAAGGGTGGGGTAACAAGAGGGAATTGTATTTGAAGTAAAAAATCTCCCCAACACAAAATCCCCCCTGTGGAGCTGGTGGGAAAGGGGAAGAGCAGAGCAGGGTGATGCTGGGACAGGAGCATCCACGTGTTGGCTCCTTCTGGCCTGGCTCAGTGTCACTGTGAGCTCTGCTCCCCCATTTCACTCCCTGTGCTGCTGTGGATGATGTTTGAGTGTCCCTTGGGGGTCCTGTGCAGGGCGAGGAGCCTTTCTGAGCAGCTCCCCCCATCCCTCCGCAAGGGAGGGTCTTCCTTCTCTTTCTCTGGCCCGGGAGGATGGAAGTGAAGCGCAGACAAGTTTTTGAGTAGGATGGGGAGCCCTGCTGCAGCTCAGCAGGGCTTGGGGGAGCTGTGCGTGGGGGGACCCATCCCAGCCCATCCCACACCTGGGGCCAAGGCAGCCCTGAGAGCTTCCAGCTGAGAAGGAGCTGCCCAGGGAGGAACACGGAGGTTTCCCCTTTGATGTGTGCAGGGAAGACGCCTTTGGCTCCCTCTCAAAGCCAGGGCTCCTGCTTCTTGGCAGCCACTGCGGCTCCCTGCGAGCCCAACCGGTCCCCAGCACGTGGAGCCTCCAGGGTGATTTCCAGTGTCTCTGGAGCTGAGGGTGAGAGGTGGCCCTGCGGCCAGCAGGACAGTGACCACACTCTGGCCCAAGGCTCTCAGGGCTGTGTCTCCCCAGGGGGGTCAGGGAGCACCAGGAGCTCCACCACCAAAATAGGGAACAGCCAGGGGGCAAAGGATTCCTCATATTTCCATGTCCCTTTTGTTCCTAAAATTGAATGTTGTTAAAGTAGAAAGCATCAATTCTGGGAGCAGGTTCCAAAATACATAAATCCGTTTTCATTGTAGAATCAGGGAATCATGGAATGATTTGGGTTGGGAAGGACCTTTAAGCCCATCCGATGCCACCCCCTGCCAAGGGCAGGGACACCTCCCACTATCCCAGAGTGCTCTAAGCCCTGTCCAGCCTGGCATTGGACACTGCCAGGGATCCAGGGGCAGCCACAGCTGCTCTGGGCAACCTGTGCCAGGGCCTCCCCACACAGCCAGGAATTCCTTCCCAATATCCCATCTAAACCTATCTCTTTGCTCATGTGCTGGGAAGGAAGGACAGGGGGAAGATCAGGGGTGGAATTTTCTCATCCTGTTTTCCAGTCTGCTTCTGAAAACTTTTTGAGTGTTAAAATGCAAAGGGAAAAGGGAGAGAGAGAAAAGGGCAGGACAATAAAATAATGCTTTTGTAAAAGCAGTGACAAATGGGGAGGGAAAGGAGAGTTTTGGAAATATGTCCCCTTGGCTGCCAGTCCCTGGTTGCCAGCAAGGTGCCCCTCAGGCCGGGAAATTTATGCTGGTGAGGTGGTTGAGTGGAACCAGGGAAATTTAAAATTTGAGGAGGTGGAGGGAGCAGATGAGGATGAACACGAGGATGAACGTGGTACTTGGTGGATGAAAGGTGTATGAGACATCTAAGCCTTCTCCAAGATCACAATTTATATCCCTTTCCCATTCAACCTCTGTTTCTTCAAGGAAGATCAGAAGCTGCTGGAAAAACCATTTTGGGAGGAGCATGGATGCTCAGTGTTGGCAATGGTGGGCTTGGCTAGCAGAGAGGGAGGCTGAGCTGAAAGGGCTCCCCAAAGTCAGCGCTGGTGTCCCACACTGAGGCTCTGAGCAGTCAGGGTGGTGCTGGTTCCTCCTGGCACTCCTGTCCTTTGGGTTTTGTTCCTGGAGCCTGCATGTCCCAGGGCCAGGCTGCAGCCCCCCATCCTCTGAGGACGGGCTTTAGGGACAGCGAGCACCTTCCCAGTGAAGGGCCACTGCAGGCCAGGCAGCACTTGTGGGAGAAATGGAGCAAATGGGGATATTTTGGCTCTATTTTCCACATGGAAAAGGAGGCTCTGCGCTGACCAGGCTTTGGTGGGCTGAGGAGCTCCTGCCAGCCTGAGCTTTCAGCAGTGGTCACATCCCTTCCAGGGTGGAGACTTCACCCATCCCTGCAGGCTGGTGGCATTTTGGGGCCCTGGAGCTCCCCAGGGGGATCCTGGCTGCAGCCAGTGCTCCCCTTCCTGCACAAACCCTGTCACCATTGACTGATCTGACAGGAGCAGAAAGCAAGGAGGGAGATTTGGAAGCTTCAGGGTGGAGTGGCCATTTGGGTGAAGGATCAGTGGAATGTGTCCATCCAGATTTCTGCCTGGTGTGTCCCTGTGCTGGGAGCTGGTGTCACAAACTCCAGAACAGCAAACTCTGGAAAAGGCAGGGCTGAAGGGATCTTCCTAGCCCAGGAGAGAAGGAAAATGGGTCTGAGTTTGGGGGGAGCAGGACACTGCCGGCACATCCCTGAAATCCCCATGAGGCTGCATCCCTGCCTCTTGTTCCTGTCCTGGTTGAGCCCTTTGGTGTCACCCAGCCAGTGCCCTCCTCCCCTGCCCAGGGTCCCCTCCCAGCCAGGGGCAGTGAGGAAGGGGCTGCTCAGCCCTTGGGGTGGAGCTGGGGGAACACAAAGCTCTGATTTAATCCCTGTTGTTCCCTGCAGCAGTCCCAGGGCAGGAACAGCATTGCTGGCAGCCCAAGGGATGGTCACTGCTCCTCAGCCCAGTCCAGCCCAGTCCCAGGGTGATGTCCCTGTGGATCAGAGGGTGCACACCTCATCCAAAGCCAGTGTGAAAGGAAAAGCACTGATTTCTGTTCAGCTCTTGGATTTGGCCTCATGGATGTTCTTTGGATGAACATCTGGCACGATGAGAGCTTGGCTTTGGGAGACACCTTCAGCACAGAGCCAGAGGGGCTGCACAGACACAGGGCCTGTGGGAACTACTGCCAGAGATGAACTCCCCCCCCTCTGGTCTCCCAGGGCTGTAGATGATGCCCCTTCTGCTTTCCTGAAGAGAATGGTCTGAGGGGAATCTTCAGTTACTTTCCTCTGCCACAGCTGCAGCTCCACGAGGTGATGGGGAAAATCAGAGCTCTCTGCAGGACTGACTGTGCAGGGAGCTCTGTTTTGCACTGGATGGAATAACCTCAATTTGTCAAAAGAATAAGAAAACAAATTAGAGTGTCCAAAGGAGGGACACAGAGCTGGGGAAGGGTCTGAGGAGTGGCTGAGGGCACTTGGCTTGTTCACCTGGAGCAGAGGAGACTGAGGAGAGACTCCTCGGGGGCTGCAGCTCCTCCCAAGGGGAGCCGGAGGGGCAGGGGCTGAGCTCTGCTCTGGGACAGGGCCAGGAGCCCAGGGAATGGCTGGAGCTGGGTCAGGCTTGGGATGATCTCAGGGAAAGGTTCTTCCCCCAGAGGCTGCTGAGGCAGTGCCCAGGCTCCCCAGGGAATGGTCCCTGCCCCAAGGCTGCCAGAGCTCCAGGAGTGTTTGGACAATGCTGCCAGGGATGCCCAGGTTAGGATTGTTGGGGTGTCTGTGCAGGGCCAGGGGTTGGACTGATGATCCCTGTGGGTCTTTTCCAGCTCCGGGTATTCCAGGGTTCCATGATTCTAAATCCCTGAATGGAAGCACCATCAGTGTTTTCAATGGGAAGCATCTCAGGCTGCTGGGTGGGGATCTCTGAACCTGGTGAGCAGGTGCAGAACCAATGTCTCAGCCCTCCATTGCTCCCTCCAAGTTTTCCAGGTTTGAGCCCTTGGTGCTGCTCCCAGAGGACAAGGAATATCCTGGGGAGTTCTGAGCTTCCCAGGCTGGGGTGGGGAGAGGTGACAGGAGCGTCCCTGGCTGTCCCGGAGTGGTGCCAGGACACAGCACAGTGACAAACTGGCTCGTCCCAGAGGATGAGAAGGGTGAGGAGAGTGAGGAGAGCTTTTCTGTCTGTTTGAAGTCACCAGTTTCACAATTTACCATTCATCTTCAGCAGGGACAGGCGTGGAGGGGGTGGTTAAACGGCGAGGAAACTGATAAGCCATAACAGATTTCTTTCTAGTAATTATTTCTAGTAATTAGCTGCCTTTCAGAGCAGTGTTCCTAATAGGGTGGGTATTGTCAGCGCCTGTGGATTGGGGTCTTCCTGGACAATGGGTTTAATCAGGGGGGTTGTTGCTGCTCCTGGTTTTTTAACTTCTTTTTTTCCTCCTCGTTTTTAATCCCTGGCTGTGTTTTGCCTCCCTTTTTCCCCCAGGCTGGAATTCTAATGGAATTCTAATGGAATTAGCAGTGTGGGGCTAGGGGAGGTGCATGGTGGGTGGTGGCTGTGCCGGGGTTGGGGTGATCTGGGGGCACTGGTTTTGCCAGGGGGTGCTGGAAAAACTTGTAGGCGGCATTTAAATACCTTTTCTTGGGCTGTCAAGACCAGGGCCAGAAACTGGACTTCAGTGATCCTTGTGGATCCCTTCCAATTCTGGCTGTTCCATGATTCTGTGGTCTCTGAGAGAAATGGCAAACCCGTGAGTTCATTTAAAAGCAGTTTGCTCCAGTGGAGGTGAAGTGCTGCCACGATCCAGGGTGCCAATCCCTGACACTGCCAGAGCTGGTGGGAACCTTTGGGAAGAGCAGTTTTTATTTTTCCATTTTGTCTCCGTGCTGAGGAGCAGATGTGCCTTTGGGAGGAGTCGCACAAACAGTGTGGGGGGTTTCTCTGGAAAAGCCCTGAGTGAAGGCAGGGCCTGGGGGAGGCTTCCCAGAGCCCCACACAGCTGGATCCTGCAAGAGGGAACATGCTGGGAGAGGAGAGAGGCTGGGAAATGGCTCCTTAGGCAGGTGAGGGGCAGGGGAAGGAGCTGGCAGGGGCAAAGGCAAGAGGGGGATGCCACAAAGAGCTGGAAATGCTCAATGCTCCCAGCCTGTGATGGCTGCACTGACTTGAGGTGCCCCACTGTGCTTCACCTCCTTTCCAAAGGAAACCCCTTTCCTCTTCCAGGGATTTTTTCCCACTGTCTTCTCATCCTCCTCCCACAAGATCCCCTAACACCTGCCTGCAGGATTTCAGCAATTCTGTTGGGCGCAAGATGGAGTCTGGGGAGATTCCTGCTGTTTTTTACCCAGGTTGCTGGGACTTGTCTCCATCCTGGTCCTTGGCTCCTTCCTGGGGCTTTGCCACCTTTCCTGGTTGGTGCCCTGGGCTGTGGCTGCCAACAGGGGACGGGGTGGGTCCAGGTTTGCCACCTGTGCCATCTCCCTGCCCAGAGAAATAGCTCCTGCCAGCGAGTTCAGCCTTTCCTTGCCCAGCTTCTGCACCCTTCAAATTTTAGCAGGCTTAGGTACATTCCAATCCAGAAAAGTTTGCCATTCTTTCTTCTGTCTTGTTTTCACAGACAATTAAATGTAAAATTTCTTCTGCTGAGTATTTTGCTGCTTTTTCCCCTTGTTGTGTGATGATGAAGGGCACAGGAGCTGGGGCTGCCCAAGGGCTGCTTTCCCTTTCCCAATGGCGCTCATCCCATGGGACACCCACAGAGCCAAGGGTGCAGCAGATGCTGCTGCTGAGTGAGGGATGAGAGAATGTCCAGAAAAGGTTGTGGGTTTGGAGCAGTGCAGAGCTGGCACTGGGTTCATAAAATCCCATAATATCCTGAGCTGGAAAGGACCCACAGGGATCATCAGTCCAAGCCCTGGCCCTGCCCAGGCACCCCAACAATCCCAACCTGTGCATCCCTGGCAGCACTGTCCAAACACTCCTGGAGCTCTGGCAGCCTTGGGGCAGGGACCATTCCCTGGGGAGCCTGGGCAGTGCCCCAGCAGCCTCTGGGGGAAGAACCTTTCCCTGAGATCATCCCAAGCCTGACCCAGCTCCAGCCATTCCCCTGGGCTCCTGGCCCTGTCCCAGAGCAGAGCTCAGCCCCTGCCCCTCCGGCTCCCCTTGGGAGGAGCTGCAGCCCCCGAGGAGTCTCCCCTCAGTCTCCTCTGCTCCAGGTGAACAAGCCAAGTGCCTTCAGCCACTCCTCTGCCACCCTTCCCCAGCTCTGTGTTGCTCCCTTTGACACTCTCCAACAGCTTTAGATCCTTTTGATCTTGTGGTGCCCAAAGTGCCCCCAGCTCTTGAGGTGAGGCTCCTCCGGTGCAGAGCAGAGCAGGAAAATCCCTCCCTGACCTGGTGCCCCCAGGACACAGTGGCCCTTTGGGCTTCCAGGACCCAATGGGGACTCAGATCCAACTTGCCACTGACTAGGACCCCCAGATCCTTTCCCACGGTGCTGCTCTCCAGCTGCTCCTTCCCCAGCCTGTCCCTGCATCCAGGGCTGCCCTGTCCCAGGGCAGGATCCAACACTTGTCCTGTTGAACTTCACATGGATTGTGAAGCCCCTTGGTTCAGCCCAAGTTCTCTGGTGTTGGCAGAGGCTGCTGGATGAGGTTTGGAGCAAACTGGGATGGTGGAAAGTGTCCCTGTCCATGGCAGGGACTGGAACAAGATGAGCTTTAAGGTCCCTTCCAACCCAAACCATTCCATGATTCCCCACTCCAGCCAAACGTGGAAGCAGCAGTGTGCAGCCAAACCCACATGGCATTACCCTGCTTTTCCTCTGCTTTAGGAGTAATCAGGACCTGCCTGATGCCACAACCTGCTGAGTCCTTTGTGCCCATGGCCGGCGCTGCGGCGGATCGAGCTCTTAAGCTCTTTTAGAAATTAGGTCATTTAGGAGATCCATCCTCTGACATTTTGACCTTTGTTTACTTAACGTTTAAGCCTCTGAAAGGAAACGGCAGCAGTGGCCAGAGCCTCCGGCTGTCACTGGAGGTGAGGGAGGGGGAGGCTGTGCCGTGCCAGGACCTTCCCATCAGGAATGGGGTCTGGGGGTTGTGGTGGGGGAATCCACTCTAAAATTTTTGGGTTGAGTTCAAGGCCTCCATGGTAAGGTTGCAAAATGAGCAGCCTCCTCTCTCTTCCCATCTGGCCCAGGGTGCCCAGAGCAGCTGTGGCTGTCCCTGGATCCCTGGCAGTGTCCAAGGCCAGGCTGGACAGGGCTTGGAGCAGCCTGGGCTAGTGGAAGGTGTCCCTGCCCATGGCAGGGGGTGGCACTGTATGGGTTTTGAGGTCCCTCCCAACCCAAACCACTCTGGGATTCTCTGATCTCTTGGCTCTGTGCTTCAGGGGTGCTGGTTTGAGGCATTTTGCTCCCCCTCCGCTCTTCATGCTCTCCCCAAAACCTCTTAGTGATGTGGGGAGGGTCCTGCCAGCCTCAGCGTTGCCCCAGTGCATTAACCTGCATCTTAGTGGCCTCAGGGCTGGCTTTAGGCTAAGCAGATTGGCAAAATCCCGCCCCTCCCAATTTTGCTCACTAAGCCAGACCGGAGGCAGGATGTGATCTGTGATCCCCTTTTCGGGAAGGGTTTGGGGGTGGGGGCTGGTGGAGTGCCTATTCCCCACTAGAAGAGTGTCTGGTTTTGCTCTGGGGGGACAGAGAGGATCCCAAAGGACACTGTTGTGCTTCCAGCTGCCTCCTAAGCACAGCACAGAACCATTCCCTGCCTCCCAGCCTTGTGTCCTTCACTGCCCTGGCACCTCTGGGTGCTGCTGTCTGGGGCCACACTGTGCCCAGGGTAGTGACCATATGGCAGGAGAGTACCAGGACATTTCAGAATGGGACCATCCCAGCAGGAGTCTGGGGTTCTTTTTTTGGTCCTTGAAAACTTTATTTTCAGTTGCATGTGTGCAGGGTGAGGTGGGTTTGAGAGAAGCCTTCATGATGTCAAGTGCTAGGACAAGGGGGAATGACTTCCCACTGCCAGAGGGCAGGGTTAGATGGGATATTGGGAAGATATTCCTCCTTGTGAGGGTGGGGAGGCCCTGGCACAGGGTGCCCAGAGCAGCTGTGGCTGCCCCTGGATCCCTGAAAGTGTCCAAGGCCAGGTTGGACAGGGCTTGGAGCAACCTGGGATAGTGGAAGGTGTCCATGCCCATGGCAGGAGTGGCACTGGATGAGCTTTAAGGTCTCTTCCAAACCAAACCAGTCTGGGATTCTATAAAGTTCACAGGGGCACATGGGCACTGCTGGCACAGGGCTGTTCCCACACAGATCCCACTTTGCAGCAATGCTCCATCTGTGAGGAACCCGTGGGTTTTGGGAAGTTGAATCTCCCCCAGGAGATGGGGAGAAGGTGCCCTGTGTGGAGCAGGAGCTCAGCTCTCATGCTCTGGGATTGGATTTCCTGTTGTCTGGAAAGCACACCCGCAGTCTGGTCACTCGTGCTGGCCTTTGGTCTGCTCCAGCCCTGCCTCTGCCAAGCCCAGCTGGCTCTGTGGTGTCTGCAGGGAGCTCTTGGCTCGAGCTGACCCTGCCAGTTTCCATGGCCACAAGCACTTCCCTGCACCACTGCAGCTCTGGGCTGTTGGTGTTTATGGACCTGCTCTCCCTGAACTTAAAGCAGCTCCTGTTTGAGAATGAGCTTTTCAGGGCTGTCACTGCATGGAGAGCAGAGGGAGCTGCCTCACAGGAGCAGGATTTGTCCCTGAGCAGGATCCGGGTGCCTGGGGGCAAAGAAACCTTCCCTCTTACCCCAAATCTTGTCTTTCTCTTCTCCTCTGCAGGGAAGAGCAGTGAAAGAGCCTCATACTCCACGTTTGGAAGAGACACAGGGATGCCAGGACTAAACCAGGTAATGATAAAATGCAGTGAGATTTTCTGCTTCATTTATTGGCTCCTGAGAGCGCGAGTCTGGGAATGAAAACCAGCCTGGATTTGCATCTCACCTCCATGCACAGGGTCCTGGGAGGCCTCTGCTCTGCTCCAAAACCTCTGCAAAGTGTCAGGATTCATAGTGGTGTGTGTGGCTGGCTCAGAAGAGTTGTCAGAGGTCAGAAAATGTTGGTTGTAGCAGCCTCTCGCTTCTTTCCCAAACTTCTTCAGGCTCACTTGTTTTGTTTTTGTTACTCCTGGTTTGTATTTGATCAGCCATGACCCAGCCACGCTGCCCTGCTGGGGACTTCCAGGGAGTTGGATCCAAGCAATACCTTCCCCTGTGCCAGGCTGGCTGTGGGCAGCAAAGCATTCCAGGAGGCTCCTTCCCCCTCCATTGTGTGCCCTGGGCTGTCCCTCTCCCTCCCCAAAGGCATCTCCCAGTTCCCTGGGCATTGCCTGTGTCCCAGGTCAGGGATTGGGGGGTCTGTGAGGTTTCTGTGCTGCTGCAGCATCATTGGAGCGACTGTCGGGCACAGCTTTGGTTTTGTGGTGGGGCTGTTAATGTGGGACCTGCAGCAGTTCTGTGTCCAGCTCTGGGGCTCAGCATCAGGACATGGAGCTGCTGGAGCCAATCCAGAGGAGAACACGGAGATGCTCCAAGGGCTGGAGCCCCTCTGCTCTGGAACCAGGCTGGGAGAGCTGGGGGTGTTCACCTGGAGAAGAGAAGCTCCAGGGAGACCTCAGAGCCCCTGCCAGGGCCTAAAGGGGCTCCAGGAGGGCTGGAGAGGGACTGGGGACAAGGGATGGAGGGACAGGATAAGGGGGAATGGCTTCCCACTGCCAGAGGGCAGGGTTAGATGGGATATTGGGAAGGAATTGTTGGCCATGAGGGTGGGGAGGCCCTGGCACAGGTTGCCCAGAGCAGCTGTGGCTGCCCCTGGATCCCTGGAAGTGTCCAAGGCCAGGTTGGACAGGGCTTGGAGCAACCTGGGATAGTGGAAGGTGTTCCTGCCCATAGCAGGGGGTTGGAAAGGATGAGTTTTAAGGTCCCTTCCAGCCCTAACCCTTCTGGGATTTCATGATCTCCATAATCCAGGAGGGACCCAGCACACCAGAGCTGCCTCTCACAGCCACAGCCCTGCCCTGTTGGGTCACCCCACATGAACTGCACAGGAGAACCAGGGCTGTGCTGGGGGAACAACTTTGCTTCCTGTGGAGAATACCACAGGCGTCAATCCGAGCCTGGGAACACGGTTGAGCAGCCCTGAGATAACCTTCCCTGCTGCCACCAGCATCCAGAAATAGTTTTTTGGGAAGGAGCAAGCACCTCCCTTTGATGTGTGGCTCCAAGTGCCCCTTCAGTGCCCGGCATAGCCCTGGGATAACAGTCCCAGCATTGGAGCCAAGGAGGAGCTTTTGGCCGGACAGCTTTTATTTTATCCCTGTACACACACACATATTACATGTTTTAATTTTACACAAATTTGTCATAATTTCCTCCTCTCTGAAGTGAGGATGTTTCCTTTGCTGGAGCAGCTGTGCTGGCTGTGCCAGAGTGGATTTCATTTACCACTGAAGCTGCTCAAACAAAACTGGGCCTGGTGCCAAGTGTTGCTTTTGGATGTGATGGTTTGCTGGGCTTTCATGGAGGAGGGGGAATATAAGGTAACAGAAATGGGGGGTCAAATGGCGGGGAGAGGCCCCGGGAGAGGCAGGCACAGGGCTGGGGATCGGGTGGCAAATCCCACTTGATGTGGAGAGGAGACAAAACCCCCCTTGTGTGGGGCAGGGGGAGGCCAATGGAGCTGCTGTGGCCCCCAGAGCAGTTGTTGCTTCTGGCTCCAGTTTGGGGGAGTGAGGGGGGGTTGACCTTTTTTTGCTTGTTTTTGAAAAGACAAAAAATCGTCTGGTGCAGATGCCCTGGATGGGGAGCAGGTTCTGCCCAAAAACGGGGCAGAGCTACGGTTTCCCCCTTGTTCAATCCTGAACCATGTCCTGAGGCATCCCCAGGGAGAGGAAATGGGAAGAAAACCCCTTTCTCTGGGAAATTGCCTCAAAATCCCAGTGCCTCTCCTGCCTGCAGGAGGAGCAGGACAGCAGCTCCCGGGATCCCTCCGGGTGCTTTCCTTGGCTGCTCACAGAGTGGGTCCGGAGCGAAGGAAACCTGAGCAGTGGAACAGATTGCAGGAATGTCACCAGCTGTGAACACACGAGCTCCTCTTTCCCTCTCTGACCCCTTTCTGGAGGAGACGGAGTTTGAAAGCAAAGGTTTCTCCTTCCAGTTTCTCAAAAGCCTGAAATCCTTCTTTATTTCCATGTGTTGCCCTCGGAAGATGGGTCAAAGCTGAGCTTTTGGGACTTCAGGGCCCTTTGCCAGCCCTGTGCAATTCCATGTAAATACTTTGAACTTCCTGCTGAGGTGAGAGGGGCAGTGCTCGAGGAGAGGCTCTGTCCCAGGAGGGAGCACCCTGAGCTCCAGCTCCCCCAGCTCCGCACTGCTTCCCAGCATGCCCAAGGTCAGCTGGGATAAACACAAGGGAGGAGTTTCCTGGCTTTAGAAAGAGGGATTTGGCTTTTCCCTGATAAAACGCAGGAGAAAACCACCCTGAGCAGTGGCAGCACCGTTCTGGGGCACTGGCCATGACATGGGCTGGTGACATGGGGCTCATCCTGCCTTCCTGGACATCAAGGTGAGCATGGGACCATGATGATCCTGTCGTGGCACCTATGAGGTGACCATGGGACCACCATGTCCCCCACCATGGCACCTGCTGTTTTTATCCTTGGTTTGCAGAGGTTCCTTGCTGGGGTCCAGCAGGAAAGCACAAGTTGAAAGCCCCTTTTGTTCCTCCACACCTATTCCCCCACCTCCACCCCCATATTTACGGATTTGCTTTCCCTCCCGGCCCCTTGGCTCATGTTTATTTTTCCCCTCAGCTGAATTGGTGTGAAGGTGGCTCAAAGCAGCTCTGTTCTCTCCCAGAGAGTCGTTTTCCAGCGTAATTCCATGGAAGGGCTTTTCTCTCTCCTTGTTTGCAGCCTGGTTTCCTGCCCAGCGAGATGGGAATCGCCAGCCCCAGCACGCTTTCCCCCACTGGGGGCAAAGGGGGGTCTCAGTATTTTTCTTACCCCAACAATCCTCGCAGGAGAGGTGCTGAGAGCAGCATAGGTGAGTGACTGCGTGTCCCCCGGGTGCCACCGCGCTGCAGGGCTGTCACCTGGGCTGGTGCCCTCGTCAGATCTGCCTTTGGGAATGAGCAATTGATGCTGGAAACTAGGACGGTGATGTTGGGAATGAGGGGCTGATGTTGCCGTGTGTGTACCTGACGTGGATTTGGCATTTGTTCATTTTTGAGGAGGGAATGCATATAAATATCTCTTACCTACATATAGAGATACCTAACTTCAGAAAAGGGGTGCTCAGGGTCAGGGACAATGTCCCTCTTTCTGAAAAATGCCAGATTAGCTGAAAGCAGCAGATGGCTTGAGGTTCTTCTAAAAACTCCTCCAGCCACACTGCACATCCCTCATCCTTCCTGGAAAGCCTTGGGCTGCCTCAGAGGCTGTTTCTGCAAGTTCTGGCCCTCCTGGAGCTGCAGCAGGCAGCACTGGCAGGAGCAGGATGTCAGGAGGCAGCAGGAGGGCTCTGTGCCCCGGGACACAGGGAGTGTTTGCTCCAGGAGCTCTCCCTGCCCACTCCAGTGTTCCCAAGCAGGACTTGCCCGTGTCTGGATCTACCTGGAAATAAGCTTTTACCAAAGGCTGGGGTCAGGTCTGAGTTGAACTCTGGAGGGAAGGCAAGCTCCAGTTCCTCAGAACTTGTGTTTCTTGTCACAGTTCCCCCTGTACCCTCCAGAGCCACTTTCCTGCTGCTATTTCTGGCTTTCCCCAACAAACGAAACCAGAAGTGACCCAGTGATGGGTGCATTTTTCAGTGCTTTTCAGACAAAGGCACCTACTCTAGCGCTGCCGCTTCAGCCTGGAAGACAATTCTTTAGCATTCTGTGGGATAATTTCTGCTCTGGAGGTACATCAGAATCCCTGGCTCGGCAGGTTACTGTGTTAGCACCCTGCACCTCCTGCCAGGGCTTGCCTTAATTTTGAAAAACAACAGAAAATAATGATGAAAAATAATAAAAATAATTATGGAAAAGAATAAAAATAATGTTAAAAATAGTAATTATGAAAAATGGATTTTTCTTTTAATTTAGCCAGTTCTTCCCCTTAAGCCACTCCTGGATGTTTCCCCACCACCTCCCTGAATTGTCCCCTTCCCTCAGGATGCTGTGTCCCCCTCCCCTGGAGGGATGGGCTGGGGTCTGTCCCTGGGAAGCACACCCCTGCCTCCTGCAGCAGTGAAGCTTTCCCAAGTTCCCTGTGTAGAGAGCAAATGAAAATAGAGCCCAGCCCTGCATGGGTTCCCTTTCTGCATCCTCTCTCCACAAACCGACTTCAAGATAAAGTGTTTCCAAAAAAAACCCCAATGAGGGGTTATAACATTAAATGTTACTATGTTTATGGGCTCAGTCTCTCTCAATGAGCCCTTGCTGCCCTGGGATCTCTGTCTGGGGGTGAAACCTGTCCCCAAAGGGTGCAGAAATTCAGAGAAGCTCATCCTTGGACATTTTCACTGTTGATGCTTCCTTGGCCACGGGACATTTGGGATTTCAGCCCTGTCTGTACCTGCAGCTTCCAACCCTGGAGACTTTTGCTGTAGCTTCTTTCCCCTCCCACTAACCCAACTGAAAACTCAGATCCTCCCTTCTCTTCCCTAACGCAGATGGACAGCCCAAAAAGGTTCGGAAGGTGCCTCCTGGACTCCCCTCCTCGGTAAGTGGCAGCAGCATGTTGTATTCCCCATCCCCTGGGAATTATCCCTGCTCCCCCTCCCACAGAGCTGCCGGGGGGAGGCTTGCACCCCCAACCATCGAGGGCTGGGATTTTTGCAGGATGGAGAAGGGTTTTCCCATGTAGGAGAATGGGGAAGCGATGGGAGAGCTCCGTGGGGAAGGAGCCCGGAGCCTCCTGCCCGCAGCTCTGCTGGGTGTTGGTGATGTCGCGAGTGAAAGGTGACACCGGCGGGGCTCGGGTTTCACTCCAGAAGGGAAAGCAGCGCAGTTGCACTGAGGGCAGGCAGCTGAGCCAGCTCCAGGTGTGCGCTGCTTTATAGGAAAGCTGAGCAGCCTGTAGGAATACGCTATCCCTGCTCCCGCGGCTGTTCCAGGGGAATAAACTGAACAATGTCTTTGTGGCTGGAAGTAATGGGATCTCCAGGAAAGCTAATTGGAGCGGGCTGCGGGGTTCCTGCAGAAACACGGGAGCTGTCTGGCGGCTGAGGCTGCATTCCTGGCTGGAATGTTTGCGTGCTTGGAGGGGGTCGGGACGGCTCTGTCCCATCGGGCTCTGTCCCCAGGCTCTGTCCCCAGACTGGGGCTGGGCTGGAGATGTGCCCTCACTCCCTGCCAAAGCTGCTGTGACGCTCCCCCATTCCCCAGGGAACACCCCCATCCATTAGGGAAATCCCGAGCTGCGGCATTCCCTGACTGCTCGTGCAGAGCTGTGACCTCCACCACAGGCGTTGCCTTTGGAATCGAACCCCGAGGTGCTGATTTTGGAGGATGGAGGGAGAGGAGGGCACTGAGGCCTTGTCAGGTTGGGCTCACAGATCTTGGGGTCCATGTGGATCCACACGAGGCAGAAACCAGCTCCAGTTGCTCCAGGAATCTGTGTTTTAACAGGGAAAACATGTTCCAGGCAGAATCCGGGTCGCTGCCTGGAGTTTCTGTGTGAAATTTGGAGCTTTAAACCCCAGTCGACATGTTGGGAAAACATTGCCCCCGACAAATGGCCTTTACTGGCCTCGGATTTCAAAGTGCTGGGGCTTGGCCCGTCCTGCTGGCAGCGCCCTGGAGGCCTTGATTCCCACAGGAAGAGCTGCTTGGCACTTGCCAAAGCTCAGCCCCTTCACTGTGTCTGAGTGACACCTGTGTGCCAGCCTTTCACAGGATCAGAATGGTTTGGGTTGGAAGGGACATTAAAGCTCATCCAGTGCCACCCTCTGCCACGGGCAGGGACACCTTCCACTAGACCAGGCTGCTCCAAGTCCTGTCCAGCCTGGCCCTGAACACTGCCAGGGATCCAGGGGCAGCCACAGCTGCTCTGGGCACCCTGTGCCAGGGCCTCACCACCCTCACAGGGAGGAATTTTTCCCCAACATCCAACCTCAATCTCCCTCTCTGCCCTGGCTGTTTCCTCGGCTGCCCCTCAATGCCAAAGCTCCAATTTTCAGAGCATGGGCTGGTGCTGCCTCTCTCCCTCACGCTCCCTGTGCTGGAAGCTCTGGCTTCCTGGTTTATTTTTGAACTTCCACACCTGGGGAGACAGATCAGTGCCGAGGCGGCAGGAGAAGTGTGAAGCAGAAGGAGTGGCCTCAAAGGCAGCGGATCAAAGGCTCTTTCTTGTCTGACTCGCCTGTGCAGGAGCCCGCCCCATGTTATCGCTGGACCCCGTGCAAAATAAATAGGTTAATCAGCATCTTATTAAAATGAAGTGCTTTAATCTGTAATTCCCGAGCTGCTTTGAAAACTCGCCGAGGTCAGTGGCTGCAGGAGTTGAGGGTGGGTGGGTGAACAGGGAGTGATGCCAAAAGCACCAAGAGACACCAGCAGCATGAGGGAGTTCAGGGGGTGTGAGGAGCAATGCCAGGCAGGGCCAGACACAGAGGTAGCTGTGCTGGCAGCCCAGGGCCTTTGAGCTCAGTGCTTGTGTCCAGAGGAGGCCACAGAGATGCCCCAAGGGCTGGAGCCCCTCTGCTTTAGGGCTAGGCTGGGAGAGCTGGGGGTGTTCACCTGGAGAAGAGAAGGATCCAGAGAGACCTCAGAGCCCCTGCCAGGGCCTAATGGAGCTCCTGGCAGGAGAGCTGGAGAGGGACTGGGGACAAGGGATGGAGGGACAGGACACAGGGAATGGCTTCCCACTGCCGGAGGGCAGGGAGAGATGAGATTGGGAAGGAATTATTCCCTGTGAGGGAGGTGATGCTCTGGCACAGGTTGCCCACAGCATCTGTGGCTGTCCCTGGATCCCTGGCAGTGTCCAAGGCCAGGTTGGACAGGGCTTGGAGCAACCTGGGATAGTGGAAGGTGTCCCTGCCCGTGGCAGGGGTTGGAAATGGATGGGCTTGAAGGTCCCCCTGAACCCAAACCATTCCATGATCCTATGCAGTAGGTGCTAGGCTGGGGCTGTCCTCGGGGCACAGAGCCCCTTGGATTCTCCCTGCAGCTCTGGAGCTCCTGGCCAGGGCTGCTGTGTCCAGGCACAGGATCCAGGGCTGGATGTGGCTGCACATCGGCTGTGGTGCCAGAGGAACCCAAGGAGGGATTTTATGCAAGTTGGCTCCTGCAAGATTTTGTTGCCCACAGTGAGTTCAGTGCCTGGGAGCTGTTTCAGCCTGTGCATTCCCAGTCTGGTCATTGCTCTGTTTAGCCTCAGTCTGCCCAAAGTCCCACCCCAGCTCCTGCATTTAAGCAAGCAAAACAGGGAGGGGAAAACAACCCAAGACCACAAAGCACTGCAAATCCCAGCACTGGGGCTTTTCGAGCCGCTCTCGCCGCGCTGGCAAATTTTAACCGGAGGAAATGACCTCACCTGGAGGTCCCCGAGGCCGCCAGCGCGAGGGCTGGGGCCATGGGCTGGGGAACAGCCCTGGCCCTGATTTACAGCTTCCTGCAGCGCCTGGCTCGGCCCCGGCCCCGCTGCCGTGCCCGTGCAGGGAGGGATGCAGTTGGCTTTTCACAGCCTCCCCTGTGCTGGGCAGCAAGAGTAAAAATTTGCAGGGGGCAGGGCCAGGATTGCGGTGAAAGTTGGCCCCCGGGATCCAGCAGGAGATGTTCCGGGGGTGGTGGAGCAGGGTGGATACACAGCAGGGTGAACTCCCCCTTGCTCTGCCTCCACCCTGCTCTGCACCCCTGGTCCCTCCATCCCTGCGATTTTATCCCCCTTGTTTTCTCGGTGGGTTCCTGGCTTGGCTGTTGGTGCAGCTGCCGGGCGCCTGGCCCCGAGCCAGCCCCTGCCAGATGGCGCAGGGCTCTCAGACGTGCTGCGCTCCATTCCCTGTCCTGGCTCCCGCTATTTAATCAAATTATAGGAAAAGTCAATTTGCTGGATTCCTGTTCTCTGCTGCCTCCCCCAGCCCCCCCGGCCCACGCAGCTCTCTCTGCCCATGGCACCCGGCAGCATCCCGGGGACAAGGGCTTGCAATTCTCTTTTTTGAGTGAGGGACAAAGGGCAGCTGCTGGTGTCTGTCAGGATTTGCCCTTCCCCCTCTCTGTAATTCTTTTTTTTTGTCTATATTTCACAAGTTCCCTGTAGAATCACAGAATCATTAAGGTTGGAAAAGCCCTCTAAGGTGGTCATAGAGTCCAGCTGTTCACCAGCACTGTCAAGGTCACCACTGACCCATGTCCCCAGGTACCACATTCACACATTGTTTGAGCACTTCTAGGAATGGTGACTCCACCACTGCCCTGGGCAGTCTGTTGCAATGCCTGACCACACTTGTATTGAAGTTTTCCCTAAACTCCAACCTAAGCCTCCCTTAGCACAGCTTGAGGCTGTTTCCTCTGGTCCTGTCCCTGTTCCCTGGGAGCAGAGCCTGACCAGCCCACCCCCGGCTGTCCCCTCCTGTCAGGGAGCTGTGCAGAGCCACAGGGTCTCCCTGAGCCTACTTTTCTCCAGCCTGAGCTCCTTTCCCAGCTCCCTCTGCTGCTCATGGGGCTCTAGCCCCTTCCCCAGCTTTGTTGTCCCTTGTTGGATTTTTTGGGGGGCTTTGGGGTTGGTTGTTTTAACAAAAAGAAGCCTGGCACAGGCTGCCCAGGGCCATGGTGGAGTCACCATCCTGGAATTGTTCAAAAAATGTGTGGAGGTGGCACTTGAGGACGTGGGTAAGTGGTGACCATGGTGGTGGTGCTGCTTTGATGGTTGGACTTGATCTTAAAGGTTTTCTCCAACCTTAAAGCTTCTCTGATTGTTTTTTATTCGCCACCACTAATTTTGCCCCTTTTTGCTGGTGAGGACCAGGGCTGGAAGGGAACAGCTGGCTGCGGGGAAAAAGAAACTCAGGCAAGTTTCCTTCCCAAAGAGAACTCTGTGTGCCAGGCAGAGCCCAGCCCCTGCCCCACCTCTGCTTTCGGCTGGATTTTAAAAAAAATTATTATCGGTTTCAGAATGAATCAAAGGGGATGAAAATAAGCTGTGACAAAAGTTCTCACATCATTTTGAGTGCCATTTCAGTTTCTTTGAATGCTGTTTCAGTTTCTTTGCATGTTGAATTTCTGCTTTAAAAAAAAAAAAAAAAGGTCTGTTTTTGTCCTGGCAGAAGCTGATTTTCTGTCAGGGCTTTCTAGGATGGGTTTGGTTCATTCAGAAGGGAAGGAAAAGCTTTTTCTTCTGCTTAATGTGCTGTTAAATCACAGAGCTGAGCAGTGCTGCAGAAGTCTGTCCCAAGAGCTGTCTGAGAGTTGTCCCCTCCCCTGTGACAACCCCTGTGAGGGGCTGCTCAGCCCCCTGTGCCTCAGTTTCCCATCCAGCAGGTTTCCCTGTGGGCTTTGAGCAGGGGCTGTGCTCAGGAGCCTGGCACAGGGCAGGGTTGGCACAGGGGGGTCAGGGGGTCCGAGGGAGGTCCCACTGCCCAGCCTGTCCCCCCAGCACAGGGTCACTGCAGCATTGGTGGCTTTTGTGGTTACCCAGAAAAAGTTATAACCATGGAAAAAGGAACTGGAGCAGAGTCGAAACTTCTGCTGGAGCTGGGCATGGTCTGGGGACGTTGGAGGGTGACAGGAACAGAGAGGAGCCCTGTGCTCTGTCCCCTGTGCCCTCTGCCCTGTCCCCTGTGCCCTTTCTTCTGTCCCCTGTGCACTCTGCCCTGTGCCCTCTGCCCTGTGCCTTGTCCTCTGTGCCCTCTCCCTTGTCCCCTCTGCCCTTTGCTCTATCCCCTGTGCTCTCTGCCCTGTTCCCTGTGCCCTCTGCCCTGGCCCCTGCCCTGCTCAATGTAGGGCTGTGCCCTTCAAGGACTTTGGCTGAGCTGCTCCAGTTCCCCCCCAGATCTGCTGTGGAATGAATAAAAGCAAAGCTCCTGGACTCATCAAATGGTTTGGGTTGAAAGGGACCTTAAAGTCCATCTTAAAACATGGGCATGGACACCTTCCACTATCCCAGGTTGCTCCAAGTCCTGTCCAACCTGGCCTTGGACACTTCCAGGGATCCAGGGGCAGCCACAGCTGCTCTGGGCACCCTGTGCCAGGGCCTCCCCACCCTCACAGGGAAGAATTTCTTCCCAATATCCCACCTAACTCTGCCCTCTGGCAGTGGGAAGCCATTCCCCCTTGGCCTGTCCCTCCATCCCTTGAAAGGTCAGTTGAGTGAAGCACTTGCTGTGTTGTTGCTGTGGGAGAGGTGGTCAAACACTGCTGAAGTTGGAGGTTTGAAGTTTAGGCTTTGCAGGGCTGGGGGCAGCCATGGGAGGATGTGGGGCCATGGTGTGGCAAAGCCCTTCCCTTCAAGCCCTTTCCTGCCCCACAGGTGTATCCATCCAACTCAGGTGATGACTACAGCAGGGATCCAGCTGGATATACTCCCTCAAAACCTCCCAGCACTGTGTATCCTGGAGCCTTTTATATGCCAGGTGAGTAATTCCCAGCCCTGTGATCCCACAGGCAGAGCAGGGGCAGCCTGGCCTGTTATGGACCATGGGAGGGATTGCACAGATGGAGGGAGCTTGGGGCAGGAGTGCACGAGACACAGTGCAGCCCCAAAATCATGGAATCTTGGAATGTCCTGAGTTAGTAGAGACCCACAAGGACCATTCAGCCCAACCCCTGTCTCTGCCCAGACACCCCAACAATTCGACTCTGTGCATCCCTGGCAGCATTGTCCAAACACTCCTGGAGCTCTGGCAGCCTTGGGGCAGGGAACATTCCCTGGGGAGCCTGGGCAGTGCCCCAGCAGCCTCTGGGGGAAGAACCTTTCCCTGAGGTCCATCCCAACCCTGACACAGCTCCAGCCATTCCCTGGGCTCCTGTCCCAGAGAGACTGTCCTGATTTGCTCAGCGGGTGATGCTCAGCACAGGCAGGACATGCTGGGGACATTCCAGCCCCTCAGCCATGGCTGACTCGTTCCCCCCCTGGAGTCTGGGGGCTGTCTGCTGGTGTCCCTGCGCTTCTCATCTCCAGGTTTTCTTGCAGATGGACTCCATAACTCACCAGACCTGTGGAGTTCCCCGGGTGCCATGAGCCAGTCGAGTTACGGTGCCATGCTGGGCAGCTCCTCCTCCCCGCTCCCACAGTCCAGTGGCTTCAACAGTTTACACCAGCATGAACGCATGGTAACGTGTCCCCAATGGCTGTCACCTCCCTGTCACCTCCTCCCCTGGCTGTGGGCTTGGGGCACCTGGGTCCTGCCCTGGCTGCCAAAGCCCCTCAGCTTTTCCAGGGCCCCTCTCACGCCTCTCCCCTCCCTGCCAGAACTACCAGCTGCATTCTGGAGAGGTGAACGGTGGACTCCCGTCTGTGTCCGGCTTCTCCTCGGCCTCCACGGCGTACGGAGTGTCCAGTCACACACCCCCGATCAGCGGCACGGACAACATGATGGGTATGGCCAGTCCCCAGAGTGACCCCATCCATCCACAGCTGGGCACAGGCTCACCTGGAATACCAAGGCTTGTGCAAAGCTGGTGCCTGAGGCATCTGATACACCCAAACACCTTTGATCCCTCTTGGACACCCTTTGTGTCACCTGTGCCTGGAGTCCCTGCCCGGGGAAGAGGCGCAGTGAGGTTTTGCTGCTGGAGCAGCTGGGTGCTGGTCTGGGGGTTTACAGCTCATGGGGTGGGTCTGGGAGGAGCCCAGGAGCTCTGGCAGTATCTCCTGGAGATGCTGTGGCTTAGATGAGTTGCAGGAAGGATTTGCACCTGTGTGAAGCTGCTCCCCTAAATCTAGAATGGGAATGTTCGTGATGTGTTTGGATACCACGTTAACCCCTGAGTGCTTTAATCTCTGATCCTGCTGAACCTGTTACAAAACCTGCTACTGAAGTGAGCTCACACTCCCCAGGAAATGAAAATCCTGACATGTATTTATAGAAAAACCCTTGTTTTTCTATGGAGAAGCAAGTCCGGAATTCATAGAATAAAAGAATCATTAAGGTTGGAAAAGTCCTCCAGGATCATCCAGTGCATTGGTGGTTGTGGGGGCTTGAGATGCCCCATGACAATGGCTGTGCTGCAGCAGAGATGTCTGAGTGCTGTTGGTGGCACTACACCTCCAGCCCAGAGCTTGGAGAGATGTCCCTGCAGTCCCCTAAAGCTTGCCAGGGGAAGGTGCCCCTTGTCCCAGCTGCTCTGAGCTGAACAAACATTTAATTTTCAAGCAAAACACGAAAAGCAGAAAATTTCCATCCCAGAGGTCTGTAAGGTACTGTGTCCTGCTGGGGTCTAGTGCCCTGGCAGTGACATCTGTGTCCTCTCCTGACAGGCAACAGAGGAACCACAGCCGGGAGCTCCGGAGATGCACTCGGGAAGGCTCTGGCCTCGGTAAGAGTTTGGAATGGTCCTGACCTGCTCCTGGTCCTGCTGCTACAGGGACCCTCTACCCAGCAGGGAATCTGGACATATTTGGGTGAATGCACCCCAGCTCCATGGCAGCCTCTGAGGGATGGTTTTCCCTGCTCTATGCTGCCGTCTCAGTCCTGGCGCCTTTTGGCAAACGGGGAAACTGAGGCACTGGTGGGGAAACTGAGGAACTGCAGGTTGTGGTGGCTCTGCAGCATCATGATCAGCTCTGTGTCCTCCCAGCCTGGTGCTGCTGTGCCAAGACCACCCTATAGCCCTCGTGGCAGGACTTGCAGGTGCCAGCAGTCCTGGCCCTACGTGTGCTGGTTCAAACTGGAGGGCACTGGTCCCAGTGGGTTACCAGAGTTGCCTCTGTCCCCTTCAGTGACCTTTGCACGGTGGCAGAGGAGTGCTGGCAGTGCACCCTGCAACAGTTCCTGAGGGCTCCTGCTCCCTCCCAAGGGAGAGCCTGAAGAGCAGAGGGTCTCAGGGTGGTGACAGTGGGGACAGAGAAAGACCCTGTGGTTAATGGGGCAACTGGGGTGAAACTGGGCTGGGCCTTTGTGCTGGCTGTGGGTTTGGGAAGGGAGGTGACAGCGGGGGTCCCAGTGGGTGGTGGGTGCCACTGAGAGGGGACACTGCTGACTCCCCCTTCTGTCTCTGCAGATTTACTCCCCCGACCACTCTAGCAATAACTTCTCCTCCAACCCCTCCACCCCGGTCGGGTCCCCGCAGGGCCTCGCAGGTGAGTGGAATCCTTGTCTCTGGGTAAAGGGGGGATTGGGTTTACTTTCAGGGAGCTCTGAGGCAGCAAATTTCCCAGGTCAGCCCCAAACCCTCGGAACAGAGCCCAGGCCTAGCAGCCACCCCAGGACCTGCTTCCTGACCCTGTCCCTGAGTGTCCCATCTCAGAGGGTGTGGCCGGTTTGTGTCCCATGGTAGAAGCACAGTGGAAACCGGGAAGCAGCCAAATGGTTAAAACCCATGTTCAGCACCTGGTGAAACCCTGTCCCCAGTCCCCTCAGGCAGGACAGGTCCCATTGTGCCCAGCAGAGCTGGTGCCCTGGCTCCCTGTGCCAGAGGTGCAGCATAATGTGGCCCCTGAGTCACAGTGTGTCATTAAAACCAGGGACATTTGGACACCTCTAGAGGTCTGAAGGGCTGAGGCAGAGCAGAGCCCATAGTGCCATGTGGTGCCACGGTGTCCCTTGCGGTGCCACACAGCTCTGTGGTGACCCATGCAGTGCCATGGTGGCCTGTGTGTCGCCATGGTGGCTCACGAGGTGTCAAGCAGTGCTGTGGTGGCCCATGCAGCTCACGGTGCCACAATGGCCCATGCAGTGCCATGTGGTGCCATGGTGGCCCAGTGCAGTGCTGTGGTGGCCCATGCAGAACCATAAAGTGCCCCAGTGGCCCATGCAGTGCCGTGTGGTGCCCCAGTGGCCTGTACAGGGCTGCACATGGCAGTGGCTGGTGTAGTGCCGCGGTGGCCCAGCTTCCAGCCCCATCTAGTGGCAGCCTTGGCCGTGCCCGGTCCCCAACCTTGCATTTGTCCCCAGGCTCGTCACAGTGGCCGCGGGCAAGCGGAGCGGGTGCCTTATCTCCCAGCTACGAAGGGAGCCTCCACACTTTGGTGAGTGGCACCAAAAATTCCAGCTTCTCCTTTTCTCTCTCATCCCTCAGGGCTTGGGGATGAAGGGTTTTGGGGTGACATCCTCTCCCCTGAATGCCTGGAATCAGCTGGTTGGTCAGGGGTGGATGTTTGGGTGACAGCAGCTGAGCAGAGCCACGTGCTGCATCCTTGACCTGGAGCCCCCTGGCAGCCTGGCACCTTCCCCTGCCCCCAGCCCAGGCTCATCCCGGGGGTCTGGCCCAGCCAGAGGGATTCCTGGCAGGTTTCTGCCTCCCTGCCCTTGGCAATTCCTCTCATGTGACCCCTCGTGCCTTTAGGGAATGGCACTGACTGGGGGGAGGTGGGGGAGGTTATTCCTCTCCATCCCTGCCCTGTGGCACCTGAGTCCAGGATTGCCACCAGCCTATGTGTAATGCAGAGCAGCAGGAGGCTGCTGGCTTTATGGGATTGCAGTCATGGAACTGGCTTGGAATCATGCGATGGTTGGAAGGGATCTTAAAGCTCATCTCATTCCACCCCCTGCCATGAGGGACACCTTCCACTAGACCAGGTTGCTCCAAGCCCCCTCCAACCTTGGACACTTCCAGGAATAGGGCACTTAACACAGACCTGTCTCTGTCCTGCCCTTCCAGCAAAACAAAATGGAAGACAGGTTGGACGAAGCCATCCATGTGCTGAGGAACCATGCTGTGGGCCAGACCTCTGCCATGCCCAGCAACCACGGGGACATGCATGGGCTGCTGGGCTCAGCACCACCCCACAGTGCTGCTGTGGGCAGCCTGGGCCAGGCCTTCCCTGCCTCAGTCATGGCCCTGGGGAACAGGCACCCAAGTCTGGTGAGTGTGGGAGGACTGTGGCAGCTGGCAGGGACATGCTGGGGACACGTGTCACGTGTGAGGTGCCCTGGCATTCAGAGGGACATTGCCTTTGGTGCAATAGCTCGGTGTGGTCCAGCTTGGGTCATGTGTTGGCAGCATTGCTTGGGTGACATGCACAGAAGTCACTTCCCATTTTCCTGCAGGGAGATTTGAGTCACAGAATCCCAGAGTGGATTGGGTTGGAGGGACCTCAAAGCTCATCTTGTTCCACCCCCTGCCATGGGCAGGGACACCTTCCGCTATCCCAGGTTGCTCCAAGCCCTGTTCAGCCTGGCCTTGAACACTTCCAGGGGCAGCCACAGCTGCTCTGGGCACCCTGAGTCCAGCATTGGCACAAGCTCTGTGTGCACTTCTCTCATGCCCCTTCTCAGGGCACACAGAGCTGGTGAGAGCTGCTCTTTATTCTCTGTAACATGACTGGAAATCCTTCAAAACAACTTCAAGGCATCCCTGGGATATGCAGGGAGGAGAAGAGGGATCCAGTGGGTATGAGAGTGCCAAGTGTCACCAGCAATTCCCTGCACTGAAGGGTTTGGGCAGGCACCATATCCCTCTTGTGCACATCCCCAGTGTCCAGAGAACCAGTTGTGATCTCCTTCCAGGCTCCCTGGACTCTGCTCCTGAGCAGGGAATGGGATGTGTGTCCTCTGCAGGCTGCTGCCAGCTGGGGACCCAGCTGGGCTGGCTCTGTCCTGCCAGGCACCAGCCTATGTGGCACAGCCTTGGGACCATGGGCTCAGAAGGGTCCCTCATCCTTTGCCTTCAGTCCCTTTGGAGCCAAGTTGACATTGCTGGGATGTCCCTTGCTCTGGTGGCACTGGGGAGGTGGCAGAACAGTGGTGCTCAATGAGGACAGGACATGTGTCCTTTCCAGTGTGCTGGCCTTGCAGCAGGCACAGAGGGGCTTTTGCTCGGGGAGGGTGGCAGCACTGACAGGGGCTCTGGGCTGGGTGCAGCTCCTGTTCAGAGCAGGGAGCAGCAGTGTCCCCACCATGGTGCCCAGAGAGCTGCTGCTGGAGCAGGCTGGCTCTTCCCTCCCTCATTCCAGTGCTCTGGGGGTGAGAATGTGTGAGAAGAGCACACAGCTGTGCCTCAGCCTGGTCTGCAGAGCCGTGGGGGTGTCCTCAGGTGACTGTCCCCATTGCCTGTTGGCCATGCCACATCCCCCCTTAAGGCTTGCTCTGCTTGTTGTGCTGCAGGTGGGAGGAGGCCACCCCGAAGATGGGTTGTCCAGCAACCCCAGCTTGCTCCACAACCATGTCACACTTCCATCACAGCCGAGCTCTCTCCCAGACCTCAGCAGGCAGCAGGACACGTACAGTGGTAAGGCAGCAGCATGGGTGCAGGATGGGGCTCACCTGTGCTAGGGGTCACCTCCTGGGGGGCATGGGAGGTCCCCTGTGGGGTTGGGTCCAGCCCTGTGCAGCAGCAGCCCGGGATGTCTTCGCAAGGCTGCTGCTTCCTTGCAGCATTCACAGGGCAGTTTCTACCTGAAGACTTTTCCAGAGGTTTCACAGAATGGTCTAGCTTGGAAGGGACCTTAAAGCTCATCTCCCTCCAACCCCTGCCATGGGCAGGGACACCTTCCACTATCCCACGTTGCTCCAAGCCCCATCCAGCCTGGCCTTGGACACTGCCAGGGATCCAGGAACAGCCACAGCTTCTCTGGGCACCCTGTGCCAGGGCCTCATCACCCTCACAGAGAGGAATTTCTTCTCAATATCCCATTTAACCCTACTATGCTTGACCTGTATTTCCCTGTCCGTCTTGCCAGGTGTAGGTGCTCAGTGCTCTGCTGGGGAAGTTGCGCTCCCATTTTGGAGGGTCTGGGAAGTAAGGGGGAGAACAGGGATTGGTAGAAGGGCAGAGCCAGCACCCCTCCATCTTCCCTAGCTGCAGGGTAGTGATGCAGGATGAGTTTGGGATGCCACTGTAGGAGCAGCGCCTGGGAACCTGGGAAGCCCAGAGCTGACCCTGTGTGGATCAGGCCCCTCAAGCTGTGTGTGGCTCTGTTCTATCTTCAGGCTTGTCTGGGGGGCTGGGGAGGAGCAGCATCTCCTCGGGAACGAGCGAAATAAAGAGAGAAGAGAAGGAGGATGAAGAGAACACGTCAGTGGCAGATAACTCCGAAGAGGAGAAGAAGGAGCTGAAACCCTCCCGGAACAGAACAAGGTGCTCTTTGAACAGGTCTCTCCCTTCACTTTCTCTGTTCCCAGGCCAGGGATGTTTGGGCTTGGATTCGGTGCTGGGCTTGGCCTGGTGAGGCCAGGGGTCATCCTGCAGCACAGACCCCCCAGCCCCTGCCCACCCTGAAGCCTGGTGTGGCCTCACACAGCCTGGGCTCCTGCTGCTACCCCAGGGGGAAAGGTCCCTGCCGCCCTCCTGCTGGCTCCAGTCCCTGTGGCTCAGGGCTTCCTCGTGCTCCTAAAGCAGAGGGACGCACCTTATCCTGCACCCTCCTTCGTGGGCACTCGGGGCTGTGCAGGGAAGGAGCAGCTGCTCAACCCCAGGCAGGGAAAGTTTGACCCTTTCCCTGCCTTGGGGCATCTCTGCTCTCAGCTTTGGGCTCCTGTGTCCTCTGTCACATCCAGCCAGAGGAGTGGCAGTAGCTCAGGTAGAGCTGCTGGTGACTGCTCTGCAGCCTCACCACCAGCTCAGAGACCTCACCAGGGTGATGGTGCCCAGAGAGGTAGCACCAGCCCCACTCCTGCCCTGGAGGCAGAGAGCTGTGTCTTCCCAAATTCCAGCCAGGGATTCCAGTGTTGGCCCTCACTTTGTCTGGGCCACCCTGCACTCTCCCGGCAACAAGCTCAGGCCTTACTCACATTGTGGTTTCTTTCTTTGTTGTTTCAAAACAAAGCAAAACAAAAAAGAGGCAGAAGAAGAGCCTTAACTGCTTCTCTCCAAAGCCCCTGCGTGTCCCTGTGGGTGGCACAGGCCAGCAGGTCCTGGCAGGGCACGTGGGGGGCTCGGCATCTTGGTGCCTCACCGTGTATTTCTTGTCTGTGAGTTGACCAGTGCTGAGAGTGCACGCGAGGAATGTCCCTGTCTCGTTCTTATTTTAAACCATTAGTCAAGATGAGGATGAGGAGGACGATCTTCTTCCCCCAGAGCAAAAAGCCGAGAGAGAGAGAGAAAGGAGGGTCGCCAATAATGCCCGTGAGCGCCTGCGGGTCCGTGACATCAACGAGGCCTTTAAAGAGCTCGGACGCATGTGCCAACTGCACCTAAACAGCGAAAAACCGCAGACCAAACTGCTAATCCTACACCAGGCCGTATCAGTCATACTGAACCTGGAGCAACAAGTTAGAGGTCAGTGAGGGTCCCGGAGTGGTGATATTTTACGTATCTGATCGGCACGGGGCTGTCTGTCTGTCTGTCTCCTGTGACGTGCTGTGGTGCCTCGCACTGTCTCTCTCCCCTGTGGCCTTGGGGACCAACCCAAGGCTGTCGATGTCCTTTTTATTTTTTTTTTTTTTTTTCCTTTTTTGCATCCATCCCTGCTGTTCTCTCCTTTGTCCCCCGCTGCCACCGTGTGTGCTGCATGCCGGTCCCCGCAGGGACGCCTGCGCCGTGCTGCTTCCCCACAGCCAGGGGTGCTCAGTGCTTGGCCAGCAAAGTGACAGAAATCCCACCAGCAAATCTGCCGGAGGGGCCCAACTCTGTTGTCTCCAAGGGCTGCTCTGAGCACAGAGCCCACTGCTGTCCCCTCTGTGTGCCCGATGGGGCTCTGCGCTCCTGTCCCCGCAGTGTGGCACCTGGCAAAGCCCTGGGACCACGGGAGCTCTGCGAGGGCAGCGGGATGCCTGGGCTGAGCAGCCCTCACTGCCTGCACTCGCTGGTGTCTGACACAAGCTGGGAATGCTGCGCATTCCAAGCCCGGAGCTGCCAGCAGGCACCTGCAGGCTCTGCCCCTCACTGGAACACCCTCGCTTCCTTCCACCCGCGTGTGCACCCATGGTGTGTGTGCACCTGCGGTGTGTGCACCATGTCATGTGTGCGCACCCATGGCATGCGTGCACGTATGTTGTGTGGGCACCCATGGTGTGTGTGCACCATGTCACATGTGTGCACCCGTGGTGTGTGTGCACCCATCCTGGGGCACCGTGTCCCCGTGGGAGCAGGGAGAAGCGAGGGGTGGGTGTCCCGCTCTGAGGACTTGGCTGCTTTGTCCCGCATCCCGCAATGCATGCTGCTGCTCCTGCTCCTGCTCTGGCCTGCGGCGTGGGGCGCTGGGGCAGGATAACCCCTTTCTCTCTGCAGAGCTGTCGTAACACGTGTCGGGGGCTGTGCCTGGCTGTGCTCCTCTCTGCTGGCCTTGCTGTGCCTTGATGTTGGAGTCCTTTGTGCCTCTCTTCAGTTTGTAATTTTTTGCCTTTCATAACGTATATTTTTTTCCTGTCTTCTTTTTTAATTTCCCCTTCCTTTTGATTTTTTTTTTAATTTCGAGTTTTTATTTATTTTTTGGTTCTGTTCTTTCCGATCTCCTACAGACAGTCCCCAGCCGTGACCTCTCGGTGGTCCCACTCTACCTTGTACTTGCTGCTCACGGATCCCAGGCAGGACCTGGGGTGGGGCAGGTCTTAGGCAGAATTGGCACCATGTTCACTTTGGTCTCCCATGCTTGTCCCTTTTTAAAGCCTTCCTGGAGGCAGTTGAGGAAGCGGCCAAGCCTCATGGGCTGCCCTCAGCAGTTAGTGCAGGCAGGATTGTCCTCTCTGTGGGTTTGTGCTGCTTTCCAAGAGACAATCCCACCCTCACACCCCTCTGGTAGTGCTGCCATGGAAGTGGGGCCATCGGGTCCCTGTGTGCCCAGCTGGGACTGCCAGGATCCTCCCACTCCCACAGCTGCTACAGGAAGGGAAAGGAGGAGACTGAGGAGTTTTGGGGATCCCAGGCAGGTTGGTGACCCCTTGGGGCACAAGGCGGCCAAAGCATCCCACCCTCACAGCAGTGCAAGCTGCCAGCGGTACATTGCTGGTGGTGGGGAGACAGCTCTGTTCTGCCCAGGTGTGACATCCAAGCCTTGTCCCTGCTGGGGGAGCCACCAGCCAGGACCCACGGCCACCAGCCTGCGTTGGACAAAGGACCTGGGGTCCTGCTGTGGGAGGCTCTTGTGGGGTCCTGCTGTGGGAGGCTCAGGTGCCAGGATGGCTCCATCCCCTCACCCATCCTGGGCGTGTGCAGAGATGGCAGCAGTGCCAGCTGGGGCAGCAAGGAGGGGACACAGGCAGGGACAAGGCAGCAAGGATAGGGTGCAGCAGGGACAGTGGGCAGCCCTCTGTCCCACACAGGCAAACGCTTCACCGGGGAGCCATTGCTCCCCCTTCACATGGCTGGAAGCTCTCCAGGAAGGCTGTGACTCTTCAGCCCCTCTCTGCTAAAGGCTCATCCCTACGTGGCTTCCCAGGAGCCAAAGGCCACAGGCTGTCCCAGTGTCAGGTCTCACCCAAGCACCCTTCTCAGATAGGTGTCTTCCTGCAAGAATTTTTGCTCTGGGGGGAGAAGGTCGTCTGGGCTAAATTGGGGCTTTGGAGGGGATGGACAAGGCCACGGTTCAAGGTGCTGCCAGCACTACTTTGCCTCCCCCATCCCTGCCTGTGTCGGGCATCCCTGGGGTGCTGTTGGCAGCAGGGGCTCTCCCAGAGCTTCTGACTGTGCCTGGAAAAGAAATCACCTTTTCTGGCATGCTTTTGGCTGTGTGGAAAGATCGGGATTCAGTGTCTGCATCTGAATCTGCTCCTCAGAGCAGCCCTGGCTCCTGCTCCTGGTGCTGCCCTGCTCCTGGTGCATCCCTAAGAGGATGCCAGGCCAGGCTGCTCCTGCTCCTACAGCACCACTGCTCCAAACACCTGCACTGGGAGCTGCAGATGGAATTTGGGAAGGAAATCTTACAAAGAGAGATTTGCTTCCTGACAAAATCTCTCCTTGGGGGATGAATCTGATGTTTTGGGTGGAGAGCCTCCCCCAAACTTTGAGTTTTCAGCCAAAAGCAAACAGGAAGGGAAAATTTTGCAGAGGGGAGAAGGTGTCAGTGGCGATGCTGTGTCACTGCCCTCCCTTGCCCCCAGTACCCCCTCCAGCCCCTTGGGCACCTGGCCCTGTGCTGGCAGCACCTTCCCCTGGCTCACAGAGGTGACACAGCTCGGGCTGCACTGGGAAGCACCCGGAGGAATTGGCTTTGCAAAGTGAGGCCGTTTGGGCCATTTCCAGCGGACATCCGGAGCACTTCCAGCACGGCAACATAAAGCCCCCCTTGGTGCCACCCCCCTGACTAACCCCTGTGGTGCTATGAACCCAGCAGTACAGACGAGGCCTTGTCACTGGAGGACAAAGATCTGAGGGACCGAGAGAGGAGAATGGCCAATAACGCCAGGGAAAGGGTGCGTGTGCGGGACATTAACGAGGCCTTTAAAGAACTGGGACGCATGTGCCAGATGCACTTAAAAACGGACAAAGCACAGACCAAACTGATCATCCTACAGCAAGCGGTGCAGGTCATTCTGGGCCTGGAGCAGCAAGTACGAGGTATGGTACCACTGGCAGGTGCATTTCGGGGCCTGTCTCTCCCCCTGTCTCTGCATGCTCATGCTTCTGTGTCCTGACTTCTGCTTTCTATGTGAGGTGTGTGTTTGCAGCGCCAGCAGCACCTCTGGCTGCTGAGCTCTTCCCAGCCCTGGCCTGAGGTGGATTTTAGGCTGCTCTCTCCCTCTCCGTACATGCTTAATGGGAGTTTGTCACCTGGATCCCATTAAGCAGCTTTGGAAAATTCAGTCCTCAACTTTAAGTGCTGGCTGAGGCACTTGGGGGTTCCTCTAACAAGCACATGAAGAAGCTCTGGCACAGGGTGCCCAGAGAAGCTGTGGCTGCCCCTGGATCCCTGGCAGTGTTCAAGCCCAGGCTGGATAGGGCTTGGAGCAATCTGGGATAGTGGAAGGTATCCCTGCCCATGGCAGGGGGTGGCAGTGGATGGGCTTTAAGGTCCCTTCCAACCCAAACAATTCCATGATTCCATGTTTAAATTGGCATGGGGCTCCAGCTGGGCCTGTGGTTCTGCTGGAGCAGGGGCCCAGCCAAATTCTTGCTGGGACTGCAGGGAGCAGCAAGCAGTGTGCATGGAGCTCATCTCCTCACACAGTCTTTGGGTCTGCCTGGGACTCTGTCCCTGCTGTCCCTCGGGGGTGCTGCTCCCGTTGTGATGCTGTTGCCCAGACTGAGGTTGCTCCTCTCCCTTGCTGTTTTGGGCACAGAGCGCAATCTGAACCCGAAAGCAGCCTGCTTGAAGCGTCGGGAAGAGGAGAAAGTGTCCGGAGTGGTAGGAGACCCCCAGATGACACTTTCAGCTTCACATCCTGGTCTAGGAGATGGTCACAACCCTGTTGGACACATGTAAAGGTACTATTCCCCACCTGTGATCCCACATCCCACTGCGGGTCCAGCCTTGTTCCCACCCACCCTGCTCTGCTCTGGCTGCTCAGCCCCAATCCTTCAGCAGCAGCCACGGCCCTGCTTCATTTATCTGAAATCAATGACTTGCACTTGCAAGACCCTAGCACAGGTTGCCCCTGGATCTCTGGAAGTGTGCTAGGCCAGGTAGGAGAGGGCTTGGAGCAACCCAGGACAGTGGAAAGTGTCCCTATCCATGGCAGGAGGGTGGAATGAGATGGGTTTTAAGGTCTCTTCCAACCCAACCCATTCCGTGATTCTCTCTGTGTGTCGTGTGCCCCATGGACACTCAAAGCCTTTGGCCCATAGGATGGTCCAGCCCTGTGGCTGGGATGGGGGATTTTGGAGCTCTCTGAGTAGCCTCAGCTCTGTTCTGCACCTCCCAGTCCTGCCCTAGTTGGCTACTGGAAACCAGCAACTCATTTTCCTTGCAGGTCTATGGACAATGGGCAGGGCCCAGAAATGCCAAGAGAGTCAGAGAAGGTGAAAATCCCCCAGTGAGGCTGTGGCAGGTGCAGGCTTTGAAGGGCTGTTCCTGTTTTTAAAGGAACCCAGGAGCATCTGAGCCTGTTTATCTGAGCAGCACAGAGATTGTGGGGGGCATTGAGTGGATCCAGGAGTGGTGTCCATCAGTCCCTCGATGTCCCCTGCCCCAGTGTGTGCCTGGAGATGGCCTGACCAAAACAAAGGCAAAGCTCAGTTGCAGTCCTGTCCAGCCCTACAGGGACAAGCCTGCAGCAGGAGCCTTGGGGCCTCCTGTGCAAGGAGCACAGTTGTATTCTCATTTGGTTTCTATCACTTCAGGCTTTTCTTTTCTTGTTATTTTATTTGTAGATCTTTTTGTTCCTCTGGATACAGAGATCTGTAGGAAGAAAACCTTCGGTGTGACCTGCAACCTTGTTGAACCATAAACTGTAGTACTGCTCATACTGACACACGCAGACGGATCCTGGCGTGACGTAAGGGGTGGAAAAAACACTTTGTCAGAAACAAAACGGAAACAAAAAAATTGCCTTAAGTATAAAGTGCAGAACAGTCAATACATATCACTCAGTTAGGAGGGGGTGGCGTGTTCTCTTGGCTTGTTCACAAGCAGCCAGCAGCAAAATTGTGCCTAAGCTTGATATTTCTTTTTTAAAAAAAAAGAACATTAGTTATGAGATTTTTTATGTAGAACAAATAGCAATGCCTTTTGGTTTTTTTTAGCTTCTTTTGCATATGTTTTGTAAGCGACGAAAAGAATTTTTTTTTGTATAAAAACATGTCTTGTACCCTCCGCTTTTCTGCTGCTGTTTCTATAGTTAATGTTGCATCTTTAGGATCAACCAGAATATTAAAATTGTATTAAGAGAGACTGGATATAAAGAGAGGAATTCTCAGATTCGGCTCGGAAAGCCACTAAAAGCGAATGTAGCCACAGTGAGGGAATGGTCTTCCTTGCCTGGCTTGTACCTTCCATGACAAAAAACAAACAAACTCGTGCTGAATTCGCCATCTCTTTGCTTCGGCCACTTATGATTTGGGAAAAGGAAGTTATACAGCAAAGCAAGTGGCAGCAGTGCTCCCACTCCTCCCAGGCGGTGACCAAGGTGCTCTGCAGGGTTTGCTTTATTCCCGGATATCCCGAGGCCCCATGGTTCCATGTGGGAGAGGACGTGGCCTGCAGCTGTCCCGGAGCATCACCATCAGGAGGACAAGCTGCTGGGAGAGAGCAGGCACCGGGTGGAGGAGAACCAAGGGACTGGGATCCTGCTTCCAGGTGAGCAGAGCAGCAATGGTTGCATGAGGGAAACACCTCCTCCTACATAGCAGAGCTGTCGGAGGCACTTCCAGGAGCAGCGCTGAACAAAGACCAACTGAACAAAGCTGGAGCACTGGGAAGAGGCAGTGGCAGCCAGAGCGTGGGCAGCAGCAGCAGGATACAGGGCTGAGAGGCCGAGCAGCAGCAGACCTGAGGATGCTAGAGGCAGGAAGGGAGAAGCGACCTGGCTCACTCCAGCCCTCGGCAAAGCCATGACCAGCAGCAGGATCCCTTCTCCTTGCAGTGGAGCTGCTGCCATCAGAAATGCAAAATGCTGACTCGGGGAGAGGGGTGGCTTCACACCCCACTGTCACCTGCTGTCTCATCTCTGGAGCCTCCTTGGAGGCAAACTGAGCTTGGCATGGTGCCATGGGATGAGAGTGGCCACCATCACCTGCATGTGGGCTCCTTTGTGCTGGGAAGGAGGGCAGCAGGAGCGCCTATCCCACACCATGTGCTCCAGCAGCCAAGCTGGGCCAGCCATCCCTTCACTCCAAGGGATTCTCAGTCACTCCTGACCACTCCGGTGTGCTCAGCAGGAGGAAGATCCCTGGCAGCCCCCCTGGGTGCCCCAGAGGTGTGGAGCAAATGAAGAGGTGCTGGGCTACAGCAGCCGTTCTGGAGATGGCCATGGAAAAATATCCACCAGGAATTCACTCTTGTTTCTTCCCTCTCCTTCCCCTTCTGAAACATTTTGTGCCTGGTTCTTCCCAGCTCTGCTGAGCCCAGCCAGGCAGGATGGTGGATGGGACATAGGTGCTGGTCTGGGGGGATGGGGGACTCTCCCTCTCCCCTGCGGAGTCCATCTCTACCCTCTGCTGCTCCAGCCTGGGCTCCTGGGGAAGCTGAGTTGCTTTGACACAGGGAGAGACTGGCAGACAGGATTAGATCCTATGGCACTTCCCAGCAACACCAGGCTTTGGCATAACCTCCTGGTGCTTCTCCATGCTCATGGCTGTGCTTTGTGCTCTGACAAACCCTGCTGGAAGTGCTCAGGGCAGTGCTTATCTCCTACCCACACCTGGGCACTGTGGCCTCAGCCCCTGTAGCAGCTCCGAGCAGAGCCACTCCAAGTGCCAGGGCAGGATGGGACTGTCCCTGCTGCCCCCGGCCCTGCCCTGGGGCTCCCCAACCTCCAACCACAGCTCTGAAGCTTTTGGGTGCTCCTGGCTTTCCCCAGCTTGCTGCTCCCACCATTCCTTCTGCATGGTGAGACCTCAGCAGCCCAAGCTCTGTCCCGGGGAAGGCTGGGAAAGCTCAGTGGTTCCAGCAGCCCAGGTTCTTGCCTGTGTCAACGGACGCATTTCAGCCTAATCAGCTCGTCAGGTTACGACACTTCCGTTGCTTGGGTTCTTCTGGCTGCTGAAGCAGTGGGCAGGGAGATGGATGAGGTTTCCCTCCATGTCTGACAGCCTTGACTCCCATTCATGCTCTGGAGTGCAAATCTGGGGGCTCAGCAGCTGCTTTTTGTTTCATCTGTGGGCATTCCTGCTCCATCAGTGAGACAGTGCTGGGGCTGCAGAGCACCCGCTGCTCAGGGGTTTTGGCTGGCTCAGTGCCCCTGTCCCATGGCCAGGAGGGATGGAACAATGCCCCAGGACTGGGAGGAATGGAGCAGTGTCTCCACCCCGGCAAGCTTGAAACCCTACAAAAAATATTTAAAAGTGCTTCCCAAACCCTTTGATTTTGCCCCAAGAATTGGAGGTGGCAGTGAGGGACAACTGGACTTAAAGGGACTAGTCAAGAAAAATCCATAAATCAAAAAAAAATTGGAAATTTTAGAAGATTTATGAGTTGTTCACAATTTTCCTGAACTTCATCCCCTCCAAGTCCTGCAGGCCAGAGAAGAATTCTGATGAGCCAGAGCCTTTCTCACCATCCCTGAACCCCCAGGCATTGAAACAAGGATGGGGCCTTTCAGCTGCATTTAGGTGGTTTAAGATGTTATTTTGACAGCAAATCCAGACAATTTCCTTCTATGGCAAGGTTTGGGTGAAGAGCCTTGAGCATAAACCCTCAAAACAGGGTTTGGAGAGCAGCTCAAAAGCACAATGTGGGGGCTGGCAGAGCTGTCCATGGAGCTGCCTCGATGGCACAGGGTGACAGCTTTGTGTGCCAGCCCAGTGTGGCCTCAGTGGCATCTCTGCTTTCCAGGTGCTATGGGAGCAACTGAGAAGAGCAGCAAGGAAAAATTCCTTTGTCTTGCCAGTGTGTTTGGCTCAGTGTGAACATGGTGCCTCTAACCTGCTAGGAGAAGTGGCTTTTCTCAAAACGACCACTGCCAGGTGGTGTCCCCAAAATACCACCAGTCCAGCCCTGAAATGTCACCCTGTAGCAATGCAACTCTTCACGTACTGTGGTCAGTGAGGGCCAGGTCTGCGCCCTCCCCAGCCCACAGCTCTGCTGGCTTTCCACTTGGGATCTTACAGTTCCCCAGACCTTCTCCTCTGCCTGTCTGCGTGTCCCTCATACTGGTGGTGCTGCCAGGAGAGGTGTCACTGGTGGGTGACATGCTGTAGAGTGCCATTTATTCCATTTTCTGCTTCCTCTCTCCTTGCATGTGTGGCTGCTCCTGGGGACATGTGCCCTCCTCTTTGTGGGCCACTGAGCCCCCCAAAGCTTCCTTCATCAGACAGGGGGACTGCCTACCCTTCTGTGCAGCTTCTAGTTCCTGGTTTCCCAAGCTGCATCCCAGTGAAGCAGCAGAACTGGGACACTGCCGCAGAACATTTCTTGTGTCTGGGGTCCCCAGCCCAAGGGCCTCCTCTTGCCCCCTCAACCAGCCCCCTTGCCTCCATGCCCACAAGCTGTACATGCCATAGTGCTGGGGATTGTCTGGAATTCAGTCTATTAACAGTAAAATTGCAGGTTTTTGGGTTTTCTCCCTTTTCACCTGCTTTTGCCCCAGAGCAAAGCAGTTGTAGACTCCCATGGGATGGTGCTTAGGCAGTGGTGTCAGCCTGGCTGCTCCTGCTCACAACCCCAGGGAATTCCAGCTGTTGGGCAGTCACCCCCTGCCCATGACCCCCCATCAGACCTGCTCATGGCCTGGCTGGAGTTCAACCCCAGCTCTTTGCCAGCATCTCCTAGGGCTCTCTGCTCCCCTGCTTTTACAGGTATCCCACAGAGGCACATTGGCAGGAAGAATGGGATCAGGCTGTGGTTTCCTTAAGAGGCTGCAATTCCAGATTCAGTGCAGAAGCTGCTCTCCAAGGTCCTTTGTGTCTCACCAGTGCCCCCACTGAAGCCAGCAGAGCCTTTGGGCCCTTGCTGGGCAATTCCAGTTGTGGGGTTTGAGAAACAGGAGGCTTTGGAAACTGTCAATGCCCTGCATCCCTGAGCTTTGCTGCCAACTTTGGGATCAGTGGAGCCCAAGCTCCCCTTGCAGGCCCTGCTGTGCTATTCTGAGGACTCTGGGCCAGCTCCAGTTCCATCCCTGGGCTTTGGGAGGTGAAGCAAAGCTGAAGATGGAGCTGGGCTAGAACAAGCTTTCATCCCCTGCCTGCAGTGCTGACTAACGCAGAGCAAGCCCTGACCACTCCACTCCCCCATTCCTGCCCCACACCAGCAATAGCAAGGCCTTTTTTCTGTACCCTGAGCTTGCACAAGGTCTTTGCCCAGTTAAATCCTATGCAAATCCTATCCCTCTACCCTCTCCCGGGGTCTGCAGATCCCAGCCCAGCCCATTCTCTCTGCTCTTGTCTGTGATTGCTGAGTTCCTGCACCCTGCTGTTCTTAGTGTCCAGCTTCATTCCCGGCAGCTCCCTAAGCATTTCAAGACCTGTGCTCTGGAGCTGGGAGGGGGCAGGTATAGGAACAGCCTTCCAACTTGTACTGCAGGAGCTGAGCACTGAACTGGAGGGGGCAAGACCTGGTCCTGGGGTTCCTCCATGCACCCTTCACCCTCCTGTGCCTTCCACTCGATGCTGGTGGGGCACTGCCAGCATCCTTCATCCCCCCCAGCCCTCTGAAGGGAGAAGCTCTGTCCCACCTTGTTGCTGCCCAGACTGTTGTGTTCTAACACTTGAGCCTCAGGCTTGGCTGGGCTCCTCTTCCATCAGTCCCAAACCTGAAGGGATGTTTCCCTTCCTCTTGTGTTCCCTGATCTCCCCAGCCAGCACCTCCCAGCTGTTTCCCTTTGTAGAGGGGCAGCCCATGCCACCAGCTGCCCATCAGCTGGGGTGCAGGCGGGAGGATTTGGGAGGTGGGTGCTGCAGGTGTCCCACAGCACAGCTGCCTCTTCTTGCCCTTGGGGCAGCTGTGGAGGAACCTTGTGCTCCATACTTTGATTTCCAGGACAATTCAGCCCTTCTGGGAAGCCAGCACTGCCATGCCTTGGTCTGCAGGACTCCCACAGGAAGGTGGGCTCTGGTTATGAGGATGGTGCAGGCTCCACTTGACCTTCTGCCAATCCTTGTGTGTCCATCTGCAGCCCAGCCCAGGGCCAAAGGCAGTCCTGGGGGGGTCTCCACACTGGTGTCTCTGTTCGTCTGGTTTTGTACCCTTCCTGCTCCTCAGGGCTCTCCATTCCCATCCCAGCCCAGCCAAGCCCTGCTGTGGTGGAGGGTGAGGCTGTAACACTCACCCTGGGACATCTTGGCTCAGCGCAGCTGTGGCACCAGCTCAGGAGAGCAGAGGGGTTTCTGCTTCCCTAGGGGGTGTCCTGGTACCAAGGCCTTGTGTCAAAGAGCATCCCTGGGCTGTGCCCGGGGGAGCCGTGGAGCTCCTGGCAGCAGTGAGCTGGGGACACCGTGGGTCCCCCTTCCCAGAGCCACGTCTTCCCAAATCACTTGAACCCACCAGCTTTTGAGCAAACCTTGTAATATGGAGCCACCCGGGAGGGAAGGAGCCATGGGAAGCCACACACCAGCCATGGTTCATGTGTCAGGAGAGGGCAAAGAGGCACCTGGTGAGGTAGGACAGGGAGCATCCCAACCCCACGTGTGGATGTGACCCCTTGGGTGTGGAGGGCTCTAGCTCTCTGCAGAAACAAAGCATTCCTGGGATGTTCTGTCTCTATATTTTTGTAGGAATGGGGGTGGGAGAGCAGATGGGAGATGCCTGCGGAAGTTGTTTATTTTTAACCCTGTAGAAAGTTTTGGGTTGTTTTTGGTTTTTGGTTTTTGGCCTTTAAAATAAAAAATGGTCCTTGCTTTTGATGTTTATGCTGCCTACCTGTAAATCCAGATGTACTTAAGTGGCTGAAATCCTTGTTCTTAAATCAGATACACATTATAGTTTTGAACTATATATATAGTAAATATATATATATATATGCCTAACCCAGCAAAAAAAAAAAAAAAATAAAGTATTTGGGGGTGGGAAATGCGTTGCTCTTTGAAATGAATCACAATTGGGGGATGAAATTGTGTTTCTGAGTGCCTCAAGATATGAATTGTTTTCATTTTTTTAAATAATTTTATACAAGTGTCAAAACAGCTGGCTGGATTATTTGGAATTTTTAAATAATCCTAACTTTTTTAAAGTAGATTTTGAGAACTGTCCTGTATATAACAGTAATGTAGCAATAAATGTGACATTTTATAACAATATTACATTTTTTTCCCCATGTCTGTCCTTCAGATGTTGTATCCCTAGGAATGAAAAGTTGGAATAAAGGTTTTACCTTGTACTAAAAAACCACAAAATAAGAAACCAAACACCAGACAAGTTTTCAGACACTCGCTGTGGGTGTTGGTCCTGCCCCCCTGTATCACTGTTGTTTCCTTGCCTCTTCCCTGCCCTGGGAGCACCCTCAAGTGGGAAATTTGGTCAAATGCCCCCAGCCCATCCTAGGAGCCCAGCACAGACTGGTCAAGGGGGAAAATCACTGAATCAGAGTCATTAAAATTGGAAAAGACCTTTAAGATCATCAAGTCCAACTGTCAACTCACCTCTAACCCATGCCCCACACACCACATCCACTTTGTTTGAATACTTCCAGGGATGGTGACTCCACCCCTCTGCCCTGGGCAGTCTGTGCCAATGCTTGACAACCCTTTTTGTGAAGAAATTTTTCCTAATATCCAGCCTTAACCTTCCCTGGCACAACTTGAGGCTGTTTCCTTCTGTCCTGTCCCTTGTTTGCTGGGAGCAGAGCCTGACCCCCACCTGTCTCCATTCTCCTGTCCTTCAGGCTCCAACGTCCCCCAGCACCTTCATACAATCACAGATTGATTTGGGTTGGAAGGGACCATAAAGCCCATCTCGTTCCACTCCCTGCCACAGGCACGGACACCTTCCACTGGACCACAAGCCCCATCCAACCTGGCCTTGGACACTTCAGGGATGGGCCATCTGCCTGGAAGCAGCCTTCTTTCCCCAGATTTGCTGCCTGTGTTTTTACTGTGCTGCTCCTGCTCAGGGCTTGTCTGCACAGAGCAGGACAAGCAGTCCAGACTAACTGAGAAGTGGCTCTGGCAGTGGTTGGTTAATCTTCCTTAGCTCTGGCTGCCTTCTCACAGCAGTGAGCCAGCTCTGAGGTAGGGCACTGCCCTTCCCAGGCTGCTCTGGGTGCATGGAATGACAATCCTTGCATAGATTCCATCATAAAATCACGGCATCATTACAATTGGAAAAGACTTTTAAGATCACCCACTCCAACCATTAACCTAGCATCACCACCATGTTCACCACTAAAAATGTCCTCAAGAGCCACATCCACGCATTTTTTTAACACTTCTAGGGATGGTCACTCCACCACTGTCCTGGGCAGCCTGTTCCAGTGGTTTACAGCACAGATCCAGACAAGGGAGAAGTGTGTGCTTGGGAGCAGCCTGGAAGATGGATGCTCAGCAGATGCACAAGATGGAGCATAGAGCAAGTGAGTACTGGTGTCTGGAGCAGGCTTGGGCTGGGAGAGCAGGTGAGGACAGGGACAAGGAGCAGCACACAGGAGTTGCTGAGAGCAAACAGCTTCCCAAGATCTGAACAGTGGCCAGCAACTGAGGCAGAGCTGGAGGTTGCTGACCAGCACTCCCTCCCTGGAGATGAGCCAACAGGTGGGATGTAACTATCAGATCCTGTGGGTAAATGTCGTTGTGCTGGCACTGCTAGACAATCACAGAATCCCAAAATGGTCTGGGTGGGAAGAGACCTTAAAGCTCATCCCATTCCACCCCCTGCTATGGCAGGGACACCTTCCACTTGACCAGGGTGCTCCAAGACCCATCCAAACTGGCCTTGGACACTTCCAGGGATCCAAGGGCAGCCACAGCTTCTCTGGGCAATCTGTTCCAGTGTTCTTCCAGCATGTTCACAAGAGGCTGAGCAGGCTCAGAGCTAGGAAACATTATGGAATTGATGGTGATTTTATGACACTGTCCAGAAAAATCTGGCTGGAAACTCCCTCTCCTGTAGGGAGGGTTTGGGGAGGCACTGACGGGCTCTGTGTAGGGGTCACTTCCTTCCAGCCCAAAAGGCTGAGAAGCAGCTCAGTGTGGGGACAATGCCACCCCACAGGGCCCAAGGTCCCCTCTCCACTGCAGGGGACAGACAGCCTGTTCCCTCAGGGCAGCTCATGACCCCTCTCTGGTGTGGGGACAGCCCACCACTCAGATCTGGTGTCCCCCCTACAGCATAGGGACATCCTGTCCCCTCAGGGCTCCTGACAGGGCTCATGTTCCCTCTCTGGTGGGAAGACAGGACCCGTGCCCGTCCCTGTCAGGGCTCATGTCCCCTCGCCAGTGTAGGGACAGACCATCACTCAGGGCAGCTCGTGTCCCCTCTCAAGCACGGGGACAGCCCATCATCTGCTCAGGGCTGGTGTGCTCTCTCCAGAGTAGGAACAATTCCGTCCCTTCAGAAATTGTGACCCCTCAGGACTCGTCTCAGGGCTGGTGTCCCCTCTCCGGTGCGAGGACAGCCCATCTCCTCAGGCTCGCGTCCCCTCACGGCTCGTGTCCCATCAGGACTGATGCCAGAGCTCGTGGCCCCTCTCCGGTGTGGGGACATACTGTCCCCCCGTGCCGTGTCCCCTCAGGGCTCGTGTCCCCTCTGCAGCGTGGAAACCATCCTTCCCCTCGGCTCGTGTCCCCTCAGACCCCGTGCCCCCTCAGAGCCCGTGTCCGCTCCCCACAGGCGGGGAAGCGGTTCCTCACGGCCGCTCGGTGCCCGTTTCGCTTCCCGCCCCGCCCCGCGCGTGCTCGGAGCTGCCCCGCCGCCACGGCCGCGCCGGCGCTCGGGGTCACTTTGAGGCGGCGCCATCGCCATGTTGAACCAACTGCTGGGGCCGCGCTACGTCCAGCTGCTGCAGACTTGGTGAGGAGGGACCGGGCTGCCCACCCGGCACTGGGGTCTGTCCGCTCTGCTCGGGGTCTGCCCGCTCCCACCCGGGGCTGTCTGCCCGCTCCCACCCGGGCTCTTGCGCCCGCCAGGCCCTGAGGTCTTGCTCGCTCCGCTCAGGCTCCTCTCGCTCCTCCGAAGGTCCGCTCGTTCCTCCCGGGTCTGTCCGCCCGGCCCAGGGCTCCTTCCCGGCCCTCACCGTGTCCTCCGGGCACGGCCGCGCACCCAGCGCGCACTGTGGGAGCCTGAAGAGCTTGCCGAAGCGCTTCCCGAGCCTTGCCCGTTCCCCCCCGCGCTCTGCGCCCTGTGAGGTTCGCAAGGGCCGGTCATGGGGTCCGGAGCAGCGCTTCGGAAGGGCTCAGGAGCCGGGGAAGAGGTTCCCCCCCCCGCCCGGGGCTGCCTGTACTTCACATATATAAATATCGCAGTGCCCGTGGGTGCCCCTTGAAGGGCCGTGGGGGCAGAACGAAGAGTTCTGCGGAACAGAGCCAAGGGGATGTGGCTGCTGTATGGTAGAGCAGTGTGTTTTGTCTTTGTTGAGTCATCGTCTTTTTAAGTAAACGAATGTCACTCTTTTAATATAACATATCTTATCTGCCCCGTGGACTAATGCCGTTCTGTGTCTGTGAGGTTGTTTCAGTATTTCTGTGTCCAGTTTGGACACCACAAGATCAGAAGGATCTAAAGCTTTTGGAGAGTGTCCAAAGGAGGGACACGGAGCTGGGGAAGGGTCTGAGGAGTGGCTGAGGGGAGCCGGAGGGGCAGGGGCTGAGCTCTGCTCTGGGACAGGGACAGGAGCCCAGGGAATGGCTGGAGCTGGGTCAGGCTTGGGATGATCTCAGGGAAAGGTTCTTCCCCCAGAGGCTGCTGGGGCACTGCCCAGGCTCCCCAGGGAATGGTCCCTGCCCCAAGGCTGCCAGAGCTCCAGGAGTGTTTGGACAATGCTGCCAGGGATGCCCAGGATGGGATTGTTGGGGTGTCTGTGCAGGGCCAGGGGTTGGACTGGGTGCTCATTGTGGGTCCCTTCCAACTCAGGATGTTCCAGGATTCTAGGCTCTTTTCCTGATTTAAGTGACTTTCTCAGGTACTTCAACATGAGCATCTGCCAGGCCTTTCACAGTGGAGGAGATTTGTTGTTTACCTGTGCATGTGTCTCTTCTTTAGGACCCCCACCCTCATGACATGGGGTGGTGTGGCCGGTGTTGGTGTGATCTGGGCCACAGACTGGAAGCTGGTCCTGCAGTATGTTCCCTACATCGGCGGCAAGTTCAAAACTGAAGACTGAGCTTCCCTCTAATGGTGAGTTTTGTTTGTGCATCTCTTGACCTAAGTAACAGAATCATAAAATCACAGGATCCCAGACTGGTTTGGGTTGGAAAGGACATTAAAGCTCATCCTGTTTGACCCCCTGCCACGGGCAGGGACACCCTCCATTATCCTAGGTTGCTCCAAGCACTGTCCAACCTGGCCTGGAGCACCTGCACACAATAACCCTATGTTGGTGTGACAGTGGATGTTTCCTCTTTGCCTGTGGCACGATCATATTTTTTGTCCAAAACTGCTCAGTTTGATTAGTCAGATCTTGTTTTATTAATATTTTTAAATGGAGTTTCACAGAGCACCAGAAGGATGAAATATTCATTAGAATACGTTTTTCAAGTGATTATCTTGCAAGCAGTCAATTTTCCACAATATAATGTGGTTTTTAAGAGGTCAAATCAAGCTAATTGGGAACTTTTGACAAACCTATTTACTTCTGTTCCTGAGCAGAAGGGCTGCAAGCTCAGAACTAGTTTTTTGACTAGGCAAATTCAGACTCCTTTCTGCTCCTTGTAACTGGTATTAAAAGTAAATTGAACTTTCAGAGCTGGTTTTGTGTTACACAAATTCCTTGGAAGATTTGCTTTCTCAAGGTTTTGGTTATTTTTCTTCTTTAATTGTGTGTCAGAAGTGCTGTACTGAATGTTCCGGAAGTCTGAGCATCCCTTAAAGCTGGAGCAGGAAGTAGACAATCCTCTTGGGGCTCTAACTGCATATCTTTTCTAATAGGCAGGCTTTGGATTTCTTTATTCCTTGCTGCAGATAGAAGAGAGTTAGGAAGATTTTCCCCTGTCACTAAAGGATGCTAACGGGAAAACTCTGAGTCCAGAGTTTGTTTCTTCCAGTCAGAATAACAGTTACATCTAAATGTTGATTAATGAAAGTGAGCTGCTTGTGTTCCAGCTACACAGTATCTTATAGGGAAGTCAGTCAGTTTGGAAAGCACAGAAAGTACTTTTTAAGTCTCTTTTTTCAGCAGTAGTTGTCACAGTTTAAACAATCTACTGTTTGCAAACTTGGTATTGCACAGATCCTTCTGTAACCAGAAGAGGAATGAAACTTGTCATGGAAGTCAGCTGAACTGGCAGCATTTTGGGTCATTGTGATGTTTACAGAGAAGTCATAGAACCATTGAATCCCAGAATGTTTTGGGTGGGAAGGGTCCTTAAAGCCCATTCAGGTCCACCCCCTGCCATGGGCAGGGACACCTTCCCCTATCCCAGGATGCTCCAATCCCCATCCAACCTGGATAGAGAAAAGTTCTCAAGTGGAAAAGCTCCCAAGTTATATAGAGGCAATTAAATTAACTTGTAAGGGCTTTCCTTACTTAAAAATTGTGACTTGTGAGAACACAGCTCTATTCCTGAGCCATCACTGTGTGGTTTCCATTTTGAAGTTAGACCTTTGTGCATCAATCCTCTGGAAAGAGGAACAGAGGAAGGGGATGTGTCTCTGGTGGCCTGTGCTTCCTCCCAAAGGGACTCCAGGCCCACACACCTGCACCTGGATCAGCTCCCGTACCAGAAACTTCTTGCCTCGATACTGGAGGCTTTTGATATCTTGTGTTGGCTGCTGTGGCCCTGTGCAGGAAGCTCTGCTTAACCACTGCTCTATGTTTTTTGTAGGAATGTTATTGCTGGAGAGAGAGTTTGGAGCCATCCGTCCACTGAGAGGTCACCCTGCTCAGAGGTGTCCCTGAAATGCCCAATACAGATTCTGCAACAAGTTGTGGTGTGCATCTCTTTCTCCCGTGAACAGCTGTGAGCAAATTCACCTTCACTCACCACTTCCTCTGAACACTTTCCCAGCACATCTTGCCTTGATGGGAGTAATTTATAAACCTGGTGTACAAAATAAACCAAGTGAATGATTTTTTGGGGGGTTGGGGTTTGTGTGTGTGTGTGTTACCTTGTTAGTCCACATTCTTAAGGCCAGCCTCCTGGTTTGGTTTCGGATTGTAGAATCATGGAATTACAGACTGCCATGGGCAGGGACACCTTCCACTACCCCAGGTTGCTCCAAGCCCCCTCCAAACTGGCCTTGGACACTTCCAGAAATCCAGGGGCAGCCATAACTGCTCTGTGCACCCTGTTATGTCTTCAGCTGGTTTGACTCTGTGTCTTAAGACAGGTCTGCCATGTGTTTGCCCCTTTTCCTGTGCAGGTTCCTTGGGAATCAACCACCGGCTGGTGGGATGCTGGGTTTGATGATTTATTTATATCAATTACAGTTCTTGAACTGCTCTTAGTAATGTGTTGGTTTTAGGCTCATCATCCCTAGATCACTGTGGCCTCGTACATGCAGTTAACTTTTCATAGCCAATATTGCAGAGTTTCATTCTAACAGATTCCTGGAATTCAGTTTAAAGAAAGGATTTGGGGTTTTTTTTAACATCAGTTCATGGACCCCTTAAACAGTCTGGTTTTTAAGTTTTTCTGCCCTATTATAGGGGCTCAAGGAAGGCAGGCCCCAAACCCTCGTTGTCTTTCTTTGTACCAGGGTCTAAATCAGGGGTTCAGAGAGTTTCAGTTCTTAAAGTGGAGTTTGACTACAAAAATAATATGTATCCTTATTTCATAATGTCTTCATTTGTGAGCATAAATCGGTGATGAAACAGCCCCCAGCAGCAACCCTTAAGATGAGAGTTTTTAGCTGTTAAAAGAAGGAAGAACAAGGATTATTCTTGCTCTGGTCTCTGCCACTCAGCCACAGATGACTCAGACTCAGGGGGTAAAAGTTCATCCCTTTTCACAAAGACCAGAATTCACAAACAGGCTTCCTCTGTGTGAGAACAGGGTTGCTGTTTTCTGTCTGCTTAGTGCCCAGTTTTATCTTATTAGAATGTTTGGCTGTAATGCAGGGTTTGAATCTCTTTAGGGGGAAATCCCAGTTGTAGTTGTGCTGCCAGTGTGTCACCCTCAGGGCTGTGTCAGCTTCAGGGATGTTTCTGCGGAAAACTGGTGGAAAACTTGCCCAAATAGTAGCACCGTGCAGGACACTTGGACTACTCAATTAATGGTATAATTGCTTAGTGTTGCTTTAGCAGCATCACTGTTAATTAATTTAGGGCAAAGAATGTCATTTTCACATGCAAAAACTGCCTTTGCTGCTCTCCTGTGTCCAGTAGGATGCAACCACATAATCCTGGAATATCGTGAGTGGGAAGGGACCCGCAGGAATCATTGAGTCCAGCTCCTGTCCCTACACGGACACCCCAACAATCCCACCCTGTGCATCCCTGAGAGCATTGCCCAAATGCTCCTGGAGCTCTGGCAGCCTTGGGGCAGGGACCATTCCCTGGGGAGCCTGGTGGTGCAGGAGCTTTTGGGATAATGGTGCTGTTTCCTCAGTCTGTCCCACTCCCTGCTCCAGCAGTGCTCCTGACTGACTCGCAGGAGGCCAAAGCCTCATCTCAACCTCAGGATACTGAGAATGTAGGTGTGACAACAGCAGCCCTCTGCCTTATGTGGGGGTGTTGATACTGATCCATTTCCAGGCAAATTATGCCTGGGAAGTGGATATTCCTGGGAAGTGGATATTCTGTCTTTCTGTCCTTGCGTGGCAGCCGGATTGGAAGCTCAGACCTGAATAGCTCAGGTCTTGCTCACTCTTACCTGTGTGACACACCTGGACAGGATGGGCATAATCTGCTGCTTCAGAAATTCCCTGCTTTTGCCTTGTTCCCATGGGTGAGCTTGTTCCCACATCCTGGAGTTCTTCAGGAGGCCTGGGGCGGGGGGTCTGTGGTCCTCACCCCTCTGAGGACCCTGGGCTCCCTGAGCTGCCAGTCAGTGGTGACAGTCACCTTTACACAGCCCCGGTGATGGTGTTGTGCCCAGCAGGTGAGATTGGGAAATACTGCAAGGAGAAAAACTTTCTCAAAATCCTGACTGTGTGAACAGGCAGCACTGCAAGGAGCATGCGGACCTTGGATTTGTTTGGGGATTGTTCAGCTGCTTGCTCTTTGTGCAGCATTTCCAATGATGGATTTATTGCTCATTAGCACTAGGATTAGTGTATAACTGATTTAATTGCTATATTTCTGCTGCTACGAGAGCAAGAAACACTCTCTTAGAGATACCTTCTGCATTCTTGGGCAAGTCTCTGTTAAAGTTTGAACAATTACTGATCAAGTGGCATGGGTGGTCTTTCTAATTTTTAATATCCTAGCAGTGCCTCTCTTCTAGCAGTTATTTTCATAATGAGCTATGAATGCCACATATGTTATAGTAACAAACTAAAAGAAAATGACATGACAGAGGGGGAAAAGTTTCCCCTTCCAAACCTGAAGAGGGCACAGATGTAACTTCGGATTAATAGACATCAAACAAGCTCTTGGTTGATGATGTAACTTTGAAACTGCCTCTAAGAAAAGGAAAGCTTTGCATTCCATTCCTGTCTGCCTCTTCCAAGTGTTTGTCCTTGCTGGTACCCCTGCTTCCATGGTGAAACGTGTAAGTGGAGATGGGACAGGGAGTTGTTACTGCAGCCACCTCAGCTCTGTGAGCCTGCAACAACCCTTTTTGGTCTCTTCTCCTGGAAGAGCCTCTGCAGGGGCTCCTGGGTTGGAAATTCCATGGCCAATCCTGCTCTGGAATAAGCTCCTTATTTGGCTCTGGGAGTGAAGAGTAGCAAGCCTCAAACCAGAGATACCTGCAGGGCGAAATCGGGTGGTTTTCTGTCAGGATATCCTGCCGCTCCTTCCATGCCTGACAACAACTGATTTTGGTGATTTTTTGGATTATCTGTCCATGCTGGGGCAACACAGAGTCTCTGGCAGCTGAATCCACTTTCAGCTGGTGGCTATACCTGCAAATACCCTACCTTGGCAGTGTTCCCACAGGAACACTGGAACATTTTCCCTTGGGCTTTAGAGTTCATTTCTACCCAAACATTTCAAGCAGTCCTAGGAGAGAGTAAATGTTTCCCTTCCACAAACTAGTGCCAGCTGCCTGTGAAAGTTGATTTTCTACTTCCTGATACCCTGCGTTCAAGACCCAGAGGACATTTAAGGGATCCCATTCCCCATTCACACCCACAGCTCCACCTGCACCCAGCTCTGCCAGTTCATTCTTAAAAAATACTACTGAAGGTTTCATTGTGCCTCAGTTTCCCTTTTACACTCCAAAGCTCCATGGCAGTACAAGTTTTTGGTTAGAACAGTATGAGGTGAGCCGGGTTGTGAGGTCTGGGGTGTTTTTATTAAAAAAAAAAAGTGGAAGTGCATTTATGGAAAATAATGTGGGTTTGATCAATAGTGGAAATTGGAAGTTTTCCATCTCTTGTGCAAGATTGCAGAAAATAACAGCAACAGCAGAGCGAGACATTTCCTACCTGTGAGCCCAGAGACAACAAACTACCAAACCCCAAACCAATCCCCGGGGAGCTGGAATGCCTTCAGGACAAAGCTCAGCATTGATCAAGTTAAAGACAACACCTCCACCCTCATGGATCTTAAACCTTTCTGAACAAAGCAAATGTAGCCCAGCACCTACAAGCACACCTGGCTCTTGGAAGTCGTTTCCAGTTTCTACCCCCCGAGTCTGGGCAATTTGCACCCCATTGTGAGGGTGTGGGCTTCCCTCTCATTGGTGACACATCTCACATCCTCCCTCACGCTCCTGCTGCTTTCCAAATGAGGGAGTTTGAAACCAGTGAGCCCTGACTTTAAAAAGAAGGTAATAAGTAATAACCAACCATGTGATGTTTAGCGATGCCAAGTGCTGGATCCTGCCCTGGGACGGGGTAGCCCTGGACGCTGAGACAGACTGGGAAAAAGAGGCTGGAGAGCAGCGCCGCGGGAAGGGACCTGGAGGTCCTAGTCGGTGGCAAGTTGGATCTGAGTCCCTGGTGTGTCCTGGCAGCCCAAAGAGCCACTGTGTCCTGGGGGGCACCAGGTGAGGGAGAGATTTTCCTGCTCTGCTCTGTGCTGGAGCAGCCTCACCTCGAGAGCTGGGGGCACTTTGGGCACCACAAGATCAGAAGGATCTAAAGCTGTCAGTGTCCAAAGGAGGGACATGGAGCTGGGGAAGGGTCTGAGGAGTGGCTGAGGGCACTTGGCTTGTTCAGCTGGAGCAGAGGAGACTGAGGGGAGACTCCTCGGGGGCTGCAGCTCCTCCCGAGGGGAGCCGGAGGGGCAGGGGCTGAGCTCTGCTCTGGGACAGGGACAGGAGCCCAGGGAATGGCTGGAGCTGCGTCAGGGTTGGGATGATCTCAGGGAAAGGTTCTTCCCCCAGAGGCTGCTGGGGCAGTGCCCAGGCTCCCCAGGGAATGGTCCCTGCCCCAAGGCTGCCAGAGCTCCAGGAGTGTTTGGACAATGCTGCCAGGGATGCCCAGGGTGGGATTGTTGGGGTGTCTGTGTAGGGTTGGACTGGATGACTCTTGGGGGTCCCTTCCAACTCAGGATATTCCAGGATGCTAAATTACTGCCAGCTGAGGACTGGAGGAAGCACTGGCTATTGACACAAGCTAAGTTTGATGTCAGACCAGAGCAGTGGCTGGAGAGAGCGGACATCCTCCTGTGGACACCCCTGCTGTAAAGTCCAACACTGATTCCTTCCCGACTGCTGCTCCAAGCAGAATTCTTAACAAAAATCTAATACATCATTCATTAAAGGAAAATTGATTCCTATGACTTGCTTTGGGAAGGAGGCTGCCTTGTGGTGTTTGGTGTTTTCCAGCATGTGGATACTGGAACGGCGAGGAACACGAGCTGCTGGAATTCAGGTGCTGGGTGGCACCTCATCCCCAAAGCTGGGGTTCCCAGTTGGATGTTCCTTGGCAGCAGGAGGCAGACACCCCTCCTGGTGGTACAACTGTGGGGAATTTGGCCACTGCAGCTGCAGTAGGTGCTGGTTTACACGCCTTCCTGAAAAACTTTTCATTGCTTTGTCTTCACTCCATCTCCTCCTGTCCCTCCTATGCCGATTCCCCCTTTTTTTTGTTTGGTTTTTTGTTTGATTTTTTTTCCCCATTTGAACGTTTTTTGGGTACGCTGCTGTTTCACGGCACGAACCCAGCGAACCCCCTCGGGAGCAGCCCCATGGCGAGGAGCCGTTTCTCCCCCGGGGCTCCGGGCGGGTCCGATCCCCGGGGCGCGGGCGGGGCGGGGGGCGCGGGGCGGAGCCGGGGGGCGCGGGGCCGCCAGTGTGGCCGGGGCGGGCGCGGGGGAAGATGCCCAAAGCCGCGCTGCCGGGACACCGGGGGGGCCCGCGGCGCTCGGCGCAGGGGTAAGGCCGGGACCGCGGGGGTTCGCCGAGGGGAACGGGGCTGGGACAAGGGGTGCCCCACTTGGGGGCGGCGGGGGGAGGGACTATATGCGGGCGGAGGGATCCGGGCGCGGCGGGCGGTGGGAGGTGGCTCGGTGGGTGGAAGGGGCGGGCGCGGAGCGGCGGGGGCGGGCGGAGGGAGCGGCGCGCACCGGGCGGCGGGAGCGGGGCCAGGGCCCGGCAGCGCCCGCGGGAACGGGACCGGGAGCGGGACCGGGAAAGGAGGGAGACCGGGAACGGGAGCGGGACGAGCCGGGGCGCGGCGCCGCCTCCCGGGGACAGCGGGAGCGCGGAAGAGCCAGCGGCGGGAGGAGAGCGCGGCGGCCGGGAAGAGCCGGCGGGAGGCGGCTGGAACCAGGCGGGAGCGGGCCGGGAGGAGCCGCCATGGAGCGGAAGAGGTGGGAGCGCTCGGTGGGGCCGCCCCGGGCGCGGGGGGGCCGCGGGAGGCCGGGCCGGGGCTGCAGCCACAGGTGGAGGGGAGGGAAGCGGGGATCTGCCCCGGGGCAGCTGCGGGGGGTCGCGGATGCTCGGCCCGCGGCAGTGATGGGGGAGCGCCGTGAGGAGCCCGCGCGTCCCCTCAGAGCGGCTCGTGCCCTGCGACCACTCGCGGTTCTTTATCCTCAAATGAGCAGCTGGGGTGTCGTTTCTCCTTTCCCGGGGCTGGCTCTGCTGCTTTTTGCGGCTACTTAGGAATTTCGGGGAGGGAGCGTCGCCTGCCCGCGGTGGTGCTCAGGATGCGCTTTCCCGGGAGTGTGGCTGTGGGGGAGCACATGGCCCGGGAGCTGCAGGGGTTCTATTTATAGCCTTGCATGGCTCATATGGCTGTAGGTGGCCATATGGATCCTCCCCGCACCCACGAGGCACCCGCGGGCTGAGGTGTGAAACTCGGGTCCAGCGGGAGCTGCGAGCGCAGCGGGAGTTGTCCCTGTGTCCTCACCTAGCCCTGCTCGTCGGGAAAATCCGTACCATCAACTTCTGCATCTATCACAGAATCCTCACAGGATGGTTTGGGTTGGAAGGGACCTTAAAGTTCATGTCATTCCACCCCCTGCCATGGGCAGGGACACTTTCCACGAGACCAGGTGGTTCCAAGCCCTGTCCAACCTGGGCTTGAACACTTCCAGAGATGGGCAGCCACCGCTTTAGCTTCAGGTTTCATTTTTAGAATCAGGTTATGGTTGTGAGAAGAGAGTGAGTGAACCAGAAAGCACCATCCTTGAGAGTGTGAAGCCGATTCTGCTGCTGCAGCTCAGAGGCTGAGGGTAGGATAAGACCACCACCAGCAGCTGAAAGCTTCAAAGATCCCTGTTTTTCCCAGAACTTGTTTGTAAAGTTGCAGTGTCAGAGCTGAACTTCTCTTTAAAAAGGGGGAAAGAGGATAAGTAGCATATTTTTACTCCTAAATTATTATGGGTTTTCCCTTTGTATCTATTTGGACAGAGATCAAAGGTAGAATAGAGCTTTGTTGCGCTAATTTTTGGTTTCTGTTGCATTTTGCATTACCTCAGAGTGGCAAATACAGGTGTGGCTGTTCAGCAATTCCTGTGCGAGTTCTGCCTGTTGTTTACCTGGGTGATGATTCTGTCCAGCTCCTGGGGATGTACAGACATAGGGAGGGCTTGTGGAAAACCCCCTGTGAGATGTGCGTGTGAGCCAGTCTCTGCCTGAAAATTACACCTTCCTTGAGGTGTGAGTACCTGGGCCTGTTTTTAAAACCAGTCCTCGAACCTCATCCCTAGAAGGCTTTCTGGTTGATATGGTGAGACTTGTGGGCTGGATTTGAAGTGAGCAGGAAGAGTGCAGGAATGCAGGATTTCAGGGAGAAAATCATGTCAGGGATTTTGTGAAAGTGGCAGGTTTTCTTTGAGAGAGTTTTGGCTCTCATCAGACTCAGGGTTCTCACACGGGGGAAGGAGAATTTAGTGCTGCTTTGTGGGGCTTTTTTCTTCAGAGTGTTTTTCTCCTGAAGGTTTGATGACCAAGAAATTTGGGATCTCTGCCTCAGGTTGTTGACATCACTGTGCTAGGAAACTTCACACTCTTGTGTGAAACTTACTTTCTTGAGAATTCCTTACCTTTGCAGAACAAATGTAAGAAGTTGGAAGGGAATGTTTTTAACACTCCCGAAAGATATTTTGGTCAGTACAGTCTTCTCCAAAAAAAAAATTGTGGAGCAGAATGTTTTTACTGAGTCTGATCTTTACTTTTCCTCTGTTCGTCTGGTTTGCCTGCAGGGAAGCTCATGATTTCTCTCATGAGAAGGAAACAGCCTTAAGTTGCATCAGGGGACATTTAGGTTAGGTATTAGGGAAATTTTTTTCATGGAAGGGGTTGTGAAGGATTAGAACAGGCTGCCCAGGGCAGTGGTGGAATCATTCCTGGAAATGTTCAGAAAACATGTGGATGTAGCACTTGGTTAGCACGTGGGTTAGTGGTGAACATGGTGGTGATGCTGGGGTGACAGTTGGATTGATGATCTTAAAGGTTTTTTCCTTTAAGAAAATTGTTAATTGTCCTTAACAATTCCATGATTCCCAAGTTGAGCCCTACAAAAACATCTGGTTATGTTTGTGTTTGTCCCTGTGTTACAGAGCTGCCACTTGGGCTCTTTAGGGCTGTGGTGCTTCTGGAAATTTGGGAGATTTTGTGTGTCTCGAAGTATGTTGTTTGGGGCTTTTTTTTGTATGGTTGGAGCACAAGTTGCTGAACAAAGACACCCCCATTGCCCTGTCCCAAGGAGTGTCATCTCTTGGGAGCATCATCCCTTCCACATGCTTGGGACAGCCCCGGTGGGAAGGGACAGGTCGGGTCCCCAAGGCTGCTCCGTACAGAGCCTATGGGATGGGGCTGTGGATGTGTGAAGGCGTGGGGCTGTGGCAGCTGGACGTGTTGTGTTGCCCACCTGTCTGGCTTGGTTTTTATGGCTGTACCAGCCCACCCCAGCATAACCCAGTTGGAGTGTGGGACCCCCGAGGGAGAGCTGGGTGTGGATGCTGCATCCAGGGATATCGTGAGGATGCTGCAAGAGAGACACTGACAGTGGTGGGGTGTGCGGTGTCCCGGGGTCCCCTTCTCCTTGGGAGCACAGTCGAGGGGTCTTGCAGCCCTCCAGGAGGCCCTGGCACCAGGATTTGCCTGGAGCAGAGCAGGGGAGAGAAGTGAGAGGAGGGAGCATGGTGGAAAGTGAGGAGTATCATTTTGTGTTCTTCCCTTGCCCCATCCAGTGAGGAAGCAAGGCGCCGAGTGTCTGCTTTCAGTGACCCGTTTTCCCTGGGTTATTCCTGCCTCCATTTCTTTCAGAGGCAGGCGGTGGCTGGGTTTGCTCGGGTTTTTTTGGGTTTGTTTTTTTTTTTTTTGTCTTTTGTCCCTTGCTTCCCAAGTTGTGCAGATCCTGTGCGGGCTAAATGGGAGAGCGGAGGGGAGGAGACTGTGATGAGGGAGGAGGGGAGAGAGCCTGGGCAGCCGCTCTCTCCTTAAGGATATAAGGCAGGAAACAAAGGGTGAGCTGCACATGGAGAGCAGGGGCACCTGGCAGGCCTGGCCCTTCAATGGGCTGCCCCGAACGCGGCTTAATCCGCACGGAAAAGTCTGGGAATGAGAGCTGGGGGTGGCTCGGGGTGGGTCCAGCAGCCAGGTCTGTTTTGTTAGCGGGAGCCAGGCGGCCCGAGTGGATAAAGCCCTGGAGCTGGTGATGGACGAGCATGTAAAATCCTTTGCAACTTGTAAAGTCCTCTGCAACTTGGCCGTGTCCTTGCCTTTCATACACGGGGAACTGTGACAGACCCTGATTTGGGAGCTCAGCATCAGTCCGGTCTCACTGCATCGCTGCCTGGGGGTTTATTACAGAGCAAAGGTTGGGGTTTGCAGCTTTGTACCAAAATGTCTCATTTCTGGGCCTCTTTAAAATCTTTGTATCTCCAAGCCAGGAGAGCCGAGCAAGGCTTTTGTTGTGGGGTGGAAGGAGGTAAATTCTGCATTTTGTGACAGATAAATGGCACTTTTAACAGTGCTCAGAGTTCCGTGATATTGGGGTAGTTTCTGTGTGTCCTGGTGTGCAGCAGGAATCCTGCTCGAGTTTTGGTTTCCTCTGGCTCCCCCCACACCTCTGACCCTCCCAGGTGTGTGTGTGTGCCCCAGAGTCCTGCATGGTCCTGTCAGAGGGTCCTCAGGTGCTCCAGAGCACCTCACCCCTTCCTTTCTCTGTTCACTGTCACCTTTGAGTTGTAGCTTTGCTCCCTGATCTGCTGTTGTCCCAGAGAGCCTGGGGATGATCCCACCTTTTGCAAGACCTAATCAGAATAAAAGTTTTTCTTCTGAACATTTCAGTGCTTTTCCTTTGGGCCAAGCTTCCCCAGGAAGAGACAGGACTCTCAGTCATTTCAGGTGGGTTTTTTGAGACTTTGAGCAGCTTTTCAGTTCTTCATTGCAAAATGACCACAGCACATGCTAAACACACAGAGCTGAAGGGCTCTGTTAACTTAAAATCCTATCTTTGAGTGTATCTGACTGTTCTGGAAGTTACTCTGCACTTTAATGCATTATTTTTAAACCTGCTAAGACACTAAACATTAAATTGGAGCAGCAGATCTTGGAAGAGGAAGCAGTGCCATGTTCTTCGTATAGCAGGAGTTTCTCTTCCTGATTTCACTGGCAGCAACAGCTCTGCCCTAAAACTGCTGGAGTTGGTTATTCCTCTCCCTGGACTGGGACAAATAACTCCCTTTATAGTTTGAAAAAGTGATTCCCAAATGTGAGACTGGACCTGGGCTCTGTTCCTGGCTGCTTGGTCCTACTCTGTGTCTCCTGGCCTGAGTGCAGCTACACAGGGAGCTGTGTATTCCAGCTGAGGAATAACCAGTGAGGGAGTGTTTCCTCCTCCTCTCCCTGCCCTCCAAAGATGGATTATTTTCCTCAGCTGGTTCATTTGCATGAACACTGGGCTGTGTGAGCAGTGGTGGTGGCAGGGAGGAGATCCAGGCAGGATAAGCAGCTTGGGAGCAGTCAGAGCCAGGAGCTTCCTAAACAGATGCTGTGTGGGATGACCACAACCTTTCAGTCTTAACTCCTTGGAGAGACTTTTTCAAATTTCAGTTTCGTTATAATTTATATTAAATTTATCTTAGTTTTGGAGAGCTTTTTATGCTTTGGTTCTTTCTGGGTTTGTTTTTTTTTAAAATCAATTTTTTTCATGTGCTGTCTGACTTGGCCTAATTGTTTTATCACTGTCCAATACCAGAAATTCTCTGCTTGTGCTGGTTTTCCCCTAATGAAGCTTCAGGGCAGCAGATACTATGTGCAAATAGACTTCGTGTTTTCTGCTTTGTTCTGTTATTGTTGAGAACACCCTGGTGAGGTTGTCAGTATCTCACCAGTGTGAGGTAACATGGCAACTGGCATTTTTTGTCTTAAAATGCCTCTCAGCCCATTAACCTGTGATTGTGTGATGGATGTACAGGGAATGAGTTCCCATCTCTTGGATGAGAACTAGGATTGAATATGCAAGGTGAAAGGTGGGGAAAACCAGAAGTGAGAGTCGTTGAGGGAATAAGGAGGTGGTGTTATGATGCTCAGTGAGAAGGTGAAGAATATTCTTGTGCTTATTGACTGTAGCGTTCAACACTGCAGCCATAACACACTGACTTATTTTTGCTTTATGCATAAAAAACCAGATTATAATGTTGTATTATTAAACAAAAAACAACCAACCCAAAACACCAACAAAGAGTTGGAGTCATTTGTGCCTGCTCCCCAGGCTGAGTCTTCATGGGAACCCAGGTGTTACAGAAGGATCTCTCTTCCCTTTTGCCATTTATGGAAAGTTTTCCCAAAGTTTTGACCTCTATCTTTGCATCACTTTGTGATATTTTGTTCTGCAGCATGTCAGCAGTTAACTTCTGGTTTTCTCCTTTTCTGAAGTGTTCAGGATGCTACAAAAGATGTAAACAAACCTGAATGTGCTGTTAAAGGGGCAGAGAGAGGACACAAGGAGACATTTGTAGTGCTGGTCAAATGTAACAGTCCTGGAAGAAGAAATTATATTTGACAATGGGCATTTACTATGACAGGCAACTGAGTGAAAAGTGCATCTGTGCTGAGATCTCCCTTGATGGTTATTGTGTGAATTATGCTACATTTGTTTACCTGATCTGAATCTTCCTGTTGATGTATAAATACATTTTAGCATGGTTTGCACTTCGTTTGTCTGTTCCATGTGAGAAGGAGTTAATATGAAAGCAAAAATACCCACTTAGAATTTAATGTGAGCTTCATTCTTGGAAGTTCAGCACATGTTTTTCAGGAGCAAAATGAAAAATACCTCTCCTGATTTACGCGCATGCTGGTGTGGAAGTCCAGAGGGTTTAAATTTCCCTCCATGTGTCTTTGTTGTGTTTTTTCCAGCCCCAGTGGGAAGAAGTTCCGGAGCAAGCCGCAGCTGGCCCGTTACCTGGGTAGCTCCATGGACCTGGGCACCTTTGACTTCCGCACAGGGAAAATGCTGATGAACAAAATGAACAAGAACAGGCAGAGGATGCGCTACGACTGCTCCAACCAGACCAAAGTAAGGCTGAGAGGCAGTGGCACTTCCCATCCCTGCTGTGGGATTGCCAGAGCAGTGTCTGGGAGAGAGGAAAAATGCAGCATTTCGTAACTGAAGTGTGAATTTGGAGTTGTCAGAATATATCTGCTGGTGGGGATTGGACAAATGCTGCTCCCAGGAGTTGGTGCTATGGATGGGAGTTGTGGTACTGCTTGCCTTTCTGGAGAGAAGGGCAGAGAAGAGACTGTCACCTTCCTCTCTTCCCTACATAAGAAAGGCACTGACCTGTGGGAGCGAGTCCAGAGGAGCCCCTCTGCCATGGAGCCAGGCTGGGAGAGCTGGGAATGTTCAAATGGAGAAAAGAAGGCTCCAGGGAGACCTAAGAGCCCCTGCCAGGGCCTAAAGGAGCTCCAGGAGAGCTGGAGAGGGACTGGGGACAAGGGATGGAGGGACAGGACAAGGGGGAATGGCTTCCCACTGCCAGAGGGCAGGGATAGATGGGATATTGGGAAGGAATTGTTGGCTGTGAGGGTGGGGAGGCCCTGGCACAGGTTGCCCAGAGCAGTTGTGGCTGCCCCTGGATCCCTGGCAGTGTCCAAGGCCAGGTTGGACAGGGCTTGGAGCAGCCTGGGCTAATGGAAGGTGTCCCTGCACATGGTAGGGGCTGGATGGGCTTTAAGGTCTCTTCCAACCCAAACTGTTTCATGGTTCCATGATCCCCTTCCCTGGAGTTGTGAGCTCACCTTCTCCAGCACAATCTCCTCCAGGGCCCCACATCTCCAGCTGACTCCTGGGGCTGTGCAGCAGCTCTGCCCTGCCCTGGCCTTTGGTTTGAGAGGAGAGGAGGGATGTGGGTCCACAGGGATGAACAGATGCTGCAGCTCCTGCCAGTGACTCACTGGAGCTCTCCCAGGCCTGATGGTGTCCCAGCTTTGGAATTGATGGAAGGGGAAGTGGCATTTGGGGCAAAAAGCGGGAGAGGGAAGAGGTCTGTGAGGCCTATTTGTAGAAGAAAATGAAAGATTCTGTAGCTGGTAATTCAGATTGTTGAGATGTAGTCAGGATGGCAGTGACAGGGTGCCTGTCTGGATTGATTGTCCCAAGTCATTGCTAGCTATCTTCAGCAGATACTAAAATCTTTCCCAGAACCCAAAAGCTGCTGTCTGTGCACCTCAATGCTGAATGTGGAAAAGGCACAATGCTCAGTTTTTAAATCCATCCACCAGTCAAGAATCATCATCACGAGAGTGCTGGGAACATTTCTTGCAGTCCTGGGTGCTGCAGTGATATTTTGAGACCTGCCTTGAGGCAGAGACCAGCAGCTCACACACCTCTCGGGCTAAAAATTCTGCCCAAAACTCTCAGTAAATGTACAAATGTTATCACTGGCTTCTGAATGGATTAGCACCCAGATGGTTCAGAATTATATTTGTCCTGAATACATCTTTTCTACATCTCATGAATAAATCTGTGAAGCAGACGCAGTGTTTGCATCCCCAAGAACAAAGTGTGTCCTACAGCCATTCCAAGAGTTGTGTGTTAGATTTTGGGAATGAGGAACAGTCTTCCTATGCTTCCCCTAACAGAAAATGCAGTCATGTAGGCCAAAATTGATCATGAGCTTCATTTTAAAAGTGAGCTTTGTTCAGAACTAAAGGTACAAAAAGGGATCCAGCTTCCAGCTGTGTTGGTTTGTTTATTGCTCACAACTGGATTTAAAAGGAATGGTTTGGAGTGGCTTCTGGATTCAGAAACCAGCCTCTAAATCCCTGATCATAATTTTTTTATTTATTACAAATACTGTGTTGTAATCCTCTGTTTTAGTGATTACACATGGCTTGTTCTGACTCCTAGAGACATTAAAAATGGGGGTAAAACGGATGTGTATGAAATAGGAGGAGGCTGCTATGTTAAACAAAATGAGTTTTGATAGGTCTAAGGCAAGATTTGAATTTAGTTATGCATTTTTAGCAGCCTAACTTGTATAACTTGAGATCAGACAAGATTTCTAGCCCCGGAACCGTTCCTGGCTGCACATCTTTGTGGCTGTAGTCGCATTTTAGCAAATTGAAACTATTTTTGTGGGCCTTCCCTTTTCTTTTTGTTTGAAACAGGGCAAGCCTGATTTGAACACAGCCCTGCCCGTGAGACAGACAGCCTCTATCTTCAAGCAGCCTGTCACAAAGATCACAAACCACCCCAGCAACAAGGTGAAGAGTGACCCCCAGAAAGCTGTGGACCAGCCCAGGCAGGTAAGGCTGAGAAACTCCTGAATTTGCTACAGGGAGGATCCCAAAATAATCCACTTTAATTTTGTGATGCTGACCAAATACTCCCTGGCAATTCCTGATCTCTGACACTTTAGAATTCAGAAAAATCTGTTCTTTCAGAAGCAGGGGCTTGCAGTGGTCCCAGCTCTTAAAATCAGAGCAAACCCCATTCCCAGTTTATAGCTATGGGCTGTGTGCACTGGGATTTATAAACTCCAGCCTTTGGTTAAATCACAATTCTGGTGTAGCTAAACCTTAATTTCCTTAATGCTGAAATTGAGTATTAACTAAAAATTTAGTCAGACATTGTAACCACTTCAGGGAACACTTAGGATTGGAATCACTGTCAAATGATGCAATTGTGTAAGAATTCTGTGTTCCTTGAAATCCATGTTCTTGTACAGACCACATCCAATGTGGCGTTTGTTGTAGTGCAAGGAATTACACATCAGTAGGAGTTAATTCTGCCAGTATAAGATCATAAATGTGCTTAGACTGTCATTATTAATACAAAATCAAAGTTTTTTTTTTATCATAATGTGTCTTTGCAAGCAAAAGAACACGCCAAAATTAAAGGATGATTAGGACAAGGAAAGGCCCTGGTAAAATAATCTGTACCTGCTGGAACACTGAAAACCTTTTCTGCAAAATCAAACCCCCATTTTTAAGGCAGGTTTTAAGAATTACTCAAACCTAGTTCAACTAGAACCTCCAGGTGTGAGATAGAACTTACCTGAAATTGAGTTGGGTGGTTTGTTTTGGTGGTTGGGTTTTTTCTGTTTTTTAAGCAGGTTGGCAGTGTTTTACCATGGTTTCCTATGGAAGTAAGGAAATAAGGAAACCCTGTGTTCAGTGTTGTTGCTATTCCTATAGTTTTTATAGCTCAGACAATAAAAGAGAACACTAAAGATAAAACACCCTCTCCAAATTCCGAGCTGGAGTGAGATTTGTGTTCCTGTGTAAGATATTTTACTGGACTGCAGAATATTTGGACTTTTGCTCAGCAGACTCCCGATGTCTCTGCAAAATTTGAAAGCAGTGCTAAGTCCCATCGTGCACTGGCTTAAAAATCACAGAACGCCAGAATTCTTGGGGGCTGGAAGGGATCTTAAAGCCCATCCCATTCCACTCCCTGCCATGGGCAGGGACACCTTCCACTAGCCCAGGCTGCTCCAAGCCCTGTGAACCTGGCCTTGGACACTTCCTGGGATCCAGGGGCAGCCACAGCTGCTCTGGGCAACAGGAAAAATCACGTATTTGAAAGGCTAGTCCAGCCTGAGTGTTTGGACTGTGACTGCCCTCATTCCCTTCTTTGGAAAAGTCATGTGGGGTCAGTTGCACTTGGATTTTTAGAGGCAGGAAAAGGGGATGGGATGTGCATGGACTGTTTGGGATAAATTCTTTATTTTTCAAAATCTCAAAAAAAAAGTGGGTTTTTTTCCAATATAGTTGATCCTCTGGCTAGTCATTGATCACCTTCCTGCACCAGGTGCAGAGTTGAAGGTGTATCAAGGTGTTGTCTTTGACTTTTATAGCAAACCAGACATTCAGGTGGTCTTAAGCTTGGGGAGAGCCTCAAAATCTGGTAAAGGACCAGGGATGGTGGAAAGGACCAAACTGCTGGAGAGGAAGAGAATAATACTTTACCTTGAATACAGTTCTAGCATTCCCTAACTTTCTGTGGGATGTGTAGGAGAGAATAGGGTGTAAAAAAAAGGCTGTCTCACAGGATGGGCTTGTAGCTGAAAGTCAGCAAGCCTGGCCTTGCTGCTGCAGCTCAGAGCAGTGAAAGTACACCAGGTTCTGGAAGAAAAGAGTTTTTCAAGGCAGTAAATTGGGACAGAGGAGTTGTGGGGGTCATTGGCAATGAGGATTGTTCCTGCTGTTGGATGTGGCAGAATCCTTCTGTGGTAAATCCACACTAAATTGTCCCCAGCAGTGCTGTTCCCTCTCTGCACAGGAAGCAGGGATTTTATGAAGTTGTCAGTTCCATTTCTGGTTGTGCCAATAACCCCCTGCTTTGACTGCAGCTCTTCTGGGAGAAGAAGTTGAGTGGACTGAATGCCTTTGACATTGCAGAGGAGCTGGTGAAAACAATGGACCTTCCCAAAGGGTTGCAAGGTAATCAGAGGGTGCCCTTCACTCAGGGCAGGCATTTTGGCACCTGGCAGCAGTGAGTGAAGGTGCTGAGGGTGAGCTCCTGGTTCCCAGGTCCTGGTAGGGCCATGGCTGGCTATTCCTGCTGCAGAGGAGCTTTCAGTGCTTTGCCTGTGGTCTCAGTGCCCTTTGTCCTGAGGAAACACGGAAGCAAAGCTTCTCAGCCTTTTTGGGGATTCATTTTCCGGAAGCAGCAGACAATCCCAGAATGGTTTGTTTGGGAGGGACCTTTAAGCCCATCCCATTCCACCCCCTGCCATGGGCAGGGACACCTTCCACTATCCCAGGTTGCTCCAAGCCCTGTCCAACCTGGCCTTGGACACTTCCAGGGATCCAGGGGCAGCCACAGCTGCTCTGGGCAGCCTATGCCAGGGCCTCCCCACCCTCACAGGGAACAATTCCTTCCCAATATCCCATCTCTCCCTGCCCTCTGGCAATGGGAAGCCATTCCCTGTGTCCTGTCCCTCCATCCCTTGTCCCCAGTCCCTCTCCAGCTCTCCTGGAGCTCCTTTAGGCACTGGCAGGGACTCTGAGGTTTCCCTGGAGCTTTTGCTTCTCCATTTGAACACCCCAGCTCTCCCAGCCTCATTCAAGCAGAACGGAAACATCTTCCCAATTTGGTGGTTATTATTTTTTTGGTTATAATAACAGCATGAGGAACTGCTCTAAGTTTAAACACCCTAGGAGAGCTGCACAGGTGCTGTTAGGAGCATTTAGGTCTGAGATTTATGTCACGTGAGTTTTCAAACTGACAGCCTGTGCTTTGCCATTAAAATTTAATTCCCATTGTCCTGATTTCCCAGTCCCTGCCTGGGGCAGTGCTGGTTATGGATTTCCCTCCCCCTTGCAGGGGTTGGCCCTGGCTGCACGGACGAGACTCTGCTCTCTGCCATCGCCAGTGCCCTGCACACCAGCACCATGCCCATCACGGGCCAGCTCTCTGCAGCCGTGGAGAAGAACCCTGGGGTCTGGCTGAACACCTCCCAGCCTCTCTGCAAAGCCTTCATGGTGACAGATGAAGATATCAGGTATGAACCAGAAATAGCATTTGCTTGGAACAAGGTTCCTTGTGCTCAAACAGTGCTTTACTTTCCTTTCTGAATGTCTGATGGAGTACTGTGGCTTGGGAATTAATTTGAAAGACTCTCTAGCAATAGAGTAGGCAAAAATTGTTAAACCCCGTTATTTTTTATTTTGGCCGTGCTCAATTACTGTGAATTTTCAGGCTCATGTTTGTTTTTCTTGTCAAAGTTTCTTTTTGCTGACAAAGGTGTTTGAATTGGGGTAACCTTGACTGAGGCACCTCTGAGCAGAGATGGTATTGGAGAAGTCCTGAATGGTGGGATTGGATTCTCTTCACCTTCCTCTGTACCATGAAATGAAATAAATAAAGTTTGTGGATTGACCAAATCCAAACCCTGCCTGCTGTGGTGGCAGGAGCAAGAATGCAGTTTATTCTGCTATAGGTTGCTTTAGTAATGAAATACTGTTAAATCAGGACTGGTCAAACTCAGCTTTAAGCTTTTGATGGCGAACCAAAGGCCTGCAACATGCAATTTGCATTCATTAAGTGTTTAAAGGCAGCCCTTGCTTTGACTACTTGATAAATCCTTTGGAATTGCAGGATGACTTTTCTGTGCTTGATTAAGACATAAATGACCAGGAAAAACAGTCTGTTTATGACTTTGATGTCTTGTGGCTGAGCTGAAATAGGTGCCCCATGAGCCATTGATTGTTGATCACTTCTTTGCTGTGACTTTGACTTCTTAGGGTTGGGACTCAAAAGGAAAATGAGCAGAAAGAAATGACCAGAAACTTAATTTTCTCTAGGCTTATTTTTGAAAGTCTGTGCAGGGTAGGCTGACTTGTTTGATATTAGTACTAGGAGTTAAAAATTAGTATTAGCATAAAAAAAAATAGTCAGCTGCTAGATCAGTCAAATTTCAGCCAGAATTCAACAGGTGCAGGACTTGTAGTAGAAAATACTGGACAAGTTTTTAAAATGTTTTTCATCTTCACTTACAGTACAATGCCAGGTGCTTTTGTTGTTGTTGTTGTTGTTTTACGATGGAGTTCTTAGAGGGCTTTTCCAGTCCCTGCTTACCTTGTGTTGGAGGGGTTGGAGACTCTTTTCCCTTGACAGAGGCTGCCTCGGGGGCTGATGTTGGGTGTTCCATGCGTTGGGCAGGAAGCAGGAGGAGCTGGTGCAGCAGGTGAGGAAGAGGCTGGAGGAGGCCCTGATGGCTGACATGCTGGCCCACGTGGAGGAGATTGCCAGGGATGGGGAGCCTCCCTCAGAGAAAGGAGGAGCAGAGGAGGAGGGAGAAGAAGAAGAGGAGGAGGAAGAGCAGGACCATGACCAGGAGATGGAGAATGTATAGTCCAGGTAAGGTGACAGTGTTGTGTCTCACCTTAAATATTGGGGACAGGAAGGTTTTCAGGGGGAATTTTAAATATTGATGAACCTTTGCTTTTTAGCCTGTGTTTTAAAAGGTATGTTGGGTCAGGAACAGGGGAGGGGGGGATTCTGCCCCTCTGCACCATTTAGGGGCCTCACCTGCAGAGCTGCCTCAGCCCTGGGGAACAACATCAGCAGGACGTGGAGCTGCTGGAGCCAAGCCAGAGGAGACACAGAGATGCTCCAAGGGCTGGAGCCCCTCTGCTCTGGGGCCAGGCTGGGAGAGCTGGGGGTGTTCATCTGGAGAAAAGAAGGCTGCAGGGAGACCTTGGAGCTCCTTGCAGGGCCTAAAGGAGCTCCAGGAGAGCTGGAGAGGGACCAGGGACAAGGGATGGAGGGACAGGACAAGGGGGAATGGCTTCCCACTGCCAGAGGGCAGGGTTAGATGGGATATTGGGAAGGAATGGTTGGCTGTGAGGGTGGGGAGGCCCTGGCACAGGTTGCCCAGAGCAGCTGTGGCTGCCCCTGGATCCCTGGCAGTGTCCAAGGCCAGGTTGGACAGGGCTAGGGAAGGGTCCGGAACACCAGGAGTGGCTGAGAGCTCTCAGCCTGGAGAAAAGAGGCTCAGGGTTCAGCTCCACCTCTCTCAGCCTGTCTCCACAGGAAAGGTTCTCCAGCCCTAGGATTAACTTAGTGGCCTCCTCTGGAGCCTCTGAGACAGGAGTCAAGAATGTGGTGGGGGAAAAAAGGGACTTTTTAGGATGAATAGCAGAAGAAAAGTCCCTTTGGAGGGAATGGGAATTTCAGGTTGGGAGAAAGATTGATTTTGTTAAGCAATCCTTGAAGCTTGGAGATGGATTATAATATGCAATCTGCTTGGCCTTTGGGAGATCCCATCTTATATCTGGGCTTTTTTTTCCCATTTCCCAAATCACCAACAGTAGCTTTATTTGGACAGTGAATACCTTGAATTCCTTTTTGCCATAGAGGTCTGGCAACAGGCAGGAACCAGAACAAACTGACTGCTGCAGGTGAAATCCAGGAGATAAAGACATGGATGTGTTATGGCAGTGGGATTTCTTCTTTCACGAAAAGATATAAAAAATCCTTTTTGACTTACAAGGTCTATTTTTTTCCCTCTTCCAGGGAGTTCCAGCTAAGAATTGCCAGTATAACCCCACTCAGCAGGGTCAGCACAACAATTCACAGAGCCAAGAGCGCACCACCAGTCCAACTGTACCCCAGAGCCTTTGGATGGACTTCAGGAAATGTGGAAGCTGATGGTTCATTCATTGCTGGGGAGTTTTGCAGATGGAACTTGACTAAACTCTGCTCTCCTTCCTTTTTCTAAAGGGGTAGGGTGATTGGGAATGCAAAAGTGGGAGGGGATAAAGGAATATCACATGGTGGGAGGGAAAATTCTAGGAACCAAATTTGCTGGCTTTTTTTTTTTTTTTTTTTTTTTTGGTGGGTCAGTGGTGGGTGATACATTTTTAAGCTTTTCTATCAAAGTACTTTTAATGACCCACAGAAACAATTTTCTCTCTAACCCGAGGGAGGGAGATGCTGTTTCACTCCTTGGCTACTCTGCTGTGGGCTACCTGTTTGTACCTGACTGTAGGGAGGTCATTTCATGTCGTGGATGCTTCATTCCATGTGTGAATTCCAGTCACTGAATTGCCATTTCCTCACAAGACCACATTGGTCTTGGAAGTGCGGTCTCAGAGCTGAGCTGCCAGTGCCTCTCCCACCTGAGCTTGGGTGAGGAGGGGAAGTTGCACTCAAGGACTTGGGCTGCCAGCTCTGGGAATTGGGGATTTTGGTTATTCCACACCACAGTTTGGATACGGAGTTGCATGTGTCCAAACATTCTGAACAGTCTTGGAAGCAAATATACCCAGCCTGAGGTATATTTTACTTTGGTTTAAGTCCAGTCAGAAGGACTTTCTCAACTGGGGATGGAAGGATGACTCATTTCTGACTGACAATGAGGAAAACTTCCTCCTCTTTCTCTTCTGGTGCCAAGAACCTGCCCTCTGTTTCTCTCTGTGGAGGGAAGGGGATCCATTCCAACAGGTGTGGCTCCACACCTGCTTTTGTGTGCAGTAATGTTCTGACCTCTTTAAAAAAAAAAAAGGAAAAACATTGATTTTTCTATAATTGATATCTAAAAAAGGAATTTAAAGCTTTTTATTGAGTATTGAATCTTTCTTATTTGCATGTGCAGTGAAGTGACCAGCATTTTGTGTGAAAAATTGGACTGATGTGAAACCTGCCTTAATGTGTTGATAAATATTTGGCTTCACCATGGGTACCTTGATTGATTCCTCAGTCTCTTCCAGTACATCTTTGAGCATATTGGGGTAACTTGTGGCTAAAAATGCATTTCTCTGGGAAGGGAGACAAGGAGAGGGGAGGAAGATGAGAGTTGATAGCTTGGGGAATGTGTTGACTGGGTTGCAAATGTTATTTTAGTCTTAGGGTATCCATTGCATAATCTGTGTGTGGACATCTTGGCTGAGAGAACACTACAAAGTGGTGGATTAAATATTGTGCCACCAGCCAATTATACAAGTTGTTGGTATCCCAAAACTTGGGGAAGAAAGTAGCTCCCAGAGCCTTTATTGTGTGAGAAAGATTAGCAGGGACAGCCAGGGGCTGGGGAATTGCCTTTGGGAGTAGTGCAGCTTAGTGATCCCTGAAAAATATTCCATGCCAAAGTGATTGATCCTGTGTTCACTCTTTTCTTAAAGGTTTGAAAACACAAAGTTGGTTGATATTGCTCATTTGAGTACTGCAAGGTGACTGAATTGTACTTTGGTGCTGCTCTGCCAGGTGCTGCTTTGGGGAGCTTTACCTGGCACTGCAGGCAGTGACCATTATTTTCCTTTATGAACAGTCTGTTACAATTATTACTCTGTAAATCTGTCCTCTTGTAAGTCATGGTGTTGAATTAAATGTTTCTCACAAAGAAGAGGTTCTTTTAGTCTGCCTCAAGCCCTTATCTGGAGTTTTGTGCTCTGCCCTTTGCACTTCTCCCTGGGGAGATGCTCTTGGTGGTTTTGTTGTGGGCTCCACTCTGAGATTTGGGTCTTGATACTTGGGGCCTGGATGAGGGGAATATGGAGGGAAACTTGTGGAAAGCAGTTCATTCTTGTTGCAGAATCCTCTCCTGTGCCCTCACAGAGAGAGAGGCTGACAGGGTGTCCCATCTCATGGGCAGGTTGGTGATGGAGAGTCATGGAATTGTTAAGGTGGGAAAAGACCTTTAAGATAATAAAGTCCAGTTATCAGCCCAGCATCACCACATTCACCACTAAACCATGTCCCGTGTCTTTATCTACTTTTACTTGAATCTAAACACCTAAAATGCTGGTAGAACCATACCATAGGTGATCAAGGTGTTGATACTCATATTTTGATGCACTGAACATCGAGTTTAAATTGCTGCCAACTCTTGTTTTCCCCACCCTGCTTTCCCTGTCCAGTTCTCTTTCCCTCCGCTTCTAAAGTTTATTCATGTTTTCATTCACATGGAGGAGTTGCTTGTGCAAAGTGGCACAAAGTGCCCAGGACTTCTCTCAGGGCCTAAGAAAGTGAAATAACTTTACTGTTTACCAAGGCAAGGAAATAAATACTTCTTTTCACTGACCATAATGTCTTTTTCATGCTGCTGCAATAACAACTGGATTAGTTTGTCTTGTCTCAGGCCTGGATGTGACTGACAGGCATAAAGCGTCTGCCATCATCAAATCTATCCCCAGGGTGGAGGAAGTAGCTTGTTTGAGGTATAACTTGTCAAGCACATGATTAGGAAATAATACACTTATAAGCAGTTGAGGGGAATTGGGGCAGAGCTTGTATTTCATTAATTAATATTCTCTTCTGCATAGGGTCTTGATGGCTACAGTCCTCTCTGCTTTTTTTTACAAAACTTAAAGGGAATGCCATTACCCTGCCATTTGGGGGGTGGTTTTTTTACTGAATTCTAGCTGGATGAAATTTGGTGCAATCCAGAGAATAAATTGGAATGGGTATTGCTACAGTCTTGATTTGGCCTGCAGAGCTCTTGGAGGTGGTTCTGCCCAGGAAAAGCTGGCTCGATTCACATCTGAAATTGAACTTGCTGAACTGGCTGTTGAGCAAGGAAAGGGAGGAGTTTTTTCTCTTGTAAACTGAGCACATCAGGAAGGGAAAACAGTCAGGGATGACATGGCTGGACTTTGGGAATGCAGGCATGTTAAACCTTGCCTGAGGAGGCTCTGATGTCATGGCTGTGAGTGTGGATTGGAAAGGGCCTTAAAGCCCATCCAGTGCCAGCCCCTGCCATGGGCAGGGACACCTTCCACTGTCCCAGGGTGCTTCAAGCCCTGTCCAGCCTGGCCTTAAACACTTCCAGGGATCCAGGGGCAGCCACAGCTTCTCTGGGCAACCTGTGCCAGGGCCTCCCCACCCTCACAGGGAACAATTACTTCCCAATATCCCATATAAATACTCCTTGCTACTCTGCGGGATATAAATCAAGAAGGACACCTGGAAGGACTCCTAAGTCATATCCTTTTGTCTTGCTTTAAGGAGAGACCATTCTGTCTGGACTGATATTCCTGGTCCTTGTAAAGAAGGTGGGATAATATTTTTAGAGGGGGAGGAGGCAGGAGAATGTTTAATGAAGAAAAAGGTTTTTTGGTAGTAACTCTCCAGTCAGGAAATCCTACTTATTTGGGATTATGTCTGTAAGAACAATCTCCAAGAGTCCAGATGCCCATGCAAATACTTAGGGAAGAAGTGGTATTATCCATCACATAAAATGCATACTCCTAGCTGTTGTCGCTCTGAACAGGAATTTCTGCATCCACTGGAATTGATCCAGACTTTGGGGTCGGTTGAGGTTCCCAGTGTTGCCTATTTTACCTCCCTGCTTTAATGAAACACAGCCACGGGAAGGTGGTGTCCTAATTCTGCAGCACAGAAAATAATGTCCTCTATGGGCTGTAGCGAGCTAAAAACTTGGATTTGTTCTCAGATTAGCAGGGATCAACTTGAATTAATGAGGGAAAACCTTCTCCCTCCCCCTCTCCCCAGGCCGATCCCGTGAGTAGCTGGAGTGTAGGAGAGAACAGCACAGAACAGTGTGTGCTAAATGGTATTTACAGTGACAGAACATTTGGGAGGGTGGAGAGAGAAAAACGTTTTGAACTTCAGAATGACCCACCAAATGCATTTGGAATTACCAGGGCATTGGTTAGAAACCTTTTAGTATTGCTAATTTCTTCCCAATATCCATAATCAACTACTTCTAACACTAACTACTAGTGATAAATAACTTCCACTAGCCCAGGCTGCTCCAAGCCTTGTCCAGCCTGGCCTTGGACACTTCAGGGATCATGGGGCAGCCACAGCTGCTCTGGGCACCCTGTGCCAGAGCAGGGAATAATTCTAACCTGTGCTATCCTCACAGGGAACAATGCCTTCCCAATATCCCATCTAACCCTGGCCTCTGGCAGTGGGAAGCCATCCCCCCTTGGCCTGTCCCTCCACCCCTTGTCCCAAGTCCCTCTCCAAATCTCCTGGAGCCCCTTCAGGCCCTGGCAGGAGCTCTGAGGTCTCCCAGAGCCTTCTCTTCTCCAGGTGAACACCTCCAGCTCTCCCAGTCTGGCCCCAGAGCAGAGGGGCTCCAGCCCTTGGAGCATCTCCATGGCCTCCTCTGGCCTGGCTCCAGCAGCTCCACATCCTGCCGGTGTTGGGGACCCAAAGCTGGACACGATGCTCCAGGTGGGAAATAGACCCCTAACACTGAGCTTCTGGAAAAAGGTGAATTTTAAAAAATTCCTATAGTTTTGTTTGCAAGATGAGTCCAGTTCCATGTCCTGGATTAGCCTGTTGGGCCCATTTTGTGGCGTTTAGTGATCCGAAGGGCTGTAAAAGCTGAGAATGTGGTGTACCAGCTTTTACTTTTTCATGCTTTTGTCTGATCTGCAATTAATTCTTAGCTTTCCATCAAGCTGGATTCTCCACAACTCCAAAGTCATTACCTGACAGCTCAATTCTCCATTCATCTAATGCGTGAAAAAGAGCTCTTTGCTAATGGCTTCCCCCAAGGTGCTTCTTTCATGTCCTGCTGTAGGGAGGGAATCTCTGAAGGTGCTGAGGTGGGGATGCCAAGAGGTAGCAGAGAAAAGGCTGCTTGGCCTTGTGGTGCTGAGGGATCACAGTGGACCAGGCTGTGGGTGACCTCAGTTGCAGCTTGTGCCTGTACTGCAGTTGTGGCACATCATGGTGACATTGAGCCTCATCACCTCGAGCTGTCCCCATATGCTGTTCCCTCAGTCAGCGACTTTGTGGGATGATTGATCTCAGGCTGAGGTCATCTTTCAAGTTCCAGATCTTGTCAATCTGTCTGGCTCCACCCACATGCAGTGATTCAGCTCCTGATGTGCTGAAATATTCCCTTAAGCCTTCCCACACAGAGTAAGGGCTTTTTTGTGATTCTGCACGGAGCTGCAGCACCTCTTCTGTGCTCCAAGCCTGTGCTTTCTGCATGGTATTTGCATGTGCTTGGAGAGCTGCAGAAGCAGAGATTTAGCTCCTAAAGAGGAGAGGAGCAGCTACAATGGTGCTTGAAAAGTACTTCTTCCTCTAAACTTTGGATCCCTTTTTATAGAATTTGGCTAATGTGCTGTGATTTAGGCAAGTGGATAAAGTAGTGAGAGCAGCCCTGGGGAGAAGGACCTGGGTGTGTTGGTGGGTGAGAGGCTCAACCTGCCCCAGCCATGGGCACTGACCCCCAGAAACACCCCTGTGCTGGGCTGAGCCCCCAGTGTGGGCAGCAGGGGAGGGGAGGATTCTGCCCCTCTGCCCCCTCAGGTGAGACCTCACCTGCAGAGCTGCCTCAGCCCTGGGGAACAACATCAGCAGGACATGGAGCTGCTGGAGCCAAGCCAGAGGAGACCATGGAGATGTTCCAAGGGCTGGAGCCCCTCTGCTCTGGGGTCAGGCTGCCCTGGAGGGACAGAAGAAGGGGGAATGGCTTCCCACTGCCAGAGGGCGGGGCTAGATGAGATATTGGGAAGTAATTGTTCCCTGTGAGGGTGGGGAGGCCCTGGCACAGGGTGCCCAGAGCAGCTGTGGCTGCCCCTGGATGCCTGGCAGTGTCTAAGGCCAGGTTGGACAGGGCTTGGAACAACCTGGGCTAATGGAAGGTGTCCCTGCCCATGGCAGGGGCTGGAGCTGGATGGTCTTTAACATCCCTCCCAACCCAAACCAGTCTGGGATGGTTCTATGACAACTGTGGGGTTTTTTGGTGGGGGAGCTGGAGGGTTCTCCTGTCTGCATCACTAATCCCATGTTTGGGGGTTGAACTAAAAAGGACAGTTTCTATAGCAGAATAAATATTCCAGCTCAGATATTGTCACTTCTGCCATTGCACACTTGACTTGGAACAAGCAGCAGTTGCAGAGTTGTTCCTGGGGGAGTTGGGCTTGTGGAGCTGTGGTGGCACTGATGCTCTGCTGAATTGTTGCTGTTTCTCCATGCAGGAGACACCTGAATGGGTGTTTACACCTGGTATGCTTCAGTCCAGTGTTCTGTAATGCCCTGTCTGTGTCTTTATTATATGTCTATATGTCTATTGGTCTTTATTCTGTAGATTACAGAATCCCAGAATGCTTTGGGTTTGGAGGGACCTTAAAGCTCATGTCACCCCACCCCCTGCCATCGGCCCAGACACTTTCCACTATCCCAGGTTGTTCCCAGCCCTGTCCAACCTGGCCTTGGACACTTCCAGGGATGGGGCAGCCACAGATTTAATAGTTTAGACACCAAATTTTTACAGGCAGTACAAACAGTTGAGAATGATCCCTGCTCGGAAGAGAGGAAAGCACTTGGAGGAATGGGCTTGGAAGGAGCAAGCAAGCGCCTTTTCTTCTCTTGTGTTTAGAGAAGTTGGTTCTTCTGTATGGTCGTGTTGTGGTAAAGAAATGGAGTTGTGCTGAGCTCCTTGGTTTGTAGACTCATTTCCTCTGTTAATGGGAGACACAAGTCTCTTTAAGAACTGCTAATTGCTCAGGTTAAAAAAACCCCAAAGGCCACTTGGTGTCATGCGTGGAATTAAGACTCAGAAGAAAGTGTGAGCTAGTTCTGCTGAAAATGGAACAGATCAGAGGCACAACATCTACAAACCAGGTTTGCCAAAGTGCTTAAAATAACAATTGGCAGTTTCCCTGGGTGTTGTTGGACTTGATGTAGAAATTTCCCAGAAGGACTGAGAGAGCACAGAGAGACAAAAATGGCAGCCTTGGGAGTGCAGTTCCTGAGGGGATTTTAAAAGCCCACGTACAGAACTTGTCAGTGGCTTCAGAGATGGTGACGTGGTGACCTGTGGTGGCCAGGAGTGTGTTTAGAGCTGGAATTGCAGCAAGGACATCTGTAAGGAGCCATTCAGGTACACATGTGATCCTTTTGTGTTGCTGGAGGTTGCCCAGTGGAGTTACCAGAGCCAGTGTTGGTCATTCATGAGTTTTCTGCATTACCTGGAAAGAAAAGCTCAGACAGGAGGGGTTGTACCCTTCCATCTCAAGTTATGGAAACCCACTGTTTTTGGTAGTTTAGTGGAGTGTTTCAACGTACTGTGTTAAATATTTTGGGAAGTGAGGGGGAAAAGGGGGGAATGTCTCAAGCTCAGACCTGGATTTCCTGCATCTGTCCCTGGAGGAGAAGCTTCAGTCCTCAGTGGGTGCAAACCCTCATCCCAAAAATAGCATGGAGTTGGGTCAGGGTTGGGATGGATCTCAGGGAAAGGTTCTTCCCCCAGAGGCTGCTGGGGCACTGCCCAGGCTCCCCAGGGAATGGTCCCTGCCCCAAGGCTGCCAGAGCTCCAGGAGTGTTTGGACAATGCTGCCAGGGATGCCCAGGGTGGGATTGTTGGGGTGTCTGTGCAGGGCCAGGGGTTGGACTGATGATCCCTCTCGGTCCCTTCCAGGTTGGGATATTCCAGGATTCTATGCAATAATCCTGGAGCCTGCAGCTCTCTGAAGAGCTCATGGCATGGAGAAGGCAGGTCTAGAGTGGGAGGATTCCCAGAGCTGTTCTGATGCTGTTGGATCTGTGTAAGCACTGAGGAATTGGGATGGATACGGACACAATTCTCCTAAATTGAGTTGTTTAGGGGCAAAACAGAAGTTCCAGCTTTCTCTACAACAGCCAGACAGAAGGAAAGGGCTGCTGAGAGTTCACAGCTGAGTCCTCCAGAGAGAAAGGAGGAGAGGAAGAAGAGGCAAAGCAAGAGGAGAAGCAACTTATTAACTGTTTTCATTAAACTTTTTAGCAGCTGGATGATGTTCAGTTGTCAGGTGAGAGGAGGAGAAAGAATTAAGGAGACAGTTCCTGGTGGCTGCTGTCTTGCTGGAAAGATCCCATAGAAGTTTCAGGTGTCCATTTCCAAGTACCAGAAGGTGAAAGTCTCTGTCCATAGAAGAGTCACCACCTGAACAGCAAAGCTTGGAAGCACAGGGCCAGCCCTTGTGGTTCATGTTTGGGCCGTGGAGCAGCAGGAGTTAATGTTTCCTAGGATCTGAAATGGGAACAGAGTGGGTGGATTGAAGGGGGGGTTCTGGCCCAGACACTGATGGTTCTTGCAATTAAAAACAATCCCAAGCCAAATGGTTGAATTGATCCCAAAGACAGTGATTGGGAAAGACAATTACATGTAAATGGAAAAATGAAACTTGAATGTCGAGCTGTAGAATGGGAATGTCTGGGCATGTGGGGTCCTGGGTGGTCTCAGTGTTGTTCTAGGGAAGGACCACCGCCAGGGAAGGTTTTCTAAAAGCCCTGGCTGTGGAAAGGCCCTGTAAAGCCCTGGTCCAGCTGGGACAAAGGGTTTGGAGGCAGCTGCTTGGCAGTGAGCCATGGCAGGGGTCATTCATGGCAGCAGGGACCTGCTGTCGGGAGGTCGTGGGGAAAGTGATTGCATCCCTGGTCTCAGGGCATTCAGGCTGCTGAGGTGTTTGTGGCTCTGTCAGGCAGAACTAGGTGATGCTGCTGCTGAGCATAAACAGAAAAAGTGGCTGTTGGAACTGGATGGTCCGTTCCACCCCAAAGTGCTCTGGGATTCTGTGGAATAACCCTGTGGAATAGAAGCTAAAGATCCAAGGGGAAATGGTGGGGGAAAAGACAGAGATTTTATGTTTTCTTAAATGTAGTTGCTCGGGGAGAAGGAGGAATCCAGCGGTCCATAGCTCTGTCCCCGAGTGCCTGGAAGGGGCAGGGAGTGGCTGTCCGGTACCGGGAAGAGCTGCCGCTCCACCGGCGCTGCGCGGCTCCGGTCCCTGCTGTGCCGAGCGGTACCCACTGACCTGCTCGGTGCCTTCTGCCGATAGACGGTGGCAGTGGTGGCACCGCCAGGCTGTTCCCTCCGTGCCGATTGCCTCCCGCCTCCCTCGGTTTCGGCGGCGCTTTTCAGGCAGCTCAGCCCTCAGCCCGGGCTCCGCGATGGGAACAGCCGTGTCTGAGCTGCCGGGGGAGGGGGCGGCGGTGCCGTGCGCCGGGGATGCTCGGGGCCCCCGGGGATGCTCGAACCTCTCGGGATGTTCGATACCACCCCCTCCGCGATGCTCGGGGTCCCCTTCGGATGCTCGGAACCTCTCGGGATGCTCAGAACCATCTGCGATGCCGGAGTGCCTCTGGGATGCTCAGTACCCCCTGTGATTTTAGGAGCCACCCCCGGGGCTGCTCGGATCCTTCCCGAGATGATGAGAACGCTCCGGGATGTTCGGAGCTCCCCGGGGATGCTCGGCTGCCCTCAGGACGCTCGGCCGCCTCCCCTCCCCCTGCGATGCTCAGGCCCCCCCGGGATGCTCAGACCGACCCCCCAAACGCTCGGACCCCTGGGGCTGGGCGGGGCGGGGTCGCGGCTCCGCGGGGAGGGCGGGGCCCAGAAGGGCGTGTCCGGTAGGCGGGGCCATAGCGGTGGGTGGGGCCGGGGCGGTGGGCGTGGTCGTGGCGCGCATGCGCGCGGCGGGCGCGGCCCGGCCCATCGCCGGGCGGGGCGGGGGGCGCAGGGAGGCGGCGGCGGCGGCGGCCCCGGGCAGCGGCACCGCCCCGGCCCCGGCCCGCTGCTCTCCGCGCCCGCTCCGCGCCATGCCCGGCTCCATGTACCAGCCCGAGCCCGGGCAGCCGGCCCGCGGCCCGCCGCACTGCCTCACCCTGCTCAGCCCGCCGCCGCCCGCCGGACAGGACCCGCCGCCGGAGCCCGAGCCCGGCCGGGAGCGGGAGGGGCCGCCGGGGCCGCCGGCGCAGGGCGAAGCTGCCGCGCTGAGGTTCGCCCTGGACCAGCTCTCGCTGCTGGGGCTGGAGGGCGCGGAGGAGCCGGCGGGGGGCGCGGGGCCGGGCGGCCTAAGGGAGCGGGAGCGCGGCGGCTCCCCGGTGCCGGCCCCCGCCCCGGCCGCGGGCGCCTTCGGCAGCCTGGCCCCGCCGCTGGGGCCGCCCGCGCTGCTCCCCGAGCCGCCGGCGAGCAGGAAGAAGAGCGTGAACATGACCGAGTGCGTGCCCGTGCCCAGCTCCGAGCACGTCGCCGAGATCGTGGGCCGGCAAGGTAACGCGGCGTGGGGACACGGTGGGACGTGGGGACCCCTCCTCCCTCGGGCCGGCCCCGCGCGATTTGGGGCAATTTCGGGGCTTTGTCTCCGCGCGGAGGCGGAAACTTAACGGCGACAGATCCCGCGGCCCCGAAAGTCGGCCGCGAGTCCCGGGAGCTGCCCTTCGCGCCGGTCCCGCCGAGCTGCCTGGAAATAGCAATTAAACTCCGTCGGCCCGAGTGGGATAATGCCGGCTGCCCACGGAAAGTTCCCGGGAGCCACGGGAGTCCACGGGAGCTGCCAGGACACGGAGCGAGGCGAGAGCTTTGGTTTCATTGTAGTTGTGCCTCAGCCCCCTCCCCTCCAGCTCCGTATCTCAGACCCGGTGTGTAAACGGTGCCCCTTATCTCGGACTTTATTAATCTTACTGATCAATCCGATATAGATGGTCATTCACCCGCTCGTTTGTAGGTGGCCGGAGCTCCGGAGGCAGGCGGCCGAGGAGCCCCTCGCACCCAGCTGTCACAAAAGGACGCCCCAGCCCTCGCCGGGTGGGTGTGCCTGGAGTGGGCTTTGTCTCCAGGACACACCAAATAAACCAAAGTTTCACCTTAAAAAATCAAAAAGAAAAGACCTCAGGGCGGAGGATTTAAGGAAAAAAGGGAAAGGAACTGCTGCCCGCAGGGATCCCGACAGGAATCCCCTCGCGGGGAGCGTGACCTCCGGGCTGTTTTGCCCTTGTGGGGTCTGGCACCCCAGCCCTGCCCTCGCCCCACGGCTCCCGCCCCTCTCTGTCCGGGGGACTGCGGGCTGGGGGTCGGGGGGCTTTATTTTCCAGGGGGGAAGCGGGGAACTGGGCAGCCTCATTGTTCTCTTTGTTAGCCAGAGCCATGCTGTGATGAGCGCGGTGACATCATGCTCTGCGCTTCCCATTGGCCTGCGCTGCCTCCCAGCCGGCCCCGCTTCCCGGCCTCCCAACTTTCCGTGCACCCCTCTCCGGTCCCACCGCCCCGGCCGGGAGTCCCCCCTGGCTGCCGGGCCCCGCCGGGCCGGATGAGCGGCGGGGCAGAGCCGGAGGAGCAGAGCATGGCACCGCGACCTGCTCCCGAGGATCCTCCTCCTGCTCAAGGCTGGATGGAGACCTGCATTTGGTGGCCTGGCCGCCGGGCTCTGTGGAGCCACGGGGTCTGGCAACTTGGAACCGAACCTGTGCTGGGGTCTGGGCTCTGCTGGGAGCCCTCTGGTTGTGCCAGGGGAGGAGGCCAGAGGAATGGCTGTGTTTGGCCGCTCGGTGCCTTTCCCTGGGTGTTTCGGTGTGCTGAGACCCCAGTGCTGCACTTCCAGCACCCCGAGGAGTTCAGTGTGCAGCCAGGTACCTGCCCAAACACCTTGGCAGAGTTTGGGTGCTTTCTAAGCTCTGTGGGCTTGTGGAGCTCTTGAAAAAAGTGCAGCCAAAGGAATTATTATACCAGCTTGAGGAGGGGTGCTGGGGGCACCGGGTGGGCTTGGAGGTGACCTGGGGCCAGCTGTGCGCTGGAGATGCCTGCTGCAGCCCTGGCCCATGGGCAGGAACAGCCCTCTCCAGGTGTTTCTTCAAATATTTCCTGCTCCTCTCCTGGTCTCGGCCTGCTGGGATGCCATGTGGTGGCCTCACACTGGATTTTTGGTGAGGAGGGAGACTCGGCACCCTCGGTCACACTGTGGGATGGGGGGTTGGGCAGCACTGGAGGGGACAGGACTAGAATCAGAGTATCTGTGCTCCAGCTGCTCTCAGTGCTACTGGCAGCTGGATTAAACCAAGGATGCTCTGGTGTGGTCTGAGCAGGGGCAATACCGGGGTCATGCCTCAGGGCTCACACTGAGCAGAGCCTTTCTTGCTCACCCTGTGCTGTGTCCTGGGTCCTTCTGGTCTCCAGGGCCCCCTTGCAAGTTTCTCTCAGTTTTGGCAGCCCTGTGGCAGCAGGGTCTGGCTGAGGAACTGAGCCTTGGGGTGTTTGGCTGCACCATCATCATCGTGATGACAAGGTGTGCCTTGCTGGGCTGCGGGGCTGGGTTGGGTCACCCAGACTATGTCCCTAGCGCTCTTGTCTGTCCCTCACTGCCCAGCCTGGCCGTGACCCAGGGAGCAGAAGTTCGTGGTGTGACCATGCCTGGAACACAGGAAGGGATGAAGATGTGGATGTTGGGTGCCCTGGAAGGGGCTGGAGTTGGAGCAAGGCTCAGGATGTCTCCCCACACACCGTGTGCTGAGGAGCAGCTCTTGGGGCACTTTGGGACCCGTCCTGCTTTGCCCAGACCCAGCTGCTGTGGCAAGGGGGAACCAGGGAGGTCCTGGCAGCCAGGACCAGCACACAAATGTCCTGTACAGGCTGAGGTGGGACAGAGGCAGTCAGACACAGCTTCTCCTTTTCTTCAATTTCTCTCCCCCCAGATTCCCTAATTTAACCCTTTCCCAAAGGAGTAGCAGCAGCCCAGCAGGTAAAATCTTTCTTCGGTAAAGCAAATTGGTATTTTCTTGCCTGAGCTGGGGGATCATTTGCCATGATCCCATGTCCAGATTGGCATTGATGACACCACACAGTGACATGTGCCAGCTGGAATCTGCGGCTCCCCTTCCAGCAGGGACCTGCAGCTCCTCTCCCCCTGCCCACACGGCTGCGTGGCCGGGCGGGATTCCCTGGCCGTGCCTTTGCCTGCAAGCCTGGTCATGACTCCTGCTGTGGGAGGGACTATCTCCAACAAGTGCTGTGGGCACCAATAGGAGCAGTGTGGGCTTCTCTTGCCATCCAGCAGAGAGAGCCGTGGGGATAACAGGAATCACCATGAGCATGGGGCAGGCCTTAAAGCTGCCCTGACTCTGGTATGTGGATGCTGTGCCATTGTGGATTCCTGCTGTCCTGGCTTTGGAGGGGCATTTCCAGCAGCCTCTGCTCTCTCCTCCCACACCAGGTGCATCCCATGGGATGGAGCCACAGCTCCTCTTCCCATCTGTGCCATGCAGGGACTCTCAGAGCTCTACAAAAGGAAAGTTGCCGTTTATAGAAGACACCAGGATGCTCGAAGGGGAGATCCAGGGTAGGATGGCACATGGCACCTCTCCTCATTCAGTCACTCAAGCCATCATTCCCATGCTTGGAGGATGCATAGGGAGACCGTGGGCCTCTCTGGGCCAGCCTGAGCACCTGTAACCATGCCATGGATCACAGGGGTGTGATGAGTCCTCTCTGTTGTGTCCTGCCCACTGTGCCATGTCCTTGGAGGCACCTCGCACATCCTCCTGCCTGTCTCCTCCCAGCTGGGTTGTAGCAGAGCTGGGAGCTCCTGAGGTTGGTCACACAGATGGATCTGGTTGCTGACGGATCTGCCTGTACATCTCAGACCTGGCACTGGCTGCACACTGTGTCCCAAGGGGAAGAGCCCAGCCCTGCCCTGCTCTTCCCAGTGTCTGGAGAAGAAGCCAAGGTGTGATGTGCTCCCTTCCAGCAGCAGGGCTGCAGGGATGAGTTCCTTCCTGTGTGCAGAGATGGGAAGGAATGCTTGGCAGAGGGAGAGAGGCTGTGATGGAGGTGCAACGTCTTCTCTTCCACATCTGGCCCTGGTCCTAGCCCATCCTGTGACATTCGCTGCTAACAAAGGGGACCAGGAGCTCTGGAACTCTGGATCAAGAGGTGCTGCAGAGCTGGGGAAGAGGAAGAGCCATGGGTAGTGCTCTCCAGGGGCTGGGCACGAGGCATCAACAGGTTCCCGAGGCTGTGACAGACACCATCCTCCTGTGTGGTGCCATCAGAGGCTCCTCCAGAAAAGCTCTGCTGGCTCCTCTTGGGTTTTATCAGCTCAAAGCTGGGCACTACCAGTGCAGACCTCCTTGGGCAAGTGGAGATGTGTTCTGGGCAAGGGGATGGGCTGGCTCTGTCCTCCTTGTGTGCAGGAGGTAGCTGATGTGGGAGCAGAGGCTGCCTGGGCCGTGGTGGGATGAGGACATGGAGGAGCTGTGTGAGATCATTCACCCTCAGTGTGGTTATTGGAGCACAGAGGATGGAGAGACTCTATCCAGCCGTCTGCCCGTGTTGTACTGGTTTTCATGGACTCTTGCAGTGATCTCAGCCCTGATCTGACTGGGGCTTCTTGCAGAGAGCCAAGTTTTCTTTGGTGATGCCAAGAGAGGATGTTCAGGGAGAGCAGCTGCCTTTCCTGGGATGCTGCCTCCATCACCACATCATCCTGGGGAGAGTCCCCTAGGATTGTGTTTCTTGTCAGAAATAAGTGATTTCCCATCCCAAGGGCAGGTGGGGTGGGTCCAGCCAGGGCAGACGAGTGCGGTGGGAGCCATTTGGGATGGGTAGAGGGTGAAAGAGGAGGGTGAGGAGTTGAGACAGACACTTTGGAAGGAGTGTCCTGCTCACCCCCTCCATCAGGGCTGTCCTTGCTGTGTCCTTGTGTGGTGGCACAGGGGGCTGTGACTACTTGGGTGGAGTGAGACCTCTGGAATGCGGGGCTTTGCTGGCTGCTGAGCACAGCCATGGGGTGTCAGGATGAGTTTGTGCCCACCAGGACTCAGAGCTCCACCAAAGAGCTGTAACAGAGCAGCTGAGCTACTCTTGGGCTCTGGCAATACCCAGGCTCTGGTGTTAACAAAGGGCTGTTGGGGCTGAAGCATCCCTGGGCCTGTCCCCTCCATCCTGCCCCTGCTTTGGGGGTGTTTTCATTTCCATCTTTAAAGCCACTTTGGTGGAGACTTGCAGCAAAGTCTGGCACTTTGTTCTGCTCTGTTGCCATTGATGCTGCGCAGTGACCCTTGACAAAGGGAATGTGGGGATGCCAACTGCTGCTGCTGGGCTGAGGTCTGGTACTGCCTGGGCTGGGTGCTCACCAGCACTGCCAGGCGGCCCCAGGTCCTTCCCACAGCCCGTCTGGCACAGCCCTGATCCTGCAGCAGCTTCATAGGGATTTGGCCATCCAGGATGGTGTCATAGTGTGCTGGGCTGGGAGCTTGCAGAGGCTCTCATACAGGTCTGGATCATTCTGAACACAAGAAAAACATAGAGCTGCTGGAGTGAGTCCAGAGGAGGCCACAGAGTTGCTTTGAGGGCTGGAGCCCCTCTGCTCTGGGGCCAGGCTGGGAGAGCTGGGGGTGTTCACCTGGAGAAGAGAAGGCGAAGCCTCAGAGCCCTTCCAGGGCCTAAAGGAGCTCCAGGAGAGGTGGAGAGGGACTTGGGATAAGGGATGGAGGGACAGGACACAGGGGGAATGGCTTCCCACTGCCAGGCTAGATGGGATATTGGGAAGAAATTCTTCCCTGTGAGGTTGGTGAGACCCTGGCACAGGGTGCCCAGAGCAGCTATAGCTGCCCTTGGATCCCTGGAAGTGTCCAAGGCCAGGTTGGACAGGGCTTGGAGCAGCCTGGGCTAGTGGAAGGTGTCCCTGCCCATGGCAGGGGGTGGGACAAGATCAACTCTAATGTTTTTTCCAAACCAAACTATTCCATGATTCCCCCAGCTGCAGTTGGTGGTTACACCACCAGTTTACACTTCAAGTCCATCTGGCTCTGGGGGACTCAGCCATCAGGTGCCATCACCCCCCCTGAGCACGAGCAGGGGCAGCCCTGGCTCAGCCACCTCAGGGAGTGCAGGTGTGCTGGAGGACAGGAGTGTCCTGCTGGGAGGTTGTGTCTGCCACCAGTTCTTGGTGTCCCAGAGCTATTGCTGGCTGTGCCAGGCAGGGTTAAACACTTCCCTGAATCCAAGGCTGGGGAGGCTGCTCTTCCTGCCCATCCTGCCTGCTCCAGGCTTTGGGATCTTTGCCTGGGAGTCCCTGCAGCCAAGGGGTGTCTCAGGAGGAGTTTGGGCCTGGGGACAGGGCAAGACAGGTTGGTCCCTGGGTGTGGCCATAGTGCTGTCCCGGCTCTGCTCCCACCATGTCCCTGGAGCGTTCCTGCTGTGTCCCGATGCCGGAGACTCCTTGCAGGGACAGTTCTGGTGCTGGTGCCAGCACATGGCCCCAGGCAGTGGCTTCCCTGGCCAATGCCTCCTTTCTCAGTGTGTCCCAGTGTGGCTCTGGGGACAGGCAAGGGGGTGACCCCGCACTCCCACCCTCTCAGACCTGCCATCCTCTTGTCCTACCCCTCCCTTGGGAAAACCAGCTCCCACCCAGGCTTTGGTGCCATTCGTGGCTCTGGCAGCATCCAGCAGCCATGGGTTGGGGGCATTTTTCTTGCCCTGCTGGTTTGAGGAGGGTGGAACTGGCCAAGCCAGGCACCCATTTGATTTTTATCCAAAGTTTCTGGCTTTGTCCCTGCGAAGAGCTCACGGGAGCAGCCAGATAAACTCTTCCTCTCTTTGCTGCTGCCGTGGCACCAATTGGGTCCGACTGGTGCTGCCAATGTGATGGAGTGAGGAGAGAAAGAGCTTCACTGGGCTATGTTCCCTGTGGGATGTGCTCCTATGTGCAGCTCCTGTGTGCAGCTCCTGGAGCTGCCAATGGCTTTGCATCCTGAAATTGCCACTTGAGGAGAGAGAGGGAGGCTTAGCTTGGATATTAGGAGATGGTTCTTCCCCCAGAGGCTGCTGGGGCACTGCCCAGGCTCCCCAGGAATGGTCCCTGCCCCAAAGCTGCCAGAGCTCCAGAAGTGTTTGGACAATGCTGCCAGGGATGCCCAGGGTGGGATTGTTGGGGTGTCTGTGCAGGGCCAGGAGTCGGACTGATGATCCCTGTGGGTCTCTTCCAGCTCAGGTTATTCCAGGGTTGTGTGATGCTGCAGAGGACAAATCTGGGACCTTGGGCATGAGACTGATGCCTGTGGGAGGCACTGGCAGAGTCCCTTCCCACTGCCCTGGGCTTGTCCTGGTTTGCCAAGCAGTGGAGCAGGGGCAGATCTTACAGCAGATAACAGGATAAATCTGGGAAGGGAATGTGGGAGTTGCAGGCATCTCTCCCAGGACAGCCCTGTAGGAGCTGGCACATAGTAATGCCTTCAATTATGCCTTCAAATGTCACCTTCGATGGTTTTGCCCTGCCTCAGTCCCTGGGCCATCACTTTTCTGTGTGCCCCAGCCACAAATCCACCTGCCAGTGTTGCCGAAGAGCTGGGCTGTGATACCCAGGACAGCTCTTGCTGCTCACTTACTGTGACAGATTTTACTGCTTGTCATCCATGAGGTTCAATGCTCTAGGAGATGCTGTGCTCCTGGGGCTGCTGTTCTCCCTCTGCACTCTGAGTGCTGTTGGAGAGCCTGGATTGATTTACCTGCCTGGGACAGACCTGACTGAACTTCTTGTGCCATTCCAGCCCTGGCTGAGTCACGGAATCCCAGAATGGTTTGGGTTGGAGAGGATAGTAAATATCATCCAGTGCCACCCCCTGCCATGGCCAGGGACATTCCACTGTCCCAGGTTGCTCCAAGCCCTGACCAGCCTGGCCTTGGACACTGCCAGGGATCCAGGGGCAGCCACAGCTGCTCTGGGAAACCTGTTTCTTTGTAGTGGGTCAGCTCTGGCTGGTTCCAGGCACCCACCAAAGCTGCTCCATCGCTGCCCTCCACAAGTGGACAGGAGAGAGAAAATACAACAAAGCGTTCATGGGTTGAAATAATGGCAGGGAGAGATTCCTCACCAAATATTGTCAGGCCAAACAGACGCGGCTTGGGGATATCAATTGAATTTATTGGTAACAAAATCAGAGTAGGACCATGAGAGGTAAAATAAATCTTAAAAATACCTTCCCCTACCCCTCCCTCCAGCAGTGCAGGAAGATGGAAATGGGAGTCACAGTCAGTTCACCCCACGTTGTTCCTGCTGCTGCACTGGGAGAGGAGTTGGAGCTGTTCCCCTGCTCCAGTGTGGGGTCCCTCCCACAGGACACAGTTCTCCACACACTGCTCCAGCTTGGGCTTCTCTTTCCATGGTCTGCAGGTCCCTGCTCCACTGCCCACAGGATCACAGCCTTCTTTGGGCACCTCCCTGCTCCAGTGTGGGCTCTTCCCGGGGTTGCAGGTGCATCTCTGCACCGCCGTGGACTTCCATGGGTCTCACCATGGTTTTCCTTGCAGGCCGCAGGGGAATCTCAGCTGTGGCGCCTGGAGCAGCTCCTGCCCCTCCTCCTGCCCTGCCCTGCGTGTCTGCAGAGCTGCTCCTCTCCCATGTTCTCACCCTGCTCTTCTCTAGACCCAATTATAGCTGCACAAAAACATTTTTTCTTCTTAAATCCATGATTCCCAAGGCATCCTGACTGTGCTGGGCTGGGTGTTGGTCAGTGCCACGTCTGTCCTGGAGCCAGTTGGAATTGGCTCTGCTGAACACTGGGGAAGCTTCTGGCTGCTTCTCAAAGAAACCACCCTTGTAACCTCCCTGCTACCAAAACCTGGCCACAGAAACCCAATACTCACCATCTTCATAGGGACAAATTCTTTCCCAATATCCTGTCTATCCTTGCCCTCTGGCAGTGGGAAGCCAATTTCCCCTTGTCCCAAGTCTCTGTCCAGCTCTCCTGGAGCCCCTTTAGGCCCTGGCAGGAGCTCTGAGGTCTCCCTGGATGCTTCTCTTCTCCAGGTGAACACCCCCAACTCTCCCAGCCTGGCCCCAGAGCAGAGGGGCTCCAGCCCTCAGAGCATCTTTGCAGCCTCCTCTGGCCTGGCTCCAGCAGGTCAGCATCTTTCATGTGCTGGGGCCCTTCAGCCTTCTAGGCCTCTCCTTCTCCAGCCTCACAGCTGGAAGAGCAGCCCTGCCCTTCCTCAGGGAGCATCTGGGAAGAGGAGGAGGAGGGGAAGGAGTGCCCGGAGCCGCTCACAGAGGAGCCAACCAGGCAGTTGCAGCTGCTTGGCTGTGCCTGGAGGAGTCGAGCTGTTTATCCATAGGGAGCTGCAGCAGCATTTGCCATGGATAGGGACAATCTCAGGGCTCCTGTGGACAACCTCCATCCCTGCAGGCTCCCAGCTTTGTGTTGGGTGTCCTGCAAAGCTCAGGGGTGGAAGGGGACAGGCAGGGTTCAGTGCTGTGTGCCAGTGGCCGGTTTGTGCTGTGCCTGATTCATGGGGACTTAATTAAGAGTGGATGCGATTACGGCTGGGGATGCAGGGAGTGGGGCTGTGCTGGCAGCCACTGACACCTCCTCAGTGGAGCAGAGCAAAGTGGCCCTGGAGGAGAGTGGGAGCCTTTGGCTGGACGATGCTGCCAGGACCTGCAGCCAGAGCCCAGCTGGGCCAGGGCAGGGCCGGGGCAGGGCCAGAGCAGAGCTGAAGGCAGAGCTGGCAGCACCATCCCACAATCCTACATCCGGCCTTGCTCTGCTTGCTGAATCATGTTCCTCGTGAGGGGGAAGCAGGACTTACCAGAACAGGGAGAGCAAGAGCCCTGGGAGCACCCCTGCCCCAGCCCAGGCACTGGGGATCTCTCTCCTGGGGCAGAGAGGGGAGGGGGTGGCTGTGCTCCCTGCCGTGGCTCCCCCATTCCTCTGTGGGTGCATCCAGGGCTGTTCCTCAGGTTCAGCTGCAGGCTCAGAGGTGTCAGTGGACCTACAGGATCCAAACAGCCTTTTCCTTCCCTTCCCTCTCAGTGTCTTTGTTTCCTTGAACCTCCTGAAACACCTTTGGAATGAATCTAGCTTCTCACCACCTCAGTGGCCCTGATGGTGCCCCAATGGCTGCCTGCCATGGCACCTCTGCCTACACCTGTCCCAGCCCTCAGGAGCAGGGCTGCCAGCTGCATCCTGCTGGTCCTCAGAGGGTCAGAATGGTGCCAGGAGCCCAGCGTGTCCTGGAGTAGCCAGGGCAGCGCCGCAGCACTGAGACATGAGCTCCCATCTGCCTCAGAGGTGGGAGGGACTCCTCTGTCTAAGGGTGGCCCTGCTGCAGGTGCAGAGCCAAAGGGACCTGCGGGTTCCTGCTGGTCCATTGTGTCCCTGTCCTGGGTGAGCAGAGAGTCACCATGAGGTCTCAGCGTTGATGTGTCATTTTCCCCCTTCTCCTTGCTCTGCAGGCTGCAAAATCAAAGCCCTGCGCGCCAAGACCAACACGTACATCAAGACACCGGTCAGGGGTGAGGAGCCCGTGTTCATCGTCACCGGGAGAAAGGAGGACGTGGAGATGGCCAAGCGGGAGATCCTCTCGGCCGCCGAGCACTTCTCCATGATCCGGGCCACGCGCAACAAAGTCAACGGGCTGACGGGGGCCATGCAGGGGCCCCCCAACCTGCCGGGCCAGACCACCATCCAGGTGAGGGTTCCCTACCGCGTGGTGGGGCTGGTGGTGGGGCCCAAGGGAGCCACCATCAAGCGCATCCAGCAGCAGACGCACACCTACATCGTGACGCCCAGCCGGGACAAGGAGCCCGTGTTCGAGGTGACGGGCATGCCCGAGAACGTGGACCGGGCGCGGGAGGAGATCGAGGCACACATCACCATGCGGACAGGCTCCTTCATCGACGTCAACGCCGACAACGACTTCCACTCCAACGGCACCGACGTCTGCCTCGACCTGCAGGGCAGCGCGGCCGCGCCGTGGGCCAAGGCCCCCCACCCTGCCCAGCGCTCCTCGGCCGCGCTGCGCAACGACAGCCTCAGCTCCCTGGGCAGCGGCTCCACCGAGTCCTTCTACAGCGGGCGCGTGGCGGCCGCCAGCCCCACCAGCCCCTACAGCACCTTCAGCGAGCCCCCGGCCCCGCTGGGCTCCGACGAGTGCGACTTCGGCTTCGACTTCTTGGCCCTCGACCTCACCACGCCCACCACTACCATCTGGTCACCCTTTGAGCGCTCGGGCAACCCCCTGCAGGCGTTCAGCAGCTGCTCCTCCATCAACAGCTCGCAGAGACGCAACAGCGGCCCGGCCACGCCACGCCACTCGCCCACCCTGCCCGAGAGTGGGGCGGCGGGGCTGGAGCACCCTCGGCGCGGCGCATCCCCAGCGACCCCGCCGGCGCCCTGGCCTGGCTGCCCGCCCAGGGTTCACTCTCCTCCTTCTCCAACAGCACTGGCTACTCCTCCTCCTCTTCGCTGCCCGGCAGCATCTCGGCCGCCTCGGGCTCGCCCACCGACTCCAGCAGCTCGGACGGGCACCGCAAGAGCTCCCGGGAGTGCATGGTGTGCCTGGAGAGCGAGGTGATGGCCGCGCTGGTGCCCTGCGGCCACAACCTGTTCTGCATGGAGTGTGCCCTGCGCATCTGCGGCCGGGCGCAGCCGCAGTGCCCCGCGTGCCACGCGCCCGCCACCCAAGCCATCCACATCTTCTCCTAGCCCGGGGGGCTTGCCCGGCAGCCCCCCTCCTCCACCCCAACACCACGGCGTTTTAAGGACTTTAAACTGTTTAAATCGAGCTTTTTATTTAATAACGGATCCGATGGGCGCACGGGGCGGGGAGGGGGGAGAGGCAGCGGCGAGGAGCTGGAGAGTGCAGAGGGCACGGCGGGGGGTGGGGGGAGGCCAAATCCGGGGGTCGGGAGGGTGGGGGAGAAGGGGCCGAAGAAGACGAGGATGAGGATGAGGAAAGAGGGGCGTGAATTCCGCAAGGAGGAAACTCCGATGTTTACAGAATAGCTTTAACTCTTCACCTGGCTGTGGGGCTGGGGAGGGAGCCCGGCTGTTCTCCACCAGTCCTTCCCAAATACCAGTATTCCGTTTGCAAACTGAAATAACCAGAAAGAAAAGGTCCGGTTGCACTTTTTATTTTAGGACATGCAAGGGTTGTCTTTTATTTTTTTAAGATCATTCTATTATTATTATAATATTTTTTTTTTGTGGTTCTTTTTGTATGTAGTTATTTTTTTGGATGATTCTCAGTGGTTCCACAAATTTTTTTTTTTTTTTTTTTTTTTTTTTTTTTTTTTTATAATGCAGGTCTATCTTGTATTTTGCCAATGTGAAAACTGCCCAAAAATGTGTGATGTGAGGTCGGGAGGTCATGGGATGGAGGGGGCACAGTTAACACACCATGTCACAAAAGCCAGATTTCTATCTCCATTTTATTTTGTGGTTGGTTTTGGGGTTTTATTTTTTGTTTTGGTTTCTTTTTTTTTTTGTTTTCTTTTGTTTTGTTTCCTTTTTTTTTTTTTTTAGTTTTTTTTTTTTATTTTTTTACCTCTTTATGTATATGTAGGGAATTTATAGGAAAATATGTACTTTATTGAATAAATTTTAAAAACTAAAATATATTTTATTTTAAAAAGAAAATAACGGACCTTTAACCTTACATGGCTAAAGTACTGATTATATATTTGCTGAGCTGACTTGACGGTTATGAAAATTGTATCAAGAGTTTTATTTTTTGACTTCAAAGCCTTCTTAATAAAGACTTTTTACTATATATGAATCCTTGTGCCATAAACGGTGTCTCCGTGCCTGGACCCTCTTAGTACCTATTGCTCCCTTGTCCTTGGGCCCAGGCAGAAAAACAGATGCCAGGGGCAGGAGCAGGAACTGTGGGGGACATCTGCCACCTCCCACAGATGGATTTGTCCCAGTCCAGGCTGGGTGACCCTGCTCTGGATCTGGCCTTTGCTTTGACCCCACAGATTCTCCTGCTCTGGGTGTGGTGGTGCTGCTGGACAAGTCCCAAAATCCATCTGTGCCCTGGGCTGAGCCCCCAGTGTGGGCAGCAGGGGAGGGGGGATTCTGCCCCTCTGCCCCCTCCGGTGAGACCTCACCTGCAGAGCTGCCTCAGCCCTGGGGAACAACATCAGCAGGACATGGAGCTGCTGGAGCCAGGCCAGAAGAGGCCATGGAGATGTTCCAAGGGCTGGAGCCCCTCTGCTCTGGGGCCAGGCTGGGAGAGCTGGGGGTGCTCACCTGGAGAAGACAAGGCTCCAGGGAGACCTCAGAGCCCCTTGCAGGGCCTAAAGGAGCTCCAGGAGAGCTGGAGAGGGACTTGGGACAAGGGATGGAGGGACAGGACAATGGGGAATGGCTTCCCACTGCCAGAGGGCAGGGTTAGATGGGATATTGGGAAGGAATTGTTGGCTGTGAGGGTGGGGAGGCCCTGGCACAGATTGCCCAGAGCAGTTGTGGCTGCCCCTGGATGCCTGGCAGCGTCCAAGGCCAGCTTGGACAGGGCTTGGAGCAACCTGGGATAGTGGAAGGTGTCCCTGGCCATGGCAGGGGGTGGCACTGGATTTAGCTTTGAGGTCCCTTTCAACCCAAACCATTCTCCATGCTCTTCATCCTTACTTGAGCACTCCCTTGTCCCTCTGTCCGTAGCTGCACTGATTCTGCATGTGGCACCTGCTCACCAGGGCTTCATCCTGGCCCTGCAGGGATGGCTGGGCCACTGAGGCATGTGGGGACAGCAGGCACCTGCCAACAGGAACACCCTGGGCTGTGGGAATACACGGGTAGTTTGGGCTGTGGAAAACAGGGATCTACAGACTGTGGCATCCCTGGAAAGTAGCAGCCATGGGCAGTGGGGGTCCAGAGAGTGGCACCTGCGGGCAGCGGGGACACCCAGAGGTGTCAGTGCTGTGGCCACTGGTTTCCATCATAACTGTAATGAGTGGAGCAGTGGCTGTGCCATGGGGCTGTGGTGGTGTGGGGTGCCCTGGATGAGGGACCTAGAGGGGCCCTGAGTGCCCTTGAATGAGGACAGTTTTGGGGTATCCTAAACAGGAGAGGTCTTTGGGTGCCTCGATGGGCTCTTGGGGTGTCCCAGGTGGGAGGGGGATGAGAGTTTGGGGTGTCCCAGGTGCTGGAGGGAGTGTCTGTGATGAGGCTTCTCTGTCTGCTGCAAGTGGGGTCTCGGGGTGCCCCTTATGGGTATTCTTGGCTTGTCCCGAATTGGGAGTCTCGAGGTGCTTCGCACAAGGACCCTTGCGGTGCCCCAGCTGGGAGAGGTCTCGGGGTGCTGCAGTGGGGGAGGAGCAGCCCCAGCACCCCAGGAGATGCTCTGTCCCAGGGAGGGGCTGGGGGCAGAGAGGGCCCTTCCAATTAGCGGCAATTAACGGCCATGAAGGGCTGCAGGCGGGGCAGGGAGAGAACTGGCAGGAGCAGCAGCAGCGGTGGGGGTCACACTGTGGCCGCTGGGGATCCCATGGCTGCGAGGGACCTGTACGTGCAGGTGAGAGGCCCAGGGGTCCCAGGTGCAGTGCTGTGGAGGGAGCTGGGGGGGCTTCATGCCCTGGATAGTTGTGGTGGCTTGGGTGTGCCCTGGGTCACCTCTATGCTGGTGCTCAGCCTGGTGGCCTGTGCAACACCTTGCAGAGGGTTCACCACAGCTGAAGAAAGGGTTTGGTGCCCCCTGAGCACCCTGTGCTGCTGCTTGCCCAATTTACCTGGCTGCTCATCCCTGGGATTCCTGCCCCATTCTCTGCCCTCAGAGCTGATCCAGCTCTGCCCATGAAGGACCTTGAGCAGGTAGCAAGATGGGCCTTGGCTCCTTCCTTGAGCTGGTGTGTGTCAGAAATGATCACCACAGCCATGAGACTGCCCCAAAACATGGCCCTTCCTCCCTGGATGTACAGCATGAACCTGGGGCTGCGTGGTGCTGCACTCTCTTCACTATCCATCCTCAGAGAGTGATGGGCAACCTGATGTCCCATCCCTGAAATGTCCAAGGCCAGGTTGAACGGGGTTTAGAGCAATCTGGGATAGTGGGAGGGTGGGGAACCATGGCATAGTGGGGAACAGGATGGGCTTTAAGGCGCCTTTCAGCCCAAGCTGCTTAGGGATTCTATGAGAATTACTTGGATGTGAACCCAAAGTCCATCCCTTCCTTCTCCCTCCCTGGCCTATTCAATGCTCAGGTGATTGACTCTAATGATGCTTTGCACACTGCAGACCGGGAAACGTTTGCTGCAGCCAAGTTCCCTGAATTTGCAAAACCAACAAACCAGAATGATTTTTAAGGCCCTGGAGGGGCAGGGGCTGAGCTCTGCTCTGGGACAGGGACAGGAGCCCAGGGAATGGCTGGAGCTGCGTCAGGGATTAGGATGATCTCAGGGAAAGGTTCTTCCCCCAGAGGCTGCTGGGGCACTGCCCAGGCTCCCCAGGGAATGGTCCCTGCCCCAAGGCTGTCAGAGCTCCAGGAGGGTTTGGACAATGCTGCCAGGGATGCACAGGGCTGGACCGTGGGCACCTGTGCCAGGAACAGAAGCAGCAGGAGCAAGTTCCTTGTCCTCAGAGCACAGGTGCCAGCTTGAGGGTGGGTGTTCCCCCTCTTGCCAGGTGACAGGGTGTTTGCATCAGGGTTTTGAGGTTTTTTGGCCCAGTTTTCAGCTCTTCCCTCATGGTTTTGTGCTGCTTTGCTTGTGCTGAGCGTGGGATCTTGCTTCCAGTAGGGGGGCTCCAAGAGAGGATTGTTCCAGGTGTGAAGGAGGTGTGAGGTCCCTCCAGGGCTGGGGGACACACCTAGGGTGTGGGGTCCCTTGGCTGGCCCTGCCACTGGGCTGCCTGTCCCAGGTGAGAGCTGTGGGAAGGGCTGCAGCACTTGGCTCCAGGGGCTGGTGGCCAGATGCTTTCCTGCCTCTTGGCCAGTCTTACTGCTCTCTGCAGTGTCCCCCTCTCCTGTGTCCTGCAGGGTGCCCAGGTGTGGATCCCTGACCACATTGAAACCTGAAGGGTGGCAGAAATAACCAGCAGCTACAGGTAACACTGTTCTCCATCTTTGCCTGGAGGATGGCCCAGTAAGGCTGGAGCTGTGCAGCCCCATGGGTCCCCCCTGTGCTTCTCCCCAAGTCAGGAATCCCCAGGTGGGAGATGGTTCACTCTGCACCCCAAAAGAACTCAGGCTCCTCAGCAGGCCTGGGGAGCTCATGCATTGCCTGATGTCCCACCTGGTGCCTGAGCAGGTGCCCAGAACCTGCAGCATGTCTGGCTCTGGGTGTCCCATGTCCCCAGGCTGACTCAGGAGATGGTCCTTGCTCCTGCTCCTCCCTGGCTTCCCAAAAGGCCTCCAGCTTGGCTGATGCTGGCTGGGGTGGGATTCTTGGTGATCACCAGCCCAAGCGTGGCCTGCAGACAGAATTCCTCTGGCTGTGCTGCTCCCCCAGCCCCATCCTGCTTTTGGGGGCCACGTGCCTCTGCTCAGCCCTTCTGCTCCCTGCAGGCACTGGCCTACCCCATCGAGCTCCAGCTGCCTCCTCTCTGCAGCCCTGCCTGCCTCTGAGGCCCCAATGACCCGGTGACCCTGAGCTACCTGCATGAGCCAGCCGTGCTGCACTCTCTCTGCTGGCGCTTTTTGGAGGCCAATTCCATCTACACCTGCTGTGGTGAGCCCTGAGACCCTCTCCTGCTCCTTGGCCTGTGCACACCTCCTGCCCTGCCCTGCCCTGGCACAGCCTTCTTCCTTCAGGCATCATCCTCATCACCATCAACCCCTACGAGCTGCTGCCCAGCTATGAGGAGGTGATTTACGCCTATAGCAGCTGTGAGCTGGGGGACATGGACCCCACATCTTTGCCTTGGCAGAGGAGGCCTTCAGGCAGATGGTGAGGTAAGAGAACCCCCTGGGGGGTGGCAGAGGGAAAGGCTGAGGTCCCTCTGGAGGGGGCATGTTGGCAGAGCTGTCCTCACCTGCCCCTGTCTGCAGGTCTGGGAAGAACCAGTCCCTCAGCAGCAGCAGGGAGTCGGGCACGGGGAAGACTGCGTTGGCCGAGTATGCCATGAGGCCCTTCACCATGGTCGAGGGCTGCCGGGGGGACTCCAGCACGGAGGAGAAGGTCCTGGCCTCCAGCCCCCTCATGGAGGTGGGTGCCCCCAGTCCCCAGACTGCGTGTGGGGAGAGCTGGGTATCCCTGCAGCCTCTCCCTGCGCTCCTCGTGGCCTGGATCTGTGGCTAGCACAGGTTCTTCCCGTGGGAACATTTTGCTATATTTCATAAACAAGATAAAGTTTGGATGTTTTGCAAACAGTTTCTCCGGATTGAGTCAGTTCGGGCTTGGCCAATTGTGCCTAGGGGGAGGTCTCGGGCTGACCAATCTGGGGCACTTCTGTAGACTCTATATATATGGAATTCAAAACAATAAAGTCCCTTTTCTCCTCTCTTTCCTTGTCTGAGAACTTGGGTCAGTCCTCAGCTAGCCGCTCAACAGCGACATGGATCCCTGGTGTGAGGCTGTGTCTGTCCCCTCCCAGGAAAAGGAGTGGCAGGAGCTGAACCTCCCCAGAGTGCCTGGAGGTCTGGGGCCAACTCAAGCCTCCTCCCTCCGTACTTGCCAGGCCTTTGGGAATGCAAAGACAATCGGGAATGACAACAGCAGCTGCTTTAGGAAGTACTTGGAGATTGGATTTATCCAAGAGAATGTCACTGGGGCCACCACCAAAACCTACCTGCTGGAGAAGTCCCATGTCACCTTCTGTGTGGGTCTCTGGAGTGGCACAGGGACAGGGCTGAAGGGAGCCCGAGTCCTTGGAGTGGGACGGTGTTCTTCCTGAGCATCCCTGGGGAATGTGACCTCAGTGCTGCTGAGTTGAGCTGGGAAAGGTGAAAGTGTCCCTTGCCCCCAAATCTGGGGCTGTAGTACTGCTGCAGGGTGGCCCAAGGTGACCTGACTTCTGGGTGACTCTTGTTCAGCCACAGGCAAAAGAGGAGAGGAACTGCCACATCTTCTACCAGCTCTGTGCATCAGCCACCCTGCCCGAGCTCCAGGGCTTGGGTGTCCCTGAGTGTCCACAAGTCCCTGTGACCCCCATGGCTGCCAGCCTGACCCATGTTGGGCAGTGCCAGCCCTTCCTGCCCTCCCAGCTGCTGTCTGGGTGCTGGAGGGGGCTCTGCTGATGATAGTCACACAATCCTAGAATGGTTTGGGTGGGAAACTTTGGGACCCTAAAGCTCATGTCCTTCCACCCCCTGACACCTTCCACTATCCCAGGCTGCTCCAAGCCCTGTCCAGCCTGGCCTTGGACACTGCCAGGGATCCAGGGGCAGCTGCAGCTTCTCCGGGCAGCCTGTGCCAGAGTCCCCCCACCTTCACAGGGAGGAATTCCTTCTCAATATCCCATCTATCTCATGGATGCCCAGGGCTGGGAGAGAGGTGGTTGGGAGCCCCATGGGGCAGGTTGTGCTGGGTCCCAGCCTGACATGTGTCACTCACAGGTGGGGCAGAGTCCTCCCACTACACCTGCCAGGGCCAATGCTCCAGTGCCCAGAGCGCCAGAGATGCTGAGGACTTGGAGAGCACCTGGCATTCCCTGTTGCTCCTGGGTGTGCAGGGGTGGGGAGGGGTGGGGAGGGGTGGGGAGGGGTGGGGAGGGGTGGGGAGGGGTGGGCAGGGCTGTCCCCAGGGCTGGCTGTCCCTCTGTCTTCACCCTGACCTTAGGGTAGGAGTGCCGGGGCCAGACATCCCAGTTCTGGAGAGCCTGGCTGTTTACTGGGAATTCCATCCCTCTGGTTTGTGGGATGTGGGGGGAGCCCGGAGGTCCCTCATGTGTGTGGGCATTAGGGAACCCTCCCTTGCTGCTCCTGTAGGTGTCCCACAGTCCGAGCAGCTGGAGATGTTCAGCATCTTGGCTGCCATCCTGCACCTGGGCAATGTCACAATCAGAGTGCAGGACCAGCATGGGGATGGCTGTGTCGTGGAGGTGGGCAAGGGCTTGATGCCACCACCCCAAACTGTCCCCGGAGCCGTGGCCAGGCCAGGCCTCAGTGACAAGGACTGTCCCTTTGCAACCAGGCAGTGAGGCTCTGGGACTGTGCTCTGCTGGGCCTGGAGGGTGTCAGGGCACACACTGGCTCTGCCACCGCAAGCTGGTCACTGCTGGTGAGACCTTCCAGAAGCTGCTGTCCAGGCTGCAGGCGCTGCATTCCCGGGATGCTCTGGCCAGGTACATGTATGGGCAGCTCTTCAGCTGGATGGTGAGGAGGGTCAGCCATGCCCTGCAGTTCCTGGACGGTCACCACACCTCTATTGGCATCCTGGACATCTCTGGGTAAGAGCAGCTCCCCTGTCCTGGGCTGCCTGGAAGAGCATGACCCTGGTCCTGGTCCTGCTCCAGCTGGGACACAGCAGTGCCTGTCCCAGCCCTGGGTACAGTTGGGTGCCTGGGGTGGCTCTGCCTGGGAGGTGCCATAGGCTGGTCTCTGGTGCCCACAGGTTTGAGGTGTTTGAGCTCAACAGCTTTGAGCAGTTCTGCATCAACTACGCCAACAAGACGCTCCAGCAGCTCTTTAACCTGGTGGGTATTGCCCAGTGTGTCCCCAGCTCTGTTCCCTCACTGGGAGCTGCTGAGGGGGAGCCTTGCATGTCCCTGCTGGTTTTGTGCTCTCTACCTCCATCGTCGCTGTGCTTCAATCCCTGCAAACCTGGGGCTCAGCATGGTCCCTGCTCTCTCCCAAAGTGCTCCATGGAAAGGTCTGTCAGGGGTCATAAGGAAACCAAGCTGCTGCTTAAGGCCTGACCACCTTTGTCCCCTCCTGGCTCACTCCTGATTTCCTCTATGCCTTCCAGCACATCTTCAAGCTGGATCAGCAGCAGTACGTGATCAAGGGGATCCCTTGGGTATTTGTCGACTTCTGTGACAACCAGCCATGCCTGGAGCTCATCGAGGGCCAGCTTGGCATCCTGGACCTGCTGAATGAGGAATGCAGGGTGGGTGAGGGGTGCTGGGACAGGCTGCTGTGACCACCCAAAGCCCCCCCACTGCCCCCTCTGATGTTTGCCTTCCAGATGCTGCAAGGCAGTGATGGGAGCTGGGCCCAAAAGCTTTACCAGAACCACCTCAGCAGCTCCTACTTCCAGAAGCCCAAGAGGCCCATGTATGCTTTCATTGTCTCCCACTTTGCTGGAAAGGTAGGGAATGCTGTAGGCGGGGAGAGCTGGGCAGGGGCTCTGCACAAGTGGCCCCCAGTATGCCCCGTTTGGAGATCATGGTGGCACTTTCTGCACCCTCCCAGGGTGGGAAGTGGATCCTGCTGGGCTGAAACTCCTTATCTGAGGGTAAAAATATGGAAATTATGTGCTGGTTCTCATCAGCAGCCTCACAGCAGGGCAGCAGAAGCAGTGTGGCCACCACCAATTCTGACTCCTGCATGGACATTTCCCAAGTCCTTGGACTGTGTCCAAGCAGAGCTCTGCACCAAACTGGTCTGGGGAGCTGCAGGCTGAGGCTGGTACCGGTGTTGTGTCCTGCCAGGTGGAATACCAGTGTGCTGGGTTTGTGGGGAAGAGCAGGGATTCTGTTCCCGAGGAGCTGCTGGGGCTGCTACAAGCCAGCAAGGTGAGATCCCCTGGGCAGGTGCTGAGCAGGCAGAGCCTGGCTGGGCTGTGGGAGCCTGGGAGGGATGGGTGGTGTAGGAGGAAAATCCCTGTCTGCCAGCTGGCACAGCCCCACGCAGAGCTGGCCTTGGTCAGGGTGCCCTGAGAGCACAGAGTCCTTGAATATTCTGAGTTGGAAAGGACCCATAGAAATCATCCAGTCCAGCCCCTGGCCCTGCACAGACACCCCAACAATCCCACCCTGGGCATCCCTGGCAACATTGTCCAAACCCTCCCGGAGCTCTGGCAGCCTTGGGGCAGGGACCATTCCCTGGGGAGCCTGGGCAGTGCCCCAGCAGCCTCTGGGGGAAGAACCTTTCCCTGAGATCATCCCAACCCTGACACAGCTCCAGCCATTTGAGAGTGTGTCATGAGATGTGAGTGCTCCCCACTCCATTCCCCTTGCTTGGTTGTCCCCATTTTGGAGCACACCTTGGCCATGGCCCTGCTCAGAGTCCTTAAGGGTTCTGCTGCTTCCATAACAGTCTGTAATGCTGTTGTTTTCCCTTCCACCCTCCATGCACCTGGTAAAAGATAAGGAGCACCTGGGAAGGTGCACAGGGCTCTTCCTGGGGGAGGGAGCAGGTGGGGCACAGCTGGATGTGGCACATCTGGGTTGTGCCCCTGGGTGGGTGGGGTTTGGGGCTGTGGCTGCTGGCGGTGGTGGCTCTGCAGGGGCTGCCTGGCTCTCTCTGGGCAGTCTGCCCTCCTCGCCAAGCTCTTCCTGGAGGACAGGGAAGTCCCCATGTCCCTGCAGTCCCACAGGTCGAGCGGGGCCAGGGGCCCCCATGGATCTGGCCACAGGTCCCTGCCAGGAGCCAGAAGAGCAAGAAGTCTCTCTCCAGCCAGATATGGGGAAGGGGGGAAGGTGTGCTGGCCCCACCAAGAGCCCTGTGTGCTCTGGGGACCTCCTTGTGACCCCGGGGGTTCCTGCTGGCCCTGTGCTTCCCCCCTGCCTTGTCCCCTGCAGTTCAAAGCCCCCCGGCTGATGGAGGTGCTGGGCAGCACCACCCCCACTACATCTGCAGCATCAAACCCAACAATGGGAAACAGCTTTTTGCATGAGTGCCTGGCTAGAGGGGATGGGGCTGGAGGCACTGGGGCACTGCTGTTCCTCTGCTCTCTGTTCCTCTTGCCCTGCATGGTTTGGGGTGTGCCAAGCTGGCTAGGACCCATTCTGGATCAGCCCCTCTGTGCCCCAGGTTTGACTCCAGGTGAGTGGTGGAGCAGCTCTGAGCCTGTGGGTTCCTGGAGACCATCCAGATCAATGCCTCAGGATACCCCTGCAGGTATCCCCTGCCCCAGCAGCACCCTGGCTGCTTCCCCCTCTCCAGCCACAGCACCTCTGACCCCACTCTGTCCCCTGCAGATGGATGTACCAGGAGTTCTTGGAGAGGTACAGTCCTCTGGTGAGCAGAGAGGAGCTGAAGGGCACTGACATGAAGCAGATCTGCAGCACTGCCCTTGGGAGACTGCTCCAAGTAAGGCTCCTGCTTTGGGGATGCAACTGTGACACCTCAGCAACATTTCCAAAGCAGGAAAGGTATCCCTTGCAGGTGCTTTTCCCTGTCTGTTGGTGCCCAGTGAGACACAGAAATGGGTGAGCTGGGGATGAGCTCTGCCTGCAGGGAGGCTGGATGGGAAGGATCCCTCTTGGAGGAGCTGGGGGAATGCTTTGTCCTGGGACTGACTCTCCCTTTGCTGCAGGACCCCAGCAAGTACCAGTGTGGGAAGGCCAAGGTGTTTCTCCAGGCTGGCCAGATGGCTGTGCTGGAGGAGCTGCAGGTGCAGAGCCTGTGCAGCTCCAGAGGCACCTGCAGGGCTGGCTGGTCCGATGGCACTTCGGGTGGCTCCACAGCGCCATGCTGGGCCTGCAGTGCACACCCGGGGCTGCTGGCCTGCAGGTGAGTGGGGACAGGGCTGGGGACAGAGGGCAGTGCTGCCGGCTCCGGGCTGGGCTGTGACACGGCTGTCCCCATGGGGTGCAGGCTCTGCCACCCCCTGCCCAGGGCTTTGTCCTCCCTCTGCCCAGGGAGCCACCCCTTGCCCTGTACTCTCTTTCAGGCTTTGCTGTCCCTTCTCTGAGCACTGCCAACCCCTGTCCAGCTCTCTGTTCCTTCTCTGGGCTCTGTCACCTTCTGCCCAGCTCCCTGTTCCTGCTCTTGGCTCTGTGCTCCCTGCCCCGGCTCCCTGCCCTGGCTCCCTGCCCTCCCCACATGGTGCTGCAGAAGACCCTGCTGATGCTCCTGTCCCGATGCTCATTCTTGCACCTGCGCCAAGCCACCGTCACCATCCAGACCTTTGCCTGGGGCCTGTTTGTGCAGTGCTGTTACCAAGAGGTGGGAGCCCGGCAGGGCAGGGGGTGCCTGAGTCCCCTCTGGGGGTGCCGGTGGTGCCACTGCCCTGCCTCTGCCCCTGCAGATGGTGTGGCACCACAAGGCCGTGGTGATCCAGGCCACTGTCCAGGGCTGGCTGGCTTGGACACACTGTGGCCATGCTGTTGTTGTAGTGCTGCTGCCGCCAGGCCTGAGCGTGATGGGAGCTGTGCTGGCTGCAGCTCGAGGCACACTCAGTCGAGCACAACAGGCAGCTGCACAAGGACATGGAGATCAAGGTGATCCAGCTGCAGTGCAGGTTGGATGAGCAGGTGGGTCCCAGGTGCAGGGGCAGGAGCTTTGTTCTGACCACCTCTAACCTGGGCCTGTCCCAGCCCTCTCCTGGCCCTAGGGCAGAAGCTGATTGCTCCATGGGGCCCCAGGAGAAGTGGTGCCTCTGGGCTTTGTTCCTGGGTTTCTGTGCTCCTTGGTGGCCTTGGAATGGGTGGGGCAATCTCCTGGGTGCAGCCTTGCAGCAGTGTCATGTGCTGGGGACAGTTCTGGTGTGACACGTTCCACTGTGCTGCTGCTGGCAGCATTCCTTGTCACCATCTGGATGTCTCTGCTCTGACTGTCACTGCTCCAGTTCTGGGGGTGTCTCTGGAGGAGGAGGGAGGTGGTGTGATCCTGTCTGAGAGTTGAAGGAAACAGGGCAGGATAATTCTGCTGTTAGAACCAGACTGGAGGTGGGGAAGGGACCCATACCTGAGCTTTGCCATGGCTTTAGAGCCCATGGGGGCAGCAGGTCAGGGAGAGCTGCTCTCCCAGGCCTGAGGTTTGTATGTGAGGATTCCAAGGCTCAGAGCTCCAAAGAGATGGTGGGAAATGGGGTCCCATTGCAGAAGGACAGCCTGAGTCCATGGGGGTTCTCAGTGATGTGACATGTGGGGATTGCTCCCTGTTCCCAGCACTGTTCCCAGACCTGCCTGATGCTCTGTCCCTTGCCCCAGGCCCAGGACAAGCAGCAGCTGGTGGAGCAGCTCTCAGGGCTGCAAGAGCAGCTCTCGGGGCTCACAGCTGCCCACGCCAAGGAGCTACAGTGCCTGCGGGATGAGATGCGGTGGCTGCAGGACGCAGCCCGTGATGCCCAGGTCCAGCAGCTGGCACAGCTGGAGAGGCACAGCATGGAGCTGAGGCAGCTCTGTTGGGGGATGCTGCTGCTCTTCTGGGGCTCCACAGTGCTCTTCAGGAACCTGGAAACTCCAGGTAGTCCCTGGAGGAGCCAGCTGGGCAGGACTTGGGCTGTGCCTCCCTTCTGCCTTCCCGCGGCGCTCGGTGGAGATAGAGGCTGTGAAGCTGCAGCTGGGGGAGGAGTGAGAGGCCCTGACCCAGCGCACGCTGGAGCAGCCACAGGATCTGGAAGGTAAAAGGAGTGCTCTGATCCCCTCATCCCCCTGGGTACTGGCAGGTCCTGCAGGCTCAGTGGGTCTCTGCACATCCCCTCTCTGAGGGGTCACGGTGTGGCTGTCCCCACCCCCTGCTGTGTCTGTCCTCACAGAGCAGCGCCAGCGAGTGTCGCGGGAGAGCCAGGGGCTGCTGCGGGAGCTGGAGGAGGAGCGGGAGCGCTACCGGAGCCTGGAGCAGGAATACACCCGCCTGGAGCAGGATTATGAGAACCTGCGGGATAAGGTGGCCTGCCATAGACGGGCTGGCAGGGAAACAGGAGCCTCCAGGCAAACCCTTCCTTGGCTCCTCGTGGGGAGTGGGCAATGCTGTCTGCTCTCCTCTGAGGGAGAAATGCACTCCGCAGTTCACCTGCTGGGGGTCCCCAAGCCGAGGTGCCCTCCCGAGGCTGTCACTGCTCCAGGTGATGTGGCATCAGGGGATCAGCCTTGTCCTTCTCTTCCCCAGTTAGCAAAGCACCTCGAGATAATGCCCTTCCTCGGAGAGCTTCCAGGGCTCCAAGAGAAGCTACTCGTCTTCCTCCCTGTCCACAGCTCCCTTGAGAGACAGCTCTGTCCTGCAGGGTGAGGCTGGTGGGGGTGACAAGTGTGTTGTTCCTTCCCCTGGCTGTGGGGACAGATGTGCCCCAAGGTCCCTGCCTGGTGGCTGGTACTCTCGGGAGGGGTGTCCCCAGGGATTCACTGGCTGCTGTTTCACACCCTGTCTCTGTGCACAGGGGCTGGAGGAGCCGCGGCCTGGAGTGAGACACTGAGTGGTGTGGGTGGCCAGGCCTCCTTGGAGAGGTGGTGTCTCCTCCCCAGGGTGGAGCTGGCTTGGACCTGGGAGGAGCTGTGGAGGTTCAAGGGCTCGGTGCAGCTGGAGAAGAAACCCTTGGGATTCCTCAAGCGCAGGGTGAGCTGCTGCCCTGATACCGTGAGCAGGGCTGGCTCTGGGTCGGCCTCACCCCTTTCTCCTCCATACTGAACATAGCAGAGGTGCTGGGGCTGGGCAGGAGCTCAGGGTAGGCGGTGGGCAGTGACCTGAGACATGCCTTTGATGCAGTGCAGGTCACCAACAGGTGAGTGTGGCCCCAGTGAGGTGGCCTCAGCTGAGGTTGGTTCCCCCATGCTGCTGGTGGGGCTTTTCCTGGTGCTTAACCAGCCATGGCCTGGCTTGTGGTGCTGGGCACCTGCAAATCGTCTTTGGAAGAGCTACATCCTCCCACATGGGAGACATCACAGCCTCAGGAGAGCTGGGCCAGCTGGTCCCTCACTGCTCAGTTGGGTGTGGGGCACCCCTGGCTCTCCTTCCCTGCCATCCAGCCTACCCAGCTGTGTTTTCTTGGATGGGGCTGGAGCATCCCACTGTGCTCAAAGCACCTCTGTGAGCAGATGGGATGTCCTGGACTCCACAGGAGCCTCCTGAGAGCTGGTGGAGACCATTCCTGGGCTGTGCCACATGTGCTCTGTCCTCACAGGGGAAATGCTGGGGCTGTGCTGCCCTGCCTGGGCAGGGGAAGAGTCCCCAGTTCTGCAGCTTCTTGGAGGAAATACCCCCTCGGCAGCCTCCCAGGGGCTGGGATGGGGCTGCAGTGTCTCAGTTTCCCTGAGCCAGTGTGCAGGCTGCACAGGTTCCCTCAGAGCTTACTTTGGACTTACTGAACAGGGTTTCAGAGACTCTCTCATGGACTGTAGTTATTGTCCTGTTCACAGTGGGCAGCTGGTGTGTAAGTGATTATATTTTAAAAATTCTTTTTTTTTTTTTTATTTCTTACTCATCTGTATTGTAATACCTACCACTGCTTTAGCCGGCCATGTTCTAAAATAAATGATTACTTAGGTTCTAAGTAATCATGGCTGGAAAAGACCTTTAAGCTCATCAAGTCCAGTTATCAACCCCTGTTCACCACTCAACCACATCCTCACGTGCCCCAGCTCTAGAGTGTTTGAAGGCTCCCAGGGGTGTTGATTCTACTCTGGCCCTGGGCACCCTGTTCCAAGCCCTGGAACACCAAGGCCTGACCATGCTTTCAGTGAAGAAATTTTCCTAATAGCCATTATAAATCTGTCCTGGTGCAATGTGAGGCCATTTCTTCTCGTCCTGAAACTTTCATCCTGAAGTTCCTTGAAGCCTGGGCCTGAGAATCTCTGTGTCCATCCTTGTACTTCAGACTGCTTTGGATCTATCAAGGTACAGGTCCCAAAAAATTGGTACCTTTTATGGCTTCCACAGAGCAGTCAGGGGTAGGAGTGAAGGGTAGGACTCTGTTCTTAACTCCCCCTGATTTATACAGCTGCCAAGACCCCCAGGGTCAGGATTCCTCACTCCAAAAGGCTCCTGGATTAAGGTACAGGACGTCACTCAGCATTTAGCCTCCCTGCCTCACCTTGGTGGAATTAGTTTAAATTGTTGTTAGTCAACTCCTATGAGGATAATGAGAAATAATACTAAATCTTAAACCACCTTACCCCTCCCTTCTCCTCAGGCTCAACCTCCCTCCCCACTTCTCCACCTCCTCCCCCACAGCTGTGCAGGGATGGGTAGTGGAGGTTGTGGTCAGTTCGTCACCTCTTGTCTCTGCTGCTCCTTCCTCCTCTTCCCCTGCTCCAGTGTGGGGTTCCTCCCAGGGGAGCCAGCCCTCCATGAACCTCCACTGTGGATGGATCCCAGAGCTTCTGCAAGAGCTGCTGCTCCAGCCCCAAGTGCTGCCAGAAGCCTGCCTAGTACAGCTATGCCAGAGGGTCAGATCTTTCTTACGGCACATCCCACTGCCCTGGCCAGGGTACTCCAGGGGCTGCAGGTGAATTTCTGCTCCCCCCGACCTCCATGGGCTGCAGAGGCACAGTCTGTGTCACCTCAGGCTGAGAGGGAACCTCTGCTCTCTTTTCACATGGGCACAGGAGCCCCAGTACTAATAATTAAATCTAATTCATTAACCCAGAAACCTTCAAGAAAGGGTGTATCCATCAAAGATCACTGGAAAAAGACAAGACCCCAGGAGCCAGGATCAGACTGGACTTGAAAACTTTATAGGTCCCTTCCAGCCTAAACCATCCCATGATTCTAGCAAAGCCTGGTGGCAGCTCCACAATTCTCAAGGGTGAAGCAGGACTCTGCCAGACCCCAGAAAAAGCCCCAGGTCTCTCTGCAGGTCATCAGGCCCCAATATTTGTCAAATCCACATCAATCCAATTTAGGGGGAAGAGTGTTTTGAGGGACTGCAGCAAAAGGCTCACCAAAGTCCAAGCAGGTGCTATCCACAGCTCATTCCTTGTCTGCTGATGGAGTCACCCCATCATCAAAGACCACAAGACCAGCAAGGGATGGGTTTGCCCTCAGTGAGGCTGTCCTGGCTGTCCCTGATCGTTCCCATGACTGGGAATTATGAGCATGGTGCTTGAGAATAGTATCACCTCCCATGACAGGTCTGTCCTAGCTCTTGTCTTCTGCCCAAGGGGAGCCGGAGGGGCAGGGGCTGAGCTCTGCTCTGGGACAGGGACAGGAGCCTAGGGAATGGCTGGAGCTGGGTCAGGGTTGGGATGATCTCAGGGAAAGGTTCTTCCCCCAGAGGCTGCTGGGGCACTGCCCAGGCTCCCCAGGGAATGGTCCCTGCCCCAAGGCTGCCAGAGCTCAAGGAGTGTTTGGACAATGCTGCCAGGGATGCCCAGGGTGGGATTGTTGGGGTGTCTGTGCAGGGTCTGGGCTTGGACTGATGGTCCCTGTGGGTTCCTTCCAGCTCAGGATGTTCCAGGATTTGTGCTCCTGTGATTCCATTTAACACCTGTCCTTGGTTTTGCAAAGGCACCCTCAGGGAGGCTGAGTGGCAACAGGGATCAACCCTGGGCTATTGGGCCTTGGAGTTGGTTGTCCTTAGAGCCGATTATCCTTGAGGTTGGAGATCCCTGCTTGCCACTTAAAGATGGAAGTGCTGCACAGGGGTGGAAGAGGAGGTGGGAAGCCCCCAGGTGTCTGTCCCCTCCCACCTCCCCACACAAGCCACAATGAAGGGTGTGCTTTTTAATGTCAGTTATAATAAAATATTTTTACAGAGCCCAAAAAATTCAAAATAGTGCAAAACATCTCACTGTCATGCATCCATGGGAGCCGCCACCACCGGCGGGACAGACACACAGGCATCGGTGACACTGTGCTACAGGAGCAGAATTGGTCAGTTCAATCACATGCCAAACAGGACAGTCTGGGGAGGGAGCACAGGGCCAGGGGCACCATGGTCGAGGTGCAGGGCTGAGCCCCAGCCTGGCCGTGCAGGAGCAGCCAGTAGAAAAAGGGTGTAAACATTGAACAGAAACGAGAGAGGAAAGTGAAACCCTTTGGTCCCAGGCAAACCCTCTAGAAAAAGGAGCATGGGGTCCAGTCGGGGTACCCTGTTTTGGGATGGGAGGGGGCTGAGAGAGCTGTATTGACTTGTGGGGTCATGAGGCCTCTATCTGCCCCAGGACTTGGGGCAAAGGGGCCAGCTGGGGTGCCCACCCCAACACTGCACACCCAGGCCTCCCAGGCACTCACACGAGACATGCACACCACTTACCACACAGAAATGGTGCTCACTGGGGAACTGGGGGGCACAGAACGGGTGCTTACTGGGGGACTAGAGGGAGGAGTTCTCTGTGGTGGGGTGGGAAGGGTTTTGCTTGCGCCAAGGAGATCCCATGGGCTGCACTGCTCAGGGATGCTGGTCCCCACTGGCCTGAACAAAGAGGAATGAGTCTGTCTGCTCTGGTGCCCCCAGCCCTTGCCTCCCCAAGCCCTGGCACCTTGTGGGGGACAGTGGGGCAGCCCACGGTGGCAGCAAGGCAGGGAAGACAGGATATGGGCCGGGGGCTGCTCCCTGCTGCTCCCGACCCTGGTGATGCTGCTGCCAGCCAGGGAGGGGACCCTGTGCAGGGCACGTGGGGGCTGCACCCGCCAACCCAACAGCCCCAGTAGCCCTTCCGGGTGCAGGACACGGCCTGTCCAGCTGCCCTGTATGTACAGGTATTTACATATGTACAGGTGCTCAGGGCTGGGAGCTGCCCCGCCCTCAGGGCACACCACCGAGGCTCAGGGATGGGGACAAGGGGCCATTCTGCTGTGCCAGCCACTCACCAACACCCGCACGTGGGATGAGACACACACACCCTCCACAGCCCTTTCCTTGTGTCACTCGGTGAGGTTTGGGGCTGGGTGGGACAGTGGAGGTTCAAGGATGGGCCACTGGGGTTCCTCCATCTCAGACAGGCTGGGGAAGGGCAGATTGCTCCCCTCACCCGGGCTTGGGTCCAGCACTTCCCTGCAGCCCCCCCAGCCCCAGTACCTTCCTGCGGGGTGGGACGGGGGCCTGGCTGTGCTCGGCACCACTGTCACCCAGCCAGCGTGGCCAGGGAGGGAGGGGAGGGTCTGTCACTGCAGCCACAGCACCCCCTCCCTAGGGCCGGGACGGCGACTCCTCTGTGCCCACTCCTATGGCTTATACACGGCTGGAGGATGCTGTCAGGGGGCCGGGACCAGGGGGCGAGGGCTGGGCGCCAAAGGATTTTAACTGCTACCCTCCTCAGCCGAGCGCGTGTCCGACTTGAGCTTGACAAACTCCTTAGCCACCTCGTCGTTGTTGCGCTGGGACAGGATGCGGAGCACGGTGAGCCCGGTGTCATCCATGTGGATGCGGCGGCCCAGGGGCAGCCAGCAGGCACAGCCGGGGCGCTGCAGGATGTCCCGGAGCTGCAGCACGGCGATGCCCACCGTGCGATCTTCCCGGGCAAAGCAGTAATCCTTCACACACACCTGCAGCTCGTAACACTCGGGGCCCGTCTCTGACCCCAGTGTGCTGGGGGGCAAGGGATGGGCAGTGTTGGCACAGGGGGCCACAGGGGGTCACACCTCACCCCTCCCTCAGCCCTCTAACAGCCCCTACATGGCTGCTGTCCCCAGCCGTAAAAAAGCCTTTTCCTTTTCACTCCTTTTCCCCCATCCCTGCTTTTACCAATGAGAAAATACCTAAAACATCCCGTCGGGGATCAGCAAACTCACTGTGAGACCCCAGGAGGTTCCCACATGGTGGGGACATGTTCCCCCAGCCTGTCCCCACATCCCCAGCCTGTGCTGCCACTCACAACTGGAAGCTCTCGTTGTACTTGGGGGCCCAGCTGTTGTTCTTGGATTTGGTAGCAAATTTCCTCTTCTTGTCACTGAGGTGGGGCCCGATGATGTTGACCTCAATGAAGGGCCGGAAGATGCCCGATGTGTGCCACTTGAGGTCATTCGCAGCCACCACTGCAAGGAGGGGACAGGTGAGGCTCACAGGGCACTGTCACCACCCAGACCCTGGCACCCTGGCCAGCAGAACCCACCTTTGACGGTGACTTTGTGCTCGCCACCAGGGTTGGTCAAGAGCTCCACGTGGATGGACACCTCCCCAACAGGGTCATCCACACCAGAGCCTATGACAGAGGGAGGAGGTGTAAGTGCCTGTTTTCCCAATGTTCCTGCCATTCCCTGCCCATCACTAACCCCACTGGAGGAGGCAGATCACCCACTGCGGGGTGAAGAGGGGTGGGCAGTAGGATGTGTCCCAAAGGGTTGTGGGCACAGCAGTGTGGGTGCAGCAGCTGTGACAGACATGGCAGGACACCCCAGCACCAGGCTGTGAACCCCCACTTGTCCAGGCAGGGCTGAGGGGCTTGGCCAGGATGGGGCAGAGGACAGTGGCCCAGCTCCCCCTGCTCTGGCCACAGCGGGGTGACAGTGTCATGGGAACAGCACTGGGCAGGAGGGACGTGGCCAGGACAGCCACAGCCCCAGGAGTGTCTCGAGGCTGACCTGCCCCTCACACCCCTCCACCCCAGGGACCACATCAAGATCAATCCCCAGGCTTGCGGACCCCAGGTGACCTGCAACCAACCCACCCCATCCCTCCCCCCAGAGCCGTGCATGCACCCATGGGTGAAGGACAGGGTACAAAGCAGAGGGACTGGCTCTGTGTCTCTGATGGGCCCACGGAGATCCAACAAGGCTCAGCGGAAAGCTCCCAGGGTGGGAATACCAGTGGAAGGACATGTCCCTGTGTGGCTCACCCCAGCCTGGCACATTCCCCTCCATCCCCCCAGCCCCCGCCCCCACATGCTGAGCCAGGATGGAGGCAATGGTGGGCAAGGAGGAGGGGTCTGGGCATGGAAGGCCAAGCGTGGGTGCAGCCCCAGCCCCCGGCAGGGTGTGATGGAGGCCAAGCGGGGCCCAAGTGGGGGGCTCATTCCCTGCACCCCAGGACAGGCAGACAGAGCACGCCGGAGCAGGGCTAGTAATGGTCCTTAGGGCAGCAGGGTGGGCAGGATGGGGACAGCACGTGGCACGGCCTCCCCTAGGGCCATGTGTCCCAAGGGGAGGTCATGGTAGGTGTCCACCCCCAGGGAGCAGTGCTGGGGACAATGTGGGGTGCCATGGGGACAGCCCCCAACCCGCTCTGGGGTGTGGTCAATGTGGCTGAGCACAGTTCCTCCAAATATCCCCCAAAGCAGCCCTGGGAATGGGAGTTTGCCCATTCTGGGGATCCCCACGGCCAGTGATGCTGGGGGTCCCCAGGCCACCCCAGCCTGCAGTGCCAGGACTGTTACTAGCCCAGGCCAGCGGCAGGCAGGTGCAGGGGCGGGCGAGTAGCACACGTACCCTTCTCAGGATAAACCTCTTCACTAAGAGTAAACCTAATCCCTTTCCCACCATGAACTAGTGGGAAGGAGAGAGAAAGAGACAGAGACATGGCACAGAGTACACAAAGAGAGGAGGAAGGAGATGAAGGAGGAAGGGGATGACAACCAAGAGAGAAGGGAGGAGATGAAAAAGAAGAGAGGAGGGAGGAGATGAGGTGTGTGGGGAACAGGAACAGTAGGAGTGGGGGGGAAACAAAGAGAAAGAGAGATCAGATCTCGCAGACAGACTGACAGCCAAGCACCCGGACAACACTGCAGCAACACAGGAGTGCCAGCTCCGAGTGCAGGCTCCTGGGGACAGGGTACACCCAGGGGTGCTGGCACCCATCAGACCCAACCCTACACCCCCAACACGGCTGGCACAGGAGGCACAGACAGGACAGACGTCCCTTGAAGGAGACTCACGGACAGCGAACGCACGTCCCACTCCCAGAGGATGCAGACAAGCCTGGCTGGGGCACCCTGCAGTGGCCTGTGACCACTAGTGAGCATCTCAGGGCCCTCCTCAAGCAGTCAAGGGACAGAATAAAGGGCACCACTTAGAGCTGAGGGCTGATCCTGCCCTGGAAGGTGCCCAGCATCCTGCACTGCACCCCAGCACCCCAGAGCCCACATCAGGGGGGATGGGCACCCAGCATGCCCAGGACAGGCCCTGGCACAGAATCTGGATTCAGTGGATCCTGTGATTGGTCTCTGCTGGGTGACCTGGGCCATCCCAAGTGGACAAACACTGTGACATCTGGCCAGAGGGTGACCTTCCCCCCACCCACAGGCCCCATTTCCATGCCAGCCCAGCAATGCGCTGGTGACCCACTGTTCTTGGTGGGGGACTGGGGAGTGCCAGGCTGCAGCTGGGCACACATGGCCCCTCTTCACCTGCAAACCACAGGAGGAAAAAGCCCTTCCCTCCTTACCCATCTCTCCCCCACCATGAGCCTGGCTGGGACCCCCAGCCCCACTGGGACAGAGCCAAGTTAGGTACTGGCCATGGGGCAGCCAAGCCTGTGGGGAGGACAGGGGCCCAGCAGAGGCCAGGGCAGCATGTCCTACCCTGCGACGACTGGGTCTGCACGAAGGTTTTGATGAGGAGATCTGTGGCCTGGGTGTAGAGGGACAGGGCATAGCGCAGCGACTGCAGGTCAGGGCTCTTCTCCAGGAACGTCTTCTTCAGCCCCACGCCACCGGCATGGAAGTATTGCTGGAGGGGGAAAAGCCTCAGGATGCTCAGCAGAGCTGCTGGGGTTCCCCTGGTGCTCCCTGTGTCTGTGCATCAGGGTCAGAGCCCTGGAGGCACCCCAAGTCCCCCAGAGTGCCCTCACCTTGATGGTGTCCAGCGCCAGCTCCACCACGGCACACTGCTTCGGGGTCAGGCTCTTGGCTTCCTCACGCACCATGTGGTCCTGGGGGGCACAAATCCTGCTCTCAGTACAGGGCCAGGACCCCACTGCCACCCCCCCAGCCAAGCCAGCAAGGGGTCCTGGCAGCAGTGGCAGTGGCACCCACCCTAGAGCAGAGAGCAACATAGACCCCCAGCCCTCACCTTCAGCTAGGTGACCCCCAGCCCAGCCCTCCAGCCCTCACCTTCAGCTTGGAGAGCTGCCCCAGCTCCTTGGCCGCGTTGAAAATCATCTGTGTGCCCTGCAGAGAGCAAAGAGACAGGGACGGCCCTGGTGAGCAGCTGGGCCGGGGGTGGCATGGGCAGGCTGGGCCCATCATGCCAGAAGCTTGTTGCAGTTCCAGGGGCTCCCCCAGGCACCAGGGGACCGCAGCCAGGAAGGTGACGCAGGAACGGGGCTGGCAGCCCCAGTCTCAGCCCAAGTTCTTAGCACCGGTGTGAGGCTGGGGACTTGGGGACCGCAGGACAGGATGTCACCCTGACATCAGGGACCTCATGCTCTGCTCAGCACAAGCAGCTCGGCCCAAGGGTCCCATCCTGCTCCCTGTGCTCCAAGCACCTGCTCCAGCAGGGCCTGGCACAGGACGGCACTGACCACTTGGACATCAGACACGTTGGGAGCAGAGAGCAAGTGCAGGGGACAGCGGGCACAGGGAGGATATGGCCTGTAACCCACAGCCACCAAACACCCCCCTGTCACACGGAGCCCTGCCCAGTCCTACGGAGGTTCCCAGCCTCTTGGCACTCCAGGGAACCCCCCAGGTGGGAGCCCCAGGCTGCCTCTGTCTGCCCTGTGCCCCACCATGGCAGGGGCCACAGAGCCATTCTGTGGGGCTCATGGGCACAGTAGCCACCTGGACAGGCAGATCCTGCTCACTGCCCTGGGCTGGCAACTCTTACTGGACTGAGCACAAGTTCCCCTTCTCAACTCCTCCAAATGTGCCAATGTGACTGGATAAACTGAAGCCCAGAGACCTCTACCACCTTCCCTCTCCCAGCACCAGTAGCTCCTGTCCTTCCCAACAGAGAAACCTCAGAATTTCTCCCACTAACCATTACCTTTTCAGGGGTCTGCCCCCTCCATGACTTCATTTTGTACCCCTCCAAACCCTTTGTGCCCACCCCTCCGCTCACCTGGTTCTGTCCCATTAATCCCACTCTCAATGTTCCCTTCTCCCCAAGTCAGTGGACAGGCTGGGAGCTGGGGACACTGATGTCCCCAAAACAGAGCATGACAGGACACTGGACTGAGCTGGGACCCCCCAAACCAGAGCGCAGGGGACAAGGGATGGGGAGGAGGGAAGGGGAGAGAGCAGTGCCAAGTGGGGAGCAGAAGAGCCATGTCCTTACTTCAGTGTGACTGGGCAGCTTCACCCTGCTCTGGAAGAGAACAGCAAGGGATAGTTACTGGCGACCCCAGCAGCATTCAGCCGCGGCTCCAGGCCCCCCACATCCCCCCGGCCACGAGGGCTCCGGCTGTGTACTCTCCTCTGGCTGTGCCCAGCTCTCCACTGGTGCCACTGGTTTGGCACCAGTTTACAGCTGCAAAGGCTCAGCCCTGTTACCGTGCTGGTGAAGCTGTGATGAGTGTGCAGGTCTCTTCTGAGGAGGGCAGGTTTGCTCCGCACCCCATTTGGGGCAGGGAGATCAGGGAATCAGCTCACCCAGCACACTCAGCAAACTGGGCAGGAGCCAGTGTCCCCCAGGAGAGGAGGGGGAGCCACAGGTATTGCCCAGATGGATGCTGGCATGGCTCTTCCCAAGACCCAAGATTTGGGGAGCAGGCTGGGGTCACTGTTGGGTCCCCACCCCACGGTGAGGAGCCCCCAGACAGGGCAAGAGCCCACGTGCTGGAGAATGCCCTTGGGGCAGGGCTGGGACTCAGCAAGGAAGGGGAGTGGGCTTAGAGATCCAGGGGATCTCAGCAGCCCCAGGCCCCCAGGAGGGAGCATGGCCCAGCATGGGGGCCCCTCTTCCTGACCCCCCACAGTGGGATGGGGTTGTGTGGAGAGTCTCCCATGCAGGGGGTCTCATCCCCTTGCTGTCCCAGCCAGGCAGCTGGTGCTGAGGGCTGTGGGGCAGTGTACCCCACAGGGATGGGTGACACCCCACATGCCCCCACGGGGGCTAAACACCACAGAGCCCCCACTCCCTATCCCAAGGACACACAGAACCGGGACTGTCCCCGGCACACAGCACAGCACACCTCACCACAACACCACGCAGGCAACAGCACATCCAGACAGCACAACAGAAGAAGCATGGACAAGCCTGGATCTCCACAGCAGGCGGGTGTGAGGCCACGAGTGTGGCCCCAGGGTGGTGACACACACGGAGCCCACAGCTATTTACCTTCTCTGTCCCCTTGCCATGTTTTCTCAAGAGCGTGCCCTGTAGAAGCAATGTCAGAGGTTGAGTGTGGGGTGGGGGGACAGCATGGGACAGGACACAGGGGCACAGGTGGCAGAGACATCACGAGCTCCTGAAGGACAGCCGGTGGGGGACTGGTCTCCACCAGGATACTCAGTGAGGGCCTGGTGTCATCAGGGTGCTGGATCCCCACTGGAAAGCAGGATGTTGCACTGCTGGAGAACTTGTCCTTGCACTGGGAAACTGCAGGGATGCTGAATCTATGAGGATGATCCTCGCTGGGATACAGAGATGCTGAATCCATGAGGGATGATTCTTGCCGGAATACAGGATCCAGCTGTGTGTGGGCAGGCTCTGGTGCCCCCACACATCCTGCTCCAGCTCTGGCAGGTGCTCCCAGAGCTGGGGAGGGAGCAGGAAGGGGGTAGCTGGGATTTGGGTTTGGCACACAGAGCTCTGGTCTGCGCAGAGCTGGGCCCAGTGACAACCCCACGCTGACCCAGTGACAACTCCACACTGATCCAGGCAAGAAAAACTGGGTGAAATGAGGCAGCAGGGCCATGGAGGGGACAAACTGGGCTCCCAGGGTGAACTGGGGCATACTGGAACCAGGAAGAAGAGCAGGGGGTCAGCTGGCCAGGAAGCCTCCAGGAGGAACAAGCAGCACAGGTAGGGCCAAGCAGGGCTGCCAGGAGGGCTTCTGGCCCTGGCACAGTGTGATGGGTGAACAAGAGGAGCTTGTACCACACAGAGCTGACACTGCTCCATTTCCCACAGCCTCAGCAAGGCTGGGACATGGGGTCCCCATGAGGTCCCCAGGAGGTCTGAGGGGAAGCTCAGCCCCAGGCTGCCCCCAGGGCCTCCCCAAATGCTGCTGTTGGACACAAAAGGTGTTGGGGGACAGCACAGGGGGTGGTTGTTCCCAGAGGGATTGGCAACAGCACCCAACTGCTGGCTCCCACCCCTCTGCTCTTCCTGCATGGGTGCCTGAGTCACAGCAGGGGTGGGGACAGGATTGGGGGGGGGGGGAATTGCCCTTCCCTTGCCCCCAGTACCCAAACCCATGGCCACAGACTGGTCAGAAGAGGACAGAAGGAAACTGCTCAGTCAAAGCCATGCAAGGACCCAGCAGCAATGCTGAGATGGGAACCAGGAATTCAGGCTCCTGGGGTCATATCCCGATCAGGGAAGGAGCCTCACAACTCGTGCCAGCAGCCTGCCCTGCCACCAAGCACCTGGGCCAGGGACTGCCGTGTCCCCCTGAGAGACTTCTCCTTCTCATGGCAGGGAAAGCCTCTGCCCTCACCCCCACCACAGCCAGACCCCAGCCAGGGCCTCGAGGGGAAACTGAGGCATGAGGAAAGGAAGAGCAGCCCTGACTCCAGGCACACATCGCTCCCTGCTTGTGCCTCCCGCGGCATTTCTCCCCTCAGCACGGAGCCCTGGTTTGGCAGTCCCCGATGACATGGCACTGCCATAACAGTCCCCTCCCAGCCCATCGCTTCCCCTTGTCCCTCACCACGTCCCGGCATTGCCAATCTGCCCAAGAGCTCTCCACCCACCACATCCCGGAGGGGCCGCTGGCATGTGCCGGCCAGGAGCCAGTGCCAGGCGGGCAGCACAGGGGTGGGGACCAGGAGCTGGACCAGGTCAGGAGCCGAAGGAGGGTGTGGGCAGGGCACGGGCAGCCACACAAGACAAGAACCGGCGAGGCCAGGACCGACACAGAGCGGACAGACAGACAGACAGACAGGGAGCTGCCGTACTTACAATCATCTGCCATTGAGAGGCGAGAGGAGCAATTGGAGAGAACAACCGTGACGTGAGTGTCGGCCCCCGCCTCCTCCATTCTCCCCAGTGCCAGCCCTGGCTGCCCCCCACCCCTGCCAGGGCCAGGGGTGTCCCCCATTCACAGCACTCAGTGTCACTGCCCTGCCACTGCACCATAGGCCTCCACAGCCCCCGAGGGGCCCCATCCCCACCTGCCCAGTCCCTCCTGACTGTGGAGAGGGGCTTTGTCCCAGGGAGGCTCAGTTCCAGGGACCCCACTTGACATTTGGCTCTGACCTGTACCCCCAAACCACCAACCTCTCCAGCCCCCACGTGAGCTGGCACCCAGGGACGCCTGGGCAGGATGTCCCCTGCCCGAGGGACCAGTCTCAGCACGGCTTTCTCCAAGGACTGTCTGCCCTGAGGAAAACCACCCAACAGAGCCACATATTTGTGCCCCCTCCTCTGCCCTCAGCACAGAGCCCACTGCCTCTGGAGCATGGCAGGGAAGGGACTGGGATGGGGACTGGGACTCAGTGGCACCAGCATTCCTGCAAGATTTGGCCACCTTTAGCCAAGGGTGTGTGAGCCCAGTCAGGAGCAATGTGGGGCTGAGCCAAGCCAGGCTCAGGGCACTGAGGTGGCTCCACTGAGGGCTGGACATGTCACCACTGTGTTGTCCCTCACAGACACAGCACAGGAGCTCCACAGCCATAGAAAGGTGAGATAAAGGCTGGTAGCTCCAGGAACTCCAAGGAAGAGCCTGAGGCCAGCTTTGTAACAGTGACAAAAGCCACCACAGAGTGACAGGGACAGGTGTACGGCTGGCTCAGAGCACTAGGTGTCACCCTTTCCTGCCTGACTTACAGCAATGCCATACAGAGCCTCACAGAGGGGCCGTGTGCTTGCTCTGCTTCCCTAGAACCCCCAGGAGCAAGGAACAGCTCAACCCTGCTGGGGAATATGTCCCTCCATCCTCATGAATCCCCCAGCCCCTCAGCAAGGCCAACAGGCAGTGTCTCCCCACACTCCAGGAGCCTCTGGATTCACCTCCTGGCACAGGGAGCCTGCCCACAGCCAGTGTGAATGAGTGTGGCATGAGATGCTGCCCCAGGTCTGAGGAAAGGATGGATAAGAAAGGACCAGTGTCCTCTCTTGATGCCACAATGGAGGTGGCAGGAAGGTCCTTTGACAAAGCCAACCAGGAAGGTGCTGGGCTGCACCAGGCACCTGAGGCAAGGGGGACCTTTCTCCCTTCCATCCCTTCCCTGGCCAGGAGTTGGGCACAGGTTTGGAGACATCAGTGAAGTCCCCACCCTCTCAGGTGCAAGCAACGGCACCTGGCCAACAATGTCCCACACTGGCCCCAGTCAGTCACCTGTGTCTCAGGGTCCCTGGTCCCTCTCCCCATCACTCACCGTCTGGTCTGTGAGTGGGGGCAGGACGATGGTCTTCTCCATGGTGTTCATCACCAGCTTCCAGAGCTCCTTCAGCACCCGCTTCAGCACCGTCTTCTCGCAGATCTTGGCAAAGAGCGTCAGGCTGTGCAGAGAAGACAGCATTGGAGGACCCCAAGTGTCATGCCTCCCCTGTCACTCTGACCCTGCAGGTTCCTCACACTCCCTGAGGAGGGCAGGAGGGGCAGGGTGGGGGTTCCAATAGCCCCCCCCCACTCACTTGCTGTCCAGCAGATCCATGATGGGCTGCAGGACGTTGTCAGCATCCTGCGCAACGCTGCTGCAGGTGCTGGCGGGGACGTTGCCGGTGCCCTTCACCTGGCTCAGGATGTCACCCATCTGCTTCACACACTCCTCAATGTGTGGCTGGAAACTGGGGACCACAACACACAGGCAGCTCAGCATATCCCCCCAGAATCCCCAGCCTGGCCCCAGCCACAGCTTCTGGACCCCCAGACCTCTCCTCTACCTGCTGCACCTGCCCTCTCACCCAGCTGTACCTGGTGGCAAAAACTCGGCTCAGATCATCCAGGACATTGTTGAGTTTCACTTGCAGTTCCTTGAGGATATCACTGGCTTCTGTGTCCAGCTGCAGGAGGGATAGGTTGGAAAAGCTGACAAGGTTTCTGAACCAGCCCTCAGGGAGGTTTCTGCACCCCAAATGCACCCCTGGACAGGGTGAAGCCCTTCCCAGTCCAACATGGGGCGAGAGCAGGATGCCATGGGGTAGGACAGTGTGATCCCACACAAGAGTGAGGAACTGGGGTCTGCTCCCAGCACTGAGGAACTGGGGAAGGCACTACCTCTGTGGGGAAGGGAATGATCCAGTGCCCCACAGGGCTCCCTCCTGGAGCCACCTCATACTCACATCCTTCCCACCCATGGCTTCAAACATCTTCTCAAGCTGGACACGGAGCTGCTGGATGTTGTTCATCAGGATGCAGGGCTGGACGAGTGCGATGGAGAGAAGGGTCAGCACCAATAAATATGGCTGGAACAGCTGCCCACAGCCCCAGGACCCTCCCGCCTTGCACTGGGGGACACGAGGACAGGGATGGCATGGAAGCCACCCGGGCAGCATGTCAGGAACTGCCATCAGGAAGGGACCAACCAGCTCTGGGGCTGAGGGGACAGCTGGGATCACTGTGTGGGGACAGCAGAAGGGAGATACATCACCACTTTCTCCTTCTCCTTGGAGCAGTACGAGGCAAAATCCTTGGAGATGATCTCAGCATACTGGAGCAGCACATTGCTGATGGTCTGCAGCCAAACAGGGCAGCAATGAAGACACCCAGACAGCAGCAACAAAGGGGAAGGAGGGAGAGAAGGAAACCATGAGTCCCACGGCAGTGAAATAAACTGATGTCTGGATACACACTGGGACCCCCAGACCCTCTGTCCCCATGGATCATAGAATCATGGAATTGCTAAGGTTGGAAAAGCCCTTGAAGTTCAAGTCCAGGCATCAGCTTAGCACCACCACCACGTTCACCACTAAACCATGTGTTCAATTGCCACACCCACGTTTTTTGAACACTTCCAGGGATGGTGACTCCACCACTGCCCTGGGCAGCCTGTGCCAGGGCTGGACAAACCTTTCTGTGAAGGAATTTCCCAATATCCATCTCAAAGCTCCCCTGGCGCAACTTGAGGCCATTTGCTGTTGTCCTGTCCCTTGTCCCCTGGGAGCAGAGCCCAACCCCCAGCTGGCTGCCCCCTCCTGTCAGGGAGTTGTGCAGAGCCAGAAGGTCCCCCCTGAGCCTCCTTTTCTCCATGCTGAGCCCCTCCAGCTCCCCCAGTTGCTCCTGGTGCTCCAGACCCTTCCCCAGCTCTGTTCCCTTCTCTGGACACACCCCAGTCCCTCAATGTCATTCTTGTGAAGGGCCCAAAACTGACCCCAGGATTCAAGGTGGGGCCTCAGCAGTGCCCAGCACAGGGGGATGGGCACTGCCCTGCTCCTGCTGGCCACACCGTTGCTGGCAGAAGCCCGGTGCCACTGGCCTCCTTGCCCACTTGGGCACACCTGGCTCATGTTCATGCACCAGGAGCCACATGAGCCACATTTGGTCTCCATGGGCAGATCCATCACCAGCACAGCTGGGAAGGTATCAGCCATCAAGCCTGCATGCAACTCCCTCCTACATTGCAGCAAGCCAGTTTTAATTAATCCATATTAATTAAGCAAATACCTCATAAATTAGCTCATAACTAATTAATCTCCTGTGCCAGGAGAGCTGGGAGTGTGCCAGGGTGTGTCGGTGGCACATTGGCTATCCGCAGCTGGATGGAGGGGGCACAGAGAGCCCAGGAGCTCCAGCCAGGGCAGGGACTGGGGTTCCAGGGGTGGTGCTGACCTCTGCCCTGGCAAGTGCCCACCTTGGCAAACCGTCGCATGTAGTGCCCCACGATCTGGGGGTCGGGGCACTCCAGCTTCTTGATGATCTCAAAGCTCTGGTTGAGCTGGGAGAAAACGTCCACCACAGAGCAGGAGAAAAGTGCATGCTCCGAGGTCTGCTGGAACTGTGGGAGAGGAGGTGTCAGCAGGGGAAATTTTGGCTGCAGTCAGGACACACTGGGCATCAAGGGACAAGCCCTTGGCCCCCGAGACTGCGTCCCCAGTCCTGTTCATACCCCATCCTTCTTGTCCCGCTCCAGTGCTCCATGCAGGAAATCCCGTGACACCTCTTCATTCTCATCCAGCCACTGGATGACAAAGGGCTCAAACCAGCTGGAAGAGAGACCCATCCGTGGTGAGGCCAGCAGCCCCCATGGTGCCATCCCCCCTCTCCGGCCCCAGGGCTGCACTTACGCGGGGTACTCGGGCACACGGCTCTTGAAGGAGGGCAGCTCGGTGACATACTCGTTGTACAGCCACTTCACCTTGAAGTGCAGGTTCATGTAGTCTGCGCTCTTGCACAGGCGGTGTTTGTCGTGCTCTGCACAGGGAAAAGTTGTGGGGTCACTTTGAGTCCCAAATCTGGGGAGTGACTCCCCAAGGGCAGCTCCAGAGCAACAAGATGAAGGTGGAAGTGCTTTCCAGGGGTGATTTAAGCTGGGCATGGTGTTGATGAGGAGATGAAAGGGATTTGCCCAGGGAACAGGTGAGGTTTGAGCCAAGGGTGGCTGTCTGCTCCCCCCACCCCAGCTCAGGGTGACAGGGGGGACTCACCCTCCATTGCATACTTCATGTCCTGAGCAAAGAGGTTCCACATCACCTCTGCACTGATCTTCCCCACATTCAGTTCCTGGGGGAACCTGGGGTGAGGGGAGAGTGTGAATCACAGAATCGTTTAGGGTGGAAAAGACCTCCAGTGTCATCGAGTCCAACCTGTGACTGATCCCCATCTTGTCACCCAGCTCAGTGCACTGAGTGCCAGACCTAGCCATTCCTTGGATACCTCCAGGGATGGGGGTATCCAAGGAATGGGTGTGACAACTCCGACACCTCCCCGGGCAGCCCCTGCCAATGCCTGACCACCCTTTCCCTGGATTCTTCCTGATATTCAGCCTGAACCTCCCCTGGCATAGCTTGAGGCTATGAACAGGGTGGACCAGCCCTCCCTCACACACCTCCCAGCAACCTCAGCTTTTCCATCTGTAGAATGGACGTTACAACCACTTCCAAAGGCCTCAAGCTCCCATTGCCTCCACATGGGCACCCCCTGCAGGCACAGCAGCATCCCCTTCCCCAGCACCTACTCACTGGTTCAGGCAGGGCGTGTAGGAGTTCTTGTCTTCCTCGATAATGGAGACAATCAGGGTGATGAGCTTGGACCAGAAATCCAGGTTTTTGATGCTGGGGCCCTGCTCCTCGGGGGGGCACCTCACCTTTCTTAGTCTGGAAGGAGCAGAGATTTCGGTCACCCCACTGCTAGGCTCAGTTTTGTGTCAGGGCTAACAAGGGGGCAAGAGGAAATACCCTGGAGGCCCCACACAGCCCCCATTTGTCTGTCCTGTCTCAACCCCACAGCTCAAACCAAGGCCTGGGGCTTGTTCTGCACAGGACTGAGCACTCTGGAGAGGGAGCAGGAGCATGAGGAAAAGGAGAAGGGCAGGGGATAGGGAGGTCAGTGCCCGGCATCCCCCCCAGCCCCTCGCACCGGGTCTGTCTGGTACTCGCGGCTGTAGAGCTCGTGGCAGTTGTTGAAGATGTACTCGTAGGTGGAGTTGAGACAGGCCTTCACACAGTCCTTCACCACCTGGCTGGCTCGTGGGGGACTCTGCAGCTCCTGGACCTGTTGTGCAGGGAGGGGGTGGTGTTTGGAGCACCCCCAGACACCCAACCCCCAAATAACTGTGGCCAAAGAGAGTCAGGTCCCCTGAAGGACAGGATGAGTGGGGCTCCAGCAGTACCTTCATCCGAAAGAAGGTGATGCTGGTCAGCAAATCCACCGTGGACTTGAGATCCTGCAGCCGTTCGGGGCTGCTGGCAGGGAAGTTGTTCTGGGAACGAAAGAGGGGAGCTGCCCCAGAACTCTCACAGGGGTGAGCAGGGTTGAGGAAACAGCCACTTGTTGCTTCAGGTAGGGACACTGAGGCAGGGTGGGCACCTTACCCGGTACATGGAGAGGTCGATGCGCAGGGAGTTGTGCAGCTGGTCCAGGAGTTTGACAAAGCGATCTTTCTGTAGAGAAATGCCCCGGGGGCAGGTGAACAGGAGAAAGGCACAGGGACCCGCCCCCAACCCCTGCCCCTGGCTTTCTCTGCTCCCAGCCCAGCCCTTGCTCATCCCTCTCCTTCCTGCTGTCCTACTGCTTTCTTTCCCTCCTTCCTCCATCAGAGCCCTGCATAGGCAGGGGATGTCTGCAGAGAGGAACATCTCCTTGGTGGTGGCTGGGGCTCACTCGAGGCCCTCAGCAGTTCCTGGGGCACTTGTGGCCATGCCGGATGTGGTTCAGGATGGAGAGGTGACACCATGTGTCCCCTGTCACTGCTGGGAGGCTGACAGGCCACCCTGCCCACTGGAACACCTCCGAGGCTGGGTTTGGGGCAACAGTTGGGAGAGGGGGTTTAGGATCTGTAGCCCTGGGATTGAGGCTTTCCAAGAGCTCAGGAAAAAGGGCAGGGAAAGGGCATGTAGTGGTTGCCCATCTTCAAGGTAGCCCCATGAGTTGGACATTTCCATGGACTCCTCACTTGCCCCACAAGGCTGCATCGAAGGACGAGGGCTGGGAAAACCCTGGGTGAGGAGTCTCTAGTGGGGCTGAGGGGCTTTAGCTCAGCTCAGCCCAGCTCCCACCCAGGGAGCACAAGGTAGGAGGACACAAATCCCATCCTGAGTTGAGGTGTGGATCAGGGTCAGAGCTGATGGCAAAACAACTGATCACAGAATCCCAGATGGCTTTGGGTTGGAAGGGATCTTAAGGGTTACTGTGTTCCATCCCCTGCCATGGGCAGGGACACCTTCCACTATCCCAAGTTGCTCTAAGCCCTGTCCTACCTGGCCTTGGACACTTTCAGGGATGAGGCAGCCGCAGCTGCTCTGGGCAACCTCAGGCCCTCACAGGGAAAAATTTCTTCCCAATATTGGCCTGAAACATTGTTGGGGGAATATTTCCTTTTTCATTCCTGCTGGTGGGGAGGCTTTGGACAGCCCTGTGGGCCTCTCATGAGAGCCCTGGGTTCTCCCCACAGCACTGGCTGTACCGGGTCAGTGCTGACTCGCAGGGCTCTAGAGAGCCTGGAGCAGCATCCGAGTCCTGGGATAAGGACACGGGGGCGGGACAGGGCAGTAAGTCCACGGCTTGGCCACAGCCGCAGCCTGCGCTGGCCACCGCAATCCTTCGGCGCTCGCTGGGATGGCCCAGACAGGCCCTGGGCCGGACCGTGCGTCCCCAACACCCAAGGAGCGGCTGCAGCACTCTAACACTGGACACGATGTGTACTCAGGGTTAAAGCGACATGGCTGGGCACTTTAGGACCCAACCTTAGGTTCTCTAAAAAAAGAGAAAGAGACAAGTTTTTTAAATCCTCCATGTTAGAGAAAAGGCAGGTTTTTGGTACGGTTTCCTCCTCCTGCGTGATCCAGATGCACAGCTCTTTCGGCTCTAGCTACCCCCTGCAACGGGAACGCAGAGGTGAGCCAAAGTTGCCTGGAGCTGTGCTCGGCCCTGGCTGTGTCCCTGGCTACCCAGCACCTTGCTGCACCCAGAGCTGGGCACTGACCCTGGCTCAACCCGTGACAACTCGAGCAACCATTTCCTGTCTCTGGGATGGCATGGGGGGAGCCAAGGCGAGGGCTCAGCCCCTCCTTGCCCATGTCCCCGAGGGGCACCTAGCCCTGCCACAAATCCACCCCACTCAGCACCCAGTGGGTGCTGGCAAAACCGGCTGAGTTTGCAGCAGGCCTGGGGTCCCCAAAAGTACACGAGGCTGTGCAAGACTCCCCGTGAACTGCAGTGGTGGCTCCTGGCCACTGCTTCTGATTTTGCCATCAAGGTGTCCCCGCTCCTGCTGCGTTGCCACCCAGCGTCCCAGTTTGCTCAGCTTCCCATAGTAATTAGGGGAGCCAATTTAGCCCTTCTCCTGGGAATTTGGTGGCCCTTTCCTTCCTGAAAACCAGGAGCAGGATGATTTTTTGGGGCAAGCAGGGGCTGACCCCAGCGCTGCCTGGCTGCAGTTTGGAGTGGGGTGTTTTGCACTGCTCGTTTTGCTTCCGGAGTCCCCCACCCCCTCCCAAAGAAAGGAGAGAAAAAAGAAAGAGCGTTTACTTACCATGGGACTTACCCCGAAATTGGAGGCGGCAAAGCGGTCAGAGGCATTGGCATTGCTGGAGGAGGTGGTGTGGGCATAGTAGGCGTTGATGTTGGCCAGCAGGGTGCTCATCACGGCTGGCACCCCGGGGCACATGTACTTGGAGGAGAGGCAGGCAAAATGTCTAGGGAAAGAGGTGGGAGGTGAAGGCATAGGGCATGGGAAGAGATGCAGGGTTTGGGGTGCATGAATTACTGAATCCCAGAACATCCTGAGTTGGAAGGGACCCACAAGGATCATCAGTCTAACACCTGGCCCTGCACAGACACCCCAACAATCCCACCCTGGGCATCCCTGGGATCATGGAGCTCTGACAGCCTTGGGGCAGGGACCATTCCCTGGGGAGTCTGGGCAGTGCCCCAGCAGCCTCTGGGGGAAGAGCCTTTCCCTGAGATCCATCCCAAGCCTGACCCAGCTCCAGCCATTCCCTGGGCTCCTGTCCCTGTCCCAGAGCAGAGCTCAGCCCCTGCCCCTCCAGCTCCCCTCGGGAGGAGCTGCAGCCCCCGAGGAGTCTCCCCTCAGCTCCAGCTGAACAAGCCAAATGCCCTCAGCCGCTCCTCAAACCCTTCCCCAGCTCCATGTCCCTCCTTTGGACTCTCTCCAACACCTTTAGATCCTTTTGATACTGTGGTGCCCAAACTGGACACAGGACTTGAGACGAGGCTGTGCCAGAGTGCATTGGGAAGGGGAGGGATGGGTGCAAAGGCTTGGGGCAAAGTCTGTACCCATGGCAAGGAGGTGGGTGCCAATAGCAGCAGCAGAGGATGATGGGGACAGTGATTCCCCAAACCAGGGCTGGAGCAGCCCCTCTTAGCCAGGTGGGTGGCAGGGGACTTACGTCATGGCCTGGTAGATGGACTCCACCCCATAGCGCATGGCAAACTCGTCTACAATCTCCTGTGCTGTCTCATCAAAGTACACCTTCCAGGCATCATCCCCCTTGGCATCAGGGATCTTCACCACCCCGTTGTTTTGCAAATCCGTCACAAAGTGGAACAGGTTCTGGAAGTACAAATGAGTCCTGTCAGCTCCCCAGGGCTGGTAGTGGCAGAGTGGCACTGCTGAGGAGGATACCATGCCTCCTGTGCCCACCTGGGCTGCTCACCTCATGCAGGCAGGTGTACTGAACGTGGTAGGGAGCCACCTTCTCTTCGCCCTTGATCTCCACGCTGATGTGCAGCCGGATGGCTCCCGACACTGCTGACTTGTCTGTGCGCTTGTCTGCAGGGTGCAGGAAGAGGGACCAGGCGTGAGGCTTCCCTGGTGCAGCTCTGCTCACTGCCAGCCCCAAAGAGGGGCACAATACCCTGGACAGAGGGTCCATCAGGGCCAGGGCTGGGGGGACACCCAGCACTGCTCGCAGCCAAGGTGGAGTGCAGTGCCACCACGGCACTGCAGAGAGGGATTTGGCCACATTTCCAGCCACCAGAGATGTGGCCTCTCTGTGCATCAGTTTCCCCTCTGCAGAGGGCTGGTGCTCTAGAACCTCCTGGGCAAAGGGTTCTGAAAATTACCCTGGGAGAACACTTGATCTTCATGGCTTTTGAGATTAAATGTTTTAAATAGCAGGCCCAGCTGCAACAGCCTTCAGCCTATGCCTGGCAGCACACCCCCCCTGGAGCCCAGGGCTGGGGGTCACAGCCCGAGCAGGATGTGTCATCTCCCTGGAGCCCAGGGCAGGGTGTCCCAGGCTGTGATGGTTACCGAGGTTGTACCAGACGTCCATCTCCCCGCTCAGGGTCCGGACCTCGATGATGGTCTGGCCCAGGAAGTCGTCAGATTCCCTCTTGAAGCGCTGCTTGACACGGGACTTGATGTCATCATCCTCGTCCCACACACGGACCTTGATGCGGTCAGAGGAGTTATGGCACTCGCTGGGGAGGCAAGAAGGGGAAAACCCTGGGAGAAACCTTTCCAGCTACTCCCTATCACTGCTTCTCTAAACCAAATGGACCATCCCAGCATGGGACAGAAACTGAGGAAGAGAGCAGATGTGGGGGCACCAACCCTCCCGGTGGGGTTTATGCCACACTCAGGCAGTGCCAACATGGCCTGGACCAGCTTCTGAAGTCACACCCTCCATGGCACAAAACAGCACCCCAGGGGACCCCAGCACATCCTTCCACCCTCAGTGGGGGCAGGATGAGGCCCAGCTGGCTCCCCCCACCCTACAGGGACATGCCAACAGCCAGCAGACCCCAGCATGACCACTAGTGGACAGGGAAGGGAACAGGGAGACCGGAGGTGAACTTACAAATGGAAATTCTCCTCCCAGACTGGGTTGAGATTGCCATAGATAGTCTTAGTCCTTTTTTTGGTCTTTCCAACCTGGACAGTGACATAGGGGTCACTGGAACCTGTCTTATCCTTTGCTTGAAGACCCTGGGCACAAACCACTGCAGCACAGCACAGCACAGCACAAGCATAGCGCAGCAGAGAGAACAGAGAGAGGTCAGTGCCACAGCCACACCAAGACCCCCAAAACAGGCACCTGTGTCACCCCAGGGGCTGAAGCTGCCTGGCAGGATGAGGGGTTGGGCAATGGAGACATCCCTATAGTCCCCAAGGCTGAAGGTGACAAGTGCCTACCTGTGATGCTGATCTTGGCTGACCATTTGGAGGTGCCATCCAGGACACTCTGCTTGACCGCCTTCATCTGCTGCGTGTGCGTGGTCTTGTTGACCCCAAACACCTCCTGGATCAGCTCAAATATCTCTGGTTTGTTGCGCTCCCCGGATCTTCATGCGGTCCTTGAGCACCATGATGATGTTCTGGGTCCGGTCCTCTGCTCCATGCTTGGAGCTCTTTTCTGCTGCCCCTGGGAGAGGACAGGCATGGTGAGATGGGGCAGGGGGCTGGTAGTACCCAGGAATGAGACAAGAGCTCTCTCAGGTGGGTGTACTGGGCTTGGGGAGAGGACAGGAGGGACCAGGGGAGGTTTAGGTTGAATATTAGGGGAAAACAGCACTTCCCCAAAAGTGCTGTCCAGCCCTGGCACAGGCTGCTCGGGGCAGATGGAGTTATGGCACCTGGAAGTGTTCAAAATACACACAGCTTAAGTAGGTGTATGGCACTTAAGGACATTGTTTAGTGGCGACCATAATGGTGCTGAGTTGATAGCTGGACCTGATAAATTTAAAGGTCTTTTCTGGCCTTAACAATTCCATGATTCTGTGATTCCATGCATTAATTAATTCAAACCTGGAAGGATTTACACCCTGCCCAGAACAAGTCTGCCCTGCCCACCACTTCGCCCATGCCCAAGTCAGGAGCAGAACTCTCCTGGGCTGCTCCCTCCTCCCTCTCCAAAGCAAGAAGGGCTGTGGGCCCCAGGTCCTTACTCTGCAGGCAGTCGGCATTGAGCAGATCCTGGCACTTCTCATGGCACTTGACGCCGCACTCGGCGCAGCGCATGCCCTGCCGGGCGATGCCCCACAGCAGCCCCTCACACTCGTAGCAGTACGTGGGAGTGGTGGCCGTCCACACCTCGAAGTTGTGGGGTGTCGTGCAGGAGATGGGGTACACTAAGGCTTGCAGGGTCTTCTTGTAAACATGGTTTTTCTGAGCAGGGACAGGGTAGAGAGGGGGAGAAACGCTGAAGCAGGGCAGAGGACGGCACTTGGGGACACGGTTTAATGGTGGTGGTGATGGGTTGACAGTTGGACTTGATGACCTTATAGGTCCGTTCCAACCTCAATGATCTCATGATTCTAATCCCAAGTGCAGCCATGAGCATCCTGGATGTTCTGGCATTGCCAGAGGATACTGGTGGGGCACGGACTCTGCATCTCCACTGTGGGCCTGGCCCCCAAAACTCAGTTTCCCTCTCCCAACCACCCTAACCTAGCCCACCCCAGCACCTACCAGCTCCTCATTGTTCAAGGTGCTCGAGGCCAGTGCGGATGTGATTCCCGCTTTCCTGGACTGGACCAGGGACTGTGGAAAAGAAAGAGAGTTCCCAGATCCAGCAGAGTATGGGATGTCCCTCCACTCCCAGTGGTTGTGAAACATCCAGGACAGACCCTGATGCCAGATGGGGAGGGGTCCTGGCTGCATGGCGGGCAGTGGAACAGCCCAGCCACCATTATGCAGTGGGATGGGAACCAGTTCAGCAGCCTGTGGCATTTCCAGTTCAGCTCCAGTGAGGCAGAGCCTCTCAATGTCTGAGACCCCTGGGGAGACGGGGTGGGGGGCACTTACCATGGCCTGTGGGCAGCCAGGGCAGGCGAGGGAGAATAAAAAGACATTAGTGCAAATTCTTCCCAGGAGAGCCCCTTCCCTGCCAGAACCAGTGGGAATTGGGGCAACACCCCCTCATCCAGCACTGAGCAGTCCCTGGTGGCGGGGAACTGTGTCCCCAAGCCACAGCACTGGCTGCAGCCTGCAAATCCCAGCAGGGACAGGCAGCAGCCCTCCCAAACCCCACACATTGCCCACCCCATCACCCCCACCCCCAAACACCAACACAGCACAGTGCAGAAGCATCAGCGGCTGCCCAAGAGGGCTGGGGGTGGGGGCACCGGGTTGGGGGCAGCAAGGGGGGTAGGGGAATGGGGGGGACACGGGTTGGGAACAGGAGGGTGGCATCCCAGGGAGGGCACACAGTGGAGCTCACAAGGTGTAAAGAGAGGGGAAGGAGAGGAAGGGCACCTAATTCTGGGGGCAAAGGGTGTCTGGTTTCCAAAATTACTGTCTCCTGTCATCAGGGCCGGCAGGGGAACAGCAGAGTGACCCTGTGCAGTAGAGCCCAGGGGTTGGAGGGGACCCCATCATGGGGAGCCCATACATGGGGGGTCCCCAGCCCCACACACTGGGACAGTTGGGTCTGGGCAACTTGGAAAAGCCACTGCCAACCCTCCCCTGGTACAGAGGGTCTGTCTGTCCAGCACCAGTGCAGTCCATGCTGCAGGGACCTATGGCAGCTGGGACAGGAAGGGACTAGGCACACAGCACCAGTTAAAAAATGGGAAACCAGATACAGCCCCGGGAAGCCTCAGGCTGATGCTTGGTGTAGGGACCAGAGCTCCGTTAAAGAGAAGCACCCTCGGGTAGGGAGGGCCCAGCTCCCCACTGCAAGGAGGGCCAGGAGCCCCCCAGAGCAGTGTGGGACACCCCGCCCCCCTCTGGCAGGCCTGGGGGGGCTGAGGGCTGGCCAGCAGCCCCCAAGGGTGCTGTCTCTTTAACCCCTCGCACCACGCTCACCAGATCGCTGACTAGAGGGAGAGATTTGCGTCCAGGCTTAATGTCGGGCATGCTGTTAATGCAGCGCAGAAACCTTACAGCCGCCCCCTGCCGTGGGGAAGGCCCAGCCAGGCCACAGGAAAGAAAACAGAGAACACAAGCCATGTTAGAGGCAGCTGGGGAGTGGGACACGGGCGGCGCAGTCCAGTGGGGCGCAGCAGGAGCGAAGCCGGCAGCTGTGGGGGGGTGCCTTGGGAGGAACCTCACCAAATCGCTAACTAGGGGGATGGGCTTTCGCTTGCGAATGTCCGGCATGCTGTCTATAATGATCAGCCCGCCACCAGGCCTGCAAGAGAGAGGAGAGTCAGCGGGGAAGGGAAACTGAGGCAGGAAGGGGCTTCCTGTCATTGCTCCATGGTCACTCAGCACTTCACAGAAGCACAGAATGGCTTGGGTTAGGAGGAACCTTAAAGCTCACATCTCATTCCACCCCCTGCCATGGGCAGGGACACCTTCCACTAGATCAGGTTGCCAACCTGGCCTTGGACACTTCCAAGGATGGGAAGCCATAGCTGGTCTGGGCAACCTGCGCCAGGGCTTTACGACCTTCACAGGAAAGGATTTCTTCCTAATATCTAGGACTTTGTGGATAGGACTGCAAAGCAACCCCCATGTGGCCTGGGACCCACCCATGGGATCCCCATCCCCATCCCCACCACCACCCCTGCCAGGGCAGGGATCACTGAACTGAAAACTGGTGGGAAGGGGATTTCAACAAAAACTGATTTTTCCACATGTGGAGCATGACAGTGAAACCCAGGAGAAAAACTGCCCATTCGGCTTAGTCAGCTTTGGCTTTGCAGCATGAGGCTGGAGAGCTGGGGTTCCCTCTGGGACCCCGAAGGGGAGCACAGAGCAGGTGAGCCTCCAGTTCTGCTGCAAGAGAACCCAAGGCAGGAATGGCTCCTCACAGCCCTGTCAGAAAGAAATCCCTGGAGTGATCTGAGGGCTCTCAGGCAACCTACCAGGTTCTGCCCAGGTCCATGGCAGAGCTGTCTGTGAGGGCAAGACAGGACTGAGACCTCCACCCCATCCAGGTGAGAGGCTCAGGATTCACCATGGCACCACTCTATGAGGGAAGCAGGAGTTGCCACCCCAACTCAGTCCCACCCCAACTCACCTCCCCTCTCTCCCCCTCAACAGCAGCTCTTGGGGACACACAGCAGCGTCATCCCTGCTGACTCCTCCAAAAGCACTGACCAGCCCCAAACTTCAGCCTCAATATCTGGCCTTCCTGCATGCCCACAGCTCAGCAACCCTTCCCCACACAAGCCCACTGCTGAGCTCATTAATCACATCCTAATGCGGAGGGGGCTGAGATCCCAGGGGGCAGAGTGTACCCAGCTTCCCCTTGTACTCACCCGCCTTTGAACCACAGAGATTTTTCTCCATCACCTTCCCCACGGGCCTGGAAAATAAGGGACAGTGTCAGGGCACAGCAGGAGCCACAAGCATGGGGACAGTTCCCCCAGGGCAGTGAGTGCCCACAGCACTGGGGGAGCATAGAAGAATGAGCAGGATGGGCAGAGGAAATGTGTGTTCCAAAACCAAGGGGGCTGTGCCCAGCATAGAGCTGGCACTGAAAGTATCTTCAGGAGGCTGACCTGTGTGAGGTAGGTAGGTTTCAGCAGAGGGGCTGAGGCTGGCAAAATAGGGGGGATGGCTACACCATGCTAAAATTGGGGGTTTGGGGGAATGGAGAAGCATCATAAAGGCTCAGCAGGTCCTCAGGGACCCACAGCAGTCGGAGAGAAGTGCAGGGCAAAAAGCCAGAACACATGGAAGAGGGTGTGTGTGCAGGGGTCATCCAGCAGTGCCACCTCCCCCGAAGGGAGGGGATTATTTTGGGGGAGAAGGGAGGAGAGAGACCATTCCCTCTCTCCTTCATGGGCAATCCCTGCACACACACACACACACACACACACAGACAGGGAAGGCACACACGTGGCTGGCAGGCTCCAGATGGACATGCTTACCTGCAGGCAGGCTACACCCCTTCCCTGCAGGAAGGGGAGACGCGGGTGCAAGAGCCATGGTGGTGGACAACTGAAAAGAGAAGCGGTGGGGAGGGGGATCGAGAGCCCGGGGAGCGAATCCAGAGCCAAAACAAAAAGAAAAGATGGAGGATGGAGTCTAAAAACAAAACAAAATATTGTCAACTCAACAGAGGCGAGGGGGTGGGGGGCTCGCACCAGCACACGCATGCAGCACACACCGGGGGTCCTCAGCACTCCTGGCTCCTATGGGGCATCTCACTTGGTGGGAATGGGGTTGTGGGGCAACATTGTTGGTACCCCCAGGTCAGAATGGGTCTGTGGATGTCCCTGGAAGCTGCCCAGGTGTGGGAAGGGGCTGTGCCCCCAGCCCGGGGCTGTGCCCCCAGCCCGGGGCTGCAGCAGTGGCCAGGGGGGTCCTCACCTCCTGCAGCTGCATGCAGACCTTGTTGAAGGCTCTCAGCCAGTTGGCTTTGGCTCGTGCTTTAGGGTCCTGCACCTCCTCTTCTGCCGGCTCCCTGCAAGCACACACACCCTCTGTCACCTCCCAGCACAGCACCAGGGAGGGGGCAGCAGCCCCCACACCCCCAGCAGCTCTGACGCTGCGATTTGGGGATCCTGATGGGCCTTGAGACAGCGTGGCCATGGCAAAACCCCCTCTTGGTACCAGGAAGGACCTGAAAGGGCAGCAGGTCCCGCTGCAAAGGGCAGCACAGTCAGGGCAGAGCACTGGGGAGAAGCCAGGAGCTTGCCCTCCCTCGGGAGATCCTACCCTGAGGGGTAGACCGAAGTGATATGCAGGGGACAGTGGGTGACACAAGCATTTGCCCTGCCATAAATACCCTTTGCCCCACCATCTCTCCAGCACAAGGTCCTCTGGCCACTTCCCACCACAACTCCCTGGCGTGAAGAGCATCCAACACCCCTGTGGCTCCAAGCCCAGGGAAAACTGTCTGCCTGGACATGCTGAGTGTTGTCGGTTTTTTCCCTCCTCTCCTACAAAATGAGGACATGAAGGAAAAGAAAAAATCCTCCAAACATATCAGCAAGAGGCTGGTGTAACGTGACACAGGAGAGGGGAGTCCAGAACCACTCTGGGGAGGCCATGGGGTGCTCAGATAAACCTGCCCCAACCTGGGGGGCCTTGTCTGTGCTAATCTGGGATTCTCTGTGCTAACCTGGGGTCCTCCGCATTAACCTGTGGTTCTCAGCACTGATCCACAGTTTCCAGTGCTACTCTGGGGTCCCCAAAGCTAATTTGGGATCGTCGGTGCTAATCTGAGACCCCCAGCACTAATCTGGGGGTCCCAACACAATCTGGGGTTCCCAGCACAATCCATGGTCCCCAAATCTCAGCACAGGACCCCCCAGGCCCCCTGCCCAGTGGGCACTGCAAGCAGACATGACCTGAGGACCCCAGGCTCCTGCAAGGTCTTGGGCCTAAATATCCATTTGTTTAATAACCAGCTCATTATACATTGTTTTAAATTACAGATTCCCCATTCCTGGTCTATAATTTAAACTAAATAAAAGGCTGGAAAAGCCTGTCAATGTTCACCTCTGCACAGAGGAGTAACACTCGGTGAAAATGGAAATGGTCAATAATGGTATTTGAATAATCTGTCCCTAATATATGAATTATTCACATGCTCCATCAGGAACCTGACCACCAGTTAATTCACCTGAACAGCACAGGAGCTCATGGATGAGATTTTACTAGGCCTAGGGAGAGGATTGACTCCTGTAAAGGAAATCTTCTCTGACCAAGCTCCATCCAGGGTGCCAAGAGCTTGAGCCAGAGGAGAGAATTCGCAGCCCCAAGATCCCACTTCCCCCAGCCCCAGGTTTGTCCCAGGTTATAAACCTGCAGCCCTGCAGCCCCAGCAGCTTCTTGAACACCTTGAACGTTGCTTAGCACAGGGGGTGGCTAGGCCAGGGCAGCGTGCCCAGGGGGCTGTCTCTTGCCTGGGTAGCACAAGGTGGGCTTCCCCCAGCTCGATGGCTCAGGCACCTGGAAAAGCTCCAGACACAGCAGAAGGTCCCTGGTCCTGCGCCAAGCACCAGCACCATTCCTGAGCCACCTCCTGAGCATCCTCAGTGCCTCCAGGCACGATGCCATCCCAGGGACACAGTAGGTCAGTTCCCCCTCCTACCTCTCAGCCGGTTTTGCGGGCTCAGTCTCTGGGGCTGTCTCTTGCACAGGAACTTCCTCCTCCGCCTGCTGGGCCTGGAGGACCTCAGGGGCTTCCTGGGGGGCAGAGGTGTCCTTCTCCTCCTTCCTCTCCTCTTTCCTCTCCTCCTTCCTTTCCTGCTGCTGAGGCTTCTGCTGTGGGACCAGCTGGGGTTGTTGCTGCTGCTGCTGCTGCTGCTGCTGCTGTTGCTGCTGCTGCTGCTGCTGCTGTTGCTGCTGTTGTGCGACTTGTTGCTGTTGCTGCTGTGGGGGAGGTTTTTGTGGTGGTGGTGGGTATGTTTCATACTCGGGGGGTTCATAGGTGTCCTGCTCCCGCAGTTCCTCTTCCTCCTCCTCCAGCTCCTCCTCCTTGGGGTAGCCTTCTTCAGTCTCACTATAGTCCTCAATGAATTCTTCCTCCTCCTCCTCCTCCAGGTAGAGATCATCATCATCCTCCTCCTCCCAGCGCGGCGAGTCCTTGCGGTAGCTGACAGAGCTGTGGCAGGAATGGTAGGAGTCCCCGTCCCTCTCGTCCAGCTCCGAGTCCCTCAGGCTCTCATTCTCGAAGTCCTCACTCAGCTGGGAGCTGCCCTGGCTCAGCTCGGCCGACGAGGCATAGCGACTGCTCCCTGTGGGGCTGAGGGGTGAGGGGACACAAGGACAGGGCTCCCGTGGGTCTGTGTCACCCCAGGCAGAGCCCCAGAGCCCCACAGCAGGGGCGGGAGGATGTACGGCTCACACTGGGAGCATTGGGCTCCTTGTCCTGGGAGCTGAAGGCACAGAACCAGGAGACTCCATGGGCTGGAACCAGCCCCTCAAGCTGGGGCACTCACAGGGTCTGACCTCCCTGCCTGTGCCTGGGCTAAAAGTGGGGGTGGGGGAGACTGTGTCTGTCCCTTCAGCTCACCCCAGCCAGGGATGGTGGCAGCAGCACCCCCAGCCAAATCCTGACTCCTGTTGCTGCCAGACACCCTGTCCTGCCCCCGACACACAGATCGGTCACACAACCTCAACCCTGACATCCCAGTGCTCCCTGCAGCCTTCCCAGGCACTCTGGCCCCAGGACACCCCCTCAACCCCCTCACTCCTCTTAATACCATCCCTACCCAGGGGTCCCCTCTCCACTCTTCCTGCCAGGCCAGATCCCTTCCCCCACCCTGTCTGCCACCCCTGGCCCTTCCAGCCCCCTCCTCTCACAGCTTCCTGAACAGGGGGGCCCACAGGGGTCCCTGTGCCCCAGGAGGCTGCCAGGGATAGGGCAGCTCCACGGCTCCATGGGGACAGGCTGACAGAAGCAGACATGCAGACAGGACAGGGACATGCCGAGGAAGAGGCCGACACCACATCTCCAGCACTGGCAGCCAGGGCTCAGGGGCTGTGTGACGGGACAAGGATGAGGGGACGGGATGGGCAGAGCCCAGAGTGGCTGAGCCAGGCTGTGGGAAGCCAGGGGACACCACAGGGAAGAGAGTGCTGGGGGATGCACAAGCTGGTCCCAGCTGGGAGGGGTACTGGCATCATCCAGGTACCTTGAAAAGGAGAACTTGGGGCACAGGGATGTAGGAGACACGTCTCATGCCTGGAAACCCCACACCTCCCCATCCTGATTCTGGACAGAGCTGGGAAAAGGGCCCTTGGCACATCGCAGGATCCCAAATCACTGCATGAGGCTTTTGCCCAGACAGGCACTCCCTGGCAGGTGAAGAGGAACAGGGGGTGGCATTTGAGTCACGGAGGACCCAGTCCCACACCCGCTGGCGTGACAAGGAACGAGCAGCAGTGCTGCCAGATAGTCAAAATGCCAGAGAGCAGGACCAGGACACTAGGACATTGCCCCACGAACTGGGGTGCAGCAGCAAGAGGGAACACCACGGGGCTTGGGGGGACACCTGGAGCATCCCAATGCTGTCCCTGTACAAGGCCGATCTGGGGCGGGGAGGGTGGCACAAGGCCGCCCTTGCCAGGACTGGTGTTGGCCTCACCATGGCTGCAAGGACCGACCACAGCACTCTGCGACGGCACACGGCACACGGCACAGGCAGTGACCCACCTATCCGATAGGTCTAGGGACCGCCTGCTCTCAAGGGAAGGCTGGCGGCTGGTCCGCCTGCTCGATTCAGAACCGGACTCAGCGTCGCTGCGTCCGTTTGCGGCAGAATCTACGCTACCATAGCGTCTGCCAGGGAGGAGAGGAACATGGTCAGTGAGGTCCCAGGTGCCACACCACCGCCACCCGCCACCCCCTGCTGCCACAGGGACACCGGCAGGGAGGCTCTGTCCACCTGGATGGGGCTGGCACTTTGGGCTGGGCTCTGCTATAATCATGAGAACAGTGCACCAGGCATGTGTCCCTGCCACATCTGCATCTCCAGCCAGCCAACACCCCATTGCCCAGCTCCCAGCAGGGATAGGCAGGGGTGGGGAGCCCCAAACCCAGCATGGACAGAGGAGGGCAGTGACCCAACAGAGTTTGAAAACTTCCCAATGAGAAGGAAAGGCTTGGATGGGGCCAGCACCACCCCACTCTTCTGCACCTCAGCATCCTTCCCTCTGTCACCCACCACCCTGGGAGTGCCATCCCTGGCATCACCCTGGGGACCTGCTGGCCTCTGTCACCTGTGGGGGAGGTTGAGAGAGTGGGTCCTGGGGTGAGCTGGCTGTGGCCACACTACCTGATGGGAGCCTGGTCCGAGTAGTCCATCTCGTAGCTCTGCATGGAGTCGGTGTAGGAGTCGCGAGAGCTCTGCTGCTGGTGCCTCATGGGGTACTGGTGCACAGAGGCGTTGGGCTGGGACGTGGTGTAGTAGGGTGGGGGGATGCTGTTGCTGGTCTCGCTGCGGTAGTCACTGTCCCGGTCGTCCACAGTACTGTCGGGGTCATCGTCTGCAAGGGGTCACAGTGAGCAGGGCAGGAGATGGCCCAAATCTGCCCCCTACCCTGCACAGATCTGTTAGTGCCACCACTGTCTCCCCACCGCTGTGGCACCATGCTGGGGAGGTGGGCCCAGGGCAGGGTGAGGAGCGAGCTGACATGTTCTCAGCACAGGAAGGGTTTGGGGAGGACAAGGGGAAGGCAGAAGGGAAATTTGGGACATACAGAAGGAGGAAGAGGACAGGGGGAGGGGACCCTCCCTCTGCCCCACCAATGTCCCACCACAGAGGCAAAGCCCGAGCTGCTCATTGTCACTGGAACAACCCAAGCACACAGAGCCCCATGGTGCCATGTCCCCACCAGCTGATGGGGACAGCCCTGCCCTGGACAGGGCACTTGGTGATACTGTCCTCATCTAGCACAGAGTCACAGCATGAGACCGCAGGCTTGACCCAAGCTCCAGGCCCTCTGAGCCCTGGGCCAGGCAAAGAGGGATGTGATGGGGACCCCCAGGCTGGGAAGAGAGGAGGGGGCAGGATACTTACTCTGCTGTTCTCCCCAGCCAAAATAATTCCAGTTGCCTACAAAGAAAGGGGCAGAGACAATAAAGATGGAGGCAGCTGGCTGGGAGGAACCAGTACCTCCCCAGAGGGTACACTGGGTTGGGGACACTGCCCTGGAGACAGCATCCAGGAAGGGGCACATTGGCACTGGGACAGTGCCCAGGTCTGAACATGGTGACACAAAGCTGGACTGGAGACAGTGCCTGGGGTGGTTGTGGTGTCACTGACCCAGGCTGGGAACAGTGCTACGGCCAGGGATGGTAGCACTGACAGGGGACAGCATCTGGGGTTGGGCAGAGTGGCACTGAAACATGCATGGCCCTCGGGTGGTTACAGAAAGGGAAACTGAGGCATGTGTTGGGACAAACTGAGTTGCCACCCCAATTCCACTCCCCAGCAGCCCCCATCACCAATCTTGCTGACCCTTGCCCCAGGGGGACCGTCCTCACCAGCCCCACTGCCCCTATGCCCTGTTCCCTTCACCCAAGGGAAGGCTCACCCACTGTGGAGCAGGGAGACAGCAAAGAAACACCGGCAAACATAGGAAGGAAGACGTGGGAATGGGGATGGAGACAGGGTATGGGGTGAAGTTGAGCCCCAGTTGGGGTGGGGTCCAATGCCCCAAAGCAGATGTGCAGCCCACCCCTTAAAATTCCTTAGTATGGGAGTGGGGAGAAAGGATGCTGTGGGGGTCCCACAGCAGGGCAGGGACAGGCCAGCACTTACAGCACTGTGAGCCATGCACGGGCAGAGGCTTTTCTTGCTCCTCCTGGAAGGCATACTGGGGAGAGAGGGGCTGGTGAGGGCTCCTGCTGGCAGCACTGCCCCTTCCCCCTCGCCCCAGGTCTGGCTGCACTCACATCATCCTGGTCCCGCATCGCGTTGAGCTGCTCCAGTTTCTTGGCCCAGTACCTGGCCTCCTCCTCAGGGATATCTGCAAGGGTGAAGACCCCAGTTGGTGCAGAGACACCCCCCACACCAAAACAGCCCCCAAGCTTTTGCATCAGAACCTCAGCCCCCACTCCAAGGCTGATGAGCATCCCTGGGGCCAGGGGCAAGGAAGGACACAGCCCAGACCTGGGGGGCCGGAGATGGGGTACCCACCGAGCGGCAGCTCAAAGCGGGTGTCAAGGAGGATGCGGTGGAAAGTCGGATCCTTGGTGCCCGAAATCTCATTGTCAGTCATGATGACCTGGGAGTCGAGTGTGAGCCATTCTCCAGGGCCCTCCTGCAGGGTAGAAATGGGATGAGGAGAGCCCCCAACACCCCTTTCCCAGCTCCACAACCCCAGCACACAGGGTCTCGCCCCAAGCAGGATGGGGAAGGCTCTGCCTGACCCAAAGGACAGTTGGGGGTGGCACATGTCCCTTGGGGCTCAGCAGGGAGATGGCTGTGCCTGGCTCCCTACCTCATTGGACTGCCGGATGTTCCGGAGGGGGATCCACACTGTGCCCACCATGGTGTCCCAGATGAGCCCCTTGTTCCACACCTCCACTGTCAGGCCCAGGTCCAGCCGGTTGATCTCACTGGGGACAGGAAAGGTATCAGGTTACTCCCCCCAACAGGTTAACCCTCCTCAGGTTTCCCCTTCTCAGCAGCCCCCTGGGACCACCCCAGCTTCTACCTGACCCCACCACCCCAGGACTCAGATGAGCCCCCAGATCTAGGGTCAGAGCAGTGGGGGACTCACTGTGTAATTTTGGGGGCTAGGGGGAGCAGCAGGAATGGGGAAGCTCAGGGAAACCCTTGAACACTCACAACATGAAGTCCTGCTCCCAGGAGGGCAGGTTGCCCCGCACCGCGATGGTCGTGCTCTTGACATTCTGCACCTTCAGGGTCACGTAGGTGTTAAATTTCTCTGTGGGAACAAGCAGAGAGTGAAGTGACCCCCAGTGTGCCCCCACCCCCCGACACCACCCTCTGCCACCCCCCCACACACTTCTCTCAGTACCCCAGCCCCAGGAGGCATCCCACCTCTGCCAGGGCTGGTAGGATGTGAGCTCCATGCTCCTGTCCAGGGCACCCCCGTCTGTCGGTGTGTGTCCCCCCAACTTGTCAAATGGTGCCTCCAGAGCTGAGGGTCTCCTCTACCCTCATCCCTAACCCCTCCTCTGGCCCTACCACATCCAACCAGCCCAAGAGCCCCCCACCCTCTCCCCCTAGGTGGGCAGGCAAGCGGGGTCTCACTTACCTTGGGGCCCGTCGTACTTGGCCTTTTTAACTGTGGGGACAAAGGGAGGGAAGAGAATCACGCTGAGACCCCGGAGGCGGGGATTGGGGACCCCCACCAGAATGTCAAGGGGATGGGAGGACCCCAGTCCTGGCTGCCCCCCACACCGCCCCCCCAGCTGCCATGTGGGGAAAGTGTTGAGATCCCCAATGACACGTGAGGGTGGGGGATCAGACATGAGCTAGAGGTGGGCATCAGAAGGGAGCAAAGGCCCCCCCAAAAAACCTGCTACTCTGGGACAGCTTGCAACCCCAAATGACCAGCCTTGCTCTGTTGAGGGAGTGCTACTTCCCTCCCACCCCACACTTTTGAATTGGGATTTATTTGGAGAAACAGATGATGTTACCATCCACACCTGGAAAGAAAACTTGTGGTCTGGGGGCCCTGTCCCCCACTCCAGTCCCAGCTCGGGGGGCACCAGCCCAGCAGCACCAGGGTTAAGGCTTTCCCAAACCACTGACCTGGATTTCCCAGGGGAAACCTGGTGGGTCAGGAGGCTGTAATTCTCCCTGCCCAAAAACAGCCCTAGGGGTGGTGGAGATACACCCCCAAAATCCCATACAGCCCCAAAACGCCCCCACTGCACCCCAGCCATGTCTCCCTCCGGGGGGGCACCATGGGGCTCATTCTCATCCTGCCCCTTGGGGTGTGCAACGGAGGCTCCAATCTTGCTCAGCACCATGGGAACCCTGCCCCCCACCCCCCGATACTGGCTGACCTCCCCAGCTTCACCCAATTGGGTGGGTGTCGGTCCTCAGGTTTTGGCTGTAGTGGGGGGGGCAAATGGAGCTGAGCACAGCCAAGCAGCAACACTGCCAATGGCAGGGGATGGAGGGGGACGAGGGGTGTCCTCGGGGCTGCCAGGAGGGGACCAGGCAGGGAGGGAATGACACAGCACCCGGAGAACGGTTAAATGACGCCGGTGCCAGCGGGTGCAGGACCAACGTGACCGAGGAGGGATGAAAATAGCCCTGCCGACATCAAAGGTAATTTGATTTCGGAGACGTGTCACTCGCCAGCCGCTTATCACCCGCCACCAGCGCTGGAGGGGACGCGGGGCTGCCGCCAGCGCCACGTGCCTGGCCGGGCTGGGAGGAGGCCACATGGCACCAGCAGCCTCGGGGAAACTGAGGCAGGGGGAATCATCACCTCGGAAAAGAACTGGGGACCCTTTGGCTCGACTGCCTGCCCTGTGCCACCGAGAGGGTGACACATTGGGTGGCTTTTTGCCCAAAGGAAGGTCACCAGCCACGTCACTGGCAGCCATGTTCCCAGGGAATCATAAGGCTCCAGGAGCTGCAGCTTCACTCAGGGATGGGGGATTCACACATGGGGGATTGGCAGAAGGCTCCGGGATTCCCCGGAGATCCCCGGGATCTCGACTGACACCAGGTTGAGAGCCTGGAGACTGTCTGGGAATGGCTGGCATCACTGTGTGTAATAATTATGTAAATTCAATATAATGTATTTTTACATTATATTATACATATTATATATTTATATTATTCTATTCTAATAGAGTATTTGGAACCAGAACCTGCCTGTGGCTGACAGGGATCCCCTTCCCCCGGGCTCAGGGGCACCCACTACTCTTTACCAGCTGCTGCTTCCAAAAAGGAACGGGAAAGCAGAGGAAGGAAAAGCTCCAAAAATACCCGAGGTGACAGGAACAAACAATTACCCAGGGAACACGTGGCTTTCCTGGCTGTCATCTCCTGCCAGGGAGAAGTCCTGCTGTCACCATCTGCGGGATGTGCTGCCCTCCCACCCATCAAAGGGTCTCCAAAGCTGGTACAGGGGATGTGCACGCTGGAGTGCCACCCTGGGGCTTAACTCAACATGAGTTCCCAAGAAGGGAACTATGGACAGTGTGACACCTATGTGACACCAACAAGCTGGGTGCTTCCCAGGCTGGGGTAATTTGGCTCCTTTCAGGGAACATTGACCAGCTGGAGAAACTGAGGCAGCTGACAGGGATTGGACTGGCAATGGCATGAAAACCAGGCTGGGCTGTTGGCATCCCACAACAGGCCTGTCTGTCTACCTCTCTGCCCACCCACACATCCCTCTGTCCATCAATCCTGCTGTCTGTCCATTTACCTGTCTGTTCATCCACCCATCTGTCATCCATCTTCCTGTCCGTCCATCCACCCATTGCTCAGTCCATCCACCCGCCCCACTGTCCACTTACCTGTCTCTCCATTCACCCATCCATCTGTGCATTCATCCATTCACCTGTCTGTCCATCCACCCACCCCACCATATGTCCATCTCCTGCGTGTCCACCCCCTCTGTCCATCCATTTACCTGTCTCTACACCCCCTCCCCTATCTGTTCATCCACCCACGCCTCTGCCCATCTGCCCCACTATCTGTCCACTTACCAGTCTCTCCACACACCCATCCCTGTGTCCATCCACCCATACATCTATCTGCCCATCCCTCTGTCTGTCCTTCATCCAACCCTCTGTCCATCCCTCCATGCACCCCTCTGTCCATCCCTCCGTCTGTCCATCCAGTCACCCCTGTCTGTCCTTCATCCACCCCTCTGTCCATCCTTCCATCTGTCCATCCTTCCATCCACCCCTCTGTCCACCCTCTCCCTCCATCCCTCCACCCCCTGTCAGTCCATCCACCCACCCCTCAGCCTCTGTGCTCACGTCTCCCGTCCCCTCCACCCATCTGTCTCTCCGTCTCTCCATCTGTCTCTCCGGATGCCCATCCGCCCGCCTGTCCATCTGTCTGTCTGCCTCACACCACTCTAGACACCTCCTCCTGTCCCTGCTCACCCCACACTCCCAGGTCACTCCAGTGCCAGTCACCCAGGGACACCCCCTCGCACGAAGCCCCCGGGGGCTGCATGAGGCCACAACCCCCAGGAGGGGCAGGGAAAGCCTGGAGGAGGCTCTGGGGTGGCACCCCCGCCCCCAGGACCCCCAAAATAGCATAAGAAGCGTGACCAGCGAGTGGTGACGGGGCAGTGGGGGAAGTCTGAACCCACTCAGAGCTGTTTCTCACCAGCCACCCCCGGCGCCACTGAGGATGTCACCACATGCAACAGACCTTTAAGTGGGAGTAAAGAGGCCCCTCCCCTGCTGCCAGAGGAGGGTACCCCAAATCTGGGGCTGGCTGAGGGGCATACAGAGGCACACCAGCTGTGGCACTGCCGTGGGAGAGGGGGCTGTGACACCACCTACAGGACAAGGACATGTCAGGGAGTGGGAGGGGGCACAGCCCCCATCCTGATGAGCTCAGGCAGCAGTGGGGGAGCCCCATTTTCCTCCAGATTTTGCCTGGGGTAGGGGAATCCCAGACACCCTATGGCCCACCTTGTCCCAGCTGTCACTTTGCCACCTCCATCCTGTGACCCCAAGACACATAAGCACTATCCCGTCTCCATCAGGATGTCATAGGGCCTTGGGAAGGGGGTAAAGGGATCCCTTCCCAACTTCTGCCCCCCCTTATTAAGCATTCAACCCAGAACGACCAGTGAGGCTGAGGCCAAGCCTGCAGGACTCATCTGCGCACTGAGTTGGGCAGGGCTCAGTGTGCTGGGTGCAGGGACCCCCTACCTGTGCGCTCCCCCAGTGCCTCCCACTATGGGGTGACCAGCACCCCTAGCCAGGCCCACACCAGCATCAGACCCCCAGGCTTCTACCCTGACTCCCCCAGCTGCCCTGACTCCCACTAGCATCACCATGCCCAAGTGGGCAACACCTGCAGGGGTATAGGGGGCTGCAGGAGGTGGGGTGTAATTTTAGGGGGACATTTAGGGACTCACAGAGGGAAGTGGGGAGAGATTGTGGGATTTGGGGTGCATGGGGACTGTTTGGTGTAGTGAGAATGTAGAGGTATATAGATGGGGGTAGATGATGTTTGGGAGTGGGGGGATTTTTGGGGTCAGGGGTGCTTGAGGATGTAATTGGGGGGTGGGGATAGATGTGGGGTGTTGGGGGTACATATGGGGTGGTTTTGGTAAGGGAGTGTTTCGGAATGCAGGGGATTATGACTGCAGGATGAGGGTGCCTGAGGATAGGGGTGGGGTCCTGGGGGTGTTGGTTAGGGGGATATCTGGAGAGAGATGGGAGGCTGGAGATGGACGGATGGGGATGTTTGGGGGGTGGGCACGTAGGAGTCTGCGTTTGGGGGGTGTGGGAAGAGATACGGGGGAGCAGGGGGGAAGAAGGGGGCTCCGAGGGGGCGGGAAGGTGCAGAGGGATAGCCGGGAGTGGCCGGAGTAGGCGGCGCGGGGGGAGCCCACTCCCCACGGCGGAGGAGGGCTACGGGGGGAGCCCGGGAGGGCTTATGGGGGAGCCCCCTCCCTCCCCAGCAGTGGGAGGTTACGGGAGGAGCTCCCTCCCCACGGCCGTGGGAGGTTATGGAGGAAGTCCGGGGGTTGTTACGAGGGGTGTCCCATTCCCACGGGGGTGGGAGCCGGGGCGGGTTACGGGGGTTGTCCCCTCTCTCCCCTTGCCGTCCCCACGGCGGGGGCAGGCGCAGGGGGAGCCCCTTCTCTCCCGGCGGGAGGAGTTAGGGTCAAGGGATCCCGGGGGGTTCCGGGGGATCCCTGTGCGGGCAGGGCGCGCCCACACCCCCCTCCCTCCCCCCACCCCGACTGCCGGCTCCCGCGCCGCGCGCGCGCCCCCGCCGGTTCATTCATAAATCCACGCGCCGGGTGGAGCGCTTGTGAATGGAGCCGTTCCCGCGACCCCACCCCGATCACCCCCTTCTCCCCACACTCCCCTCAGCCCCGCCGGCCACGCCAGCCCCGCGCTCCCCCCTCTCCGCCTCGAGCAGAGCGGCTGCGGGACGCGCCCCCGCCCGGTCCCCGCGGCCCGTGCCCGGTGCCCCGGTACCTCCGACGCAGAGCAGCGACATGGCGGCGGTGTGGGCGCCGGGGGCGCGGGGGGCGCGGGGGGCCCTGGCCGCCGCCCGGCTCTAGCGCGCCGCCATCTTCCCTCAGCACCGCGGACAGCGCCTGACGTCACCACCGCCCCCGCCCGCGCGGCACCGCCCCCCGAGCCCCCCCCGGCGCCGGCGGTGAGGCGGTCTGGGGTCCCGGCGGGGCCGTGTGCCGTGTGGGGACCGCGGGTCCTGACCGTACGGCCTGTCGCACCCGCACCGCCCGGGGGAAGGGGCGGAGGGTCCTGCCCAAATCGGGGGGCTGTGCTGTCCGGGGGGTGGGGTCTGTCTGGCTCGTACAGCCTCGGGGGGCTGTCGTGCCCTCCTTTCCCTCGGAGGGTGGGGTCGTCTGGCTTCTACAGCTGGGGGGGAGGATGGCGTGTCCTGCCTGCACAGCCCTGAAGGAGGGGTGGATTTGGGGTGCAGCATTTACCTCACATTCCCCCAGGCGTGGCCCCCCCGTGCCGGGCTGTGCCTGTTCGGAGCAGGTGGGGCACACTGTCGTTGTCATTCCTCCGTTGTTGTTGTCCCTTCTCTCCTCTCGGCCACCAAATGTGACATCCCAAAGAAATGCTCAGACCTGGGCAGTGATCCCAGCTCCGGGGCTGCAGAAGCTGCCGTGGTCCCAGGCAGGGACCAGCACCAACTCCGGATGCCGGCCCTATTGGAAGGGGCCCCGCATGGTGGTAAAGCAGAGACCTCCAGCCCCATCACTGGGGACACGAACTCAGGAAGGGTTTCATCCTGTCCCCATCTGCCTCCTCTTGACAGATGTGATGGACTCATGCTCCCATCCTGCTGATCCTGGTGACTCTGGTGCAAGCAGAAGTGTCACCATGTCAATCCCATGGGATCATCACGTCTCACAGGGACTAGCAGAAAGCGGGGTCAAGAACACCAGGGAGAAAAAAGGATGCCAAGGGAAACTGAGGCACAGAGCAGCGAGGGTACCTGTGGGACTGAGTGCCCTGGTCTGACCCCACACTGGTCCCTGATTACTAATGAGTGGTCATAAAAGAGCAGCAGGGCCTGACCCTACCGAAGCAGTCCCATGCCTTTGGTGGGTCAGTCCATTGCCAGCTCAGGACTGGACCCACTGGTGGAAGAAGACACGGGGGCTGGACATTCATGTGTGCCCTCACACACCTGCAAACCCACCCTGTCCACCACACATGTGCACACAGGCCCCCCCGAGGTGACAGACCTGGCAGTGTGACCCAGGTCGGGCAGCAGGGAGGCCCATGGAGCCAGGCTGGGAACACCCCCGCTGCCAGCTTTCCCTCTTCCAGAGGGAAAAAGCCTTGGGGGACACTGGGGGGACGCGCCAAGAGCTGGTATGGTGGGCAGCAATGGGCAGAGCCCTCCCTGCCAGGGAAACTGAGGCACAGAGAGCTGGGCTTTGAACCAACGGATCTATGACAGGCCAGAAGAGATAGGACCACCCTGAATAATGCATGGATGCCAAGGCAGGAGCCCCCAGGCCCACGGGCTGGAGCAGTTGGCTCAGCCTCAGCCCCTTCCCCACCATATCCATTCCCCTGGCTCTTTGTGTCCCGACAGCTCTGCTAGGGTAGATGTCAGCACTGAGGCTACCTCTCCCCCACTTCTCATTCTGGGGGGGGGGGTCTCACTCCCCTTCTGCCCTCATTGCCTGTCAAAGCACTTCCAGACTCCCATGAAGTCAGAGTGATGCCCCTGGCAATGGACCAGGACTGCATGGCACCCCCAATCCTGGCACATGGCATTTCCACAGCACCCACCCTCACAACCACCATCCTGGCAGGAAGTTCAGGGTGTCCCCAAATACCTCCAGAGCCCTTCCCCACAGCCAGGGATATGCCAGAGGCCCTTCCCATCCCCACCAAGGCCTCTCAATGTATTTTTGGGTGCCATCTCATGGCATCTCTTCCCTGCTCCCGCCAGCGCCACAGCCCTGGGGCAGCAGAGCTGCTTCCAGCAGGACGTGTCTGCTCTGCTCACTGTCAGTGCATCGCCCCCGTGTGCTGGCACACATGTGACACAGACACGCACATGACACACACACACGTGTGACACACACACTCGTGTGACACACACACACATATACCTGCTTGTGCACACACACATCAGTGCACGCACGCACACACACACACTCACATTATCACGCACTGCTTTAAAACCACCCTTTCCAAGCCAAACAGCAATTCTGGAAGATACCAAACAGGAAGTTTTTCCTCATTCAGCTCAATCCATCTGGACCCTCCCTGCACCCACTGCTGCCCAGTGCCACTCTCCTGCCCTGGCACCCAGCTCTGAGCTGCAACCGTGGCTCAGCTGTGGGTTTATTTTCTGCCCCAAACCCTGGTTTGGATGGAAAAAAAGTCTCCCAAGAAAAGGCCTGGCTTTTGGTCAAAAATAAGGGTAAAAAAAATGGTATTCAGGAAAAAAAAAAGTAAATCAAGAAGTAATCTCCATGCCTTGAAATTAATTATTTCCAGGAGCTGAATTCCTGCAACCTGCCCCTCATGCTGCTGCCCCTCCCACACAGCCATCTCACCCATCCCGAAATCCTGCAGTGCTGTGTCCATGGTGGTGCCCAAGCCCCCATGCCACAGGCATCAGGATGGCTCCATCCCCTGAAGCTTCTTGTCTGAATATCCCCAAATGTCATCAAATCTCCAGCTCAGCACAAACCCAGCTTCTCCCGTGACTCCTGGGCCTTGAAAGCAAAAAAAACTCCAAACCTCCTCAAAAACTTCCTTAATCCCTGCAGCAAAACCCTGGGGCTGGAAAATCTGCCAGCAGTGGGCAAAGGGAGCATAGGGGGAAGGCAGGACACCCAGCAGGGACCAGTTAGTCCCACTGGGCAGCACTGGGAAGGATTTGACTGTCCCTGAGAATAACAAAGCCAGAGACAGCTGTTCAGCCATACAAGGGGATGGTTAGCCCATGACCCCCAAACTCCAAATCAAATCACAATTCCCAGGAGAATGGATGCTAAATAGACACAGTGACATGGACAGCTGAGAGCCTTGAGCACTCATCAGAGGCTGGAATTCCCTGTGGCAGGGCCTGAAGTCCAGAATGGCTCATGCCTGGGTGGGGAGCAGGCTCAGAGTGAAGGGGGCACACACGACCCCCACTGAGATCCTTTGGGGAACCCCACAGCACACGTAGAAAGAGTGGAGCCAGAAGGATGTCACCCCTGAGGCACTTCTGACCTCCTTTAGGCCAGGTCACGCTAGGACCAAGGTAGGATGGCAGGGCCAGCAATCTCCAGTGACCACATCCTGCCCCCACACTGGGAGCAGAGATCAGCCCCCACAGCTCTGCTGGTGCCTGGCTTCCCAGATCCTCAAGTGAGATTCCCACATACCCCCTTTTCATCCCTGACTTTCTATAGAGACAGACGGGAGGAGAAGGAGAAAGAGGAGAAGGAGAAGGAGAAGGAGAAGGAGAAGGAGAAGGAGAAGGAGAAGGAGAAGGAGAAGGAGAAGGAGAAGGAGAAGGAGAAGGAGAAGGAGAAGGAGAAGGAGAAGGAGAAGGAGAAGGAGAAGGAGAAGGAGAAGGAGAAGGAGAAGGAGAAGGAGAAGGAGAAGGAGAAGGAGAAGGAGGGCCCTCTATCTGAGCACATGTGTATTGGGGGATGTGGGACAGCTCTGGAAGGGGTGACATGGGAGACCATCACCCATACAGGGACATGTCTGGTGTCAGGGGTCCCTGGTGCAGGGGCTGGCGGGTTGTAGGTGGCACCTGCAGCAGCACCTTCCCTGGGCAGGCAAAGCCAAAACAACTCCCAAATCCTCCAAGATCCAGCACATCCCTTTGCTTCCCCACCCACCAGGGTCCCTCCGTCCCACTGACGTGGTTGCTGTCCCTCCAGCGTGTCCGGCTGCTGCCACAGCCTCTGCTCAGCAGTGACCACCCACCAGCCCACCCAGAGCAGCTGACCCGCCTCCACGGGGGCAGCCCAGGAACTCCCAGAGTGGAATTATTCCTCGCCTCCATCCAGTTGCATTTCCCCAGGGCTGAGAGCTGCTCTGGGTGCGTTTTTAGGGAAAAACAGTCTGTGATGGCACTGGGAGTGGGGCATCACGCCAGCCATGTCCTGCAGTAGCCGGTGGGGATGGAGGTGCCGGACACGGCAGCAGCACCAGTGGCCAGGGCCTCGGTGAGGTGGCAGCTCTGCTACGACGTGAGGGCCAAGACCTGGTGGATGGTGAGTGAGGGCAGTCGGGTCAGGGGTGCAGGGTCAGCTCTTGGCTGTTTGATTTTGGAGGGGGCAAGCTGATCGTGGGCAGAAGATGAACTTGGGGCCAAGGACAGGGAGGTAGTGCTGCGGCGCTGGCTGGGACCAAGGCAGGGAGGGAGGGTTGAGGTGGAACCTGCTCACTCACACGTGTTCAGTGGTCATCTCCGTTTCAGGGGTTTGGATTTCTAGTATTTTTTGCTGATCCTAGCCTTGCCCTGGGTCCCAACCTTGCTGTCCTTGCCCCAGCTCCCTCCAGGTGCTTTGCTCACATGAGTATTTTTGGAGAAAACTATGCTTCTGGCAGGAAACAGCATCTCCCTGGTTGGCCATGAAGGTCTCTGCTGGTGTGAGCCCCATCCCATCTCTGCCAGCCCCATCCAATCCCTTCAACCCCTGTCCTTGAGACAGTGCCAGCAAGGGGACCTGGGTTTCTGTCTGTCTGTCCATCCCCCAGCACCTGCCCAGCCCAAGGCAGAGGGTGAGAATTGCTTTAAACTGGATTTAAGACTGCTTTCTGGGCTGGTTTTGGGAAGCAGAGGAATCTCTCCACAGATTCACAACAAAAGCTTGGCTCAAGCTTTTGCTTGAGCACTCCCCAAGCTCCCGAGAACCCACTACCCTTTGAAAGGGACCCCACAGCTCTGCCAGGCTGGGATAATTGGGAAGCAGACAGGCTGAGCAGATTCCTGCCAGGAAGCACGAGCCACTGCCACTTCTACCACTCAGGCTTGCAAGGGAACCCTGAAAACCCAGAGGCAAACCCTGGGGTGTCCCTCTTCTCATGTAGGGATGGTGTCTGTCATCATGCCAGCTCTGCTGGGGCTCAGGCATGGAACACAGGGAGAGGAGACCAGATCCTGCCCTGCACGACCTTGCCGTGGGCAGCTGCAGTTTCCAGGGCAAGAGGCTGGGCCAGAATCAAAGGGCTGGAGGTGGGGGGCATTGGCAGTGCCTGTCCCCAGCAGGAACGTGGTTCCCCTTCACTCGGGAGCACCCACGCTGCCCCAGCACCTCACTGCCCTGCCTGACGCCAAACAGAGCCAGGGCTTCAGAGCAAGAAAATTGGGCCTTTGAGGCAGCCCCCGCAGCCCTACACTGCCTCCGGCCACGGCCACTGGCACAGGGAAGTTGGGTCATGCCAGGACACGGGGGCGGTGGGTGACGCTCAGCCGGCCGGAAGAGGGACTGGCAGGAGCCCAGGGCCTCTATAGGGTGCCAGGGTGACCCTTTTGCTGCATGCCCCATGGTGCACCCACAAATGCTGGGTCCTGACTGGGCAGCTCGTGCCATGGCACTTGCAGAGCTTGGGAGGGTTGAGAAGGGGGTGTGTGCAAGCACAAACCAGAGCCTAAAGCCCAAATAGGACCTGTCCTTTGAGCTTCCTTAGCTCGCATTTTTCAAAGAGGGTACAAGCACATCAGCTGCCTGATCCACCTTCTGTGGATCTCTGGGAGATGGCGGAAACCTGCAGGACTGTGTGTCCTCATCCTGGGTGCAGCAGCAATTGGTAAAACACTGTTTTGCTGAATCAGGCCTGAGTGGAAATGCTTTCACCAGAGACGACAGATGTGGGATGCTGCAGCCTCTCCCTGGTTCCCATTTTGGCATCTACAGCTGGGAAAGTGCCCTGGAAAAGGCTGCAGGCATCCCAGAAGCTGGTCCAGGGTCAGCACCAATTCTGCCCCACAGATGCTCACCACTGAACCCTGCCCTGCTGAGGGGCACCTGAGACAGAGCTTTTCTCAGCATTTGGGGCCCCTTGGACAGGTGTTTCGTGTTACTCCATGGGAAACAGAATCAAATGAACCTTTCTGAAATGGAACCAGTGTCCACGTTTTGCCTCAGCCCCTCCCAGCACACCCAGCTCCCAGCACACATCCATCCGCTGGGGAAGAATGTGTGATGGATTGACCAAGGGAGAAAAAATTAATCAGGCTGGAGGTAGCTATGAATTACATGGCTAAAAATACCTCTGCGGCATCTCCTGCCGAGACACCCCTGAGCAAAGGCCCAAGGAGCCTGAATCTCTGCTGACACCCCATCGATCACCCCCTCCTCACGGGGCAGAGCCAGCATCCACACATGAGTGTTCTGTGGGCTCAGCTGGCTCTGGCGCAGCTGAATTACTGCCGAGCCCCAGCAGCGATGCAGAGGTTGATCCGTCAATGCTGGCGCAAGAGTCCCTGAGTCAGCAGGTATCGAGCGCAGGGCAAGGCCATCCATCTATCTCAGGGAGCTTGGGATGAGAGGCTCAGGAGAGAGGCAGGAAAGCTGCTCTCCAGCATCCTGCATAGAATGGCTCTGTTGAGGACAGCTGTGGTGGGGTCTGCAGGTCGGGTGTTCATGGCTGCAGTGGCAACGAGGTGCCTGGTGCTGCCCAGGGTTGGTGCCACTCATGACCCCTCCGTGGCACTGTCCCTTCCAGGGACAAAGGACACCAGGATGGTCATTGGTGGGTAAAACCAAAATCCTGAACCCACAATCACAGCCTGTGCCTGGTGAGATGGGGATGGCTGCAAGGGAGTACAGGACAGGACATCTAAGTGCCATTGCAGCATCCCATGCCACTGACCGCTTCCTGGGCACCGTGGTTCCACTGGGTTTCTCCCAGTTTCCAGGGGGAATGCTGCTCCACATCCTCCCAGAGCCAAGGGCTCACGACCACCTCAGGGTCCAAAGCCATGGGGCCCAGCCCACCGGCACCTCCCCAGACAGAGCACCAAGATGCCCCCAGGGCTCAGGTGGCTTCCCCAGGGCAGCCCGAGCCAGGGCACTGCCCGGCCCGGGAAGGCCACGAGCGACGAGCACCCTGCGGAGACTTGCCCGTGGGTAGGCACTAGATGGCAGCAGAAGAGCGCGCACGGGAACGGGTACCGGTACGGGAACGGGAACGAGAACGGGAAAGGGCGCGGGCACGGGCACGGGCGCGGGAACGGGAACGGGAAAGGGAACGGGCACGGGCACCGGCACCGGCACCGGCACGGGCACCGGCACGGGCACCGGCACGAGGAACGGGCACCGGCACCGGCATGGCAAGGGGCACGGGCACGGCAAAGGGCACCGGCAGCGGCACAGACACATCACGGCCACACTCAGCCCCGGCGCTGGGCGGCACTGCCGCCGCGTCCTGCGGGGCTCGGGGCACCCCCACGGGGCGCTGCAAAGACAGTTCGGGATGAGCCTGGGGACGCCCGGCGTTCCCGCTGGCCGTCCCCGGCGTAGGACGCTCTGCAGTGGCCCACTCGGAGCAATTTGGGGTAGCTGAGGAGGGGAGTCAAGGTCTGTGGGCCCGGGGGTGGGGTGGGGCGTGTTTGGGGAGAGTGTGGGAGGACATGGGGACCCTGGCCAGCTGGCACCCAGTGTGTTCTGTGGCACACTGTCACTTCCTGCCCTGGGGGCCACAGCTTTTGAGGGGCACCCCTCACACCCCAATAAATGCACCTCCATGGTGCTGCTCCAAAAGGCAAGGAAGAAACCAAATAGTTTTGCAGGAACACCCCGACACCTAGGAAGAAAGTGGAGCTGTGGGAGAAAGGTGCTTTCCTGAGCAGAGGGGAAAAAGCCATACGTGCTTGTGCACAGAGGAGCGCGCACACACACACACACACACATACGTGTGCACATGCACACCACAGAGGCATGTGTGTGTGCTGGCCCCCATCCACACAAACATGAATATACATGTGCATGCACACACTTCTGGGCACACCTATGCACACAGACACACACACAGAGCTCCCTGCACATGCACCAACCTGCTCTGGCACACCTGGGCACAGGCAGGTGTCTGCATACACCAGTGTGCCCTGCTGTGCACGTTTGCAGAGCACACACATGCACGCACATCCATGCAGGCACTCACACACCTGTGCACATGCATGCACAGCTCTTGCCAAGGTTTCTCGTTAAAAAGTACCCGGGTAGGTAAATAGGGGGCAAGGCTGTGGGCCGCTGGTGGGGGCTGGGGCCGGGGTGGCCGTGCTGGGGGGGCTCAGCCCAGCTGCTAATGACCCACGGCCAGTGCCAGCTCTCTAATCCGTGCAGAGGTTCAGGACAAACTGTACCAGCGATTATATAAACCGACTCGCCTCTATTTATTTAATTCCCTTTTATTTATTTACCGCTCAGCCAATTGAAGACAGGGGAGTGTTGCATCCCCCAGCCCTCTCCCGCCCGGGCCACCCGCCAGCCAGCACCGAAGGCTGCTGTGTCCCCTGGAACCCCACGTGTTCCCTTGCCACAGAGCTGCCATGGGGTCCTGACACGCCGCGTGTCCTCTTCTGCAGGGTTGCTGCATCCCCTGGCACTAAGTGCATCCCCCTGCCACAGGGCTGCTGTGTCCCATGTCCTGGCTGTGTGTGCAGGCATGTTCCTCAGCATGTGCATGGTGGTGCCCATGGTGTGTGCTGAGGGGACAGCGATGCACATGTGTGCACACACGTTTAAACACGCATGCAAGCACACCTATGTGTGCACACATCTGCAGACACACAGGCATGTGCACGTGCCCACGTGGTCACACGCGCACTTCCATCCACGTGTGCAAGCACATCCGTGCACAAACACCCCCATGTTTGCACGCTGGCACCACGCAGGTTGCTGCTGCTCTGCCAGCTCCTGTCCCCCGGCCCAGGAGGTGACATAAGGACACGAGGCCCCAGCCGTGTCAACAGGCTGCTGGGGCCCAGACTGAGAACTGAGGGGGGTGGGGAGGAGGAAGTCCCATGGGGAAGACACATGATTCTTTCAGGGTCCCCCATGTCCTGCTGGCACACAGTGACACACTGAGCTGGTGGGCTCCCACCCTGATCCCCTTCTCTCTTCACATGGGGGGACTCAGGGAGCAGCAGAAGGGGGCACTGGGGGGTGCTGGACTGAAGTCCCCTCATCTAACCCCTCTCCACAGCATCGCCCACCCTTCCCTTGCCGTTACATAAAGGCCCAATGACAGTAAATCAAGGGGCAAAACGCCTCACTCGAATTAATAACTGACTTCCTGCGGTTGCAGATTCACCCTCAGTGCCTGTTTGCAGCCCCCCTTCCCGCCCCCCTGCTTGGGTTAATGCTCCCAGGCGCCGTTTGCCATTAACCAGCTCCAGCACCATGCGGAGTGTGAGGCTGGGGCCCAGTTATCCCAGTACAACCCGGGCAGGGATGTGGTGGGAACCCTGTTTCCATCCATCCTGGTCCCACTCAGGCAGGAGTGGGGGACCTGTGGTTCTGCCACCACTTACCCAGTGCCTTTGGCCATGGCACCCCAGCAGCTCCTGTGCAGGGACAGGGCTGGGGACATGGGGAACATTGGGACATGGCCAAAGTTCACTCCTGTCCTCACACTGGGTACAGGGCCCCTCCACACCCTCCCTGCATGCTGCCTGGACAGGATCTGGCAGAGCCTGGTGATCTCCCCATCACCAGCATCACCATCTCCAGATCTGTGTCCTCCCCCCAGCAGCCTCCCAGTGGTCCCTGCACTCCCATTTTGTAACTGGGAGCAGGCCGTGCTCGCCGGGAGCTGGGACTGGAGCTGGGGCCAAGCCATTGTGCTGCGCCGCCGACTCGTGCGGGAAGAGCGGGTGCTCCCGGATGAACCCGGCTGGCGCAGCCGTTTCCTGGTGCATTTCTTCTATATTCCGAAAAAAAACTAAACAAAATTCTTCTTAAACCAGTTAAGGTTGCTAAGAGACAACAATGTGCTTTATATGGTGCCTTATTGACAAAGCCCAGCTCTTAATAAGCTCCGAAATGAACGGCGAGCAGCTTGGGAAGCCCACACGGCAGGGCCAAACGCAGCACGCAGCCGCCTCCTTCCTCCCTCAGAACAGCCCTAACCCTGCCTGGCAGCCCCAGGGAAGGGCCCTACTCCCCCAGAGCTGGGGCTGGTACCCGCTCACACCCCCCATCAGCTCCTCCAGGAGCCCCAGGCACCCCTGCGGTCCAGCCATGCCCCACTGGCACTGGCAGCATTTTGGAGCCGCCTGCTTGGCACAGGTAGTCCCAAGAGCCGCCTCCGCGCCCGTCTGCCAAACACCCACCGGCCGGGGCGCAGCCGGAGATGCTGCTGCTCCCTCGGGAGGGGGAGCGGAGCTGGCTGGATCCACCAGACTGCCCAACCCCAGGCATGGTGGGTGCTGGGTGCCGCAAGCCCTGCTGCAGGCACTGAACCCGTCATCGGTGTGAGAGCAAAATGTGACGTGCAGAGCCAGACTCAGTGTTGGCAGGGTCAGGCTGTGCTCCTTGGCGCAGGTGCTGAGCACCAGGGCTGGGCCCAGCTCTGCCACTGGCATGTGCGGGCAGGAGCGGGCAGGCCCCTGTGCCAGGCAGGGCTGGCAGCCAGCTGTGGGGAGGCTGTGGGCTCTGCGAGCAGCGGGAACCACCCTGGAGCTGGTGAGGGGCGATGCGGGGATAGGCCGAGGTCAACCCTTTTGCCACTCACCTGCCGTGATGAGCCACCTGCGGTCTGTTACCATGCTGGGTGTTCCCAGGGGAATGGCTCCTTCCCAAGCAACAGCCTGGTCAGCATGGGGGACAAGGAATGGGCAGGAGATGATAAAGGTGACAAGGACCTCATTGTGGGGCACAACAAGAAGTTTTGGGCTGAGGCCAAGGGCACTCTCAGCTCTCCAGTGTCTGGTTCTGTTGTACCTCCATTTTCATAGCTCCCAGAGCAGCTCAGCACCCTAATTTTTCCATGCACAGATGATGTAGGTGCTCCACAGTATCCCCAGAGTGGAATAAACCAGGCCCCAAGCATCTTCATGGCCCCAGCTCCAGGTGCTGGCTCAGTGCCCAGAGCAGTGCCAAACCCAGCCTTGGCCCTGCCACAGCCTCAGCCCCTGAGGAAAGGGGATGCTGCAGGCTCCTGGCTGCTCCCAAAACAGTCCCAGAGGAAAAACACGTGCAGGAGTGCACGTGTGAGGAAGAGGAGGATTTGGGGGGTGGATAGCACCCAACTTGCCCAGGCCCCGGGCACTGGGGTGCCCGGCAGCATATGGAGCCTGGGAACGTCGGTGGCTGAGTTGACTTTGGCTGGGGCCTGCTACCGCCTCTCCTTGCCCACGGCGGCGCTTCCCAGCCCCAGCCCCCACAGCCTGGAGGGGATCCAACACCCCCATTCCCCCCATGGCACTGCCCTTGGCACCCCTGGGCACCAGGGGGGTGACAGGCACAGGCAGCAGGATGGGGGTACCACCCCACAGCACCTCAGACTCACCCAGCACCCTCTCCCTGGAGGGCTCAGTGCCCCTTCCCCCAGCACCGGGGGCAGGTGGGGGCCGGGACCGGATCCGTGCCTGCCTTGGCCATGTCCCCAGCTTTTCAGCTTAGTGCTCAAATCAGCTTGTGAGGTGCCGGCTGCTTAGCACCCAAATCCCCAGCCAGGGCTAAATATAACCCCCCTGGCCTGGCAGGTGGCAGCTGGCATCGCTCAGCACTGCCTTGGCACTACCATGGAGGGGCCCTGGAAATGCCACCGCCAAGGTGGGGCAGGGACAGGGACCGGGAGGCAGGAGCTGGCCCCATCCCTCACCTAGGTACCCTCGCCCACCAGGGGCTCAAAGCTCCTCTCCCTGGGGACAAGAGAGCTGTTAAAGATGACCAAGTATGCCACCAGTTCCTCCCACTGGCATGGCTGAGAGTGGTGCCAGGCATAGTGGCCTTGCAAGCAGGGCTTTTCCCAGAGACCCAGAGTCTCTGCAGTAATCCAGGAGGGGGGTTTGGGGCTTTAAGGCTTTAATGTCCTCATGCCCTGTCTGTGACATGGGTGCTGCCCTCACACCCCCCAACCACCCTTGTCCCAGGCACTGCCCCAGTGCCCAGCCAGCTTGTGATGAGTTTGTGCAGCCTCAGACACCAGGGGAGGAATTTGGGGTGCTGCTGCTGGGACCCCTTGGCTAGAGGGAGCAGGAGGTCATAGCTTCCACCTCTGCAACAATGGCCACAACCATCGGAGGGGGAAAGCTGAATACAGGAAGCCTCAAGCCGTGTCCCTGCAGCCACCGGGAGTTCAGGAAGTGTCACCTGCCCTCGAGCTGGCCACAGGGCAGCGCCTGAACACCTGGGGGACAGGGAGGGGAACGAGGTGCCCCCAAGCTCCTTCTGGCAGCCCCCGCCGGTCTGGGCCATACCGTGCCTGCCTGCAGCACGCTCGGAACATCGTCGGAGCCGTCACCGGTTTAAAAATAGCGTCTCAGCAGAGTGCAACCGCGTTCCCTAAAAGCCATGTGGTTCAAGTTAGAGGATTAATTGGAAATGCTTATTTTGATTTGCAAAGTGATTGGATTTTTCCAGGGCATTTTGAAAGGAAAAAAGTCTGAATTTAATTATCACTATTCCAAAAAGCACCATGGGACCGAGTGTTTGAGGTCGTCTCATGTTTGCTTCACACCCCGTTCCAAAATGCAGGCAGGCTGAAGGGATGTGGTGGGACGTGGTGGGGATGTCCTGCTCTGTCCCACTCCCGCTGTCAGGCCGGTCCCAGCTCCTGGCCATTCCCAGCTCCTGGTCATTCTGGACCCGAGGAAGTCAGGATGACCAGTGGCCATTGGCTGGCCCCGGGGTGCAGCACCAGGCGGGACAAAAGCTCAGGGGGAACCGTGTCAGCACAGGCCAGGCCTGGTTTGGGGAGGGTTTTCTTTCACCAAGTTGCTTTGTTTTTACCAAAATGGATTTTTAACAGTAATTGCCTTTTTTTTCTTTCTCAGGGAAAACATAATTTTCAATTACATTTCTCTGGGTTTCCATTGAAAAATGAAAAGCAAATGCCCTTGCTTGCTGGCAAAATGTGAAAAAATATCTAGGAATATTTTTGTCCAAATGAAAACAGTTTCAGTTCTTTTTCAAGATCTCTTTTTTCCTGAAAAGAAACCACAGTTGCCTTCCCAGTTATTCTAGTCGGACTGGTTTCGAGACAGACTTCCCAGTTCCAAGGCTGGAGCTGGGTTTATGGTGCTGCGGGGCTGCTGGGGGCTGCCAATGCTGCTTTGGCCTCTCCACGGCCGGTGGAAGGGTGGGGGCAGGAGCATGGTGACACCTGCACCAGCACCTTGGCAGCTCTGGGATGCACCAGGCTAGAGAGACCCATGCTCCATGTGGGAGGCTCAGGCTGCGGGGTGCTCCCTGGGGATTTGGGAATGTGACCTGAAACCCGCGTTTCTGAGACACTTTGGAGCCCAGGGATTGCACTGCACTCCCCACAGCCCTGCTCCCATCTCAGGGTTTGGCACAGGTGCAGCATGGGGGTGTCTGGGGGTGTCTGGGGGTGTACTGGGGGTGTGGAGTATCTGGGCCCCAGGGCTGGGCTGGGATTCGAGACTGTTTGGCACATGCTGGACACAGCAGAGCACACAGAGGGGCCTGCTCCCAGCCAAAACCCCTCTGGATTCAGGAATGGTGCCTCCATTCCTCCAAAATGCCTTTTATTTGGAGACTCTTTCTGCCTTCAAGCCCCCCCCCGGCAGGTCTGGGCCTCGGAGCTGGCTGGGATGCAGGATGCCCCACGACGGAGGCTCCGACTGCAGGAGCCGTTGGCTCCACACACCCCACAGTCCTGCCAGGCTGGATGAAGGGGAATACAGAAATCAATGTTCAACATTATCACTGGGCTGGTATTTGGCTCGGCTTCCCAGCCCGTGACACTGCCTTCCCCCTCCTCCCCTCTCTGGGAGTGCAGCCAGGATGGCTGGGCAGGTGGGGAGTGCCAGCACGGCATTTCGATGAGAGCCTGCGGGTCCTGTCAGCTCCGTGCTGCCAGTTTCCTGCTGCACACCTGGGCTGGGCACTTTCCCCACCACCCCCTGATGCTCGTCCAGGGATGCTCCTGGAAAGGAGTTCACCCATGTCCAAAGTGCCATGGGAGCCAGGAGCGGGGTGCAAGACCCCTTATCTCTGCTACAGCAACAGCCTTCACCCCAAAAGGCCACAAAATGTTGATTTTAAAAGATTCAGGATCCAGCAGGAAAATCCTCCCCCAAGAGTTGCTCCTGCCAATAAGGAGCTGTGCCTCAGTTTCCCTACTTGGAACACAGCGGGATGTGGTGACTGTCCTGCAACTCCATGGGAATTGGACAACAGGGACAAACCCTGCCTTGGGCCCCAGGAGGAAGGGGACTACAGATCCCCTTCAGCTGCAGGGCTGGGCTGAGCCCAAAGGCAGCGTTTGGGAGCAGCAGCCGGGAGGCTTCAGCCCCAACCCTACGGGAGAAGGAGCAGCCCGGCAGCCAGCGGAGGATGTTTGCTCCCGCTGTCACGTGCCTCCCACCACGTATTTAGACACCGGAGCAAGCAAGCCCTGGTGACAAACATGGTGCCACTTGGGTAAACACAGCCCCTCGGAGGCGATGCATCCGGGGCCACCACAGGGAGAGACCCAAGAAACCAGAAAAAAGGGGTAAAGAAGGAAAAAAAAAAAAAAAAAGAAAGGAAAAAAGCAGGGGGAGAAAGGGGGGAAAGGTGAAATAAAGAGGGATAAAGAGGGGAAGGTAAAAAAAAGGAGAAAAAAAATAAAAAGGAAAAAAAGGAAAATGAAAGGCAAAAAAGCAAAATTAAAGGGGAAAAAAGGGAAATGAAAGGTAAAAAAGAGAAAATGAAAGGCAAAAAAAGGAAAAATAAAGGGGGAAAAAAAGGAAAATAAAAGACAAAAAGAGCCAAGCAATTGTCTTTAAAAAATATTTTCCTCCTGGCTCGCTGCGGAGCGGCTAGGCGAAACGCCGGGAGCCGAACGCCCTGTTTTCCTTGCTTCCTATTAAAAAAAAAAAAAAAAAAAGGCGAAAAAAAAGCACCACCCAGCAGCCCAACGCGGGGATACAAAGTCCACTTGTGGCCCTGCGCTGCACCCTCGGCCCTGGGCGGCAGCTGGGTGCTGGCGCGGGGCGCCTGGCACACAATGGGGGCTGTTGTTGCCGGAGCGGGAGCTGGCGGCGGTTCAGGGCCGGGCAGAGCATGTGCCAGCAGCCAAGAGCTGGCGTGGCTGGTGTTAACTCTCCAGGCCCTGCTCTGAGTGCCCCGAGTGCGAAACAAGCAGGGAACAAATCTAAACCCACCGAATTCCCTCGCCCTGGCATCGGGCAGGGTGGGGAATCTGAGGTGTTCATCCCCATGCAGCTCGTCAATGCGCAGCCCCCAGCCCCTGGTCCTGCAATGATTTGGGGTTTATGAGCCAAGGGTGGACCAGAACCACGAAACAGCCCCTGTACCCCCTTCCCAGGGCTATCCAAGGCCCCCCAGCCTGCAGAGTGCGCCTGGCCCCGGCATTGCACACTGACCCCACGGCATCTCGCAGCGCCCACTGCCTGCTGGGCACCTGCCCCTGGGCCAGTGCCAGGGCCTCAGGGCGCTGTCACAGCCAGCAGCACCCACACCCCTCGAATGCCACCACATCCCCCAGGGAGCCTCCAGCAGGTTCATAGCATCCCTCGGTGCCTGCTCCATGTGCCCAGGCTGGTGCACACTGAGACGTCGCAGTGTGGGTGCCACACCAGCACTGGGGGTACCCTGCCACCACCCTGGGGGGCTCCTGCCACCATCCTGGGGTGCTGCAGAGGGGGTCACCCTGCAAACACCATGTTCAGATGAACATCCCATCTCCTGATGCAGCTCCATTCCCTGTGCCAAATGCTTGGGCCACATGTGCCCCCCAGGCCGAGCTCCTTGAGCTGCAGGTGGGGGCTGCTGCCCCCCCACCAGTGCCTCATGCAGCCCCCCCAACCACAAACCCCATTTTCCCTCCCCACTCTGCCGAGCTGCCTGGTCCCACTAATAAAAAAAAATAATAAGGACATGGAAAATTCTATAATATCCCTTTCCAGCTTCTTGGATTTGGCTTTCGTTAATTTGAAGCAGACCCCGGGGCAGGGGGAGGGGGGGAAGGGGGGAATCAAATCAAACCAGAATCACGGCACGGAAATCCAGTTTTCACAAAAAAAGACCCAAGCCAGCAACCCCAACATTTGAATGCAGCAGGGAAGGGAAAAAAAGTTTAATATGTGCTTAAAAACAAACGAGCAGTGGTATCATTTTTAATTAGGAGCCTATTTTCAAAGCCCTTATTACTTACAGTACGCTCAGCATCCGAGTAATTTTCCTCTCTCGTAAAATCGCGGCAGAGAAGGGGGAAAGGGAGGGAAAATGAGGGAAAGCAAGGAGGGAAGGCGAGGAGGGAAAGCGAGGAGGGAAAGCGAGCCCTTTGTGCAGCCGAGAGCTTGGTGAGGCGAACGTCCATGCCAATTTGTCTGCAGTAATTGGTTTAGCTGCAGACGGAGGCTGGCAATTGAGTCTGTGAGTTGCCAAACTTTTCCAGGGAAAGGGACCCTTCACCCAATATCACTTTGGGGTATTCCCCCCGTTTGTGTCACTCCGGGATGCGTAGCTGTGCACCGGCACAATTGGAAGCTCCTTCTGGAAAACTAATATAATAATTCTTTGCCATTTCCTTCAAACTTTCTTCTTGCAAATTCCAGCCCAGTTTTCTCCTCTGGCAAACAAAACCCTCGGAGAAACCATTTCCTACCACAGCAAAGACCTCATCTAAGGGCCGCTGGAGGGTCCGAGGCCAGCGCTGGGCTCCAGAGCTGTGCTGGGAGGGTGAACCCCACACCTGGCCCCAGTGTTGAACTGGTGCAACTGGGCAATGGTGGTTTTCCATCGCTGCTGCCAAGGTGTTTGCCCCTGGCGTTGCCCTGGAGCTCTGGGCCGGGCACACGCTGCGGGAAGGGGAGCTGGTGCGGGGGCTGAGCTGGAGGTGTTGGACCCGGCAGCGGGAGCAGGTACCTCGCTACCTCCCCGTGCTTCTGTTTGCTTTGGCAACTGATTAAAATTCCCCCAGGATTCCTTCCCGTTTCTGTTGGGGCTGCAAAACAACAGCAGCAGCTGCTTTTGCCCTCCCCAGGGCCAGTTCCTGGGGACTGAACCCCCCAGGCCAGCTGGGTCCCCGAAACACTCACCGCGCTCGCCGTACCCACTGCCCACCACTTTCACTTTCAGCTCCCCAAAAGCTTCCCTGCTCCTCCACCCTCCCCTCCAGCAAAACCATATTTGGGGGGATTTTTGTCCTCCCCCCAACCCTGGGTGCAGCTCCCCTTGGCACACGAACATTTTGAGGGCCCCCCGGCGCTGGGGCGCTGCTGGGCTCAGTGCAGTGGTGCAGAGCCACATCCCTGTGTCGTGGATATCACTGGGATTGTGGCCCTTAGGTGCTCTTGCTCCCAAAACCGAGCCGCAGGGGCCAAGGGGCCACTGTGGCAGTGTCACAGTGGCAAGGGGACAATGGCAGAACCCCCCTCTGCCACTTCTGTTTACAGGGAAGGGACAGAAACCAAACTGGGATGCACTCGCCCCAAACAAAGAGTCAGCGCCATATTCCTCCCTATTCCTCCCACTCAAGAAATTTCCCCAAATTCCCCAACACCAACATGACAAACCAGCCCTGGGAGAGTGACCAGACTTGATTTATGTCTTTTTGCGGACAAAAAAAAAGTGAACGAGGGAGGAAATATTTCCTGGTTGCCTTTGGGGTTTGGTTGTTGTTGGGAGTTTTTTTCAACAAGTGAAATTTTGGTGTTTGCAAGAATTCCTGGTGCCTCCTTCCACACATGGCTGTGAAAGTCCTGGTCCAAGCCCCCCAGCATGGGGAGGGCAGCAGCACCATGGGCCCGTGGTGGTGTTTGAAGCTATTTGGCAACCCCCCCCCAAAGCCCCTTTTTGATGTAAACCCAAGTTTTAGGGTCATTTTGTGGGAGATTTGCTGCAGTGAGTTCACGCTTTCCAGTGCTGAGTGGTGTGAGAGCAGGGAAAGGGCTACACGAGCTCTTTGAGGGCTGGTTTCCAACAAATCCACAGGGAAAAAAAGGTGATGTTTGAGCCAATGGAAAAAATACAGAGTGGGGGGGAAAACTGGGGATTTATATTATTTTTTTTTACATCTAACTTGCAGCCAAAAAATCAATAAAAAGCCACAGCAAAAATCCTAAAACCCCTTGAAATTCCTGCAGAATAATTCCCTGAAATCTGCTAGCAATTTTTAAACTGAAATCTCCCCCTCGTCAGCAACAATTTCCCTAGTTAAAAACCTGCTTTAGAAAGAAAGAGAAAAGGGAGAAAAAAAAATCTCTTTTCATTGCACGTTTTGGCTTTGAATCGAGCCAGGCCAGACCTCTGCCTGTTTGGGACCCAGGCCAAGAGCCATATGCAGGAATAAAGTAAATAAATTCTGGTCAAAACCAGAATATTCTCCTTAAAAGTTATTTTAAAAGCAAAGAAAGGCAGCAACAAAACTCTCCCAACATGGATTATTTCCCTTTCTCTCCCTCCTTCCAGAGAGGGACGTGGCTCGGCTGTGCTGCTGCGCCCAGTAGAATGGGACCTTGGAAAAACCCTGTAAAAAATGCTAAAAATGAGCCCAAAAAAGGGCTAATGAGGCTGGGGGATGTTTTCCCGTGGCGATGGGGGGTGACCAGCCCTGTGCTGCTCCACGGGTATCTGCACCCCCTTGGCTGAGCCCAAAAGTTGGCATCGAGGTGTCTTAGCAGCACAAATCAACCATGAAATACCCTTTAGAAATAAAATCCAGCTTGGGGAGGGGGGATGTTGCAAATTCCCACTTGTTCCAAGCACTGGTTTTATAGATGGGAGGTCGTGAGCCCACGAACAGGCCAGGATAAAAACCCTAGGAACAAACAAAGGGCCTGATCCAGCCCTTCCGTCCCTGTGCAGGATTGGGGTAACTCAGCTTTTACCCCCCGGCTTCAACCCTTGCAGAAAACCACTTGGGGAAACAAAAGTGCACCCCAAATCTGCCCCACACTTTTTGTTTTATTTGAGGCAGCAGGGATGGCCTGCATGGGAAAACTAAATTGGATTTAGATTCCACCCCCATCCTCAAAACGCCATTTACAGGCAGCCTGGAAACATTTTAAAAAATAGGATTTTTGTGTTTTCCTGCCTGGGGGTTGAATTGGAATTGGGGTTCAGGCTGAGGGGGCTGCAGTGAACAGGGAGGAGTGGGGACAGCTGCTGCAGGGTCTGGTGGCAGCTCTCCAGCCCCGTGGGCAGCACAGCTCACAGCACCCCAAATCCTGCAGCACCCCTGGGGCTGAGTGACCCCCTGGATCAGGGGTCAGGATTTGGCGTGCTGCTCACTCTGCCTCTGGCCCTGCCAGTGCCAGGGGACAGGTGCCACTCACTGCACTGAAATTATTGCCACCCTCGGCCAGTGCTGTTATGGTTCCTGCAGGATCAGTCCCTGCTGACAGAGGAGAAATGGGATCAGTTTGGAGGATCAACTACAGTATTAATTTGAGGGGACACAAGGTGTGCCTCTGGGCCACTGAAACCCCGGGGGATGTCTCACAACCAAGGCCAGCAGCGCTTCAGCGCCAGCTTTGAATCACCCAGGAAATACTTTTAACAACATTGCAAAAATAAATAACTACGGCAGTTATTTATTTATTTTAAATAAATATAAACAATTATTTATAATAAATAAATAACTTCTTTATTATGAAGAAATAAATAACCCCATCACCCTGCACCCTAGGGCCTCGCAGAAGGGAAAATAAAATCCCAGCCCTGCTCTTTCTCGCCCATTTTCCCTCCTCGCCCGCCCTGGCAGCGCCAGGCTGGCACAGCTGGGCGATCTCCCACAGACTGAACCCAAATATCCATGTCCCCCCCAAAACACACAGGGCCGGGGGAGACGAGGAATCGCAGGAGAAAAATAAAGCCCTGGCAGGAGGGAGGGAGCTGCCAGCAGGCACTACGGCGGCCTTGGAAGCGGTTAAAAATTGGCAAATTCTTCCCAGGGTTTATTTTTGCGCTGTATCGCGCTCAGAGCCGGGCAGAAAATGCAAACTGTGCTCTGCGAGTGGAGTTACCACCGGGTTTACATTCCTCGAGGCTTCTGGAGCTGGGACGAGGCGAGGGAACTGCTCATTTCAGCCTTTTTTTTTTTTTCAGCTTTAAAACAGGGAAGTGGCTTTTTTGGGGGGGAGCAGATGGTGATTTAAAAAAAAACCAAAAAAAAACAACAAACAAGAAAAAGTTCTAGAGGTTTTAAATTTAAAGAATTTTTCTCTTTTTTTTATAGACAGCTGGAATAAAATTAGATCTCGTTTCCATAAGGCCGATGGCCGTACTTATGTCTGACAAATTTCTCAGTGAATATATACATATATATAATACAGATATATATAATATCGTACCCTGTGAGTGTACAAATTAATGTCCAGTATCTTGGTATGCGCATGGTGGGTTTAGCGGGCAAAGGGGATATGGGGATGGATAAAATAAACCTCTAGTGTATCCAAAATCCCTGTTAAATTCGAGCTGAGCCCTTGTAAAAATGATCAGGCTCAGAGTATCCCCCTTTAAAAAATATATAAAAAAGAGAGAGAAAATTATGGAATAAAAACTAGTAGAATGACTGAGTAGCTTGCTTTAATTTTATTTTTAAAATATATAATAAATTATTTAGCATATTATTTATCACACTGAAACCATCTGAGCTCAAGGAAGACGGAGATTATTTTCCTGTTTGTTCAGGACTGCAGAGCGTGCCGAAAAATCCAAGCACACGGTGCACACTTCGGCCCTCAGCAAACTGAAAAAATATCTAATTTTTGTTTCCTTCCTATAGAAAAATATGGTTATTTGAAAGGATTAAGAGATTAAAGGATTACTCAATAACAAGGGTTAAAAATCCAGGTCCAGACACAAAAGGGGTCGATAGAAATGAGGGAATCGCTCTCCCCCCACCACACACCCTTTGCTACTCCCAGACCAAACCCAGCGCTTGGGTCACTGCCAACTTTTGGAGTGGGACTGGGGAGGGCAAAAGCCCCAAACTCCCCAGCCCCAGCTGCAAAGCGGCCTGTGGCTTTAAGAGATGGGGGGGGAATTCCGGGGGTGTTCCTGGGGAAGGGGTGAAGGGAAGGCTGGGGAGAACACGAAAGCATGGGGGGACAAGGATGGATGGGGAACCCTGGAGGGGATGGAGGATGCTCGAGAGGGCTGGAGTTGGGGGGCAGGGGGGGACACAACCGGGGAGTGTCTGCCTCCAAGGACAAGGCGGGGCGGCAGGAAGGTGACCAGGGCAAGTGTGTGCAGCCGGGGGTGGGGTGGCAGGGGGTGACATCGGGGGGCTTCTGCCTCCAGGAAGAGGGGTGGCAGGGGATGACCACCGGGGTGTCTGCACCCGGGGGATCGGGGTGACCACTGGGGTGTCCGCACCCAGGGAATCGGGGTGACCACTGGGGTGTCCGCACCGGGGCGAGGGGGTGGCAGGAGATGTCCGTGGAACGGGGCCGTGAGCCGGGGATGGGGGTGAAGGCGAGTGTCCTCGGCACGGGGCCGGGACCGTGCGTGCTCAGGGGATGCCCGGGCCGGGGGCGGGCAGCCAGGGCTGCGCGGGGCCGGGGGTGCCCGGGGGATGCCCGGGCCGGGGGCGGGCGGTGGGCCCGGCGCTGCCCGCGGCTCCTCCCCGCGCTGCGGTAGCTCCGCACCGGGGCCGCGCCCCCCCCACCACCCCCGCCCCGGGCAGGGCCGGGGGGCGGCCCCGCAGCCAGCCGGCCCCGGGGGGCCGCGCCGCAGCCCCCGCCACCTACCCGCACCATCCGGGGGCCGCCGTCGCGCTGCCGGGCGAGAGGGGCCGGAGCCTTCCTCCTCCTCCTTCTCTCCCTCCTCCTCCTCCTCCCTCCCCGCCCCCGCACCGGGAGCGTCCCCGCCGCAACGCCGCCGGTGCCCCGGGCGAGGGGAGGAGGCAGAGGAGGAGGAGGAGGAGGCGGGGGCGGCGGCGATGGGGCTGGGGCGCTGCGGGCTGCGAGGAGGAGCCGTGCCCGGCCAGAGTGGGGCTGCGCCGGGGGGCGCGGGGGGATGCCCGTGCTGCTCTGCCGTAGGCGCCGCCCGCCCGCCCCGCTCCCGGGCTTTATTTTTTATTTTTTTTAATTTTTTTTTTTTTAATTTTTAGAAACATTTTTTTTTTTGCTTGCCTTCCAAAAATACTCATCGCACCCCACCTCCACCCCCCAGCCCGCCACCCCCGCAGCGCATGAGGCCGGGCCGGGCGCGGGCCCCGCGCTCCCGCCGCCCGTCACCGCCGCCCCGCGCCCCCGCCCCGCAGCCCGGCCCCCCGCCCGGAGCATGGCCCCCGGCAGCGCGACGGAGCCGGAGCGAGGGTGACCGCCCGCGGGGGACACTGTGCTGCTGCCGCTGGCCTCGAAGGACTTTTATTATAATTACCATCATTGTTATTATTATTATTATTGGGGTTTTAATTTTTTAATTCTTTCGCGGGGCACCGCTTTTTTCCTTCTCCTTCGGCGCGGTGGAAAACACACGTTTTAGACCAAAATCCCAAACCAGCCCATCCATCCTCTTTGCTTTGCGCTTCGCAGCAACTTGGAGCCCGTTAATTGCACTTGGCGATGGTAGGTCCCATGACACTTTCGTTTTCTCTTCTACTTCCCCCCCTCTCCCCTTCACCCCCCCCGTCTGCGTGTGTTTGCGGGTGCCCCCACGAGCAAAAGTTGCTGCCGGGGAGGGGGCGGCGGGGCGAGTTTAATACGGTGTCGGAGCGGGGGGGCGCGGGGCGGCGGGGGCGGGCGGGGGGAAGCTGCCGCCGTCTCTCCTCCCCCTGCCCAGCCGCCCCGCGGTACCGGGGGGCGGAGGCGGTGGCGGGAGCCGCCCGGCGGGGAGGTCGCGGCGCGGCGCGGGGGGAGCCTCCGCAGCCCGCGGAGGGCTGGATGGAGCTGAAAATGGCCGCTAAAAAAGGGGCGGAGAGGCCGCCAGCCGCACCGACTTGAACTTGGAAGTGACGCCCGGGAGGGTCGCACTCAAGTCCGCGCTGCGCGGGGCCGCCCTGCCCGTAGCGGGGAGGGAGGGGGGAATCACAACCGTCCTCAATGTGAGAATAAAAGCATCTCCCCGGCCCCGCCGTGCGGGGCTTCTCCTGCTTCTCCTCCTGGCAGGCCACGGGGGGAGCGCGGCGGCGCGGCCCGAGCCGCCCCGGGAGGATGCGGGATGCGGGAAAAGGGCCCACCCGGCCAAGTTTGCGCGGAGCCGCCGCATCCCGCGGGGACGGGGATACCCTGTGGGAGGAGTGTGCGGGGTCAACCCCAACCCCGGGCGGGGATCGGCCGCGGGGGCTGGCAGAAGTTGAGAGTGAAAATCAGTTGTGCGGGGAGAGGCGCTGCGGGGGCTCGTCCCCGCAGAGGAAAAGAAAGGGAAAAAAAAAAAAGCCAAAAAAAGCGGTTTTCTTCTTTTTCGGGGGGAGCGAGGCAGCGCGGAGCCGCGGCTCCGCGCCGGGAGCGGCCGCGCTGCGGGGTCAGATCCCCGCAGGAAGCGGCGACCCCCGGTGCGGGAGGGGAGCGGGGCGCGGCTCCCCTCAGCCCGGGAGGTGCCCGGGGATCCCCTTTGTGTTCCGCCCGTGGCCCTCCCCGCGCTCTCTCTAATTAGCGTCATTAGCGCCCGCGATCGGCCGGGGCCGGGGGGTGCGGAGCGAGAACTTGCGGTTTGGAGTTTGCCGGGCGCAGGCTCCGCTTTTTTAATCACCTCCTCTCTTTGTGCGGGGGGCTTGCGGAGTCCCTGGGGCGAGGGGGGACGCGGGTCTGCCCGTGGCGCTTTCCCCCCCGTGGCACCGTGATGCTGCCGGTCGTTAAATAACGCGGGGGGGCGGAATAAGTGTCTCCGGGGGATGAGCGGGATGCGGCGGGGGCAGCGCGGGGCGGCGGGGCGACCCCCCTGCACTGGGGCTGGGTGCGGGGGGTAACACCACCCCCACCCCCCGCGCCGGGGCCGCTGACCAAAAGTTGCACATGAATCTGCAGGGCTTTTTCTCTCTCCTCGCCGGATTGGCTCCGTATAGTACAAAAAAAATAAAAATAAAAAAAATTAAATCCCCAAAACACCCAAAGCCGGGTGCGCTCGGCGCTGGCCGCGCCGGGGCCAGGGGGGGACTCGCCGTCCCACGGGGGGGCACTTCCCTCCCCCGCCCCCCTGTCCCGCAGCGCCTCGGCCCTGCGAGCCAAAGGGGGTTCCTACATCTTTAAATGGGATGTAATATTTTGGGATGGGCTTTTTTCATAACGTCACTTCATTCCTCGCTCCTTTTTTTTTCCTTCTTCTTCTTTTTTTTTTTTTTTTCATTTTCTCATTCTTTCTTTCCTCTCTCTCTCCGCTGCCCGGGTCTCGGATGGAGCCGCTTCCCTTCTAACTTCCCCGTCGCCGGTGCCTGCAGGCTGGGTGCGGACCCCCGACCCCCCCGGGGCGAGGATGACCCTTCTGCCTCTTTAAACCGCCCCCCAAACCCCCAAACAAACAACAACAACAAAAAAGCGCTTTATTTTCCGGGGGGGGAAATTTCGCTTTTTTTAAATAATTTTTTTAGGGTTGGTTTGTTGTGGTTTTTTTGTTTTGGTTTGGGTTTTTTTTTTTTTTAATTTTTTGGCGGGGGGTGGAAGTTGGAATCTTTTTATTTCCTCCTCGGCCCCCCCTCCCGCGGGGCCGCCCCCCGTGCCCGGCTGCCCCCCCCCGGGCCCCGCAGAGCCGCTCCGGAGGAGAGAGAGAGAAAAAACGCCCGGACTGCTCCAGCCTCCGAAATGACTCAGTAACTTTTACGCCTCGAGTCTCAGCCCTGCAATTAGGCACTTTCCCAGCACGGCTCGGGATGTATTCGTCTCCTCTCTGCCTGACCCAGGTAACCGGGACCCCCCCGCGTCCCCCCCCCAATTTGCTCCTTTCGCCGCAACAGACTTTAACAGTTGCCAAAAAAAAAAAAAAAAAAAAAAAAAAGAGAGAGAAAAAGAAAAAACCAAGAAAACCCAAGAAAAAGCAACACCCCCCCTCCCTAAAAATAATCATAGCAGAGAAAGGCAGGTTGGGGCCGTGCGGCGCTGCTCAGAGGAGCCGCGTTCCCCCCTTGTCCCCCTCCCTCGCCTTTTGTAGGGCTTTTTATGGTTTTTCTGGTTCTTTTTGGGGCTTTTTCAGCCTTCACTTTCACTTGGGGCGTGGGGGGGTTGGAAGATTGCGTTGTGGTTTGGGTTTTATTTTTTGTTCACTGCGCCTAGAGGTGGGTGGTGCGGGGAAGCCGGCGGCTTTGGGGGTGAGGGGGACACCGTGGGGTGCAGGGGCTCCTGGGTGGGTTCGGGGAGCCTGGGGAGGGCTCGGCGCTGTGAACTCAGCCTCGGCCACGCTGCTTCTTGCGTAGCATGAAACTTTTTCCTTCCCCCCCTCCCAGCCTAGCTGCACATGGTGGGGTGCAAGAGCTGGGGTGGCACAGGCTTTTTGTCCCAAATCCTCTGAGTTTGGGACAATGTGCACCCAGCCGTGTCACGCCGTGCCGGCAGGCGAGAGGGCAGGGAGGGTCGTGCACGGCAGGATGTGGGGGGCACCCCGTCAGTCTCCGAGGCGAGGGGCAATGCTAGTCCCCATCGGGGTGTCGGGAGGTCGAGGGGCAGCCCCGAGCCGTGCATGGGGACACTGGTGTCACCCCAGGCCACGCCGCCGTGGTCCGTTGGCACGCGGCAGGGTGGCCGTGCCAGGGCCCAGAGTGCAGGCAAGAGAGGCGTCCCCGAAATCTCCCCCCAAAAACCGGTATGGCCACGGGAGGAAGATTCAGGAGCCCCCCCTTGCCCACAGCACAACCACTGCGGCTCTGCCTTTGCTCTGTGCTTATTGATCGCTGATATTTATTTAATTATTGAGCAGGCAGCTTTCCCCTGCTCGTAACCTCTTCCCTGCTGGCAGCCGCTGCCCACTCAGAGCCCAGCCTCGTGCTGCACCCCACGAGGGCTCTGCTGGGCGGAGGGGGTGCTGCTGCAGGACCCCCCTGCCCAGGCACGGCATTCTCCTGCCAGACCCCCTCCCTCGGGCCGGAGCTGTGGGCAGGGTCTAGCTCCACCTCGGGGCCTTGGGCTCCGCTGCCCGTGGGGGTCCATGGGGGTCTCGTGGCACCCGTGTGGGGTGCGGGGGCAGCGCGGGGTCTGGCCCCGGCTCTCCCCGGGTGCAGCGGGAGGCTGGTGAGGGCACGAGCAGGGCAGGGGCAGGGTGGGCAGCACCAGGGCTGCTCAGATGACCCTGAGGTGGTGCTCCCTGTCGTGTGGTTGACTTGGCAGGGGTCACACCTTAATCTGGCTTTTTTTCTTCTCTGTCTTGCTTTCTTTTTCTGTGTTTTTTTTCTATTTTTCTTTCTCTTTTTATTTCTTTTTCTCTTTTTATTTTTTCTTTGTGTTTTCTTTCCGTTTTTCTTTCTTCTTTTTCTTTTTTATATTTTCCCTTGCTTTTTTTCTTTCTTGCTTGCTCTTTTCTTTTCTTTTCTTTCTTTTTTCTCTTTTCTTTTTCTTTTTTTTTTCCTTTATTTTTTTCCCTTTTCTTTCTCTCCCGCCTTTCCCATCCTGATTCCATCCCTCCCAGGGGTCCCACCAGCTCCCAACCCTCCCAGTCTCCAGCTGGGGCTGGGTTGGCAGCGCCTGTTGTTGCCAGCTCACAGTGCTGGTGTGATGTGGGAAGCCGTACGGTCGCTGGCCGGACCGGGGCTGGCAGGAGCCCTTCTCCTCAAAACCCCGTGCTGTTCCCAGCACTCCTCCTGGCCGATGGAGGGGAGCTGGTTTTTCCTCCCCGGATACTCTGCCCCATGCCTGAACACGGAGAAGGCTCTGGTGTCCCTCCCCCTCACCCTGGCATAGCCTCAGCTCCGATTCAGCCCGGCTCGGATGGGACCACCATCGTCCCCCACCGCCAGCCCAGCCATTCCCGTTCCCGTTCCCATCCCACCCGCGCGGCGGGCAGGCTCGCCCGGGCTCGGGAGCTGCGGATGGTGATGTGGATACATTGGAACGTGCGCGGGAGCCGCCCTGCCTTAGCCTTTGCGCATCTCCCCACCGCCACCACTGCCAGCCCCTGGAGCCCGGCACGGCCGCTGGGACCCGGGCGACCCCTCGAGCGGGCGCCCTTCCCAGCCGGAACAGGCCCGAGCTGGAGAGCCCAGCGGCACCAAAATAGCCCTGGCATAGGCATCGCCTGTGACACGCTCCTGGCCACGGCTTCGGCCATGTCTCCCGTCAGGCAAGAGGGTGGCTTTGTGCCTTCCCCAGCTCTGTATCCCTGCTTGGGGACTTCCTCCCGTTTCCGCAGCTCACCTCTGTCCCCACTCGGGGACAGGCCGGGAAGTCAAGAGGGAGCTGCCCAGATTAGCAGGGAAGCAGCACCGGAACCGCCGCCACTCACGAGGCCTCACCCTGCCCACGGGGAAGCGGGAGGGGGGTGGGTCCGGCTGCCAGGGCTCCAAAATAACCCTGGAGCTGAGCACCTGCCAGGGACCTGCACGTGTGTCCCCTGAGAGCTGCTGCCGAGGAGCCGAAGGGATTTCCAAAGCTGTAATGGTTATCCCTGGCTCCTGGATCTGCAATGGGGGGAGATTTGGGATACTCCTGGTGGGGGAAAATGTGCAAATTTTATGGCTGGTGATGCTCCTACAAACCTTTGGCTCATGCCTGGCTCTTGGCAATGCCCCCAGTGCACCCTCAGCCCCCCATCCTGGTACCCACAGGATGAGAATGAGCTGAGATGGGCCCCAGCCTCCAGGGCAGCTGGAATCATGGAAGCCGGGCATCCCACCGGGGTCTGCTCAGAGACCCTCTTCCCTCTCCCAGGCTCCACTCTTGGGATACAGAGTTGATTTTGGGACGGCAGAGGCAATGCACCCGCGCTGCCTGACTGAGAGCCGGTGGCCAGGCATGAACCCCGTGTGTGCCATAGGCAGTGGCTCAGGATCTGAGGGGCGTCGTGGAACACTTGGCTAAGCTGGCCTCGCACAAACCTCAGTACTGGCCAACGGGCACAATACAGGGCCCAGGGCATGGAGCTGGGCTGCCAGAGGCATTGCAGCCACGTGGCAGGGTTACAGCTACATCTCCAGGCATCCAAGGGGATCCCACTTCTCCCCAGCCACGACCGGGCTCCACACATCACTCGGCTGCCACCGCTGCTGCAGGCACGTGGCTGGAGCAGGGAGCTACCTGCTAGGCACATCTCGTGGGGCATCCTTTTGCAAACCCCCTTCAGTGCCGGTGCTCACCCCCTCCACCAGTAGCTCTGGCGAACTGGTTTCCAGCCGGGAGCTCAGATCGGCTGCCAAAGGATGGGAGCAGCAAGCCGGGCATGGCGGGGGAAGAGAGGGAAGGTTGCAACATACTTTCAATTCTCCCATCTGCTGAGTATTGTTTGGGAAAAACAATGAGGCTGTTCTTTAAATGCAACCTTCGGGAGATCCTCGCTTTCCCCGCGGCGCCCGCCGCGCCGTGCCCGCCTGCCCTGGCGAGCCCTGCCCCACCGCTCGCGCCCGCTGCTCCTGCCTGATCCCATCTTAAATCCTCGCCTGGTAAAAACAGATCCCGTTTTCAGTGAGGTTTCTGAAGCTTGGATCAGAGGGCTGGAATGGGCATGCGGGGAGGCGGGTGGGATAAAGCCAGCTGCACAAGGGGCTGCTGGCTGACGCTCGCGCTGTGCCGTTCTCCCCCTCATCACCTTGAACTTGGCTGGGGCATCGTGCAGTAAATCAGGCACCCTTTTCCGAGGTACCCGCCGATTCCTTCCCTCCCTGGGCAGCTTTGCCCTGGCCGTGGTTCAGGTCCCCCATGCCCGCGGTTCTCTCCGTACCGGGGCAGGGAGTGATCCCACCGCGCGCCCAGCGCTGCGGGTGTGTGCACGCCTTTGCAGATTGCTGAACAAAGCCCAGCTGCCAGGGCCCAGAGCGATGCCCGGAGCTCATGGAGCCATTGGGAATAGCTCCCTTCGGTGCTTTTCTATTCCCCTGAGCCTGGGACAGCTGGGGATGGATGCTGGGAGTGGTAGTCTGATCCCATTTTGACCCGTCGGCTTTCCCCCCTTGCAGGGGTGGCTGCGGCATGGCCAGCGTGGCCGGGGCAGTGCCCGCGTGGGAGGCTCGCTGGGCAGAGGAGCCATAGCAAGGGCCAGCCCAGCCAGCCATGCTGCTCTTATCAAGGCACAGCAAAGAGTGGGAAAGGCGGCTCCCTGAGGAGCCCTGGGCAGCCCTGGAACAGGGAGAGAACTGCCACGGTGGCACCGAAGGATCTGTCCTGACCCAGGGCTGTGCATGGCAGGGGAGGGTCTGAATGGGGATTTGGTACTCACAGGGAAAGGGAGGAACAGTGTCTCTTGCCTTTGGAGGTGGTGGAAGCAGGTCCCCTGCAAGGCAGGGCTCTCTTGGAATGCCCCCAGGGTCAAGGACAGCTTGCCCTGTCTGTTCACCAGCCTTCTTTGCCTGATGCTGCCTGTGCCAGCCGTCCCTGTGCCTGGCCCCTGGACACTTCCCTGCAGCCCAAGGGGTGCCCATTGTCCCCTCATCACTCCAATTGTGCCTACACCTGTTCTAGGTGCAAGCCAAGCCCTTGGTGGCAGAATGGGGATGGTGATGGTGATCATCCCCAGAGTCCCTTACTGGAGGGGAAGAAAGAGAGCTGTGGAGGAGGTAAAATCCCTGCCTGTGAGGCTGGCATGCTGCCTGCCACCCCCGGCCGTGCTGTGGCTCCTCTGTACAGGGATGGTGGTGCTGGCACTGAGCGCCTCCGAGGGGGCTGGCTGCCTGTGGGAGGGGGCTGGGGGAGCTCCTATCCCCATCAGTTCTTGCACCCAGGCTGGGAAGTGCAGGCAGGGCCTTGGGGTGGCAGGGATCTGCTCCTTGGGGACCCATGGGGAGAGGATTTCTCCCACAGCACCTTGGGGTGTGCCGGGCAGGTCGAGGCAGGGTGGCGAAAGCGATGGGAGCAGCCAGGACATCAGTGGGTGCTGAGCCCTGCCAGAATCGTGTGGCATCACTGGTGATGTCCCCACAGCATGGCTGAGGGCTGCTGGTGGGGCTGAGTCTGAGTGGGGCAAAGCCTCATGGTGGGCCAGAAGCGCCCAGTGCCAAACCCTCATGGATTTTGGGTTCCAAAGCACCTTTGGAAGCACCAAATTGGTGCAGGCAAAAGCCTGAGCTCAGCCTCCCTCCCTGCCCTGGCAGCTGGATACCCTGAGATCTCACCCTCGAGGAGGGGATGCAGACCCCTCTGACATGCCAGCTGCAGGGAGGGGATGCACAGGGTCCCCCCAGGCATCCTGGGGCCTGGCTCACACCCGGGCAGGCGGCTGGGCTCGCCATCCGTCACGTCGGCCCTCGGCAGGCATCCCCCGCGGCCGGGCGCTCTGTGCCAGCTTGGCCGGTACCCAACGCCCTGTGCCGGCCGCCAAGACCCGGAGCTTCCCAAGTCCTGGAGAGGAGCTGGGAAAGGATCCCGTGGCTCAGGTGCGGCAGCGCTCACGCGCTGGGGGACCTGGGGCCAGCCACTGCCAAGGATTGATTTCTGGGTTAACTCACCACTGCTCTAAAAGTGCATTAATCCTCCTTCCCCGGCCAGCAGCCAGCACTGAGCAGCATTTTGGGCAAAATCCCCAGGTCTGGGCTTCAGGCTGCCTGCTGTGGACGTTGCCCTCCCCCGCCACTGCCATCACTCTGGCAGCACTGCCTGGCACCAGAATGCCAGGATCCGGCCCTCCTGCTGACCCCGCTTCCCTGGGAGCTTATTCAAGTCCATAGCCAGGTGGATTTTTTTCAAACTGGGGTTTTTATCTTGTTTTTCAAGAAGGCTTTTGCTCTCCTTGCAAAGGGCCCCTGCATTCCCTTCGCGGGGAAACGGTATTTGACCGGCTGTTGTCCAAAAAAAACCCCCAACATGTTTCTGATCACGAAAAACCAAGAAATATTTTTGCTTTCAAAGGAAAAAAAAAAGGCCCACGAGAGAGAAATGTTGATTTTCCACCCAGACATTTCCCCTTTTTCCAAACCAGCCCTGAAAAAGAGAGGCACCACTGCTCCCTCCTTGCCCCAGGATGCCATCCTAGGGATACAGTCCCCTCGGGGACACAGTGGATGTCACCCAGGGCTCATCTGGGTGCTGGCGGGTGGTGGCAGCGCCAAGTGTGTGCCCCCCTCTCTGCTCAGACCCTCTTTTCCAGCTGCTCCCACATTGCACAGGCACGTGGGGCTGCCGTGAGGACGGCGAGTGCTGGTGACCTGCTCGCTGTCCCCAGGGAGCCACCCATCACTCTGTGCTGCAGAGCCGCCGCCGCCAGCCCGCCTCGCCCCGCTGCCACAGGCGACGAGGCCGCTTGGTCCCACGGTTGCCTGGCGGGAGCTGTGATGTGCCGGATCCTGCACCCCCTCCTGCCGTCCCTGGCTGCTGCCCAGCGATTTGGGAAAGCGAGACGGCGCAGGCTGAAATGTGACCCCCGCCACGCTGCGCCGCAAAACCTCCTTTAGTAACCTGTGCGCCAGGACAGCGAGCGCGCGGCGTGAATACCAATGAGGGGAAAAGTGCCGAGTAAAGGGTTTTTGATGGAAATGGCATCGCATGAGAAAGAGAGCGGGAGCGAGCGGGCCAGTGCGCGCCTGGAGCCTGCGCTGTGCACGGGCACGGCGGGGCACACACGTGTGCGCACCTGTGGCCCGTGAGGTTGGAGGCTGAGCATGGCAGGGTGCCAGGGTCGTGCCACCCCGGCGAGCACGAGGGCGATGGGAATGGGGATGATGAGCGGAGGGGGCTGCGAAGCAGCAGCTGAGGGGACACGTGGCAAGGGGTTGCCACGGGCAGCGTGTCCGCAGGGACAGAGGCACTTCCGTGGCACAGCGTGGCCCTGGCCACAGGGAACGGCTCCCGTCCCCCGGCGCAGTGCGCTGCTGATCAAAGGCGCAGGCGGGGAGGGAGCGGGCCTGTGTGAGCAGCGCCCTGGCCGCGCGCCACCCCACCTTCCCGCTCCGCTCCCCCGGGAGTTTGTTAAACAAATTTCTCTAATTGCACAAGCCAAGGAGTTTGTTGGAGAAAAAAGCCGGGGAAATTCCCCTCCTCTGGGCCACCCCTTACCCGCTTCCCCCGGGGCAGCCGGCGCAGAGCAAGCAGGTCCTCCCCACGACCCCCGGCTCTGTGGGAGGCTGTGACCCCGACGCCTGCGGGGCGCAGCTGCGGGGTGTCCTCATGTCACCCCTGCCTATGCAAGGACGTCCCCTGCTCGACCTCGTCGCAGCCGGGTCACACACATTCCCGCCCGTCCAGCCCCGGGGTCAGACCCTGTCACCTAAGGCGGTGACACCCAGCACCGCCGTCTGCCCTTCCCGGCTGGCCTTCTCCATCGCTTGGCTGAACACCCCTGGAAACGGCCTTTGTGAGCCTCCCGTGGGCAGCCCCTGACACTGAATCCCGTCGGATTAGCGAATGTACGGGATAAAAGCCTCAGCTTGGCGGCAGTTCTGTGCCGGGTGGGGGCTGAGGTGGTGGCTCTGCCAAGAAGGGACGATGCGCGGCCGGGTCCTGCCCCAGCTCCCGCTGAGGTCATGGCTATAGATAGCCCGGGAGGGTGCAGCGCCGAGGGCAGGATCCTCATGCCCTTGCCAGCTGCACCGGGAGTCCTGTGGGCACCCGCTGCCTGGGAGGAGACGCTGCCAGGGCACTGGGGCTTGCTGATGGATGGGTTGGCTGGGCCAGCCGCTAGCCATCGCCAGGTGACAATCTGGTGCTGCAGGGTGTGATCCTACACCTGCAGGGATGCTCAGACCCACCCACTCTCCATCCTCCGTGATGAGTGGAGTCCTGCAGCCTTCACTGACGCAGTGACCTGGGGTGGCTTTTTCTGTTGCTCCCCACCAGGTTTCCTTCTTCCACTGCTCCCAAGCAAAAGTTGGGCTGGGGCACCCCCATCCCCAGTGTGCACCCATGGGTGCCAAGCTGCGGGGCTGGGGAGTGCAGGGCCAGGGTTTGCCCCCTCCAGCCATCCAGAGTGGGTGCTCCCCACAAAGCTAGGCAGGCCTGTGCCATGGGTGCCCCCGCCAGCCCCATGGGGCCCTGGAGCGCCGGGGTGGCTGGGGAAGGCGTTGTTGATGAGGGCACTAAAAATAGAGTGGAACTGGGATCTTAATGGGACTTTGTGGGAAACCTGGAAACATTTTCTCATCCCCATAAATGAGTCCAGATGCATTAACGATGACTGCATTGCATCCTGAGGTACCGCCGGAGGGAACTGGGACGCGCTCACCAGCTTCCTTGCCTTGCGGTGGGGAATTGGTTGGAGAAAGGAGTCACCAGCAGCAGCCAGGGCCGAGGCATGACCTCCTTGTGCCATGCGGGGACAGGGACAGGAGCTTGCCTGGCATCACCTTGGTGAGGACTTCAGTCCCCATCCCACAATCTCTGTTCCCAGTGCTCCCAGCTCTGCATGTGGTGGGCAGTGTGCAATGTGCATGGGCTGGTCACGGCACCTGGGGAGCTTTCTGGAGCCCCCCAGGCCCTGAGGCGGTCAGGGTGGAGGATGAGGTGATGCACGATGGCCCCCAGTCAGTGGTGCCATCGAGCACCCTGCAGTGGCATCAAGTTGGTGGGATCCAGCCTGTCGAGGGGTTTTCCAGTTCTGCCGTGGAGTTGGTGACTGGGGTATTGGCTCCTGAAGTGCCCGACCCCACTGGGGGACCTTGGACTCCCCCAGGGAATGGCTCGGGGCCAGCCTGGGCAAGTAGCCCAGGGCGGGTGGCTGTTGGAGCCCACGTCACGAGGCAGGTTGGCACGGCCTTCTCCGCGGTATGGCAGTGTCACTTAGCAGTCACAGCGGCAGCCCGGGAGGCAAGGACAGTCCCGCCCCGGGCCTCAGTTTACATCCAGGTGGGGAACAGCACCCGGCACAGGAGGAAGGCACTTGCCCCCTGCGCCAACCCGGGCTGCTGACCCATCACGTGGGGGACAAGGGGACCAGCCACAGCCACCAGCCTCCACGTCGGGCACTGCCGGAGCCCAGCGTCCCGAACAAAGTCCCTTTGTGCAGGTCAGCCGCCACCCACTTCTGTCGCTTGGGAGGCATCCAAAACCCTCCCGAAATAGGACCCAGCCGGGTTCAGCCTTTGAATCTCCCCAGGAAGGCTCTGCTGAGCTGCCGAAAGCGGATGAACACCCCAGTTCCACTCTGTTGAACCAGTCCCATCCTTCAGCAATCGGGGTGCAGGGCCTGGCCAGACTCAGAGCTGACCCTTCTGGGACACCCCCACCCCCTTTGATTTCCAGGGAAGGCCTATCAGCACCCCGTGCCTCAGTTTCCCCACCTCTGTTAGGGAGGGTCCTGGCAGGTTGTCCCGAGGGCCCAGGGAGCCGATGAGATGCTGGAGGAGGGGCTGAGCCTTTGGCATATCCATGGCACAGCAAAGGCACTGGGGCTGGGGGGGCGGAGGGGCCATGAACTCTTCACCCCCAGGGCGCCGGGGTGGCCGATCCTCCTGCAAGGTCGCCGACTCCACGGCAAAAGGCCAGGGCTATTTTTAACCACAGACTTGCTCCAAGGATTGGGTTTGCAGCAGGGTGAGCCCTGCAAGCCCATCACAGCACTGCCCATCATGGGGTGTAGAGATACCCCCAGCGCCAATCCCCCCAGCAGACACCCCCAGGAGGGAGCTGGGGACACTTCTCTGCACCCCTACACCTTTAATGGCGCATGATGGCTGGGAATTAATCCTCCTCGGAAAGGCCGGGACAAAGCAGGCAGGGCTAAAAATATGTTGGGAGGGAAATAAAATCTCCTGGGTCAGGAGCTAAAGCCAGGCTCAGAGCCCTGGGCTCGGCCCGGGGGGACTGGGGAGACCCTGTCTGGCAGCGCCCCCTCCCCAGAACGAACATGGTGCTGCCAGCCCCAACATGGTGCTGCCATCTCCTGCCTCAGTTTCCCTCTGAGCTCCTGGGAACCGCCTCCATCCCTGGCAGCTCTCAGGCTGAGACCCTGGGTTCTGGGGTGGGCAAAGTGCTGGGTCTCGGGCACTGCAGCCCCCATTATGTGTACCAGGAGCAGGGCTGGGGGGGACAGGCCACCCCCAGGGCCCCACGCTGACACAGGGCAGGGTGGAGGAGCTGGCAGCGCCAGGACCTGTTGGCAAAGCTTTTTTTTTTTCCAGTTCCATAAAACATTTCCCTTCCTTGGAGCCCTGGGGGGGTTTCAGCTGGGAAGCCACGTGGCTCTGGTGCTGCTGGCCACGGGATGCTTCCAAGGATGAGGGGACATCTCCGTGGCCGTGGGCTGGGTCCCTTCTGGGCTTGCCCCATGCTGCTTCCAGACCTCTCCCAGACCTCAACAGCCACCTCTTCCGTGGGCAGGCCTGGCAGGTGTGACATGCCTCAGTTTCCTTATTTTTGGAAAGGCAGCGCCTTACCCTGGGGGCAGGTGGGGTCACCCTGGGAAAGTGGCTGAGCCGTCGGCTCCCAAACCCCAAGGGGGATGCGCAGAGACAGCACCTGGGGAAACTGAGGCACCTGGGGAGTCCAAGTGAGTCTTCAGGAAGGCAGCGAGTGGCCCTGGGCTCTCACACCATCCAGTCTCCCTCACCAGAGCACTCTTGGCTCCTCCACCACTCAGTGATGGCCGTGCTGCTGCTGGATACCATCCCTGGGGTATCCGTACCCCTTCCCTGCACGCTGGGTATGCTGCTCCCCAGTTTGGGGTGCATTTAGGAAACCAGGGGACCGGCAATGCCAGTTGTTGCTGGGGTGGGGATGCACACAAGCAGACCAGAGGCAGTGCTGGGCACGGTGTCGGGGCACGTAGTGTGCCGCCGGAGAAGCCCCCTCCGGCTCCATCCCACCTGGGCCACCCCCAGCTGCCGTCTGCGGGGCGGGCTGTGCTGGCTGGCGGGGGCCCAGGAAGCGCTGGCACCGGAGCCCAGGGCTGCCAAGAGAGCTGCTTTTCTTCCTGCTGTTTTCCAAAGCAACTGGCAGGTTCTCTGCCGCCGTGGCCTCCTGTGACCCGCGGCCTCGGCGCGCTCCCCGCGCCCCCGCTCGCAGCCGCAGCACCTGCGAGGGCGAGCGCCGGCATCGCTCCCGCCCCGGCACGTAGGCGCGGGCAGGTGGGCACCGGCCCGGCACCCGAGGGCGGCGGGACCTGCCTGCTCCAGGGTGGCTCAGAGGACCCGGCGGGGCGTTTTTGGGCCGCGCCAGGTGTGGGGAGCCCAGGGCGGCTCAGTGAGGGGTGCGCGGTCACCATGCTCACCGGGTGCATGGTGAGAAGCAGGGGCTGTATTCGGCCATCCACCCCCTCCTTGGCTGATCCTGAGTGGGGCTGAGCATCGTGGCAGTAAATGAGGGATGGAAGCCTCTCTCTGCCCCATCTCACCCTCACACCAGAACCCGTAGTGGGAACAGTCCAGCCCACCCACAGCCCCCAGCCACGTGTGGATGTTGACTGGAGGATGCTCTTGGCTCTGCCAGGGAAAAGGCGACAGGATCTGCAAAGGAGCTGTGAGGTTGCGCGGTGCCCTGCCTTCCCCTCCACCTGTGCCAATGGTGCCAGCCAGGTGTCCTGGGCTCCGAGGCTCTGTGCCCTGGCATGGGCTGTAGGAGGGGTTTTGCAAGCGAGGTGCTGGGTCAGCTAGGAACTGAGGGGAATGTGGCTGCGACAGAGTGTTCTGCCCCACAGGCAGCCCTGTCGTAGGGCCAGGTGTGCACAGGCAAGGCCAGCACAGCTCGTACCTGTCCTGGGAGCCTCAGCTGCCCCAGTGGCTCCTGCTGCCCTCACTCCAGAGCAGCGCTGCCACTCTCCCCGACCAGGGAAGCCGCGTTCCAATGCAGAGCAGGCCGGGATGCCCGGCCGCGCCACACCGGCGAGCAGCAAAAATTATGAATAAGTTCTTGTTAATAAATACTTTATGATGAATCCAAATAGATTTCCTCCTCTGGAGCAATTATTGTAAAATGGGCTCTAATAGGGTGCAGGGCAGCCCCGGGAAGGGCTGGGTGCCTTTCAGGGCCTAAGTGCCTCCTTCCATCCCCTCTAATGAGCACTTCCCAATCATTTGCATCTGTCTCGGCAACAGGTCTCATTACCAGGTTAACTCATTACCCAGAGCCGCTTCGGCGAACAGTTATAAGCGGCTACCAGAGGCTCTGTGATCCGTGCCAAGGGTATCTGCGGGCCCTGGTGAGGGGAAAGCACGTCGTCTGCACTGTGCCCCTTTTGGGTACCGGGATTTTCAGGATTACCAGAATCTCTGTAGTCGCATCCCCCCCCTGCCGCCGCGCCAAGGCTTCCATGGGGGCACGGAGCCCGGCGCCCAACTTGCCAGCCCCTGCCCGGGCTAGCAGGGCCGCGGGGAGCAGGACCTGGCAGGAGCGGCGGCCGTGGGAGCCGGCAGTGGTTCGGAGGTGTGTGGCTGCTGGAGGGGCGGCTGAGCATAATTTCATGAAGTAAATCCTGTGTGGTCCCTGCAGGGCTGGGATGCAGCGAGGCTGTCCCGCGTCGCGCCCTGCCCGCTGTGGGGATGGCATCCCGCTCCTGCCCGCAGCCAAGGCCGTGCTAGTGGGGAGCAAAACCCACTGCCGAGATGTCTGACCCCTCCCGTCCTGCTTCTCCTTCTCCGCCCCTCGCCCCAGCGCCTCCCCCGTGAAAACTTCTCGGGAATTTCCTGAGGAAACGTTTTTTTTCATTGGAAAATTCAGGCTGTTTCACTGAGCCCGACCTGTTTGGACAAGGTGCTGGAGCGGAAGATGCTCAGAGGGTGGCCAGCCAATGCCGCGGTGCCCGTGCCAACTGCTGTGTCCCTGCGTGGCACAGAGCATCCCACCCTGTCCCCAGGGTGGAGGGTCCCTGGAGTGCAGAGCCCCAGTGCTGCCGAGCCGGTGGCAGAAGCACGGGAAGAGGCAGCGCCTCAGCTGTGCCCATTCCCACTCCCTGGCAGTGCCAAACCCTGGGCTGCGGAGGAGTTAATCCTACATGGTATGCCCAGCTTCACACAGAGCATCCCTCCTTCCTCTCCCCACTCCACCGCAAAACAGAGCCGGGCTTGACCCGTGCCTCAGTTTCCCCTCACAGCACCTGGCAGGGAAAGCCAGAGCTCTAGCAGCCCCTGGAAGGGGGGTACAGGGGGGACCGGAGCGGGACCGGCAGCACCCGACGCAGGCGTGCTCCTGCCTGGGTTGCAGGGCTTTACAAGCCTGGGCTGGATGAGGCCCAAGTGCAGGCTCTGCTGCCAGATTCCCATCCGGAAATGCCCCGGGAGCAGCCTCGTCTGGGGTATTGCAGCACGTCTCTGCTTCCCAGCCCCGCAAAGGAAAAACAGCAGGAGAAACACTTAACCAATCCTTTGCCGGCACTTCGGCTGCTGGATGGGGGAGCCCGGTGGGAATCTGGCACTGGAATGGACTGAGAGTGCACCCCTGCGTTGCCTTCTCCAGTGGATCGGATGTGAAGCTGGCTGGTGCCAGCCTGGATGGTGTGCCCAGCCGAGAGACTTACTGGCTGCACAGCTGGGGACGGTCCCCAAGTCCTGTAGCGTGTCCCCTCAGTCCCCAACAGCAGCCGCTCCCGTATGGTTGTCCTGGTGCCCCCCAGCCGCCCTCGCCTGCCCTGCTAAAGCGGCTTAACCGCGGCATCGCGGCGCGGGATAAGCTGGGCGGGAGGGAAAGTTGGCGAGGGGCTGATTGGCTTTGGGAGCAGCTCCCGGCCTGCCGTAATCCCGGGGAAGGTGGGGGTGGGCCTGCGATGGCTTCGGGGGCACCGAGGGCTTCAGGGGCTTCTGCACGCAGCGGGTTTTTGGAGGGTCTCAGTTGTGGGTCCAAGTGAGAGCTGAGCCTTCTCGGCACCGTGGAGGGGGAGGGCACAGAAACTGGGGTTTGCTGCTGCCATCCCGAGGCAGAGCACCAAGCACCCCCGGTCCCCACCGTGAGCACGAGCAGCATCCAAGGGTGCTGCCTCACCCAACCCGGGTAACCTGGTTCCTGCCACTCTTCCCTGCAGTGGTGGCTGGAGTGACACTTCCCAAGCGGGAGGGCAGGGATGGGGACAATGGCGTGGTGTCCCCCGGCCCTGTGGCCTGCTCTGCCGCCGGCTGCCTGGAGAGGGTGGCAGGGCCAGGGGATGGCAGCAATTTGTCAGGCTCGTCTGAATAACCGGCCACCAAGGAAGATCAGCCGCCCACCGCCCCGGCCAAGTATTGTTTTTGGAACTCACTGCTGCTTTTTTCAGCTCCTGTCTTACTTTTCTTTGACCTTCTTCCCTGATTTAAGACACATGCCCAGCCCTTGCCCAGCTGCACTGAATTAGCGGCTGCTGCTGGGGGAGGGAAGCGGGAACCAGGCCCTGTGGCCACCCCGGGAGCAGCCGGCAGGGACAGGTCCTCCAGGCAAGGATGGGTTCCCCTGGCAGGCTGAGTCCCCTCGGCAGGGACGGGTCCCCAGGGTCAGGATGGGTTTGCCAGCAGATTTGGGGCCCTATGGGTACAATGGGTTTCCCAATTAGGGGACACTCTGCTGTCCCTTGCTGGGCATGGGGGGGTGGCAACACCTGTGTGGTCACAGCTCTGGGTCCATAGAGGGGCTGGTGACTCCCAGGGATGGCAGGGTCTGTGCCGTGCAGAAGGGTCAGTGCTTGCAGGGAATTTTGGGGGTTAGTGGGGCTGTGCCAGGGGTTGGGGCTGGCAGTTACCAGTGTCTGTGCTGGGTTGGGGGACAGTGGAGTCTGTGCTGCGATGTCTGTGCCAGGTCACAGCAGAGTCTGTGTCAGGGTCACTGGTTCAGGGGACACCCAGGGCTGTGCCATGGGACCTGTGCTGGCTGTTGACAGGGTTTGTACCCGGGGAGCAGGTTTAGGGTTAATGGGATCTGTGCTGGACTTGGGAACTAGTGGGGTCTGTATGCGGCCGATCCTTGCTGGGAGCCTGTTTCAGGGGACATTGTTCCCTCCAGGCAGGGTCACTCTGGGACACAGCTGCTTCAGCCACGGAATGGCATTGCTGCTCTGGGATGAGTGTGGCCAGCGCCAGCTTTGGAGTGCTTGCCCCATCCCACAGCCACAGCTCTGTCCTCTCCCAGCTCCTGCCTGTGGCCACCTCCTCACCCAGAGCAGCACTTGCCCTCTGCACCCTCCCCCAGGCATGACTCTGTGGCATGGCAGTGGCATTTGTCACCAGTCACCCCCCTCTCAGCCCTGACATCCTGCATCAGGAATCCAACTGAGCTATTTCCTCCTCCTCCTCCTCCTCCCCACAATCATGAGGGACCCCAAGGGCCAAATCCTGCCCTTGGGGACCAGCTTGGTGCTGCCCTGGCTACACAAGGGGATGCTCAACCCTCTGCCAGCTGCTTTCCAAGCTGTGCTGCTCCTCACCAGGAAGGCTCCCAACACCTTTCTATCCTGTGGGGTGGCTGTGGGTCCCCCAGCCAGGAAGCACTGATTTTTCCAAACTGGAAAAAAAAAAAAAAGGGATGCAGGAAGGAGGGGCCAGGGAGGGAGATGCATTTTCCTTGTTTTCTTTTTGGGGCCGGACTCATCCAGCAGCGCTCGCCAAATGGAAAAAGGCAGTCAGAGCACGCCTTGTGTGCAGGGCCGGGCGCCAGTCGCCGGGCTGGCTGCAACTGGGGCAAACTGGGGGAGTTTCCCGCTGTTCTGTAGGGAGTGGAGAGGTCCAAGGCGCCCACAGCTTGAGCGGGAGCACCCAGCATGCTGGGGGTGTGGGGGATCCAGCACTGGGGTGTTGTATTCTGGCAGCACCTGACGCCGGCACAGCAGCTCTGGTGGGCACGATGTCAGGTGGGATTTCAGGTGGGATTTCTGCACCTGGTGGGAGCAGATCCTGGCATGCGGGGTTGCGAAGGGGAGGTGCTGCCATGGTGGCCAGCCTTGCTCAGCTGCCTGTCCCCCTGTGACATCGCTGGCTCCAGTATGGCCCAGCCACTCCCTGCACATTGTTGGTCTGGGGGAATTGCAGCCAGTGGGATTTACGGAGATCTGCTGGAATGGGGATAACCTCACTGTGTGGTGAGGGGCTCCCCCTCCCTGGTGGGCATGTGCCTTTGCCATAGCTTTTCCTTCTGGTTGTACAGCCCGGTGAGAATGAGCCTGGCAGGTCCTCAGGGCTCCCCAGCCACGGCAGGAGGGAGCTTTGAGGGACTCGGCCAGAAGTGACCCCCTATCCCTCTGCTCCCACAGGATGAATTCCACCCCTTCATTGAGGCGCTGCTCCCCCACGTCAGGGCCTTTGCCTACACCTGGTTCAACCTGCAGGCCCGCAAGCGCAAGTACTTCAAGAAGCACGAGAAGAGGATGACGAAGGATGAGGAGAGGGCGGTGAAGGACGAGCTGCTGAGCGAGAAGCCAGAGGTGAAGCAGAAATGGGCTTCGCGCCTCCTGGCCAAGCTGCGCAAGGACATCCGGCCCGAATGCCGTGAGGACTTCGTGCTCTCCATCACGGGCAAGAAGCCCTCGTGCTGTGTCCTCTCCAACCCTGACCAGAAGGGCAAGATGCGCCGCATCGACTGCCTGCGTCAGGCAGACAAGGTGTGGCGGCTGGACCTGGTCATGGTCATCCTCTTCAAAGGGATCCCGCTGGAGAGCACTGACGGCGAGCGCCTGGTCAAGTCGGGCCAGTGCACCAACCCCATCCTCTGCGTCCAGCCCCACCACATCAGCGTCTCTGTCAAGGAGCTCGACCTCTACCTGGCATACTTCGTCCGTGAGAGAGGTGAGTGCTCATTTGCCTGTGGGGCAGAGCCTGGCTGTGCACTGCCACAGCCAGATCCAGAGGGGGTTGTCTTAGCTTTCCCTCCCCATCTCTGGCTGGGGACACTGTTCTGGGACACCCTTTCCTGTTGCAGACCTTCCAGTGCTTCCCACTCTCCAAAATGCCTCTTGGGTGGGTGCCCCCCACCCTGGCCCCTCTCTCCCAGCCAGGACAGATCCCAGCTACCTGGGAGCAGGAGGAGGCAAAGATCCCCAAGGATGCTCCTGTCTCTGGGAATTCCCAGCATGGAGTTTTGGGGGCTAAACCCAGAGCTAACCCCACATCCTGAACCTAGCTGAGGGGAGTGGGTGGGCAATGTGGGCAGGGAAAGGACAGTCTGTTCCCGGTGCATCCCCAAGGGCTGGAGCTGGGAGAGGTCCAGCAGTGCCCATTTGCCATGGGCAAACCAGCCATGGGCAAAGCAGTGCCAACCCCTCGATGACAGAGCAGGGACAGGGGCAGCGAGGTCAGCTGCAGAGGGGGCAGTGATAACACTGATGGGGTCAGCTCCTGCTGTGCCCTGAGGGGATGCTGCTCCCTGGCCCTTCACCTGCCTGGGGGTCCCACGGACTTGCTGAGAGAACTGGCTGCTTTCACTGCAGCAAGGAGGGTCAGACCTGCTCTCAAAGCTGTTGATCAAAAGGGGGAAACTGAGTCACAGTGTGCATGGCAGGCAGCAGGTCTCATTTTGGGTCTCTAAGCTGTTGTCCTCACCATCAGCTCGTCACTTTCCTGCGTGCTGGAAAGGGGAAACTCATAAGTAGTTATTTTACCTGGGCAGGTTTGTTGTCCCCAGCTGGTGACATGCTGGCAGAGATCACCTGCCAGCAGCTGAGGCTCCCCACAGACCCTGCTGCCCCCCCAACATCCCCAGTTGTGTAAGAAGCCAGGGGAGATGCTGTGTGATCCTGGGTGAGGGCTGGGCTGTTGCACAGGGCTGGTTCACAGACAGGAAGGTCTGTGACTTGCAGCCCAAGGGGTGATCGAGGGGCTCATGGCCACCCCCAGCCAGGCCAGGCTACCCAGGTGTGTGGGGACCAGGATATCGATCCCCTCCTGGCAGCACCTCCTGCCCATGCTCACAGCACCGGGTGATGCCCCCCAGCCCCCTGAGCCCACCCTCATCAACACAACGGCAGGGGGAGCGTGGGACTGGTGGCTCTTTGCCTAGCCACCAGTCAGAGCCCAGGGACAGACAGTGACACCACAGAGGGCACCGTGGTGCTGGCAGTACCAGCAAAGTGGGTTTCAGCACCATGAATCATGGTGGGCACATGCTTTGCCCCTGCTCAGCCACCTGTGGGATGGGTGTCAGTGGGGAAACTGAGGCAGGGTGTGCAGGTGATCTCCCTAACTCCACCCAGGGGAGGGGCTTGGCAGGACCACCAGGCCCTCATGGCTTTGGGGAAAAGCTGGGCACAGCCTCCAGCAGGAAATAGCTGAGGCCAGACCCTGTCCCAGGGCCCAGGCAGGACCCCAGGCTGGTGCGGGGTACATGTGTGGTTGCACATGCATGTGCGGCTGGGACCTGCCTGCCCAGCCGTGTCTCCTGATGTGTGAGCATGTGTGCCGCCAGCACCGCACACCCATGCGCATGCATGTGACTCGCCTGCTCCGGGGCAGCATGGGACCCAACAGGGCCTGGCACTGCTGGTTCCCAGCAGGGCACTGGGAAGGGTGGGTACTCTGCTGGAAATGGGGGCACCCAGGTTGTGGGCTGGGGCTGTGGGTGTCCTGTGCACCTGGGCAAGGAGCGGGGTGTCATCTACTGGGCTGAGACATGGCCGTGCTTGGCTGGACTGGGATGGCGTACTGGGCTTAACTGGGGTGCTGCATGCTGTGTTGGGGGGGCACCCTGTATTGCCTGGGATGGGGTTGCTGTGTACTGGGCTGGACTGGGGGCACTGTGCACTAGCTCAGCGGAAGGTGTAGTGTCACCCTGGGCTGGGGTATCCTGGACTGGGCTGAGTACCCCGATGCTGGACCGGGAGCCCTAGAGTGGCCGAGCTAATGACAGGGACCAGGACCCCCACGGCAACTGCAACGCGGTCCCCCTGTGCCACCTGGAGTGCCTCACTGGGGTGCCAAGCCAGCAGGTTCCCTGGCCATGCTGTGGCCAGCTGCTGTCCCCAGGAGGTGGCTGCCCCTCTGCCACCCCCCACCCCCGCACTGGTGACCTTGACCCCAGCGTCTGGGTCCCCAGCAGCCGCAGTCACCTGACTGTCTAATTGGGAACACAGCGGCTGTAAATACTCTCTGATAAGGCCTGGCAGCCTCTCACTTTCACTGTTAAGGTCGCTCTGGCCCTGGTTAAGGGGGACCAGGATGGGCCAGGAGCGATGGTGTGGGACCCTGGGGTGCTGCATGGTGCTGGGTGGTGGGTGCTGGGCATGGCCTGGTCCCAGCCCACAGCAGGCACATTCTGTCAGGCTGTGGCTGTTGGGAGGGGTCTCTGGCCTCCCCCCTTGGTGGGGAAACTGAGGCAGGCAGGGACATGGAAGCAGCCACTACATCAATGGGACCCTGCATGTCATGGCCAGGCTGGGTGACAGCACTCGAGAGGTGCTGGGGATCACTGTATCATAGCCTTATGGGCTCAGTGGGCTTCTCCCTGCCCGGCACACTGCCTGCCTGCTCCCTCCTGCCTGCTCCTGCCCGACACACTTCCTGCCCATTCCTGCCTGCGTCCTCCTGCCCTGATTCTGCTTCCTCCCTCCTTCCTGCTCCCTCCTGCCTGCCCGCTCCTGCCCTCTCCTGCCTCTTCTCACCTGCCTGCCCGCTCGCCCGAGTCGCCCACAGCATCCCCAGTCCCAAAGAGAGCGACTCCAGGCAGTCCGGGCTCCCCGCAGCCCCCGAAGCCCCCCGTTATCAGCCCGAGCACGTGCACCCGCGCTCCCCCGCCCCCGCCTCCCGGTTTTGCCGGTGTCAGCACAATTTCCCAGCCGCTGCTCTGGCAACGCCGGGGAGGCGGGGGATGGAGGAGCCCCCGGCCCTGCGCTGCCCACCCTCGGTCTGGGGCAGCCTCGGTGGGGGCTGAGCGCCCGGACGGTTCTCCCAGCCGGTGCCAAGGGCGAGCTCTGCCCCTCGGTTCTTCCCCCTATCCTCGGCTTTCTGTGCCCCCGGGTGGGCAAACTGAGGCACGACCTGTGCCGGGCTGGGGGGAGGCCCTGTCCCAGCCCTGCTGGCCCCTGGAGTGGCCGTGCGGTGCAGGAAGTGCTGGGTGCCTGGGTCCTCCCCAGAGCAGCACCGGCCCTGCTCCCATCCTGCACCCAGCCCTGCGACTGCCACCCCCGGTATCCTTGGGGCGAGATGAGGTCAGGATGGGTGCGGGATGGGAGTGGGGCTGGATGCAGGATGGGTGCTGGATGGGCAAGGGATGTGAGCAGGGTTTGATGCAGGATGAGTGCTGGATGTGAGCAGAGTTGGGTGCAGGATGGATGCAGGATGTCAGCAGGGCTGGATGAAGGATGGGAGCAGGGCTGGATGCAGGATAGGTGCGGGATGGGTGCGGGGCTGGGTGAGGGCTGGGCTGTGCACACCGCAGTGGGGGAGGGGACGGCGCTGCAGCCCAGAGCTGGGTGTGCGGCGGGGGGGCGCGGGCTGGGGGGAAGCTCGGAGGTCGCTGGTGAAAGTCAAAAGCATTGCAGTAAAATGGTAATCAATCTCCCCAGCCGATGGTGCCAGGACCTTCAGAGCATTACGGAGAGATTCCTCCCAGCAGCTCCTGACGGCAGCAGCCAGTCTGGGGGTGGGCAGTGCCCCCCTTCCTGCACCCTCCTGTCAATACTCCCCACCTCCAGGGGCTTCCTCGCTGCGCCCTCACCAGTGAGCCTCCATCCCTGTATCCCCATCCCCGCATCCCCATCTCTGCATCCCCTCTGTCCTTGCCATCCCCATGCTGGTAGCCCCCATTCCTGGACCCCATCCCCATCCCACTCAGGCTCCCAGAACGGGGGAGAGGCAGGACAGGGTCAGTGCCAACCTCACAACCTTTGAGGTTCTCTGGGGCACCCCCAACCATCGTGCTCAGTGGGACAGGGGGTCGAGGCTTTGCCCTGCAGTGAGTTTTCTCTGGCAGTGCCCGTTGCCTGAGCCCTCCAGGCCAAGCAGGGTGGGAGCAGATGGGTGCCCAGGGCAAGCAGGCAGTGGGCCCCAGGGTGGCATCAAGCTCCTGGCAGCCCCAGCCATGCCACCGCCAGCGGACAGCACCAGGGGGGAGGCAAGGACCCCTGTGCTGTGACAGCATCTGCGTCTCTACCGCCTGGCAGCCCCTTATCTTCCCCCACCAGCCTCGCCGCTGGCTGCAGTGTGAGGCAGATGGCACCAATCTGCCGGGGAGCCCGTGCCAGGGCTCTCGTCCCAGGCGCGCTGCGGCCGTGCCAGGCCGGCCGTGCCAAGCGTCTGCTCAGCCCCTCCAGATGGAGGGGCAGGCGTTTCCCCGGGCACCGCCGCTCCGCCAGCCCCCACGCAAATATTTATCGGCAGGGTCGTGAGAAGATTGATGGGGTTCACAATATTTGGGATCTGCCGTTCGCAGGGCTGGGCATTGGCGGGCGGGCGGGTGGGTGGAGAACCCCGCAGCAGAGAGATGAACACGGGCAAACCCTTCCCCCATTCCAGGTATCTCTGTTCCCAGCCAAACAGCCAGGGAGGCCGCGGTTGAGGGGAGCGAGGTAGGCAGAGCCCAGCAGGTCCAGGAGGGGACCCCCGGAAAAGGGCACAAGGGTACAAGACAGCAGAGAATCCGCAGGGGCTGGGTTTCTGTCTCCAGAGCTGTGTGCTGCAGGGGCGAGACGGGAGGGGGCTCCCCAGAGTGCCACCCCCCCCGCCACCCCCGTCCTCTGCAGCATCACCGCCCGGGGTCCCGCCATCCGTGAGCCCAGCCCCGCTGCGAGCCTGGTGCTGGCACGGCCGGGGCGGTTTCCACGTGCTCGAGCTCTCCGGATCGATGTGCCGGCGACCTTGGGGGAGGTCAGGGCTTCCCCGGCTCTCCCGCAGTGCGCCGAGCCGGCGGCGTGCCGGAGCCGGGCGGCTTCCCCGCAGTGCCCGCTGCCAGCCCCCGGCCCCGCGTCACCACTGAAGCGAGTTGCGCCGTGCTCAGCCCGGCGGCCCCGGCAGCATGAGCGGTGCCTGCCGGGCACCTGGCACAGGATGCCATGTCCTGTGCTGCCGGAGGGGACAAGGGGCCAGAGCGGTTCCGCGCACCGTTAGACACCCGATGAATAAAAGATGAGCGAGCTCCTCTCACGAGCACCTGCCGTCCCCCGCCCTCGCCACCCGCCGTCCCCCCGCGCTGGCAAGCGCCGTGCCCTCCCCGGGGCCGCGGTTGCCATCCTGGCCGGGTGCCCGGCTTCGTGCTGCGCTGGCAAGGGACAGCTGGGGCAGCAGATGCCCACGGTGCTCCCTCCCGCCGGTGGCCGCGGGAGGGGAGGAACAGACGCCGGCAAGCCCCCGGTGTACCCCAGCACCCCCGATAAGGGCTGGCATTGCCAGCTGGGGCATGGGGTCCCCTGCCACAATGGCCCCTGCACTGGGGTCTTGGCCAGTCCTGGGGAAGGCTTGAAACTTCTGCCACAGCCCTGCGTGATGCTGAGGCGGGGGCTGGTTTTGGGGAAGCATCGGAGGGGCCATGGTGGGGGCCCGTGGGACTCTGAGGCTGGTTGTGCTGCGTGGCTCTGCCATGGGGCTGGGATTGGTGGGTCAGCAAGATAGTGGCAGCATATTCCCCTTTCCCCGTCCCTGTCCCTTTTCCTTTCCCTTTCTCTCCACTTTAATTCCTTCCTTCCTTTCTCCCTCCCTCCCTTCCTTTCTCTCCCTCTCCCATCCCTCTCTCCCACCCCTTCCCAGCAGCTGCACCCCCAGGTGCCCCCCAGCCCAGGGCGGAGGGGCTAGATGCCAGCACCCCGCGGGCGGGGGTCCCAGGGAAGGGGGGCTCAGCCTTCCCTTTGTCTGCCCCACTCTCCCCATCCCTTTGCCCGCTGCCATCTGTCCTCGCTCGCCTCCGCGGGCGCCGGCAGCCCTGGATGGAGCCCAGGCCTGGCAAGGCTGAGCGAGGGGGCGGCCGCGCCGCCCGTTTGGGGGGGTTCCCCCCGGCCGTTGCCATCTCCCCGTGCCGGCCGGGGTCGGCCGAGGACAAACCCACTCGCTCCCAGCGCCGCTCGCTCGCAGCCGTCGGCCAACGTGCTCGCGCCTCCCAGGCTCCCGCCCGGGCCAGCTGGCCGCGGCCGGCGTACGTGGCAGCGGGGCGCGTCCGTCCCCCCGCCACCGCCCCGCCACCTCGGGGGATGCCTCCGGTCAGGACCTCCCCGGGGCTTCGCTCGGCGGGGGGAGGAGAAGCTGCCGCCCCCACAGCGTACGTGGCTGAGGCCCAGCAAAGTCGCCTCACCCCGACGGCCCCGCAGCACTCCGGGCATGGCGGGGGGCACCGGGGGGCGGGGCGTTACAGGGAGCACGGAGGGGGGTTCCGCGACCCGGCGCGCCGGCCGGCCCGGCTGAGCCAGGATTTACCCGGCACACGCGGCGGTTCAGGGTATTATATAAAGGAGGTTACACAAGCAGGACTGTTCCGGGTTTATGTAAGGGCCACCCCAGCCTGGCGGCAGAGGGATGGACAGTGGGACAAGGCAGTGGGACGGGCAGTGCCGCTCGGACCTGGGGGCTCACTGTGAGGCTGGGATGAGGAGTTCTGGGGTCTGACAGGGCAGGGCCCCCAAATCACACCCCACCACAGCCTCGCTCACCCCAGCCCTTGCAGTGGGATCTGCTCCGCAGCACTCAGGTTCCCTCTGGTCTCCAGGGGTCTCCCATGCTGACCAGGTTGCTCAGTCTGGGCCCTGCTGGTCCACGCTGTGGCCATGACCAGCCTGAGCAGTACAGTGGCACCTGAGGAGGTGCTGGGGCTGTGTGGCTACGGAACATGAGGCAGGGGGGCAGTTCCACACCGAGCCAGCCCCAAGGGAAACTGAGGCACGGAACAGAAGCCTGCAGGCAGCAATGCTGAACCCTCGCCCATCTCCTGCTCTTGGCTGGCAGAGCTGAGGGGGGAGGAGGAGAAGGAGGAAGGCTGCTGCCCTCGATGGGGGGGCTGGGACTGCTCACACCGGCGCCAGCAGCTCCCCCAGCCCCCGGCATCCTCCAGCCTCTGCGCCTGCGCCCGCACCGTTGCCGGTAACACCGTGCCCTGTTACCGTCAGCGCTCGGGCACAGAGCCAGGGCTCTCCCTGCAGCTGCGCCAGCCCCGGGGGGCACCCGGCCTGCAGTGACACCCCCCAGGGCCGGCCCTGCTGCCCGGGGGTCGTTCCCACGCGCTGAGACCTCGGGCGGGTGTCGCCGTGGGGCCGAGGGCACCGTGCCAGCCAGCGGGGCCCGGGTGCGGGATCCATAATTCAATGGGTGGCACGGGGCCAGGCTGCCAGCGCGGCCCGGAGCCCAGGCAGCCCGCGCCCCCCCCCCCGGCACACACTTGGCTATTTTTACAAGAGATTGGATCGACCTGTTTGGGCACTGAGCACTCTCCTCCGCCTCGCCGGAGACGACCCTGGCACTGAACCCCCTCCCCCCAGAGCTCCCCACAATGTGGCAGCAGGACTCCCCCCATCCCGGCCCTCCGAGGCGGCATGTGGAGGGCACAGGATCAACGAGGCAGCTGGGGCTTAGGGGGGCTTTTACAGACTTCTTTCTCCTCTCTGGTGCAGTGGAGCCACTTCTTTGGTCCTGAATTTGGAGTGTCCCCAAAACACCCCTCGAGAGAAGCGAGGCCCGGGAGCCTAGGGCTCCCTTCGCCATTTTATCGCGCACCAGCCGGCGCAGGCGGCCGTCACATGGCGGTGAGAGCAGTGCTTGGCCCAGCTGCCCCGCGCCGAGGAGGCAGCCAGAAATCTGCTGGCGAGCTTGCCTGCCCAGCCACGAGGAACACCGGGGGTACCGAGCTCTCGGCCCCGGCCTCGTACTCATTATCTCCGTCGGCCTGGACACGAGGGTACTGACAGGGGCTGGTCCTGCTGCCAAACCTCCGAGGTTGGGAAAGTCTCCGGTGCTCCTTGGGCTGCTGTGGGTGGGACTGGAGTGCTTGTTTGGGGGCGGGTCCCCGGGGTGTCCCTTGGGAGTAGGGGTCGGTGAGGTGGCATTGACGGTGCTGGGTCAGGGTTATGACGTGGGAGGGTGTGGGGGTACAGGGACATGAGGGACACCCGGGGGGCACCCAGGTTGAGGATGGCCCTCCTGGCTGCCCTGGGGGAACAGGGACCAGGCTGGGGTGGTTTGGTGTAGGCAAAGGTCCATGTGGGGCACCTCAGGATGAGCAGTGGTGGGGGTCCCTGGGCTGAGCCAAGGGCTGTGTGGGCACCTCAGAGGTGCCAGGCGAGGGCGTGGCCTGGAGGGCTGCCCAGAGGCCGAGTACCGCAGGATTGAGCAAGTGGGTGCCATCTCGGAGGCAAGCAGGGCACCTGGGAGCCCTGAGGCCACGGTGGGGGGCTGTGGGGAGCTGGGCCGGCCTCGGGCTGTGACCGCCAGCCTCCACCCCGCGCCTTGGCCGGGCTCCACCGCTAACCACTTCCAGAGCTGCCGCCAGATTTGTTGTTTTTAGAGGCGGGGAGGGGCCGTGTCCGGCCACGCGGTGCCCGTGGACACACAGGGGGTCCCCCCTGCCACCTCCCCCTCTGTCCCAGCTGGCTTGTGCCCCGCTCACTCCCACCACCCGTGTCCTGATACTTGGGTATGCGGCAGCTTCAAAATGGGGGAATAAGGTTAAAAAAAAAAAAAATTGAGAGAAGGGAAGGAAAAAGCCCTGCGACTGTCTCTGGGGGGAGTTTCTGCTCCCTAAAATGGCTGCCTGGAGGGAGCCAGGGGTGCAGGCACGGGGGGGTGGTGGCAGGGAGCAGCAGCAAGGCAGAATGCCACGGGGCTGCCAGCGTAGTGCCAGGCTGGCACGGGACGGGTGGAGGGGAATGCAGCAGCTAGGCAGGGAGACAAAATGGCTGATTCGGCATCGGCGTTGAGCAGTCCCAGTGGGGTGTGGGCACATGGGGGTGTCGGGCTGGGGGATGGCACAGTCCCACTGCCCCCATGGATAACCTGCCTGGTGGGCAGCACACAAAGGTGTCAGGGTGGGGAGTTGGCATGGTGCCCACATGGGTAACTTGCCCAGCCAAGAATAACCAGCCAAGAATAACCATCCCAGGAGCCATGTGAGTGCAAGGGACTTGAGGGGAGAAAAAGGGGCAGAAAAGGGCAGAGAAAAAGGGGGAGAAGGACAGGGAGAAAGGGAAAAATCCCAAGGCGCGCACACATGGACTGGCAGCAGCAGCTGCGTGGTTTTGATGGTGTTTTTGGATTGTCTCAGCCCTTTCTTGGCATCTGCCAAGGCTGCCAAAGAGAAATGCCGAAGGCCAAAGGGATGGGAGGAGGAGGATGGAGGAGTGGGGGGGAGAACGGGTGTGGGGGAGAAATACACGGCAAAAGTTTTGGAAGGTCTTTGGGAGCAGCCAGGTGAGGAAGGATGCTCCTGAGTTCAGTGTCTGTGCCAGGCTGTGCCATGCCAGGATGTGTCGGGGCCGCTGAGCTCAGTGTCTGAGCCAGGTTATTTTTAGCCCAGAGGGAGCAGGGCCGGATGGGACTCCAGGGGTCAGAGCAGGGGCTGCCCAAGGCCTGCTGCCCTCCAGGAGCTGGGCAGAGGCAGGACAAGGTGCCACAGGTGATGCCATGCTGCGGTGACACTGCCTGGTGGGGCAGCACTGGGTCACAGATGTGGCTGGAGGGAGGAGAGGAAGCAGCGAGGCTGGAGCAGGGCCAGGTGACCATCACCCGGCCTCAGGGCAGCCTCAGCACTGGGAGTTCCCCTCCTGCGGGGAGTGGTGCCCAGATCCTGCATGTGGGCCTGTCCCTGCTCCTTTTGCTGGCAGGGAGGCCAAGGGGAGCTGGTTGGTGACTGTTCCTCAGTGGCTGAGAACATGCCAGCTTGGTGGTGGCCCTACTGCGTGGTGAGAGCTTCTGGGCAGCCCATGCCTCAGTTTTCCCCAGCAGAGCAACGAGGGGGCAGTCAGCTGGTGGGCAACCCCAGCTCACACCAGCACAGGGGCTGACACAGGCACAGGGGGCTCACACCAGCACAGGGGTCTCACCCCACTGGGTTTTCCTCTTGCAGATGCAGAGCAGAGCAGCAGCCCGCGGACAGGCATCGGCTCAGACCAGGAGGACAGCAAACCCATCACGCTGGGTGAGCACAGCGGGCAGGGCTTGGGCAAGAGGACAAGGGGCACCCCAGCCTGTCTCCAGGGCTCCTGCCATGGGACCCATGACACACAGTCAAGCCCCTCATGCTATGCCTCTGGTGTTCCCCAGCCCCAGCCAGCTGCTGCCTGGCACCTGCAATGAGCTGGGCATGGCCTCAGCCTTGTCCTACACCCAGCAGAGTCTCACTGGAGCCACAGCCCCAGCTGCCATGGAGGTCCCATGGTGGTGGTGATGCCCCCAGCCCTGCCAGCACCATCAGCCACAGGAAAACTGGGGCACTGAGCAGGTCCAGGGTGTCTTCGGCAGATGGAACCTCTTGGGGTGGTCTCTTGCTGGAGCAGGAAGTGGAGGCTGAGGAGGGGGACAGGTGGGGATTTGGGGGTGTTGGGGTGCCCTCAAGCATTGCCACAAGGCCATGCAGGATGGGAGGGGTGGTCCTGTCTCCCCCTCATCACGCCCTCCTCTCTCCCTCACAGATTCGACAGACTTCCAGGAAAGCTTTGTCACCTCGGGGGTGTTCAGTGTCACCGAGCTCATCCAGGTGTCCCGAAGTGAGTGTCACTGTGATGCCACAGCCTATTCCCCCCGGCTGCCTGAGCACGTCAGTGTCCCAACAGCACCCCCATCCCACGGTGGGCTGGGGCTCCCTTCCCACCAGGCCCCCTGACCCCCCCTCTCTCCCCACAGCGCCGGTGGTGACAGGCACAGGGCCAAACTTCTCCTTGGGGGAGCTGCAGGGCCACTTGGCCTACGACCTGAACCCCTCCAGCACCGGCATGAGGAGGACACTGCCCAGCACCTCCTCCAGCGGGTAGGTGACACCAGGGTGGTGCCAGGGCCAGCCCAAGCATGGCCATGGGGAAGGCGGAGGGCAGTTGGATCCTGCCATGGGCTGGCACTGACCCATGACAAGCTGGGAGAGCTGGGGGTGTTCAGCCTGGACAAGAGAAGGCTCCAGGGAGACCTTCTAAGGTCCCTGAGGTCGCTAAGGCCCCTTCCAGTGCCTAAACGGGGTCCCAAAGAGCTGTAGAGCGACTTTGAACAAGAGCCTGGAGGGACAGAAAAAGGGGGAATGGCTTCCCACTGCCAGAGGGCAGGGTTAAATAGGTTCACTTCCTGTGAGGGTGGTGAGACACTGGCACAGAATGCCCAGAGCAGCTGTGGCTGCCCCTGGATCCCTGGAAGTGTCCAAGACCACGTTGGACAGGGCTTGGAGCACCCTGGGATAGTGGAAGGTGTCCCTGCCCATGGCAGGTGGGTGGAACAAGATGGGCTTTAAGGTCCTTTCCAACATAAACCATTACATGATTCTGTGACCCTTCCCTCTCCCCAGAAGCAAACGGCACAAGTCGGGGTCCATGGAGGATGACATTGACACCAGCCCTGGGGGCGAGTACTACACCTCCTCCAACTCCCCCACCAGCAGCAGCCGCAACTGGACAGAAGACATGGAAGGGGGTAGGTGTCACCTCCTTACCAGTGCACTCCCACTGCTCCGGGGCCCCATACTGCTCCCAGCATTTGGCACACCTCAGCCAGAACTCCCTGTGACCATCCAGGCACTGCCTTTGCCCCGGTGTTGCTCTGGGCCCTCAGGTCACAGGACACACTGGCTGTGGGGGCCGCAGTGCCACCCTCAAGTCCCCTAGAACACCCCTGCTTTTCCATGGGGTCTGTGGGGCTGCTATCGTACCCCCTGATTTAGGCACAGGCTTTCCACAGGTGCCTGTGAGCCAGGTGTGTCTGTGGCCCTCCACTTTGGGCAGGGCTCTGCAGGGGCTGTGGTGTTGCTACAGGGCTCCCCCCATTTCAGCACGGGCTCTCTCTGTTAGGCCAACTCAGCCTCCAGCTCCATGCTGACTCCCCCAGCCCCACACCAGCCTCCCTCAGCCCCATACCGCTGTGGACAGCTTTCTGGCTTGGTGGGTTTTTTTCCCTTTCCTGTCTAGACAGCCCCAATTAGCTGTTCATTAAGAAAAGGGGGGGCTGGGCTCATTAAAGCGATGCTGCAAGGCTGGCACAGCAGCTCCCACGCCCTGAGGTGCAGGCAAAGGAGATGCTCTTCCTCCTCCTTTGGCTCTTCTCCTGCCTCCCCCAGTACCTGGGTGGGCTCCACAGCAGCCCCCCAGCCTTGCCAGAGCCTGGGGGTTCCCGGCTGGGGGCTGGAGGCACCGATCTTGTTGGAAGGAGGCTTGGGGGACGGAAGTCCAGCCCCCGGACTGTGTCCCGTGTGTGCAGGGACTGAGCCCCATCCTGCCCCATGGCGCTGCTGTGTGGGGGGTCCCGGAGAAGGTGTAGTCCCCTCCCCAAAGTGGTGCATGGAGGCAGGAGGGAGCCATGCCAGGGCATCTGTCCCCTGCCAGTGGCCTGACCTGGGTAGGGGTGAGAGTGGCTGGCGGGGGGCTCAGCCGTGGTCGCAGTGGGGCTTGGCAATCCTGTACGGGATGTTCTGGGAAATCCTCCTAACACCCGGCTGAGAATGGGCTAAACCCATTACCGGGCCCAGGCCAAATGGCCAGAGCTAAAGTCACAGTGGCGGAGGATTAATGTGCCTGACAACCCCCCCCCACTCAGCCCCATGCCCTGGGGTGGCCTCGGGGACCCGGGCATCCACTGCTTCCAGGGGTGTCTGGGGAGGTCACCTCCATGCTGGCACCTCTCTGCCTCCCCAGGAGCTCCTGTAGCCCCCAGCCCCATGTGCCAGGGGAGGTGGGTGCCATGTGGGGGCTGCAGGGTCACAATGGCACCTGTGAGGGCACCCACTTCTGCCTTCAGGGTGGGATACAAACAGAGCTGTGTGCACCCGTGTGCATACACCTGCAGGAACACACACCTGTGCACAGGTGCACATGTACGCAGACACAGGTGCAGAGTCATGCTGGTGCACACACATTCATGCACACAGCTGTGTGCATGCTCACACACACTGTGCATGTGCACACCTGTGGTACCCTCCAGAGGTGTCCACACACATGCCCACCCTCCTGCAGGCACACACACACTCACACACATGTGCCCACCCTCCTGCACGAGCACAGGCATGTATGAGCACAAACACACACTCACGCCACGCACCCTCCCCACACCCACCCTGACCCCAGGGTGCCTCTTGCCCCCAGAATGAGCTCCCCAACACTGCACTGAGCTGGCAGCAGCCTTGGGATTTAGAGTCCCATGGCAGGTCCTGATGTTGCAACCCACTTTCCCCAGGCATCTCCCCCACCGTGAAGAAGACAGAGATGGACAAATCCCCCTTCAACAGCCCATCACCCCAGGACTCCTCACCCCGGCTGAGCAGCTTCACGCAGCACCACCGTCCCGTCATTGCCGTGCACAGTGGTGAGTGTCTTGCCAGGGAAACTGAGGCATGGAGCAAGTGCTGAACGGTTGGGGGGCTGGGGCAGCCACTAGCTAGTGACTCAGGCGTGTGTCCCCTTTTTCTGTCACCTGCAGGTATCGCCCGAAGCCCGCACCCATCGTCTGCGCTGCATTTCCCCACCACCTCCATCCTTCCCCAGACGGCCTCCACCTATTTCCCACACACGGCCATCCGGTACCCACCTCATCTCAACCCGCAGGACCCGCTCAAAGATCTCGTCTCGCTGGCCTGCGACCCGTCCAACCAGCAGCCCGGACCGGTAAGGACCCCAGCCCTGTCCCCACATCCCTCACTCGCCTTGCCATGGGCATCGGGGGCTGCTTCCGGCCAGGCTGCCCAAGGAGAGTCCCCTGGATGGGCCACCGCCGCCGTCACCTCTGCCGCCGCACAGAGTGGGTCAGGATGTTCTGGTGATACCAGTGGGGTGTTCTCTGGGGCTGAGCTCCAGCCGTGCCGTGCGTTGGTTCGGGAACGCCGCTGCGCCTGCTCCATATTGGCATCTCGTGTCTCCGGCAATGGAAGTGCTGTGCCTCAGCTCAGCACGCGGCGTCATGGGTATTGGGGTTCTGGGGCTGAGCCGTCATCTGGAGCTGGGGTATCTAGTGGGAGTGGGGTGTCTGCCAGGGTTGTGTGACCATCGCCCAGAGCCACCATCTGCCAGCGTGTCGGGGAGAGCGATGGGCTCGGCTGTGCCCCATCCAGCTGCAGAGCCCACAGGTGACCTGTCAGCTTCTCACTGTACCTGTGTCCCCAGTGTCCCCACAGGGGTGGCAGAGCCTCATTGCACTGCTGTGGGCCTTCCCTTGCCACAGCACCCTACAGCTCATGCATTCAGCACCCCACACAGTATTCAATTCACCCCACACATCCCACACACCCAGCACCCCACACCGCATGCTCCCATCACCAAACAACCTTTGCAACTAGCACCCTGCACATGCATCACCCAGTACATGCAGCACCCAAACCATAACCCCATACACCCAGCACCTTCCACACACAGCACTCCCCACACCACTAGCACCCCACGCACCCCATGAAGGGCACTCTTCATACCCAAAGCTGAGGCCTGGGGGTGTTCCTGCTTCCCCACCCTCCTGTGCCCCGTTCTGTCCTCCCAAATGCAGAGCTCTCGGGGAGCCCCTCTGATCTCTGCCCACCAATTGCCTGTTGCCCCTCACCAGCAAGGCCTGATGCCAGGGTGTGGAGCATGGCCACTCTTACCCTATGCAGTGGCTCAGTGCTGGGCTGATGGACACTGGATCAGGAGCATCTGTGGATGGCTTGGACACAGAGCACTGGTGTAGGAGCCTTTGGAGGCTCTGGGTGCCTCTACCCCTCTGGGGAATGCTTCATAACCCCCCCCCATCACTGCAGAGAGGAGTCCCAGCGCCCCGGCTCCAGTGTGCGCCGCTGTAGGTCATGACACCCATGGGGCATGGCCTCCAGGGCCCCCCATAACCCTCCTGTCCTGCCATCATTTCCTGCCTGCTGTCAATGCCGACTGTTCAGGGCTGCTCTGAGACCCAACAAACTCATGTCTGCAGTGAGGGACACTCCATATCTGTGCCGGGGGCGTCCCTGGGGCTCCCCAGCCATGCTGGTGTGCACGTGCGTCCTAATGGCTTGTGCTGTTTGTTTTTTGTCTGTGTTGTCCCCAGTTAAATGGAAGTGGTCAAGTGAAAGTGCCCAGCCACTACCTGCCCACGCAGATGCTGGCGCCGCCACCTCCCCCCGGCATGCCCCGCTTGGCCGTCTCTCCTGACACCAAATCTACCACGACAACTTCCGAGGGAGGGACGACCTCGCCGACATCACCCAGTAAGCACCCGCGGCACCCACCCCCACTCCCCGGCCCGGCTGGCCCCCTCCTCTCGCAGCCCCCCAGGGTGTCCCCCGTCCCGGTGCTGGGGGGATGTTGGCGGAGGTGGCCTCCCCGCAGCCGGGGAGAGGGTGGCAGCTGGCACGCCATGAGTTTGCTGGGTCTCAGGCAGGTCAGAGCGGACAGGATGTGGGCAGGTGGCTGCTGTGGCCACTGAGCCAGGGTGTTCTCTGCTGGTCCCAGGGACCAGCTCGAGCCCCGTGTTCATCTGAGCAGGAGTGGAGCTGCAGCAGGGCTGCCCAAACCAGTGTCCTGTCCAGAGCCTCAGTGTGGGCAGTGCTGTGGGGGAGGCTGTGGCCTCTCCATGTCTGTTACCCCACCATAGTGGCAGCTGTGCTGCCCGGAATGGGGACCAGCTGGCACGCAGGTGGCACTGGGACTAGGGACAGTGTGCCTATTGCGCTGTGTGGGCTGTTGTACTCTTGCTGCTACGAGGGTCCCTGGCACTGGGGACTCCTGTCTCGTTAGGGATGTGAAGCGACACCGGTGCAGGGACTGTGTGCGGGTTCCCCAGAGGCCTTTGCAGGTGGCACCTGGGATCTTTGTTGTCATGATGGCTGACGAGCTCTTTGCCCTCCGCTGCAGCTCAGGGGCCATAAGTACCTTGGCCAGGAGGGTTTTGGGCTGCTCACCCCGGACTGGCACTGGGGCGAGTGCCGCGGTGGTGGGACACTGTGCCATTGCCACACTCCGTGAGGGAGTTGTTCCTGTTCCCATCCTGTGGTACCCATGGGACATGGTACCCCAAGTGGCTGCTGTGTCCCCACACAATCGAGCCCTGCCCAGGGCCACTGTCCCTGGGAAATGGGACATGGCTTATTGCCAGCAGCTGGCCAGCAGGTGTGGAGGTCCCGTGGCATGGAGGAGCCATGGACAATCTGGGGGGGACATCATGGGATGGCATGGGGTGGCCGGGCTGATAATGGGGTCACAGCCTTCGGGAGAGACAGAGGAGTGTAAGTTCCTGCAGCCTTAGGGAAGGATGCATTTGGAGCACACTGGCTGTCCCCAAGGGGTGCAGCTGGCTCCAAGTCCCCTATTCCACTTGGCAGCACCACACCTCTGACAGGGCTGAGCCCAGGGGCTCAGCAGGGCTGGAGATCCCACTGCTGGACCCCCAGCTGAGGGATGGAGGTGGCAGCAGGGTGACGTGGCCAAGTGGATTTGGTGGCTCTCATCATTCTCACCCGTGGCAGCTCAGCTCCAGAGGCTGGAGTGCGGGAACAGCAAGGAGCACCATCTGCGCCTGCACCGTGGGGCACCTTGCCCCCACCTGTCATCGCCCCGAAACCACGGGCGGTACCATCTGGGCACAGCACACCGGGGTGCAGCACCCCTGGGCTCTGCTCGCCTGCCATCAGGTCACAGCCAGGGATGTCGCCTGGCTGCCAGCACCAGGTGCCCGGGACCTCTGTCCCAGCAGTGCCAGGGAGAGGGCCGGGCCTGGCCCCGGGGGGGACGATGGCAGTGCCACCTGCAGCCCCGTTAATGAGCTCTCGTTTGTTCCCCAGCCTACTCTGCACCAGGCACGCCCCCTGCGAACCGTTCCTTCGTGGGATTAGGACCAAGGGATCCTGGGAGTATCTATCAGGCACAGGTGAGAGCGGGGATGCTGCTGGGGGGATCCTCCTGCCCTCGTCCCAGGCACCCTCGCCACAGCATCACTGTGGGAATCCTCATGGTCATGGCCAGTGCAGGCGTCACCGTCGTGGCTGTCGCTGATGTGACATTGCTGATGTGGTCATCCTCACCATGGCGTCCCCCATCATGGCATCGCTGCCGTGGCATCGCTGCTGAGGGCATTGCCACAATGGCATCACTGCCATGGACCTTGCCACCATGGCATTACTGCCGTGGTATCACTGCCATGGCATTGCTGTCATGTATATTTCTCCTGTGGGCATTGCTGCTGTGAGCAACACTACCATGGACATTTCCACTGTGGCATCACTGCCACGGGGCATTGCCACTGTGGATATAGCCTCCGTGGCCATCACTGCCATGGGCATTGCCACCATTGGCGTGGCCATTGCAAGCATTGCTATTGTGGCATCCCACCATGGTATCACTGCCATGGATATTGATACCATGGGCATTGCTACTATGGGCACCACTTCCCATTGTGGGGTGTTTCCATGTGCAGTGCCACCATGGGCATCACTGACATGGCATTGTATCTCTGGCATTGCCACTGCTGGCTTGGCTGCTGTGGGCATCACTGCCTTGGCATCACCGCTGTGGCCCATGGGCATTGCCACCATGGCATCCTCACCATGGACCGCCAGTGCCAGGGCCTGGGGCACTGCTGGTGGCTCAGGGCCACTACGAGTCCTCCATCATAGAGGGAGGTCACTGCCTTGCTCCAGCTGTGTCCTGCCTGGCACCACCAGGCGCCACCCTGCCCAGGTGCCCACAACATCCCCAAAGGAGGCCATGTGTCCCTCTCTGTGTGGGCACAGGCACCTGCTCTCACCCAGCTGTGCCCATGGCCGCTCCAGCTGCAGCACGAGGTCACGTGTACCTTTTCAGGGGCTTTCCATTAGTCCTGGATTCTAGAGCTGGCCCTGGCTTTGCAGGCAGTGACACTGCCAGGACAGGGATGGCAGCTCCTGACCTCACTTGTGACATGAATGTCTGGCCTCAGCGTTCCCTGCAGGGGCATCTGCAGTGGCTGCAGCCCTGCCTGGCAGGTGACATCAGTGACAGGGCAGCACAATGGGGGTGTGGACATGTTGGGGCACCCTGGCTGGGGGTTGCTGCCCTGGCTGGGGGGAGTACTCAGGGTGCGGTGCTGTGCTGTGCCGGGGTGTGGGCACCTGGGGGCTGTGACCGATGACGCGGGGTACCTGGGGATGCTGTGCTGTGCCAGGCTGTGAGATTTGGGGACCATGAGCTGGGACACCCGAGGGTGCTGTGCCGTTCCAGAGGACAAACACTGGGGACCCGGCTCTGATCACAACCCCCTCTCTGCCTCAGTTTCCCCAGTCCTGCACTTGGGGTGGGTGCCCTAAGGGCGTTGGGTCCCTAAAGAGGAGACCTGGGGCAGCACTGGGAGAGCCTTGGGAGGAGCAGGGGTCTGGGGTCCTTGTCCAGACACAGGGGTCACAGCCACTCGCAGTCCCAGGACCCCCAAGGGTTGCTGTGCATTGGTGTCCAGTCATGCTCTGCGAGGTTCCCCAGGACTCAAGCATACTCTGCGTGGGGAAACTGAGGCATGGGGGAAGGAGGTGTTGTCCCAGGAGGGGCAGCTGAGACCTGCCATGCTCTGGTCATGTGTGGCGGGGCCTGGAAGGGTTAAGGGAAGCGGCGGCCCCAAGCTGTCTCGTTTCCAACGGAAACCAGACATGAGGTAATCGGGAATGAACTTGAACTTGGGGCTGGGGGGAAAACAATGGGAGGGTGGCAGGGGGCCACCCCGCGGGGTCCCCAGCCGTGCCACCCTCCTACCTGTCCGCAGACGGGACCATTTCTTGGGGAGAGTCGCCTTTGCCGTGGAGGTGCAGAGGGACCGGCCCCCGAGGGGAATACGGGTGGCCGCAGTGCAGAGGATGGACAAGCTCAGTGCAGGAGTGGGGACGCCAGCCGCGTGCGCCGAGCAGGGGACAGCACGGGGATCTCTGTGTCGGGGTGGGGGGACCAGCCGGGGGACGGAGCAGCTCCGCGGGGCAGAGCACTAACACATGCCTCTCTCCTCTCTCCCGGCAGTCCTGGTACCTGGGATAACCGCCACCGTGCCGCCCCTTCGCCTCCCTTCTCCTCTGCTTTAGGCACCCCCAGAGGAACATCCCCGTCCCCGAGCACCAGGCCCAGCCTTGCGGTGACGACGGAGAGCGCGGCCTCACGATGACGACGACGACGACAAGCAAAACCCACACCCGAAGGAAAGAGCGAGGGAAAGGAAGAAGGAAAAGGGTCAAATTGTTTAAAAAAGAGGAAAAAAAAAACCCGACCAACAAAAAACAAACAAAACAACAACCCATCCCAGGAGGACCTTTCCCCCCACCCCGGCGATGTGCCAGAAAACAAAGAAACAGGAAAAAAAAGAAAAAAACACTATTATTTACCCCGTCGGCTGGCGCCGCGCTGAGACCTGACACAAGTCGTGCCAGCAATGCCTCGCGGAGCGGCTGCAGGGCCACGGCGCCGAGCCCCGCCGGCCACTCGCCGGATATTGCAAATGGCTTTGACTCTCTCGTTCTTGCCTCTATGTGAGTAGAACAGATCAAAACCTCCCCCACCGACCCCCCCCGGCCCCACGCAGACTCTCGGGGGGCCCTGGGGCTGGGGTGGGGTGCGGCGGGACGGGGTGGGGTGGGGTGGGGGAACACTCCTGCCGTCGGGAGCCCCGCGGACCGAGCACACTCGTGGTCGGGGCAGGTGATGCTGTACAAGCGCCTCGGGGATGGGTGACATCGTGCTGCAGAGACATGGTGACGGTGACGTGGTGGCACAGTGGCTCGAGCGGGTGGCACAGGAGGAGGGGGCTTGTGGCCACAGAGGGTGCATGGGCATGGCCAGAGATGGTCGCGGTGGCAGTGGCACCTCGGTTCCCACGGAGACACGGTGTCGGGAATCTCCCACCACACCCCCAAATGTCACCGTGGTGGTGGCACCCCGATTCCATCAGGGACATGGCATGGGGACTGTTGCAGCCCAGCCCTGATGGTTCTCGGGTTGCCACCATCACACCGGGCACCGGTCACCGTCTTTCTGGTCCCATTCCGCCCCCAAGCCTGCACCGGTCCCCGCCCCCTGTGTTCCCACGCGTGTCCCTGTCGCCTGGCATGTCCCCGCGCCCGTGGGGCTGGGGTGGCGGGGGTCGGGTGTGCATCCGTGTGTTTGAGCTATGCATTCCTGTGGACAGGTACCGGGTGGGAGGCAGGAGAGGGTGCGCTCGTGTTGCACATTTTGTAGGAAATGCACTTTTAAGAGGGAATTGTCAAAAAAAAAAAAAAAAAGAAAGAAAGAAAGAAAAAGAAGAAAAGAAAACAAAATCACAAAAAAGGAGGAGGTGGAAGAGAAGGAGGAGGAGGAGGTGGAGTCCCTGGCACTGGCTTGCCAGGACGGCTGGTTTGGGGGTTTTGGGTTTGGTTTTTTTTTTTTTTTTTTGATGCAAAAGGATGGAGCAAAGGAGCCCAAGGGAGGGCGAGGGCAGAGCCAGCCCCCCGGAGTCCCCCGGAGTCCCCGGCCCCGCGTCAAGTGCCTGAACTGCGGCGGGGAGGGGTCCCGGCCCCCCCGGAGGAGCCCCCGGCTCAGGGCAGCGCGGGAGGAAGCGCTTGGCCGTCCCCATCCCATGCCGTGACAGCGTGGCCGGGAAGGGGACGCAGGGATTTGGCAGTGCCTTAGAGCAGAGGGAACCCCGCCACGGCCGAGGTGAGGAGGAGGAAGAGGACGAAAGTACCCACTATCCCCAGCAAGATAAGGAGACTGCTCCCCAAAGGATCTCTGGCCCAGGGGACACCCGAAGGGCGGTGATGGAGAGAAGCCACCGTGGGATGTCCAGGAGCTGGGGATGTCACCGAGGCCACCACCGCCACCTGCCTGGCCCCCTCCCCTGGCACCCAGAGCCACCCCGACGACCACCGGCATCACATCCCCCATCCCAGTGGCCCCCGCTTCCCCCCGCTTCCAACCCCCCCCAGGACGGCACAACGAGACACCGGGGAAAGGGCTGACGCAGGAAATCCTGGGAGACAGAAAAATAATCAAAAGGACAAGAAAAGGAGATAACCCACCAAAAAAGAAAAAAAAACAAAAACACAACAACAAAAAAAGCGCTTGGCAGAGAGGGAAACCTGTTTTTTTTTAAAGATCTGAGAAAAGAAACACATAAAAAAAAGACAAAAAGAAAAAGACACAAAAAAAAAAAAAAAGACAAATAAACTGCATGGTGCTTTAACAGGATCTGGTGACCTGGCTCAACCCAGCCGCGGCTGGCTGATGCTGTGCATGGCAGACTCTATTAACCGGCTCTACCTTCCCCTTCAGCAAAAGAGAAAAAAAAGAGGAAAAAAAATACAAAAAAAAAAAAAATCTGTATAGAAGAAAAAAAAAGCCGTAAAAAAAAACACACAAGAAAAAAAATCCATGTTTTCCTAATTTGCACGAAATTTTATACCACATGATGTGCCTTGCCTTCGAAGCCTAAGTATTACTGGACCCGATATCAGTGCGAGGGAGTCGCTGCATGCCCGGGGCTCCCGGGGGGCCGGGGGGGGCCGGGGGCCACTGCCCCCCCCTCGCCTCCTGCATGGCTTCTTCTCGGCCGGAAAAGTCCCTTTTTCTCTCTATTCTTCTTTTTTAACCGATTTTCCCCCTCAGAAATGTCTTCCAGTTGGTAATACCGATGCATCCTCTGCGCCAACACACCGGAATATGCAATAGCTGCGGGGGGGCCGGCCGGGGGGGCGGCCACCCCTTTGCTTTGCCTCTCTTTTCTTTGTTTTCCTTCCCTTTTTGGGGGCTTTTATTTGTTTTTTCTGCTTCCAGCAACCAAAGGCAGCGAGGCGGGAGGCGGCAGGGACCCCCGGGCCAGAGCCCCCACAGAACGCTCGCGGGGGACTCAGTGTCCAGGCGCAGCAGGACGGGCAGGGATGTGCTGGGGTCCGTGCGGGGAGGAGCAGGGATGGAGACCTGCGGGGCTGACCCTTACGGAGGGGCCACAGGGTCGCAACCCCCCTTGGAGGACCCCCACTTTTTAATTGGTTTTCAGTGGGGCACAGGTCCAGGAGGGCTGAGCCCAGCTGCTCTCGTGACAGGAATGGAACCGTGTGAATGTACTGTGTCCCCCCCGGGCTGGTGTCAGGGGGGGTCACAGCCTCCCCTCACCTCCACCCCATCGGCTTCATCCCCAGGGGTCCGGCTGGCGCAGCAGGGAATGGCAGGAGGTGCCTTCTCGCCGCCTCTTCCTGCTGTGCCCGCTGCCAAGCAGGGGCCCGACACCCCCAAAAAACCCAGAATTTGCCTTAAAACCCCAACGTTCCTCCGGCCGGAGAGACCCCCCTGTCCCCAACCTCCCTGAGGTTGAGGACTGACGCGGGTCGTGACCCCGGTGCACCGGTGGGCGGGTGGCACCGGCATCGCTGCTGCTCGGGCATGAAGAAACGTCGTCGTTAACAGAGGGGGGTTTTGTTGGTTTTTTGGTTTGGTTTGTTGTTTTTTTTTTTTAGTTTGGGGTTTTTTTTAAGTTGTTGGGGTTTTTTTTTGGTCCAAAAGTATTAGTGGGGATGACGGGGTGGTCGCATCCCGCCGGGTTTCGCCCACAGTTGAGACTGGTTTGAGGGTCCCAGACCCTTGGGAGGAGCCTTGGGAGACGCTTCTTTATGCAAGGTGCAGTATTGATTTCTGCAAGGACAATGCAAGGAGGGAGCGGGGGCGGCGTCTAGCTGGGGGGCGGGGGGGAGGAATGAAAAGTAGAATTTAAAAAAAAAAAAAAGAGGGAAAAAAGGAAAATTTAAATAAAAACGAGAGAGAAAAATTTTTAAAAATAGAAAAACAAAAAACAAAAAAAGGGGGGGGTTAAGGCTGGAAAAGGCTCAGCTCAAAGCAAATATATATATATATATTAAAAAAAACAAAAAAAAAAGCATTTTTCAGCGGTGACAGTGACAGCGGAGGGAGGGAGTGGGGGGCACCGGAGCAGCCCCTTCGGCCAACCCCGGGGAGGCGAGGGGCGCTGGCGCCCCTCGGGCCTGGGCCCCCCAACCCCGAGAAACCCCGCGGGAACACCACCGGGGGCCATCCCCTGCCCCCTCTTTGCTGCCTCCCCACCCCCGGGCCGGCAACACGTCTGGCCGGGCTGCGGCTGCAGCCCCCAAAACCCGCCCTCGGCAAGAAAAGCACCTTAAACCATGTTAAAAAAGGCAAAAAATAATCAACTCGACGCCCCCCAGCCCATAAGGCGGCGGCACGCGGGGCGGGCCGGGGGCTTACCCTTGGGGGGCCGGGGAGCCCCTGTGCCCCCGGGGTCTTTGCACTGCTCCCCCGACACCCCTCCGGGGCCGCACCCCCGGCTCTGCCCAAAGGGAATATGCAACACCCCCCTGGTCCCTCCCCGGGGGGGGCACCACTCATTTTTATTATTTCTATTTTTTTAATAATTCTTTTTTTTTTATCCTCTGGCAGCCTCGATGGCCACAGTCGGGGTGAGCGCAAAGCGGGGAGGGGGGCACACCCCATCCCTGGGGATGTTCTGGGGGGGTCTCCTGCAGGATGGGGATACGAGGGGGCTCCGCTCGACAATCACCGCGGGGGTTTCATGCACTACAGTCTCTCCTGAGGGTTTTTAGTCGGGCTCGTCGGCTTAAAAAAAATTAATTAAAAATAGTCCTTGTGACCTATAAATAAAACAAATAACCTGTACATATATATATATATATATCTCCACATATATATATATGGGGCTGCAGGGCCGGGGGGCGCGGGTCCGCGGGCCCACACACAGTTAAGGTACTTTAAGTTGCAAAGGAATATATATATATATATATATATATATATAATCCCCTATATATATATATATGTCTTGTTTGGTGGGGTTTGGGCTCTTTTTTTGTTGTTTTTGTTTTGTTTTGTTTGTTTTTTTGTACTCGGAGTTTGGAATTTGCTGCTTTTTGCCCCCCGCCCTCCCCGGCCGAGCATCCCGCCACCGGCTGGGATGGGTGCCCCCGGTGATGGGTGCCTCAGGAGATGCCCATGGTGACCTTCTGGGTCCCCTGTGCGGTGCCCTGTGGGTGTCACTGTGAGTGCTCCAGGTGATGCCCGCGGGTGCCCCTCTGGGTGCCCGTGGGGGTTGCTCTGGCTGTTCCAGGTGATGCCCCTCTGTGTGGCCCTTGGGCGCTCCAGGTGATGCCCATGGGTTGCCCTCTGGGTGCTCCTTTGGATGCTCCAGGTGATGCCCACGGGGGCTTTTCTGGTGCCCCAGGTGGTGCTCACAGGTGTCCCTCTGGGTGCCCCGAGAGATACCCACGGATGTCCCTCTGGGTGCTGCAGGTGATGCCCACGGGTGCCCCGCTAGCTCCCCCGGTCCATGGGTGCCGCTCTGGGTGCCCCCGTGCCCCGCTGAGCGCCCCGTGCGATGCCCGGGCTCAGGCGGGAAGTGGAGCCGGGGTGGGGGGAAATCCCACCTCCCGGCAAAGAGCGGCAAAAGGAGAGAAACCGCCCCAAAAAGGCGCCGAGGCGGCAGCCGGCCGGACCGCGCCTCTCACCCAAACCAAAAATCCCGCCGCAGTGCCTCCGCGCCGCCGGCTGCCCCCGCCCGCCTTTTCAGGGGTCCCCGCTCCCCCCGGGGGGCCGGGGGTGCCCCCTCCACCCCGCAGTTATAATTTACTCGTTCGCCGGATTCTCGCTTTCGCTTTGCCGCAGCCGATACACACCGCGAGCGCACCAGGGCCGCGAGCCGGGGCCGGGCACCCCCGGCTGTGCCCCCCCGCGCCCCCTGGCCCCGCATGACCCCCCGAGCCCCCCGCTCGCCTCCCTGGTGCTTCACGATATTTGATTATACCATTGTACGCAGCCATTTACCGATAGCGCCGCTCCTGCCTACATACACTTACTGACCCTGATACGGATTTTTGGGGTTTTTTGGTTTTCTTTTTTGTTTTGTCTCTTTTGTTTTGGTTTTGGTTTTTTTTTCCCCGCTGGTTTTTTTTTGTTTTGTTTTTTTTGTTGTTTTCCCCCCCTCCCCTATGCAAAAAAAGAGAAAAAAGAGACAAAAAAGAAGAAAAAAACAAAAAAGAAAAAACTGTCACACAAAAAAAGATTAAAAAATGAAAAGAAAAAAAAAAGACAAAAAAAAAATGTATAAAAATTAAACAAGCTATGCTTCAACTCCAGCTCGCCTCCGCCCTTCCTTCGCTGCCCCGGGGGAAACAGAGACACGGCATCCAACCGGGGAAAACACGGGTGTCCCAGCGGGGAAGGGGGGTACTGGGGAGAGCAGAGCCCTGCCGGGCATTGGACACCCATCACCCCAGAGGAGGTTCTCCCACCCATGGGTGTTCTTGGCCCAGATGAGGAGGGTGACAGAGCCAGCACCCCACAGAGGGCACCCCCAGCCCCAGGCAACGCCGCGGGATGGCAGGGAGGGGACACGTGGAGACAGGGACATGGGTGGGGGCAGCCGTGGGTTCCTATGGGGGTTCAGAGCTGCTGCCACCTCCTCTGCTTCCAGACTCTGGCCACGTGACATCACCGCCTCGTGCGCGTGACGTCATCGCATGTGTATGACGTCACTGTCCTCACCCGTAAGTCAGCGTTGGCCGAAGCTGCGCGTCACCCCGCAGTCCCCATGGTCCCTGTCCCCAAACACTGCGCAGGACAGCCTGGGGCACGAAACTGTTCTGAGCTCCCGGTGTCCCCTCAGTGCCCACCCCTCGGCCCAGGGGTGTCGGCCAGCGACGTGGCTGGACACCGGCTCTCGCCCTGCCGAGGTCGCTGAGGTCTGGCAGCTTGGAACTTGCCATTGTCTCCTGCCCTAGTGGCACGCGGGGGTGCCGGACAGCCACCCCCTCCCCAGCACGATGACACCAGACGCTTGACGCCGGGGCAGGCTGGGGACCTTTACTGGGCACGTCTGGGCAAGAGGCAGTCCTCGTCCCCCCCCAGCCAGGACCCCCGCCGGCCCAGCGCTGGGGGACACGGGGAGGGCCCGCTGCCGTCCCCGGCCGCCGCTCTCTGCGCTCCACTCCGGTGAGCGGGCGAACCGCGCCGGGTCTTGCTCATAGCCGGAGCGGCCGCGGGGCGGGAGGTGCCACGGTGGCCGCGGCTGTCGCTGAAACCTGGCGCAGATTTATGCCCCGCGGATGGGATTAGGGCGCGGTGCCGGTCGGAGGTGTCCCGGGGCGGGCAGTGGGGAGCGGTGGGGACTCAGAGGGACGTGGCCTTGCTCTGTTGCTTGTCGTCGCTCAGCTCGTCCCCGTCCTCAGCCGCGGGGTTGACGTGACCGGAGCGCTCCAGCCTACGGGAGAAATAGCAACGTCGGCCAGCCGAGCACGGCACCGGCACCGCGGCACCGCCGACTCCGGCTATGCTAAGGGCACACAGCCACCATGGCACCTCTGGAACCTAGATCCCTCTAAGATGGATCCGAGTCCCGGTGGGGGGAGGTTGTCCCTGTGCCACCCCGCAGCACCCAGGCAGTGGTACCTGTCAGTCGCCAGGGTCTCCGGGTGGTCATTCTCCTTCCTGCGAGGGGAGAGAGAGGCTGAGCAGTGCCTGGGGACAGCACTGTGCCCAGCCCATGGCACCCTGCCACGCTGTACCCCCTTGGCCAACACCCCCTGGGCCCCACACAATCCAACCTGTGCCTTCTGAGATTCCAGAGCCGGTTAACAAGCAGCATCACGAACACAACGAAGAGGAAGACTACAACTGCCGTGAGGCCAATGAGCCATGGCTGCAGCACCTTGGGTCCTGTGTCTGCGTGGCCAGGTGATAGGGTAGACAAAAGGTGGGGATGGGGACAACTTCAGGGGACCTCCAACCTGCAGGGGATGGGGCCTCCCAACCCATGGTAGAGTGTCACAGTTGTGCCAAGCCCAGCACACCAGGCATACCAGGGCACGTTGGCAGACACTGTTCCCCTCTCCCACTGTCCCTTGGGTGGCAAGGAAGCCACCCTTGACACAGCTCTCCCGTCCCCAGGAGAGCATGGGGGGCTGCCTGGCACAGCAGGGAGCACTGGGACACCCACCTGCTGTCCCCAAATCTTCCTGATCTGCCCCCAAAGCAGTTGCTGTCCTGCTGTCAGCAGGAGCTGATTCCACCCTAGACCACCTCCCCAGACACCCCAGGGCACAGCGGTACAGAGGGTCACAGGGGCACCTACCGGCCTGTCCCTGGGCAGTGGCAGCGAGGACGAGCAGGACCAGGAGCGAGAGGGGCTGCAAGGGCCTTGGCATTTTTGGGCAGAGGGCTAGAGCACGGCTGGATCCTGCTCCCTGAAGTGAGCTCCTTTCCCCGCTGCTGCTGGGCCCTGTTCTCCGCACCCAGGGCAACGGGCGCCTTTATTGGCCCCAAGTGGGCAAGAGGACAAGTGGCACCAAGCACCATGGACACGTGACTCCTGTCACCCGTGGGAGGTGGCACCACTCCCCTGGCCCAGGCACCAGCACCCCACAGCATGCAGGAGCCACCACCCTGAGGACCACAGTGGCACAGGACAGACACACCCCTGTGTCCAGGACTGTGGACCACCCCCAGGGTAGGTGAATGGATGAAGGGAGAGACAGACAGATGGGTGGATGGACAAACACGTGGGTGGATGCACAGGTGGAAGGACAGATGGGTGATGGGGTGGAGAAGTGCCCACCCTGCCTAGTTCCACCCGACCCTGCTGGCAGGGCTGGGGCAGATCCCATGGGGACAGGGCAGCACAGTGGGATGGGCAATGCCAGGCCACCCCCTGCCCTCCCTGGGCATGAGCCAGCTGGCCCCAGACAAACCCATCTGGTGCAAGTGGGGCCCCATCACATTCTCAGGGAGTGCCTGGGTGCTGCCAAGAGTGAAATATTGACGGCGTTATCAGAAAGACCTTGGCAGAGCACCCACCCACCGGGGCACAAGGTAAACTGAGGCACGAGGTGGCCAGCAGTAACCCAGGGAGGGACAGTGGGCTTTGGCAAGACTACCCTGCCTGTGGCAATTCTTCAAGGGGTAAAGAAGGAGCCTGGGGATGCAGGGATCCAGCCCCAGCCTGGGTTTAAGGCACGGGGTGCAGGTCTGTACAACAGCCCTCATCCCCAGTGCCCTCATCCAGGGCCCAAGTGAGGCTTGTAGGTACTTTGCCCCACAAGACTGGCTTTGGGGGCAGCTGTGGGTGCTACTGGGCATGGCCTGGCAGTGCCAAGGCACTGAGCGGGTGGTGGGGGCACAGTCAGCCTCAGTGTCCAGCTGTCCATCTGCCCATCTTTACCTGTGTGCCCATGCTGACTTGGCCCATCCAGAGTTGTATCCCTGTGCATGTGTGTGTGCCCATGTCCGTGCCCCCCGCCTACAAGTGTATGTTTCCCCACACCAGGGGTTTGCACCCCCAAGCACCCACCTTTACACACCCACGTGTCCATGTGTGCACCCACACGCATCATTCTCCATGTGCCCATGTCTGGGCGTGGCATGGCCATGCCGAGGGCAGCTGTTACCCCAGGCAAAGGTCGGGATGTCATAGCCCTGCCACCCCCCATGCTGTGATGGGCCAAGGGCTGAGCAGGGCTGGGGCAGGTGACTTTATTGGCGTAACAGCCCAAGAGGAGCCTCAAGAGCAGCGCTGGTGCTGCGCAGGGAGGGGGAGGCTGCGTGCCAGTGCTAAGCAGTGTCTGCAGCCAGGACCATGCTGTGACCCAGTGGTTGGGCAGGGCTGCAGAGTCCCACTGGGATGCCCCCTGGCCCTAGCAGAACCTCTTCTTGGGGGGGTCAGCAAAGGAGACAGAGCTGCGTGGAGCGAGCAGCCCCAGCGGGATGTCCATGCCGGGCAGGACTCCAGTGCCTTCACCCTCCACCTTCTCCACCAGCACCTCGTCCTCCTCCAGGCACTCCACCTCTGGCACGGTGCCCTTGGCCATCACCACCTTCTCCTCCAGCTTGGGCCCAAAAGCCCAGTCTGCGGGGGCAGAGACAGAGCTGTCAGCAGCAGCAGCCTCAGACAGCACAGGCTCCGGTAAGGAGGATCCCACCAGCCCCCCACCCACCCCAACAGCCTGACCCTCCTGTGGGCAGCACTCACCAGCAAAGTCGTGCACCAGGTCCTTGATGAGGTGCCCCACGATGGCATATGCCACCACCAGCACCAGCATCGCTGCCATCATCAGGTACAGGACGTAGCGGGGCAGGCGGATGCTGTCCAGGGCGGGGGGCTTGTAGTCCATGTACAGCACCCCATCCTCCTCGGGGGGACTCTGCAGCAAGTGCCGTGGCCCCCACGCCCCCCAGTGCCAGGGAGGGGGATGCCCTCTGCCAGGGCCATGTCCAGTTATCCCTGCACCCCTGCCCAGAGCAACTGAAGCCTCTGTCACACTGGGGACTGCAGTGGGGGAAGTGGCATCAGGGTCCACAAAGCTCCGCAGTGGTGGCAGCTCACAGAGACAGTGGTGATCCCATGGCTGGTGGCAGTGCCACTCACCCTGTGGCAGAGCTGTGTTGCTGAGAAGGAGCTTAGCGCCCGCTAATCCAGGCACAGCCTGGCTGCCTCAGCATGGGGGGTGACCAGGGGGCTCTGACGTGGATCACGGTCTCCAGATCCTGCCCTTCTGGCAGCACCACTGGGACCCCTGCTCTCTGGGAGTGGGGAGTCACCTGGAGCCAGAGAACCCCCTAGGGCACAAATGGGGAGGGATACCCAAGGCCTCGCCTCCCTCCCCTGGGCTGGGTTAAATCCCTCAGCAGGCCCCAGATCCCTGGAGCAGATGGTTGAGATCCTAGAGGACACCGTGCCTCAGAGCTGGAAGTGATGGGCAGAGGGGATGGGGATGCAGCCTCAGCCAGGGGGACTCCCACAGGGCCTCCTTTGCTGTACAGTGAAGCAGCCCACGGCAAGAGGCTGTCACCTTCCCAGAGCTTCATCATGGCTGCCACATGTGTCACCCCAGTGTCCACCGTCACCCCAGTGCCCCCTCCCCCAAAGCAGAGCAGCCTGCAGAGGTGTGCAGTCCATGCATCCCCCAAAAGCAATTCCTCCCACACCAGGGGGAGTGCGGGATTTAGTCCAGACCAGCAGCAGCTTTGGAGACACCCCAAACCCTTCCCAGTACAGGCTAGAGGAGGAGGAGTGAAGGTGCTGGTGGGTTCAGTGCCAAGTCAAGGCTGAAGGCTCCAGCACCTCCCAGCTCTGCTGCACTAGGTCATCCCTGTGCAGATCCCAGCCTCAGAAATGCATTTTCCAGTTTGGTCTTAAAAGGATTTTGGGGGAGCAGAGATAAATGTTGGCACTGAATGATTGGGAAACAACCCTGCGTGGTCCGAGTGAGTCACCTTTGGAAAGGTTGGAGTACAAGGGTGGGGGCAGCCAGGGTGATAAGTGGGGACAAAGACCCTGGCAAACTCCAAGGTGCTGGAGTCCATATACCAAGAAGGGAACAGTGGAAGTGGTAACATGGTCCAGGGGAAATCACCCATCCCACTCTCCTGGGGATGGACACGGACACAAGGACACCCCAGAGCCTGAAGTGTCAGCTGGGTCCTGCCCATCACCTAGGGGCTGCAAAGGGTGAGGACAAGCAGCCCCGTAACAGCTGCTGACTCCAAACAGTATGAAAACATCAGGTGTTTGTCCCCAGGGCTGGGGAACTGCAGTCTGGAGCCCCTCACCCTCCACATCATACATAGCTGACCACACCCACAGCACTTGGGCATGTGTCACTGACTCCCAGCGTGTACGGGTGACCAAAACTGGTCACATCTTGACTAAGAGGCCTTTCTGTGGGATCCTGAACTCGGTCAGACCCTGGGCCATGGCCAGGGCTGCCTCTCAGCTGCGTCCCTGAGCACCAGAGTCTTGGGGATGCCGAGCCAGCCTCAGAGACTAAGAGGATTGAGCCTGGGAGTGACTCATAGGGAGCCCTTGGACAAGGGGAAAAGCCAGGTATGCCCAGCAGGATGCCCAGCCTTGCAAGGCAGTGAGACCTACCACGGCACCTCACAGACAGTTCATCCTCCTCCGCAGGGCTGAGGGTTTCACCACATGCCATCAGGGACCCCATCTGGGTGTGCACCCCACACCCAGACACAGGTAAATCATAGCTCCACTCACTCCAGCTTCCCATTCCAGTCCTTTATTCCCTGCCAAACCCTACAGTGCTCGGGCTGGGCTGGCCGGAGGGTTTGGGTGCCAGCAGCAGCCTCAGCCCCCCCGGCCCTGGTTAAACATGGGGGAAAGCCCAGGCAGGCTCTGCCTCACCCAGCCCACCCTAATGGCAGCGCCCTTCCCTGCAGAAAAGAAAACAGCTAAATCTTCCCAGCTTTGCCATGAAACAACCCCCATCCTGGGGCAGAGGCTGCCACAGGCTCAGCTCTGGCCTGTCGCAACAGGAGAGGCCAAACCCACTGCGGGGGCGAGGAGGGCCCCGGCTCAGCACCAGCACCAAGAGCAATTTCAAAGCATCCTAATACCACAACCCACAAGAGCGGGTGCCCAAATCCCATTCTGGCCCCCAGCAAAGCTCAGGTGGGGAGAATGGAGGTGCCGACATGGCATCACCAACCCAGTGCAGCCCCAAGCCCCACAGAGCTGCAGCAGGCTCTGACACGCCGAGCAGAGCCCACCTGGTCCAAGCCCCAAGCCAGGCTGTGGGCAGGCAGTGCTGATCCTGGCAGGAGAAAAGGGACAGATCGAGGAAACAGTGGCTGGCGAGGAGTGGTGGGGAGGCAAGTAGCAGCTCAGCCTGGATTTGGAGGGAAAAGGTGGTTGTAATTGTGCCAGAGAGCAAATCCAGTTCCTCCTCCAGCTGTGCATGGCAAGGCATAGATCCGCGCCGACACAGGTGGCCATGGAAGTGCCGTTGGCAGCAGGAGGGAAGGCAGCACGCCCACCCCAACACCCCCAGTCTGGGCTCAGGAGGAGGCCTGCAGCTTGCAGAGCCCGTCGGCATACTGGAACTGGGTGCCATTCTCATACTCATACATGTCCAGGGCCACCTGGCAGCTCTCACGCACCACACGCTCCTCATCGGCAGCAAAGGCGCGCAGGGCCTGCAGGCAGGAGGGCCGGGCGATGGAGCCCAGCGCCTCGGCGCACTCGTGTCGCACCATGGGGTTCTCGGCGCGGCTGCACAGGCGTGGCTGTCAGGTGAGGGACACATGCCTCGTCCTGCAGCTGCCCCAGCACGTACCCGATCTCGTGGCGGAACAGTGCACTGCCGCAGCGCAGCCCTGTGGGAGGGGGGAAAGTGAGCTGGGATGCCCCAAAATGCACCAGAATGCCCCAATATGTACCAGGATGCCTGGGTGGAGCCCCTACATGAAAACTGGGGATACCAAGGGTCACTGCCCCAGCCCTGTGTACAGGAAGGGGTGTCCCACCCTGCTCCCTGATGCCCTCCCTTGATGGCAGCACCCATGTGCCCAGCAGAGCTGCTGTCCCCCACCTGCCCCAGGTCCTGTCCTGCCATGCGATGTTCCAGGGGATGGCAGCATGGCCAGGGCTTTCAGCCCTCCAGAACCAAGCAGCCAGAGCAGGAACTGACAGATCCCATCTCATGGACCGCGATAGTCCCAAATGGCTGGAGAGCCTCATCAACTTCCCTCAGGCTGGGGGTGGATCCAAATGGTTCCTGGGTGGTGGTCCACCCCTTCCCCGCTCAGGAGACATTCCCCTTTCCATAGCTATTCCCAAACAGCAGCAGTTCCCAACTTTCCAGGCCTGGAGAGCAAGACCCCAACACCCCAGAGCCAAGTCTGACACCAGGTGAGACCAGCTGGCCCCAAACCACCATCACAGCTGATGCACTCCCAGACCCTCATGGAAAGAGCTCTGGAGGGTGGTGTGGGGGCTCTGAAACACCAGAGACCATCCAGCACTCTGTGATGTGGCAGGGAACAGCAGCCCTAGACACAAATATGTGAGAGCAGCTCTGGCAGTCCTCAATTTGGGAAGGGCTCATCCTGGATTAGCCTGGACAGACCCACAGCAAGGACAGGCCCTTACCTTCCACCAGTGCCAGCACAGCAGCCTGGCCCCCCACATTCCGCAGGGCAAACATGGCTCGGTAGCGGTCAAACAGTTCTTGGGACTCATCCAGGAGGATCTCCTGGAGCTTGGCAACATCCGTCTCCTCAGCGGGGGGAGCAGGATCCACAGAGAGGTACGGGCTGGTGTCTGGCTTCTCCTTGTTGCTCTGCAGCCACTCCAGCCTCCTCACAGCCAGCTGACACGTCTCTGCCACCTGCAGGGACAGGGACACAGCCCTGGCTGCAGGACAGCACTGGACAGCGTCAGGAGTGCCCCAGCACACAGCAGGATGTCACCATGGTGTCCCCACCCACTGCCAGGGCCTGCCCAAAAGGGACCTGCCCCACCCTCCAAGACCAGCAGTGCTGCCTGCATCCCAGAGGAAATTACCCCTCAGAAGCCTCACCTCAACCACAGGATCCTCGGAATAGCGTTTCAGGATATCTAGCACGTCAGGGTTCCCAATAGCACCCAGGGCTTCACCTGAAGGAAGGATGTGTCAGGTCAGGGTGTCTGTATGAGGAGGACACTGCTGTGTCCTCTGGCAACACCGTGCCCTGTTCTGAAGCACAGACACAGGCCTGACCGACCGATCCCTAACGGGGAAAACATGGGCACAGGCTGGACTAACCGATTCCAAACAGGACAAACACCGCAGGAGAAGCCTGGCCAGCAGGAACAGCAGGGCCTGGTCAACCAGTCCAGTCAGGTCTGGCCAGGGGAGCCGGTAAGACATTACATGACTCATGTTTTGACACCCAAGCCAGATCAGGCCCCCATGAGCTGCTCTGTACAGAGGTGGAAGCACCCACCAGCCCCACTTGCCAGTCAGCCCCTTCCCCTGCCCTGAGAGCCGCAGGAGCTGCCGCCGTACCTGCTTCGTGCCTGACCATGGGCTCCTGGGCCGTGTCCTCCAGCACGCGGATGAGCACCGGGATGGCCGCCTCGTCCTGCATCTGGCCCAGACAAAAGGCCAGCTCGTGCTTCAGCAGCGCCGAGCCGTCCCCGAAGGCGCGGCTGATCCAGTTCACGGCCGTGGGGCCGCCCAGGTTTCGCAGGGTGAACAGGGCCCGGAACCGGGCGGGAAGGGGCTGCGCCGCGTCCACCAGCGTGCGGCCGATGGCCTCCACCTCCTGTTCCGTCACCATGGCGCGGGCGGGTCCGGGCACACGGGGGGCTCTGTGGGGCTCCTCGATCACATTCCTACACCCGAGGAACGGAGTCAAGGGGAACCCTCAGCCACCAGCGGGTCCCGCGGCCCAGAGCGGAGCGGGCGGTAAGTGCCGCGGCCCGGCCTGGGCCGGAGAACCGGACCCCGGGCTGACCCCCACAGCGCATGTCCGGACCCGGTTTCGCCTGACACCCGGGACATGGACCCCCTGCCGCGACCGCGCCATAAAGAGCCGCCGATCCAGCGGGAACCAGGGCCCGCGAGGACCTGCCCGAGTCGTGGGATACCGGGGGGTTTCGGAAAGAGCCCGGGGGTGCCGGCGCCGTACTCACCGCGCGCCACCATCTTGCTGCTGCGTCACGTGACCGCCCGGCGGCGGCGCCTGCGCAATACGCACAGGCGGGGCCGCCAACGAGGGAGCGCTGCCTCCCCCTTCCACCTGAGGGCGCTGCCGTTCCCGCCCGCCAGGGGGCGCTGCCGGCAGGGGGCGGGGCCGCAGCCCGCCATGGCCCGGGGCAGGTTCGGCTCCAGCCAGGCCCCCTCACGGGTCAGAGGGACCGGCGGGAGGAGCCGGGCAGCGGCACGGGGACGCGGAGACTGAGACACAGACCCCTCCGGAGAGGGGCTGGGGCTGCCAGGCTGGGCAAAACCCTCTGGAGAAGGGCTGGGGTGTTCCAAAGTGGGCAAAATTCCTCTGGAGAGGGGCCAGGGGGTGCCAGGCAGGGTAAACCCCACCCTGGGAGGGGCAGCCAGTGCCCTCTGGAGAGCAGCTGGGGATGCTAGGCTGGGCAGAGCCCACCCTGAGAGGGACCTGGGGATGTTCCAAGCTGGGCAAAATCCCACTGGAGAGCAGCCAGACAGTGCCAGGCTAGGCACACCCCAACCTGAGAGGGACCTGGGGTGCGAGACTGGGCAAAATCCCTCAGGAGAGGAGGCAGGGGTGCCAGGCTGGGCAAACCTCTCTGGAGAGGGGTCAGGGATGTCAGGCTGTGCAAAATCCCACTGGAAAAGAGCTGGGGGTGCCAGGCTGGGCAAATGTCTCCCGAGAGGGGCTCAGGGTGTTCCAGGCTGGGCAAACTTCTCTGGAGAAGGGCCAGGTATGCCAGGCTGAGCAAAATCCCTCTGGAAAGGGGCTGTGGGGTGCCAAGCTGGGCAAACCCCTCTAGAGAGGGGCCAGGGGTGGCAGGCTGGGCATTCCCCCAGGGCAGCACATCCGTGAGTTTGTGGATGCAGTTTAATTCCAGGCTGGTGCCAGCTCTTGAAAGTCACTGCTCCGCCTCTTCCTTCCCTTTCCTTCCCAGGTGTGTTTACACAGCAAGTTTCAAACTTTCAAAGGAGTTTTGCCTTATTTCAAGGCTCCTGCTGTTTTCAACTTAATGGAGAGGCTTCAGGACAGAGGAAAGGGAGATCCCTGCAGCCTCCCCTCCCAGCCCTGATCCCCTCTGTACTCCCACAGCACACAACACACCACCAGACCGTTTAGATACTGGGAGAAAGAATGGGCACAAAATACATTCCACTTCCTGAAACCTCCACAGCAAACCCAGCAGAAGTGTGACACAGCCGCCCCTCCCTGCTCTGGGCCTGCTTGCTACAGCCAGTTTGCCAGAGTCTATGGCAAGTCTGGAAGCAGGGATGTGCAGGGATGCACAGGGCAGCTGTTCCCCAGGCCCATCAGCCCTCCCCGCAGCTCTCAAAGTACTGGCACATCAGCTCACGCACTTGCTCAGCCCGATTGTCCTCCATGGCAGCTGGCGCGGGCTGGCAGGGCTTGGGCAGCTCACTGGGCTCGGTGCCCTCCAGCCACTCCTCATTGAAGGGGTTGTCGTGGGCCTCGCAGACATTGTGCAGGATGCAGCAGGCGAGGACGAGGGTGGGCAGCAGCTCCAGGCTGCAGTCATCGCACTTGAGGAGTATCTGCCAGCGTGCCTTGAGGCGCAGGAAGGCGTTCTCAATCACGCTGTGGGCCCGCTTCAGGCGGTAGTTGAACTGCAGCTGGCGCTGGGTGAGGTTCTCGTCCTCCTGGTAGGGCTTGAGAATCCAGTCTTGCAGGGGGTATGTGGCATCGCCCAGCAGCACGTACTTCTGTGCCTTCCCCATGAAGTGCTTGGGAGGGTTGGGGCACAGCCGGCCCTCCTTGGCTAGCACCCATAGGCTGGAGCTCTCCAGGACCGCACTGTTCTCCATGCTGCCCGGGAAGGCAGTGGAGATGTCCCAGAACTGCCCCAGCCCATCCACAGTGGCCTGCGTGAGGATGGAGTGCCAGCCCTGGCCGTTGCAGTAGTCAGCGGTGAGGCGCAGGGGCGGGTGGATGGGGATATGCAGGCTGTCCAGCGCCCCAATGCAGTGCGGGAAGCCCCAGCGCGTGCGGAAGATGCGCACCATGTTCTCCAGCTCCTTCTCGTCAGGCAGACGGAGGTAGAGTGGCTTCAGCAGCAAGACAACAGCATAGCTCACCTCCCGGACACAGCTCTGCACTGTGGAGGGCCCCACGCCGAAGAGCGGGCTCAGAGTCTGGTATTCCACGTTCGTGGCCAAGTGCCACAGGGCCACGGCCACCCTCTTCTCCAGGGGCAGGGTGGGGTGGAAGTGGGCACTGTGCGGAGCCAGCCCAGGCTGCAGCTGGTTGCAGACATAGAAGAACGTCTCCTTGGACATCCGAAACTTCTCCAGCCAGTCCTGGGGCCCAAACTCCTTCAGGACCACCCGCTCCCACCAGTCCGTGCTCCTGAGACTGGGCCAGGCACGGGGGTAGAAGCAGCAGCTGGTTCTCCTCCGGTGAGCAATGAGGAGCTGCAGTGCGGGGAGGAGACAAGAGGGGTGTGAGATGGCGCTTTTCCATCCCCACCCTGCACTTTATCAGGGTAAAGTGAAGACCACCCAGCTCAAGAGACCTGCTCAAGGCAGGAGAATGCCCAGTGCCAGGTGGCCAGCTGTCCCAACTGGTCTAACACTGGTCAAATCTTCCTGTTCCTGGGAAACCTCACTGCAAACCCACCAGGCAGTAGGTGTGACTCCACATAAGATGCCCAGGTGTTGCAGATGAGGAGTTTTCTGGAAAAGTCTCTTTTTGGGGTGGCCACTCCCTCTGGGAGTTTATATTTTAACAAGCATTACTGGATTTCCTGCAGCCAAGGGAACTCTGGGCACAGTCCTGATTTGGAAGGGGAAGCGAGCACCCCTTGAAGGTCGGAATCATGATTTGGAAGGCAAAGCTCTAGGCTTCTCCACAGGAATTGTTTTTCTGTTATTAGATTCTAAAATGCAACTTTAAACTGAAAAGAGGCTTTAGTCATCTTCTTCAGCCACTACCCAGTACAGCAGGTTCCCCATGTTTCCCCCTGCTTGTCCTTGCTGCCATGTATCCTTTCTATCCCCAGACCTTTCATATGCCACATTCCATCCCTCACCTTTGATGTCACCCCGTCCTTCCTGTCCCCATGTCCTCTGCATCCACCATCCTTTGTGTCCAGGATCACACCCCGCGTCCTTCAAGTACCATCCTTTGTGTCCCAGCCTTTGTGTCCCACAGAACCTCCACACTCCCTGTCCTTTGTGATCTGTGTCCATGTGTCCTTCCAGTCCCGCATCCCATGTTTTGGGTCTCACATGTGTCCCACCCTTTATGTCCCCCTTGTGACTTCCCCGTGCTCCCCATCCTTCCTACCACTGTATTTTGCATCCCCCACTTCCCCCACTCTCCATTTTCTGTGTTCCTGTGACCTGTGTACCCCTGTGCCCCAAATCCCTCCTGTCCATGTGTTCCGTGTCTCATGTCCCCCATCCTGTGTCGCCGTGATCGGTGACCCCGTATTCCCCATCCTTTGTGTTCCCGCGACCTCCGCGCGTCTCCCGTATCCCCCATTCTATGTGTCCCCGTGACTTCAGCACACCTCCCGTGACCCCCGCATCCTTTGTGTCCCCGCGATCTCCACGTGTCCCCCGCATCCTCCGTCCCCCGTGATCCCGTCCCCGAGTGCCGTGTCCCCACGTCCCGTCCAGTCCCCCCTCATCGCGGCCCCGCCCCGGTCACCGTCATGAGCCGCTTCTGCCGCTGGCTGTAGTAGTGCCGGAGCCAGGCGCGCCGCTGCGGCCCGTCCCAGCCCCCAGCGCCGGCCCCGCTCCCGTTCCCGGCGCCGCTCCCGTTCCCGGTGCCGTTCCTGGCCATGGCCCCGGCGCGCCGCTGTCGCCGCCGCCTCGCCAGGGCGCACAAGAGCACCAGTAGCCGCTCCCGCATTTTCAAATCGGGAGCCGGGGCCGCCCTGGAAGTGATCGGCGACGGGGTCACGGTGGCACCGCGGGGCGGAGCGGAGCGGAGCGCAGCGGCTCCGCTCCGCACCGCACTACATGGCCCTGCTCGGCACCGTACAGACATCCCCCTCCACGCCGCTCTGCACCGCACCGTCGTCCCCAACCCCATAGCACCACCATCCCCATTCCCATGCCCATTCCATCCTCTCTGCACTGCACTGCAGTCCCCATCCCCACCACACCGCTCCTTACCACCCCATCATGCCCACCCCCCACCGCACTATAGAGCCATTTCCAACCCCATCCCCACCGCACCATCCCCCCCCATCCCCATCCCCATGCCCATCCCCATCCCCACCTCTCCACGCCATTCTGCGCAGCTCCACCATCTACATCCCCACCAGCATCACCAATCCTCACCAAACCACACTGTCCCACCATCCCCATCCTCATCACCATCCCCACCACACCACCATCCCCACCACCATCCCCATCCCAATCCACTCCCTTTCTGCCTCTGGGCCTGGCTGGAAAAGGGTCACCAGGCTTAGCTGTGGCAAGGACTGGCACTATGGAAACTATAAGGAAAACTGCAACAACAAAATCCCAAATCTGCCTTGGATTTAAAAAAAAAGCTTTAAAAGGCTGGAAAAGACTGGACAAAGCTCACTGGGCTTAGCTTGGGCAAGGACTGGCACCAGAGTGACAAAAGGCCCAACCACTGACAGGTAGTGCCAGTGCCCCAGTGGTGCCCTGTGAAAGGAAGAAGATGAATGTGTCTTTACAAACAGACTGTGAATCTGCTTGGAGATAGGGCCAGGGACTTGTAGATAATGAAGTAATGGGAGAAACTATCAGTTTCAGACAGTGTTAGTAATTCTCATGGACTGCTGCTCAGCCAAGGTCATGCTAACTTCCTGAACCTGGAGAAGAAGAACAAAGACTTAACAGAGCTATGAATATAATTTGTTATACAAAGAAGGGTGTGTATTAGAGTGGGATATATAGTAGACAATTCGGGAAGTCTGTACCTTCCAAGTACCTCAGCTAACAGGAAAAGGGAGAGGGTGATGTGGCTGGAAAAATTAGGATAAAAAGGAGGCTGTGTCCTCCAACAGTTTGAGAGACCCCATGGGAAATGCCCCATGGCCTCTCCCTTTGTTCGTGAATCAAGTTTCAGGACTCCTCTGTCTTCTTTCTGGACAAAAACCTCTGGCATTGTGAATTTTTCTGCACACCTGGGAATGATGCCAGGGCCAGGAGGGTGCCCCACAAGCGGTGGCCACTCTCCCAAAGCCTGTTGGGTTTCAGGATGTGCCATGGCAGCAGATATCCCACATCCCAAAGTCTCCTAAAGCAATGGAGATGGGGGGGAGGCTGGCAGGGAAGTTGCTGTGTTCCTCATGACCTGAGCCCAGGATCTGTTGGAGGGAGTCATCTTGCATTCTAGAGGCACTTTGGACACCACAAGATCAGAAGGATCTAAAGCTGTTGGAAAGTGTCCAAAGGGTGGACACAGAGCTGGGGAGGGGTCTGAGGAGTGGCTGAGGGCACTTGGCTTGTTCAGCTGCAGCAGAAGAGACTGAGGGGAGACTCCTCGGGGGCTGCAGCTCCTCCCGAGGGGAGCCGGAGGGGCAGGGGCTGAGCTCTGCTCTGGGACAGGGCCAGGAGCCCAGGGAATGGCTGGAGCTGGGTCAGGCTTGGGATGATCTCAGGGAAAGGTTCTTCCCCCAGAGGCTGCTGGGGCACTGCCCAGGCTCCCCAGGGAATGGTCCCTGCCCCAAGGCTGCCAGAGCTCCAGGAGTGTTTGGACAGTGCTCTCAGGGGTGCACAGGATGGGATTGTTGGGGTGTCTGTGCAGGGCCAGGGGTTGGACTGATGATCCCTGTGTGTCCCTCCTAGTTCAGGATTTTCCAGGATTCTATGAATGATTCTGTTCCTTCTCAGGGCTGCAGTTTTCAGCTGTTTCTTGTTGTAAATAACATACAACGGAGCCTTAAAGAGAGACTTGATTATTACATGAGGCTGAGCTGCATGATTGATAACCAGGAAGTCCACTATTAATAACCAGGGAATTGTATGCAGCTTGCTGCATCACTGCAGCAGGACAAGGGCAGGTGGTTGTGCTGGGCAGGGTGACAGTGAGATGGTAGTCTGGAGTTACCAGAGCATCGCAGATGGACAGTCTGTAGACAGAGACCCCTCTGCCCCACAACGAGCACCCTGTACCCCTGGCACCAGCCCTCTGTGGGCATGGGCAGGAGCTGGGGTGTTCCACACGAGCACTAAGAAGGGCATGAGTCTGTGAATCCTCCTGTGTTGCTGTTGAGCCGCTAGCTGAGGAATGACCCAAGTTCTCAGACAAGGAAAGAGAGAAGAGAGAGCTTTATTGTTTTGATTTCCATATATATAGAGTTTACAGAGGTCACCCAGATTGGTCAGCCCGAGACCTCCCCCTAGGCCCAACTGGCTAAGCCCGAACTGACCTAATCCGGAGACGTTGTTTGCAAAACATCTAAACTTTATCTTTGTTTATGAAATCTAGCAAAATGTTCCCACGGGAAGGACCTGTGCTAGCCACACTCCTGCAGTACCTGCCCCTGTCTCCTCCCAGGCCATGCGGGGCTGAGCTCCAGGGGCAGCAGCAGCCCCCAGCACAGTGCCCTCCCAAGAGGGGGCTGGACACACAACTCGCTTTCTTCCCACCAACTCCCTGGTCAGGGTAATGAGAGTCAGGGATAGGGAATGGGGGGGACACAGACACTCAGCAGGGTCGTGGGGTCCTACACTGAGTCACAATCTCTTGGGAAGCACAGGAATTCCACACCCTCCTGGAGGGGCCAGGACCAACCGCCAGGACCCAAGAGGCCCCCCCAAGGACCTGAGGAATGCCCTTAATGACCCAAGAGCCTTCCCCAGAGACCCAAGCACCCCTTCAGGGACCAAGAAACTCCACCTAAGGAGCCCCCAAAAGACTCCAGAAACCCCATAAAGACTCAGAGAGCCCCTCAAGGACTCGATGAATCCCTTCCAGGGACCAAGAAACCCTCCTAAGAACCCCCTCAAGCACCAAGAGAATTCCTTTCCCTTAAGGACCAAGAAGGTCCTTAAGAACCCAAGGTCCGCTCCCAGGGACCAAGAGAACCCTCTGGAGGACCCGAGGACCCCCCTGAGCACCCAAGGGACCCCTCAGAGACACAGCAGCCCCCGGCCCGGTGCTCTCCCGGGACGGGACACACAGAGAGGAGCTCCCGTCATGACATCATCACGCCAGCGGTGACGTCACCGGGGCCGTTGCCATGGCGCTGCGCGCCGCCGCTTCCTGTGTGTGTTCAAAGCGGCAGGCGGGGCGCGCTCCCATCATGCCCCGCGCGGGGGCGGCCGCCATGTTGTGGAGCGGCGGGGCCGGCAGGCGCTGACGGAGGAGGCGGAGCTGGGCCGGGCCGGGCCGGGTTGGACTGGTGGCACCGGGACCGGAGCAGGTACGGGCGGCGCAGCCCCTGGGGCACGGTGCGGAGCACGCCATGGCATGGCATGGCACTTCACGGCTGTGGCCGACTGGGCCTCGCACTTTCCCCCCGGGGGCACGGGCCTGTGGGCCGGGCTGGGTTGGGCGGAGGGGCCGGGCCGGGCCGGGCCGGGCCGGGCCGGGCTGGGCTGGGCTGGGCTGGGCCGGGCTGGGCTGGGCTGGGCTGGGCTGGGCTGGGCTGGGCTGGGCTGGGCTGGGGGGTGCCTTCCCTCCTTCACTCCCTTTCTCCCTCCCTCTCTCCCTCCGCAGCAGGTCATAGAGCAGCCCCGCCTCCCCCTCCCCTCCCTTTGAGGTGCCTTGTCAGCCGTGGCAGGATCGGCCAAGTCTGTGCAGGTTCCTGCGGGTCCGGACAGGCTGTGCCCCGTCACGGCGGGGCCGGTGAGCCCCAACGATCCGGTGTGTTTGGTAACGGGCATCCTGCACCTGCACCCGGGGCTGGGGCTGTGCAAATAGGCTGGAAGCTCGCGGTGTAACCCCTTCGCTCGGTCCGTGTGCCCTGGGCCCGCTGGGGAAAGGCGCAAAGAGCAGAAGCCTGCATCAGTGTACCCCCACCAGCTCTTGGTTCTTGATCAACTTGATAACACAAAGGGTAACAGAGATTTTAGTGGTGTGGATCTTACGCCTAAAGAGATCTGCCAAGTAGCAGCAGAAACTTTGGTCAGCAGTTTGTTATTTACATGCACCGTAAATAACACCGGGGCATGTGCCCCCGCCCACCCGATGGCTCTGGGGTCTGAGTGAGCTCGTTGTCGCTGTGTGTTTCATCAGGGTGTTTTTAATCTGTTGTTGACATTTTGCACGTGCAATTTGTACGCAGGATCAGCCTAAGTTGAAGGTCCTCCAGGTGGTGAGAGGGTTCTGCTGGGGCAGGGAGGGTTGTCAGATCATACTGGAGTCACCTCGGGAAAGTGTTGTTGGATTCATGGTGTGGAGGATTGTTTCCTCTGGATTTGTAGCTCACTTGAAGGCTTTATGTCTGTTTTCTTGTGAGGTGTTGATTCTTCCTGAGTGTGTTTAATGTTGCTACCCCAGTGTTTTGTGCTGAAGGTTCTTCAGGGAGCAGCTCTGCTGTGGACAACAAAACTCCATTGCAGCCTTCCAGAACCTGGAGGAGCCAACAAAAAAGATGTAGACTCTTGTAGACTATGTACAAGAGCCTGAAGGGACAGGAGAAGAGGGAATATTTTCCCACTGCCAGAGGACAGGGCTAGATGGGATATTGGGAAGAAATTCTTCTCTGTGAGGGTGGTGAGGCCCTGGCACATGTTGCCCAGAGCAGCTGTGGCTGCCCCTGGATCCCTGGAAGTGTCCAAGGCCAGGCTGGACAGGGCTTGGAGCAAGCTGGTGTTGTGGAAGGTGTCCCTACCCATGCAAGAGGTGGAATGAGATGAGCTTTAAGGTCCCTTCAAGCCCAAACAATACTGGGATTCTATGATCTTGTATTAGTCTGATTTTGTTGTTTTGATTATTGTAAGTAATGCAGAAGCAGAGTTTTCTGGGGCTGTTGACTGAGGCTGTCATGTTTCCTAAATTCTGTGGTTTTCTTTTGTAGTTTGTTCAGGGACACTGTTTCATCTTCAGTACTCTTAAGTGTTATGATGAGCAAAGTTTTGGATGCCTGACCTTTCAGTAAAGCTCTGAGGACAGGGCTGCTGGTGCATTTTTAATCTTTGCTTTTAGTGTACTGACTTCTCCTTTACTGGAAGCCTTATCAGAGCATGTATCTAGAGCTGGTGCTTTTAGCTGTCTGTACCCCACTTGGAAGTACAAGATAATTGGACAACCCTTTTCTGTGGATTCTTTGAAGGGAAACTGAATGTTATTACAGTCAGTAGCCATATGAAAAATTGCTCAGACAGAGCATAGAAACTACTAAACAGAAACAAACAACAAACGCTCCCTGAAGGTTCTGTAAGTTGTTATAAAATGCAGACCAGCCTTTCTTTGTCCTTTTTTCTCCTCCTAAATAAGTTCTCTTTGAGTCTGGAGTGTCAGACATGTGAAAACTTATAAAAAAAAAAACTTCTAAGGACCTGTGTCCCTCAGATCCAAGTACATCACTCCATCCATCCCCACTTCCTTTTTATAAACCCCCCAGGGTTCAGTCCTGTGCCCAGTGTTGTTTAACTCATCCATCAGTGGTTGGATGAAAAGGTTTGTTTCCTCAGCTACTGACACAAAGCGGGAGCAGTGGCTGATTCCCCCAAGGGCTGTGCAGCTCTGCAGAAGGGCCTCAACATGTGGGGGAGGTGGGCAGGGAAGAACTGTCAGAAATGCAGCAAATCCACTTGGGGAGGGATAACCCCAGTCCAGGTTGGAGAGCAGCTGCAGAAGACCCTGGGTGTCCTGGTGGACAGCAGGCTGTTCCTGACCAGCTGTGTGTCCTGGGGGCCAAGGGGCTGGTGAGATACTGGTGTGCATTAGGAAGAGCCAGCAGGTTGAAGGGGGTGATCCTGCCCCTCTGCTTGGCTTTGGTGAGGCAAATCTGGGGTGCTGTGTCCAGTTCTGGACTGGAGGAACATGGAGCTCCTGGAGCAGGTCCAGCAGAGGCTGCGGAGATGCTGGAGGGACTGGAGCATCTCTCTCTTTAGGAAAGGCTGGGCAAACTGGGTCTGTTCAGCCTTGAGAGGGGACCTCATCCCTGTCTCTCAGTGTCTGCAGGGAGAGCTCAGAGCAGGGAACAGGCTCTGCACTGTGGGGCCCAGCAATGGCACAAGAGGAAGGGGCAGGAGCTGATAGCCAGGAAGTTCCACCTGAACATGATGAAGAACTTCCCTATCCAGTGACCAAGCACTGAACAGGCTACCCAGGGAATGTGTGCAGTCTCCCTCACTGGAGATATTCCAGAAGTGTCTGGACGCAATCCTGTGTCATGTGTTCTGGGATGACCCTGCTTGAGCAGGGAGGTGGGACCAGATGAGCCTCTGGTTCCTTCTGACCTGACCCATCCTGTTTCTGTGTAACACTGGGATATGCAGGGCAGTGGTGGAGTCCCCATCCCTGCAGGGATTTAACAGACACGTTAAATCTGGCACTTGCGGCACGGTTAGTGGTGGCCTTGGCAGTGCTGGGGCAACAGCTGGGCTCTGATCTTAGAGGGCTTTTCCAACTTAAATGATTCTGTGATTCTACACCGAATAAACAAGTAAATATCTTCTAGGTGATTACTAAAATAGGTATCATCATATGCTGGTTGAAAGCAGAACCTTTTTTTCTCCTGTCTGTCCAGTGACTTGTCCAAAATGTGTTTGTGTGGCACAAGTGACAGTGGGAACAGAAGTGCTTTGGCTGTAACTGGCACTCTGTGGAGGCCAGCAACTGTCCAGAGCTCAGCTCCCATATCCAAGGGGAGTTCTGGGGGCCAGTCAGTGTGGAGAGAACTGTGGGGTTTGATCAGGCCCTGCCTCATGAGTCAGGAAGGGCAGCAGCATCCAGGCACATCTGTTTGGCACAGGTTATGGTCTGGACTGAGATGAAATCTCAAAGCAGAATATTGTAAGGATAGTGCATGTCCCCTGTTTGTCAAGAAGAATCTTGGGGAAATCATACCCAGCCCCTTCCCCAGTGCAGGAATTAGTCTCCAGCACCTGTAGAAGGGATGGGGTTCTGTGCTGCTCTGCCTGAGCAGAGAACCTCTTCCATTGGCAAATGGGAGCAGCAGACCTTCCTCGGCACCTGGTGTTTCTCAAGCAAGACCTGCTAGAGCTGAACCTGCTCTTCACCCCAGCCCTTGGAGCGTCCCTGAGCCAGGTGACAGCCAGCACAGCCCGAGGGTGCAGGTGTTGCTTCACCAGGTACCTTGGTCAATTACTGCATCTCTGAAACTGGAGTGTTCCTGCTGCTGCCTCTTGTTTCTTTTGCTCTTGTAACAGATAAACTTCCTTAATGAGACTTTGTTAATTAGAGCCTTTTGGCCTATGGGCAAGATGTGCCACCAAAGTGACCCCATGTGTTGTGCTTTTTGTTCCCAGTGCAAGGCTTCTGGCACTGCTGAAGGCTTCGTGCTGTATTTTGTATTCCCTGGGAACAGTGTGTCCCTCGTATTTATGGAGCATCGTGGTGAAAAGGTGAAATAATAACCACCTGCAAGCAATAAAAAAGGGGTTTAATAGTGGTGATTTTCTGAGAAATCCCCTGCTGAGTGCGTGGTTGTCATGTCTGCTTGGATAAGCTCTGTGCTGCCAAGAGACAATGGTATGCTGCAGTGGGATGTGTATTGAATGAAAACGTCATTTGTGAAGGTAAAATAACCAACCTACAGTTCTCCTGACTTATTAAAAACTGGCTGAGGCGAATTTGGAAGCCCTCAGCAAGGGGCCTGGCTGCTGCATGGGTACAGTGATGGGGTAGCTGCTAGTTCTGGTCTTTGTAGTTGCCCATCACTTGTATTTAAGTTTCAGCTGAACAGCTGAAAATAGCCTGGCCTTTGAACTACAGGCTTGACTGTCCTCTTCCCTTCTTTTCCTTTAGTTGTGCAGAAAAAGGGGATTTAAGAAGAACATCTATGCTCAAAGTGATGGTGATACATGAGCATCATCTGTGTGAGAGGCAGCAGGAGTGATGTTCCTGGTGGGCTTTCTGAAGTGTCTCGCTCAGAGGAGTGCTTGCATCTAAGAGCAACTGTTTCGTAAATGCAAATCCTGATGAAAACCTTTTGGGCTTGTAATGGTGTACTGAGAAGATATATTAATGCATAAGGAAGAAATTCTTCCCTGGGAGGTTGGTGAGGCCCTGGCACAGGGTGCCCCGAGCAGCTGTGGCCGCCCCATCCCTGGAAGTGTCCGAGGCCAGGTTGGACAGGGCTTGGAGCAGCCTGGGATAGTGGAAGGTGTCCCTCCCGATGGAATGGTGTGGAACTAGATGAGCTTTGGTCCCTTCAAGCCCAAACCATTCTGGGATTCTGTGATTAGTGGTGGCAGTGTTTATCTTTGGTAAAGGCCCTTCCAAAGACACAGATTTTGCTCTTTCCTGAAGGTCGTACAACCCTGAGTTTCTGCTAGCACGTGATAGTCCAGGCCACAAACAGAGCTCTGTGTCATGAGCATCCTGTCCTTGGCTCCTGCAGACTTCCTGCGGCCTCAGTCATCAGAGTGCCCTAAATTTTTGTGGTTTGCTGGTCTGAGTTCCTCTGTCATCATGGTAGGACTGTGCATTGCTTTGGGATGGTGAAGATGAAGCTTTATCTGAGCTTCTGAAGCTGTCTTGGAGGGCTGTGAAAAGTCTTGGAGTCTGTGAGTGCAGGGGGAGGTGCAGAAAGTCAAACATTTGTCGCTTCCAATCTGGATAGCAGGTTGGACCCGTGCCCATGAGGAAGGGGGGTGATTTTCTGCATGTGAGGAAGAGGAGATGTTTTCTGCCACAGGTGAGAGGAGGCACAGATCACTGTGCATTTCACTTAGATCCTGTGGGATGGATCCTGTGGGATGGATCCTGTGGGATGGATCCTGTGGGATTACAGCATCTCCAGCTTCTGTACTCCTGTTCCAGACTAGGTGGCTGAGTGCAGGCAGGAGATGCAATCAGTGTTTTGGCTCTGCCCTTGAGCCACTCTGTCTTCAGATAAAACTGGAATTCAGTTTGTGCCTATTGCTGGCCACTGAAAATTGGTGCTTTTGGAACAGGGCCATTGTAAGGCTGATGGCCCTGAGTGCATAAATATGTTTCCGAGTGCTCTGGGCAGGAGGTGCTCGGCAAGAGGCTTTGGAAAGGCAGAAAAACATGGAATTTTGCAGGACCTTCAGTGAAGAGCAGTCACCTACATCTTACCCTCTGAAATATACTGCTGTGGTGTGATGGCTCTTGCAATAATCCAGCATCTTGGATTTTGGTGGAGTATTGAGTTTTCAGGAGTGTGAGGAATAAGGGTGAAGATCCCATCTGACACCATAACAGCGGAGTAATTTTTTTCTTATCATTAGTGTAGTACATAGCTGTGAACAGGCTTCTCTGATGAGGGCAAGACAGCAAAGGTTTTAAGTTTGTTTTCAAGTAAAGCTTTACCTGTTCCCATTTCACAGGAGTTACTTCTGTAAATGGCTGATTTTACAAATGCCTCTCACACTATACCTTAGTAAATTGCTGGGTAACAAGTTATATCCTCGTAGCTTTAAAAAGGTAAATATTGGTAAAACACACGTCCATAACTTTTTGTGCTATTGCTGGTTTGAAAGGAGGCCAGTTCCTGAAAAGGTTTGCTTGGTTGGTGTAAAATGTAAACTCTGCTCCTCTGGGTTAAATTTGGAGAAGTTCTGCTTGAGCTTGGCCAAGCACAGAATGTCTTGCTCCTTCCCAATGGCTGCCCTGTGAAGCCTTGGCATTCTGGATGCATTCCTAATAGGCTTGACTATTACACAGCTAAAAGCTATGGCTCAGGCTTTTTTGTTGTTTGGTTTTCTTTTTTTCCCCTCTTTCCCTTACAGGTTGTTCACGAGCATGTGAAAAAAAATCTATAACTGGTAATACTCTTGCAGTACTCCAGGTTGAGGAGGAGGTGATGTTTACTAAACCAGCCAAAGTTAGGGCCAAGTTAGGCTTTTGTATGATGTGGTCGGTACCTGGAGCTGTCACGAGGAAAGGCAGGGCACTGGAGCTGCCAGGGATAGAGCACTGCCACTTCTGCTGCCAGCTGAAGGCTTTGCCTTATTGATTTGCAAGTGTTGTAATTGGTTTTAGATAAATCAAAAGACGATGAAAACTTTGGATTTGTCTAAGCAGAACATGTAGGTTTGATTTCAAACCCTGCTGGTCGTGACTTGGAGGAATAAGTACTTGTGTACTTTTCCCCATGGCAAATGACAGGGCTCTTCCAGAGAGCTTGGAAATACTCAGTACCTGAATAGTGACATGTTTTCACCCTAAAGCCCTAAAACAGGCCCAAAGAGCAGGCAGCATCGCTGCGTTTGAGTAGGCTCTTGCTGAACATAAACTGGGAGTCTGTTAAGGGCTTATTAGTAAGAAAAGCTCCAGGCAACCTTTTTCAGACTTGAGATGCTTCAAAATAAAGCATCAATGTAACATTAGTGGTATTTAAATTACCAAGGCATCCTTTACCCCCTTTGGCCCTGTGTAAATTAGGAAATATATTCAGCTTTACATTTAAATTTATCCTGCCTTTGGTATTCTAAGTCTCTCACTTTCATCAGCGCCTCTCATGTTTAACTCTTATCCACCCAAGTACCTTCCAGAAGAGAAGGTATGTGAACAATTTCTGGAATAAAAAAAGGGTCAGGGATCATCCAGCTCTTTATCTGCATGAACAGAACATGTCTGAATTGACAGAACCAACCTGCATGTCTTACCCCCCCTTCAGTGTGTGCTGGAGAATCCAAACAGGTACAGCCTGCCTCAAACCACAGAAATAATTTTGCAAAATTACTGCCCTCAGTTCCCTGCCAGGCCTGGCATTCTGCATGCTGGCTTATTAAAAACACATCCATACCATGAAAAAACGTATTTGTATTTGAATACATGAAGGTTGGGTCAATAAAAAGAACAAAAGGCACTTGTTCAGCACCATAACTCTGCCTATATATATTGTTCTGAAGGTAATGAGCCGTGAGACAATTCAGCCAATTCAGAGACAGGACAGAAGGTGCATGAAGAAAATAAAGTCAGAACACAAATTCTTGTCAAGGAATCCAAAACCTTCCACCAAATCCCACCTTTCTTCTTCAAGCATAGGCTGCATAATTAGCGACAAAATAGTGTCTGAAGAATATGTAACACATATAGCTCCTTGAGATCTTTTATTTCTTCAACGTAGAGGGAACTTAAAGCCCATATACCCCAACCATAGAATCACAGAATCATTCCGTTTGGAAAAGCCCTTTAACATCAAGTCAAACCGTTCCCCCAGCACTGCCAAGGACACCACTAACCCATGTCCCCAAGTGCTACATCCTCACAGCTCTTAAATCCCTGCAGGGGTGGACATTCCACCACTGCCCTGGGCAGCCTGCGCCAGTGTTGGATCATGCTTTCCATGAAGAAATTCCTCCTGATGTCCAACCAAAGCCTCCTTTAGCACAGCTTGAGGCCGTTTCCTCTGGTCCTGTCTCTCGTTCCCTGGGAGCAGAGCCTGACCCCCACCTGGCTGCACACTCCTGTCAGGGAGTTGTGCAGAGCGAGAAGGTCCCCCGTAAGCCTCCTTTTCTCCAGACTGAGCTTCCCCTCAGTTGCTCCTGGTGCTCCAACCCTTTCTCCAGCTCTGTTCCCTTCTCCAGGCACACTCTAGCCCTGTTGTGAGAGGCTCAGAACTGTCCCCAGAATTGGAGTTGGGCCCTCAGCAGTGCCCAGCACAGGGGGTTGATGACTGCCCTGGTTCTGCTGGCCACACTGTGGCTGATACAAGCCACCTACCATTGGCCTTCTTGCCCACCTGGGCACATAACATTTCACGTTCAGCCACTGTCACCAGCACCCACAGGTCCTTCTGTCAAAGCCTTTTTTACTTGATTTGAGGGAAATGGAAAATCCACTCACTTCCCATGGACAAATTTAGAGACAGCAAGAGCCTACCCCAAACCAGAGGTGCTGCTTGCCCCCTGGGCCTGTGTTAGTGGCACAGATTTTAGGGTAAAAACACGTCACTATTCAGGTGCTGAACAGTCACTGCTGTGTTCTGCTTCTGTAGTCTCTCTGTTGGACAATCTGTGCTGTGTTTCTGAGTGGAAGTTGTAGGTGAAATTTGGGCAGATGGGAAGTCAAAAGCTTGACAGTCGAATGTGTTTCAGATGCAGAATTTAAAATGTCTCTTTGCTGTGTAACTGGATCTGGATCTCTCACGAATACTGTACTGAGCCATTTTGGGAGGGCACTTCAAATGTGTGGTGTTCCCCGGCTGATCACGCTCTTTGTGTGGGTTCTGCAGGCTGAGCTCTCTTACTCATGGTGTTAAAACAACAACAACCCCAAAAAAGAAAAGGGGGGAGGGGGCATTTTGTTGAACAGTTTGGTTTGAGACTCTCATTTGGTAGCTTGTGGGTCGGTAAGGGCGGTGGTAAGTAAACTTCAAAATGAGGGAGAGTGTTTGATATGGCATGCACTAATTTTTTTTTTAATCCTTTATTAATAGCATCACAGACTTTTCTAGCTTTTCACTCCAGTAATGCAGTCTCTGACTCTTTGCTTCATTTGGTGGAACCTGATCACTGTTAAATTTGGGAGCTTTCTCCAGTTTTGCCACTGAAAGAACATATGGGAGATATGTGTTAAATTAAAAAAGAAAAAAGCTTGGGGGAGGAGGTGGTAGAGGTAAGCAGGTGTGATCAGAACCATCTTGGCACTATCTATTTCAGGGATGCTCCTGTAAAAGTGTTGGCATGCTTAATGGCAAGGAAGAAAAGCATCTCAGCATTTGTAAGTCCAAGTTTCAGCACAAAAAAACGGCTTAGCTCAGAGAACTGCAGGATTTCCTGAGCTGGAGGGGACCCATAAGGATCATCAAGTCCAGCCCCTGGCCCTGCACAGACACCCCAACAATCCCATCCTGTGCACCCCTGAGAGCACTGTCCAAACACTCCTGGAGCTCTGGCAGCCTTGGGGCAGGGACCATTCCCTGGGGAGCCTGGGCAGTGCCCCAGCAGCCTCTGGGGGAAGAACCTTTCCCTGAGATCATCCCAAGCCTGACCCAGCTCCAGCCATTCCCTGGGCTCCTGTCCCTGTCCCAGAGCAGAGCTCAGCCCCTGCCCCTCCGGCTCCCCTCGGGAGGAGCTCCAGCCCCCGAGGAGTCTCCCCTCAGTCTCCTCTGCTCCAGGTGAACAAGCCAAGTGCCCTCAGCCACTCCTCAGCCACCCTTCCCCAGGTCTGTGTCCCTCCTTTGGACACTCTCCAACAGCTTTAGATCCTTCTGATCTTGCAGTGCACAAAGTGCCCCCAGCATTTGAGGTGAGGCTGCTCCAGCACAGAGCAGAACAATCCCTCCCTGGTCCAGCCAGCCATGCTGGGCCTGGTGCCCCCAGGACACAGTGGCCCTTTGGGCTGCCAGGACACACCGGGAACTCAGATCCAACTTGCCACCAAGCAGGACCCCCACATCTCTTCCTGCAGTGCTGCTCTCCAACGTCTCATTCCCCGGTCTGTCCCTGCATCCAGGGCTGCCCCATCCCTGGCAGGATCCAGCACTTGTCCTTGTTAAACATCACACAGCTAGGGATTTCCTAATCCTCATATTTGTCAGGGTCTCTTGTGGGGCCTCCCTGTCCTTGACAGTGTCAGCAACTCCTCCCAAGTAGGTGACCTCAGCAAACCCACTCAGGACCTTCCAGTCCTGCCCCCCAAGTCATTTACAAAGATGTTTGAGAGAACCGGCCATAAGATGGAGCTGTATGGAATCCCAGTGGTAACTGGACACCTCCTTGATGTCACCCCATCTCCTGTAACCTTTTGAGGTAAAAGACCATCAGTTCTGCAGTACAGAGTGTGTGTGCTTTGCCTTGTTTTCAAGCTTATTTCTCAGAATACTGTAAAACTTCATCACATCTTACTGAATTGCAGTGTGTGCTGCTGGACCCCCTGTAGTTTGGTAACTTGCCCCCAGTTTTTAACTGTAAAACCCTGGGCAGGTCTGTGGTTCCTGGAGGCAGCCTCTTCCCAGGAGGGAACAGGAGGCAGTGCAGGGCTGTCCCTGAGCGGGGCACTGTGCAGCTGCTCCCTGGGCAGCCTCCTCCCAGCACGGCCTTTGTGTGCAGTTGCCTCCCGCATTTTACCACAAGTTCGTATCTCCAGGCGATTCCTTTGTGCAGCTGGGACTCCGGCCAGGTGCCATAAATGTTTATGCAATAACAGGAATGAAGATCCCTTTACATTTTGCACAGCCTCCAGATGGCTGTATGTTATGGGGATTTGCTTATGTGTTAATTCCACCTTTGCATTTGGACATGTTTATCTTGGGTTGAAAGACCAATTGGTGTCTTCTCTGGCGTTTGCATTTCTGTGCACGTGTCAGCTGTGGACAAGGCGCACTAGGTCTGTGAGGGGGGGAGGTTGGACCCTGGGGGTGCTGCTCTCTGCCCTTGGAGTTGGCAAGGGCTGTGACTGCGTATGCTCACACAGCTCATTTATTTTTTATTGATGCACATTGTAATTTACCAGGCAAATCTCAGCTGTGAAGGAGCCCTGTCCTAAAATATATGCTTAAAATATATGCTTAAATGATGTTAACATTGCTTATGGACTGTATAGCTATGAGTGAGCAAGCTTTTTGCCACCCAGGAGGAGTATTTGGGATAGCGCAGGCATCAGACATGGAATGTTCACTGGGGGACTAATCAATCCCTAGCTGTGTGTTCCTGCAGTGGGTGGTGTTGATAGTCTGCAGTACTTCTGTCATGGCTAAAAGCATCCCACCTTCAGCACTGCTCCTGTGCCCCTGGCCTGAGCAGTGGAACAAGCTGTGGCGGGATCACAGAATTTCAGAATGGCTTGGGTTGTTAATGATCTTAAGGCCCATCTCATTCTACCACCTGCCATGGCAGGGACACCTTCCACTATACCAGCGTGCTCCAAGCCCCATCCAGCTTGGCCTTGAACACTGTCAGGGACGGGGAGCCAGACCTCTCTGTGCAACTCATGCCAGTGCCTGAACAGGACAGGCTGTGGTAGCCTGGATTTGCCGTGCCTCTGTCCTGAAGGATTGCCTGGGGACAGTCCCTGCTCTAGGTGTGGTGCGGGCCTGCTGAGGTCCTGTCAGACCCAAAATACTGACTGCCTGCGTTCTGTGGTGTCACACCAATTTGGTACCAATGCTCTGGATAGGAAACATGGTCTCAAGTTTAAAGAACAGGATTAGGAGACTCTGAAGAGGATGTTTCTGCATGGAGGGGTATAATATTTTGATTTTTTTCTCCTCCTGTCTGTTGCAGCACAGTAGTTACTCCTTGGACTTCACAAACATAAATTCCTGAGCCTGCTGATCTCTCCAGACAGCTTCCCACCATGGATCAGGACTACGAGAGACGTCTCCTACGCCAAATCAACATACAGAATGAGAACACAATGCCTTGTGTGAGTACAGATGGGCTCAGGCTTACTGTTACATTGTTGTCTGTCTCACTTTTGACTGTTTTCGTTGAGCTTTTCTAAGACCTGGGACCTCTTCAAAGCAAACCACAGTCTTTTGTTGGGTTGTGAGCAGGTGTGAGCTCCTGATCTGTTCTGTGAAAACCCAAATAACTTTAAGAGAGCTTTTGAATGTATAACCTCAGTTCAGGTTGCAAAAAGGAGTGAAAATGTTTTTATGGAGCTCAGTAATACCTTTTTAATACATAATCCCAGCAAATACATGTGTTACGTAAAAGACTGGGGGCTAACAAACCAACCAGCTCTAGGGCTTGACAAGAGTCAGAGTAAATTAAATGTCTTCTGTTCTTTAATTCAGGTAGCAGAGATGAGAAGAACCTTGACGCCTTCCAATTCTCCAATGTCTTCTCCTAGTAAGCATGGTGACAGATTCATTCCCTCAAGAGCTGGGGCCAACTGGAGCATCAACTTCCACAGAATAAATGTAAGTTTTGCTCCCTTCTCCTACAGCTCAACCTTGGAACTGAGGACATGGTACCTGGCATGATTGTTCTGCTTATGTTCTGCACCATGGGCTTCAGCTGCTCTCGAAGAGTTTCTTTGAGTGCATGTCCTCAAACCCTATGCTCCAGGAACCTTCTGCATTTGCTATTTCACCATATGTCCTGGGTTTTCTGTATGGTGATGGCATGTTTCTCCATTTCAGGAAAATGAAAAATCACCAAGCCAAAACAGAAAAGCAAAGGACGCTACATCAGACAGTGGCAAAGGTGAGAACACCCTTCTACTGCTTGGACAGTGCCCAGAGCTCTTACTGTGAAGTGTTGGGGAAATTAGGGCAACACTGGCACTTTCGTGCTTATGCCAAAAGTCATGCTGGTGTTTTGGGAAATGCCCGCATCATGAATGAGTATGAGGTCACTGCTTCTGATGAGCGTCTGGATGCCAGAGGCTGTTTGTATCCCTTGATTTATGGCATTATGAAAGCACTTTCCTGATGGAGTGGAAGGAGGGGAAACTTGCTACTAATCTTGATTCTAAGTGGGGGCCCCAGGCTTTTTAAGAGACTCTGTGAGTGTACAAGCTGTGGAATCCTAGACTGGTTTGGGATGGAAGGGACCTTAAAGCTCATCTTCTTCCACCCCCTGCCATGGGTAGGGACACCTTCCACCACACCAGGGTGCTCCAAGCCCTGTCCAACCTGGCCTTGAACACTTCCAGGGATCCAGGGGCAGCCACAGCTGCTCTGGGCATCCTGTGCCAGGGCTTCACCACCCTCACAGGAAGGATTTCTTCCCAATATCCCATCTCTCCCTGCCCTCTGGCAGTGGGAAGTCATTCTCCCTTGTCCTGTCCGTCCAAGCCCTGGTCCAAAGTCCCTATCCAGCTCTCCTGGAGCCCCTTTAGGCACTGGAAGGAGCTCTGAGGTCTCCCTGGAGCCTTCTTTTCTCCAGGTCAGGCACATGCAATCTTGGCACTCCCTCCAGAGCTGTTGCTACTTTGAGCCCTCTGCTCAGTGCCTGTTTGGGTTCACAGATGGCCTTGCCTACTCTGCCTTGCTGAAGAACGAACTCTTGGGAGCAGGGATCGAGAAGGTTCAGGACCCCCAGACAGAGGACAGGAGGCTGCAGCCATCCACCCCAGAGAAGAAATCTCTCTTCACTGTAAGTTGGTTACTTGCATTAACACCAGTGGAGGTCGTGAATGTGTGTCACAGAACAGAGCACATGGCTCTGCCACACTGCTTGTGCAGTGAGTTGATGTTGGGGTTTGGCTGAGATAAGCTGTTGATAACAAATTTGGTGGCCTTCAGGGGGAACTTGAGTGTGCAGCAAGCAATGTACTTCATGTGTCTGTGCTGGCAGGAAAGCTGGGTGGAGCCAGGCTTTTTGGACAATGTGATGAGTGGCCACATCAGGCTTTTGGACTTGAGTGTTGATGAGGAGTTTTGTATTGTTTTGGAGTACCTGGAAAAGGAAAAACTGGGTGTTGGAATTAACTTGGCACCAGTGCACGTTGGGAGTGATGCCCCAGGCTTCAGGCATGTCAGGGTCCTCACAAGGTGTGTTTCTTTATGCAGTACTCGCTCAGCACAAAACGCTCCAGCCCAGATGATGGCAACGAGGTCTCACCCTATTCCCTGTCTCCTGTCAGCAACAAAAGGTAACACTGGTCCTCCACAGACTGTGAGAAGGGAAGGGCTGGGACAGAGAGTTCGGTGAGGTTCTCTAGGATTTCTGTTTAAGGCTCTGAAAGTGCAATGTGAATTGGGTTTGGAAATCTGGAGCAATAATAAATAAAACAGTCAAGTTTTAAGAATTTCTTCAGGTGCCCAATCTGCCTGTGTGCTTGACATGTCTTGGCCAACTCTCAGCAATCAGTTAACCTTTTTGCTCTCTAGCTCCTTTGTAGAAGCAGAACCTAATTTCTTCCAGTCTTGCTGCTGAAAAGAATTGTGCAGCCTTTTTGTCTCTGCATTTCTATAGAAATTTCAGAGTGCTCTGTAAAGATTGGCTATACCTGTGCCTACCATCTGCTGTGATGTGCAGATTCCTGCAGGTTTTTTTTTAATCTGCTTTTGTAAACAGTCAGAAGCTGCTAAGATCACCTCGAAAACCAACTCGGAAAATCTCCAAGATTCCTTTCAAAGTGCTGGATGCCCCAGAGCTGCAGGACGACTTCTACCTGAACCTGGTGGACTGGTCCTCTCTTAATGTCCTCAGCGTTGGCCTTGGGACTTGTGTTTACCTGTGGAGTGCTTGTACAAGTCAGGTAAATGGTCATGGGTGTCTGAAGATTGAATTGCCCATTGCCGTAGGGATTTTCCAACCCTCAGAGCTCTGGAATGTAATGTGTGAGGGCTTCAGCACTTATTGGGCTCTGTCCCAAACAGGGCACTGGTTTATGAGATAGCCTGTAGTTCTGTGTGACAAAAACATATTTCTAACCCCCTTCTGTCCTCTCTGAAGGTAACCCGGCTGTGTGACCTCTCTGTGGAAGGTGATTCCGTGACATCTGTGGGTTGGTCAGAGCGGGTCAGTATGACACTGTCAGCAAGGACAGTTGAGACAAATGTCACTTAGTCACTGTCATCATAGCTGTAGTTAACTCCTTGGGTTGGCTTTTCTCTGCTAAAAGAGAGGGGATAGAGAGCAGCCTCTTGTTTCTTGAGGTTCTCGAGGCATTGCTAAGAGGAGTGGGAGGGAGAAAGAGCCAGTTTGCTTCTTCAGTTCTTCACAATAAAATGGTGCAATAAATATATTCCAGACAGGCTGCTTGGGCCTCTCAGTAGAGAAAAACATGTAAGATGGAAGAACTCTGGATGCTTTCCATCTAGTGGGATTTATGTCAAGTCTTTTCCTCAGCTTTCCATTTTCTGGCTGTACTTCCCGGCTGTACTGATCCTGGCTCTCTGTTTGTCCAGGGGAACTTGGTGGCTGTTGGTACTCACAAGGGCTTTGTACAGATCTGGGATGCAGCTGCAGGAAAGAAACTCTCCATGCTGGAGGGACATACGGCCAGAGTCGGTAAGGAGGAAGGAGGCAAAGGGTTCTCAGTGGTCATTCCTTCCCAACTGAACTTTGTTAGCCAGGGATCTGCTGGAAATAGGGAACTCAGAGTACCAGGATTGATATTTATTCTCTGTTGTATCTTGAGCAGGTTCAAAATATTATCATCTCATAGCTGGTGTTCTGATCTGGGTGTGATGGTGGTTAGTTGTTGCAGCAGGTGTTTCCTCCATGCTTGAGGCTTTTTGGGTTTGGTTACAACATCTCTTCACTGCCACTGGCTTCCGGTTTCAGCCCTGCTGGCAGCTTCACAGTGAGATTTCCAGTTCCCTTTTTTGGGGGGCTGACTTTTTCTGCTCAGAGATGTTGTGAATCTAAACTCTGGAGTGGGATTTGGAAAATCTGTGCACCTTCCGAGATCTATTCCTGTGCTTTACTGCATTGTGAAGTGGGGTTGGTGATACCTGCTGTCAGTCTGTGCAGGGGAACCTCTCTTTGTGCCCTGAGCTAGGACTCCAGAGAGTGGATGTAAGGGAGGTCTATAAGAAGTGGTTTGAGGTTTGTTAGGGTTTTTTTTAAACCTTGGCAGTTGTGGTAGTTGCATTTTGCTTACCAATTGCTGTGGGACTGGAAGGGTTGGACTTGATAGTGTGGCCAGCAGGACCAAGGCCGTGACCATCCCCCTGTGTTGGGCACTGCTTAGATCCCACTTCAAATCCTGGAGTCAGTTTTAGGTCTTTCACAATAAGAAAGACATTGAGGGGCTGGAGCAGATCCAGAGAAGGGAACAGAGCTGGGGAAGGGTCTGGAGCACCAGGAGCAGCTGGGGAAGCTGGAGGTGCTTGTCCTGGAGAAAAAGAGCTCATGGGGGACCTTCTGGCTCTGCACAACACCCTGACAGGAGGGTGCAGCCAGGTGGGGGTTGGTCTCTGCTCCCAGGGAACAAGGGACGGGACAAGAGGAGATGCCCTCAAGTCTCACCAGGGGAGGTTTAGATTGGATAATGGGAGAATTTCTACACAGAAAGGGCTGTAGAGCATTGGAATAGGCTTCCCAGGGCAGTCGAGGAGTCACCATGCCTGAAAAGGGTTTAAAAGACATGGGGATGTGGCACTTGGGATATGGGTTAGTGGTGAACATGGTGGTGGGGCTGGGTTGATGGCTGGACTTGGTGACCTTAGAGGTCTTTTTCAGCCTCAGTTATTCTGTGATTGCATGACTCCTACAACACCCTCTGAAGCTCTGCCCCCGTTGCAGGTGCCTTGGCGTGGAATGCGGACCAGCTATCATCCGGGAGCCGGGACAGGATGATCCTGCAGCGGGACATCCGCACCCCACCCCTGCAGTCCGAGCGGCGGCTCCAGGGACACAGGCAGGAGGTCTGTGGGCTCAAATGGTCCACCGACCACCAGCTCCTGGCCTCTGGAGGGAATGATAATAAGGTACAATCCTTCCAAGGACTGACGGGAAATGTCAGATCCCCTTTTTTTCTAGGGCAAGGGGAAATGGTCTCAAGGTGCACCAGGGGAAGTTCAGGTTGGATGTTATTATATCGCTGGGGGTGTTCAAGGCCAGGCTGGACAGGATGTAGAACAACCTGGTCTAGTGGAAGGTGTCCCTGCCCTTTGCAGGGGATGGAGCTAGATGGGCTTTAAGATCCCTTCCAACCCAAACCATTGTATGATTCTATGATTAAGGAAAAATGTCTTCACTGAAAGAGTGGTTAAGCAGTGGAACAGGCTGCCCAGGGCTGTGGGGGAGTAGCCATTCCTGGAAGTGTTCAAAAAGCAAGTGGATAGGGCACTTTGGAATATGGTTTAGTAGTCATGGTGGGATTAGGTCAAAGGCTGGACTTGATCTTAAAGGTCTTTTCTAACCTTAATGATTTGGTGATTCTTTAAGGATGTTTGCCCTCTCTGAAAAGGCCTTCTGTTTTGATTGTTGGACTGTGACCAAACATAAATCATGCTAAGCTTCTACTCAGTCTTCTCTTCCTAATAAAATGAAAAAGGCAAATTTAATTTTGCTTCTGTATTTGGTTAATTAAATCCCCAGCTTGGCTCAGGGGGTTGAGTTCAACAAAACCATTGCTAAGCTGCCCTTCCTGGCTTTGTTTGGGTAGTGTATGGTCATGTTTGTTGCAGTAGTGTTTGTGTGCAACAGGAACCTGAGGTAGAGCTCTGTGAGTTCTCATACCTGTAATGCAGGCTTGCAGCTCACTGAACACCATATGGGAGAAGCATCTGTCATGAAAAAGCAGTGTTCCAAGCCCTTTGGAGTGGGTTGCTAGGTAGGGAATGTGCCCAGTGTCTGTGTGACAGCATGGTTGGACCGAGTTCCTCCTGCTCAGAATAACTTCTAATGAACTGAGCAGATTTCTAGATGTGTTCTGGAATGATGCAGCCAGAAAGGCAGCGGAAGGGTCTGAGGTCCCTTCAGTGATGACATTTCTTTAGATTCATTCCCTTACCTTAGGGACTGTTCCTGCTTTGTGCCCTGGGGGTACGACAGCTCCTCAGCTAAATGTGGTGCCAGGGTGGGACTGGCTTTAGGTTGCCCAGACTGGTTGTGACTGCCCTATTCCTGAAAGTGTTCAAGGCCAGGTTGGATGGGGCTTGGAGCAACCTGGGAACTGGATGAGCTTTAACCGACCCAAACCATTCCATGATTCTGTGAAGTGCAGAGTAGAGCTGTGCGTGCCTGGGCAGAGCTGTGTGAAATCAGCTTGTTGCCCAATGCCCTCATCAGTCCCATTGTGGCTTATGGGGTAGTGGACACATGACTGAGGCACAGGTTTGGTCATATCTCTCCTCTCTGCCAGCTCCTTGTCTGGAATCACTCCAGCCTGAGTCCTGTCCAGCAATACACAGAGCACCTGGCAGCAGTCAAAGCCATCGCCTGGTCCCCACACCAGCACGGGCTCCTGGCCTCGGGTGGGGGCACAGCTGACCGCTGCATCCGCTTCTGGAACACGCTCACGGGGCAGCCGCTGCAGTGCATCGACACCGGGTCCCAGGTGTGCAACCTGGCCTGGTCCAAACACGCCAATGAGCTGGTGAGTCCTTCCTTGTGTAGCTGCTGCAGAGCTGCCGCATGTTGGGAAGTGTGGCTGAATGTGAGCCAGGTGTGTCTGGATGGGCAAGGAGGCTGAGGACATCCTGGCTTGTACCAGCAGTGGTGTGGCTAGCAGGACCAGGGCTGTGACCATCGCCCTGTGATGGGCACTGCTGAGGCACCTCATGTGCTGGGGTCAGTATTGGGACCCTCAAGACAAGAAAGACATTGAGGGGCTGGAGCGTGCCCAGAGAAGGAACAGAGCTGGGAAAGGGTCTGGAATGCCATGAGTAACTGAGGGAGCTGAGGAAGGCTCAGCCTGGAGAAAAGGAGGCTCAGGGGGGACCTTCTGGTTCTGCACAATTCCCTGACAGGAGGATGCGGCCAGGTGGAGGTCAGGCTCTGCTCCCAGGGAACAAGGAACAGGACAAGAGGAAATGGCTTCAAGGTGTGCCAGGGGAGGTTTGGGTTGGATATTGGGGAAAATTTTTTTATGGTGGTCAGGCATTGGAGCATGCTGCCCAGGGCAGTGATAGAGTCAACATCCCTAAAAGTGTTCAGAAAACATGTGGATATGGCACTTGGAGACATGGGCTAGTGATGAACATGTTGGTGGTGCTAGGCTGACTGTTGGACTTGATCTTGGAGGTTTTTTTTCCAGTCTTAACAATTCCATGATTCTATGATGCATGTTCCCCTCTCCCCTTTCAGGTGAGCACCCATGGATACTCCCAGAACCAGATCCTCGTCTGGAAATACCCCTCATTAACTCAAGTAGCAAAGCTCACGGGGCACTCCTACCGAGTCCTGTATCTGGTGAGTGATGGCCATGATTCTGTAGCTGCTCATCTGGCTGCAGGTGTGCTCAGATGGTACCCAAAGCAGCAGTGCCAGTGGCACCATAAGCTGCCTGGAGTCTGGGTGGGTATGTGAACACCCCATGAGCAGTGGAAAACTGTGTCTGATTTCTGTGCCTGCAAGGGATACTTTTGATTTGCTGCTATGGAAATGTGAGGCTTTGTTAATGATAGCAAAGCCTGCCAAACTTTCCTGAGGAAACATCTGAGTTTTCTTCTGAGCCTGGACAAGGCTCCAGGGAGACCTTCCAGTGCCCAAAAAGGCTCCAAGAGAGCTGGAGAGGGACTTTGGGCAAGGATCTAGAATGACAGGGCAAGGGAGAATGGCTTCAGACGCCCACAGAGTGGGGTTAGATGGGATATTGGGAAGAAATTCTTCTTGTGAGTGTGGTGAGGCCCTGGGACAGGCTGTCTCGAGCAGCTGTGGCTGCCCCTGGATCCCTGGAAGTGTTCAAGGCCAGGTTGGACAGGGCTTGGAGCAACCTGGTCTAGTGGAAGGAGAGGAGCTTTAAGGTCCCTTCCAACCCAAAACATTCAGTGATTCTGTGATTCTATGAAACACAAGCTTCTCTCCTTGCTCCCTGAAGACTTTCACACCTCTTCACTGCTGACTGCTGCCTAGGGAAGAATTCACTGCTTCCAGCCCTCCTAATTTTTTATTGAGCATTTGTTGTGGGTAATTTCAATTGATCTCGTATCTGCTGTTACTGTTAGATGGTGCTGTCAGCAGTTCACAATAGAGCTGAGAAATGCTGATGCTGTTTTGGGTGGTAGATCCCAATGTAAGCAACCAATACAACCAGAAAATCCAGTCACGCCATCTTCCTGCCTTAAGGCATGTTGATAATCCCAGGTGGAACAGCCACAGTTACGCATGGCTTGGATTTCCTAACACAAATGTCCTTTCCACAATGCTCCCTCCATGTGTTCCATAGTTGCACCATAAGGTACAAGTGCCCAAATCACACCTGGGGCTGCATGAGGCACCTGGGGCTGCATGAGGCACCTGGAAGCACAGGTAGTTGGCTTCTCACCTCCAAATATGAAGGAGAGTTAAATCTCTCATGCATTCCAATAGACTTGTTTTCAGCCTCAAAAATGTGATAAGTGCTAAAGGTTGTTGTCTTGTCCTTAGGCGATGTCCCCTGACGGGGAGGCCATTGTCACAGGAGCTGGAGATGAAACCTTGCGCTTCTGGAATGTCTTCAGTAAAACTCGGTCAACAAAGGTAAGGCCAGTCATGGGGGCAGCTGCCTGGGGGAACTCAGGCCACATTGGCTCTGCTCTGCTGCCTCCTCTCTGATCCCTTCCTGCAGATCAAGAGCTGGGGCAGTGAATGGTTCAACTTCGCTGCGATTTAAGTAAAAGGTCACCCTGTGTGCCCAAGTCAAGTGTGACACAATATCCCTCTCCAACCTGGTCCAGGACTGACGGGCAGAGCAGCGTTTTGGGGGCCTCACCAAGCTGAGCCCTTGGGTGACAGCAGGCTGAGAGAGCTGGGGATGTCCAACCCAGAGAAGAGAAGGCTCAAGGGAGACCTTAAAACCCCCTCTAGTGCATGAAGGGGCTCCAAGAGAGCTGGAGAGGGACTTTGGACAAGGGCCTGGAGGGACAAGCCAAGGGGGAATGGCTTCCCACTGCCAAAGGGCAGAGTTAGATGGGATATTGGGAAGGAATTTTTCCCTGTGAGGGTGGGGAGGCCCTGGCACAGGTTGCCCTGAGCAGCTGTGGCTGCCCCTGGATCCCTGAAAGTGTCCGAGACCAGGTTGGACAGGGCTTGGAACAACCCAGTGTAGTGGAAGGTGTCCCTGCCCATGGTAGGGTATGGAACAAGATAAACTTTAAGGTTCCTTGAAGCCCAAACCATTCTGTGATTCCATTATTATCCCCTGCCTCTTTACAAAACTGCTTTAAAATGGGGTTTTGGGTAAAAATGGGAGCATGGATTCTGCCAGTAACAATTCGCCATCACCAAAAGCAGATTGTGCCTGATGCTCTGAGAGCTTTCCTGGGTGCCTGGCAGAGCGATTTTGAGGAGGGGACTGTTGGGAGCTGGCATTGCTCCTGGGGGTCCCCCAGTTCTTGTCTTCTCTGGGGTACAGCTGCCTGCAGAGCTCTGGGAATGGCATCCTGGCCTTCTGTGTACTTTGTTCCCATTTGGAAGAAACCCATGGGAATATTTATGGTGTTGGACTTTGATTTGTGAGCTGGAATCATGCCCTGAGCTAGAGATACCAGATTAAAAACAAACCAACCCAGAAGCACATGGAGTAACAGCTATTTCTGCTTTGTCTTCCCTTGTCAGGAGTCTGTATCTGTGCTCAACCTCTTCACCAGGATACGATAAACCCCCTCCCTGTGCCCTGGGAACCTACAGCCTGACATTCCAGGATCAGACCACTCCCTCGGCATGCATGGACCCCCAGAGCCCAGCCAAGGGGAGGGAGAGCCATGGGACTGGAGAAGACCCAGCTCATTAAATATGTGCTTGCGACCCACGCTGGGCAGTATTTGGGATGGGGTGGGGAGGGGAGGGAACTGCCAAAGGTTATTGGATTCATCCTTCATACAGGGAAACGGGTACAAGAGAAATGTTAACCCAGCATCCTCCAGCCATCTGGATGGTACTGGGGAGGACTCGTGTGACATGGACCATTGAGACTGGACCGAGGCCATCCCCACTGCCGTGGTGTCCCTACTACAAGAGAGGAGCATATCCTTGCTGCTTTGGGAAGGGGTTTGACGTGCTGTTCTGTGTCCTCGAGTGACATCTCTGGAGGCAGGAGCCAGCCAGACTGGTCCGGTACAGCTGGTGCGAGAGGCGCAGCTCCAGGCTGGGCATCTAAGGGCTTTGTTCATAGCCTGGCATCCCCATTCCAGGAAGAAACTGGAGAACTGCCTATTTTCCTTTTTTTTTTTTCTTTATTTTTTCCCCCCGGACAGGTACTATAGTACTTGACATGATCATTCCCGTAAGACAGCTTGATTTTTTTGGCATGCTTGACAGCTGCCTCCAAACAAGTACACTTTGGGGCTCTAGACTTTGGAGGAGACTTGAAAATCTTCACCTCTAAGGGAGCAGATTTGGGAAATTCTGCAGTTGCTGTTTCATGTTTTGGGCTGATCCTGGGAGTTACCAGACAGGAGAAACAAGGACTTTATAAAAAAGGGAAATCCACCTAATCGCCTGTGCACGTGGAGCTTCCTCCAGTGCCACCAGGTGGGTGCCTTGCTCTGGAGTCTCCCTGAGGCCAAAAGCAGTTGGGATGTGTTTGAGAACAAAAGCAGATCCTGACAATCTGATTTTTGGGGTGAGCAGGGCCTCTTCTGGCTGGAAGAGGGGTTCTCCTGAAGCAAGGCTGCAGTGTTGCTTTTTTGTTATCTCCAAGTCCCAGCCAGGGCCTTGCTGTTGGGTTTTGGTGTGTGGTTTGGGATTTTTAGGTTGTGTGGTACAAGAGTTCCGGCTGGTGTGAGCCCGTGGGGTGTAACACAAATGCTCTGTGTGTGTGGTGCTTTTATTTGAAGAGAAGCTGTGAGGCTGCACAGCCTGTTCCATCTGACCTATTTGTGTGCCTGCCCTGCCTGGGCCCTGCCTGCCTCCTGCCCTCTCTGAGCATTGTTTCCTGTTCCCATGTGGAATTCCCTGGCTGTGTATATAGACCCTGTCCTCTCTCTGTAGATTGCATAGGTAATGCTTTCTCTTTTTCTTTGTTGTTTTGTTTCCTCTCCCTTCTTCCCTTAAAACCAGGTGGTAGGAACATGATTGTCTGTTCCCAGTGCTACTAGTATCCTTAGGGTGAGCAGTGGTGTGGGAAGGCTGGTACAGCCTGTTCATCACAGCCTTGACCACATGTGCCATTACACCAGTGCCTGGATCAGGTTGTTGGTGCTGCGCCTGCGTCACACATACTGGGAGTCACTGGTGACAGGCTGGTGTGCTGGGACATCCCTGACAGCTCCAAGTCCCCTAGGCCCATAAGCCACTTTGTCATCTCACAGTCTCACTTGCCACCAGAATGGAATTTCCATGGAATTTCTGAAACACAGTTTGAACACAACCGCTTTAGTGTAACTCTGGCCGCGGGATGTGAGGCATGGTTTGAAGTCACCCCCTGGCCCATCTTGTGTTGTTTGTTCCACTTGTAGGCACCATTCCACATCACTATGGGTTAGGAACACTCCAAAGCACCCAGGAGGTGTTAAATTGAGTTGGATCATTAAGTTGGGGAATGGGTTTGAAGCAAAGGGCCACCTGCAGACAGAGGTGGTCTGTGTTGGGTGCCATCACCTGGGGTTCACAGGCTGGGGTGGCTGGTACCTGTGCTCTAGATTTTCCTGTTTTGGATTGCCTCCTGCTAAATAGCACTGTGCAGACCCCCCAGGTCATGCTGCTTTCTCTTCTGGGAAGACATAGGGGCTTGGGTTGGGGGCACACAGAACGTCTCAGCCCATTCTGGAGCAGGGGGGAGCCAGGCACCCAGCTGTAGTGCAGGTAGAATGTGGTGATGATTGGGCTCCCCAGTGCCCTGGGGCTCTGTAGGGGTGGGTTTGCCCCTCACGCCATGATGTGGGAGCTTCCTCAAGGAGTCCCAGAAGCTGCTGACCTGGAGAGCAATGCTGTGGGGCGGGCAGTGCCAGGTGGGCACTGCAGCCGCTGCCTAGTGCTCCCAGCTGCAGAGCAGGGACAGCTCATCATTGCTCTGTCCTCCACTGTTGTCCTCTCTTGCCAAGGACTTTCCCAAACTACATCTTGTGTCTACATTTTGCTTTTCTCTCTGCCTTGGCAGTGGGTTGGCTCATGGTGGCTTCTCTTATTGCACTTGGTAGGGAGGCTGGTGATTCCCAGGCCAGGGTTAGTGATTCTGTGGCCACACATGTTGGTGACGGGCATGGCAAGAACAGGCTGCTCACCCTGACTTGGCTGTCAGAGCCTGGCACAGCCACCTTCTCTGCCCCACTCCCTACTGCCACGCAGGAGTTCCCAGTTGTATCCATGTGGAGGTGGGTGTGTGCAGGTGTCTCACAGTGACACTGTCACTGTCACCAGCTGCGGGTTCAATAGGGAAAAGGGCAGAGCTGAGATGGTGTGTCAATGTGTGGCCTGTGGGCACTGACCCGGGCACAGGGTCCTCCCAGAGCTGGGTGACAGAGTCTGCGGCCTCGTGGCATCGTTGTATCCCAGGTGTCATGTGATGGAAAACAACCATGGAGCGCGCTGTAATTTTTCCGTGTAAAGCAATTGAACTGGCATTAAACAGGTTGTGAATTTATTGGGCTTGAGCTCCGTGGCTCCACTCCGCTTCTCTGCAGCAAAGTGTGCAAGTCCCAGGGTCCCCACCCCAGCTCTGCAGGTACCAACTGCCTTGGCACCACTCTCACCTGAGGTTTATTGCTCCCAGCTGCTGCTGTTTGCTTTCCTGCTGCTGGGAAAGGGGAGAGGCACAGTCCCCTCTCCCTGCCCTGCCCTGTGTCCCTCGGCATGGCAAGAAGGAGGAAAATGGGCCCTTGGTTTGGCACAGCCACTCCTTGGTGTGGGGCAGTTGCCACGGGATGGCTGCAATGAGGCTGGGGGTGCAGAGCCACTCAGTCCTGCTGCCCCTGTGCAGGTGGGACCTTGACATGGGGGTGGCACCCCCTCCTTGGGCACTGAAGCCTTGTGGACAGGGGACGCCTCTCCTGAGGAGGGAGCAGGGTAAGAGCCACGGCCTGGCCAGCTGCAGGGCCCTGGAGCTCCATGCTGCACCCCCACCACCCCCTTCCGCTCTGTCCCCCATTGTCACCAGCAGCCAGGACCCCAGCGGACTGCTCAGGGTCTTCTGCTGCTCCCTGGACCCTTGAGACACCAGCATCTGGAGCTGCCTCCCCACACCAAAGAGTCAAAGCCCCTGGTCCTCACATGTCCTGGTCTGTTCTGGGGAGCAGGGGCTGCAGGTTGTGGGTTCATGCTCATCCTGTGGCATCTGGCCCAGCAAATAATAAGTACTAATACACTAAAGATTTTATTAATCTTTATTAATAAAATAGTCTGTTCTCTGTACCCCTGCCTTGCCTGGAGCTTGGCCCCCTCTGCCTGCCATGGCTTGACAGGGAGGGCTGGATGGGGTTTAGTGCTGACCCCATCTCCTGCTTTTTGCCCCCCTGAGAGCTCCCTGGGTCTCTCCTGCTGCTGCTCAGGGTGGGCAGACAGCGGGGGAGTGAGATGGAGCCTCACAGCCTGCATGGGCTTCCCAGGCTCCGTGGGGGGCTGGAAGGCACTTGGTGACAGAGCCCCCTGAGAGGCCAAGGAAGGGCTCAAAGGAGCCCCTGAGCCCCCTGACCCTCCAGCTGGGGCTCTGGACATGGCTGGGTCCTCACTGGCCTCACATCATCTTGTACCTGGGGGAAGGCAGGGTGAGGGGGGATCTCTGCTGGGGACATAGGCCCCCCCCCTCACGCCCGACGACTCACTGCTGTGACAGGTTGAGGTCTGGCCAGGCCCCCACAAATGCCAGCTGCTGCTCCAGCTCCATGATGCGCAGACCGATGTACCCCGAGGACAGCAGCAAGGCCACCATGCTGGGGACAGGCCAGTGTCAGCCAGGGGACATAGGGTGGGCACATGGGGCAGGAGCAGTGCCACAGGCAGGCTCCCGTGTGCTTGCCCTGGGGATGGGTGTCTGAAGGGGAATGTGGGAACCCCAGACTGCCAGTGCCACCCTGGAGAGGCTGTGTCAGGGCTCAGCAGGGATAGGGACTTGGTGTGTGTGCAGGCCCTGGGGACTCACAGCAGAAGGTAGATGATGACAATGATGTTGAGAGGGCTCAGTTGGGGGATTATCCAGGACAAAAGTGCAGTGGCCCAGGCCCAGAGCATGGTGTGGGGTCCCCCTGCCAGGACAAGGCAATGTCAGTGGCACTGAGATTCTGTGCTGGCTCTGCCAGGGTGTAAATCCACAGCACCATCCCGCCATCCACCCCATCCTGACCCACCACAGAGGCTGCGTGTTCCTGCCGAGGGCAACTGTTCGCTGCTGCTGGAAGCCAGCAGGGCCACCTCCTCCTCTGCTTGCCTTGATCTCGGGCTTGGCTCATCTGCAGGTGACCAGGTGACAGTCGATGAGTGCCTTGGGAAGAGGTCTGGGTATCCTGGGGGCACACAGGGCCACGAAGAGCCAATCCTGCACTCCCTGGTGCTGTGGGAGATGCTGGTCGAGGGGGCGAGGGCCACACAGTCCCTCCCAGACTGTGTGTCCGGGGAGGGGGAGCAGAGCCCAGAGCTGCCACCGGGGCAGGAATGTGGGCGGGGAGAGGAGCAGGGCTGTGAGTGTGTGACGAGTGCACCAGGGTGGCCACTCACCCAGGGATTCGTGGAGGCTGTTGGGCTCTGGGGTGCTCTGTTCCAGGTCTGACTGGCTCAAGGTCTGGAAGAGGACAAGCCCCGGTCATAGTATGTGTCCCCAAGGCATGGGGGACATGGGTTGACCCCCCATTGCCATGGGGACATGGGCAGGACCTGTGTCACCAACAAGAAGGGAGCTCTGGGGTCTGTATCGCCCCACCATTCCCTGGCCTTACCAGAGACTTCCTAAGGGTTTCCTCATTGCTCACAGAGTCTCGAGGGCTCTGGCCGCTGTCCTGGACAAGGAGAGATGAAGGGAGGTGCCCTGCAATGGATGGATGGAGCTCCCCTCCCCATCCAGCGCCTGCGTACCTGCAGGTGTTTGCAGACCGACCTCAGGAGCTGGTATGTGGCCTCTCGCCGGCGCAGCGACACGAAGAGGAACTGCCAGAGAGCAGGAAGGGGGTTTGTGCCAGAGCTGCCCCCTTGGCATGGCCCAGAGCCCCTAGGGACCAGGACACACCGAATAACCCCAGGTGAGGCTGCCCCCTAGCACCGTCCCCGCTCTCACCTTCTCCCCCTTGGCTGTGCGGATGCTGACTGCGTTGGGCACCAGCAGTGCCGTGTTGGTCTTTTTGAGTGCTGAGATGGAGGCGACGGGGACCACAGCCTGTGCCGGGGGGACAGGCAGTGTCACTGTGTTCCCGCTTGCCACCTGTGCCCCTGCCAGTGCTGCCGGCCCCACGCCCACCCCAGCCCACCTTGATGTCCTTGAGCAGGAGGTTGGAGTGGAAGCAGATGTGGCGGGAGGACACGTAGAGGCGGCCGTGGTAGGGCATCTCTCTCTGCCAGGCGCAGGAGAAGCAGCCCAGTAGTACGTCCTCCTCGGCGATCTCCCGGAAGGCCCGGCGGTAGCTGCTGTCCTGTTTGCTCAGCTGCGGGAGGTCGAGGGGTGTGCTGGCACCGCAGGCCTCCTGCAGCCCCCTGCTCCATCACCACCTCTGGCATGGAACCGGGACCAGCCCTCCCTCAGCCCCAGTCCAGCATCCAGCCGGGACCGCGGTGCTGGGGTCAGCGCTGGGGTCCCGTTCCCCAGCCTCGGCACCTCAAGACTCACCGAGGGGGACGGGGGTCCCTGCCTGCCCATGGCTGCCTGCTCTGTTTCCCTGCAGGAGGGCTCATAGGTCCTGGATCTGGAAAGAAGCATTGGAGGTGGTGACTCCAGGCGCACAAGTGGGATGTGGGGCTGGGATGTGGGATGAGTCCCCGTGAGGTGCAGCACCCACCTGGTGAGTTTGGGCTGCCCCAGCTGGGCACTTCCCCTCTCCTCCAGGCTCCGCCACTGCTTCTCCCCCAGCACCCCCCGCCTACTGCGCTTCAGCTTTCCCGACATGAGGGACTAGTCGGGCATCTGGGGGAGAGGGGGCAGGTTTTAAGGACGGTCCGTCCCTGCAGCACAGCAGCTCCCAGTGTCACCAAACTGTCCCTCCACCGGGGAGAACGTGGGGACAAGGGCTCAGGCCATGCCGGTACCGGGACTGTAGAGCCTATCCAGTCGCATGAACCCTTTGCCTGTCCCGCGGTGGCATGCGCTGGCTGCGACCCCCGTGGGCAGTGGGGGCTGGGGTGACGGGAGAAGTGGTGACCCCTGAACCGACGGGTGACAGGGGAAGTGATCCCTGGACCGGGGGGTGCCGACTCGGGTCACGGCCAGTGCTAGGTGCGGGAGTGCGTGGCCGGGCTGGCTCCAGAGGGGACGTCCCGGACCCACACACGGCCCCAGAGCCCCGTCCCGGGCAGGCCCCGCGCCCCCCCCCCCCCCCCCGCGGTACCTGGTGGGGGACACAGGGTCCCCCCGTCCGATCGGAGCTGTCTCGCTCTCACTCCTTCCAGCGCTGTTCCAGCTCCGCTGTCTCCTCCTCCTCCCCCTTCTCCTTCTCCTCCTCCTCCCGAGGAAGGGCAGCGGGCGGGGCCGGGCGGCCTCGGCAGGTTCGCAGGGAGCGGCCGGGGCAGCCCCAGCCCGGGACACCCGGGAGGCTGCGGGACGTGCTAGCTGCCTCAAAACCAGCTGCAAATGCACTCCAGTTCCAGCAGTGCTGAGAGCCGGAGCAGCATAGCCACAGACCCGCGGCGCTCTGCAGTCCTGTGGCATTTCGCAGTTCTACGGGCACCACGTAATCCAGGGGCACGCCGCAATCCCGGGACACCGCACAGCATCGCCCGCCTGGTGCCCGCTCCCCTCCCTCGAGTCCTGGCTCCCAACTCCCGGCAGTGCTGGAGGCACGTCTGCCCCTCGCCCCGGGAGTCTCTGTCCTGTGGCAGGGACCCCCAGAGGAAAGTGGGGAGGGGGCGCTGCTGGGCCGGGGATGCCGGGCAGAGCCGGACCCGCGCCCCCCCTGCGGATCCAGGGCAGGTGCGAAGGGCACGGACCCAGCCCGGCTCAGCCCTGCTCTCTGGACCAGGGCTGATAATGCCCTTCCCGCAGTAAGAAACGGACATAAACCCGGGCCGGCGCGAGATGGGACACGGCGCGGCCCGAGGGGGCTGCACCCCGCACTCCCACCTCACCTTCATGATCCCACTCCATCCACATGGATCCCGTTCCATTCCCCCACACCGGGCACACCCGGGGTGTCATTCCCTGCCCTGGGCCACACCCTGTCACACCCCCCAGCCCCCTGCACCCCCCCCTCACCCCACACTCGTGTCCTGCTGTGCACACACGACCCCACAGCCCTCACGGCAAGGGCTCCATGACAGCCCCATGGAGGCCCATCCAGGGTGCACACACGGACCTGTGTGTGCTGGCACAAGGCACAGACAGGGGGCCACGGACAACTTCTGCCATTGAGCCAGGCTGGGAGAGCTGGGGTGTTCACCTGGAGAAGACAAGGCTCCAGGGAGACCTCAGAGCCCCTGCCAGAGCCTAAAGGAGCTCCAGGAGAGCTGGAGAGGGACTGGGGACAAGGGATGGAGGGACAGGCCAAGGGGGAATGGCTTCCAACTGCCAGAGGGCAGGGAGAGATGGGATATTGGGAAGAGACTCTTCCTTGTGAGGGTGGGGAGGCCCTGGCACAGGGTGCCCAGAGCAGCTGTGGCTGCCCCTGGATCCCTGGAAGTGTCAAAGACCAGGCTGGATGGAGCTTGGAGCAACCTGGTATAGTGGAAGGTGTCCCTGCCATGGCAGGAGGTGGGACTGGATGGGCTTTAAAGTCCCTCCCAACCCAAACCATTCCCTGGGTTATGAATACACCCCCTCCTGTCACCCTCCTGCTTGCACCTTGTGTGCACACAGCATATCCCTGCACAGACGTGTGGGCACACATGTATGGACACACACACATGTACACACACAGAGCACACAGAGACACACATATACATGTACAGGAACACACACGAGAACACCTATATTCATGTAGGTGTCATGCATGGACACATACACATTCACACACACAGGGACACACACATGCCCCCCACACGCATCACACATATGTTCTCACACACACACATTTACACACGCATTCTCCTACACCGACACCCACACTCTGCACACAGATGTGTACACATGTTCTCACACACACACCCCCACACATCACACACACGTACACACACATTCTCAGACATATGCATCCATGTACACATTCACATCACACACATAGACACGCATATGGACACACACACACACACACGTTCTCACACACGTACACACAAACACCCATACACACACATAAGGACACACAGACATGTACACACACGGACACATGCAAGGACACACGTGTTAAGGCACACGTTCTCTCACACACTCACACACTCACACTCACACACACACACGTTCAAACACACACGTCCCCACAGTCCCCGCCCCCGCCGCACAAGGGCCGTCCCCACTGGCTGCCCTGCCCTGGAGGGCGGAGCGGTAGCGCACGGACCAATCATTAATCTCCAGCGCCGCTCTGTGGCCGCCATTTTGTGTGCGGGCGCCGCCATGGTGGTTAAGGGCGGCCAGCCCCTCAGCTCGCCCGTCTCTGAGGGGCAGGGGGCGAACAGCGCTGGGCACGCCCCGAGCCCCCGTGCGCGCCCCAAACCTACTCCAGCCCAGCTCTGACGTCCCTCACCCCAGAGTGGAGCCCACCCTCATTCCAGGGCCGTCAGGGCTGCGGTTGATTTTTTTCTCTCCTTTTTCTCCTCCTTTATAAAGTGCCGTTTGCACATACTGACGTTACAAAAGCAGATTAAAACCTCGGGCCGGGCGGTCACCCCTGCTGGGGCTGCCCCAGCCCAGCCCGGGTCCTTCTAGTGTTCATTGTGCAGGTGAGTGGTGACAGGTGACCCTGCACCGGTGACACCGCACCAGGGACAGCCTTCATCGGCCCGGAGGGGTCTGGGACACACGAGTCCAGGGTGGGGACACGAGTCCAGTGCAAGGTAACAGGGCAGGGGTCAACTCCCTCCCGAGAGCCCAGTGCCCCCCAGCACGGGGGACCCTCCAGACTCAGAGTGTGGCACTGTAGTGGCCAAGGACATGGCCCAAGTCAGTTGACCGTGCTGCTCCGGGTCTCTCCCTCAGTGCTCCCAGTGCCGCTTTCGGGGATCCCAGCGCTGCTCAGCCCCCGCAGGCCAACAGCACCTGGAGGAAGAGGAGGAAGGGACAGGTCAGAAGCGATGGCAGTGCAGGGTGACCCACATGTGCTGGCCTGGCTCTCCTGGACTCTTCTGCTGGCACCAGAGGCCTGACCCAGCAGGGCCCCAAGCAGCATGAGGGGTCCATCCTGTTCCCCCATCCCACAGTGAGACACCAGAGAGGCAGAGCAGGTGCTGAGCACGGATGTTGGCTCCCCAGCCTGGCAAAGGTCATTCCATCATCCCCCACGTTTGCTGCCAGCACACAGAGCTGCCCCCGACACCCCTTGGAGCCCCAGGGCCAGCAGGCCCTGCAGGGCAGGGGTGCTGCCCCCAGGAGGACACAGCAAGCAGACACAGCCCCTCTCTGGGGGCAGCAGCAGAAGCGGGACAATGGCCCTGCCCCGTGTCCTACCATGAGGGTCCCCCTGCAAGCATGGCCACAGCCAGCCCAGTGACGACAGGGCTCCCACTGCTGCCCCACTTGGGCCATCTGCAAAGACACTGTGGCTTTAGCCCAGGCTGGCACTGGCCACAAGGCTTCCAGTGCCCCCAGCCCCACACCAGGCCCCCCCCAAGGCCATGGCCCAACTCACGGTAGCGGATCTGGATGGGCCACACCATGATGCAGCAGAGCGTGGCAACAGCAGCGATAGCAATGCCACCAGTGACCAGCACCATCACCCAGTGGTAGAAGCTGACACAGCCAGGGCAGCACAGCTCAGTCCTGTGTGGACACAGGCAGGGATGTTGTTGGAGGCTGGGACTGGAGCCCTGGGCTGCAGACAGCAGTCCCATGTCCTCGGAGTCAGGACTGGTTCCCACTGGGATGTAAGGGAAAGGCCCAGGGCAAGTAGATCCCTGAGGCATGGCTCAGGTCCTTGTCCAAGGCCAGGAGAAAGGGTGAGGAAGAGTGTAAGACAGATCAGAGCTGAAGAAGAGAAGGCTTTGGGGAGACTTTAGAGCTCCTTCCAGGGCCTAAATGGGGTCCAAGAGAGCTGGAGAGGGACTTTGGACAAGGGCCTGGAGGGACAGGAAAAGGGGGAATGGCTTCCCACTGCCAAAGGGCAGGGATAGATGGGATATTGGGAAGGAATTCTTTCCTGTGAGGGTGGTGAGGCCCCGGCACAGGTTGCCCAGAGACGCTGTGGCTGCCCCTGGATCCCTGGCAGTGTCCAAGGCCAGGTTGGACAGGGCTTGGAGCAACCTGGTGTGGTGGAAGATGTCCCTGCCCATGGCAGGGGGTGGAAGGAGATGAGCTTTAAGGTCCCTTCCAACCCAAACCATTCTAGGATTCTATAAATCCAACCTGGTTCCCACCCGTGCCTCTTGCTCCAACTCTGGAATATTTCCTTGTGGACCCCTAGTGATGGGGGGTCCCAGCTCTGCAGAGGTGCTTACGGGCAGGGGTGCAGGTTCTGGATCGCCATCACAGCCAGGCCATTGGCCATCTTGTCCGTGAAGCTCATGGCACCGTAGACAAATGCGCTGCTGTGCTGCAGGAGGAGAGGAAGCCACGCTGTGCCACGCTGTGCCACAGAGCCCTGTGTGCCCTCTAATGGGCAGAGCCCTCACTGCAGCAGAGCAGTGAGCACACGGGGCAGCACTCACAGGGCACACAGCACAAGGGTTGCCCAGCAGAGTCCCCTCCCAGTGTCTCCAGCCCCCCAACCCTCACCACTGCCCACCCCAGCCTGTGAGTTCTGTGCCTGCCGTAACTCCCCTCCATCCCACCAGGAGCAGTGGCCATACCGTGTTGGTGCCGATGAGATCCGCGGTCATGGAGAGGGAGGTGACCAGGATGGTGGCTGAGCCGGCCCCAAGCAGCACAGCCAGTCCGTAGATCTCGGCTCCCATTGGCCTGGCCAGGGCCACCCAGGAGGCAAAGGCCAGGACTACCAGGATGCCCACAAAGTAGGTCAGCTGGGATGGGGACACACAGAGGAAGAAGAGGAAGTTCAGAAATCAGCTAGGCTGGTACCTGGTGAGGGAGGGGCAAGCAAGAAGGCCACTGGGCCAGCACTGCCCAGGATCCACAAGGGTCCCTGGCTCTGTCCCACCTGGTTTTAAACACAGAGCCCCCAAAAGCAGGGCATTGCCACGATCTGGGCTGCTCTGCAGCCCAAGGGCTGAGCTGTGGAGCACGTCCATGAAGGCAGGGGACACTCCCCAGGTACCCAACAGCACAGAGGGGACATACTGTGGGGGCAGATCGCTCCTGCTGGCACTGGAAACTCTGTGCCCACCCAGGCCAGCGCAGCCAGACCCCCCTCTGCCCCTGGGCACTACAGGGCTCTGTAGCCCGGTCAGGCCCACACGGGACATGGTGACTCTGGGCCAGCACTGCCTTCCCCAGCCCTAGGGATATGCAGGACAGGCTCCTGCCCACCATTCCCTGACACAGCAGGACCCTCATCCCTGCCCACCACCCCCAGTCCCAGCAAGACCCCTACCCACCACTTCCAGTCCCAGTGGCACCCACACTGCAGTGGGTAATTGCTGGCAGAGGGTCTATGAGGGGTCCCTGCTCTCCAGCTCAGGTGTGCCAGGAACTCTGCCCACAGCCAGGATTTGGCCCCTGGGCCTCTCCTGGGGTCAAATGCCAGCCTCTCCAGCACCCTGGACTCACATTCCGACCAATCCATTTGTTCACAGGCTTCATGAGGAATGAGGAGAGAAACCCACTGACATACATCACTAGGGGGATGGTGGCAATGTACTTCTGCAAGAGACAAGGACAGGGAGGAGATGAACCCCAAGCCATATCAGCCATACCTTCACACATGCCCCCGAACCTGCCCTGCACCCACCTTGGAGAGCAGCAGTGAGTTGGTCAGGTACATGGCGATGTAGGTCTGGGACAGGTTGACAATGAGGCGGGTGGCCATGTAGAGCACTGCGACCTGTGAGGGGACAGGGCCAGAGCAGCATGGCTCAGCCCGTGGGGAGGACCTTCCCTGCCCAGCTGTCATGGCACAGGTGCCCACCGGGAAGGGGATGGTCCCTCTGAGGTGGTGGATGGGTGCCCAGAACAGCCCCTCTCTCCATCCCCACCTGCACCTGGGCAAGTCTTGTGGCTGCAGGACACCCAGGGTGCCCGGGCAGGGCAGCAGCCTGGGCCAGGGGAGCCCTGCCCAGCCGTACCTGGTAGAAGGAGGGCTCCAGCAGCCAGTCCTTCCAGAGCAACAGTGGGCGCGGGGGACCTGGGGCCTCCTTGTGCAGCAACGGGGTGCTCTCCTCTGGCTCAGGCAGCACCCCTGGTGCGTACGGCTTCTCCTTGGTGCCCAGGTGGAAGATGAGGGAGAACACGGCCCCCAGCCCCACCACAATGAGGGCCAAGTTCTGGTGAGGCAGTGGGGGTGAGGACAGCAGTAGGGGCAGCCCATCATCAGCCCCCAGCAGTCTGGAGGATAAGGAGGGGTTCCCAAACCCCAGGGAAGGCTTAGTGTGGCTCTTGCGCAGTTGGCACTACCCTCCGACTCCCTCCAGTACCTCCCCAGCTGAGCCATGGGAAGAGGGGACCCCCGGGGCTGTGCCTTGCCACTCACCCGAAACACAGGGATGTCCTGAGGGCCCAGATGCTCCATGCGGTCAGGCTGGTCCGTCTGGAAGTTCAGCAGAAGCCAGGTCACGCTGTACACAGTGATATTGGCCATGACGGTGAAGGCATACCTAAGGGGAAGGAAACCTTTGGGTGATGCAGAAGCACAAGCACAGGGACAGCACAGCAGGACACCTCGGTCCACAGCTGCCCTCCAAGCCAGATGTGTTACAACCTCTGCACCCCAATGTCATGGCTGAAGTGACACCTCTGAGGGCATGAGGCACCTGACTACGCATCAGCCTTATTGGTGCAACTCCCAGTGTGCCCAGTCCAAGCCTCAGGGCATGGCTGAGAGCAAACCCTACCAGTCAGCCTGCTCCCCCTCCAACCACAGCTCACCTCTGCTTCAAGGATGCCACGAGCTGCCTGACCCAGTGCCCCTGGCGTGGGACCACTCGGCCCGAAGGTTACCCCATATCCTCCCTGCTCACCCAGCTCCATGGGATAAACACCCTATCCCACGTCGCAATCCTGACAGAGATGAGCCAGGTGCACTGTCCACCTGGTCCTGGGGACATCTCACTTCCAGGACAGTCCCCACAGCCATGTCCAGCTCTCCCTGAGGGCATTGGGGAGGGACAGTCCCTCCCCTGAAAGCCACCCTCCAGTCCCGAAGAAGTGTCCCCAGCTCAGGGAAGTGTCACTGTGTCACTGACTTCCCTGGCATCAAGATATTCCCTCCTGGCACCAAAGGGTTTGGGCCACCAACCCAGGACCAATGTCCCTTGGGACATCCCACAGGACACCCACATGGCCCAGTCCTCATCCTGCCACACTGAGGTCTCTGCTGTGCCAAAGCACCCAGGGACCTTCCATCACACAGTGATGGGACCCAGCATGGGCAGGGCAGGTCCCCCAGGCCTAGGGAACCCCCAGGTGTGGTTGTGCTCACCTGAAAGCTGTGAGCTCCACCTTCCCATGGTCACTGCTCACCAGCTCAGGGATGAGGGCCAGGTGGGACACCTGAGTGGCTGCCCAGCCAAACTGGAAAATGATGATGAAGGGGAGGTAGTAGATGAAGGCTGCCCACTGTGGAGTGCTCTCCCTGCAGGCCAGGCAGGGGCTGAAGACGAAGGGAAAGGACACGAGGACGCAGGTGGTGCCTGGGGAGAGTGGAGCAGTGAGAGGATGCACACCTGGCTGGGACTCCAGTGTGACACAAACAGCCCTCTCCAGGTCAGGCTCTACCCCAGAGCTGGGGAGGGAGGTAGGCCCTCCCAGATGAGACACTTGGGAGTCCCAGAAACCCCCTCAGGCCATCCTACACAGGGAATGTCCTTCCCTCTGGCACCCAGCACAGCCAGACACCCCCCAGTCGCACTCCTTCCCCAGCACAGCTCTGGCACTGCTCTGTCCCCTCAGGATGTCATGAGAGACTCTCACTCTCATATCCACAGCCAGTAAGAGCTTCGTGCTGTCCCCAGGCGCAGATAACCAGTCAGATAACCCCTCTCTGCCACCTACCCACTGGCAGAGTGCCACTCTGCCACTCTGCCAGGGTGATATGGCACCCCTAGGCTGGGAGGGCTCTGGAAGTCCCATGGGCACTGGCACCCATCTGTCTCCATGTCCCCTCTCCCATGGGGCTGGCAGAGAGAGCCATGCTTCTGCCATGCTCATCGACGTCACCTGCAGCATGACAGGGTGACACAGAGCCATGGGGGGCTCCGGGAAGGCCCTGCTGAGTCAGGGACACCAGAGCCAGGCTCCTCCCTCTGCTGTGGCGTGACAGCGTGGGGACGCTGCATGTGGGGACTCTGTGTAGGGCAGACAGGCCAGCCTGGCCTCTCCCTCCCCTTTCCCAAAGTTACACAGTCCATCTGCCATGCGGCTCCACAGGTCCCCAGGTCCTGAGGTGGAGCCTGGTGCCCTGTCCCACATGTCCCCATGTACTGTCCTACACGTCCCCAGCTTCACTTCGTGCTGATGAAGAGCTGTGAGAACCTACAGCTACAGGGGAATGCCCCTTCCTACAGCTGAGGGGAATCTGCTCTGCCAGGTCCCCAAGGTACCCTTCTCTACTTTGCAAGAACCTCTCTTCCTCTTGAGTGATTCCTCTTCCTCCCACCCATGAAGGGCAATTCCTCCTCCTCCTCCTTGCTCCCACACAGCACAGCCATGCATGGCCAGGGCAAAGCCAAGGGCAGCAGTGACAATGCCAGCCCAGCTCCATCCATCCCAGCAAGGGGTGCTCCCCACACTGGCTCACAGTTGGCTTTGGTGCTCCAGGAACTCCAGAGTACAGGGGACTTGGGTACACGTGATGCCTCTGCCCCAGGCAAACCACAGGCACGGGAAGATCCAAGGCAGCTCAAACCAGCCCAGCCCCACTCTGTTCCCTGGGTTTTAACCAGACCCAGATGAGAGGTGAGGGTCCCAGGGCCCCACAGGATCAGGCTCTGCAGCCCCCAGGGCTGCTCCTGTGCCCACCCATGAGCCATTGCCACCAGCACAACCACAGGAGTGTCACGTCCTCCTCGTGGCCCCCTGGGACAGGAGGTGCCCACCACCAGGGTCACCCCACTGGCCACCCCATGGAACTGTGCCACTCTGGCACAGGGCTGCACCCCAACACCCATATACATACCCCAAGTGCCCAGGAGTGGCTGCACTGAATCAGAGAGGCCCTGAGGACCTGCTACTCTCCCAAGCAGGGCCATGGGAGCCCCCCAAGACCACCCTGCCCACCGCTGCAGCACCCCATGGCAGGCAGAGGCCCAGGTTCTCATCTCTGGCCCCGCGGGACAGGATCACGGGAATGCCAGGCTGCTTGGCACAGGCACCTGGGGCAGGAATTTTGGGACAGCACTGCCAGACAGGCTCAGACAGGCAGCAAAGAGATGCTCACCATTCCTGCCCACTGCAGCAGGAAGCTGGACCCCAAAAAAGAGCTCACGAGCAGGCAGGGACACCCAGGACCGCCTGTGGGAGCAGCCGGGACTGCAGCCACAGCAGGGAGATGCCACAGATAGCAACTCGTGGTGTCTCCCCTGCCCCGAGGCTGTGGTTTCACAACGTTTCCTCTGATCTGAGCACGGGTTTGCCACCAGACGAGAGACACACCAGACACACCGCTCCCACACAACACTCCTCGCTGCAGCGTGACCGAGGGAGCCGAGCTGGCTCTGGTCTGTTTGCCGCCACAACTGGTCACTCTGTGGGCGCCAGGGAAGCCCCCACCTTGTGAGTAACCTATGCTCCAGCCTGGGAAACAGCCTCCATCCCTGCTTTAGCCCCTATCCCTGCTCCAGCCTCCATCCCTCTCCAGCCTCCATCCCTGCTCCAGCCTGTCCTGGGCTGTGCTCTGCTCCTGCAGCCCCCGTGAAAGGCCTGAGTCAGGACTTCCCCTCTGTGCTTGCAGGGCAGCACCCGTCTGGAGCTGGGGGAGGGAACAGCTCCGGCCACTTCCCTAAATCTAGGGGGCCAATACCACTGACACCAGGGCAGGGGTGAAACTGCCCCCTCAACACCCTCCCTGACTCATCAAGCCAAGCTCTGGTGAGGTCAGACACCTTATCATGCTGCTGTTGAGTTGCAAGAAGCAGTTCGTTGAGATAAATTTGGGATCAAGATAAGAGCACCCATCCTGCAACCGTCCTTGCTCTGCATAGGTCTGCTCCAGGCGAGGCAGCACCCGGGTGTTACCAAGGCTTATTACCAATGGCCATTTCTTCCACCAACTGCCTGGTCCCCAGTGCCGGCTAAGCAGGATGTGCAGGCTCCTGCACCAGTCACAGCACCAAGGACCCCTCTCCAGGGCATGCTGTCACCTCAGATAGGGACCAAGGACCCCTCTCTAGGCCATGCTGTCCCCTCAGAGAGGGACTCTGACAGATGGCTCCCCACCAGCCCCTGCACTCCATTGCATTTTTTGACCCAAGGCACAATGCAACACAAACCTGTCAATAATTCCCATGAGCCGCAGCCTCCTATGTATCCCGAGACTGTACCCTACTGTCGGCCCCTGGGGTGTCCAGCCCCAGCACAGCTAAGGGCCCCACACCCCAGAGTCACCCCTGAGGACACCAAGAGCTGCTCAGGAAGCACCTGGGCTTTCGGGAAAGCCCAGATTTTACTGCTGGTCTTGGTTTTGCTGCTGCTCCAAGGTCTGAGCATGTGGCTTTCACCCCGACTCACTGTCACCCCATGGGCACTGCCCAACGGATGGGGAGAGCTCCCTGGGGTGGGATGGTGCCCCTTCCTCATCCAGGCTCATCATCCCACTGTCCCCTACACATATAGCGCATCTGTCCCCACCTCACTGCTACAGGGGACCCCAGAAAGGCACCTCCCAAGCTGGCCCCTCCTCACAGGGCACCCCAGGCCCATCTCTTGTCACCCAGGGTGCTGCCACCGCACCTGAGCCCCTTTCCCCTTCACAGGGCACCCCAAAAAACCCCAGGGCAGCTCCCCCTTCTATGGAGGGGCTGCTCCTTTCCATCCCCGGGCATGCAATTCTGCTTACCCCTGGGGCTGCCCCTCTCCAGCTGGGTGGAGGGACCCTGTCCCCACCTCACTGCCACATGATGGTCCCCCTCCCCAGAAAGGCTCCCACATCTTCAGGGAGATCTCCATGCCACAAGGCACTCCAGTTCCTCCGCCTTCCAGGGAATCCCCAAGGCTGATCCCCCCAACCCAGAAAGGCACCCTTGGTCTTGTTCCTGCTTTTCCAGGGCACCCCAGAAAGCACCCTGGAGCTGATCCTGAACCCCAGAGAGGCTCCTCCAGGGCCACCCATGTCCACCCAGGGCCCCTCAGCAGAGTGTCCCCCACCCATGGCCCCCTAGGACAGCTGCTTGGGGCCAACCCACTCCACCCAGCATCCCTCAGCAAAGCACCCCCAGCTGCCCCCCACCCTGGGCACCCTAGAAAGGTTCCTCCAAGGTCATCCCTCTCTTCTTAGGGCATCCCAGACAGGTTCCCCTGGGCAGCCCCCACTCAGGACACCTCAGAAAGGCTCCCTGGGGCCACGCTTCTCCCTTCTGGGCACCCCAGCAGGGTGTCTCCCACCCCAGGCATGCCAGAAAAGCTCCCCCAGGGTCACCCATTTTCACACGTCACCTTGGATAGGCACCCTCGGTCCACTCCCTCAGGGTACCCCAGAAAGGCCCCCCCAGGGCCATCCTCATCCTCACTTAGAGTACGCCAGAAAGGCTCCCCCAGGCGACCCCCAACCCAGAGCACCCCAGAAAGTCTCCCTTACAGCAACCCTCCTCCCCTCCCCCTACCCAAAGCTCCTTGGGGTTACCTATCTTTTATCTTTGGCACACCAGCAGGGTGTTCCACCCATGGCACCCCAGAAAGGCTCCCTTGTGTGTCACCCCACCCAGGCACCCCAGAAAGGCTCCCCATGGCCATTCATCTCCACCCAGGACACCCCAGAAAGGCTCCCCTGGGGACATCCCTCTTCACTTTAGTGCATCTCAGAAACGCTCCCCCGGGTCCCCCCCCCCCCCCCCCCCAAAGCACCCCAGCAAAGACCCCCAGGGTCACTGCCCTCCACCCCGGGCACCCCAGAAAGGCTCTCCCGGGGCCACCGCTCTCCACCCAGCTTCCCCCATCAGAGCTCCCAGTCCCCCGAACGCCCCGTCCGGGTGTCCCGGGTTCTCCCGGTCCCCCGCACCCACCGGCCAGGTGCCAGCCCTTCCTGCGCCCGCAGCGGCCGCAGCCGTGGGCTCGGTCGGCCTCGAAGCCGAGCAGGGGCGTGCAGAGCCCGTCGGCCGCCTGCCCGGCGAGGAGCAGCGCGCCGGCCGCGCCGTGCCCATAGCCCAGCACGGCGTGCAGGAAAGGCAGCAGGTACGTGAACCACAGCGCCGAGCACGCGTCGTTCAGGAAGTGCCCGCACGCGAAGCTGAGCCGCGTCCGCAGCGACAGCGGCGGGCCCGGGGCCGCCGGGGACTGCGGCGGCTCCGCCATAGCCCAGCCAGAGCCCGCGGGGACAGCGGCGGGACGGGCCCGACGAGAGCGAGCGCCAGGGAATGGGAGGGAGGGAATGGGAGGGGACAAGGACGGACAGGGAGGGACGAGGGAGGGGATGGCAGGGGCAGGGAGGGACCGGCCGGGACCGGTGACCCCCCGCATCCCCCGGGGCCGCCGCGCCTTGGGCGGGGAGAGTGGGAGGTAACTCGGCCAGGGGGAGATGGAAGCGAGTGAGTGCCCAGTCGCACCAGTGTTGTCCCCACACTGCTCCCAGTGAGTCCCGTGCTGTCCCCACATTGCTCCCAGTCACATCAGTGCTGCCCCCGCACCGTTCCTAGTCACACCAGTACTGGCCCTATACTGCTTCCAGTCACAACAGTAATGTCCCCACACTCCTCCCAGTCGCACCAGTATTACCTCCATACTGCTCCCAGTCACACCGGTAATGGGCCTGTACTGCTCCCAGTCACAACAGTGCTGTCTCCACACTAATTCCGGTATTGGCCCCACACTTCTTCCAGTCACTGCTGTCCTGACCATAACAGTCCCACAGACCCCAGTACCCTCATACTGCTCCCAGTCACACCAGTGCTGCTTGTGACAGTTCCCGTCACCCCATTATCCACACAAGTGGAGGTCCCAGTCACCCCAGTATCCGCACACTGCTCCCAGTGACCCCAGTACCCACGCAAAGAGGGGGTTCCCATGCTGCCAGTAGTCACCCCGGAATTCCAGTGACACCAGTACACCCTCACTGCTCCCAGTAACCCCAGTATTCAAGTGAGGGGTCCCCATGCTGTCAGCAGCTGCCCAAGCGCCAATATCTTAGTACACCATCACACTGCTGCCAGTCACCCCGATATCCCAGTATGCACCAAGTAGGGTGTGTCAAGCTACAGGGGTGAGGGTACAGGGATTGTGGGCACAAGAACCAGTCAAGTGGGAGTCACTGGCATGCTAGGATGACTACAGACATCATGGGGACCCCCTGCTTGGATGGGCACTGGGGTCAGTAGGAGTCATGGGGGAGTACTGGGGTGACTGGGACCTTCTGGGTAATGGTGTGTCTGGGCCATTATGGGTCCTACTGGAGTGGCTGTGGGCAGTGTGGGGGGAGTACTGGGGTCACTGGGGCTCTGGGGTGGCTACTGTAGTCGTGGGACACCCCATCTTGGGTGAATAATGGTGTCTCTGGGAGTAGTGTGGGCACACTTGGGAAACTGGGACCTCCTCTTGAGTAGGTCCTGGTGTGACTGAGACCAGTATGAGCAGTACTGGGGGCACTGGGACCCTCTTGAAAGCAGTATTGGGGTCACTGGGACTCTGTAGTGACTGCAGGCATCATGGGGATCCCCAGCTGTGTGAATACTGGAGTCACTGGGAGCAGACTGAAGGTCCTGGGGGACCTCCCCTTGTGTATTTAATGGAGTGACTGGGAACTCTATGGGCTGTACTGAGATGACAGGAAGCAGTGTTGGGGGAGTTCTGGAGTCACTGGGACTCTGGGGTAACTACTGGTGTCATGGGTACCCCCTGCTGGGTGGGTAGTGGGGTCACTGGGAGCGGTGTGGGAGGTGTTTAGGGCCATTGGGACCCCACTGGTGGACGCTAGGACCACTGGGAGCACCCGTGGGCTACTGGGGCTGCTGGGAGCGGTGGGGGAGGGTAACTGAATCAGTGGATCAGCCCTGAGGTGGGAACTGGGGTCACTGGGAGCGATGGGAGGATACTGGGGTCACCGGAATGGGTCGGTGGCTATGGGATCCCGCCGTGACGCTGCCCCTTTAAGGCGGTACCCACAGCGGCCTGCTGGCGGTGGGGCCATCGCCCTATGTCGTTGCCCCTTTAAGGCATCGCCCTCCCCACAACACTTCCTCGTCTCCACGCCGGCTGCTGATTGGCCGGGCCGCCCGCCGCGCGCGCGCGCCGCGCCCGCCGGCCCCGCCCTCCATCCCGCCTCTTTCCTCTTACTTCATCACAGCCAAGCCAATCCGCGCGGGGCTGCGCTCAACGGGTCGGCGCCGAGCGGCCAATCGGGGGCGGTGCGGCGGGAGCCTCGTTTGCATAATAATAGAGGGGCGTGGCCAGGTGAGCTGCGGCTGCGGCGGGTCTGGCCGGGGGATTCCATGGGGGGGTTTCCATGGGGGGATCCTATGGGGGGGGCTCCTGTGGGGGCTCCGGGGGGGGGCCGGGGGATCGCGGGTAGAGGGCGGGTTATGGGGGCGAGCCCGTTGGGGCGCTGCGATGGGACCCTAAGAGGGAGGGCGAGACGGGGGGGGCCGGTGAGGGGGTACCCGGGGGGCACTGGGGATGCGGGGCGTTATGGGGATGAACGTGCTGGGGGCTGCGGTGGGGTCCGGGAGAGGGGGTGTCTGCAGGGGAGGGCCCAGGGGACGCTGGGGATCGCGGGTGGGAGTGGGGCTGGCGGATGAGTCCATGGGGGCTTTGATAGCACCCTGGGGAGGAAGGGGGGGTCCAGTGGGAGGGAGCTGGAGCTCGTGGCGGGGTCCTGGGGTCTGTGGGGGATGGAAAGGCCAAGGAGGGGCTGCTGGTTGGGGAAGAGATGCCATTGGCAGGGGGGTGGTAGGTCCTGTTATTTCCCCACGGGGTAGACACCGCCGAGGGGGACGTCCGCAGGGGACACCGGTGGGCACCATCAGCCCGATGGTGGTGCCAGCTAGGCTCTGTCCACAGGGTGCTGACTGAGACCCCTGCCCATGGCCCACAGCACCAAGCAGCCGCCCGCTGCCCTGCTGTAAGTGCCACCACCTGCCCCCACCTCCTCTGGCAACCCTGTCCTGTGTCAGTGCCCCTGATGAAAGAGTGGCAGAAACTGCCCCCTTTCCAAGCCTTGGAGGTGGTCTGCGTGTGCTGGGGAGGGGATTGTCCTGCTTTGCTCTGTGCTGGAGCAGCCTCACCTCGAGAGCTGGGGGCACTTTGGGCACTGCAAGGTTAGAAGGACCTAAAGCTGTTGGAGAGTGTCCAAAGGAGGGACACAGAGCTGGGGAAGGGTCTGAGTGGCTGAGGGCACTTGGCTTGTTCACCTGGAGCAGAGGAGACTGAGGGGAGACTCCTCGGGGGCTGGAGCTCCTCCCGAGGGGAGCCGGAGGGGCAGGGGCTGAGCTCTGCTCTGGGACAGGGACAGGAGCCCAGGGAATGGCTGGAGCTGGGTCAGGCTTGGGATGATCTCAGGGAAAGGTTCTTCCCCCAGAGGCTGCTGAGGCAGTGCCCAGGCTCCCCAGGGAATGGTCCCTGCCCCAAGGCTGCCAGAGCTCCAGGAGTGTTTGGACAATGCTGCCAGGGATGCCCAGGGTGGGATTGTGGGGGTGTCTGTGCAGGGCCAGGGGTTGGACTCGGTGAACCCTGTTTGTCCTTTCCAGCTCTGGATATTTCAGGATTCTGAGATTCCAGGCATATCAGGATCAGCAAGGCTGAATTCCTGTCAGATTTGTGCTGCCCTGGACTGGCCTTGGCCCTCCTGGTGCAGGGGCAGGCAGATGGGGAATCACCTCATAGGTGGAGGGAGGTGGATGCCAGAGCAGACTGGCTGAGGAGCAATCATGCCTGAGATAACTTCTTAAAGCATCCTTAGGCATGTGAGGAATCTGGATCACAAGTAGGGAGGATGATCTGTCTGGTGCTGGAGGGTGCTGGTGTATTCCTGGTGAACATGATGATGCTGTGGACATCACTGGGAATGTTGCTCTTGGAGCTGATAAAGCCCAGGACTGGCCATGCCCCTGCACAGCCTCTTCTTCCCAAGGATTCTTTTTCCCAAGAAGCTGGAAGAAAAGCTGGTCTCACACTTTCCTGTAGGGCTTTGTGTGACGGTGGTAATGGGTGCTGGTTTGGGTACAGGTTTGTGTGACGGGGGTACAGGGTGCTGGTTTGGCTCCGATCCTGATGGAGGGACTCATCCCTCTTTGTCCACAGTGGCAGACTCTGTGCCGGGGGCTCGCAGAAGGGTCCCCTAAATTAACTGCAAGGATGGCTTGTCTGTGTGCTAAATGGATGGCAATAGCTTGGGGTCTCTGCAGGGAGATTGGGGTTTGCTCCAGGTACATGACATGGCAAGTACAAGGGAAATTCTGAGGTGCATCCTGAGCAGGTTGGGAATACTGTGGCTTTTGGCACATGTCTGTGCTGGGGCTTGTGTTTGGCTCTGGGCTGGTTCCCAGATCTGGGGACCTTGTTGGAAACCAAGTGACCACTATTTGGAGCCCTTTGTGGCTCCCCTGACAGGGTGGGGACATTTCCTGCAGAACAAGAGCTGCCTTGGGGATCCAGGGGTGTGAATGGGACAGGGTATGGGATGGAGTCAACAGGATGAGGAGGAGGCATGGGGAGACCCAGAGTGATGGTGTGGTGGGACAGGGAGGCTCTGGCCACCCAGTGTGGGACCCAGGGTGCTCAGTGGGGCAGGGAGGCTCTGTGTGAGGCAGTTGCTATTCCATAAAGCTGTGGCAGGGACCTGGGGAGTGGGGCTGGGCCTCACAGTGCAGCTTGTGGTGTCTGGGAGGGGTCACAGGCTGCACAAACCTGCTGGGGCAGCTGTGGCCAGAGCAGGTCAAGCCGGTGCCCTGCCTTCACCCTCTGCCTCCAGGGCTCCTTGGGTGTGGGTGATGCTTCCAGGTGGTGTCCCTAGAGCCAGGATCCAAACCCCTGCAGCTCCTTCTCCCTCTCAGAGTCCCTTGGGACTCCCTGCCAAGATGTGTCCCGAGCCTAGGTGACAAGCTTGGATGTGACTATTCACTGTTACCTGACCCCAAGAGCCAACCTCCTTCCAAAGGTCCCTGACGGGTCCCAGGTCTGCTACCAGACCTCAGGGCAGCTTTTGTGTGCCCTGCTCACTTGGTGCTGGGCTCTGCTCTAGTGCCATTGCTCTGCTGTAGCCTCTCCTCGTGGGAACAAGGGCTCCATGGCCAGTGCCGGGTTTGAGGCTGTTTGGGTCGGGGGATTTGGGGGATCCAGTGAGTGTGAGGTTGCACTGCCGGGGTATGTGTACCCATGTGTCCCAGCCCTTTCTGACAGTGCTCTCTGGCTGCAGACATGCCACGGGCAAGGCTCAGCATGGGAACTTCCTGGTGGCCATCAAGCAGGAGAAAGGAGAGTCGGCACGGGTGGGCAGTGAGAAGCCAGAGGAGGAGGTGAGTCCTGGAGCCCTTGTTCCTTCTCCCACAATCCCTGGGAGTGGGGCCCGAGGTGCCTGGCCTGGGGCTGTCCCTGTCCCTCTGCTTGCCCTGCTCCAGCCCAGGCGAGTCCATGGCTGTGGCCATGGGCCAAGAAAGGGCCCAGACATTCTCTTGAGGGCTGTGTGGCCCAGGTAGGTCTGGGGGCTGCTCTCATTTCCCAGCGATGCAATGGCTCTAATCCCTGATGGGCTGTCCCTTCCCCCTGGGTGCCAGCCGGTGAAGAAGAGGGGCTGGCCCAAGGGCAAGAAGAGGAAGAAGATCCTTCCCAATGGCCCCAAAGCCCCCGTGACAGGCTACGTGCGCTTCCTGAACGAGCGGCGTGAGCAGATCCGCACACAGCATCCTGACCTGCCCTTCCCAGAGATCACCAAGATGCTGGGAGCAGAGTGGAGCAAACTGCAGCTCTCAGAGAAGCAGGTACTGGCCCACAGAAGAGACACCCAGGCTGGGCAGCTCCAGAGCCTGCACCCCAAACCGCTGGGCTTGCTCTAGAAAAGGAGCTGGTCCCAGTCCTGGGTCGTGGGGGCTGGGTGGGAACCTGGGTTGGGCCAGGCTGAGGCCACTCCATGACCTCCCACAGCGGTACCTGGACGAAGCAGAGCGAGAGAAGCAGCAGTACATGAAGGAGCTGCGGGAATACCAGCAGTCAGAGGCCTACAAAATGTGCACAGAGAAGATCCAGGAGAAAAAGATCAAAAAAGGTGGGTTGTGAAAGCAGTGGCTGCCAGGATCCAGCCAGGTGCTGCCAGAGCCTGTCAGGGGCACGAGGCTGGCTCCTGGGGTGACCTCCTCCTTTCTTCCCCGCAGAGGATACGGGCACAGTGGCTGTGAACACCCTGCTCAATGGGCATCCCCACAAGGTAAGGCCCTGTCAGTATGCCTGTGTATAGGGAAACTGAGGCACGTGGCACTGTTGGGCTGGCTGCAGGTGTGGGTGGGCAGAGGGAGTTCCAGGGCTGTGAGTCCCAGGTTCTTGGAGGGGTGGGAGGCAGAGTGTAGCTGTCTTCCCTCCCTACTTGCTGGGCAGGGCCAACAAGGTCACCCTGTCTCAATGATCTCATCAGCCCAGCCCCAAAGTGTTGGGGTCCCCTCTGGTGGGCTCAACCCTGCCCAACCCCTCTTGTCCCTCAGGCTGGTGAGTGCAGTGACACCTTCTCCACCTTCGATGTGCCCATCTTCACTGAAGAGTTCTTGGACCAAAACAAAGGTGAGGGGCTGCAGAAGGTCCCTGGGGAGGCCAGATAGGGGTACCAGGTCCTGGCTGGAGCCTGGGCATTGGTGACATGAAGCTTCTTGGAAGAGCCATGGCTGGGGCAGAGGTTGGGTTTGGGATGGGGCAGAGGTTGGGTTTGGGATGAGGGGGATCAGGGTCTGTCCCTGCAGACACGGCCCTGTCCCGGCAGCCCGGGAGGCCGAGCTGCGGCGCCTGCGCAAGATGAACACAGAGTTTGAGGAGCAGAACGCCATCCTGCAGAAGCACACAGAGAGCATGAACTGCGCCAAGGAGAAGCTGGAGCAGGAGCTAGCGCAGGAGGAGCAGCAGACCCTGGCCCTGCAGCAGCAGCTCCAGTCTGTGCGGCAGGCCCTCACTGCCAGCTTTGCCTCCCTCCCCATCCCCGGTGAGTTGGGAGCAGCCATGGGACCCCCTGGCTGCTGGGACCCCTGCCTGGGCAGAGGTGCACTGAGGGGTCTCCCCATTCCATGCAGGAATCACTGTGGGGCAGTGGGGTGGAGATAAGTGCTCATCTGCTGCTAGGGTGGGATTCTGCAGCACTTGGGGGGCTTTCTGGAAAGCCCAGGACAGCCAGCTGGCTCCCCTGTCCTGGTGCAGGGCAGGCTGGGATATCTCCTTCTCTGGAGCCATATTCACAGCTCAGAACACCCCAGATTGGCCCAAATCCATGTGTTCCTGGACTTGTACCAGTGCAGGAGATGGCACCTGGTGCTGGCGTCCCTTCTGTGGTCCCCAGCACATGGGCAGGGTTGGTTGAGGATCTGCTGGCCCTGCTCATCGGGCTGTCACCTCGCAGGCACTGGGGAGACCCCCACGCTGAGCACCCTGGACTTCTACATGGCCAAACTGCACAGTGCCATCGAGAGCAACCCCCTGCAGCATGAGCCACTGGTGCTGCGCGTCAAGGAGATCCTGTCCCGGATCGCCAGGTGAGCCAGGGCTGGGGCTGCGGCACAGGCCCATGGGACTGCAGGGTTGAGCTGGAGCCAGTGGTGATGGGAGCTGAGCAGGGAAGGTGTGGACAGAGATTGGATTGGAGCTGCTCTGGGGAGCTGTGGGAGAGGGAAGCCCAGTCCCTGAATTCAGGAGGTGTCCCCATGTCCAAAGATGCTGATCTGTTGGACTAAGTCCAGAGGAGGCCACAGAGATGCTCCAAGGGCTGGAGCCCCTCTGCTCTGGAGCCAGGCTGGGAGAGCTGGGGGTGTTCACCTGGAGAAGAGAAGGCTCCAGGGAGACCTCAGAGCCCCTTCCTGGGCCTAAAGGAGCTCCAGAAGAGCTGGAGAGGGACTTTGGACAAGGGATTAAGGGACAGGACAAGGGGGAATGGCTTCCCACTGCCAGAGGGCAGGGAGAGATGGGATATTGGGAAGAAATCCTTCCTGTGAGGGTGGTGACGCCCTGGCACAGGTTGCCTACAGAAGCTGTGGCTGCCCCTGGATCCCTGGCAGTGTCCAAGGCCAGGTTGGATGGGGCTTGGAGCACCCTGGGCTACTGGAAGGTGTGAAGGAGCTGGATGAGCTTTAAGGTCCCTTCCAACCCAAACCATTGTGGGATTTTTTAACTCAGCTGTGCTTTTCTCCCTCCTCAGTGAACACTTGTGAGAGGACCAGCCCTTTCAGACCCTGGGGCTGGCTGGACCCTGGGCCTGTCCCTTGGAGCTCACACAAGGGACAGTCTCTGCAGGGGGTCTGGCTGCTCCCCCCACCTCTCGCACCTTCCTGCAGCTGGGACCCCCCAGCCCAGAGCGCCTGACCCACACCTGCGCCAGCTATGGGGACCTTGAGCTTCGGGGGACAAGTGGTGACAGGGCTGAGATCCCAGCTGGGGCAGCGCTGGGAGAGGGGGCAGCAGTAGCGTGAGCACCCTCTGCTCTCCCCTGAGCTCACCAGCCCTGCCTTGCCAAGCAGGGCCTCCCCACAGCCTGACTGGGCAGGTGGGAGGTGCTGGTGGGTATGGGTCTGGAGTGAATCCACCCCTTCAGGGTGAACTGGGATTGGGGGGCAGTGGGGGGTGACTGGAATATTCTTGATCCTGGTGCTGCCTCCTGTCCCCTGGCCAGCTTGGGAACCCCTTGGTCCCATCCCAGCACAGGCATGGGGGCAGCTCCTTCCCCCGGCCTGCCTCTGCTTTTATTTAATGGGTGCCTTCAGCTCCTCCTCCTGTTACCCTGCTTGGCTCCCCTCCTTCCTCTCCATATCTAGGGCCAGGCAGAGAGCTCCTGAGGGCAATAAAACTCTTCAGGCCAGAGGGGAGCTGGAACTGAGCCCCTCCTGGGGAGGGAGCAGGGGAGAGCTGGGACTGACCCCCTCCCATGGTGAGCACCCCTGGGAGAGGAGAGCTGGGACTGACCCCTTCCCACTTGCAGGGACCCTGGGTGTGCTGCACTGGCTTTTGCCTCCTGCCCCTTCTGCCTGAGCCCCCTGCTCTTTTGGGACCACTGTGCTGGCAGCTGGTGTCGGGGTTGGTGTCCCTGGGGCTGCCTGTCATTAATCTCAGATTGTAATTAGAGAGTGTCTTATTTTCTTACTTAGCACTACGTGAGCCTGGCCTTCAGTCTGTTGGGGGCTGGGGTATGCCCGGTCCTACCTCACTTGCCAGGCCTGCGCTCTGTAGCTGCATCTGCCGTTTGCCATCTCCTGGTGCCGCTGGGCTTGGGATGGAGATGGGAGCAAATAAATACAGGAGAAAACCACTCTGGTCACTGTGTGTTTGTGCTCGGAGGGAGCTCTGGAGCTGATCCTGGGGGCTTTTGAGGTGAATCACTGGGTGATAGCTCTGAGCCCATCACTGCAGCCCCCAGCCCCAGCCAGGAGGGTGTGATGGTGCTGGCTCTGGGCTGGCTGCTCTCCCACCTCTAGCTTGGCCGGGGCTCTTCCTACGTGGCAGAGCTCACCCGATCCCTGCGGGTGCCCTGCACCACCGGCTCAGGTTCCCGAGTGCGGGGATCACCTTACGGCCGGCGGGGAGCCAGCCCCATCCATAATTCAGCAGCCCCGCAGGGATGCAGCGGGCGGGCAGGCACAGCCGGCAGCCCCCCGAGGGCGGCCCCATGGAGAACGGTGTGCGGCAGGAGCCGGGGACCCCCGAGCCGCCCGCCGCCGCCGGTCCCGCGGCCCCCCGGGCCCCCCGCGCCCGCCCCCAGGCTGGTGTTCCACACGCAGCTGGCCCACGGCAGCCCCACGGGGCGCATCGAGGGCTTCACCAACGTCAAGGAGCTCTACGCCAAAATCGCCGAGGTCTTCGACATCTCGCCCACCGAGGTGAGGGGTTGTGGCCCAGGGAGGGAGCTTCATGCCCCAGGCAGGGACACCCACCCTGTGGTACCGTCTGCGGCCTGCGCTCCCACAAGTCCCCAGCTGCTTGCAAATGTAGTCCCCAAAATTTTCTGGAAGAGTGTTTTGGCCTCAAGGCTGTATCGGCTCCTCTGGGGGGGGGGCTTGGGGGCTCTGTGCCTCAGTTTCCACTCCCCGTGTGTGGGACGGGAGTTGAGGCTGCTGGTTCCCTGTCTGATTCTAGCTGCCTGGAGCTGTGGGAAGGTGCACAGGGATGGGGCTGTGCAGGTTCCCCAGGCAGGCTGGGGCTCCCTGCGTCCCTTCTGTTCTAGCAGTTCCCAGATCTGACCGAATCCCCCCATGGCTGGCCCTGGCTCCCCTGACACCCCCTGCCCTGCTGGGGCATCCCCAGTCCCTGCTGACAGGGTTCCCTGGGGCAGATCCTCTTCTGCACACTCAACACGCACAAAGTGGACATGCAGAAGCTGCTGGGGGGACAGATTGGCCTGGAGGATTTCATCTTTGCCCACGTCCGGGGCGAGACCAAGGAGGTGGAGGTGACCAAGACAGAGGATGCGCTTGGCCTCACCATCACAGACAACGGGGCCGGCTATGCCTTCATCAAGGTGAACCCCTGGGGACCGCGCTGGGGCTGGGGCAGTCCTGGGGACTGTGGCCCTGCAGGTGACATCCCCTGCACATCCCCTCCCTGGGACCAGGCTCCTCTCTGACTCCCCACATCAGTCCTTCCCTGGGTCCACCCTGGTCCTGGGGTCTCCCCTGCCATGGGGAGGTTTGGAGGGCCTCCCTGCCTGACCTGACTACTAAATAAAGAGCATGGGATCACTGAGGTGGTTGTGTGGGGGGTGGGATGGGGGCTATTTGACTGTCCCATTGTGCCATATGGTTGCTGTGTCCCTGTCCCACCGTGGTCCCCAGAGGATCAAGGAGGGGAGCATCATCAACCGGCTGCAGACAGTGTGTGTGGGGGACAGCATCGAAGCCATCAATGACCACACCATCGTGGGCTGCCGGCACTATGAGGTGGCCCGGATGCTGCGGGAGCTGCCACGGGCTCAGCCCTTCACCCTCCGCCTGGTCCAGCCCAAAAAGGCCTTTGGTGAGTTGGGACTGTCCCCCTGCTCTTGCCCTGGGGACCCTGGGATTGTCCTCAGCCCTCTGTGGCCCTGCAGCCCCACCCCAGGGACCAAGTGCCTCCCAGGGCTTACCACCCCCTGTTTGTACCCCTCTGCACCCCCACTATATGTGTGTGTGCCCCACAGCCCTGGGTCACTCACATGGGCACCCCTTCGGAGGTTCCCACACCTGCTCGTGCCCCCTATGGGTACCCACCTTGCTCTGTTTGTGTTGTCCTGAGTACCCGTGAGCACCCCATAACCATGAGCATCCCCACCCTGTACCCCTGGGTGTCCCTGACACATCACCCCCGTCCCACACACGGCTTGCCCTGCAGTGACCCCGCGGGGCTGCGGGATGGCCAGACAGCGGGCAGCAAGGGGCTGCGGGTACCAGGTCCTGCCTGTGCCCTCACCCCCACACCCTGGGGCACAGACATGATCGGGCAGCGGACGCGGAGCAGCAAATCCCCAGGTGAAGCCAGAGTGGCCAGTGGGAAGGAAACGCTCCGGCTGCGGACGCAGGGCCCGGCCGTGCTGGAGCAGGGGGTAAGGCCCACCCCGAGCCCATGCCTGCTCACACTGTGCCAGGGTGGGGATGAGCATCCCCATGCCCCTGGGTGCCCCCTGTGCTGGCCCGCACTCACCCCCCAGGCCCCTCACCCCCAGCCCAGCCCCTCCGAGGAAGAAGCTGCCCGGCGGGTGGATGATCTGCTGGAGAGTTACATGGGCATCCGCGACAGCGAGCTGGGTAAGCGGGGGGCCTGGACTCTGCTTGACCATGCCCCTTCCCCTGGTCCTGGCCCCCCTACCACTGACCTGACCCTGTCCTGACCCTCACCAACCCTGCTCTAGCCCCTGCCCCTTCCCCAGCCCCTGCTCCTCCTCCACGCCCTCCTCCTGACACAGCTCCTGCCTCTTCCCCGGCCCTGCTCCTGCCCCAGATCCTGACTCAGCCCCTGCTCCTGACCCAGCCCCTCACCCTGGCCCTGACCCGCCCCTTCTCCCCAACAGCCTCGACGATGGTGGAGGCAGCCAAGGGCAGCCCCAGTGTGGCCCAGCTTGCCCAAGGGCTGGACTCGGTGCTGGGCGAGTTTGCCTTCCCCCAGGAGTTCGTGGCCGAGGTGTGGGCTGCCGTCTGCCCCTCCAAGGGGGATAAGAAGTAGCTGGGGGGGAGGCGTTGCCCCTCACTTTTGTCCCCTCCTCACATCCTCACCTCATCCCCACCCCATCTGGGGCTGGTGGGGATCCCCATCCTGCCCCCCCACACCCCCCTGAGCAGCTCCCAGATCTGTCCCTTGGGTTGGGGGGCAGAGGGCACCCAGCCTGCCCACCCACCTCTCCAAGGATCCCCCTAGCACATCCCCCAAATGTGGTGGGCAGCGGCTGTGGCTCATTAAAGCAGAGACTGGAGGAGAAGGGCTATTGCTCTGGTTGTCAGCAGTATGGGTTCGCCCCCAGGTCACCCCCCAGTGGGCACCGAGCTGCACGAACTGTGCTTTATTGGGGATGAGGAGGGGCAAGCAGCCGCATGCCCCCTGACACTCCGTTGGGTATCGAGTTCAGGGGGGTGGGGAAAGCCCCTGGATGCAGGTGGTGGGGATCCACTGCAGGGGTGGGATAGGGGGGATGGCTGTGTCCCCCTACCCAGTGCCCGTCCCCAGGGCTGCTACTGCAGGACAGAGCTGGTGGTGAGCTTGCGGGGCAGGGAGGGGGTGAGAGAGACGATGGAGGGCCGGGGGTGCAGCCGGGGGTACACACGCTGCAGCACAGCTCGGCGGAACAGGATGTAGACCCAGGGGTCCAGGATCTGGTTCCAGGTGACCATGCGGATGTAGATCAGCAGCATCTCCTGTGTGTCCATGGGCAGCACCTGTGCCTGGCCGGGCAGGTGCTGCAGGACCGTCTGGACAATGAAAATCTGGGGGGAGAAAGGGAGCTAATTGTCAGTGGAGGATCCGTGAGCTATGCCAGGGTGGGGAAGTGATGAAGGTCAAGGTACTGAGCCCCTTGAAGGGGTCCTGGACTGGTTTGGGGCACTGGGGAGCAGCTGCTCTGCCTGTCACTGGGGCAGCTCAGGGTGCAGAGACGTGGCAGGAGGACACTGAGACTCAGCAGGAGAGGTCTTAGCAAGGGGACACCCCCAGACCTGGGACCTCACCAGCAGGGACATGGAGGGGACACACTGAAAGCTGGGACCTCACTGTGAAGGGTGGGGGACACCAAGCCCTAGGAAGGACATGGAGGGAGGTGGGGGGGAACATACCAAGACTGAGGCCCCACAAGGAGGAACAGTTGGGGACATGGAGGGGTGGTGATGAGGAACATGAGGACAGGGTCCCTCACCAGGAGGGGCATCCAGCAGATGGTGGCAATGATCATGATGCCCACGAGCTGCACCATCATCTCCACCTCGCTGTCGCGGCGCCGCTGCACCGACTCGCGGTCGTGGTAGACACGGCAGAGCGTGACCACGCTGACGGTGTTGAGGATGAAGGAGAGCAGCACGGAGAGGATGCCCAGCAGTGCGAAGAGCAGGCTGAAGACAACGTCGCCAGTGTCGGGCAGGAGGGTGAGGAAGCACCAGGAGCCAGGGAACTGAAGCGTGTACCGGCCCAGCCCCAGCACCGGCAGCAGCCCCAGCAAGCAGGAGAAGCTCCACACCAGCCCCACGATGGCCCAGGCACGGCGCTTGGAGAGGCTGGTGGAGCGGGAGAAGGGGCGGTTGATGCCCAAGAATCGCTCCCCAGCCATGGTGGCCCCCAGCAGCAGTGGGCATTGCCCGAAGAAGACCATGGAGAAGCCGAGGAAGTTGCAGAGGTGGCAGCCAGGGTCCACCTCGGCCCAGGAGAACTTGATGAAGTGGTAGGGGATGATGACCGACGCTGTCACCAGCAGCCCCATGAAGTCTGTGGCCACCAGCCCACAGAGGAAGATGAGGAAGGAAGAGCGAGCCTGGCTGGAGAGCTTGCGGGAAGAGCTGACCAGGACGCAGAGGGCGAAGAGGTTGGAGCAGAGGCCGATGAGGCCGAAGGCTGTGGAGAACCAGGGCGAGGCGATGCTGTTCCGTGCACTGGCGCGGCCATCGCTGGCATTGAATACCCCGAAGCACGAGTCTGCCTGTCCAGCAACACTGCTGTTGGGGGGCTCCATGTCCCACACCCGCTCCTGCTCCTTCCAGCAGCCTCAGGCACCCTCCTGGCTCTGCACCATGGCCAGAGCCCCCCACTGCTGCTGGCAAAGATCCCGCCTTGCCCTGTGGAGGGAATGGAAGGAGTTCAGGGCTGTTCTCCATGGCCAAGCCCACCCATCATCCACCCTGAGCCTGCAGATGTGGGGTCCACCAGGGGCTGTGGAGTGGGACACCAGGGCGGGACCCAGCTCATGCCAGCTCCAGGCGCAGCTGCAGTGGGTGCCAAGGGCTCCAGCCCTGCAGCTGCTGGGATTAACTGTCCCCGGCCAAGAGCCACATGGGGCTGAAATCACGAGGCTGAATTCCATCACAGGGGTGCTGGGGGAAGCCAGGGGGGACATAGCTAGAGACCCCTGGGCCATCACCCTCCATCATGGTGGGGGACACGCTGAAGGATGCGGGCACAGTGTGGCTATACCAGGGCGTGATCCTGGTACTCCACCTATCCCTGAGCATTACCCGTGGCTCAGTTCCTGCAGCATGCTGGGGAAACCTGTACTGGAGGTACAGGTTTGAGGCTGTGCTGCATCCCTGGTACCGTTGCCACAGCCAGTAGTTTGGCAACAAGTGTGAGTCACAGCCAGTGTGAGTCAAAGACCCGCTCTGCCTTGCCGGCCCACCCCCCTGCAGTGGGAGCTGTCCCCACCAGGACAAGTGGCTGTGACAGAGTGCGACAAAGACGGCTGTGGCCATGGACAGCCCAGTCAGTGTCACTCTGCCTCATTTTGGCTGGGAAGTGTCTGGGAATCATAGAATCGTGGAATATCCTGAGTTAGAAGGCACCCACAAGGTTCATCAAGTGCAACTTCTGGTCCTGCATGACTTTCCATTGCTAATTAGTCCAGTAGGCAAATGAGATGATGTGGGACAGGACAGAGACACAGCAACAATGGGGAATGGACAACCTGGGGACACAGATCCCTGCAGGGACCAGGCCCCTCCTCTCCCCCCTGGGACCTATTTCTCCAGCCTGTGGATGTTCTAACCACCCTGCCTGCCCCAGCCCACCCTCCCGGCTGACACAGTCCTCAGCCCAGTGGCCCCAGTAGAATGCCCAGTGGGATGCCCAGCTGTATCCTGATCTGCCACCCCTGCAAAGCTGCCAGTGCAGTGCCCCCAGCTGTGGGGGTCCTGGAACTCCTGCTTTCCCCTTGTGCAGGGTTAAACCTCACACCAGCCCTGATTGTTGCCAGTCCTGGCTGTTGGTCCATCACTGGCTGGGCTCCATTTACCTGTGTCCCAGGTGGGCCCCATGCTGTGTCCCTCACCCAGACACCCCTCACCTGCCAACCCCTCTCTGGCCCCTGGTGCAAGCGCGACCGCAGGGCTGGGAGCCACTGCGCACACCCAAGGCACGCGCCGATCCCACAGCCCTGCTGGGCTGGGATGGGGCCAGGCTGGGATGGGGCCAGGCATTGCGACATCCAGTGGGGCCTCATCCCGGCGGCACGTGGGGCTGAGGGTGCTGGCATCCACCCAGCACGGCAGCACCCTACCCGTGCCCTGTCACCAGCTGTGCCCCAGGTCCTGCAGCCCTGGGGAGTGGAGAAGGGACCAAGGATGGTGGCGGTGGCTTGTCCCCATCTCTGTCCTGTCCTGGTGCAGGGGGCTCGCGGAGCATGGTGGTGAATCACTGCAAGGGTGGTCCAGGCTTTTTCCATGAGCCAAGAGTGAAAACTTCCTGCTGCTTGTTCTCAGTGGTCCCTGAGAGACCTCCGTGGCCCCAGAGGCGTCGGCCCTGCATACACGTGGTGAGGCGTCGGCATGATATTCCATTTCCCTGAGGAGTCACCAGCCTTTCCCATCTCCTTTGGGAGGTGACAGTGTCACCCCCTACCCCACACTGATGACATGTGGGTGCCTAGTGTGCCAGTCCCACTCCAGCTTGTCCCTTGCCACGTGCCTACCCACAGTGTCAGGGTGATGTCCCTGAGCACCTCTCCCCTGTGCCTGAGGTTCAGGACCCCCTGAGGCAAAACCACCCTCCTCTCCCTGTTACTTGGGGACTCACAGCCATGGGATGTTCTTGGCTGTCTGCTGGCTCGCAGTGGCAGGAGTTGACCCCTCCCCACAGTGTCCAGCGGGAAGGGGGTGGGGGGGTGTGTTGTCTCCCTCCAGTGGCACCATGGCCAGGCAAGGAGGCACTGACACCAGAAGCTCCAAATCCCACCATTACCTACATCCCCTCACTGTTCTCTCTTCCACCTCCTGCCCAACAGGACACAACCACAACCTGGGCTCTCACCCACTGCCCTCTGTGGCCTAGACACGGACCCCGGGGGCTCAGGGGCCTAGCATATGAGGCTCCCCTTGTGCGGAGCTGCCTTGGCCCAGCACAAGCACTTAGAGGGAATCAAATATTTACAAGGGGCCACTTAGCAGCCACAGGGCTGGGAGTGAGGGAACCCCTGCTGTGCCAGAGCACACCAGTGGTGCCCCCGGGAAGGGGTTCATGTGGGGGTGGAGGGTCCCCACTCACAATCTCCCCCCCATCGTGGGTAGCCACCGCAGGAGGATGCATGTGGGGACAGCAGGTGCTGCAGAAGCCCAGGGACAGTCCCCACCAACCCCCTGTTCCTGGGTTTCGGGTTCTGGATCTAGCAAAATGTTTCTAGGGAGACCCCATGGGAGCAAGGCAAGGGGTGCTGGGGTAAAATCCTGGAGGAGAGGAGGTGGCTCTGAAATGTTCTGCTGGAGGCTGTGAGGCACTGGCAGCAGGGTGTGGGAGGCTGGTGCAAGCACTAAAGGGGTTCCTGGCAGTGCCTGAGCCCACGGGTTTGCGTCCTGTAGCAGATGCACTGAGGCTGCCCTGCCTCTGCTGGGTACTGCTTCCTGCCCTGGCCACATCCGAGGGGAGCGAGGGAAAGGCAGATGGGGAGTGTGGGAGGCTGCTCCTTATCAGCTTCTGCCCCAGCCTGTTGCTTCCCCAGTCCTGTACAGACTGGGCAGGACTGCACTGCAGTCTGTACAGGGCTTGCAGGATCAGGACAGGGTAGGGGGCTGGAAGTGGAGATTTGCTGGGCAGAGAGGCACCACACACCTGCAAAGGGACCCCCAAACCAGGCAGCAGTGACTCCCTTCACACCCCATGTGCACCCTCGATCTGGGGTCCTGTCACTGGACCTTGATGCTTGGCCACAGGGCAGCTGTGCAGAAGATGCTGCAGGGCGTTTGCATTTATCTCTTGTGTGCCCAGTCTCTGCTCACTGGACCTCTCCAGGACAATGACTTCCTCTCTGTCTCTGCAGCCTGATGTCCCTGGTGCAGGTGGTCCCATGGGACACTGTGTCCCCTGTCAGGGATGGATGTGGTCCCACTGCCACCCACCCCTCCAGGCTGGGGCTCTGGGGTATCAGATCAGCTCGAGGTAATCAGCTAGGACGGGAAAGGCCATGGGGATGAGGACTTGGGCAGGGCATCAGTGTCCCTCCCTGGACCCACAGCCATCACAGGGATCTGCTGCTGTAGAAGTTGTCCTGGCCTGTAGCAGGGACATCCCTATGACACCCAGGACAGAGGACATTTCAGGGAAGCAGCGACACACAGGATGGTAACTGTCCTCGCTTATCCCTGCTGAGGCCTGGGGCAGAAGTCCCCAACCCGGAGGTGGCTGGGGGATCACCCCAGGTGTCCTTGCGTGCAGAAGCTGGGGCTCGGCATCCCTGGAGGGGTCGGCACCAGGGCCCCCTGCCCCGCGGCTGCCCCCGCCCGCAGCGTCGCGGCATCTCGAGGGTTTCAAGGCTGCTGGGCCGCCCACTCCGACCGCCAGAAATAGACTCTTCCTTTCCTGAGCCTTTCCTGCTCCTTCTCCGACTCTTCCCAGAGGAGCCAGCGGCACACGGGGCCGGGCAGGGGGACCCGTCCCGGCGGGTGAGCGCCGAAAGAAAATCCTGGTGCCGATGGGAAGCCCAAGTCTTGCCCGTCGGGGACCTTCGGTCCCGGGGACAGACAGACAGTGGGGGGAGCGGGGACACCATGTGTCCGTCCCCCACCATGGGGTCTCCGCTTCCGCTCCCCTGATCCTCGGGGTTGTGTGCGAACCGCGCGGCTGAGCCCGCCCCGAGAGCCCTGGGAGCCCCGGGAGCCCTGACCGTCCGTCCTCCAAAGTCCCACGAGCCCCGCAAAACCCCTCCGCTCGTCCCAGTCCTTCGGTCTGTCCACCTATCCCGGTCTCTCTCCGTCCATCCCGGTCCCTCTGTCCGTCCATCCCAGCCTTCTGGGCTCTTTGTCCTTCTCAGTCCCTTCGGCCGCGTATTCCTCGCCCCCTCCAACACCTCCCATCCCGTGCAGACGCGAGCCCTACCTCGCTGCCGACGGGACCCACACGGCTCGGCTCGGCTCAGCTCAGCTCAGCTCGGCTCTGCTCAGCCCTGCGGCGGGGTGGGGGAAGGGCCGGGCTCGCCGCGCCCCCTGGAAGCGGTCCCGTCCCTCTCCGTTCCCTCTCCGCTCGGGACGGGCCTCCCGGCGAGGGTCGCCCAGCGGCCCCATCGCCCCCAGCCCGAGCAGCGCCTCCGAAGGCTCCATAGCGTCCTCCCTGTGCAGCCCCCCCGGTGCCGGCGCCCAAAGCCCCCCGACGGCGGCACCCATGGCTGGGTCCTTGTCGGGGCTGGACTCCCGCCCTGTTACTCATTTGTTTACCCGATCGAGTCCCTGTCCGGGCGGGGTTGAAGCGGGCGGGTACGGCCGTGCCGCCCCTCCAGCGGGAACCGCTTCGGGGCAGCCCCGACGGGCCAGCACCGCGGTGGGGTGCGCCAGAGGGGCCGTCCCCGCCGAGCCCCGCAGCGATCCAGGGACCCGAGGAGGGAGAGGCAGCTGCAGCTCCGGGGACAATGGTGGTCGAGGTCCGGGTCCCTGGGTGCTCTCGCAGCCCCGGTAGTCCCCTCCCGGGGGGGATTCGCCTCCCGGGGGTTTTCCCAGCCCGGCAGCTCCGAGCTCGGGATGTCGCTGCGCTGTCCAATCCCGAGACCAGCTGGGGCGGCACGTCTCCAGGCAGTGTTCCCTCCCACGGTCTCAGGATGCGACAGCCTCTGTTGCTGCTCCTCGTGCTCCGCCGAGGCGGGCAGAGCCGGCTTTGGCCGCGGCGTCTCTATCAGCCCCGAAGCGGTGGGATCGCCTGAGTCCACGGGGGACGCGGGGACATCCCGAGGACCAAGCATCCCGTCAAAGCCAGCCAGGGACACAGGTGGATGACCACGCAGGTTTTCCTGGCACTGCCTTGGCAGTGAGGGACTGCAGAGCCCATCATTCCGCTATCCCTTGGTTTGGAGCAAAGATTGTCACAGCGAAAGCCCGGGTGGAGGCAGGGCCAGCCCGCAGAGCTGGATCACGGCTGGCCCTGTGCGCCGGGGGCCGCCGCCAGCGAAACCCGCGGGGCTCGGCAGCCGCTGCTGTCCCGGGTGGGGCTGGGGTGTGCCCGGGAGCAGCTGCGCTCACAGAGGATGGGGCACGGGGCAGCTCCACCGACTGCCCTGCCCGGGCATGAACCGGCCAAGCCGCTGTGTGCCACTGCCCAGCTCAGGGCTCACCGTGGCAACTTTCCCCAAAACGCAGGAGAGATGTGGACAGGAGCATTGAGAGCAGCCAGGGCAGGGAAAAGCCGTCGGGGGCTTCAGCCGGATCCAGTCCCTGACCCGGCCCCGGCACATGCCCAGTGGTGTCAGCAGCTCTCGGGGCTCAGGCTCCTGTGCCTGCCCAGTGATCTAATCCAGGGCCTAGAGTCACACGTGCAGGGAAATGCAGTGCCTTGGAGATGACATGGACCCTGTTCAGGCTGGAGATACAGGGGGAAGTTTTTGGGGCAGTTCCTCCACCTGTGTGTGTGCCCAGGAGGGAAAGGGATGGTGCAATGAGGAGGGAGACTGCCAGGCAGCTGAGCAGAGAAGGCACCAACCACCAGCTTTGGGGTTTGGGTTCTTGTCCGTTTCCTCCTCCCTGGCCAGGCCTTCACTCACTTCCTGTGCTGAGCCCTGAACCCCACCCTGCACAGGCAGTGACTGCAAATAACTGACAGGAAGCAAAGGCCAGGGAATGTGTCTGGTGCAGCTGCTGACCCTGGGGATGCCTCATGGGATGGGGAGGGGGTACCCATGTGCAGGGCCAAGACACTAGGGGTCCCCCACTCCCATCTGTAGTCAGGCCAAGACCCACATATGTGGGTGGATACAGCAGGCATGGGAGACTCCTGAGCACAGGCTCCCACATGGCCTGTGGGGCTAGATCCTGCAAGCAGAGCTGGGAGCAGCACAGTGCAACCTTCCTGAGCCATGAGGCAGCTTCCAGGGCCTGGAGGCCCCCACACAGCACGGCTCGCTCTGCCCTAGTGCTCAGAGACCTAGGCAGGTCCCTAAGTCCCTGTGCTATGGGCCTGTACTGGGGAGAGGGTGGATGCAGGTAGGAAATGGCAGGACAGGTTTCCTGCACCCCTGGGCACTACTCACCAGCACCCTGTCCTGCCTGCCTCAGCGGGGACAGCCTGGGATTTGGGGGCTTGTGGGGATGAGGCCATGTGGGGTGATCCCAGAGGAGTGTGGCTGTACCCCATGATCACCACCTGGTGGGATGAACAGCGAGTCCCAACTCAACCATGAAGTGCCCCCAAGGCGTCCAAAACCCATCTGAGCATCACTAGAGGTCCTTGGGAACCCCCACCTCATCAACAGGGTACTGGGGAGTGCAGCCGCTTCTTGCCCAGGGCCAGGAGAGCCTCACAAGCATGGTGTGGGAGGGACTGCAGGCTCTGGAATCCGGATTTTCCCCTGTAAGGAGATATCCCAGCCAGCATCCCTCTCTGCTCCGCCAGAGCAGGCGCCTGGCAGCCGCTGAAGCCTCCCATGCCACAGCCTGGGCTGAGGGATGTGGCGGCACTCCCACGCTGGGGAAGCCAGATCCCAGGGGAGGACATGCCAGGAACGGGGCCCAGGAGAGGGTGAGGGGCCCCTCTAGAAAGCAGGACACAGGGGCAGTGCTGTGCTGGTGAAGCCAAGGACTCCGTCATTCCAGCTAGGGAGCATCGGCTGGACTGGTCTGGCACTGATAAGAAGAGGTACGGGATTAGGAGGGGGCTGGAGTGCGCAAGTGAGTGCACAGGGCTGACTCTGTGGGGATGGGGCAACAGACCCCAGCAACACAGGGGTGAGGACACCTCACCCCAAACACTAGCCAGTCCCCAGGGGAGCTCCGAGTACTGGCCCTGTATGGTACTGGCTGGTGATGTCATGCAGGAGCAGTGGGTGTGCCCATGTCCAGGATCTCATGGCTAAAACAACCCTTATTTTATTTATACCAAAGTCTCAGGGTCCTTTGTAACAAAAGCAAGGACAGGAAAAAGCCTCAGAACATGCCCAGTGCTGGGCCAGGCCTTGGGGATATCCACAGAACAGTATCTGTACCACGGGACGAGACCCTCCTGCCCACCCCCAATAGGAGTTCAAGGGTGCTGAGCAGCCCCTCAACGGCGGTAGCGGTAACGCTTGAAGTGGAACCAGAGCTGGAAGATGCCGTTAGCAAACTGGCAGCGGAAGCCATGGCGGTGGGAATACTCCCACTCCCTGTTGACGATCTTGAAGGCGATATCCTCATACGGCGGCCCAGCATGGAAGCGCAGGATGGCAAAGTCCTTGTTGTCCTGGCAGGCCTCCAGGAAGTACTCAGGTGTTGAGCGTTTGTCGATGAGGTCAGGGTAGAAGATATTGAACTTGTATCCCTGCACGATCTTGGGGGGTGGGTTGTCGAAGTCGTAGTGGGTCTGGTTGTACTTGTTCCACTCGAAGCCCGTGTGTACACGGTTGAAGAAGCGGGGCTTGCGTGGCCGGTACTTGTCAGCCCACAGATAGGCCTTGCCCGTGAGAGGCATTTCCACACTGAACTGCGCCTCATCTGCGCCCATGCCTTCCTTGGCCTTACGGAAGAAGATGTCGTCGGTGCTCTCGGAGGCATCGCCTATATGGGAGGAGAGGTGACATCAGGTCCTGCAGTGCCAGCCAGGTCTGGGCCATGGGACACTGCTCCAGGCACGCAGAGAGAAGGAACTGCTGGGCAGAAGATGCAGAACTGGATACTGGAACGCATGTGCTGCCCTATGGGCTCTGAGTTGTACTGGAAAACTCAACAAAAACACTCCTCCTGCCTGTCTGCACCCTAACACCTTAGTGGTACTGAGGCAGGTCCCCCAGGGAATGCTAGCAGCCTGAGCACCATCTCCCTGCTCCTGCCCAGGTCACAGCGCCCTTTGCTCCAGCGGCACCCCTCTGCCAGATCAGCTCTGGGTACCTGCTCCACATCCAGCCCTTACCCTTTTGAGGATAGCATCCCCTCCAGCCCTGCACCCTGAATCACTGCATGTCCTCCACTGCATGTCCGCAGGCTGTGAGGCTGGCGGGCACAGAGCCTGCCCTGGGGCTCACCTGTCACCTGGAGCTGCTGGCGTAGGAGCAGCAGCCGGTGTGTGTCCTCCTCGGCTTCCAGCACATGGGCGTCGAAGGGCAGCTCGTTGGGGCCCAGCAGCCGGGGGCTGTACTTTCCAGCATCGTAGTCATCCAGGCTCTGCTGGATCAGATCCTCCTCCATGAGCACAGCCTCCCCCTCTGCCTCTCCCTTCACCTCTGCATCCTGCTCTGCCTCTGGCTCTGAGGATGGCCCTGGCTGTGCCTCAAGGCTCTCCTCGGGATCCAGCCTGCATGGAAGGGAGAAGAGAGGACTGGGACAGGGATGGTACCCTTGTTCTCTGCTCACCTGAGCTCTGTCTGGGGAAAGGACAAGGAAGCACAAGGCTGCCTTTCTGCCCAGGTGGCTGCTCACCTGTCACTGGGGGAGACTGGCTCCCGCTTGATAATGGGGAAGAGTGGTTCACTCTCCACACCCTGCTCCTGCTTCAGCTTGTACAGCTTCTGACGCAGCACATCCTGGTGCCGTTCTCGCAGCCTGAGAGAGGAAAGGAGCCATCAGATCCCACCCAGCAGAACTACCTCACTGCCACTGCCCAAAGCTGTGACACACACAACAATGGGCAGAAACCTGCTGGGCTTGGACAGCTTTGGGCTGAATAACCCTCAGTTTGGTTCCCTCTTGGAGACCTCATTGTAAACATTACCACTGGAAAACGGACTGCGTGTCCATCCCTGCTCCCCCCTTGGGAACTTGCCATTTCAGTTCCCAAACTCCCCCATTCCTCCCACCAACTGGGTTTGTGCCTCCCCAGCTCTGCCCAAGGCAGGGTCTGTGCCGCCCCCACTCTCTGCTCTCACCTGGCCCGAGCCATGTAAGCCTTCAGCTGCTGCAGGAGGCTCTCCCAGTACCCAATGTCCAGATTGGGCCCTCCTGCCCGGATCTTGCTCTCAATGCCCTGGTACAGAGCTTGCAGCTGGTTGTACGTCTTCCCCTTGAACACAGACTGCACGTCCGAGCTGACTGAGGCGTTGACACCATCCCGACGCTCCCCTGGGCAGGTGACGGCAGCTCGTCAGTCTCCGGGAACTCAGCTGCACTCACCCTGGTTCTCCCAACAGCAGGAAGCCAGACCCCAGACAGGGACAGCTGCCAGATCCACACCCTTCATCCAGCAGGTCCAAGAGAGCCCCTCTGAGCCTGAGCACATGCAGCAGACCCTGCACCCTACGTGACCCACCCCTCACAGTTCCCAACACCCACACCAGGTTCTGCTCTCCCACTCACCTGGTCCTCCTTTACCGGAGGCCTCCAGCTTGCGGAGCTTGGCTATCTCATCCTCTGTGATGATGGTCATGTCCCTCCAGAAGTCCACATTCTTCCCTTGCTCTAATTCCATGTACACCTGCAGGCAGGAGACAAACTAGACATCAGGCACCTGCTCCCCAGGCAGGAAAGCAGAACTGGCAGAGAAGACCTGAGCCCCAGCAGAAGGGTGGCAGAACAGGCACCTGGATGTCCTCCACCAGGTCCTCCATGTCAGAGACGGTCAAGCCGTTCAGGAAGGTGTAGGGCTCGTGCATCTCCACGGCCAGGTCATCGTCTTCTGCACTGATGTACTTGGCCAGAAGGTCGATGGGTTTTGCCCTCCCATCCCGAATCCGGATCTTAGACCTGGTGAAGGAAGAAGAACAGTGGGGGACACTGAGCAGTGCTATCCTCTGCTCCCTGCCAGGCCTAGCCCTGACCAGCTGCACACCTACCGCAGCTTGGCCTGCTGCAAGTGGAAGTTGTCCTCCTGCTCTTCCCAGGTTTTGAAGTGCTCTGCCTCTTTCTCCCGCTGCAGCATTTCTAGCTCCTGCTCCCGCATGGCTTTTTCCCGCTCCCGCTCCAGGCGCAGCTGCTTCACCTGCCCAAGGTAACAGAGCTGTGAGGTCACTGTGGATGGGGCACTGCACAGGCACCTGCTGAGGACACAGCCATGACTTGTCCCTGAGTTGCCACAGCTCCTGCCATCAGCCCAAGCTCCTGGAGAGCCAGGAGCCAGTGGGGCCAGGTTTCCTGGGCTCACTGCCAGCCCTGTGGGGGACAGGGGACACAGGCACAACTGAGTGCCTCAGTGTCGTGACCTGGCGTTGTCCTCCTCAGCACCTCCTGAGTTCCTGGGCTCAACCCCAAGGGAAGAGGTTTCTCAACCTGGAGTAGCAAAAGCCAGGGTTCCACGGCCCCCGCAGTCCTACAGACTACGACCATCCCCAGGAGAAGAAAACAGGGACTTCCCAGTGAGGGATGGAGAGAACCAGGGTGTCCCCAGGGCTCTCTGTCAGATGGAGAGAACATCTTACCCACCTTCTGCAGCTCCAGGCGATTATCCTCCTGGATTCGCTTGTTCCTCTCCTTCAGGTCCTTCTCGTCCAGGTGGCTAATCCCCTTCTTTTCCAGTGCCTTAAATATAATGGCCAAGGGACGCTGTGGAGCCCAAGGACCTCCACAGCCCCTCACTGCCCAGCAAGTGCCACTACATTCACCAATTTTTGTTGCTCCAATGAGCTCTGGTCATGTTGAAGGTCCCTAAATCACTCAAACCCTGCTCCTGAAAACCTCTCAGCAAACCTAGGCCCAGGCCACATAGGCCACCTGGCCTGGCAAGGTGAGTGCCAGCACAACAGTACCATGGAATTATAGAATGGTTTGGGTTAGAAAGGACCTTAAAGATCATCTTGTTCTACCTCCTGCCATAAGTACAGACATCTTTCACTACCCCAGGATGCTCCAAGACCTGTCCAACCTGGCCTGGAACACTTCCAGGGATGGGGCAGCCACATGGGGCTGGGCAATCTCTGCCAGAATTTTACCATCCTCACAGGGAAGAATTCCTTCCCACTATTCCATTTATCCCTGCCCTCTGGCAGTGGGGAGCCATTCCCCTTGTCCTGCCCCTCCAGTTATCCCTTGTCCTCCCCTTATCCCAAGTCCCTCTCCAGTTCTCCTGGAGCCTTCATAGTCCCTGGGAGGTGCTCCAATGTCTCCCCAGAGTCTCCTCTTCTCCAGAGAGCCTTCTTTTCTCCCTAACCCTGAGCACTCCCAGCTCTCTGTCATTCCTACAGCAGAATGCTGCATTCCTGTTACCATCTCCGTGTCCCCGCACCAGTAAATGCTGCCCAGCACCCAGCCTGCAGCTCCAAGTCCCTCTCCTGCCCTCGACCTATCTCCTTATCCCACCCCCCTGGCTACACACTTCACCTCAGGCACCAGTCCCCCCTGACTATTCCTGCCTGTTCCATTCAGCTGCAGAGACAGGGCAGAGCTCACCTTGCTCCAGATGAATGTGCCCAGCAGGTTGTTGTCCCCGAAGGGGTTGTCGGTGTTAGTGTAGCCCATGTACTCCTCACCCCAGCCCATCTTCTCTCGCTTCTTCCTCTCCTTGGCCTCCTTTTTGGCCAATCTCCGGGCCCGCTTCTCCTCGGGCGTCTCCAGGGCCTTCAGCAGCGCCGCCTGTTTCTTCTTCTCCTCCCTCAGCCTCAGCCGCTCCTGCAGGCTCAGCTGCTGCCCCGGCTCCTCCCGGCCCCGGGGCCGCGGCGGGGAAGGGGAGCTGACGGAGGACACGGAGGACTTGGATCCATCCCTCCTCCGGCGTCGATCCCGGCTCCGCGCTGCCCTGTCCCGCCCGCCCTCCTGGCTGGAACCGGAAGAGCGGCCCCGGGACCGTGAGCGCTGTTTCCTCCGGTCCTTACGGTGCCGGTCCCGGCCAGTGCTGCTTTTCTTCTTCTTCCATTTCTGTCGGCCATCGCTGGAGTCCGAGCTGGGGGGCACAGTCGGGTTTCAGCGGGAGGAAGCCAAGGCCGTGCCGGGCACGGAGCACCTCCCGGCCACAGGTGAGGCCGGCCCGGCCCCGGCGGCAGGGCCGAGACAGCGCGGGATACCTGCGCCCCCGCCCGATCGCCCCGGGCCGATGCCGCGGGCAGCGCTTGGGACCGATCGACCGCCCCCAGTCCCCAGCCCCCGGCCCTGCCCGAACCCGGTGGGACCGAGCATCCCTTCCCTTCCCCCGCCGAAGCCGAGGGCGGGGACAGCGGCCGGTTCGGGCTGCGCGGGCCCCGGCACACCAGCCCCGCTCCACCCACCTCCTCCCGGCACACGAGCCCCGCTTCCCCACAGGCACAGCGCGGCCACTCCGGGCCCGGTCCCCGCTCACCCCGAGCTCGGCTCCCCGCGTCGGCCCCGACTCCTGCTCCGGCTGCGGTGCCGCCGCCCGCGGCTCCCGGAGCGTGAACGACCCCGAGCCCACTCCCTTTCGCGATCCCGCTCCCTTTCTCGGTCCCGGTCCTTGTCGCGGTCCCTTTCCCGCTCCGAGCGGCCTCCCCGGGCCGGGCTGCGCGACCCGGAGCCCATCGGCAGCGGCAGCTCCGCCCCGGGGCCTCGCGGGGCCTTAGAGCACAGGGCTGCCTCGCCACCCGCCTGCACCCGCCCCGCCCATCAGCGGCTCCGGCGCAGACAGGCGGGCGCTGGGGCAGCCCCAGGCGAGGGGGTGGAGAGCGGCCGCTCCCGCCCCGCCCGTCCCGATCTGCGCCCCTGTTCCCCAGCCGGGCCGTGCCCCGCGCGGCGGTCACAGAGGAGGCAGAGAGCCCTGAGAGCACAGCACAGACTGCAGAACGCTTTATCAGAGCGGGGTACAGATCTCTGGAAAAGGGACTCCCCGGAGAGGAGGGGAAAAACCCTCAAAACAACCGAGAAAAGAAAAAGCGCCCAGGCCTCGAGCCCCCGGAACAGAGACGGGACAACACCCAGACATCGGCATCACCGTCCGGCCGCAGCCCCCGCGCCCTCTCCGCCGTACACTCGGCACACACGCAGCGCGGACACGGACACGGGTGGGAACAGGGACATCCACCGGGTCACGGCGGGGATACGGACAGCCACCGGGACAGACGTGGATGGGAACAGGGCCAGCCACCAGGACAGACTTGCTGTGTGTAGACATGGACAGAAAAAACTCAGACATGACCCGAGACGCCTTAGCCCTGGCTTTCTCCTTGTCTCTTCGGGAAGCACTGGAGCAGTGGCTGGGAATGAGAAGGGGAATGCAGGGGGCCATGGAGCCCTGCAAACGCCTCTACCTGCCTTGGGCCAAGACCTATGAGTGCTCTGGCTTCACTAAAAAAACTCCCCGAAGTGCAGTTCTGGCAAATGAGGCCGAGGAGGCAAAGGCAGCCAAAAACTGCATTCTCTCTGCATGCGTTCAGGGTCTCTCTACGAGCTCCTGGGGGTGCCCCCAAGCCTTTACAGGAGCCTGACTGCAAACTCAAGGGCAGAGATGCCCATTTTCTCCTGCCAGCCCCTTACCTGGCAGGGAGAGCTCATCTGCAGCCCCAGCATCAGGCAATGGTCAGGGCATGTCCCACAGAGCCTGAGATCCCGGCTGGGATGAAGGATAGCAGTGGCACACAGAGTTTGTGGGAAGGTGCTGCCCTACAAGGTCAAATCTCAAGAGTACAAGACCCGTTGTGCCTCCTTTAACGACGGAGAGCAGGAACAGCACCTGCTGGGTCACTTGAGAGCCCAGCAGAGAACAGCAACTCAAGTCCAGGATGAGCTGAAGTGCAGCTGGAGGAACACTGAGACCAAGGATGCTCTTCCCCATTGGCAAGTGTTGTTCCTGCCCAGGCAGCACTGGCAGTGCCTGTGATGTGCTCCAGAGCTCCTGCTGCTCCCCTGCAGCACTGTGCAGAGTCAGGGGGCTCAAGAATGAGTTCTAAAATCCAGGATCCTTTCAACCTGTCTTGGAAGCAGAGACTGAGCAATTCCTCAGCACTGAGCTGCTGAGGAGGTGACATGGCAGGGACTGTGCCAGCCTGAACAGGGGCACTTTCCATTTCAGAATCTCCCAACAGGAAGGTTCCTCCTTGTCCCTGTGACGATGCTCCTCTAAGCCTTTGCCTGTCCTCTTACAGAACCACCCCCCTGTCCAGACCTGCTCCAAAGGGTCCAGCATTACAGAACTGCTCAAGGATCGTCTCGAAAAGGGAAGACAATGCTTGAAATGAACATGCTGCAGGAAGTCTGGGTTCACCCCCTCTCTCAGGACCTCAAGCACAGCTCCAGCTCACAAAGCTCATTCTTTGGGACACTCCCTGCACAGAGGCCAAGCAACTTTAGAGACCCCCCAAAATGAGGGGAAGGAATAAAATCTCCATCAACAATGCTTAAACCATCTCAAGAGAGATGCTTGATTTCAGCTGGCTGGAAAGTCCTGATAAGGCCAAACCCTCTGACCCCCTGCTGGAGGTGGTCCCAGGGCAGGGGTCTGGGTCAGAACAGCCTGAGCCCATCCTGGGTCCCCCCAGAGCCCTCTCCAAGCACTACGGCCAACAGCAGCAGCTGCAGCAGGGATGTGGCTCTCTCTGGCCATCCTACACACATTGCTGGAGGAAAAAGAGGTTGAATTTTTAGTTTTTTGAAGTCCCTTGCCTTGAGCCCAAAGGCAGGTGAGGCTGTAGGTATTGCACCACTCCTAATCCCCTTCACGAAGCCCTGAACCACCCCCACTTCCCCCAGCCTGCAGAGCCCCCAGGGCGGCACAGACAGGTGGGACGGGGCAGGAGCTGTAGCTGGGAGAATGAGCTGCCAAGCAGTGATGGAAAGGGGTGAGTTTCTTGAGAGATTTTTGATAGACTATTTGGTAAATACATGGATACATGAACAGCAGCAACTTGCACAATCCCCAGACTGTGCTCCCGAGAAGCACAACTCACAGCCTTCTGCATCCACAGGCAGGGAAGTCCAGGTCCTGTATCCCAGGCAAGAAAAAACATGAATTCCTGAAGCTTCTCACTAAATTCAGCACAGTACAGAGGAAAGAGCTTCCCATCAGCCCAGCTACCTTCTGGGACCCAACATAATCGCTCCTGAGTGCTGCTACGAAGACAGATTGTGGGGACTGAGGCCTGAGAGCAGGGTCCCACTTCCCCACCCCTCTACAAGGAATCCCAAGGAAATGAAGATTGTAAAGGGAATTAAAGAGATTTCAACCCTCTTTGTCAAGTAAGGTTCATCAAGCACATGTGATGGTTTAGGCATCACATGAACAAGACCTCTCTCCCTCTGGTCTAAAGGATTTCCTGTTGTGTCTCTGGGAGATGAGAGTGGGATTGCTGGATTCCAGACAATGCTGTGATGTGTGTCCTGCTAATGGATGAGCCTGAACGCTACCCCATGACACCAAATTCTCTCACCTATAGCCTGCAGCCCTCACAAAGCAAACCCTCTCAGACACCTGCAGCAGGGACTTCCACCAGCAGACGTGACCCCAGGCAACACCCCAGTCACCCAGCTTTCTGTCCAAGAGTCCATGAGCACAACAGTGCTGGCACAATTCTGTGGCAGAGCCAGGCTCCTGTTCCTGCCTCCAGTGTGTGGAGGTGCCAGTGTCTCCCTGCCCCGCCTTGGGGGTGGAGGGGATGTGTGACCCCAGGGTACACCCATTAGCATGCGAGGGGCTGAGTGGCTCCAGGAGGATGCAGGGTCCAGACAAACCCCACGTGGGCCAGGCAGAGTGGGGAACTTGCCCTCCAGCGTGGCTGGGCTTGGAAGGTGCCCAGTTCCCATCTGTCTGCGCCTGCAGGTCCAGAGCAGGCAGTGGCCGGTCAGATGAAGCGTGGACTCCAAGCACAGAGGGAGGGGGTGGCGCAGCAGTGCAGCACAGGGTGAAGGTGGAGCTCATCACGACGTCTGGAGAGCCGAGGAGTTCACTTCACTGTCACCAGGAACCGTGTGCTGTCCCGCACAGTGTTACAGACAGGAGAAGTCACTAGAGAGTTTGGATCCAAGTGAGTTGGCATGGCTACTTTGGACTATGGTAACATGAGAGCAATTCTATTCCATGGCCTTTAGTACATTTCATTTTCATAGCACCTTTCATCCCAGGGTTTAAGTGCTGTAACGGAAGTGGGTACTGTGCACCTATTAGCGCAGAGGAAACCGAGGCACAGAGTGGTTTAGTGACTCGCCTTGGGCCACTCGGAAAAACCGTGGCAGAGTCTGGACAGCCTTAAATGTCCTGACTCCCTCAGTTGGTCAGACCATGCTGCTGCCTCACATGAAGCCACTCCAATCCCTGCCCTCCCCAGCAACGTGCTCCTACCCATTCTTCGGTGAGGTCTCATGCTCCTTTTTGATGCACAAATATATGACAAAAAAAAAAAAAAGGAAAAAAAAAAGAAAAAAAAAGAAAAAAAGTGCAGTAAACTAAATGTTTAAAAAAGCACATTTGTGCTGTCTCTGTGCAAAGATAAAAGAAATAAATACATGATTAAAAAATTAAAAAGGTTCACAGTATCACACATGGATAGGTAGCTACAGTAGTGCACGTCTGGAAAACACTGTGTTACTACCCAGGATTCTCTACACCCAGCTGGAATTCTCTGTTGGGAGCTGCGGGTGAGTGGGTGGTTTCTTTGCTGCCCACGTCTGGGGTAAGTAGAAATACATGGTTATAGTTTTGCTCCATTCTGAAACGCAGTGCCTGGGATCCTGCAGTGCAGCAATACTGGTGTCAGCAAGCTCTTTCCCATCCCACTGGAACGGCTGCATCAACGAAAAGGGAACACATCGACCTGCAGAAGGAATCGCTGCTCTCTGGGACTTCTGTGTCTGCATAGAGATTACTGCAAGAGGCAGAGAGAAGAGAGTCACAGAATCATGGAATCATTAAGGTGGGAAAAGACCTCCAAGATTACCAAGTCCAGCCGTCAGCCCAGCACTGCCACCATGTTCAGCACTAACCCATGTCCCCATGTGCCACAGCCACATGTTGTTTGAACACTTCAGGGACAGTGATTCCATCACTGCCCTGAGCAGCCTGTTCCAATACCTGACAACCCTTTCAGTGAAGAAATTTTACCAAATATCCAACCTAAAGTTCCCCTGGTACAGCTTGAGGCCATTTCCTCTTGTCCTCCACATTGTTCCCTGGGAGCAGAACTCGACCCCCACCTGACTGAACCCTCCTGTCAGGGAATTGTGGACAGTGAGAAGGTGCCCCCTGAGCCTCCTTTTCTCCAAGCAGAGCTCCCCCAGCTGCTCATCACACCTGTGCTCAAGCCCGTTCCCCAGCTCTATTTCCCTTCTCTGGACATGCTCCAGCCCCTCAATGTCTTTCTGGTCATGAGGGGAAAGAGAATCAACCCCTGAGTACCAGTGCCCACATCAGTCAGGTCTGTGTCCTGCCAACTTCTCAGCACAACTAACACAACCAGAGAGGCTGTTCTACATCCTCCAGCAACGGCAACATGTCTGGAAAACCTGAGCTCCCCAAAATTTCCCCTGCATCAAACAACTGGGACTAAGCCACAGCCCCTGCTGACCAGGCCAGGGCTCTGCCAGCACAGAGCTGGCCTGAGAGGCAGCTGGGCTCTGCTGCAGCCATGCAGGAGCCCCATGCTGCCAGAGGCCAAGCTGACTTGCAGAGGGAGCACAAACTCCCACCTTGACCCACCGGGCACCCGGCACATGGCTGTTGGACACTTACTGTATCGCTCTCCTCATCGGAGACAGAGTGGAGTTGAGCGCTATAGTGGAGCGGGGAGTAAACCCAACTCCTCTCGTCTGTCGGCTGCCAGAGTGGCCAGAGACGGCGGGGAGAATGCAGGGAGAGCAGCAGCAGAGCAGGGAGCAAAGGAGAGAAGAGGAAAAAATAAAAGGAGAAAATAAAAAGAGTAGGAAACAATACAGTAAGAACAGCTGTCCACCTGGAGGGAGAGCACTGAGCCCAGAGCCAGCTCTCAGCAGAGGAGCCCTCCTCATCCTCAGCACATACCTGCTCCCTGCCAGCCAGGACACGGGACCTGTGCTAGCTGCAGTGGGGTGGCACAACTTCTCCTCTTGCAAGGACAAAGTTTTAGGGCTTTTGAGATGCCAGGGAAACCTCAGCTCCGTGCCATGGCATCACCCCAGCTCCAGAGAAACCAAGAGACTTGGGAACTGACTTACCTAGGAGCAGTGACAGCTCTGGGTTCCTGCTACCCACTATCAGCTCTCACCCTGCCATTTCCAGAGCCCTGTGCATGCTACAAACTGATGTCCAGGAGGGCTTTTATAGAGAAACTGGATTTGGTTGCTGTGTCTTTCTCCTTCCCTGCAGAAGGCAGTGGAGCTGGGGTGAGACCATGGTGGATGGTGGCCACAGAAAGGAAACAGTTATTGTTGAGATCTTGGGGACAGTGGGGTGATGGGAACAAGTACAACAGGAAGCAAAACACAACTGGACCTTGGAAAGAATGAGGGGAAGGAGGTGTGTGTTGCGGGACAGTTATCACAGCACTGGGCATTGGTGTGACAAGACACACTGCTGCCAACACAGCACAGATTCAAGGGCTTGTCTCTGCTTCCAGGGTTCCCAAGGGGGCCCCATTTACATTGCAAACAGGCTCTTTTGTCTCCAGGGGAGCTCCCAGAGAGAGGAAACTGCCCCCTTTGACCCTGGCGTTTGCAAAGGAAGAGAAACAGGATTGGGTGCTTGGAAGAAACCTGGGGTGTTCCCAGCCCAGGAGCTGAGTGTGACAGTCTAGAGTGTACAAGGAACTACAAGAAGCCAGAGAAGCTTTGAAGCACTGGGCTCCACATGCTGAACCCTCCAGTAACTGCAGCTCCATCAATTGAGACTGCTGGGAGGAAGGAAGGTTGAGAAACCCCTATCTGGAGTTTCTCACAGGGCTCTGGCAGAGGTACAGGAAAGCTCCCCACCACATCAAACCTCTCCCACATCCTTTTTTTCATCCATCCTGACTGAACCACATGCTCCAGCCAGTCTCTTTCAGAGCCTTGTAGGAGCTTGGGTGCATGCAGGGAGCTGCGGGAGATAAAGGAGCATCCAGTGCTTGGCATTAACCCTCCCAGTGCCAGAGCAGCCAAACCTAGCCAAGAGGCAGGAGGAGCTGCAGGAGGAGCTGCCTGTTTGCCCACAGAGGTGCAGTACCTTCCTCATGCCATCAGCCACGGCAAGGACCACATTCCTGCCCCTGCTTCCCCATGCATCCTGCCTGGTACCCAAACTGGAGCACCAAGCTGCGCCAGCACTTGTGCGAGGCCCCGAGGCTCCGGCAGCACTGCCATCACCCCCTGGGGGCAGCAGCTCTCCCAAAGCCTGAGAGGGGAAATACTAAACCACAGAACAATCTCAGCTCTGGATTCAGCCCCTAAAAGCTCAACTGCCTCCCTGCATCTTTTGGAAAGGAAAATCCTCCCTGTTCACAGAACACCTTTAGTGAGAAAAGAGCACACTGGTGATGCTGAGAAGGTCTGGAGAGCTGAAACCAGCCCTAACTCAGCAGCAGCTCCTGCCTCATTTGGTTAATGAGCTGCTTCCTACCAGCCAAAACTCTTCTATTTGCAACTGGATTTTCAGAAGCTTCAAAACATCTTAATGGTGTCTTTAAAACCCACTTCCTAGGCTGAGGGAGCTGAGCCTGACATCACCTATAGGGGCCCCAGTGCCTCTCTGGTCAGATCTGGTACTTAGAATCACAGAGCAGTTAGTGTTGGAAGACCACCCGGTATCCCCCCTTGCCATGGGAAGGGACACCTTCCACTAGACTGGGTTGCTTCAAGTCCATCCAAGCTAGCCTTGGACATTTCCAGGGATAGGGCAATTTCAGGTTCTCTGGGCAACCTGTGATAGGGCCTTACTACTCTCACTTGGCCAGTTTTCCCAAGGGCTGGCTGACACTACAGCCCATCTCAGGGTAGGAGCTGTGTCACCAGTCTGCAGAAAAGCAGGACAGAACTCATGATTCGTCCAGATCCTACAAGGAGATCCATTGGTGTAATTTCAGTATGCTTCCCCCATTTCTGCTGTGCTGGTTCCTAATGCCCACTCAATCCAGCCACCCAGGGAAATGGGGTGCTGGCCCCAGTGTTTCAAAGCTGCAGCTCTGCTCCCCTACGCACTGTGCTGGCATGGTCACTTACAATCCCAGAGGAACGCGAGGTAGTTCGGAGTCTGCGCTGGCGGGGAGAGTAAATCCAGTACCTCCCATCTGTGAACTGGGTGGCCCCAGGGCAAGTGAGGTCAGAAAGGAAACAGAGGAAAAAAGGGTGATGTGAAAGAGAGGATGAAAGAGAAAGCAAAAAACAAGGGGTTGGGCAACTCCAGGCCTGAACATGTGAGCAGTGGGAAAGCCGTGCAGGGGAGAGCAGCACCCATGCCCTGCCACACTCTGCACGTTTATTCCCTGGGGATGAACAGGAGAATGAAGTGCTCTCCAGGAGCAGACTTCCAGTGATCAGATCACAGTCCCCAGGGATTTGCCAAATCCTCCTCTGCACACACCATCCCTTCACCCACCATTGTCCCTGAGCACTCCTGTAGGAGCAGCTGTGGTGCTACCTGAGCACAGAGGTGCAGCTTCACCTGAACTCCACCTCAAGTGGTTTTCCAAGGAGAGCGCCCATGGGAACCCAAATCAGCTTTTCCCTTCATCCCAGCAGTGACAAACACTCCACAGCACACGACACACATTTAATGCAAAAGATGAAGTATGAAGTGCTGATGAGCAGTCAGTCATGCTCTCCATGAGCACACTCTGCAGAGTTTTCTCTTGGATACAGGTGCCCCTGAAGCTGTGGGGAGTCCATATGCCCAGGGACAGGGAGGAAGAGGAGCTGGCCCTCACTAGAAGACACTTGCCAGGGGAGCAGGCAGGATCTGCCTGCACACAGCTGCCATCCACAGGCAGGGAGGGGGCAGCGGTGTTAGAGGAGCCGTTTGCATTTTTAACAGCATGCATCAAACCCCAAACAAGCTGTAAAACAGGGCTGGTTCCTTCCACAGCTCCCACGAACCTCAGAGTGACTCGGCAATGAGTGAGCAGCTCTGCAGCAGAGTCACAAGAGCCCAGGGAAAGGCCAGTGATGCCATTTTTAGTTTAGCCTGAAGGAGCCCATCACATGAGCTCAGCTCATCTCCAGCACCACAGAACCAACAGCAACAAGCTGGAGCAGGGAGGAGCCGGGCACCTCTTTTAATGAGAGTTCCAGTGCCCAGGCACGAGAGAGAGCTCAGCTCTCACGGGGACAGGCACTCAGCTCTGCTCTGGGAATCCACGGGACAGGTACGTGTTGCTAAAAAACCTCTTCTCTGGTCTGCAGAAGTTGCTCAGCCATTGTGGGAGCTGAGTGAGGACCAGCACCAGGCTCCACGGCACTCTGCTGCCAACCACCAACTTACTCCCTGGCTCAGCACTAGACTCCCACTGCATCACCTAATGCAGCCTGCAGGGAAAGGAAAAGCCGGAGTTCACCAGAGCCCAAGGTCAACCTCTGCAACCACCTCCCCTTGGGTCTAGGCCATGTTTGTGTCAGGAAAGCAGCCAAGATCTCTGGCTGAGGAAGGAAGAACCTCTCTGTTGCACCCACATCACCTTGGCTTGTCCCAAGAGCAAATGTGCTGGCCTAGATAAGCACTTGTGCTTAGAAGTAGAGCAGCACAGCTACAGCTACATCCACAGCAGCAGTGCCACCTGTGTGAGCCCCACTAGATGCTGGTTCTCCAAGGGTTAATCCAGTTCCCTGCATTCAAAAACCCACCCAGCACTAAGGTCTCAAGGTGCTCCACAGCAAGATGGTGCAGGGTAGCCACTGCCCTGCACCTGACTGCCTGGAATGGAGACTGACAGCCTTGTCCAACCCTTCCCATCACACCCCGAGGGTCAGGTGGAGAAGGTCTCTTACAAAGTATATGTCTGTGACTGGCACATCGTCTTCATCTGAGGCCTGGCTGGCTGGTTCCGAGGCCTGGCTGGCTGTCTCCACCTCTGCGGGGGCTGTGGATGTGACAATGGCACAGGCTGAAGAAGCTGCCTCTCTGCAGAGGGAAAAGAAATTAGTCTAGTCACCGCAATCAGGACAGGTGCAAGCAAAACTGATTTATTACAGAGGAGCTGAAGATGCTATGCTGTCACATCCTGAAAGGTCAGGTCAGGGCAGGTCAGGTTAAAATTGTGCTGAGCCACACCAAACACCCATCACTCCAGCAAAGCTGGAGCCTGCCAAAGCCTCCAGCACAAGCAGCCACAGCACAAAACCCACCATGTGGGCTCTGCTCAACACTAAAACACTCACTCTTTGACTTCTTCTTCTTCAGGAGCTACAATTTCAACGTCACACTTGGGCTCCAGCTCGACACTGATCTGCTGAACCTCCTCCTCGACCCGCACCTCCTCATGTGACCTGGAAACCGAAGAGAGACAGGTCCAAAGGCTCAGCTGGGCACAAGTATGCACAGCCCTCTATTTTAGGTCAGCCTGAATCAGTCCTGAGCCAGCCGAGCCTCTTGTGCAGCTCTGCCCCAGCTTAGCTTAGCAGATGCTGCTGCTGCTGCTACTGTGGCACTGGGCTCCCAGCACAGACTCAGTGGTTGATTTTGGCTCAGAGGGAGCACTCAGGTCTCCCAGGACTGAGGGTTTGGATAACCAAAACTCCCAGGAAAAAGAGTCAGTCCTGGAAGATTGCAGCACTCTGGACTAACAAGGTGGGACAAAAAGACAAGAGGGAAGGAGTTAAACAGCCTGTACTGTAGGAAAGATGGGCAGTGTCAGGTGGAGCATGGGAGCAGTGAGAACTGGCCTCCAGGGAAGACTTGCGTCCAGGGTTACACCGGCACATGGCCGGAGCCTCTGACCTCTTCCAAGACTCCCAGCAGAGTAAAGCTGCTCCAGGGTTGACAGATTTATCTGCACAATCTGGAACTGTTTCTAACAGTCTTCACTTTAATACCCTGTGCTTTTAAAGTAATTACTTGTGCCAGCAGGGCTGGCTCCATTGTCTCCATAGGAAGGAAGAGTGGGAGCCTGCTGAGCCAAGGGGAAGGTGTCAGAGAAGGGCTGAGCTCTGGGTTCACTGAGAGCACTGCCCTGCTCCAGCCTGGCTCTGGCCAGAGCTGGAGCCAGCGCGGAGCATTTCTGTTCAGCTCCATGCCAGGAACTCACTCCTCTCCTCCCCATAGGGCTGGACCTCAAGCCTGGAGTGAACACCCCAGCAGACCAGAATAACCAGAGGTGTGACACATTCTTGAGCAAATTGGGTGAGGTTTTTCCACCTCAGGTCAGGAATGTAAATTCTTGCTTTAATAAATTTGTGCCTGCACTGGTTTTCACCAGGGGATCCCAGAGAGCTCTACAAGTACACAGGTCCCTGCTCTCCTAGAAGGGCACACGTAGGCACTGCCACCAGAAAAAGACAAATTAGGCAAAAAACAGCAAAGGTGGCCACACTTGCAGAGGGGTGGGTGTAGGTCTGGCAAATCTGTGACAGAAAGATCTACTCTGACCAAGCCACTGAGCTCCCTGACCGCTCCCAGGTCACTCTGATTCACCTGACCTATTTCTGAATGAGCAGTTGCATACTACAGCAGCGCCCTCCCTCCATGAAGTACCTTGGAGTCTGAACTATTATGGAGGAAGTCTCTGCATTTGCCACATGGGCCCCACCACTGGGGCCTGGGTTTAAGTCTCCAATATTCAGCAATTTGTTACACTGGATTCTGCAGGATATGAGGTGCTTCACAGGTCCCTGACAATTCCCACAGCAAGCAGGTCCCTGCCCTCCAGGGACAGGAATTTACCAGGATTCAGCAATATGCAGCAACCAGAGATATTTTCATTAGGAAATACTACAGAAAGTGATTTTTTCACAGTGCATGTCAACTGAACTCGGCAAAGCACTCAAAGCTTGGAACAAGGGCAGATGCCTGTAATGTGGGGCAAACCCTCATCTTCTGAAGTCCTTTCCTTCCAAGCACCAAACTGCAGGGAGAGAGGACATCAGCCTGTCAGGCTCCTCTGGCTATAGCACATCCCAGGACTGAGTCTCTGATGTAATTTCAAAGCCTACTACACCTACACAATGTCCTGGAAGGCGAGGGCAGAGCCAGCAGCACCCACTGGCTCCTCATGCAGATGCTGCTGCCACGGGCAATGGGGTAATTTTTACTGGTGCAAAAGAATTCCACAATAATGCACAATAATTCCATAATATGAGCCTCTAATCACACACCCCTATGCAGCACAGCATTTCTGTCCTACTTTGCCCTTGGCTCTGAGACACCAGAGGAGGGAAAAAGGCTCACAGATTTCTGAAAACACAGGAAGCTACTTCTGTGGGCACTGAGGGTGCTCAGGGCCTTACAAAGTCAAATCCCTTTCCCAAATTCCCACCCACCTTGCCCAGATCACAGGCAGAGGCTCAGAGGAGGAATGCTCCTGCTGTCAGGGCTCACTTACTCACAGGGGACTTAAATGACCTCCCTGACTCTGGTGCTGGGTGGGTGGGTGAGTAAATTTGGACAACACTGTTGTCCCCTTTCCCATCAAATAATGGTGGTATTTTCAAAGCACTACGAGATCTGCTTGTAAGGAAAATTCTGTGTAAGAAATGGGGATCATCTGATTGCAGAAGCAGCTCAGCATCCTGCAGAGGACCATGCCAAAATCCTGGAGCTGCTGAAATTCCCACTCAGCTGTCTAAGAGACCTTTGCACAGGGATAAAAATGAGGTCTCTGTGCAGCAGAGAGAAGATGAGGCAAGAAGATAAGAGACCCATTTCTCACCTGCCATCCTGCCCTGAGGACTGTGTACGCCTCCTGCAGAAAGAAAACAGAAGAGTTTGGAGGAGCAATTTAAGCCAGAAATCCTGCACTGTCCCCAAATCTACCTCCACACCCCATGAGGGAGATGTTCTACTTAACAGCTGACACTCCTTCCAGCAATAATTAATCCCATCAAAGCTGTGTCTGCTTTCTCCCAGGAGAGATTTAATTAAAATCGGTCATTAGCATTCCAGAATGCAGGGCAACCTGCTGGGATCTGCAGCACAGAGAGGAACAGCAGCCACTCGATGCCAGTGGGAGCAGGGGGAAGTGTCCTCACCTATACCTGGGCTGCTCAGAGGTCTCTGAGGGGGATCGCTCTGGAACGGAGAGGGATGTTGACGATAGTGTCGTGGCTATGGAGGCCGTGGTAGCTTCTTCAAAGGAAGGAGGAGTGCAAGGAAGCAGGTCTGGCCTACCTGCTGGCCCACAGCAGGGGGAGGGGAGAGACAGGAAGAAGAGGTGATTAGGTCAAACACCAATACTTCTCCTACCCCAGCCCTGTGTGAGGCTGTTCCACCATGAACCTGCACACCCACACTGGGACTGGGCACTCAAACCACAGACAGGCAGGAAGTTTAGCTGGGTCTGTGAACATGACAGCCTCTCCCAAGGCATCCCCTGGAAAGAGCCAGTCAACACCACTTCCACCACAACAGTCAGGGAACAGAATGCCAATGAAGACTTCTCACTGGTGACCAAAGCCGGATTAAAGGCTTGGATCACCAGGGATAAATATCCAAGTGAATTAAGAGATGAATTCAGTGCCTAGTGTTTTGCACAGGGAGCAATCCAACACTTATGCACTGGAGGAGCCCATCCTCCAGCACTCAGCTGTAAATTGAGCCAGATGGAAGTGAAGGAAAGGCAGCACAGAACCAGCCTGTTTTCCAAGAGCAAGATCCTGCCCGTTTTAACTGCCCTAATGCTGTCATTCGAGTGCTGCAGCTCCCAGTCACCTTCCCCCATATTTTTTTTAAAGGGTAGAAAATGCAACTTTCTGATGGCTTTTGGGCTATGACTGCTGGCACCCCTTGGCAGCAGTTGTCTTGCAGCAGTGATGCAGGTGACCATTTTTACTGCAGAGCCTCACAGTGATGCAAAGAAGGGATTTGGTCTCATTTGATGCAGAGGTGCTGCATCAAGTACCTGCTGGTGCTGTGACAAAACAATGTACTCTTACCTTCTTCCCTGTCCTGGTTAGGTTTAGCACCTGCAAAGCACAGCAAGACATGCAATGAAGAGCTATCCATGAGGAAAGATCTGCAGTCGGTGAATAGTGGGGAACTTGATGAGAACAGGGGAGGATCCTACGAACTGCTAGGAAAGAGAGGGTAACCATAGAGCCAACACCCCGAGTGGGGCTGTCACCTTCATCATCGAGTGTGGGGTAACTCCTGGCTGCCCGCAGGTCGTACTGGGTGTCATCCTTCTCAGAGGGCAGCTGGCTGGCCGAGAACGCTGCGGTGGGACCTGCTGTCTTCACAGCCAGCAAGGCACTGCGCCCTTTCTTTGAGGGGGACGACTTCAGAGCTGGGGGAGGGAGGGAGGAAGAGAGACAAGGGAAGGAAGGTCAAATTACCGACACCAGCTACTGCCACACCAAAGGCACCTTTCCCTTCACAAAGAGAGGCTCTGCCCTCACACTAACACTTCCTGGGCTGAACCCAGGTCAGGTGCAAAGACTGGGTGGGAGATTGAGCAGAGCAAGGCAAGCTGTGACAATCTGAGGGCTCTGCAGTTCCCAGTTTTGCTCTGTATCACAGAATCATGGAATGCTGTGGGTTTGAAGAGACTTTAAAACCCATCTCATTCCACCTCTTCTATGGGCAGGGACATGGGCACTATCCCAGGTTTTTCCAAGCCCTGTCCAACCCGGCCGTGGACACTTCCAGGGATGGGGCAGCCAGAGCTGTTCTGGGCAACCTGTGCCAGGGCCTCACCACCCTCTGAGTAAAGAATTTTTTCCTAACTTCTAACCTAACCCTGACAGCTCAAAACCACTGCCCCTTGCCGGTCACTGTCTGCCTGTATAAAAAGTCCTTCTCTCTCCTTTTTCTAAGCCCCCTTTAGGCACTGGAAGGGACTCTAAGGTTTCCCCAGAACCTTCTCTTCTCCAGGCTGACCACCCCCAGCTCTCCCAGCTGTACCACAGTAGAAAACCCTACTCAGACTCCAGCCCAGACTCCCTGTGAGGGCTGCAGCAGCAATAGCTGCTGCAGTAGCAAGTTCAGCCCCTGAACTTGCTACTTACAGGAATTCTTTCGAAACACCGTGTTGGTCATGAATTTGAAGAATCTCTCTGCATAAAAGCTGGGTCTGTGTACCGACACTGTGTCCTACAATGGCAAGAAGCAATTGTTTAATTTTAAAATGATCCCTCAAGGCAGAATTTCTGTAACAACCAATACAGTCTTTTTCATTCCAACAATTAGGACTTAGATAGAGCTTTAAAATGGAAAGGCTTAACTGAAACCCTCTGATTAATGCTATAAATAACCCTGAAGCATTGCCTCTGATTGCATTTGATTATATTCTTGCTGTAACTTTACAATGGATTTTGGTGATTTTATTCCTTTGTAGACTTCCTAGACATTTTTTAAACATTGGCCTGATTGCATGCATGAAATTTCTTCTGGCTTTGCTGGCTGCCATTCCAAGCAGACCTGGATACCTGTGTGACACAGACACCCATCTTTAGCCAAGGGTCTCTACACATTTCCAATGTTTTTGTTTAAAATAGTTAAACTGAAGCTCTTTCTGCTTCTGATGTTTAACTGTGCTCCCATGACTTGGCATCTCCACATTTCCTTTGCCACATTTAGGGAAGCCAGGAGATGCAATGCTAAAAAACAGTTTCCACATCCAATGTTGTTCTTTCACAAACACACACCTGGCTGCTGCAGGAATGAAGCCAGCAGGGAAACATGGAAAGGGATTTGCTGGCAGAGAGCTTGCTGAAGTGAAAACAGCCAGTCACCAAAAGAGAACAGGTCAGGTCTCCTGATAGCCCAGGAACACACACCTAAGTGTGTGCTCCTGGTGTCATCGGAGGAAGGAGAGGGATAGCTGGGAGCATGACAGCTCAACATGTGAGGAGCTGGAGTGAGCAAGAAACGTGGCTGGGAATAAGTGGCACCACCCTGCTGTGCAGGAATGAGAGGCAAGAACTGCTCCTTTCATCAGCTGCAGCTGTGCCAGGTCAGGCTCTATAAATAGCCAGGTAATCCACACCAGCTAATCCTGCAAAGCTTGGAGAACCCCTACCTCTGCACAGGCACTCACCCCATCATGGACAAGGGCCTTCCAGGTGTGTTCTAACTTCTTGATGAACCTAATCCCAATGAGAAGTGGAGAGAAAAACAAAGATACAAATTCAGGCATGCACTCTGTACTAAGCTCCCTTTCATACCCTATGGGGGAGATCCCTGAGCTGCCAATGTCACAAGGACTGAGCTTTCTTCAGCATCCCCCCAGTCAGGTCAGGATTGCCTAGGAACACCAAAGGGAAGGAAGAGGTGCACCTTCCACTCCTGGACATATGCTTCCCACACTAAGATGGAAACTACTTCTTTATGAGCAGTTCATCATCCTGGACAAAGGGCTGTGTGTCCTCAGCTGTTCTAAGGACACGATGGAAGCCCATGGCCAGCTTGGGGCAGCCATATCTACTCATCCTCACAGCCTTCAGGCAATGACACCTCCCGGCTTTCATCTGGTATTAAAAGACATGTTAAGACATCTTTTTCTCCAGAAAAGACACACTGACAAGTTACCTACCTGTATGACTGCAGGATATCTATGATTCCTACGTGCAGCAGGAGACGCTCGCCTTTGCCATTCACTGCTGGTATCCCTCCCATCCTGCAGGTAAAGCAGAACCTCAGCAGGTGCAGCCTCAACCAGAGCACCTATAACACCCAAGCTCTGAGGAAGGGCAACAGCAGCCCTGCTACGGGGCTCTGGAGTGGTGTCAGATACATCCTAAAACCTGCATGGTCATTTTATACACAATCCTGGGAGTCATTTGACTACTGTTGTCCCAGGGTCACAGCCTGCATGGCCAAAACACTACTATCGTGACAGGACCTGTGTCATGTGGCACAGCTCTGCCTGGGCCAGAAAGCATCATGTAGTTTTTTCCTGTCTACTCTGTTCTGGGGATCAGGTTATTTATCAGGTCACCGAGAGCTGTCTGCCATTAGGGCAGTAAACCCTTAGGGATGAGGGTATTCCCAATCCCATCCACACTAATGCCATCCTGCCAAAGGTGCAGCAACCATCAGCACCAGCACACAACCAAAGCACAGGGCCACTGCAATTATTGATGCTGCTTGAAGGACTGGAAACACTACAGTATTATCTCAGCTCTCAGGACTGACCCTCCATCTAACCCACAGCAGCTGGTTTCAGACAGCAGCAAGCAGCAAACTCCACCATTCCTTGTCCCACAGAGCCAGGGAGCCAGGCAGAATCCCAGATCAGGCACAAAACAGGCTTGGGGCAACACCCAGCCTCCAGCTGTGACGCCAGCACTTGGCTACACTGCTGTCTGCTAACCCCACTGGGATGGCCTCAGGGAACTGCCAGGGATTCCAAAGGTGGGAGTGATGCAAAACTCTAAGCTACTAGGGATAGGCTGATCCCTACTTCTGCTCCAGTATTTGGGTGCTGAGCTAGAACTGATCTAAGAGCCTCTTCCCCAGGGCATGGGTAGATGTTTGGAGGTTGTTACACAAGCTGACAACCTACAGTCTGGCCTAAGTAGAGAGACTGCTGTGAGGCCAGAGCCTTACAGAACTATTTCCCAACCTGGCTTCCCCCTTTCCCACCACAATGGCAGCACTACCAAAACTCCAGGAGAGCTGCTCCCTTGAACTGTTCCTGTGGACCTCATTAGGGATTTCCCACTCCAGCCACCACCTCTGCCCCTCGCAGCAGCACAAGCAAGCCCAGGTTTCACCTACGTGTCGTCCGTGTCTATGGACTCCCCCGGGCAGCCCCTCCCTGGATGGACTCCATGGCTGTGGAGTACAGGGCCTTCTGCCCCACAGGACGTTTCTCATCCGACGTGCTGTGGGCTCCCTCTGACAGCTGCTCCCGCTCGTGCTGGTCTATATTATGAACCCCAAGCAGGAGGCTGTAGTCCATGATTTTAAAACTTTCCAATACCTACACATTAGTATTGAGTTCAAGAACAAAGACAAAATATCAAGTCAGCAGCAGAAATACAGATCCCAAAGCATGAAATCAAAGCAATCAAGGCAAAGCATCCTGTCCACATCCCCCCTAACAACTTCTTTGCCAGTGCCTGAAAGTTTCTGAACCAACAGTCACCTCTGGGCTTGACTGCACAGTTTGGCCATCCTGCAATCACACCGAAGGCCTGAAGGCTTGCAAACAACACTGTTGTATCTGCTGCACAGTGATTGTGAAAATGCTCCAGCAGAGCAGCTACAAGTGGAGCAGGCTGCCAATGTGTGATGCACCAGGCAAAGGAACACAGCCTCAGTCCTCAGAGGCTGCCATGAGATCCAACTCTACCTGCTTGGCTTTCAGGGAAAAGGGCAGGAGAAAGATCCTGCTCTGGGGTCAGCCGATTAGCAAGGTTCTCAATTACTGCTCTTCCTCATGCTCCAGAGCCACAGAGGCTCCTTACCCTGTCCCCAGGCTGCCCCCTCCTTACCAGGCAGTCTCGCTGCAATGTCTTCACCAAAGCACTGAAGGTGTCTGCATCCAACATCAGGCCCTCGGGCATGTCTTGGATGAAGTCCAGATCCTTGTATGTAGGGCTGGACTTTTCTTTTTCCTTCTTGGATGCCCGGCGCTTGTAGGTTGAGCCTTTGAGGTCAAATTTCAGGTGCATTTTCACCACTCGAGGCAGGATGTTGTTCATCACAACCACGCGAATGTTTTTGCCCCCAGATTGCACACAGTACAGTCCATAAAACTTGGGCAGCAGTGTCCGGGGGTTCTGGTTCAGATTCTGCAGCAAGGGTGGAAAAAGGCACGGAGAAAGGTCATTTGAGCAGAAAATTCCTGCTGTGTTCACCACAAAGCACATCAACAGCTCTTGGAAAAGCTGGACTAGAGATTCTTCGCCTAGCAATTTTCTGAACTTTACAGGAGCTCAGCGTACACATTTGACAAAGTCCTGCATTTCAGTGGCTTTAGGACCTGAAAATACAGGGACTCAGATGTTCAGTGCTCTCTGGGCAAATAACCAAGTCCGGAAATCCCCTGCCTTTCCCAAGTACAGCAGCTAAAAAAGGGAAACCAAACTGGGAGAGAAATAAACACAATAAGTGGGAACTTCGAACTTAAAAATAACAGCTCTCTTTATCTCTTCACAAGTGTCAGAATCAAGAGCCATTCTCCAGCCCAGAATAAACCAGGGATAGGGTTATTTTTTATACAAAACAACATAAATGTTCTCCTCCTGTTGCAGAGTTGCTTTATAAAGCAATCAGCCAGAGAGCACGGATATCCTGTTCTGCTGTCATCTCCTTTTTTTAGGCAGCGGAATGATTAGGAATGACATGACAAGCAGGATTTGCTTGTTCAGCTTTGGGCACATTTGGGAAGGAAACAGAACTTCTCTGCACACTATGGCAGGAAGGACAGACCTGACAGGTTCTGACAGACAGCAGAAACGTGACTATGTTAAAATTTCATTCCCCTCAGCTCACCCACCTGGGCACAGCAGTGAGCCCTCTTGGAGAGTGCCAAAAGTAATAGAGGCAGGTAAATGGAAACAGCTTTAAAGCAACTCAGGATGAAACTACCCTGCTTCCTTTCCCTGACTCCTTTGACATGGGTGGCTTCCCAGGAGCAGAAGAGAGATCAGGAGTAGCACCACAGAACCCACAGACACTGGAAGCTACAACAGGTCACTCAGAACTCTGCATCAGACATGTAAGGTCAGTTTTATTCACTGACTGCTTGTCAGGATGACAGCAGGATTAACAGCACAACCCCAGTCTCACTCAAAACCTCACACCTGATTCACTACACACATTAGGCAACAGGCAACGCTTTCCAACAAAGCTCATCCTGTCCAGGAATGTGACCGTCACCTGCAAAAGCAAGTGATTCACAGAATCTCAGGATGGTTTGGATTGGAAGGGACTGTAAAGACCATTTGGTTCCACCCCCACCATGGGCAGGGACACCTTCCATTAGCCCAGGTTTCTTAAAGCCCCATCCAACCTGGCCTGGAACACTCCCAGGGATGGGGCAGCCACAGCTGCTCTCAGCAACCTGTACCAAGGCTTCACTACCCTCACAGAGAAGAATTTCTTCCTGGCCTGGCTGTCACTAACACACAGACATCCCATAACCTGCTTTCCTTGGAGAAATTTTCCCCAGTAAATATTGAGCAAGGAAAGGATTTTCACAGAATCAGTAGGATCACATAAACCCACTGCACCAGGCACACAGATGGGGCAGCAGCATCACTTCTCATCATCTTCTCCTTGGCATCTCCACAACAAACAAATCGCTGGTGGTTCTAACTGAATGTCAGAGTCCACATCCATAAAGCTGGAACCTACAGCACAGTTGTGCAGGGAGACAGCTCCTGGTTGTTACACCAAAACAGCAGGTTTGGGTCCGATTTACTTCACCCAGTGCAAGTCTCTGGGTCTCAATAATCCTGTCAAAGCTGGCTGGTACCACGGGGGCCTTCAGCTTGAAACTGTAGCCAGTGGGGGCCAGGACAACCTTCAGAGTAACTGTCAAACATCAGGATGGGAGAGATTCAGGGACAGCAGTGCTTTCCCCACAAAACCAGGGTGGTCATGTTATTGCCTGGAGAAAAGGAGGCTCAGGGGGGGCCTTCTGGCTCTCTACAACTCCCTGACAGGAGGGGGCAGCCAGGCGGGGGTCAGGCTCTGCTCCCAGGAAACAAAGGACAGGATGAGAGCAAATAGCCTCAAGTTGTGCCAAGGGAGGTTTAGATTGGATATTAGGGGAAATTTCTTCATGGAAAGGATTGTAAAGGATTAGAACAGGCTGTCCAGGGCAGTGGTGGAGTCACCATCCCTGGAACCATTCAAACAATGTGTGGCTGTGGCACTTGAGGACAAGGCTTAGTGGTGACCATGGCGGTGCTGAGCTGAAGGTTGGACTTGATGATCTTGGTGGTCTTTTCTAACTGTACCAGTTTTACAATTCTATTATTGCAATCAGCAGCCATCCCCAAATCCAGGCTGGGGCAGTGCATGGCACCAAGTGAAGAGGCATGAACTAGTTCTGGGAAAAAGACACTCAGAAACACGTATCTGGAAAGCCATTCTGAGGCCAGAACATGCCTCCAAACTATGGTACAATTATCTGCCTCATGTTTACCCCCAGAGTTTGCATATAACCAGTAGGATTTGTGCTTCTGGGACTGGCTTTGTGACATGCTGTTAATACTGTCCCTGGTACAGGGACAGGCCATGAGACACCCAGGTGGAGGACATGCCCTGTGAAGATGCTCTGGACAGAAAAGCTGCCATGACAAACCCAAGTTAGGTCCAAGGTGCTGGATGATACACACCATGTAGTATCCAGGAAGGAGCTTCTGTAGGAATTCAGCTTCCTTGTGCATCACAGTTTTTATGATGAATTCATCGTCGCTGGTGACATAGAAGAGGGAGCCGCTGGCCCCAGGGTTGGACAGCTCGATCAGAGGCTCATTACATAATGAATACTGTCAAGAAAAAGAAAAAAAGGTGATGTTTTATCCCCCATTTATTGCAGACTGACTTCTACGCCCTCAAGGGCCTTCCCCTGCATGTCATCTCCCTGGGAGATTAAGGGGTAGCAAAGCTCAAGTGAGAACTATTTTCATTATTGGTTAGGTCTGAGCAGCCAAACTGATGAATAATTTACAATCAGAGACTAAGACTACGGTTCAGAACATCCCAACTTCTCAGTATCCAACTAATTATCTGCTTTCAGATAATTTATCCAGCCTTCATAATGACATCTTATCTATTCCCATTGTGCCTGCACGCACGTATCACATTCAGGCTCTTTGACACGCTGACGGACACAGAGGATTTCAGAAGACATCACAATCTGCTGAGGGAACCACGTATCACTGTGCTGGAGGAAACACAACCTGCTGGCTGTTCTCAGCACACTTCCCTGGTCTTGTGCTCCCCTGTTCCCTGCAAAAGCAAGTGCCTGATTCACAGAATCCCAGAATGGTTTGGACTGGAAAGGATCTTAAAGCCAATCTCATTCCCCCCACGGCCAGGGACACCTTCCACTAGAGTAGGTTGCTCCAAGCTCCATCGAACGTGGCTGTATTTTTACAGCCACACCTCACTCCATCAATTCTGCTGAAAACACATGACAAGTCATAGCCCAAGTGTGCAATCAAGAGGGACGAGCCCTGCTCAAGCACAGCAAATCGTTCTGCACTGGGACCTGAGCTGGGAGAGCATTTCTAGCCATCAGGATACAAACATCAGGTCCTCAAATAAGGACCTGCCCAGCAGCAGAGGACAAAAAAAAAGGGAGAAAGCACAAGCAAACAGATGCACTTTTTAGCTCGATGCCCACACAGGTACTGATGGGGTCAGGTGGGTTCAGGGCAGGATTACAGAGCTGCCCAGTGAGAGGTGAGATGAGGAGAGGGAGGTGGGGCATGGAAGGGAGGTGATCAGAGCAATAAATTAAATGCTCATCATTATGTACTGAAAACAGCTTTCAGTTCTGCACAGATTAAGAATCCCAGACTTGATCAAGTTAATCATCTCATGCATAATTAAAAGCATTTGCTGCTGTGGCAGGCAAGAGACAATCAGGAGAAACAGAAAAAACAAATCAGAGCCATGACCTTTGCAACTGAGGCAAACTCCATGCCTGTCCTCAGTTCTGAACACTCATCCATCAGTCAGCACTGCCTTGGCTGGCACAAGAGGAGATCACTGTTACCCTCCCATCAGGCACTGGCACAGGTTTGTTTCACTGGCAGGTGTTCAGCTACTATCATCCCCATCTACAGGTGAAGTCACACAAAAAGGGCTGTTCTAAAATGGGAGGGTGTGCAGTCATGGATGTGTTTCCTTCCCCAGTTCACATAGAGCATGATGTCACATAAAGGCAAGGGCCCAAATTCAACCCCAGTGCACTCCAAGCCCCAACAGGCTTGTACTCCAAGGTATTTGAAAACCAGCCTTTCTATCTCTGAGGAGCTTTTGGAGCACAAGAACAAGCTGTGGTTTATTCTGTCTTTGTAAGATGATTAAAATAACTACACTCACATAGCTCTCCAGTGAGTACACAAGAAAAAATTTCCATCTTTGTCCTTAGAGCTGCAGGGGACATTACAGGGTCGCACTCAGCAGAACACAACTCCTTTGGCTTGTAAACACAGTAAGTTACTGTTACCACAAGGACCAGAGAGGGAAGCCCATTGCAGGGCTTACACAGCTCACACTGTGTGCAGGTCATGGCCTCCCTCCAGTACAGGCCGGCAGCTGCTGCTCAGCAAACCCAGACTTGGAATCATGGAATGTTTTGGGTTGGAAGGGATCTTAAAGCCCATCTCATTCCACCCTCTGCCATGGGCAGGGACACCATCCACTAGTCCAGGTTGTTCCAAGCCCTGTCCAACCTGTCCTGGAAAACTCCCAGGGATGGGGCAGCCACAACTTCTCTGGCAACCTGTGCCAGGGCCTCACCACCCTTGTGGTAAAGGTAAATAAAGGAAGGAAAGACAGAGAAATCTAAAAATATATCCATACCAAATAATCATCTGGACGAATCCCAAAGAGCTCTCGGAAATACCGGAAAGCCACTGGGGCGTAGGTCTTGAACCTGAAGTCGGCGTAGTGGTGAGCTGGGGTGAGGTTACTGCCTTCGCTGCACAAAACACACATGGACAGTGCCTGTTACCATTCACCAGACATGGACAGTCACACTAAAGCTACTGTATATTTCAGATGCACTGAGCCTTGTAAGAAGACATCTTTGGAACAACAACCACCACTTTTCTTCTGTGCTAGGACAACAGGAAAACAGGTTTCAAACTATCTGCCAGAATCTATTTACAGAGAGAGAAAGAACAACTACTTGCCAAGCAGAATATATTTACACAGAGAACATAGCTTTTATAAGCTTTGTTTATTCACAGTTAGAGAGCTCCCAGAAGGACTTTCTTCCATCTAAAACACGGTATGATTTTGTGGAAGAAGTTCTAGATGGCTAGGTAGAAAGACAAGCACACAGGAAGGGTAACAGACTGGAGCACACAGTACTGCATCTTGCACTGTGCCTCCCTGCAAGCCAGTGCACTGCAGAATCCAACACTTCCCACTGTTCTGTTTGTATGTCATGGTTCAGATTTAAAACAATCAGAGCGTCCAACTCTGATCTAAAAACAGACGGAAGCTCTCTTGAAAAATCAGTGAGAGATAAAGAAATAATTCATGCATTCAATCTTTTCCTCTTCTCCTTTACCTTGGGAAAAAAATGCTCTCCACCACGTAGAAGTCCTGCATCAGGACATCTCTCTCTGGCTTGGAGCTCAGATTGCCCACAGTATATCCAATCCCCAGCTGGATGGCCCCCTTCAGAGTGGATGAGGTGGTCTGGCAGAAGGAAAAGAGCAGCTAGTGAGCATTTCACAGCAGACAATCACAATCACATCCCCTGCATTACAATACAGTTATGTCTGTGACTTCTGCAGGGTCACCTCAGGCACTACACACTGCTAACCAAGTTTACCCAGCTGCTGAAGAGATGAATTAGGGCTCCAGATCTGCTGTTTGCAGGATTGTGCTGTCCAAGGGTGCTGCATAAAAATCTCAACCAGATTAATAACTACTGACCCATAACTTCTCCTCTCAGCCTGTCACCCACACTTGGCTGCCACCCCCCCTCCCCAAACCCAAACCTTTTTGTAGGTGGTTTCTCCAGAAGCATCCACACTTCGATGGCCGATCCTCTTTCCTTGGCCCGGCTGTCCTGGCAGTGATGGGCCCTGAAAGAAGAGCAGAGGGACGGTCAGGGCACAGGCTGAGCTGCCACCAAGCATACACAGAGCAGCACAGCCACACTCCCAAAGCTGTACCGCACACAGGGATCACGGTGCTGCTGGAGAAAACCCTGCAGAGATTCTTCAGGTGAAACTGAAGTTCTTTGAGTCATACTTCCACCCCTAAAGATGAGTTAGAATAGCAACACTCCACCTGAAACCCCCACTGTTTGCTGGCAGAGCCCTCAGTGAAGATGCTGAGCTCAGAAAAGATCCAGCTGCCAAGATTCCCCTGGTGCTTGACTGTGGTTTCCCATTGATTTAAAACAGTGATGTATTAAATCAAACAGCCACAGAGATTTATTCTTAAAATTCCATGTCCTCAGGTGTCACACTGACACCTCGGGCTTTGCTGGAGAGATCAGAGTCAGCCCAGCCCCACTCACACTGAGATAATCTATTTAAGCAAGATCTCATCTGTTTACAATTCCAAGGCTGAGCCCACACAGGGCAAGCCACAGGAATGTCTCTTCCAGAAGTTTTGCAGAGTTTACAGAAATGCCACAGACTGCCAGCACTTCAGGGTGACAACAAACTTGCTCCTGTCCCCTTCTCCTCTCCTACCTCTGAGTCTGCCTGGGCCTTTTTTGCCAACCTAGGAGGGAACAGGTTGTGGCTGCACCTTAGCCCAGAGTAACCAGGAGTTGGGAAGTTCCCTGTAGCGCCTTCTGCAGCCCTAGGGACTCTCTACTCCACCACCAGGCAACATTGCACCCACACCTAAGTTCTCTGCCAGCTGATCCCAGTGGATCCTGGAGCCCAGCAGACAGCTAGAAATGCTGGTGAGACACCAGCACCATTTCAGGGTTTGCTACATTGCAGAACAGCTTTGGATGTTCCTTTGAGCAGCACACAGAGAGTTCCAAGGTCACTTCCCAAGTGACACTGTTCTATCGTTGTCCCTCTTGAGTGCTGCACAGACCCAGCTCTGAACTGCTGGCTCCAGCACACAATGGATAATTTTTCTCAAACTAAGAAATTCTTTATACTTTAGCTTTTAATCAAGAGCTTGCAGCTATTTCTGGTCAATCTGCTCACACTTCTCGTACTAAGGGGCAGTCTGAGTTCTCCTTCAAAAATCCCATTTCATATCCTATTTTTTTAGCTAAGCTAGCCTTGCTCCTGAGCACTCCTCCTCCAGCAGCTGTGAGCAGCAGCACAGCTCAGCCTCTCCTTCTAACAACCCGCTGGATCCTACTCCATGCAAGTCCAAGCTGTACAGTTCTGCCTTGCTAATGGCTCAACATCATCCTCCCAAAGAGATGAGCAGACACAGGCAGAGAGAAGGGACTGCCATCCTAGGAACTGCAGTGACAAAAGCCTCTTCCAGTCTCTTGCTCTGCCTATGGCTGTTTCCAGGGCAGAAAAAGTGGTCCTATTTGTGCATTGAATGATGCAATCAACTTCCACAGAAGTTGAGCTTCCCACTATGCATATTCCTGTGCAGGTACAAAAGAATCAAGTGTTGTATTCCAGGCAATTTTTTGGGATGATTTTGCTGTTCGTGTACACAAATGCTCATCATCCCAGGTGGGGAAGGGGAAGGGAGATGTAAAAAAATTTCATAAAAAAATAAAATAATTTGAACATGATGCCCTAAACCCTGAGTGTGGGTTTCAGGGAACAGCTTTCAGTCACAGAGCCTCCTACTAGATTCCCTGTTGCCAACTGTGAAGAGTTTTGCTCCAGAAGGTAACGGTGACTCAGAACCCACGACCTGGAATATCTACGAGAGAAGATGAGTCCCTGGAGATGCTCCCCTGTTTTAGGGCTTCACAAATCACAGCCTCCCTGACTTACTCCCACCAGTGGGTAAGACCCAACACAGAGCCCTGGAGATGCCAAATACCTCCAGGTGCTGGTGTGGAAGAGGTGCCCTCAGTCACTGATGAAGACGCATCATGGCTCACACAGCTAAATCTGCCCACGTGATGGGCACAATCCCTCGACATCCCTGCTGTGGCTGCAGTGATGCCAATGAAGGGACCCCAGAGACCTGCCACTAATTTTATCACAAGTATCAATTTTTTAGTAATCTCATATGTATTTTGAAATCCAATTTTGCTCAAAAAGGGCAGACAGAAGAGCTTCCTATAGCTCTGTGTTCTCATTTCTCAACACAAGATTGTCAAGCCCAGCTTTACACATCTCACCTCGGTGATGGCTGTCTTCTTTGGGCCCAGACCTACAGAGAAAAGAGAAGAGCATCAGGAAAAGTAAGGACATCAAATAAACCCCCCCCAATCCAACCACCAAACCCCTGAGAAAACAGCTCAATGCTTTGTCTTTTCAAGTACGGCAGCCAGACTTTAGAGCAGCTGGTTTTGCTCCGTTTTCAGCTTCACTAGTGCAGGAATCTGATGGTACACGCGTCGCCTGAACAATTTCATATTTGAAGCACAAAAATGCACATTTTTTCCTAGCAATAGTATTTTGTAGAGGCTTCAGCAGAGAGTTCTTTCAAATCTCTGCTGCCCCATTAAGCAATAGGTCTACACTATGCTGAAGAGTCAGCTCCACACAGAAGCCCACAGAGTCACTCCTGAAGCTGCTTTCCAGCCACTCAGAAGGCACTTGACAAACTATATTGATAATTGAATCTATTTACAGAATCCAATGTCCAAATATATCACACAAATGAATGCATCATTTATCTTTACCGCTGCCTTGGGAGAAGCCACTGCTGCTCCATTACAGCCAACGGCAAAATCAGGGGCTTGCCTCAAGCTTTTAGATATATAATCAGGGCTCTTTTAGATATATAATCAGAGCTGGAAACACAGGCCTCTGACTTAAGGCCATCTCCCACTTCCTAGTCTGAGTTTGTTTTTCGAGCCCAAGTTTGCAAGAATCTCTTTTAATTTCAGACAGCAGTGAGCACAGGCTCCTGTGTGGAGCTTGAGACCATGAGCTCCAGACCAGCTGGCTCCCAAGAGACACCATGAAGGATCAAGAACTGCTGAAGAGGAGCTTCCCACACCAGCCCAGCAGTCCCCCAGCACCTCTGCGTGCACAGGCCAGTTCTCAGGGGGGAGTCTTCTGCACAGAACACAAACCCAAGGGATAGGTTTAAGGCACCTGTTTCCAGGTACGAGTCTGCCACTCCCTGCTCCTGTTCTACAGTGTTCCTACAAGCACAGATCCTTATCAACCCATAATCCTTCAGAAAGGGCTTAATTTTGCAACAGACCATTGAGTGGAGCTTTGAGTTCAGCTACACTCAAATTAGCAGGTGGTCTTATCCGGAGGGAGTGAATGTACCCTGTCCCTCCTGGCTGGAGAGCAGGAAAAGCCCTGGAGCACCCAATGCAACTTCTGCTGCTTCAGCATCTCCCCCATTTGGTGAAGGAGGAACTTCAATGGTTTACCTGTGGTACCTGATCAATCCCCTCAAAGAGGAGCAGTGATGCTGCACCAGGGCTTGTTTCAAAAGGAGCCTCAGCAAGACGCTGGGCATAACTTCAGTACCTGAAGGGGCTCCATGAGAGCTGGAGAGGGACTTTGGACAAGGGCCTGGAGGGACTGAAAAAGGGGGAATGGCTTCCCACTGCCAAAGGGCAGAGTTAGATGGGATATTGGGAAGGAATTGTTCCCTGTGAGGGTGGTGAGGCCCTGGCACAGGTTGCCCAGAGCAGCTGTGGCAGCCCCTGGATCCCTGGAAGTGTCCAAGGCCAGGTTGGACAGGGCTTGGAGCAACCTGGTCTAGTGGAAGGTGTCCCTGCCCATGGCAGGGGGTGGAAGAAGATGAGCGATAAGGTCCCTTCCAACCCAAACCATTCTGAGATTCCATGATAATGGAATGACAATAACACCAGGAAAGTGTGTGACTCAGTTACGTTCAGAAAATATTTCAGATTCTGGAGAGCAAATAAACAAGAAACCCAACAAAAACCCCTTGGCGATCACAGGGCGGATGAAACTGATTTGGCTCAGAAGTGCTGCAGGTGTCTCACCATCTTGATCTCCACAAACTGGGCAGGCCCTGGTGCAAAATAGGTCTCATCACGTGGCATTTGGAGCTGTCTGCAGAGCACCCCCGGGCCTACAGCCTGGCCTGTGAGGCAGAGCCAGTGTGGCACGGGAAGAGTCACTTCTTGTTATTCTCTTTCAAACAGTGCCCAACTCCTGCATCAGGAACAGTCACTTAAATGCCACTCCCTGTGTCACACAATGCCATTGGAAACAGGCAGAGGGAAGTGAGCACAGTGAGAATCCAAGGTGTGCAGAGCAGCTCCTCTCTGTCATGCACCCAGGCTGGGTCCCTTCAGCCAAGGGGGTGTCACTGACACGGGTGGGTGACACACACCGAGTGACATGAACCCTGTCACTCCTCCAGTTCTTGGACTGCAGCAGCACATGGCTCAGGACCACTGAGAGCTCAAACCGTGCTGAAAAATTAGTTCTTTGGCCTAAACCAACATGATTTCGTGATTATTGAACAAAACACCCTGCAATGGCCCAGAGAGCAGGAAGTAAGGCTCCAAGTGAGCATTTGGCTAATGAACTTCCAGGGCATGAGCTGAGGCAGCACTTCCAGACCACTGGCAAATCCAAAGGAGCTAATGCTGCTCCAGATTGAGTACTGGAAATCGCTGGGAATGCAGTGCAGCCAAGAGTCCCGGGCCAAGGGAATGTGTTCTCCCTGCACGGCTGCCACCACTCTCCTGCTGCACTAATCTAGTTTCTGCACTTTGTCACAATCCCAGAGCAGGAGATTATCTTTAATTTTGTGATAATTACCACAAGCAGCTTTCATTCCCAGCTTTTAAGTGTCTGCTGCTGTACACGTACCAAATGTGGAATCAACACTGACCATCTGCACACAAGAAAGGTATTGGTGGCAAGGAACCACAGACCTCTGGAAGAAATAATGCTTGAGGTGGACAAGAGTAACCCCTGCAAAACTTCCCTCTGCCCCCACCAGTAATAATAAGCAATCAGCTTTACAAAATCAACTTGTCTAGGCAGAAAATGTGAAAATCTTCCACTGGCTCCTCTGTGCACGGCACATGGCTGTGTTCAGCTCAAACAAGCTGACAGATGGCCTGGCAAAACCTGATTTAACTCCAGCTCCGGGGGTTATAGAACCACGAGGCAGCGCTGGGGTTTGTGGGAGTGGGAGCATTGCTACAGGAAGTTTCAATACTTAACAAGCTAATTGAAATGATTCTTATCCGATTTGGTGTGGCTGACAAGGGTGTGCTCAGAAGTGTGATGAGCAGCTCTGGAGGGGAAACCCTGAGATGAAACCCCAACTTCCTGCCTTGCCTCCAGTCTGTGCCTGGGCTCTTCCAGGCACTTTATGCATGCTTGATCTGCTGCCTTCAGTTCTGTTCTCATCTGTGCATGGCTTTGAGTGAGCTTGAGCTTCTACGGAGCCTCTGAAATAAACACTTCAATTATGGCATTCAGTAATTCCATCTCAGACTTGTGTTTTTTCCATACCCACAGTGACATCAACCATCACCACTAAGCTGACACCCTGCAGGACAGGCAGGAATTTCCTCCTGGAAAGCCTCTGCACAAGAAAGGGCTTGAGTTTCTGCTCTACCAGCCAGAGGAGCAAAACTCTCGCAAGATAAGGGTGGGCAGGCCCTGGCACAGGTTGCCCAGAGAAGCTGTGGCTGCTCCATCCCTGAAAGTGTTCAAGGCCAGGTTGAATGGGTCTTGGAGCAACTTGATATCCCTTCCACTTCCTTCAAAACCAGCTGAGGCAGGTTGACTGGTCAAAACCCTTCATTATCAAAATAGGCATTAGAGGCTTCTGTCCACCAGAAAGGAATTTCTTAAAAAGTGTAAAAAAATCCAGCAGAAGCTTCATTGAAGATCATAGAATCCTGGAAAATCCTGAGTAGGAAGGGACCCACAAGGACTGCCGAGTCCAAGCCCTGTCCCTGCACAGGACACCCTGACAATCCCACCATTGTAGCATTGTCCAAGCACTCCTGGAGCTCTGGCAACCTTGGGACCAGGACCGTTCCCTGAGGAGCCTGTTCAGTACTCATAAGATCTAATAATGACGTTTTCTTTATAAGACAGGTCTATACACACAGATATATATTTATAAATTTTAAGTATTTGATGCTATATGATGCCCTAGAGAAATCAAAACAAATCTGAATAACCAGTGGACTTCTTTCTCTGATCAGAACTGCTGCTGCATCTTTACTAAAAGCTTCACTTTATGAAAGTGTTTATAAGGATATACAATATGACTGGAACTAAAAATATGTGAAAATACAAACGCCACGTAAGCTCCTCGGCTGGAGCCTGCAACAGCACGACTCCCCCAGAAATCCAGCACACCAGAGAACTGCAGTTTGCCATTTGTTCCCGGCGTGGTCTAGTGGAAGGTGTTCCTGCCCACGGCACGGGGATGGAACTGGATGAGCTTTAAGATCCCTTTCAACTCAAACTATCCTGGGATGAAATCCTGACATATTACACACACCCCAGAGGAGACCTGTATCACATTTTCCACTTTCTCTACTGAGAACAAGACAATGACATACCTGAGCAGTTCATTTGGACAATAAGGGGAGGTGGAGACTGTAACCAGGACACTATGATTCCCTGTTCCATCAGAACCCTAAACACAGACTCACTGGTCAATGCCTTACAGGCAAAGGCAGAAACAAGAATGCCAAAACAGGAACTGAGGAAGTCAAAACCTCTACACATGTACTGCAATCAAAATACAGGCAGAAAGGCTGGAAATTAAATGAATCCATCAAAAGAGACAGCTGTTACTGCCTGTAAGGGGCTGCTGGTAAAAACAAATTAAAATTAAGGGGGAATGGGGGAAGGCAATTCAACAAATCAGGAAATAGTTTGGGTTGGAAGGGACCTTATAGCTCATCTTGTTCCATCCCTTGCCATGGGCAGAGACACCTTCCACTAGACCAGGCTGCTCCAAGCCCTGTCCAACCTGGCCTTGGACACTGCCAGGGATCCAGGGGCAGCCACAGCTGCTCTGGGCACCCTGTGCCAGAGCCTCCCCACCCTCACAGGGGAGAATGTTTTTCCAATATCCCATCTAACCCTGTCCTCTGGCAGTGGGAAGCCATTCCCCCTTTTTCAGTCCCTCCAGGCCCTTGTCCAAAGTCCCTCTCCAGCTCTCTTGTAAGCCTGAGCTGGGAAGCAGCCCCTGAGCCAGTGTGGCAGCCAGCCAGGTTTCCCGAGGAGCCAGCATGAGCATCAGGTTGTGTCTCAAGACAAAGGGCCCTGTTTCAAGACAAAAGCAACCCCTGAATTTCTTCTCACACTCCACATGTATGGCTCCAGCTCTCAGCACATGGAGCAGTGCCACAGGGCATTCCTGGGAGGGGAGGGAAGGGGACACCACAGGGAGCAGGAGCCAGACTCTAGCAACACCCCGGAGAAGGCAGTTGAGTACAGGCACCTAGCTCTGATCATTAAACATATTTTCTTCCCATAATTCAATACAAGTTGATTTGGATGAGAAACATCAAGTAAGGCACAATATTAAATAAAAAATTTGGTTTTTTCCCTCTGTAAATATGCCATCTCTTGGCAGAAAGAGCTGTAGCTGTTCGGCACCCGGAGCACGGATAACTGCTTCTGCCACCTGAGAGCTTGGAGAAATAATACAGAAATAAGGCAATCTGCGATAAATTCTGATTGTTATGTAGAATCTACATAAAGCTTTACCACCTAAATGTATCTATTTTTCCCTGGAGTACTGCCTGACTTATGGATTTTTGGGATCATCTACACAAAACTGGTGCTGGTTGAACCCAGCCGACTCTCTCTACTGCCAGGTTCACCCGATCATCAGTGCTTAGGCAAGGCTCCATCCATACAGGTAAGCACATAGTGGCAGGAGAGATCCAGCTGTGATGCACCTGCAGCACAGGTAGCTCAACTTTCCTCAGGATACTTTAGCCAGCATGCAAAGTCCAGCAGCTATTTGCAGACAGAAACGCTGGCAGCACCGGGCAGTATCCAAACTGGGCTACCAGGAGCAGCCAGAGATAAATAATCCCGTTTAATCCCACCTCAGACACCCTGATCTCCTCCCTGTCCCCTGCTCCTGCTCTCCACCCACACTGGCTCCGTGCCTCATCCCAAGCACGCAGGAGCCACCTTCACATAAAATGACATTTGCACACCAGGATCTGCTGCCCCAGCTCCATGTGCTACACTCTTCCCATGGCCTTTGTCTTGTTTATCTGAGCAGAAACACTGGGGGATGGGAACAGCAAGGCTTGTACAAATGAAGAGAAGGAGCTTAATGTACAGGCTGGGCAGGCCGGGCCCTGGGGCACTGCTGTGATACCTGCTGAGAGCAGTGACACGGCTGACCCCTCCTTTCCACCCCGGGCATGGACATGCTCTTCCATTAAGTGGAGACAGACAGGCGCAGGGCGCCCCAGTCCTGTCCCAGCCACTCCCTCAGGTTTCTGATCCCCAAACTCCAGAACCCGCTCCCCTGCCAGCTCCCAGGGATCACCACTGAACCTGTATTTTACAGCCCAGCTTGGCTGATCAAAGCAAACTTCCAGCTTATGGAGCATCAGCACTGCCAGGGACTGCCACAAAGGGATGTTCTGCAGTGAAGGCACCTACCAGCCTGGTTTATTTTTGGGTTTATGCAGAAACTCTTTCTGCCTCAAAAATAAATCTGTTTCTCCCAGCTCAAGAGGTAGGGCAGAAGCTGAAGATGCAAGCCGAGAGTTAACCACGTCCCTTCCTCATCCTCAGCTGCAGGTGCCACCACATCCAGGGTGCAGCATCCCGGGTGCAGCCCTCCTTGGGGAGCTGAGCCACGCTGGAACGTTTCCTTGACAACTCCCCAGAAAAGCACTTACAGCACCAAAGCCCAATTACAGTGAGGAACGAGCAGGACAAGACCAGGGAAATGAAATTCAAAAAGAACTGATTTGTTTTCTTGTTTCGGATCAGCTGCATGTAGAAAAAGGACAATTTTGGAGTGCTGAGCCCAAGTGTGTGACACAGTGACAAAAAGCAAAACAAAAATCTCATCAAGAGCAGCACACAACAGCTGCCACCCAGCAGCGGAATAGGCTGCAGCCTTCTCAGCTTGGTAATTATGCAATCCAGTGGGATGTTCAGGCAAACATCTGCTCCATGGGAAAGGTGCAGCCTTATCTGAACACCGTGTTCCTGCTCCCTTCCATGTGCCGGTCACAGGAGGATTGTGGAGTGGAAGAACACACGCTCCCCAGCACGTCCCTCGTGGGCAGTGGGGACAGGAAGGTGAGAGGCTCCCAAGGTCAGGCACCTAGCAGTAGTGTTAGAAACGCTGGCCTCTTCCCAGCCTCTGGTTTCTCTCTTTATTACAACCTGCAAGTCCAATCTGCCTATCAGCACTCACAACAAAGCTTGATCAGGATTAGAGACAGCAAACATGGAGCAGGAAGCGTCACCTCAGCAGGACAGAGCCAGTTCTGCCCATGTGACGACACCCAGGCACAGAGGTGCCGCACTAAAACCACGACGCCAATTTAGAGCAGGGCCATAAAAGGGTGAAGGACTTTGAAGCCACATTCCTCACAATCATACAGAAGAGCCAGAGCAACATTCAGCTGTCCTTACCTTTGTTCAAGGGTAGGATAAGCTTCAAATTCCCTACGAGCAGGTTCCACCCCACCAACTCCACTTGCTTGACAATCTCCTGCCTGCCCAGAGCCGTGGTTCGACAGCAAGAGGACACAGAACCTCCTGCTGCCTTTCTAGTTGTGTTGCAAAACCACTGAATGTAGCACATGACCCCAGAGAGCCCCTGGGACTCCCTCTGTGTATTCAGACTGAGCTTCCAGCTGCCACAAGGTGCCTGAGAGCTATTTCTCAAACCCCGGTCATAGAAGCACAAGGCAGTGAAGGAATTCACTTCCCTCCTCCATTTGCCATTATCCCTATCTCCCTGCCTGCAGACTCCTGCTGAGAAGCAGGATCCAGGACCTTTAACATGTCCTACCCATGTGCAGAGAAGGAAGCTCTCCTCCATCCTCCAATATGCTGCTTTTCCAGTGCCACTAATAAAGAGGGAAGAAGTTCAACCTGACTAATCTGAGGTTACACCCTGCCTGCCACAGCCAGAACAGTTGTTCTGTCTCACACAGGGTTTGCAGCATGACAAAGCTCAGGGCTTTGGCTGCTTGGGGCTTAGTGTCAGCCCATAGCACCTCCCAGACAGGTAGGGATTAGCGCTGCTGGAGCCTCTTCACCAGCCAAACTCCTTTTGGAACTCGCTGGCTCTGTGAGGATACCTGCAAGGCAGGTGCCAGGCAAAGGACAGGGAACTGCTAGCTGGAAAAAGGATACATTTACTGTGGTCAATCCCAACATTTCTTACGCTGGATATTGTTATTGAGAGGACAAACCCCCTTTATCTAGAGCAGGAGGATGCCTTTGCACATCAGCTTGGCTCCCTTCCCAATATTCCTTCTCTGGGTATCCTGCAAAGGATCTCAGCCTGTCTTGGGGGGAGCACTGGCAAGGCATCATTCCAGCTGCTTGCAGGAGCAGCACAGCAGGTACCAAGAGGGTTGGATTGCAGGCTGCATGAGACAGCGACAAACTATCCCCCCTACTTTATCTCTCAGCCCTGTCTCACAGAAGGTTTTGCACATCCGATCCAAGAGGGATTGGCAAGATTATTCGTGATTTCCACCATTTAAAAATGTTTTCCTATAGGTCCCACCTCAAAGAAGACTCGTCCCCTTGCTCATTCACCAGCAGGAATTATTCTAATCTAGTTTAGTCTGAGAAGAGAAGAATGCAACGGACTAAAGATATCCACCTGCCCACATTTTCCATTTTCAGACATTCTAAAAAATGTGTTGAAGTCCAGTTACTACAGTCACAGAAGGTAAGGAAATCTACTTGAAGTTTCCCAATAAACACCTACCACATCACCAGAACATACATGTCACCACAGTCAGCACACCTTTAAACCCGTGGGATCCCAGCATCCCAACCAACAGCAGTCTCCAAAAGGAAAACAGCTATTCTGTCTGCAGGCCACCCTTCACAAGACATCCCAAAGATGCACCTGGATTTTTAATGACTAGGGTATTTCCTGATTTACCCTGTAGCCAAAGCTGCTCGGCTAAATCCTCTAAGATTTAATTCCACTCTGGCTAATGTCACCTGACAGAGATTTTCTGAGGGTGCTCAAGCACTGGAGACTTGAAAGGGGATTTCAGAGCGAGGTTACGTACAACATGCGTCACTGGAGATAAAGTCCTTGTACCCAGCTTGATGGGAGCAGCCAACAAACTCCTTCACCAAACACTTCCAGGTTGCCACAGGTGCTGCTGACAACACTGCAATGTAAAGCTTTGCATCGCAAGGCTGAGGACAAAGCCTGGGTAGGAAAGGAGGCAGGGACGTCTCTAACTCCTACTGGTTTCAAAACAGACATCCAGGCAAAAGCATCAGGTTGCATTTCCAGACCAGTTTTTAGAGTGTGAGTTTGTGATACAGCCCTCAAAGAACACATCCTCTGCACAACTCAGACTGTGGCTAGCACAGGTCTTTCCCATGAGAATTTTTTTTGTGTTTTATAAACAAAGATAAAGTTTGGATGTTATTAAAAACAGTGTCTCGAGATTTGGACAGTTCAGGCCTGGCCAATCAGGCCTAGGGGGAGGTTTCTGACTGACCAATCTGGGTGACCTTTGAAAAGTCTATATATATGTTGGATTCAAACAATAAAGAGCTTTTTCTATGCCACGCTGAGAATCGGGGCTTTCCTTCTCTGCTAGCGGCTCAACAGCGACATCAGACATGGTTTTCAAGGTGACCAGGTACCATCAAAACATGCTCAGAAAAGCAGAGCAGTGACACATCCTTGTTTGAGAAACCAAAGGTTGGACTTGATGATCTTGGAGGTCTTTTCCAACCTTAGTGGTTCCATGATTCCATGACCTACTTACTTCTAAATAAACCTGAATTTGTGCTGATGTAAAGAGGAGAAAACCAAGCTCTCCAGGCTGCAGATATGGCTCATCTGAGCTGGTTTCTTAGCCTCATTCAAAACTCACTCCTCCAACTCTACTGCTTCCCATCAGTGTGTCCTGTGCCTGCCTGGCAGCACCTCACCATCCTTGCTGCCTGTGCCTCTCCTGCACCACCCATTCACACTCCATAGCACAACAAAGTGAGGGCTGGCCAGCTCTTTAGGAGCAAACTCTGCTTAATCCATCCCAGCCACTGCAAATTCTTTCCTCCAGGTAGATCTAGATGAATCTTGGGCTGCATCATAAAAATTGTGACCAGCAGGTTGAGGAAGGGGATTCTGCCCATCTGCCCCACTCAGACCTGACCTGCAGAACTGCCTTGAGGTCAGGGGTCCAACATAAGAAGGATGTGGAGCTGCAGGAGCAAGTCCAGAGGAGGCCATGGAGGCCCTCTGCTCCAGAGCTAGGCTGGGAGAGCTGAGGATGCTCGCCTGGAGAAGGTTCCAGCGAGACCCTGGAGCTCCTTCCAATGCCTAAAGGGGCTCCAGGAGAGCTGGAGTGGGACTTTGGACAAGGGCTTGGAGAGACAGGAGAAGGGGGAATGGCTTCCCACTGTTCCCACTGCCAGAGGGCAGGGTTAGATGGGATAGTGGGAAGATATTTTTGCTGTGAAGGTGGTGAGGCCTTGGCACAGGTTGTCCACAGCAGCTGTGTCTGACCCATCCCTGAAAGTGTCCGAGGCCAGACTGGATGGGGCACAGAGCAACCTGGTCAAGTGGAAGGTGTCCCTGCCCATGGCAGGGACAAGATGAGTGGAACAAGATAAGTGTTAAAGTCCCTTCCAACCCAAACTATTCTATGATTCCATGATCCCTTCCATCCCTGAACATGCCAACACCTCCTCTCTTCCCCAGACTGAGGGGGCTGCTACCCAGGAGAAGTCTTGAGCCTCCAGTCTTCTCCCCAACTGGGGCTCTGTGAGCAAACATCCCCAGAGCCCCAGCAGCTCTGGACAGACAGGTCCCTGTGCTGTCAGACTCAGGAATGATATTCAGGGCAAAAGCTACTGACACAAGGTGTAGGGAGCTGGGGTTAAGAATAAATTCACATTATTGCTCATTACCATGGTTTTTTTCTCAGCCTTGCTAAGGCCGCTTCTGCTCTCCGTGACTCAAGAGTTTTGGTTGGGTGCACCTGCTCTGCTCTCACAAAGGCACCTGAACAGATGGAACAAAACAAGCCACAGCAGAACAGAACTCAAAAGATGGAGTGTGCTGCCAAAAATCGTAACTCAAAGTTTCAGCAAGAAGTCTCTCCTCTCCCTGGGATCCTGGCTGTAGCATGGCAGCTAGTGACTCAGCAAGCAGCTGAAAATAAGGTACCTAAAAAATAATGACATTTCAAAAAGTACTTCTAAAGCTCTTAGTAGGAAATTCAAACAGGTGAGACACACAAAGAGGGCATGAACAGGTAATCTGGTGCCCATGCTGGGCTACAGGGAGGTCTCAGTTGCATTACACCAGCAATCAGGGACAGCCTTCTCCAGCACAGATACCCACGAGCTGAACAACAGGCTGGTTCTGGCACAAATCTGCAGCTTGCTCAAAGCTGGGGCAGGAAAGAAGCTTCTCCAGCCTGGCCTGGAGGATTTACACTTGGAGGCTGAGCCAGGCATTTATTATTTCTATTTAACCAAGTGCAGCAATGCCCATTTATTTACTCATTTAGGAACCAAATCTCCAGACTCTGCACAAGTACGTGCCCAAAAAAAGATGCAAAAGAAGGAAGAGCAAAATCCAAAAGAGCGCTCAGGCTTCCAAGGTACTGCTCAGGCAGAACTGAGGCTGCTGTTGAGCTGGTTCTCCCAAACTCCTGCAGCCCCCCAGGTGCTAAGGACCCTGTAGATTTCTGACACTGTTTTCTCTGAGGCTGAGCACATGCTTGTACCCAGCACAGCACAAACCCCTCTGGGAGCAACACCAGTTTGGGCTTGGCTTGCACGGGGCATGAGGTGTGCCTCATCCTTGGTATTCCTGCACTTTCACAGGATAGAGGAGTGGTCAAGGTCTCCCTGAAGTGATGTTGTGGTTTCTAGGATGTGTCTGATAGCAGCCTCTTAAAAGGCGAAAGACAAGTTACCTCGGAGCTGAACCCCACCCAGCTGGATCAGCTCTCTTTACAGAACTTCCAGATCTTGGGCTGTGGGTTTCGGAGCAGCCCTTCTCCAGTGAGGGAGTGGAGGAAAGGCATTCCTTAAACACAGAGAACTACAACTAAAGAACACTGGGCTCCAAGCACAAGCGACCACTTCAGAAAGAGCCCAGTCTGGCTGCCCACACAGCTCATGAATGTGTATTGACATGACTATGTAAGTTCCAGATGCAACTGGGAACAACTTCTGGTCTCCCAGGTTCTAAAACAGAGCCCTGAACCATGGATAACTTGCGCCCTTGTCAGGGTTTTACTCAGCATCTGCCCACAAGGAAAATCTTGGAATGCCATATGAACCACAGAGCCATTAAGGTTGGAAAAGACCTCCAAGATCATCAAGCCCAACCTTCTACTGAAGCCCACCATGCCCACTAAACTATATGGCAAACTGCCATTTCTACTTGTTTTTTGAACACTTCCAGGGATGGTGACTCCACCACTGTCCTGGGTAGCCTGTTCCAAGGCCTGACCACTCTTGCAGTGAAGAAATTTTCCCAGTGTCCAACCTGAACCTCCCCTGGGCCACCTTGCAGCCTTTTCCTCTTTCCTGTCCCTTGTTCCTTGGGAGCAGAGCCCAACCCCACCCTGGCTGCACCCTCCTGTCAGGGAGTTGTAGAGATGCAGAAGATGACCCCTGATCCTCCTTTTCTCCAGGCTGAGCCCCTCCAGCTCGCCCAGTTGCTCCTGGTGCTTCAAGCCCCTTCCCCTTCTCTGGACACGCTCCAGTCCCTCAATGTCTTTCTTGTTGTGAAGGGCCCAAAACTGACCCCAGGATTCAAGGTGAGGCCTCAGCAGTGCCCAGCACAGGGGGATGGGCACTGCCCTGGTCCTGCTGGCCACTCAACTCAAGCCAGCAGAATGGAGTGAACTTCAGTTTAGCACTTCTGAGCTACACAGAAGAACCTCATGGGCTCTTTAATCTGTTTGCTAAGGCTTCAGTAAAACAAGAAATGAATTCGTTCCCCTGAACCAGAACACTGTAAGTCTGGATCAGCCAAACACACACTGCCACTGACCTGCGAAGGAGAGAAGGAACAGTGCAATCTGCTCCTGTGTTTTGAAAGAAACAGAAGCCACAGCCAGGCACACTGACATCAAACATTTGCTCAGAAAAGCATCTCCAGGAGCACAATCCAGCCATGTGCTCAGGCTTCTCCTCCCAACCAACAGCTTTCTGGTTTATGGTGGCAGTTGTGGGGAGGGCAGGAAGAGACAGAAGTGTGTGGTGACAGTGGCCAACACTTACACAACAGCTCTCAGTGGGGAATAAAGGACACCCCGGGCTGACATGGGCAGTCTCATGGCTTAAGCTCTACATTTCCTGGCTCCCAATCCAGTAATCTCCTTCCAAACCAGATGGCTTAAGCCCAGAGCTCTGTCCCTACCAAGCAGTGGGGCACCCCAGCCCCAAAGAGGAAAACAGGCAGGTTTGAGCAGAGGAGTTCCTTTCACAAAGCACAGCAGAAGGGCAGTTGGAAGGCTGAGAGCAGCTGGGAGCTGAAGGCTGCCCGTGGGAAGAGAAGAAGGCAGGTGTGATGAAGAAGAACCATCCTGCAGGTACTGTGGCCCTTTTTAAGGATGGGTCTGACCAAGCTCTGCAGTTTTGGATGGGGCTTCTCAACTTCCTCTTCACCAAAATAACAGCATTGGTTTTGCCAGAACTTAAAAGGCGAGTCATAAGGCAAAGGAAGTTTGGAGACTGTTTTCTTGTCAAGTCAAAAACAGGAGCTCTAATAGAACACAAGAAGTACCAGGCAGGCAGCACTTGCTACTTCTGCCTGCAACACACTCCTTTTCCCTTTAGATGAGCAGCTGCCATTCAGACACATCCTTTCCTTGAGGGTCTTGAACTAAGTAATTTTTCACCTCACCTCACCCTTAGAGATTAAGTTGTTTTTTACCCCACGTCATAGCAAAACTTGCATTCAAATTTCATTTCTTCAGCTGTTGTAAAAACCCACCTTGTTTCTCTAGGTTATAGTTTGTTCTTCATGCTGGGCACTTCCAGCCCCCTTGCACTCCCAGTTTTCAGTTTAGATTAAAAATAAATCCAGTCTTTGTGTTTTAAAACCTGGGAGTTTAGGAAGCCACAGTGTCTCTCTGAGATTGTTAAAAACCTTAAACCTCATGCCCTGTGGAAGCTTGTGCATTGCCATCCCATCCATAAAAAAACAGAGCTTGCACATATTAAACCAAATTCCTCCCAAATTGCCACATTTCTCATTTTCTTTAATAAGCATTTTCTGGCATTATCAGTCCAGAAGCCACTTTCTCAAAAGAGTGTCCCAGATAGTTAATCCACCAGTGACTCCTGCCCAATATTGAAATGAAAACAAACATCCAGCCCTCTGAGACTACAGAGATAAAGACTGTGTCAGCATTTCTCTACCATCAAAATTAATTTAAGCTTGAAGAGATGCTGGGCTGAGAAGAACTATCCTGGAATTAAAAAAAATATGCATATCAACCAGAGTGAGGCTGCAGCCTTGCTTTGAATGCTGGAGGTGCTTTGGGCATCACAAGATCAGAAGGATCTAAAGCTGTTGGAGAGTGTCCAAAGGAGGGACACGTTGCTGGGGAGGGGTCTGAGGAGTGGCTGAGGGCACTTGGCCTGTTCAGCCAGAGCAGAGGAGACTGAGGGGAGACTCCTCGGGGGCTGCAGCTCCTCCCGAGGGGAGCCGGAGGGGCAGGGGCTGAGCTCTGCTCTGGGACAGGGACAGGAGCCCAGGGAATGGCTGGAGCTGGGTCAGGCTTGGGATGATCTCAGGGAAAGGTTCTTCCCCCAGAGGCTGCTGGGGCACTGCCCAGGCTCCCCAGGGAATGGTCAGAATTACAGGGGAAAAAACCATTAAATTAAGCAAAAGCAATTGTTAACCTTCCAGATTTCAGCTCTTATCACTGAACAAACAGCCCATACCAACTACAAAAGCCACCCCAAAACATGTGCTATTTAAACCCCCAAATAATCCCCACCTGTTAGGCAAGAATGAAACTCAAGGCCTTATTTCTGAATTCCACCTCAGCAAGTGTCTGTAACTGAGCTTGTCATTAACAGTGACAAGCACAGCTTTGAGACTTCAGCTTCATTTTCTGCTCTCTCTGTTCCAGCTTTGAAGTCAGGGACTATTTTACATCTCTATAGTTTGCATTTCTGCCAGCAAATGCTTTTCGTATTGTACACTGCCCCCGTCAACACACAGCCAGCCAGATGGAAAGAGCAGCACCCAACACGTACAGAGAGGTGGAAAACTGTCAATTTGCAGATGACACCCAGTTAAAAATGACATTTAAAGAGAAGATAAGTGGTTTCAGGTATTACATCTGCCCTCTTGGCTGCACGTGGGACTGAGCACACCACCCCTTCATCCTGGCACAGGGATGCAGAACCAGCCACACTGACAGAAACTGTGGAATCAAGAACGCAGAGAGACAACCAAGTTCCACATCAGCATCCAAGTGGAGTGACTATGACTGCTGAAGTGCCATCAGCACATTCAGGGAAGGAGCACTCAGCCAGAGGAGGATTTTAGCCAGCTGCCTCCCTTTGAAAAATGCAATAATAAACAATTTTATACTGAAAAATCCACAAAATCTGGTCCATCAGATGTGCAGAGAAACTATAGAAAGAAAAACTACTGCAGCATCTTTGTCCTCAGCTGCTGCATCCTGCTCAAAGCAGAAGCTTTGGCAGTATTTCCTTGTGTCTCTGCCCAGGTCACAGAATGCACCAAACACGACATGGCACAGCACAGAGATGGGCAGATTTTCCCTTATTTTTTAGAGCAGTTAAAAAAGTCCGTAACTTTTGTCCGGCAGAGGACTCTTCCCTCTCCACCCATTAACCCATGTGTTAAATACCATCAGTGTCACAAAGCCAGGGTGAGCTCCAATTCCCAACCCTACACTGGGAAGAGAGCTACACATCTTATTGGAAGACCTGACCAGTGGCCATTGCAAGCTCGAGCTCACCACCTTCATTTTACTTTGTACAATGAACACTTGTGTTTCTAGGCCTTATGCCAAGCCTAAAGGCTTTTCTTCAATCCCCCAGTTTTTAAGGACCTCAAGTAAAATAAATGGACCCCAGAGGTGACAACCAACTGAAGATGGGCTGTTTCCTCTGTGGGATCCACTTCGGACAAAGTGGTAACAAAACTGAGTGGGCTCCAAGGGCAGAAACCAGCCACGTCCCATCTGAGCTGTTGTGACTCCCAAGATTTTATCAACTGTGTTGACAAAGCAGGATACATCATTGTTGGTAGCTGAGGTCACCTGAACTCTAGCAGAGATCACAAGTGTTTGGACAATGGTCTCAGGCATTTGGTGGTACTCTTGGGGTTCTCCTGTGCAGGGCCATGAGCTGGACCCAATGATCCTTGTAGCTCCCTTCCAACCCAGGAGATTCTATGAATCTATGGTTTCAGGCACTGCGGTCTACTGGGAGCCTCACAGGACTTTGGATATGAGCCTTGAGCTTTGAAAGGACTTCACGAAACCCCTCAAAACTTGCAAATTACATAAAAATACTCAAAAAGTACTCAGTGCCCTTTGTGAGCTGTATCAACTCACCAACCCAAATTGCTACGACTCAAGTTGCTCAAATTGGTGCCAAGTGGCCTGAATTACCTGAGCACAGACAGCTCAGACAGCCCTGAATGAGATGAAAATCCCTACACAGCCCTTCTGAGCCAACTCCATCACCAAAGGGCTGACAGGACCAGCACTGAACAGTGTCTACAGCAGTGCTGTGACTGTACTGCTGCCCAGCTCCAACTGGGGAGCAAATTCCTAGAGCTTTAGGAGGATGCTGTTAACTTTGCCATTTAAACAGAATCACAGTTCCATCCACAAATCAGGAATTCCACCCTAAAAAATAATAATTAAATTGAATCACCTTGAAAAGTCATTCATCTCATGCACAGAAACAAGTACTGTTTGAGAGACTGCCATACTGTTGGAGAGTTTTGATTGTTTTTTTGGTAGGTAATGAACAGGTAGAGAAGCCTGCCAAGGTCACAGGATACTCGACAGGTTGACAGCAGCAAGATGAAGGTGGACCCCCTCATCATCACCCTGCAGCACATGTGGCTGGGACGCTCTCCCATCCCACAGGAAAGGGAGGAGGAAGAGCAGATTAAGGTGACCTACATTACTCCAGCTTTAAATACACAGGAGAATTGCTTTTATTCTACCTACCTCATTCCTCCCCGCCCTTCCTGTCCCACATAGGGCTGGTGAGCCCCTATGCCCAGGTGAGATGTGCAGGTGGGGTGAACCCAGCCTTAACCAGGGAGGCAGAAAGCAAGTTTGGGCATCAAGCTTGAATTTCCAAAAGACTGACTTTGCAAAAAATGCTCTCTCAACGGAGATTACACATGTTTTTGTGTCAGTCCTCAACTCCATCAGGTTGTGCTTCACCAGTCTCAGTGGTCATCTCAGCCACTGGAAATCTGGACCTTCACTACTTGGGGTGACAGAATATAAAGCAGCAACTGAGAATGGCAAACTCCAAGGGGAAGAAAAGTCTAACTAGCAATTTAAATGACGTTTTGTCAGGCAGCAAATGAGCAAGCAAAACAATCTTGACTAATTCTACTCTTGCAGAAGCACAACATGGTCACCAGCAGAGTCTGACACATCCAAGATACCCATTTTGAGGGGCAGTATCCTGACGTGCCCAGAGTTTGGGTTACACTAAGGACAGGCTTCCAACACCAGCCCTGCTAAATGACTGTGAACTCAAGCTCCCTGGTCCCAAAAGCAGCGGAACTCTTCTATGGAAAAAACATGAAACAGCTGGGGAATTACTCTGATTTACTAAATTCAGTGAAGGAGTAGAGAGCCGACTGGCTCCCAGCCCAGCACTCCCTTCCTCTGGTGAGCTGCATTTCCTCCAGGAGATGGCTGAGGTCAAAGCACTACCAGATCTTCTGGAAAAGAAATTAGGAGGTGTCTGCCGCGGTACAGGAACGCAGACAACTTGAATGTGAAGAGTCAGCAGTTTGACAGAGCTTTGTCCGAAAAAGCATTACTGAGTTTAAATGAAGAGTTAACAGCTGCTGTGCCTAAATGGGCCCTCAGAGCACAGAAAACTCATTTTGCAGAAGCCACCAAGCCCCATGCAAGAGCTCCCGCAGGAGAGCAGAGGCAGGAAACTTTAACAGCAGCAGCCAGAGCGCACGGCAGAAGCTGAACCAAGCCTCATTCCCCTGCATGGCTGGGAGAGGTGGAACATAAAGCAGTAAAGTGCAAAGCAGCATTTGAGCTGTGTGGAGTCTGACCAGTGCTGAGCTCCCCATCAGCCATGGCGCCAGCGGCACCATCCCAGCAGCGCTGCTGCGTTTTAATGACCACAAACAAGGCAAAGCTGCCCTCATCTTGTAATCCATTAATTCCTCCCAGTTCAGGAGACAGAGCTGTTTCACCCAGAACAAAGAGAGAGGCTGCTGCCTGTGGTGTTCCCATGCTCAGCTGATCTCCAGGCCCTTTCAGCCAGGGACATGGATCTGCCCAGGCTGGTCTTGTGACAAACCCTGGGCCATGACCTGGTGCCCCTATGCTGGATCAAGTAGTGCTTTGGGCAGCAGAAGCAGCTACAGGCATGCTTCTGGAATGTGGGCATTTCAAACACTCCTCATGCAACAGGCAGGTCTTCAATGATGAAGGCAAACAGCTGATTTCCAACTTCTCTTTTCTCCCAGGAAGTCTTTCCCACCCTCTCTAGTAGCAATTTCTGCAAAGAGAACGTGCAGATTCTGCAGATTAGAGAGGAGATGAGGACTGGGCCCTCTTGACAAGCCTGCAAAGCATTTACACTCCTCACACTGAATGCAAACTGCTCAGGCAGCGGTTGGACACTGAAGTCTGTTTCCTGCAACTCCAGATCCAAAGTCGAGCAGTTATCCAGAGACAGCACTTCCCATGGGCATCTACCAGAGATGAAACTGTAAAGAACATGCCAGCCCCATACTATAAAAGAGCACTGCTCTTCAAATGTGGATTATTCCAGCCTGTTTCAGTTTCTCTAAGTATTTAACAGAACCCTTCACATCACATACAGTTGTACACATTTGCGTTCTTTCAACAGAATTAGGAAAGAGTGATGGGCTTGCTGTAGCTGAAAGCTTGTAGCTTTCTAAGAAAGCTGGAAGAGAAGCAAAGGGACTCGCAGCCTCTTCTCAGAGCTGTGAGATAAAAACACATCATGGTAAGTGGTGACCAATGGTATGGGCAGGGCTGGGAATACTGGGGCAACCCAGCACACTGCCAGCTCCAGATTTCCTCCCCACCACAGCATGTCCTCTGACTCAGCCTGGTAATTCACCACAAGCCAGTGCCAAAACCCACACGTATGCTGGGGAAGCCACAAGAACAAACCATGGAAAACGATGACATTTAATTAGGGGCTGACAGCATTTTCTGCTAAATATGTGGGTGAGGAGACAAAGTGACAGAAAAGCTGCTCTAATCACTTTTAGCTTTTTAATTACAAAAAACGCTTTCCAGAAAGTCTGGAGGTTAACCCAGCTACTGGCATCACCGAAAAAAACCCAAACAAACAAGTGCCAGGCTGCTTAGGAACTGAGAATTTCAAAGACCTACCTAAGAAGGAAAAGCCCCAACATCACCTTATGATCACTGGCTTGTGCAGGGCTCTTGGAGAAGCCAGGCTCCCCGTCCAGGGACTCGGTCTGTGAGTTCTCCCAGGAGGAGGTGGAGAGCCTGCGAAAGCCAGCAGCTGCTTTCCCTTTGGCACACGCTCCCCAAGCAGGCAGGCAGACGAGCAATCTTGGACTCTGCTGAGGTTTGTGTTGATGGGGATCAAGACCAAACCCACATCAGACAGGCCACAAGTTTCGTTTTCTACATGACCCTCTTCCTTCTTGTGCTTTTCTTTCATTTCAGCATTAAACAGACTTTCATTTCCAGGCCCTGGCAGTACCCTGATTTCCCTCTCTGCTGTGCTCATGTCTTCTCCTGGCCGTGAATGCATTCCTGTGGCGGCACAGCCTGCAGCCTGGGCTCAGCATGGCTTGAGTCCTCATCCCAGCATCAGATGAAAACACAAGCGGCTGCACAGGCACCCTCAGCCAGCAGCAAACACCCACAGCATGCTTGGCCAGGAATTCTGCTTTGCCAAAGACTTATAGAACACAATAGTATGTTTCTCCTTTGAGTTCCTGCACTCCCCATGGATTTAGAAATGTGAAATACCACAGAGGTGTGTCTATGTATCTAACAGTAAGTACTTATGGGGAATCCACACCAAAGAACTACACCTACACAATGCTTGAAAACAGCTTCTGTCTGGCCCCACAGACATGATCAGATGGTCAGTCTGATGTGACAAAAAATTATGTTGTTGGGCACATTCATGAGGTCACCCAGCTTGTAGGCCTGGGAGATGGTGAAGGACTGCAACACCAACACTGGGTTATTAAATAAATCAAAGGGGACTATCAGAGATCTTAGTTAGGGACTTGGAAGACTTAATGGGAAGGAAAATACCCCACCTTGGCCATCTCCTGCTGTTCAGCTGCTATTCATGAGTTTCAAGGCCAATCTGGATGGGGCTTGGAGTACCCTGGTCTAGCGGAAGGTGTCCCTACCCATGGTAGGGGGTTGGAACGAGATGGCTCCTTCCACCCAAACCATTCTTTTATTCTATGATTCAAACATTCTGAGTCACTTCTCTCCCAAGCATCTTGAGGAAAAGGAGGTGCCAAGGCCTCTGTGTTAAACCAGAGAGTGTGTCCCAGAACTGGCAGCCTGCTCCAATGCCTGCTGCCCCTCCCAGCTTCCCTAGGACCTGGGGGAGATCCACGAGGGTGCACCCATGGGATCAGACCATCTGGGGAAGGGAGGACCTGCTTTGGTTCCCACTTTCCTGCACCCAGGATGCCAGAGGGAGCATCTCCTGCTAGCAACCTGTCCAGCAGCTCCCTCCCCATGCTGTGGATGGGAGCATTGAGTGTTCAGTTCCACCTAAACAAAGCCAAACCTCCTTGCACTGGGATTAGCAAACATCTCCCCCTCCTACTTCACTTCTGACATTCCCCACTGTAGTGCAAAAGGTGTGATGGTTTCTGCTTTTTGAGTCACAAGTTAATGATCTGCCTATGTAACACCTGCAGTTCCCATATGCACAGATGAACTGATCTCGTTTCAGTAGGTCCCAGCAAGCACATGGTACTGCGTTCATGTTGGGAGTGAGGCTAACCTGCCAGGCCTCTAGAGATTAACCATGGAACATGCAAATATGCTCGGCAGCCCAAAAAGGATGGGTGGGAATAATCAAACACTGACAAAGCTGAAGCAGCAAGTGATGAGACGGGCTCTCGAGTCTTTGTCAGGGTATCACACAGCCATGGCAGAACTATTTCTGGAATCAACTGGTGCTGACTGAAAGATGTGTCCATGAAGGAAGAGAGTGATTGAATTCCTGCTGCTGTTTTTTGGGCTATAATCACCTTATATGGGAAAACCATATTTATTAAGATTGTACATCTGGCAAGAGCTCATAATGGTCATGTCAGTGAATCACTTCAATAATAGTTACCAAATTATAGTCTGCTCATACTGAAAACACTCAGGTCATTCCATGAGGAGCCCTTCCAGAGAAGCCCATGTGCCTCCCAAGTGGGATGTGGCAGTGGCAGCTCTGCCAGCCTTGGCCCCAAAAGTGGTGGAATGGGCTGTTATATGCAGGTCAATGCTAACGTTGGTTAATGAAAATGAGATTTATCATTCCCTGTCCTGTGTGTTCTCGGGGACTCCTTCTCCAGCCTGCCCTGACACCGATACAGGTGGGCTCAGCATCCTTTGGGCAGTGCCCACACCTCCCTGCTGTACACACTGCCCTTTCCAGCTCCCAGGCCTCATCATCCTAGCTTCCCTGTGTGCTTCCAGCCGATGCATATTTTAAAGAACAATTAATTTGCCAGAGCAGCCTGAATTCTATTTTCATTGCCTTCCTCCTTCCCTGCAGCTGGGCTGTGACTTATTGACTGTGAAGTAACTGCAGGGTCTTTAAGAGTTCAAGGCGCGGGGTGTTTTTCTGCCTGTTCCTGCCTGGCTGACTCCCTCTGTAATCATCCTCGCCAGCACCATTTCACAGCACAGAGGCATGTGACATCCAACTAAGCTGTGAACCATAATCATGCTGGGGATGATGTTTACATTTGATTTTTCCTCAAGCTGATAAGCTCTCTCCAATTTCCCCTCTCCATCGAGTTGGTATGGATTGAACTGCTTATGCCCCACAGGGTGGAATTCTTCTCTTATCTCTAATCTGCTCACTGAAAAAATTGCTTCCAGCAACCCTTCAAAAGTCACTTCAAAGTTATCACTGCTAAGAGGGAAGAGCTGCAATACTGCTCCTGGGCTGTTGCAATCAACGCTCTCCCAGTGCTTTCTCAAGGCAGCCACACAGGTGCCACCAGCACCCGGCACACCTGGCTGGGGCCAGGATCTTCACTTTGCTCCTCCAGCCTGAGGTACAGTAAGACAACTGCCCAAGAGTGTAAATCCTTTTAAAATAATTTTAGCTCCCTAAAGCAGAAGAATCCAACCCTGAGGAACACATTGGAGGCTTCTGCTCCCTCTCTGGGCCATAAGTGATGGGCAGACTGCAACCCGTGTAACTGGAGACCTGAACAATGGAAGGGCAGTTGGAAATTATTCCAATGTCAACTTTACTTCCCCATCACACTGAGAATTCCCACTTTAGAAAGGAGATGGTGGAGGCAAGACCTGCTGTCCAACAGTTGGACAGTGCCAGTTCTTTGTACTAACAGCTCACCCTTGGAAGAAGGGTTTCCAGACCCTGTTTTCTCCAGACTGCACCCGGCTAGAGGAATGGTGATATGCCACCTGCTTACCAAACCATCCCTGGGATGAGGGCACCCCAGCCTGAACAAGCCCAGTGCTCATTTGTCACCCCACAGCAACATACCTCCCCACACCACCTCTGCTCCTGCCCACAGCTCAACAGAACCATGAAGCAGCCCCTTACACTCCCTGCAGTCCCTCCCCAGGGCATGAGGGTACAGATTCAGAGAGAAGGTACAGCAAGCATTTGCACCTGTTAGATTTTGAAACTCCCTTTTCACAGTTGGTCACAAAACTTCTTAAAACTTCGATGTCAAGGTTTCAGGAAGGGACGAATTGGGCCTGTGTGTTCATGAATGAGCCCTGCTGCTGGCAATAAGTGAGGTTTACTCCCTTAAAGGGTGAGATTTCCAGAAGTTCCCTTCAGAACACTCTCTGTACCTTAAGTCAACCCAATGCCAAGGCCTCCCCAATTTCCAGCCCTTCTCCATGCAATCTTACTCATATACCAGACTAACTGGCTCCCCTCTATAATTAGTGAGGGCTTGGGGAAGGCCTTTGCTGTCCTAACCCACAGCCTGGATTAACCCTGCCATGTTGTTCAGGCAGAGCACAGCATCCAAATGCCTCCTCTCCAGCCAGGAGCATGTTTCAACGATGCTGGTGATCCTCCATCAATGGCACAGGCAGAGCAGTGAGTACAAGGGGAGCTTCACGAAGTACCCATGTAGATGGGTCACGGGCACTTCAACACCTCCACACAGCACCAGTGTTATGGGGATTTGTCACCCAGTTCAGACCATGGAGCGCAGTAACAACCCCAGACCTGCAGCACAGCCCGCCCTGTGTGGGTGCAGCTGTGCCTTCCCACAGGCCACCTCTATGCCCCGGGGTTTGCTCTTCTCCAGCAAACACTCATTTGCTGTTGTGCATGTTGTCCCCAGCCCCCCTGGGAGCTCCAGCTGCAAGTGTGGCTGAGGCCAAGTGACACAATTTGGACGCTACCCAAGTGAGGAGTAAGCAACTTGACTTAAGAAATCAAAGCATCGGTGAGATTACTGGCTCCGTTTCATGGTTTTTACTATCAGCGTAAGATCAGCCTACAGGTTCATAAATTCAGATTTACTTGCACACGGAATAAGAAAAACACACGCTCCCTACTTAAACCCTTCCTGAGCAACAGTCTCCATAGCCACTTTGCCTAGTCCTGAGCAACAACAGTCCCCAAAAACCAGAAAGGTGACCAAGAAACCTGAAGGACAAACAGTATTTTAATTGTTCATTTGTGTCCCTGCCCATGGAAGAAGGGTGGAACAAGATGGGCTTTAAGATCCCTTCCAACCCAAACTGTTCTGTGACTGATCAGCAAGAGGTACTCTCTCACTCCCTTGGCATCATCAGACACTCGTCCCCACGCAGGGAGAACACTCCTAAAAAGAGGTCCAAGGGTGTGTGGGAACATGGCAAGCAGCGTTGGGAAGGCAGGCTGCAGGCTGCCAGCCCCTGTATTTCCTTGCAGCACCGAGGAACTGCAGCAGGACGGCTGGGGACAGCTTCCCTCAGCCTAAAACCTCGGCACCTTACCCGAAGTTACATGTTACACCCACCCCTGCCACCCCGGCGTCGCAGATGACATCTGTGAAACGAGCACAGCTTCCACTGTAATTAGCTGGTTTTCAGAATATCTAATGATGCTCATTTAAAGGCCGGACGACACGGAGATCGCTGTCATCACACAGCCAAACCCTCTGAGCACCCCGGACTCCGGCGGGTGCCCGGAGTTCTGCGTCGGAACGTGTCAGCCCGGCAGCAGCGGGGCTGAACATCACCAGCACGGCTCAGCCAGCAATCCTGAGGCTGTTAAAGAACTATTAACAATTAGGCAGCAGCGGAGGCGGGGGCAGGTGCACAGGCACAGCTCCGTGGATCCATCCTGCCACTAAGGAACTCTAAACCTTCTCCTAATGCCGCTGCCGGGCTCGGGCTTGATCTGAGCCCTGACAAATGGGGAGGGGCCCCGGGCGGCAGCAAACTCCCCCGCCCTCACTGCCTGGGTCTGTCCGGTTCCACCAGCAAGTCCCCACCCGGACCTTGTGATCTCCGGGGAGCGACCCTCGAGTGGGGCCAGGGCAGGACGGCCCCGCCACAGCCCTCCAGGCACACCCGGGGCCGGTTCCGGGGCTGGGAGCAATCCCGGAGGCGGGCGGCCTGTGTCCCACACGGTGGTCTGGGGTTCGCCGCTGCCTCTAGCAGCTCCGAGACTCCCGAGGGCAGAGACGGGGGAACCCCATCCCGGTGTCCCCGGAGCCCTGAGCAGGGGGCGGAACCATCCCGGGTCCGGGGGAGAAAGGGGGAAGGGAAACAGCAGTTGGACGGGACCACGCGGTGTCGGGGGGGCGCACTCCGGGGAGGGGGGGATGGACCGAACCACTCCGAGCGCTCCGCGGGGGGTCCGGCCAGGGATACAGCTGGGATGAACCACTGCGAGCCGGCGCGACACGGGGACACGCCGGGGCCCGGACGGGTGGGGAACAGGCAAAGGCGGCCCCCGGTGCTCGCGGCTCGTTACCTCCTGACACGTCCGATCCCCCCACGCCGGCCTCCGGAGTGATGGCACCGGCACCCGCCGCGGCCGAGCCCTCCGCTTCCTCAGGCACCTCCAGCTCCATGGCGGCTGCGGGCAGGCGCAGCCCCGGGGCAAGAGGGGCCCCGGACAGGCCAGCGCCCGCCGCCGCGCTCCTCCCGGGTACCGGCCGCGGCGCGGAGGACCCTGGGAGCGCCGTGGACCATAGAGTGCGGGTGGTTCCGAGGCCAGACACGCCCCGACCAATGCCGGAAGCACAGCGGGGCTCTTCCGCCGGGGTTAATCGCGATGTGGCGGCGGGGTGTCGCGATAACCGGCGGGCTGTGGATTCAATGGGGGGTGACAGGGAGGCCGCAGCAACTCCCGCTGCTCCCTCACGGTGCGGCAGCGGCGGCCCCCAAGGCGGGGGGGAGCACCACAGGGTCGGGGGCGGGGCCTGCGGTCACCATAGCATCAGGGGCGGGGCTCGTCGGGGTGGGGCTTTCTGGGAGCGGGGCCTACAGAATGCTACAGTGATGGAGGCGGGGCTCCGGGGGGCGGGGAGTCTGCCTGTCACCATGGCATCGGGGGCGGGGCCTGGGCGTGGTCATGACAGCAAGGGCGCGGTCTAGGTGGGGGGCGGGGCTCCGGCGGGGGCGCGCGCAGCACTGCACGGCATAGCCGACGCCCCCGGGTCCTTTCGCGGCACGTGCTCCCACCGCTGTGCCCCCGCGGGACCGGGGCCCTCCCGAGGCCTTCACGGTGCCGAGCGCCGCCTACCCGCTCTTCCCTTCTCCGGGGGCTCCTGGCAGCCGCACAATCCGCCGGGCTAGGCCGTGCACCGGCACCCGGAAACGCTCTCTCCCCTCTGCGCGGCCCCGGCGCCACTCAGCGCCGCCGGTTCCCGGCCCGGGCCGGGGCCTGGCTCCTCCCGACCCCGCGGCACCATCTAGTGGCGCCGTCCGGCCCGGGCCCGGGTCAGCCCCGGGGCGCGAGTCAGCCCGGGCCGGCCCCGCCGGTTCTTCGGGCCCCGGGGCCACGCGTGTCCCGGATGGGTAGCCCCAGCTGGGAGGCAGTGCAGGAGCCACCGGTGCTAATGAGGCTACTCGGCGGCGCCGGCTCCCGCCAGTGGGGCTCCGGGCCGCGGCTGGTCTTAGGGAGCGGCGGGAGCTGCTCCAGGCTCCCCGTGGGGCCGGCGGGGCTCGGCCGGGAGCAGCCGGTGCCGAGGAGCGAGCGGAGGGGCCGGCGGCGGCATGGCCCCGGCTCCGGGGTGGCGGCTGCCGGCCGGGGGCTTCCGCAGGAACTGGTCCCCTCACGCTGCCCCGGCGCTGGGCTGGCAGCAGTACCGGCTCCGGCGGGAGGCGGAGAACCGCGGCGTGGACCTGATCGCTGCCACCGCAGGAAAGCAGCCCTGCGGGACGAGGGATGACGGGGAACTGGTCCCCAGGTGCGGACAGGGGCAAGGGAAGGGTAGGACGGGGGGCAGCAGCCATCACCAGGTTCGCCCACAACTCCAAGGACAGGGATCCACTGGCTGGCCCCCGTGTCTCTCCCCTCTTGGGGCAATGGGTGACGCTGGGAGTGTTTGGGAGCCTGGGGCAGAGCTCCGCCACTTTCCTGGACAAGGGCAAGCATTGCGGGGAGGATCCCTGTCTCCAGGCACCGCTACCACCAGCATCCTGCGAGCCTGTCCCGATGCAGCGCTGGGACGGCGGTGAGCGTAGGTGGCTGAGCCACCATCACGGTGGAGGACACCAGGGACAGCCCTCCGGGAGACCTGCTGTGCCTGGGAAGCTGCTCGGGGACCCAAATCCTGCTTCTTCCCTGCTGCAGGCAGAGTCTGGGCCACAAAGGGTTACGCAAGGCACCCTGCAGTGACACAACTGCCACCGTCCCCGGAGCTCAGCTCCTTCCTGGTCGGATCCGAGGATCGGTGAGTGCCTAACTCTGTCCTCCGAGATCTGTCGGCCGTGTTTTCTGGCTTTCAGCTGTGCTTTCACCTGGGCAACCTGCCATGCTTTGTCCCTCTCTGGCTGGCTCCAGAACCCGGTGACCCTCCTGGAGCACTGACCCAAGGCAGGGAGATACCCTGGAGGATCACAGCACTACGCCCCAGGGCTGTAGGACGTGCCTCTATCCTGCTGATTTACACACGGTCCGGAGCAGCCCTTCCAGAGACCTTTTCCCAGAGCAGGGGGTCGGGATCAGCCCATCACTCCGTGGGTGGGGTTGGGATAGAGCAACTGCTGGAGGGATCCGGGACTCCAGTGCTGCATGGCCAGGACCAGACAAGGGACGAGTGGTTTTGCAGCACTGGCTGAGAGCAGAGACCTCGCTGATCCCAGGAAGAATTTGAGGTCTCACGATAAGGACCCGTATCAGCGGAGGGGGTTGGGAAACATTATGGGTAGTGGGGTTGGCTGTGGAGTATGGCTGGGGTGGACAGGGTGTGTTACTTCCCGATAAATGATCCCCTAACGAGTTGCTGTCCCCATGGCGGGCATTGCTGGTGGCGTCACCTGACCCCGAACTGGGGACCTGGAAGTCGGTTGAGCTGCCCCAGCACAGCCTGGCTTTGTTTGGCTTTAAAACCACTGGGAGATGCTGCCACGGTACATGTGTGGGGCAGCGTGGGGCGGTGTGGGGCTCACAGTGCTGCCGGTGCCCGATGATGGGTGTGTCGGGCTGGGCCGTGGTCAGCTCTGCCCAGATACTGCCTCTCCCTGCGGGGCCATTCCAGGCGCGGGCTGGTTTCTGTCGGAAACCGGCTGAGCCGGCTCCTCCTGCTGCCAGCCTCGGCCTTTGACTGGGGCAGGCCCTACGCCAGGTCTTGGGGGGAGACTGGGGACAGGGACAGGTCTTGGTGGCACCGTGGGCACTACCTGTGCTGCTAGCAATATAGGAGCTGCTGCCATCCCCATGCTGCCCCTGACACAGCCTGGAGAGAGCAACGGGTGGCAGTGGGATGCAGGTTTGAGGCCAGTTTGTGGTACCTCAGTGATGGGACAGTAGTGGGAGCCAGCTGGGGACAGTAAGAGGCTGTGTTGGCTGTGGCAGCAGTGGTGGCTCTGGCACAGCATCTGTCACCACTCTAGGGAATGATCTGGCTGCCCCAGGTTGGTGTCCCTTGGACTTACAGCTCACACCACTGCGGGTGTCTGGTGAGCATGAACAACACTGGTGACACAGCTGAAACCACTCCAGTGCCACACTAGGCATTCCTGTTCATTACCAGCTTTCCCAGTGCCAGTATGGGACAGTGGGTGCTGCCACACTGGGGTCCTGTCCAGCCCCAGCTACCCCCTGGTCCCACGTGTCCCTGAGTAGCAGGGAAATACTTGGTTTGGTTTCGGCAACTGGTGACACAGAGGGGACTCTGCCCTCCACACCTATGGCTGCAGCCTGCCCGACTGGTGAATGATTACCCAAGGCCTCCCCTGGCCCTCCCTGGACTGCAGTGAGCTGCATCTTCTTTCAGGGGCTCAGCCGGCTCTCATTTCAGGGGCTCAGTTAGTTACCTCAGCACTGCTCCAGCTTCCTGCCTCCGGGAAGTTTTTGTGCTGGGACCAAGCTGCTGCACTTGCCCAGGGCTGGCTGCCCACTGCCAGATGCCTGATGTGGCATCACCCCTGGTATTGCCCACATGGCATCTCTGAGGCCTCCTGGTCCCACCAAAGCTGCCCCATGGCCAATTCCCAAATGGGTTGTGGAGGTTTCGAGCTCCCTATGGCACCAGTGTGGGGCTTGAGGGTAGCTGAGCTGTACTGCAGGGCTGTTATGAATGAGCACAGCCCCTGGCACAGCCACTCCAGAGCCCTCAGGCACCACAGACTGTGTGAGTTCCAGGGGAACTGGGGGTGTTCAGTTTCAAGAAGAGGATGCTCAGGGGACCTCATTGCTCTCTACAGCTCCCGAAAGGAGATTAGAGTGAGGTGGGGATCAGCCTCTTCTGCCATATCTCAAGTGACAGAACCAGAGGAAATGGCCTCAAGTTGCACCAGGAGAGGTTCAGATTAGATACTAGATAATGGGGTTTTTTCACTGAAATAGTGGTCAGGCAATGGAATAAGTTTCCCAGGGAGATGGTGGAATCACCATCCCTGGAAGCATTCAAGAGGCCTCTGGATGTGGCATTTGGGGACATGGTTTAGGGGTGATTATGGTGGCGTTGGGGTGACAGTTGGACTTGATGATCTTGAAAGCCTCTTCCTGCATTGATGATTCTGTGATTCTATGAGGCCCTAATCAAAGTGGCCTCTTCTCTCTCCCACCCCATGGGAACTGGTGGGAGGCTCTGGTCCTGCTGTTTCCCACCCATGTGGGAACCCTTGTCTCTCTGGGTTCATGCTGGCATTCCCTCCAGGGAGCCAGGACCCAGTGGAGATCCCCAGGCCCACCCCAGGAGTTTTAGCCTCAATGGGACATTACTCTGTCAGTCAGGCTGATATGTCCTAGGTGGAAAACACTGGATTTGGGAAAAACCCAGGGAAACCAAGTGGTGAAGCTGGGGCAGTGGTGCTGCCAAACCAGCTGGCAGAGGTGCTGGAGCCCAGAGTGGGTGGATAAGGCATTGAAACACCATCCAAAGCACCCCAATGTCTGTTGGTTCCAGGAGGACAGAGGGGAGCGAGACCATGAGGATGGCATGGACAGGGGGTCCCAGCCATGGAGATGGATCCTGTCCTTGTCCTGTGTAAAATCTCCCCTTCCATGGACGCATGTCTGAGGGGACGAATATGGACCCCCAGTGGGATGATTTCATGGTGCACAGAGGCAGCTCTGGGTTCAAAGCCATGCAGGGTTAGCTGGAGTGTGACACAGCTGCCAGTCCTGGTGTCCTGGCACTGTGGGGCTCTGTCCCCTGCAGTTTCACAGTCCCCAGTGCTTGTGGCTCAGCTTTGCTGCTGCTCTTTTTGCAGACTGATGTTGGATTGAGGAAGGGGCCAGAGGCTGGAAAGAGGAGCCGGAGCCGGTCAGAGCCGCCCCGCCAGCCGGCTGCCACCGCTGTTCTCCCCAGCTTGTGCTGGTGGGTGCCCACCATGGAAGAGATGGTGATCTGGGAGCAGCACACAGTGACGCTGAGCAAGGTGACTATGGTCCAGGGTGGCTCTGCCATGGGAGGGGACAGGGTCTATGGGGTCAACTCCGCCTGACCGCCCTCTGCCCACCCCCCACCAGGACCCTCACCGGGGCTTTGGCTTTGCTGTCTCTGGAGGCCGTGACCGTCCCAACAGGATAACTGGGGACCCAGCGGTGTTTGTTTCGGATGTGGTGTCTGGGGGACCAGCAATGGGTCGGCTCCAGTGAGTGCACAGGGATGTGGGGACATAGGGGGTACTTGCTCCCAGTGAGGGTGGGAAGGATGGAGAATCACTCCTGCTGTGACAGGACCAGCACCACTGTTGCTGTGCCTGGCTGGAATGGGTTCCTTGGGTTACACTCGCCATGCCACCAGCTCTGTGGGCTGGAAGCTGTGCCTGGGGCAGTCACAGCAGCATTTTCCCTCCCAGGAGGAAGGATCACATTGTGATGGTGAACGGCCTTTCCATGGAGAACGTCCCATCCTCCTTCGCCATCCAGACACTTAAAACCTGCGGCAAGATTGCCAACATTGTGAGTGTACTTTGTGGTGGGATGGGGGACTGGCATCATGTTCACACTGTGCCAGTCCCCATCCCAGCTCCCCTGTCCCACACACACCAGGGTTTGGGGCTTGGGAATTGCTGCAGGGACATCTCCTGGCAGAGACAGCTGTACCCACCATCCTCTCTTGCTCACTTTGCATCTACAGACGCTGAAAAGACTGAAGAAGGTTCACCTCCCTGTGACCAAGAGCAGCCCTGGGTCCCCTGCTGTGCCCCGGCACTATGACTCAGATGAGGACTACAGGCTGCACCGCTCCCGGGATGACCTGGACCACAGCCAGGGCTACGATGGGGACTCATCCAGCGAAAGGAGCTCTGGTCACCAGCGCGATGACCATCGCCACCACAAGCCAGTGTCACGGAGCCGGAGGCGAAGCCAGGACAGCAGCCGCTGGATGCAGAGTGGCTCGGATCAGAGAGGCCACAGCTGGCATCGCTCTGCCAGTGCCTTTGGCCAGGATGGGGACACCAATGGGCTGGCCCTGGTGTCAGGCTTCAAGCGGCTGCCTTGCCAGGATGTGCCAATGAAGCCTATCACGTCAGTCCTGGTGAAGCAGAAGCAGAGTGAAGGTGAGGCCCTCCTGCTCCTGCTGTCCCTGGGTCTTGTTGCCCAGGGAGGAGGCGATGGCAGGGTGGCTGCCAGGGCCTGGCTGCAGCAAGGGGACAGTGCATGCCGTACTGGGTGCACTAAACCTCCTGTCGTCAGACCGGGGCTGCAGAGCTCTACTTTGGGGCTTGCCAGTGCCCCAGTGGGAGCTGGGACTTGTGGGGATGGTGCTGAGGGGGCACCCTGAGCGAGTCCTGCATCTGCCTGGCTCTGCCACCATCATGGCTCTCTCTGGTGCAGAGTATGGCCTGAAGCTGGGGAGTCAGCTCTTCATCAAGCACATAGTGGAGAGTGGCCTGGCGGCCAAGGGAAGCTCCTTGCAGGAGGGAGACCTCATCCTGAAGGTATGGGGGCTCCCGGGGTGCACAGTACTCACTGCCCCTCTTTGGAGGGCTTGCCCCTCACTAATGTCGCTGCAGGGGCCAGCCATGGCTGTGCTGGAGGCAGCTCCGTGTGGCGCCCACTCCCTGCCCCAGCCTTCCTGGCTGTCCCAGGGACCCTGCAGGGGCTCTCAGGGCTCGGCTCCCTAGGTTGCCAAGGCTGGTGACATGTCCTGCTGACACAGTGGGGTCGTGTCCACCCTGATGTCCGCATGGTGTGTGCCCCTCCACTGTGTGTCCATGTGTCTACTGGGTGACAGTCACTGAGGTGTTTGTCAGGTGAAATAACGCTTAAAGTATTCAGGGAGGGAGACCCTTTGGTTGCACACCTGGTCCAGACAGACCCGTGGCTACTGGGAACTGCTGCCAGAGTGACACTGGGGCAAACAGAAGGGATTACATCCCACAATCTGTTGGGAAAAGCTCCTACCACTCAGGGAGATCCCAGCCCCAGGGCCTGCTTGGGGCCTGACTCCCTGGCACCAGGCCAGTGCATAGAAGGCACAGGAAATAGGCACAGGCATAGAAGGGTCAAGGGCACAGGAAAACTGAGCTTCAGGTGTCTGAGGGGTGTGTGCAGCTCCTACCTCCGGACAAGGCCCCAGGCAAATGGCAATGGGTGTTAATTAGCCATGCTAATGTTTTCTCTGTGCAGAATGAGAGGCAGCTGAGAACAGGGACACAGGCTATATGAAGCTGCAGCAGCTGGAGCTGGGCCAGAGGGGCTGGGAAGGGACCAGGAAGATGGCAGTCAGAACATCTCATCCCAGTGGGGCATTTCTGGGGTTGGCTTTCCCAGGAGCAGGTGCCCTGAGGCCTTCCATTCTGCCCCTCCAGATCAATGGGGTGGCCAGCCAGGATATGTCTTTGGCTGAAACCCAGCAGCTCATTGAGCGGACAGAAGGCATCCTGACCCTGCTCATCCTCCGGGACCATCGGCAGTTCCTGGTCAACATCCCTGACATCGACAGCCAGAGCGACAGCTCCCGGATAGATGGTGAGGGGACGTGGTGGCAGGGCCAGGGCCAAATACACAGCACAGGGCTGCAAGGTGACTGATGCATCTTCCCTCCTGTTGCTGCAGATATCTCAGACATTGACTCTGACCTGTCCCATCCGCCATCTCCAGAGGCCTCCCCAAAACCTCCAGCTGCTGCCAGGACAAATTCACCACCGTAAGCCCCCCACTATCTCCATAAGCCCCTCTGTCCCCTGGCAGATGCTACAGTTCTCCACCTGTCTGGGGATGCTGGTTCTCCATTCCTAAGCCAATTTCCCTGGAGGTGGTACTGCCATCCCCAGCTTGCTCTGCTGTCTTCACTGCCCACTTGACACTGCCTGCCTGTGCCCTGCCTAAATCCTGCCTGACCTTGTCCAGGGAGAGGAGACAATCGAACAGGGAGCCTGTGGCCGAGGTGACCGTAGCTGATGCTCAATGCCTGGGTGAGTGGAGTGGACACTGAGGTGGCTCCAGGTTCCTGTGCATCTCCACTGCCCAAAGCCCTGGCAGAGGCGTGCCAGGGCTCCCTGTGCTTTGCCACAGCCACTGCTGCTCCTGGATCAGCTCTCCTTCCTGCAGACCTTCTGGAAGCCATGGAGGGGGATAGCCACAGCCTCCACACCAGCCCCACTGCCCGGGATGCCCACAAGGATGGGTAGGTCTTTGAGAGGCAGGGGGAAATGGCTGGGGGACATGGGGAGCTGCTCTGGTGCAGAGTTGGGATCACAGGGTCAGTTAGTCCTTGTCCTGTCCTTGCATGTCACCACTGGGCTGACTGCATTTCCCCGTGGCAGGTACAGCAGCAACTCCAGGGTCGTGCGGTTCGTGAAGGCCAAGAGTGTGGGGCTGCGGCTGACAGGTGGGAATGATGTGGGCATCTTCGTGTCGAGTGTGCAGGAGGGGAGCCTAGCTGACAGCCAGGGCGTCCAGGAAGGGGACCAGATTCTACAGGTACCCGGGGCTGAAAATGCTCCACATGCTGCTGCACCTGGACTGGCCCCAGCCTTTTTGGGTCCAATACCTCCCCAGGGTATCACTTCCAGCATGACAGGGATCAGTTCCCTCTCCCACTCTGCCCTGGGCACTGCTGTCGCTGGGTACCCTGCTGGTCCCCATGCCCTCTGTGCTGCTGGCAGGACCATGTCCAAGTGCTTCTCTGTGGCAGGTGAATGACACCAGTTTCCAGAACCTGACCCGTGAGGAGGCTGTGGAATATCTCATGGCCCTGCCCCCCAGGCGAGGAGGTCACACTGTGGACCCAGAGCAAGCAGGACAGTGAGTGATGACCAGGCTCATCTTGGGCTTGTGCTTCTCCATCCTCTGTCTCTTCTGGGCAAGCATCAGACCTGCTGGACTTGCCATGGCCCTTCCTGCCCCTGCAGGGTGGTCCTTCTTTCCCCCTCCTCCTCCTCCAGAGAGCTGATGGGAGGGGAGCAGACCATCGTGGCCCTGTTTGTGCCTTGGCTTCCTGGAGCACAGGGGTTTTCTGCCTCCATGGCTCAGCCTGGAGAGACCAGTGTGTGCTGGGGGGTCAGAGCCTGCTGTCTCCAGCATGCCTGAGAAAGCCATGGGGGGAAAAGGTGTCCCCAATACTCTCCTTAGCAGCAAGAACTACTGTGGAGCCTCCCAGCCAGCCTAGTGCCTTCCTAAATCTCTCCAGCATCTTTCTCCTCAGCCACCTCTTCCCCTGATGATTCCTCTTGCCCTGGGCTCCAGTTTACAGGAAGATGATCTCGTCCAACGTGGGTGACTCATTCTACATCCGGACACACTTTGACTTTGAGAAGGACACACCATCAGGGCTCAGCTTTGTCCGTGGGGATGTGTTCCACGTGCTGGACACCATGTACCGGGGCAGGCTGGGGAGCTGGCTGGCTGTGCGCATGGGCAGGGACCTGCAGGAGCAGGACAAGGGCATCATCCCCAACCGGAGCAGGTAGGGATGGAGCCAGGAACAGCCCCGAGATCAGCAGAGCCAGGGAGGGCTCCCAAGTAAGGTGGGGACATGGATGGTGGGCTCAGTGTGAAGCAGGACAAGGGCTGGTGGGGCAGTGATGGGAAGCGTGAGCTGGTGAAATCCTTTCTCGGGTGGTGAGGCAGCCGATGGTCAAGTTGTCCAAAGTCTGAGAGAGAGAAGTCTACCACAGCTTCACCTGGCTATGCCACTGAGCAGGGGTGCCAGCTTCTCCTGTCCTGCTCCTCAGAGCCAGAGAGACAAGGTAGGGGTAAATCCAGAGGCTGCAGGTCCTGAGGCCTCTCCTTTCCCAGGGCTGAGCAGATCGCCAGCCTGGAATCAGTGCTGAAAGCCACATCTGGTGCCAACCCCTCCGGGGCACGGGCTGAGTTTTGGAAGCTGCGGGGCTTGCGGGGAGCCAAGAAGATGCTGCGGAAGAGCCGGGAGGACCTGTCTGCCCTCACAAAGCAGGGTCGCTATCCACCATATGAGAGGGTGGTCCTGAAGGAAGGTGAGCATCAGGACACCCTGACCCACCTTGGGGATGCTAGCCCTGGGGCTGCCCTGCTGTGGGTGCTGATGGGGCACCCCTCTCCTGGGAGGAGCAGCACAAGTCGCAGGCATCATGAGGAGCAGGGCTGGGTGCCCAGATGCTGGGAACTCTGCCCTTGCCCCCACCCACCCTGAGCCCCTCTGTCCCCCCACAGCTAGCTTCAAACGGCCCGTGGTGATCCTGGGCCCCATCGCAGACATCGCAGTGCAGAAGCTGAGCAGGGAACTGCCTGAGCTGTTCGAAGTTGCCCGTAAGTGCCCCCACACTGAGGAGAAAATGATATCCAGCAGACAGACCCACAGCACCCAGGAGCTGTGGGAGTTCTTTACCTTTGGCTCCTTCCCTATGATACCCAAACACCTTCCTAGTCTCATTCACCCTCTCCCCTCCTCTCCCTGAGGGACACAGCCCTGGGGCTGGGCATGGCCATGCCCAGCCTGGGGCTGTTAGAAGTGCAGTCACTCTCATGCCCCATCTCTGTCCTACAGCGAGTGTGCCCCGAGATGGGGCATCATCCAAGGTCATCAAGCTGGACTCGGTGCGGCAGATTGCAGAACAGGTGAGACCTTTCCCACATCTTTGGAACCAGCTGAGGTCTGTGGAACAGGGATGCCTGTTCTGGCCCATCCCTGCTCCCAGAAGGGCTGATGGCTGTGCCCTGCCCCAGAACAAGCATGCCTTGCTGGACATCACGCCCTCAGCTGTGGAGCGCCTCAACTATGTGCAGTACTACCCGGTGGTGGTGTTCTGTGAGCCCGAGAGCCGACAGGGCATCAAAGCCATGCGGCAGTGGCTGGCACCTGACTCCAGGAAGAGCTCCCGGCGCCTCTATGCCCAGGCCAACAAGATGAAGAAGTATTGCAGCCACCTCTTCACAGCCACCATCAGCCTCAGCGGCAGCGGCAATGCCTGGTATGAGCAGATCCAGGATATCATAAGGACACAGCAAAGCCAGCCTATCTGGACAACAGCAGAGCAGGTATAGGGCATGGGCTCTGTGGCGAGGCTTGAGCTCCTGGGGCTGCAGCCAGGCAGGGGATGGGGCTGCACATCTTCCCCATGGCTGGGGTCCCATATCTCTGTCATTCCCACCCTGCAGGCAGATGTAGCATCTGAGGAAAGTCTGGACCTGCTGAACCCACCAAGCATGGTGGCCTCAGGCTACCTGACATGTGACAGCCGTGCCAACAGTGACTATGATGACACGGATGGTGAGGCGAGTGCCTACACTGATGGTGAGGCAGAGGATGCCTATGACCAGCCCGGACTGGCCCGTTCCTCTGAGCCAGCACAGCTGGCCCTGAGCCATGGCCTGGACTCCTCCGAGCCAGCACAGCTGGCCCAAAGCTACAGCCTGAGTGAGCAGGTGAGTTCCTCCAGACTGGTACAAGAGTCTGATGGGGCAGAAGAGGGTGGCACAGTGCCTGGTTCTGGGGTATTAATTCCCATCCTTGTGGTGCAGGCAGGGTGTCACCTCTGGCTGCTGCAGAGTCCAGCTGCGTGTCTGTGCCCAGCTCTGGGTGTCCGGGGGCAAATGCTCCAGGCTGGAGCACAGCCCCTGCCCTGCCCCTGACCCCCCCCAACCTGCTCTTCCCCAGGTGCCCAAGCAGCCGCAGCAGGGCCGGCACTACGACAGCATCAGGTACCCTGTGCCCTGGGACTCCGGGGATGGGGTGGCAGCCAGCCCAGGGCTGGGGACAGCCCTGGCAGGGCACTGTCCCCATCACCCAGAGCCATCACCACCCTTCTGTATTCCCTCCTCAAGAGAATACGAGCACGAGGCAGTGAGGAGGAGGTTCACACGGGCCAGGGATGATTCCGACCAGGATGAAGGCTACGAGTGGGGCCCAGCCACAGATGTGTAGTGGCACTGGTGGTCTGTCCATGTGGGCCAGCCCTCCCCACAGCCTTGCACAACTGGGTGTAGGTGACAGCTCAGGTAGTGCCACTCTGGCCAGGCTGGGCTGGGCCCAATCCTGCTGTACCCCTACATCAGGGTATCCTGTACCCTGAGAGTTTGGTTGCCTGCACTACCTCGTGCCTCCTTCCCTTTTGGCCACAGCCACTGCTACTGGAATAAAAGGGATGTTTGGATCAGGACAAACTGTTTCTGGGGGTACTGGGTGGCAGCATGCAGGGGACAGAGTGCGGCGGGGTGGCCTTGCTGGGACACCAGGCAACCTCCTGGCCAGTGGCCCTGCCTGCACTGAGACACCGCAGGGGGACATTGGGGCCTGGCACTGCTGCAGGCCAGGGATGTGCTCCCCAGAGCTGAGCCTCCTTCTGCTGCAGCCCCCACCACGGCTCCTCAAATGCAGCCTCCCATATTTCCCACAATTTTTATTTTTACATCAACCAAGCACATAGGCACAGCCAGGTCAGCACCACTGCAGCCCTGGGGGCCCAGAGAGCTGCTCACAAAAAGGCACATCCTGGGGGAAACCCCAGGGCTCACTGCCCCAAGCTCCTGGGATGTGGGTCTGGGCAGTGCCATGTTCCCTTTTGCTGCTCCAAGGCCTGTGGCTCTGGGCCAGGCTGTGCGTGCAGAGAGGTTCAAGGCAACACCAGGGAAAAGCTGAGGTAGGGTCCCAGCTTGATGCAATGGGTCTAACGGAGAGTTTGTTTGCACTCAAACAGGCCCCTGGTCAAGCCAGGGGAGAAGAGGAGGTGGCAAGAGTGCTTCTGCCCTTAAGGCTGAGCCTGGAAGCTGCTGGGTGTCCCTCAGGGGTGCCAGTGTGCACCCACACGTGGGTCTGCAGGGTCAGTGCTGCTCTGGGGCTGTGATGGGCCGAGCTGTGGAGCCAAGCTGTGCTTCCAGCACCATCTCCACCTTGGGAAAGGCACCGTTGGTGAGTGTAAAAGCACAATCTGCAGTGACTGGATGCGGGGAGCTTTCACATGGGCTCCCCTCTCCTCCTGCCAGCACTAGGCCAAAGTGAGGGACCTTGTGCAGTAGCAGGACAGGCACTGTGAAGTGGGGAGGGGTGACTGGAGGGTGAGAGGTGCCCAAACCATGGCACCACAGGCCTTGACACTGCTCAGGTTGGGTATCAGCCCCCTCAGAGTCTCCCACTGTGTCCTGAGTAAAACCAAAGAGGTGCAGGCTCAGGCCCTGCCATGGGCTCTGATGCAGGGCTGGGGCAGGAGGCAGAGCCAGTCCTGCCCCTGCAGCCCTGGGCTCACTCCTGCCTGTCCCAGGCACAGTGGCTCAGAGGAAGAGGGGCTGTTCCTGTCCTGTCAGCAGACGGTAGGTGGAAGCCGGCATGGTCTTGATGTGGACCTAGGCAGAGAGGCACAGATCAGAGGCCCCAGCTCGGGCTTGAGGGTGCTGCTGCACAACTCCAAGCCCAGTGGCTCTGTGGGGGCCCAGCTCACCTCGCTGACTGCCTCGGTGAGGATCTGGATGATCTTCTCGTGGGGCGTGGCCACCACGCTCTGCCCGTTGATCTCAATGATGCGGTGCCCCACGCGGATGCCACCCCGCTCCGCAATGCCCCCGCGCATCAGGCTGCAGATCTGGGAGTGGGGATTGCTGTGAGAGCAGGGCTGTGCCCACAGCCTGGCCCTGTGTCACCACTGCCCCAAACCCTCATACCCCCCTGTAGGGTCCCGGCCAGAGTTCTGGACTGGGGTGCCACCTCCTCCAGCCCCCAGGCATGCAGTGAGGGCACGGATGTCCCTGTGCATTGCTGCCACCACAGCCATGTGCTGAGCTGGGGCAAGGGAAGCCCCCAGGATTTTGTCCACCTGGCTGATGGGGGTGTGCCTGCTCCACTCACTGAACCCTCCTGCACCCATCAGGTCTGGGCTACAGAGCCTGAACTTCTCCTTTGGGCATCAGGAGAGAACCACATCTCCAATCCCAGGGGGAGCTCCAGTTAGTGTGTGAGGTGGCTATGCCACCCACCCGCCCAGCTCCCAGTGAGCCCAGGAATGCCCTTCTCTGCCTTCCCACAGCCACAGCCGAGCCCAGAGCAGGGAGTGGCCTGAGGCACTGGGGACAGCAACAGCTGTCACTGGGGTCATGCCCAGAAAGCCAGGAAGAAGCCACCACCCCGAAAGCAAACAGCTACAGAGCACCACGGAGAGGGATATAACCACTTGTGCTGCAGAAAGGCTGTGAGGAGCCTTTTGCTGTGCACAGCAGAGCTATGTGACCCCTCAGCCCAGGCAGGCAGGTGAAGCATGGGAGCTGGGCACTGGTCCCTGGACACAGCCAGCTCTGCCTGTCCCTCAGGTAGACCTTGGCCCAGCTCCCATCCCATGGGTACTCACCACACCGTTCTCAACACAGAAGCCCAGCTGGTACGTAGAGTCGGGGCGTCGGATGACAGCTGTGGTGACAGGGGGACAGTGCACAATGTTCAGTGTCACCTCAGTCTGGTGCTTCAGCTCCTGAAAGGTGGGAGGGGGCTTGGTCAGATTTTGGAGAACTATTCAGACTGGTTGAGGGGTGATATAGTCATGTTCCTCATGTGAGGGCTGAGGATTAGCAACCTGTTTTTACTGGGGAAACTGAGGCACACAAAGGGATACTGCAAATACAAATCCAGGGGACAAGAACTTATAAACCCAGCCCAAGATATCCCTGCCCCTGAGGCTATGCAGTCCTTGCTTTCAGCTCCTCCCTGTTGAGAGGTAGATGAATCAACAGGTTCCCTTCAGGAAGGTGCCTGCCTCCTCCTCCACCCTCCTCCTCAGGCAGGGCCACAGCAAATACATTTCACAGCTTTGTCCCTGCCTTTCTCCCAAGCATTCTGAGCAGGAACTGTTGCAGTCTGCAGGACAGGTATGGCCTCTGCGTGCCTGCCTCCAAAGCTGGGGCCTCTGGGGGAAGACCGGCATCACAGACACTCCCAGATCATTCAGGCCAGTCCCCATCTCCTTCCTGGGGTGAGGCAGGAGGTCACCCTGTCCTGGCTCACCCGGATGATGCTCTGGCAGGTGCCTAGGGGCAGACCCACCAGGCTGGTCCTGTTGACCGACATGACGCGGTCCCCAATGCTCAGCTCGCCTGACCGCTCTGCGGGGCCCCCGTGCATCAGGTTGGCGATGACCACAGTGGGCAGGATGGAGCCCCAGCCCGACTCCACAATGGCAATGCCCAGGATCTCCCCCTTCTGCTTCCGGATGCAGACCTGGAGGAAGAACAGGTGAGTTACGGTCATAACCTCCACCAGAGTCATGGAGCACATGTCCCAGCTACAGCTGCACACACAGCTGGCAGGCATGGGGTCTGGTTTTGCAGGGAGCACCTCAGCTGCTCAGGGAGCCATGGAGTGGATGACACAGAGGTGCCAGTGGATTCCCCACATTGTCCCCACTCCCTGGAGCAGCTCTTACATCCTTGCAGTTCTCCTGCCGGGAGAAGTGGGTCAGCTCAGCGTTGTACTGCTCCTGGTCCTCGAGGGCACAGCTGTACTGGCGCGGGCTCAGCTCACTTGGGTCGATGCTGTTGGCCTCCAGGAAGCGCTGGTAGGCCACACCAAATGCCTGCCCAATGGCCTGGGCGATCACCTGGGCCTGGGGAATGACAGGGGCTGTTCCTGCCCAGGGCTCAGGGCTGGAGCCAACAGCTCCTGGTGCCCTGCAGTGCCCAGCACAGGAATCATTCCTGGGAGCTCCAGGGCATCCTGGCTCCTTTCCTGCCTGAATGGGCCCCTGTATGGAGTCAACTCTCTCCCCTACTTTGCTCACTGGGCCTCTGTGTGTCACAGAGATGCTCAGGCTAGGTTCCTGCCCTCTCCCTTGAGAGGAAGGCTGCAGCCTGTGCTGCAGCCCCAGCCTAGAACACCCAGTTATTACAGTGGGATTGGGCTCAGGTCCCTAAGGCCATCTGCCCGCCCCAGGGAGCTATGTGTTGCCTCACATCAGCCGAGTGGAAGACGTGGCAGATCATCTTGTAGAGCCGCTTCTCCTCCATCACCTCCGAGCACTGCGGCAGCTTCCGGCGTGCCATGAGCACCACAAGGGAGCCAATGTCCGCGATGTAGGAGATGGTCTGGAGGGAGTGATCCATCATGGCCTCCTGGCAAGGGGGACACAGGCACAGAGTTCAGCCTCCTCTGGGCCATCAGACTGCATGGGCAGCCACGAGCCCAGTGGCACTGCAAGCAGGAAGGGTCTGGCCACAGTGCTGAGATGTGGCGCAGCTGCCCGGCACACGCTGGGCAGAAAACATGTCTGTGCCAAAAGGCACAAACAGCTTTGTGGATTCATTTGTAGCAGCTCAAGGATTCATTTGTATCCCTGGGTGCTCCTGGGGGATAGGACAGCTCTTCCCTCTCACTATAAATGCAGAAACTAATCCTGAGACAAAGAGCTCCCCAGATTTCAAGTCTGAGTTCCCCAGAGGTTGGTCTGGGATCCCAGCATTTCCAAAGGGCACAGGTCACATGGGAAGCCTTGTACAGCCACAGAGAGGCAAGGACATGACACAGGACGGCTACAGGGTGACACATCCGCTCCCAGATATGTGTCCTCATCTGTAGGCCATACATGGGCACGACCCTGCTGGTGTGGGAGCAAGGCTGAGATCTTGAGACTAAACACCTGCCCCAGAGCCACATGAGTGCTGCTGTTGCTGCTCACCTGAGTGTCAGCAGTGAGCACCTTTATCCTCTGTGTGGAGACAAACAGATCCACCTCCGTCATGGGCTGGGACTCCCCCTCGGGTGCCTGCAGAATGATGGAGAAGTCACATGGCCCTGCTGGAACCAAGCCCCACAGCCAGGTGCCCCCAGGCAGATCCTGAGTGCTGTGTCACACCCACAGAGGGCCAGGCTGGGAGCAGCCATGCCCCCCATCCCTCCTGCACCTTGATCCTGTCCACTGCCTCCTGGGCCTGCGCCATGCGGACACTGGTTGGGGGGTTCCTCTCTGAGACCAGCTGCGTGGAGCCCAGGTACTTGGCCCCAAAAATTACACCATCCAGCAAGTCCTCTGGGTCGCAAGGGCCTGGAACTGAGGCATTGGGAGGGATTGAGCAGGGGCTGCTCCCCCACCTCGGAAACTGGGGGTACCAACTCCTGCTGCCTGTTAGCTGCTTTCCTATATATGATGAAGCAGCTCAGTGCTTGGGACATGGGCACGTGGCAACAGAGGGGGACCAGGGCTGCTTCCTCCTTCCCTTCACCTGGCATCCCTTTCTCTCAAGTATCCCCCCTCCCTGATCCCTGAAGCATCTCCATTTCCTCAACAAAGGGTCAAGCCACCTGGAGCCTGCAGCCACGTGCCTACTCTGGATGGGTGCAGAGCAGGCTCTTCCCTCCCCAGCTGTGACCCCTGGCCACCACCATTCAGGGTCAGAGCAGGTGGGTCAGGACTCCTGGATGCTTTTGCTGCTCGAGCACAGAAGCTACTCACCCTCTTTGAAGGCTGGGCAGGATGATGGGGGTTCCTTATTCTACAAAGCAATAAGAAAGCAAGTGAGGCTGTGGCTGGGACCTCAGGGATTCAGCCTGCCTGGGCCTGGAGCAGTGGGACAGCAAGGGCAGAGCATGGGGATGGGGGAAATGGCACAGGGCTCCTGGGCTGAGCAGGGAGGATCAGGGTCCTAGGCTTGTGGGGGAGATAGTGCAGGGTCCTGGGGCTGGAGGGGACGATGGCACAGGATCCCAGGACCAGAGGGGCTGTTTGGACCCACCAGCCTCTGCCCCAGGGCACACATGAATCAGCCAGCCATGCAAGCATGCATTCAGAGCAGTAGGAGCCAAAGCTGGTACTGAGGGTCTTGTCTGAGCAATCTTGCAGCGTGAGGCCCTGTAAGAACTGAGGAAAGTCATCCCTGCCTCCCCTTTGCCCCCATCCCAGACCCGAGGAGGGTGCAGAGCCAAGGGGCACGTCCTGGCTCCAGCTGCCCCATCGCAGCATGATGCACTCACGGTCACAGTGCCTTGAGATAGCTGTTCTGCCCCGGGAGCCAAAGTGGGAGGCAGGACTGCCCACGCCGGCTCTGGGGAACCTTCCCGAGTGCTCTTGCAGGCAGAATTGTCCTCGTAAACCCTCTCTCCATAACACCAGCCGCCAGAAGGTACTTCCTCTGAGCTCTCTGGCCTCCCCAGCCCTTCAGGCTTCTCCACCGTGGCTGGTTCCTCCTGAGCCTGCAGCATCTCCAGGCTGGTCCCAGCCAGGACGTCAGAGCAGGCCAAGGGGGTCTCAGCGCAGGCCTCGGGCAGCCCTCCCTCGTAGCAAAGGAGGCTCAGCAAGTCCTCCCGGTCGGCCTCGGCGAAGAGCAGCCCGTGGCAGGGCCGGGCACAGGCGGAGTGCTGGGGGCAGCAGGGACGCGTCGCCAGGCCCCGGCCCGTGGCCACGTGCAGCGGGCACGGCCGGCACCTGCCCGGGCACTGCCCGCGGCCCCGCCGGGCACCAGCGCCCGAGGGGGATGGCGAGCCCTGCTCTGGGGTGGACGGACGGTCGCGGAGGCTGGGGTCGAGGGTCTCGAGCTGGGCCAGCAGCCCCTGGATCTCCGAGGGTTCGTCCTCCGTATCCTCGGCCCACTGGGCCCTACCCGGGCGGGTGTTGGACTCGGGGATCTCATCAAGCTCCATGCCCGCGGGGTCGGCACTGCCGGGGGTCCGGGGATGCCCGGTACCCCGAGGGGCGCTCCCCGTGCCGGGCTCCCAGCTGGCAGAGCCCTGCGGCACCGCCTCCGCTTCCATAGTTCTTCCCGAGCTCGACCGGCACAGCTCGGTCCGTCCGCCCGCGCCTCCCGCGAGCGCCGGGGCTGCGGCCGGCCCCGAACCGGGCCCAGGCTCCGCTGGCCCGGAGCCGCTGCCGGGCTGCGGGGCTGTGCAGGAGGGCTCCTCCGGCCGGCCGCCCCCCGCACGGCGCCCAGGGACGTCCGGCCCGTCCTCCGTGTCCATGGACGGCGGCTCCGCGGCGTCATCGCTACCGCCGCCGGGGACGGGGAGCGCGGCCGCCTGGAAGTCCATGGTGCCGCTCTCCATGGGGGCGGCGGCCCGGGAGTAGCCCGGGCCGAACGCACTCGATCGCTGCCGGCGCCACCGGCCGGGACGGGACACTCCCGCCACCGTTTCCGTTCGCCCCGCGCAGGCGCGGCCGCGGCCCCGCCCCGGTCCCGCCGTGCCCCGCGCCCATGGCCGCCTGGGGGCTGCTGAGGGCGGCGGGAAATGCGCTCCGGGCTCCGGCCCGCGGCTACGCCAAGAAACCCGGTGAGACCCGCACGGGCACCGCCCTTGGCCCGCACTCCTCGGCCCCGGCCCCGGCCCCGGCCCCGTGTCCCTCCGTGCCTCGGTCCCGCACTCATTGCCCTCTGCAGCAGCCCCGCCCTGCCCGCGCTCCCGACCCCGTGTCCCGGTCCCAGGCCTCGCGCCCTCCCCGGTGGTGCCGCCACCGCAACTCCGTTCGTCGTGCCTCCCGCTCCCACCCGGCCCCGGCCCCGGCCCCGTTCCCTACCCGCGGTGCCCTGGACCCCTGCCCTTCCCCTGTCTGTGTCCTTGTCCCCCGGCACATGCCCGGTGCTGACCGTGCCCTTGTCCCCACAGCCGCCAAGGCCAAGGGTAAGGGTGTGCCGAAGGAGGCGTTGAAGGGGCCGGAAGTGTGCACGGACCCCACCATGCTCGCCACCCACGCCATGGGGGTCAACTACTTCAAGGAGGGTCCGGAGGTGGCCCTGAAGCCCGACTCCAAGTACCCCGACTGGTGGGTGCTGCCCCACTCCCCTCTGTGTCCCGACAGAGGTGCCATCCCAGGGGCACAGAGCTAAGAGGGACAGGGAAGTGCTCTGGGAGGAGGCAGACTGCTCCTCTGCAACCCAGACACCTTCTTCAGAGTCAGGAGAGAGGAGTGGGTGCATTGTGGATGTGGGGGTGAGGGATCTGCACATCCTTGTCACTCATGTCCATTGCTCCGTTCCATGCTTGTCTGTTTGCCCTCCTTCCCGCAACCTCACATCCTCTACGTTCACCCCCAGGCTCTTCAAGATCGACCTTGGGCCTCCCAAGAAGCTGGAGGAGCTGGACCCCGACTCGCTCGAGTATTGGAGGCGCCTGCGGAAGTACAACACATGGCAGCGCAACAAATTGAAGAAGGGCAAGAAGCTGTAGGTGCTGCCTAGCTTGGGGCTGCCCCATGTGCCAGCACAGGTGGCACTGGGACCCACCCTGGCTTTTGGTCTTTTCTTCTTGATGTAAATAAGAAATAAATCCCTGGTGAGGCTGATATCTGTTAAAAAGGCTGTGACAAACCCAGACCCTTTGCAAGCTTGTTGCGGGTCGTCTCTGTGCCAAGGGCTGAGGCAACACATGCCACAGGTTCTGTGTGTTTGCTAAGACAGAAGCTCAGGTTTTGGATTGTAGAGGGAGCCCACACTGAACACAGGTCCAGCTCTCTGTCCTGTATCACAGTTGCTGGGACTGAGGGCTCTATGGGGATGTGGGGTGGGGAATGACCTACCTGTGTCAGTGCATCGCTGGCTGGGGGATCTCAAGGCCTGAGCAGTGTGTGCTCCTGGGGGGTGGAAGGATGGGGACCAGGCTTTGGCAGTGCTGTGGGGCAACGGGCAAGGTGAGGGGGGGACATGGTGGCCCTTTGCAGTGCCACCCTGATGCCATGCTCTCCTTTCCTCCCTCAGCAGCAGGAGCAGTGGTGGTGGGATGCCAGGGCTTGGCTGGGCTGGATGGTGAAGGCAGGGTCTTCCCCACAACAGCTGGGGCCTCGCTGCTCCACCCCTGCTTCTCCTTGGCCAGCTTCAGCCTGGCAAAGCCCAGTAGCTTCCCCTGGCTTTGGTTCTGCCTGTGTTGGGCACACTTGGCTGAGAGGTGCCTCTGTCACCTAAGTTCACCTCCACCCTGGACTCACTGCCCTGTGGCTCCTGCTGGGCTCGAGTTGGACTCTGGGGAAAAGAGGCACCCGTGAGGAAGTGAGGAAGTGGCAGTGAGGAAGGGCCAGTGGAGCCCCTGCCCAGCCCGCCGGGTCCCCGGTGCCATGTGCCCTGTGACAGGGCCAGGGGGCGTGCCCAGATCCCCCGCGGCTGTGGGGGGGTGGCAGCTCCACGCCCATGCGCTGCAGAACAGGAAGGAAGGTGGAGGGAAGCAGAAGTGCTGTGCTGCAGTGTGAGGGCCTGGGGAGATTTTGGGTTGAACCCTCATTTCCTCTGCGTGGGGCTGAGTGCACACCCTCGGAGCTGACGGGGCTCAGCCGTACCGCGTGGTGAGTGCTCATCCCTGCCGGGCCTATCCTGCAGCTCACCCTCCCCTCGCCACCCACAGAGTGTCGAGACCCCAAATCCAGCAGCAGGTGAGCAGACGGAGCACCCGGGTCCCTGTCCTCTGTCTTGGAGCCCCCTGCTTGGGTGAGTGTCACCCAGCTGCTCTGGGTGGCCCTCAGTCCTGGCGACAACAGCCCTTCTGGCGTGGGTTGTTGGCAAGGAACCTGAGGAGAGGAGGAGAGAGCTGGTCCCTGGGTGCTGCCCTTGTCCAGGTGGTTCATGTCACACTGAAACCTTTCCCAAGATTCAGGGCAAGCTGAGTTGGGTCCCAGCCCCAGGACCCCCATGTGCACTCTACTGACCCCCCTGTCGGCCCCTCATGGTGGCTCCAAAGCCACCACACAGAGGTCTGGTGACAGCAAGGGGGCTGCTGCTGCCCCACTGGGGCCTCTGCCAGAGGGAGAGGGGTATTTGCGGCCCCATTCTCTGTGTCACCTGACAGGACAGAGAAAGTGATGGGGGCCACCCCCTCTTTCTAGTTCCATGGACCTCCATTCCATGAAGGTCCCTTTCCTGGGCCTGGGCTTAAGTACCCTGGTTCCTTGCCCAAAGCTGGCAGGCGAGCGGGGTCCCCTGTGCCACTGTCACGCTTACAGAGTGGGAGTGTGTGGCATTCCTGGCTGGCTGCTGGCATCCAGATCCAGTGGTGCTGCCCAGCCAGATCCCAGCATCTCCTCAGTCTCCTGCCGGGAGGCGTCCTGACAGCAGTGATTTCATTGCTCTCCCCTCTAAGCCACCCTACGCCCAGAGGGGTCTGGTGGGGCACGGGTGCCTGTCACCCTGTGACCCCCTGACGCCTCGTCCACTCGGCATCCCCAGGAGGGATGGGGGACTGGAGCATGCCCATCACATCGCTGGGTGGAGAAGTGGTGGCCCGGCTGTGTGAGCTGCTGGATAACGCTGGCCGGGGCTGGCGCAAGCTGGCCGAGCTGGCCGGGGCCGAGAAACGCTTCAAGTGCAGGTAGGGCTGGGGACTGTCCCCAAGCGGGTTACAAAGCGCACGTGGGCACAACCCTGCAGTGTGCTGAGCGAGGGGCACACGGGTCGCTTCCCCCTCCCCGGGCTGGGGCACCGCCGAGGTCCCTGGCAAAGCCCCCGTCCGACCCCCCGAGGGAGGGGGCTATGGCTCTGACAGCTATGGGCGCTTGCAGCGCGGAGGAGCTGGAGATGTGCTCTCTGAAGGTGCTCGAGCCCCGCGGCAGCCCCACGCAGTGCCTGCTGCAGCTCCTGGCCGAGCGCGACTGCACCCTCAGGTACCTGCTGGGCTGCCTGGAGCGCATGGGGCACGAACAGGCCTGCCGGGTCCTCAGCTCTGCCGGTACGGATGGGCAGCGGGAAGCATGGGGCTGAAGGGGGGCACCAGGGAGCCGAGACTAAGCAGGAGGAAATGGGGATGGGGGTGAAGAGCAGCAATTCCTGCTGGGGATCTTGATCTGGTAGCGAGGTCCTGGGCAGGCAGGGTAGGGTGGGATGGATGCAACAGGGATGTGATGGAACAGATTTGGTCAACATGGGGTGGGATACGATAGAGCAGAGTGGGATGGATGGACTGGAACAAGATGAGATGGGTAGATGGGATAGCATGAATATGCCAATGGGACAAGATAGGATGAGATGGTTGGGACAGGACAGAGGTGTGGGATGTAATAAGATGGGTTGGGCTGGGAGAGGAGAATCTGTTGTGGGTGGGGGTCGGACAGGATAGGATGGGACTGGATGGGATGGGGTGGTGTGGGACAGGGGACTCAGCCAGCCCAGATCTCTCCTCTCCCATAGTCCAGGAGATGATCCGCATCACGGTGCAGCCAGAATCACAGGTGGTGGCAGAGGGGACACAGGTGACCCTGACTTGCTGTGCAACTGGCCCACCAGGGCTCATGTACCAGTGGTTCTGCGGGAGGCAGGAGGTGAGGTCCCACTGTGCCACATTGAGTGGGGCCCCTGCACACTGCCCATGGCGAGGGCACCCACACAGGTAAGAGGGAGCCCGCAACTCCTTGGCCACCTCCTGTCTTGTAGGTGCCTGGAGCCACATCCTCAGAGCTGGTGATCGACATGGCTGCCCTGCTGGGCCAGCCTGAGTGGTACATCTGCCGGGTGAACTGTGGGGCCACCTTCACCTTCTCCAGGTGGGCCCATGTCCAGGTGGAGAAGAGCAGCAGCCCCAGCTCAGGTGGGTCTTGAGATCTGTGTCCCTGGGCTGGCAGCCATGGGACACCACTTGCCCCATTGGAATTAGAACATCTAGAGGGCACCTCTCGCCCTGTCAGGACAGGGGTGGGTCCTGAGTGGCATCATTTGCCATGTAATGCCCCGGCTCAGTGGAGGTCTCTGGGCTTGCTGCGGTGATGGTGCCCACAGAGGAGCCACATGCGCTGTGTCCTTCTCATGTCTGCTGCCTCATGCCACCCATGGGTGCCAGGGCCTGTGGGTGAGGAACCTGGGGCCTGGAGCAGCTTTGCAGTGTGGTACCATGGCTGGGTGCCTAATTTGCCACCCTGTCCCTTCCCCAGCCAGTGGCTACTGCCCAATCATGGCGGGGCTGCAGATCCTGCGGCAGCCGCGGCAGTGCTGCCTGGCCGAGGGGGACACGCTGGTGCTGGAGTGCAGAGCCATTGGCAACCCCCCACCCCAGTACCAGTGGTTCAGGAACCGGCGCCCTGTGGAAGGGGCACAGGCACCCCAGCTCCAGGTATGGAGGGACCCCTGGCACGGGACAGCATGGCATGGCACGGCACAGTGTGGCACGGTGCAGCATGGTCTGGCACACTGCCCCAGCCTCCTGCTCTGTCCTGCTGGCAGGTGAAGTTGGTGACAACGGCTGAGCGGGGCACCTACTCCTGCCGGGTGTTCAACCTCTTCCACGAGGTGTGGAGCCAGGAGGTGGATGTGGAGATTGGTGAGGGCCCCAGACAAACCTCTGTGAACCCCACCAGCTGCTCTGTTCCCAGTAAAGCCCTCATGGCTGCTCCACAGTTTTGGGGGGACTTCAGCCCATGCTGGGAGGTACTGCCATGCACAGGGTCCTGACCTGCCCTCTGCCACAGGTCCGCGGCTCTTCGCCTCTGGAGGCTCCTGGCAGGAGGGGGACGGAGGTATGTAGGGGCAGAGAAGGCAGATGTGTGCTGCTCTGCCCACTGTGCTCCACTGATGCCTGATGGGTTTTTGTCCTTTTTCATTTTACTTTTGTACTCTCTTTATATATATCCTTTTACCCTTCCCCATTCCTGTACTTTTTAGTCTCTGTATCTTAACCCTACATGTTTATCACCCTAGTACCCTTGCCCTGCTCAGAATTCTTTGGAGCAGACAAAACAAACCCCACAATCTCCAAAACATGAGGCACCAACCTTGAACAGGGCCCCATCACTGAGACATGCTTTTGTAAACTAAGTTATAACCTTTTTAGAGGGAAGTAATTTTAATAAGGGGGCAATTACTTCATTTGTTAGACTTCTTATTGGAGACTTTTAGATAAGTATTCTAATCTAGGCTGTCCATAAATTGTATACGAAAGATATTGTCGAAGCTTTTTTCGTCGGTGCGCATCTAAGATCCTATTAAACCAAAGTAATACCCTTTTTCTATACTGTGTGTCTGCATCTAAAAATTTTTTACTAGTGATTTAAGGCATCACCACTGGCACTGGAGTGCCATGGCACAACATTTCTCTCTTCCCAGGCTCCCTAGAGCACGGCAGCCCTGGACAGCTGTATGGTAAGACCCTGCCCAGGAGGGGCTGGTGGCCCTGGGGGGCTCTGACTGTCACCAGTGTTGCCATTGTCACCCCATAAGGCTTTACTTGGCCAGGAGTGCTTTGGGTGCAGCCTACTGGGAGAGTGAAACAGCATCCCAACCCCTGCCCTAATCAGGACAGCATGTCAGCACCCTAACCATCAATCCAAATCCCCAGTCCTAACCCTTATTTGTAACCTGGGAGTTCAGGGATCAGTGAGCCAGGGATGCCACAGTGTACCTCAGTAGTACACAGGGACAGGGATGGTGGCCAGAGCTGGGTGTCACCTCTGTGGGCTGGGGGTAACATGGAGAGCAGGAGTGTCCCAATCCATGACAACACCTCCCTCTCCCATCCTTGCAGCCACGGACAAAGTGGCACTGCTGATTGGCAACATGCACTACCTGCACCACAAGCAGCTGCAGGCGCCCATGGTGGATGTTCACGCCCTTGGTGCCCTCCTCCACCAGCTCAACTTCAAGGTAGTGTCGCTGCTGGACCTGCGCAAGGCTGAGATGCAGATGGCTGTCGATGAGTTTCTCCTTCTCCTTGACAAGGGCGTCTATGGTGAGACAACACCTGCCAGGGTGGCTCCAGCCCAGGGGGAACCGGGTGGTTTTATGCTGGTGGAGTCTTGGGGTGCAACCAGGCAAGAAGCAGGTGTTGGCAGGTCAGGGGACATAACCATGTCACCTGCCCTTTGTGCCCCCTGGCAGGTTTGCTCTATTATGCCGGGCACGGCTATGAAAATTTTGGCAACAGCTTCATGGTGCCCATCGATGCACCCAGCGCCTACACGTCAGAGCATTGCCTGTGCGTGCAGCAGGTGCTGAGGGAGATGCAGCAGCGCCGCACCAGCCTCAACATCTTCCTGCTCGACATGTGCCGCAAGAGGTGACCCGGCCCTGCCACCCAGCCAGGGGCAAGCTGCCACTTGGGGAGGGCTCAGCACAGGGACCTGTGGGTGGTGGCTCCCAGGTGAGGGTAGCGGGGCACCCCCAGGGCCCCATCTAAACCTATTGTCTTTGTCTAAATGCCCCAAAACTTCAATGCCCCTGTGAGCTGGCAAATGCTGTAATGGGTGGGCAGAGGGGCACAGAGCAGCCCTCAGGGTCTGGAGTGCTTTGGGGTGGGTTTTGGGGGAGGACAGGTTTTCACTCTGTCCAGCTTCTCTTCTCTTGTAGGAACCTCAATGATGACGTCATCCCACAGGTCGGGGCGCTGGAGGTCACGGCCAACATCGTCTTTGGCTATGCCACGTGGGTCCTCTCCTGCCACCCCCTGGCGTAGGCAGTGGGGCTGAGTGTCCCTTCCCGGCTCAGGGCAGGGCAGGGGCTCAGCCCCTCACCTCGATGCATCCCTTCCCCCTCGATGCTGGAGGGGGTGGGCGAGTGGCAGCCCCCAGTCCCTCACAGGGCAGGGATGTGCCCATGGCAGTGCTCGGCTTTGGGCAGCACCTGAGGGCAGGAAGCCCCAAGACTTCTCCAGAGCACAGGGGTTTGGGCTGGTGATGCTTTAAGCATCCAGGAGCCAGCCATGTTCTCACCTGTCCCCAGCACAGTGGCCAGATGGTGTGATGGGAACAGGATGAGCACTGGGCACCCAGCTCTGGCTTCCTTTGGGCTGTCATCCTGTTGGGGGCCAAGTCCCAGGGAGTGCCAGAGCCCATGACAGATCCAACCGCTGCCCTGTCCCTGCAGGTGCGCGGATGCCGAAGCCTATGAGCTGAGCCAGGGCGAGCTCTCCAACGGCATCTTTGTCACCTTCCTCAAGCGCTGGCTGCTGGAGGATGAGAAGATCACAGTGCTACTGGACAAGGTGGCTGAGGGTGAGTGAAGAGCAGTGGGGAAAAATGTCCCCCCGGTGGCCCCTCCCAACCCCCTGTACCCCTGCAGACATGGGCACTCTGGAGATCACACGGGGCCGGCAGGCACTGGAGCTTCGCAGCAACCTCTCAGAGAGACGAGCTCTGACAGACCCCATCCGCCCCCCGGGCCGGGATGAGTCCTCTGCCAGGAACCTGCAGTGGGCCAAGGCTCACGGTGAGTCATGGCCGCCCTGCCCAAGCTGGCATCTAGAGGGGGTACAGCTCAAGGAGCAGAGAGAGGCTGCGGACATCTGCTGGGCTTCTCCCACTTGGAGGAGAAACTGCCAGCACAGAGCCACCAGCCTGGAGACAGGAGCACTATGTAGGCATCCCTGCTCCGGGGGTGACCCAGTGGCCACTTCACCCGTGCGTACAGCTCCAGCCCTGAGCCCCTGCAGGTCCCAGCGCTGTGCTCCCTGTCCCCTCCCCAGTGCTGCCAGAGAGTCGGCACCTCCACTTTGACTGTGGTGTCACCATCCAGCTGGGCTTTGCTGCCGAGTTCTCCAACATCATGATAATCTACACACGTGTGGTGGCCACCCCCAAGGACATCACCAAATGTGAGGCCAGGCTCACTGATATTCCTGAGGTGGGAGCTGCTGCTGAAGCCCCCACCAGGGCAATGCTGGGGAATGGGGGGGAAACTGTGGTGGTTTCCACGTGAATGCCATCTGTGGCAGGAGCTGGACGTGGACCTCAAAAGCACCAACAAGGAGAGCCCAGAGGAGGTGGGTAGCCCGCTGGCACCTGTCTGGAGCCTTGGCTGCCCCTCCTGCTGCCTCTACAGCCGGATCTGTGGCTTGCAGAAGCTGCGGGTAAGAGCCATGGTGGGCAGGGGATGGTGTCGGGGGCGCAGCATGACCATGGCCATGCCAGGACAGGAGCCCACAATTCTGGTGTCCCCTGCAGCAGGAGCTGGCCTTCACTGTCTGCCTGCAGTACTGCTACCAGGGCATGGATGACTTCGTGGAGGAGCGGCAGTGGGTGAACGTGGGGCGGCCGCTCATCGCCAAGCTCAACCTGCATCGAGCAGCCTCCCTCTCACCGTCCCACAGCCCCCTCTCCTCCTCTCCCCCTGGGAGCTGGGGGGTGGCAGGGAGCTCATGGGTCAACACCCCTGAGGAGAACCTGAGCCCCGAGGACCCCAGCTCCCACACCCTGTAGAGGGACAGTGTGGCCCCTCTGTCACCACAGTCCCCTGGGGTCATGTCTCTCCTTCTGGGGGCCAGGGGACAGAGGGGGTGGAGGTGATGTGCACAGAGCCCCATCCTGGCCTGTGCCAAGGGGTGCAGGTCTTGCAGCATAGCAGGACTGGGACTGTTTGGCCCAGTCCCATGTCCCTTGGCATGGCAATGCCCACCCCACATCCCTGCAGGGCCAGTGCTACATCCCTGGGCATATCAGTGCCACCCCCATGTCCCTGGGCAGTGCCAACCCCACATGCCGGGCCACTGCTGGGCAGCACCAGGGGCAGAGTGCCCAGAGCCCACGGCTCAGCGGGCTTGAGGCGTTGTGCCGGGGCAGGGCTGGGTTCATTCAGGCCTGGGAGAAATAGAGAGAAATAAGCAGCTTAGGGGGCAAATCCCGCGGGAGGAGATTAGAGGGGGTGGGAGTGGGAGGGCTCCTCTCAGGCCACGAGGGGCTGAAGGCAACCCATGTGCTCCCAGCACTTCCAGTAGCATCCAGTCCTCCCAGTACAACCCCAGGAACCAGTCCCATCTGGGCAGTGAGCAATTTCAGGACAGGATTGGGATCTAAGGGGGGAAAAAATGCAGTTTTGCTTGGATTTTTCCCACACAACCCCCCCACATGCTGGGGAAGGCTGCAGTGGGGATCCACCAGGGAAAGCACTAATAAAAGTGGGCCGGGCAGGTGGCTCTGTGCTTCTGCGCCTTACCCGTGTTTAAATGGCGTGTTCGGCATCTTGCAGAAATCTTGCCCATTTCTGTAGGAGGTGCAGCACTGGGTGCACCCACGGGAGGGAAGTGGGATACCAAGTGAGGGTACCCCGACATTCCCTGTGCCGTCCCATGGAAAACAGCTCATTTCCGTAATTCACAAAACCTCCCAGCCGCAAGGACCCAGGGTGACGCATCCTCATCCCGGGCCCCTCCGCAGTCTCGGGCGGCGGTTGCGGGGCCGGGCTGGGGGAGCACCCTCGCCCCAATTAGGCTCCGATCAAACGAGCCGGGGGTGCGGCGCTCCCGCTCCCCGCGCCAGCCGACCTTTGTTGGCGCTCGGGAGGCCGAGGGGTGCCCTGGGCTGGCGCCAGCCTCGGCAATTATGTCATGTGAAAAGCGCAGCCCCCATTGAGCGCGTCCCGTCCCCCGGATCAAACCCCATTACTTCCGCAGCCGTTGCTTCATTATCTGCCGGCCGGAGCTCGCCTCGGCCGGGGCGCTTCACCCCATTAGCTGGGCCGAGGAGCCGGGGAGCATCGATTATGCGTTTAATGGGTTGTTAAAGGTTTAATTGTCGCTAACGAAACAGACGAGCAGCAGCAGCCGGGGGACGGGGCACAAGGAGAAGGGTCTCGCCGGGGTCAGTGCCTCGCCTAGCCCGCTGGCATCCCGGCCAGACCCACCCGACCTCGGGGCTCTTGGGGACTTCAGAGTCCGGCCGCAGGGGGTTTGGATCGGGGTGAGACCCCTGGCTGGGGGATGCGGGCGGGGGTGCTGGCAGTGAGCGGGGTCTGGCCTGGGGGGACCCGGTGGGGATGGGGCTGCCCCAGCACAGCCCCGGCTGGGGGCTGTTGTCAGGTCCGAAGTGGGAGGATTTTCTGGGGAAACATCTTGTTTTGGTGCGGGGAAGGTGGTTCCTCGTCTGGCTCCCCCAGGTACTGGGGCACCCCAGGTACCTAGGACATCTCAGGGCATCCCAGGGATCCGGGGCACCCGCTCGCTCAGGGATAAGCCCCCCTGTCTTGCTGTCCCAGCTATGCTTAAGCACCTCAAAGCCCACATACAAGTGTGGGCTCAGTCGAGTGCTGGGGTCGTGCTGGCCCTTGCCATCAGTGAAGGTGCTGGTGACAGTAACTGTACCCCGAGCTCTGGCGGGTGGGCAGATAGGGTCCCCCAGAGCTGCAAAGCTACTTTGGGGACCCCTGAAGATGCAGCAGCTTGTCAGCACCACCCAGCTCCCACCTGGCAGGAAACACTGGCAAGGGGTAAGAGAGGTGTTGGGGTGCCCCAACAACCCTGTTGTGGTGACCCCAGGGCTCACAGTCGGCCCCCTCCTCTCACCAGCCCAGGCCAGAGGCCACCCATCCTCCCACCAGCACAATTCTTGCAGCTTTCTGCCACTGGCACATCTGGAAGTGTTAGGGCAGGGGGGCAGCAGGCACAGCTCCCAAGGGACAGTCGAGCAGGTGACCTGTGACAAGCTGTTGAGGCCACGGTGCAGCACAAGCCAGCCCCAGCTGGGGCTGGATCGGGTCACCTGTGGCTGGACCAGCCCTGCACGCAGCATCTCGAGGGAGCAGGGCAGGAGGGTGCGCAGGGATGATGCTGCCACGCCTCCCTGGCAAGCTGAAAGCTCCTTCCTGGGAGAGGCTTGGCAGCCCCACAGCGCTAAGGAGGGCAGGGCACAGCACGACCGAGGCCCCGGCAGTGCCCGACTCTAGCACACGGCAGCCATCCAGCTCATCTCTTTACTCACAATACACCCGTGTTCTCGGCGCCGGCGCATCACCCGGCACGACCGGCGGCGTGCGCCGAGGCAACTAAAACATCCCGCCAAAGTACTCCCTACGAAACTAGAGCTTTCTGTTCAGTTTTGTTTAAATCTGCAGCATTAAAAAAAATTAAGAATAATGGGAAGGGTAGGGGGTGTGGGGAAAGGAGGTGTCCGACCGGGGTGTGGTGGGTGGCCCGGCGGCACAGTGGGATGCCTGAGCCTCAGCCATGTCCTCAGCGGATGTTGGTGCCTCAGAGGCAAAGGGGCTTTCCTGGGGTGCACCCCCCCCCCAGCTGTGGTGTCCCGCCAGCATCCCGACTCTCTCCCCTGACACTGCCAGTGCTGGGTCAGTGTGGGGAAGATGCAGCCCGGCGTCCCTGCCCAGTACCAGCTTTGGTCCTGTTGAGCACCCACTGTCCTCTCTCACCCGCCCCGGGGCTGGGCCGGCACAGGAGGCAGGAGTGGCGGCCGGGGGGCTCGGAGGGTAGCGTTCATCAAATGGGCTGCCAGGTCTTGTCAATGGTCTGAATGTGCTCCTTGGCTTTCATGCGGAGCGAAGCGATGCTGGAGCTCCTCTGGTCCACCTCCTCCAGCGGGTACTTGTCCACAAAGGGGGTGCCGCACTGGTAGGGCGCGGGGGCCATGGGCTGTATGCCCTGCGCCATTGGCGGGGGGGTGTTGAGGAAGGAGTGCCCAGCGTAGGGAGGCTGCAGGGCCTGGGGGGCTCCCATGAAGCCGGGGATACTGTGGACCGTGGTGGCGCTGGAGATGGGGGACGTCAGCCATGGGTCGAGTGGGAGGGAGTTGCTCATGGGCCCCACATTGGGGGTCATGGGGGGCCGGTTGAAGGAGAGTACAGGGGTGTCATGGAGCTTCATGGAACTGGCCTCCATCTTCTCCTGCCGCCTCCACTTGGCTCGTCGGTTCTGGAACCAAACCTGCAAGGCGAGAGCCAGGGTGAGCTCACGGTGCCCAGCTGGACCCTTGCAGTGTGCCCCACATGCTGTGTCCCACACAGGGTGTCCCATGCAGGGTGCCCCATGTCTTTGCCCCAGGCAGGATGTCCCATTCTGCAGTATCCCACGTGGGGTGTCCCACAGGGAATGCCTGAGGTGGGGTGTCCTGTATGGGGTACTCCATCCCACAAGGGCTGCCCTGTAGGGCTCCAGCAATCCCAGTACCTCTGCCAGACCTCTCCCACAAGGCCCCAGACACCAAGGACATCTCGAAGATGTGGAAAGTGAGAGGTGTGAGCACACAGCCCCTTCTGCTCCGTGGGAACATGCACTCTGGCCCTGCAGACTCCCAGCAGCCCACGGGACAGTGTTATCCGACCTTCCCAGCCCCTTGGTCACAGCTTTTATGAGTCAAACAGTGACAGTTGCACCAAAACCCAGCAGGAGCGACAGGGACTGGCGACCCAAATCCAGCGGTGATGTCTGGCCCCATGGGAGCTGCTCATTAAAGCGCTGGTCCCCATGTTGCCAGGGCACCACAGGGCACAGGGGTCTGCTTCAGGAGGCAAAGGGGAGCAAAGATGAATGGCTGGGTGGGGAAGGGGAGGGTTCCCTTGGCTGGTCATGGCTGTTGGTGGACACTGGGCTGCATGGGTGCAACCTGCATGTCCAAAGAAGGGAATGGAGCTGGGAAAGGGGCTGGAGCACAAGTCAGATGAGGAGCAGCTGAGGAAGCTGGGGAAACTCAGCTTGGAGGAAAGGAGGCTCAGGAGGTATCCTTTCATTCTCTACAACTCCCTGACAGAACAGTGAAGCCAGATGGGGATCAGACTTTGCTCCCAGGGAAGAAGGGACAGAACAAGAGGAAACTGCCTCAAGCTGTGCTGGGTGGGGTTAAGTTGGATACTAGTGGAAACTTCTCTCCTAGGGCAGTGGTCCCTCATTCCTGGAGAGATTTATAAGACATGGATGTGGCACTTAGGGACATGGATTAGTGGTGGCCTTGGCAGTGCTGAGGGAACAGTTGGACTTGATGGTCTCAGAGGGCTTTTCCAACCTGAACGATTCTGTGATTCTGTGAAACTGGCTGTTGCTCAGAGAGCTCAGCAGAGGTGTCTCTGTGGTCTGGACCGCCCCACAAAAGGCTGCATTCTCTTGACTGGGGCTGAGGCCTTGGGAATTCAGTTGATTTCTATGGGGGTTATTGCTTTGCTTCACAAGTGGTTTGTTACTTCAGCTCCCTGACCTTTTCTCCCTCCCTGATCTCACCCCATCAGTTCAGGTATGGTAGGGAGCAGACTGGTGAGACCCCTGGCTCTTCCCAGGCTCTGCTGTCCCGCCATGAGCCTTTTGCAGCAGCCTAGGGAGCGAAACCTCCCCACCCCCACTGCCCCCCTGATCTGCCCTGCTCCAACAAACTTAAAACCCTCATATCCATGAGAATCTTGTGTTTTCCCAGCCCTAAAGACCTGAAAGTGGCCACAATTGGCCACGGTGGGTTTTTTAGCCACTTTTCCATGTGATCAGCAGGAAGGATGGGAACAGCCACCACCAGAATGGGGAAAAATTTCTAAAAACCATCTCTGTGCCCAAACGGCGCCTCTGGCCTGTGGGCCCAGCTGGGACCTTATGGGCCAAACTGGAACCCCATGGGGGAACAAGGCTCAGCCATTAAACTCTTTCCCTGGCTTTGTTGGAAGCAGCTGGCTCTGCAGAGATGCTGCTCCTGTCTTGAGCAATGGGGAAACCGAGGCACAGAGGGAGGTAGAGCCGAGAGAAGAGCAAAGCTCTCCAGCACCTCGGGGTCCCTCTGACACTGCCCAGGGACAGATCCAGGGTGCTGGGTTGCTCCCCCTACCTACCTGCACGCGGACCTCCGGCAGGTTGACCTTCATGGCCAGCTCCTCGCGGCTGTACACGTCGGGGTAATGGGACTTCTCGAAGGCGCGCTCCAGCTCGTGCAGCTGGTACGTGGTGAAGGTGGTGCGGTTCCGCCGGTGTTTCTTCTTGGGCTGCTCCTCCTCGGCGGCAGCTGGTGGGGTGCCCTCACCGTCCCCTGGCTTCCGCAGCTCGCCCAAGTCCCCCTCGCACTTATTCAGGAACATGGTGGCACCTGCGGGGGCCCTGTGGGGTTAGTGGGGTGTGGGATCTTTAGACCCCCCATGTGTCCCCAGTGCAGGGATGGACGGACAAGTAAATGGAGGGATGGGAAGGCAGGGTGGCCCCAGGAACAGGTTATGCAAAGGTATAATCCTCTCTGCCACAGCAGAGGATCTCAGGGCTGTGGTGTCTTGGGGGCTGATCCACAGTCCTGGGGACTGACCCAGCATCCAAGGGACACCCTGCACTTGGCTTTGCTGTCAGATGCCACCAGGCCAATGAACCCACTGGGACAAAAAGTCAGATTTCCTCTAAAGTGGAGAATTTTTTGAAAGTGCCATAACAGAGAGCCAACTTGATTTCTATTTGCCCTGGCCTGGAGGGGACCAAGCCTGGGTTAATTCCCTCCTTCCTTCCCAGCTCCTCTCCTCCAGCCTCTTCCATGGTGAAGGCTGGCCCTAGAACGCTGGAGGACCCAGTGCTAGTCCCCAGGCGGGAGTGACCTGGCACCGTCCCCTGGCTAGTAACCGTTTTGGTGACGCTTATAAGTATTTTCAACCCTCGCAACATTTCATCTTTAAGCTTTTTATCCGGCATCTGAAATCTTTCTGCAGTATTTGCAGGGGATTAAGGGTCTCTTTCCACCACAAGGATGTCAGCAGTCATGGAAATGGGGAAGAAAACTGTAATCCTGGGGCAAGGGGAAGCCACTGCATTGCCCAGACCTGCCAGCAAAGACCACCTAATGCCTCAGTGGGAGTGGGGAGGGAACAGGAAAGTCGCTGCATGCTGGGAGGGGGTAAATGGGGGTCCTAGAGGGCAGCAGGCAAGGGGTGGGTGTCAGGTGTTGCCCAGGCTGTGCACACAGGGGTGTCTGTGTGGGGGTGCCTGAGTGCAGTATGGGTGTGCGCAGTGTGCCTGTACTTGGGCAGGTGCTCAGGGGTGCTCAGGGGTGCTCCCAGTGAGGCATGGGTGCATGTGAGGTGTGTGTGGTGGGCTGAGCATGCAGTGAGATGTGTGCAGCATGTGCACGGTGCATGTGTGTACATGTGGGCATGGCAGTGTGTGGGGTGGTTTGTGCCACACGTGAGCAGTGCTGGGGTGCAGTGCCTGTGTGCCGTGCACGCAGCACACACAGTGCAGTGTCTGCACTGCCGCACGCAGGGCACAGTGTCTGTGCACGGTGCCTGTGCAGGGTGCGCACAGCACCGTGGGTGTGCCAAGAGCATAGTGTCAATGGGCTGTGCACAGTCTGCGGACACAATGTGAACCTCCTTGCACAGGAGCTATGGGCACGCAGTGCACCTGCAGTATGTGCAGTTGTGTGTGCATTGTGTGCAGTGTGTGCAGTGTGTGCAGTGCACATGACACATGCAGCAGAGGCACGTGCAGAGGCTGTGGCACACACCATGCAGTGCAGCACACGCAGTGTGCGCATGTGTGTGGCAATGTGCAGTGTCCATGCAGTGCCTGTGCAGTGCCTGTGCAGCATGTGCCATATCTGTGTGCAGTGCACCCAAGACATAGAGCATGTGCCTGGTGCTGCTGTAGTGTGCTCAGAGCTTGTGCTGTGGGTGTGTGGTGTGGGCGTGTCCAGTGCAATCAGTGCATACCGGGGGCTGCGTGTGCAGTGTGTGTGCAGTGTGTGTGCAGTGTGTGTTGCACACCCAGTGGGCGCTGTACTCACACTGGGGCTGTGCACATGCAGTGCTGTGTGTGCAGTGAGTGCACCATGCAGGTGTTTGTGCCTTTGAGAGCTGCCAGCCCGCCCCCCCCCCCCCCCGATGCCCCACGACACCTCGTGAGGTGTCTGCAGCCCAGGGGACTCTGGGTCCAGCCCGGTGGTGTCAGGGTGCCCCAGGGGAGCCGCAACTTGGGGCAGGGGTGTTGGGTGCTGCACCCTGAGGTGCCCCGAGGCAGCAGTGAGGGAGTGCTGGTGGAGGTAGGGGCCCTGTGGTCACTGTGTGAGCATCACGGTATGTCCTGGGACTGGGGACACAGGGAGGGGATGGGGACCCTCACTGCCATCCTGCTCTCACTTACCCGCTTCTCATTTGCGCAGCTCCACACCTGCAAGGAGAGGAGAAAGGGGGGCTGAGCAGAGCACCCTACTGAGGCACAGACGCTCCGAGGGACCCAGCACCCCATCAGGACCCCCGTCTGCCCTGCCCAGCCATGTCCCACCATCCCATGGGGCAATGGGCGGGTGCTGGAGCTGGGGTGGGGTGGGGGGGAGCTGGAAGGAGCTCCAGTGAGCAATGGAATGGGAATGGGTGAGAAGGGCATGGGGAATACGGGTGAGAGAGGCTGGGGGGCCGGGGAGAAGATGGGGCTAGCAGAAGGAGAGGTGGGGCAATGGTGGGGGGACAGGGATGAGGTGCGGGGATGGAGCCTCATGGTCTACCCTCGACCCCATCTGAAAGCAAAGGAGGCAGAAACTCCCCAGGGAGCAGCAAACCCCGACCTGGGATCACAGATGAGCTAAGAACAGCAAAACACCGGAGCAGCAGTGACCTGGCAGCAGGGCGGCAGCACAGGACCCTGCGGGATGGGGGCAAGGGCTGGATCCCCACCCCAATCTGCCTTGGCTTGGCCAGGGATGTCCCTGGGTGAGGAAGGGATGACGATTACAGATTGGGCTTGGGGACATCACCACCTACTACCCCATGTTCCCCATCCTCCAGGGACTGACCTTGGGAATCACAAGCCTTCACCACCAGTGTTTTGGGAATCCTGCCTGAAAATGGGCCACACTGAGCTGGGGGTGGGGGAACTGCTGAACTCCGGCTCCTGAAGGATATCTTCCTGCAGCCACTGTCATCCTGGCAGCAATTTTTGGGTTTAAGCCCTTAAGCTGCAAACCTGCTCTGGAAACCATAAGGACCCAACACCTCAGGAGAGTTCTTCCCCCATCTCCTCACTGCCTAAGCCTGTGGTTTTCCTGTGGGGGCTGTCAGCTGGGGAGGAGGGGACGGCTGCTGTTAAAGACACCCAAAAAAGCAACAGAAACGACACTGAGCCCTGGTCTAAGTCGGTAAAAAACCTCACTTCCTCAGTACTGCAAAGCAGAACATCAGCGAGGACAAGTGGCCTCCCCGGGCACCGGGGGATGTGGAGGAGACAGCCCAGGGACAGCCCCAGCTTCCACTGAAACCCCTCTCTTTGCCTTTGGAAGCCCATCTGGGTGACAGGATTGAGCTCCCTGAGCTCAAGCTGCCTGGGACTGGTGGTGGAAGTGTGGGTGGCTCCTACCCCTGGCCCCGTGTGAATCGGGGCGAGTGACACTGGCAGACACCCACACCCACTCCTGAGCCCCAGGGAAAGGTGCCAGCCCCGTCCCCAACACCAACCCTGGGAACACCTTGGGGACACCCACTCCCTTTCTCAGCATCTTCCCTCGGCGCTTTGTCCCGAATTGGAAAAAAACGGCGTTACCTGCTGGGCCCAACTCGGCTTTTCCAGGAGTATTTAACTTTGCTGGTCCCTCCCGGGAACCAAACAAGCGGCTCAACCTCACCAATCTCGCAGCTTTGGCAGCCAAAGTTGCCTCTAGTCTTCTTATTTGTCACAGAACCGCCGTGCTAAGGCTCGGGAGAATCTTTATTTAGTGTTGCAGATGTCACCAAGGCACCGCAGATTGGAAATGAGTCCAAAGGATTAAGACGAGGTTATTAATTGGAGGCCTTCCCCTTTAAGAATGATTGACAGTTACTTTCTGGACAAGTAATTGCTCTAAATGTCCCCCCAGCACGGGTCCGGGGGGGCAGCGGCGGACAAAGCCCCGAACTGCCTTCCCCACTCGGATTGTCTCCCCACAAAGGCGTCCTGCTGGAGTTTGCCGTGTAATCCCCTCATTACGGGCGAGGAGAAAGAATTAGAAACAGGGGGAGCGGAGAAGAAAGGATTGAGGGGGAGGGGGCAGGATTTCCTTGGGCTGTGGAGGCTCTGCCCCAGGGATGGGGTCCGGGGCAGGCACCCCAAGCCTCGGTGGGATGGGGATGCTGCAGTGGTGGGTGTTGTCCCCCCCGCATAGGGATGGCGAGCCTGGGGGTGGCCCTGTGACAGTGTGGGTGGCCCCATGGCTCCCGGTGATGCTGCCTGCAGGGCCCTGCCTGTGTGAGGAGCAGAGATGGGGACAGGTGTGGGGACAAGGGTGGGGACCAGGCATGGGGTCCAGCTGTGAGGACCCAGAGTGAGGACAGGGTCTGGGGACCTGTTCTGGGGTCTGACTGGGGGTCCAGATGTGAGGACCGGGTGTACAGACCAGTCATAGAGACCAGGCCCCCTGAATAGCCCTGGGGACCTGGTATGAACACCAGGCAGGGGGATCATTCATGGGGACCAGCGAGGGGGACCAGGCAGGAGGGCCAAGAGTGAGGAGCAGCCATGGGGCAGTGTCAGTGGGACCAGGTGTGGGGATGAGTCACGGACATGGGACTGAGCACTGGGGCCAGGCATGGGAACACCCTGTGGGGACCAGCCGTGGGATCCAGCCAAGGGGACAATCCCTGGGGGCTGCCCATGGGACCTGGACAAAGGCAGCCAGGAGGAGGGGCAGGACCACCATCCTTCTCCTCCCTGTTCCCACTGCTGCCCCTGGGCCCCAGTGAATAATAGGAACATCATGGTGGGGGTCCTGAGCTGTGCTGAGGGATGTGCTTGGTGCTGCCCAGAGCCCCCATCATGTGGGGCGGATTTTGCCCTTTTCTTTCTTTGCTCACTTTTACTTTCTCCCAAAACCATCTTCCTGCCACCTGCAACCACTGCCGCCCCCGGACATGTCTAGGCTTCCTCCCACTCCCTTCCCCTCCTTGCCACAGTTCCCCTTTCAGATGGCAAATGTCACTGCAGGGGTTTTGGACTCCAGCACCCTGTGCCAGGTCGCTGCTGGGCCCCGAGTGGGTCTGTGCCCTCCCCACCACAGCTGCTGTTGGTGAGACCCTGCAGCCCCCAGTGTGTCCTGGTGTGGGCCCCAAGGCCATCCCATTGTTCCCTATAGGGGGTTGTGCAGCTTCACCTGCCCTGTCTGACACCTCTTCGAGGACAGTGTGATGTTGTCATGGGGTTGGCATGCCACTGCCCTGGGGACAGCATGCCACCACCCCAGGGACAGCACTGCCCCGAGGACAGCAAGGCCACGCCAGGGATGGCAGGACATATCCAGGACCATGCAGCCCCTGGGGATGGGGTGACACCCCCTTGCCAAGTGATGCTGCAAGGGAGTGCTTGGGAGAGCAGGGAGGTGCTGCCTGTGGGGGTTACTGGGGACATTACTGGGGCAAGGGCGATGTGTGGGGCCAGGGGTGCAAACGGCTACCTGGACCCCACTCACCCAGGTGCTCATGCTGGCCACTGTGACGAGTGCAGGAGCCGTGTACCCCACACCGACTGCCCTCGGAAGCTTTCCCCAGGGTGCCCCACTGCCCCGGGTGTGCAGGGAGGTCCCCAGGGTGCTGGGTTTGGGGGCGGGGGACTGCCCAGCTGCCCGGCCCCGGCACTGTGTGTGCGGTGCCGGCCCGCGGCTGCCGCAAGGTGTTGGCTCGCCCGGGGGGAGGCGACAGGCTGATTTGCCAAATGATTATAATTGCCTTTTAGAAGCAGATAGCAAATTGATTTGCTTCCTTGTCCAAGGCCCGTAATCGCTTCATCACTTTAAAATATTAATGCTATACTTCTTTGCTAGTTTCCCAATTACCCTAATTGAAGGCAAATTGGTTAAGAAGGTGCAATGCAGAGTATCAGGGGGTTTAGTTCACTCAAATGACAGTTTTAAACCTCCCTAATCCTATTAGCGCGCAAAGCTGCTAACGCTTAGAGACGCTGCGTCAGCTTACCGGGGCGGTGGGGCCGGAGGCGGGGGTCGGGCCGGGGGGCGGCCGGGGGCCACCGGCCTCACGTGACCAGCTCGGCCGGGGATTTATCACTTTTTTAGTTCATTAAGAGGCCTTGGGCAGGCGGGGAGGCAGCAGGGGTGACCCAAAAGGGTGCTGAGCGGGAGGCAGGTGGCAGCGTGGGGAGGGCGGGGGGGCAGGACGATTAGCCAAGGAGACCTGGCGGAGGGTCCTGACCCGAATCCCAGCTGGCGCTGGGAGTCCCCATGCAGCCCCACTGGGAGCACTGGGAGAGGGCTGCCCATCGGGGCAGGATGGGGCCCTGATGTGGAGTGGTGATGGAAGACTGAGGTGGAGGTGAGAGAGTGCGCTGGGGACCTCGGTGCCACCATCCCAGCAGCTTGCACTTGGTGATGAGCCAAACTCTGGTGAGAGCAGGGATGTGGCATGGGAACAGAGTTGTGCTGGGTGCCACAGCTGCTACCATCCTGTCAGGGACCTGGCGAGGGACTGGTGAGGCACAGACGGTCCCATCCCACAGGTGTGGAGTTTGTACCTGAAAGGAGATTTTCCAAGTTCTGAGGAAAGGCTGGTGAGCAGGGATGGAAGCGATGGCAGGGACAGCAGGGATGATGGGGACAGCACAGACAGAGGGCCACCAAATGTCAGGAGGCTCCCTGGTGTCAGGCCCTGATGAGCCTGTCTCACGCTCCGTGGGATGCTCCAGCAGCCACCAGTCTCTGGACTGGTACCTGAAGAGGATCCAGGAGACACTGGGCACCGCGTGCATCCAGAGACCTCCTTGCTCCGTGTGCTCCAGCCGCGGCAGCTGAGCCCGATGGCTCTGGTGACAGCGCTGAGCTCGGTGACACAGCTCCCAGCCCACCTGTGCTGGATCCGGCCGCCCCCTCCCAGCCCGGCCACCGCGGCCGTAGGCAGCCTGGGCAGGGCAGTCCCCGCAGCCTTTCCGGAGCAGATGGCAGCGGCGTGGGGAGGACGGAGGCGGCTCAGCGCGTCCTTCCTTTCATGCACACACAGCGTGATTCCCGGTGGCTCCGGCTCTGGCTACGGCGGGAGGTGCCGCTGAGGCCAGCGCTGGCCGTACATTTTGCACGGGTTCAGCGAGCTTAGTCCTCGGGGACAGGCTACTCAGGCAGATTAGACCTCGCTAAAATAGGCAGGTATTAGTGATCTCAGCAGCCCCCGGCCTTCCGGCGCGGCGGCATTTAAGCCAGGGCTGCTGCCGAGAGCCCAGGAGAGAGTCCCTGGAGGGGCAAGAAGCAGCTGCGCACCCCGGCACAGCCAGAGGGACGCCCCTGCTGCCCACACTGGCAGGGAATGCTCGAGCAGGGGGGTAAATGCTCCACACTCCCTCCCCATCCCCAAGGGATGGCCAGGGTGATCACTGGGTCCCACTGACTTCTGTGTGCCTGGGGGCTGCTGCAGAAGTGGGGGACGGACCCAGTGTCCAAGCATCCTCGGCTGTTTGGTGGCTCAGGGGACACGAGGCAGCCCAGCTGCAGCGCTATCATCATGTCGTCCCCTCACCACTCCGGACAGGGTCTATGTGGGCACGGAATCTGGCAGGACAACCAGAATCATGCTGGCGAATGCTGTATTTATTGAACCAAATGGTGTGCAGCGCCAGGGCTGGTCCAGGGGTAACAGTGTCAGGGATCTGCCGCATATGGGAGCTCACACCAGAAGCACCGCAAGACAGACTTGACCATAACGGGTGGAGGCGGCCCAGACATCCTGCACCCCAGTATACCCTGGAAAAGCAACCGGGAATGGTTTTGGGGAAGAAAACGCACGCCCAACAGGTGTATTGGGACCCCCACCCCAAGTAATGGCACCCAGAGCCTCTGCATCCCGTGGCTCCCGGGGACAGGGGCTGCCGGTGTCACCTGCCGCGGGACGGGCAGTGCTGCTACATCAGGGCGCACTTCTCCTTCACCTGCTCCACGCCGCCCAGTGCGCTGTCTCGCAGAGCCGGCAGCTCTACCTCCCGCAGCTTCGCCAGGAAGACGAAGGCCCCAGCGCTGCCATTCTCCTCCTCCTCCTCGCCGTGCACCATGGCTGCCAGGTCTTGCGGCAGCTCCACCGCACCTCCAGCCACGTGCACCTGGGCATCGTCCCGCTCGTCCTGCACGCGGTTGGGAAAGCATGTCGCGTGGGGACAGACATGGTGCCTGACAGGGTCGAGCAGGGTACAGGGGACAGGGAGCAGCCAGTCCCAGGGTGCTGGGGACACTGAGGGATTCCAGGACTATCCAGTGCCAGACTCGGACGCTGGATGGACAGTGGGTGGCAGATGGTCAGGCGGAGACAGTGGCCGTCTGCTGCCCTCTTCAGGAATCCCTCCCATCCACGGCGGGACGGCAGCCGTGGGCCTGGGGCTGTTCCGGGTGATGTAGGGTCAAGCGGAGCCCCCCAGGTCCCACTGCAGACAGGCTGGTTCTTACCTGGGCCAGGTGGTACTTGTCCCGCAGGTGCATCCGCACCGTGGCCCTCTCTGCCTTCCTCTGCACAAACACCTTGTCCCGCTCAATCCTGCAGCAGGTACCACACCGTCACCCCCACCTCACTGAGCGTCCCCCCAGGACCACCCCAACATCACCCTGGTCCCCCTGTAGAGCAGGTCCAGGGCAGGAGGGAGGAGAAGGTCTGAGACCCACAAGAAGATTACAATGGGGAGCTGGGAGCAGGAACCATATCCTGCCCACCCAGCCCCAGCACCCAGAGTCAGAGGTGCTCAATGAAGGTGCCCATTGCTAGGACTCGTTCCTCCTGCAGCCTCTCATCTCCCTGGTGCTGAGACATTGGGTCCCCACAGCACCTGCTCCCAGGGAGGTGGGACCTTAATCCAATCCCGTGCTGACCCCCCATCCCTTCGCTCCAAGGGTGCTGGGCTGGAACCACCCTGGGACTCTGACACCCGGGGGTTCCCCTCGTCACCTCTGGTGCACTAAGGCACTATCACAGCCCTTTGCCAGCACCTCTGTGGACCTTCCATGCTGTGGGGGAGAGACACCAAAGGGCACCTGCTCTGCTCTTCACTGTCCCTTGCCACAGCTGCCTCCCCGTCCCTGTCCTGTGCCCCCCTGTGGACAGCCCACAGCAGGTGGGATGCTGATCCTGGTGTGTTGCGCACCGCAGTGACCCCCCAGCCCCAGTGAAGCCTTACTTCTCTTCCAACAGCTGCCGCTGGTACTCCTCAAACTCCTCATGGGCCATGCCATTGGGCAGCGTGGCTGCCTTGTCATCTTTGGGAGCCCCCTTGGGTGACTCGTCCTTGCCCCCCTGGAATCTCTTCAGGGCAGCCGTGAAGAAGGAGGCCATGGCGAGTGGCAGTGGCAGTTTGTGCCCCAAGGTTCCCACCAGGTCCCAATGCCTGCAAGGTCAGTGGGACCAGCCCCAGGGGCACTGCGGATCAGGAGCGGATTAAGGCATTAGGAGGGGAAGCCACAGCCGGGGTGGAAAGACCTTCCTTTCGCTGCACCCAAGGGTGCTTGCAGGGGACAGTGGCAGTGCAAGGGGACAGCAGATGCTGCCACATCAGGGTGATGGGGAGGTGGAAGGAGTCATCAGACTCCAGCACATACTGGGTCAGGCTGAAATACCCCCCATTACGTGGGTCCCAATTTGGAGCAGCACCCATGGGTCTGGAGGTGAGGAAGTCAGAACAGAGGAGACACAAGAGGATTAGCTGGAAAAACCCAATCGAGGGTTAAAGGACTGGCAGCAGACGAGGTGGTGGCGGGCGCACACCCACCCGCGCAGGCGGCCCCGTGCCCCTGCTAATCCCTGCTCCACCGAGACTCGAGATTGCTTGGAAGCCTGTGGAGCTGGGGGCTCTCCCCTGCCTGGGACGTGCCCCCGCACCCGTAATCTATATGCAAGCAATTCCCATACAGCCTCTGATTAAAAGCATAATCCCCTGCTGCACAGAGCCCCAATGGGAGAGGAATGGGAGGCATGGGGGGGCATCAAGAGCCAGAGCTCCTGGCCCCCCCCAAAGCCTTTCACTGAGCTTTGTCAAGCCCTGAGTGAGGGATAGGCCTAATTTCACCCTGGAGGCTTAAAGATGCTGTTGAACTAATTTCTTTGGTTTAATCAAAAAGCCCAAATCCATGTGGTTTATCTGGCTGTGCTGGCATGCCTGTGCTGGGCACTGGAGCAGGGATGAGTCAGGGTGGGGTCTCATCCTCCAGTGAGTGGAGATGTCCAGTCCTGTCTCCCATCACAGCTTGAAGGGACCCCACATGCAGCATCTGCTCCTGGGGCTGAGCACAGGGGGTGTGGGCATGGCTCCCTCGGGGTCTGCACTCCCCACTCCGATGGGTCAGGAGAGATTGATCCCATAGGGACCTGCTCTGGGCTGTGTGCTGGGTAGAAGGATCATGCCGGGATGGAGGGAGGCTGCTGCCCTATCTCCACAGGGAGAGAGCAGTACCACAGGCCATCCCGTTCCTGTCCACCTGGCCTTGCCACTCCCAGCCCTGGAGGGTCCAGGGGCTTCAGGTCCTGGGTCCTAGTAGCAGGATTGGGGTTAAACGTCCCTGAGATGTTTCAGCTCCTTCTGCAGCTTCTCTGTGAGTTTCTTGAAGGATGGGCGCTTGCCTGGCTCCAGCTCCCAGCAGCTCTTCATTAGGGCATAGACAGGGGGTGGGCAGCCCTCGGGGGGGTCCATACGGTATCCCTGCTCCAGCAGCTCTGTCACCTCCTTCAGGGCCTGCCAGGATGGAGAAGCCAGCTGGGAACCCCCTACCCTGCTCTGGTCAGGGAGCAGTGGGATGTCCCTGTCCCGTAACTGCCGATGGGGTGAGACCTGTGGTGTTCCCTGGCACAATGCTCACCAGCTTGGGGTAGGGTGCCCGTCCAAAGGAGAAGGTTTCCCACAGGAGGATCCCGTAGCTCCACACGTCTGACTTGGAGGAGAATTTCTGTGGCAGCAGGAGAGGGGGAGGCTGAAGCCAGCCGAGGGTTGCTCTGGGTCCCCGTTGCTTCCCAAGGGCAAGACAGAGGACAGTGACTACTCTCTGCCCCGTCTCAACTCCCCAGGGTGTGAACAACCCCCCAGTCCCATCATCCTGCCCCAATTCCCACTGCACACCTGTTCAGGACAGAGACAGAATTTTGGAAGATGCAGGGCTGACTGTGCCAGAAGCCACTGTGGGACAGGGATGGGTCAGTGGGAGTCGGAACAAGCAGGGGCAACCCAAGGGGGTGAGATGCTTTGGAAGGACCCCGTGACTCCCCCTTCCCTCCCACTCACTCACATTGTGTTTCAGGGCCTCTGGCGCTGTCCACTTCACAGGGAGCAATGTGGCATCTGCACCCTTTGGGTTGACCCGGGCCAAGCCGAAGTCACTCACTTTGGCCACATTCTCCTCGGAGATGAGGATGTTGCGGGCAGCCAGGTCCCGATGGACCAACTTCTTGGACTCCAGGTAGTCCATGCCCTGAGCCACATCCCTGCCACAGCCGAGTGAGACAGAGCCGTGTCACTGCATGTCCCCTGGGGCTGCACAGGGGGCTGCAGAGCCCTGGATCCCAGCCCAGAGGAGAGAGATGGACTTACAGGGCGAACAGGAGGAGCTGCTGGGTTGGGACAAGCGCCCGGCCCCGCGTGCGCAGGAAGTTCACCAGGTTGCCCTGACAGAGGAGGATAAAACAACTCAGGGCCAACAGGATGGGGCTGCCAGGAGACATTGCCTTCTGCAGGTGCTCCAGTTCCCAGCAGCTGTACAACTCAGCCCCTAGACAGGGATTTTGTCCCCATATCTAAGTGATGATGGGTCCCACTGGCTGAGGAGCAGCCAGGTGCTCTCACCTTGCTCATGAACTCCATGACAATGTAGAGGCCATTGTGCAAGATCACTCCCAGCAAACACACAAGGTTTTTGTGTCGGACCTTCCTGGAATGGAGGGGATCCAAGTCAAGGAGGTGCCTGCTCATTCTGGGCCATGGGCAGGGCTGGGCAACACCTCCACAGGGCACTCACGTCATGGCAGCTGTTTCAGCAAGGAAGGCCTGGGCAGTCACATCACACTTGATGTTCTTCACAGCCACCCTCTGCCCCATGTACTCACCCTGCAGGACATCTGGAAGAGCATGTGAGAGTCAGGCTGAGCTCCACCCAGCCTCCTGCACCCCAGGCTGAGCCCCCCATGCCTTGAGATGGGGAGGGAGATCAGGGGGTGCCATCTGGGAAAGCTGCAGCCAGGGAACCTCCAGTCCCATCCTCTCACCTACCTCCGAACTCGCCTTGCCCAATGCGGTCTCCCAGTGTGAGGTGCTTCAGGTTCAGCAACCAGCCAGCTGGGCATGGGCACAAGGGCAGGTTAGCAGGGGCCACCAGTGGGGCCTTGTCCCTCAAATAAAGACCACAGCCCCTTCCCACCATACCCTACCTTTGGCCAACTCCTCCTCAGCTGACTTCATCCCAGATTTTGGTTTCGGCTTCACCAGCTTGGTGCAGATGGCTCCCTGCTCGTTCATGTAATGCTGCCAAGGGATGAACAGGTGGAGGTGATGCCAGCGCTTACCCTCAGCCTCAGAGTGTGAGTCCAGGGAACACCTTTGGGATGCTCCACAGGATCCCACCATTGCCACCCTTGAGGGCAGCCCATGTCTCAGCCTTGCTCCCCTCTGGGCACAGCCAGAGGAACACCACAATGCATGACAGGGGAAGTGGGATGCTACTGGTGGGGTTGAACCCCCAGCAGATGCTGCAGCAGTTGAGAGCAGTTTGCAGAGGTGATGGGAGCAGAAGCAGCTGGACAGGATGGGACAGGATGGGATGGGACAGGACGACCTTCAGAATTTTAAAGTGGGGCTGGAGCAGTTGAGAAGGAAAAGGAGCCACCCAAAAGTAGAAGTTGTGTCTAAAAGGAAAACATGAGAGTGCAGCTCCCTGGAGAGAAGACAGGGTGAGGATGGACCACCAGGAAAAACTCGCTGGAAGGGTGAGAGCTCACAAAGCAGCCTGGGAGCCCTGAGGGGTCAGCCTGTGAGAGAGGGCTTTGAGTGGAGAGAGAATGGCAAAATACCTCAAACTCCAGGGGAGGCAGAGGCCACCAGAGTCTGCCTGCTGCATGAAGCACTGAATAAGCAGGAATAAGGAGAATGTGGCCCTTGGCTGGGGACAGGGACTGCAGCTGGCACAGCTGGTTTGCAGAGACATCCCTGGGATATCCCAGATCTGCCCATTGCACCCCAAACTGAGTGGGAACCACGAGCCTTTGACAGGGATGGAGAATTACACCAGGTAGCAAATATCAGTGAAAACCACACAGAACAGGACAAGGACCTGCCAATGCTGTGTGAGCCCATGAGGTCCTTGCCCTTCTCTGGCACTCTGCCCAGGGGGTCTCACCTCAATCATGTCGATGAGGTTGGAGAAGTACTGCTGGCTGTCAATGCTGAGTGTGTTCTCCTCGTGCACCACGCGGTAGTGGATCACCTCCTTGCCGAAGCTCACACAGAGCACGTAGTCACCGGGGTGCCGGACAGACTCACGCACCAGGAACAGCCCATCCTCGGGGGGCTGCAGCTCCTGCACTGCCTCCACCCCTGAGATCTTCCCATGGAACCAGCTGAGGAAAGGGGCATTGGAGAGGGGGCTGTGCCAGGGGGCTTCCCACAGGGGCAGCAGCAAGATGAGGAGAGCAGAGCCCCTGACAAAGCTATACAGATCCCTCTACAGGAAACCCCTCCCTATGAGGTTCATCCAACCTGGGTGGGCACAACAAGGGGTCTTTAAAGCCAAGTACTGGCCCCAGCAAATCCCTCCATTGCCAGGGCATGGCTACAGGATGCATTGTCCCCAGCTGCCCACCCAAACATGACTGGGGGGAATACACTGGACTCATCTGCTGTTGCAGCTCCCGGGGGCTCAGCTGGGCCCCCCTAGCCCCCCCCCCCCAGCCCCCCCAGCTGTACTCACGGCATCAGGCTGAGTTTGGGGTCAACACGGATGGCCCCACGCTCCCGCAGTGCACTGGCTGCCAGCAGCCCCTCCTGCCCCGTCTCATTGTGCCTGGCACGGTACCAGCCTTTGCCCTGGGGACAAGAGGGTCTCAGAGCAAGGGAAGGAAGGGGGGGATCCCTCTGGCAAGGGAGAGACTGGCTCTGGCTGCTAAGCTGATGGCACTGGAGTCCCATTCCTGCCATGCCCTCTCAGTGCAGTGTGTACCTGAGCACCCACAGGTCTCACCTCCACGGCCTCGATGATGGTGACCATGTCACCCTTGCGGAATGCCAGCTCCCGGGGCTTGGGCTTGGTGTGGTCATGCTTGGTGACACACTGCGTCCCAGGGGGCCAGTGCTTCTGCAAGGAGGAGGCAGCATCAGTAGGGACGGTGAGAGCTGGACCCCTCTACCTCCCACAGGCACCAGGGCCAGCCCCAAGGACCATTTGAAACCCTGGCTTGGGACCAGGGGCACTGGGCATGAGCCCTCCTCCACCCCGCTTCGGTCCTGGGGGCGCACATCACCCTGGTGTCAGCTGGAATTGCTGGTGCCCCTGTGCAGCCCCGCTCACCCCAGACATGGCCAACCGTCAGCGCATCAGGGATTCCCTGTCCTCTCCTGCTGCCACCTGCAGAAGAAACCAAAGGGGCTGTGGAGGGACAGGGCTGAGCTGGCTTGTCCCAGGCCATGGTTGCTGTCTCAGGCCATGGCTGCTGTCCCACAGGCTCCCTTGGCCAGCACAGCTCCTGTCCCTCATGCAGCTCGGCACCATGGGATGGAGGAAAAGGCTTAGAGCAGGCTGCAAACCCTGCCCCTGCCAGCTGTGCCCTGGGGACACTCCTGTCCCACACGCAGGTGGGAACAGGACCTAGCACTCTTGCTCTCTGCCTCTGCCACCAAAGAGGGCCTCAGCTCCCACCAGCTCTGCTGGCACAGGAGCCCAGCACCACAGCTGTGGGGGAGCAATGTGGTTTTAACCAGGAACTTGCTTTTTCACCTCCTCTTTCAGGAGCTCCGAGTCACCAAGGCCACGACAGGCACCAGCCATGGCCCTGCTGACGTGGGATGCAGCAGAGCTGATGCAGGGGCTGCCTTGCAGTGGAAACACTGACAGACAAGGCTGGGCTGAGGTGGGACTGTCACACGTGACTGTGGGACGATTGCACAATGTCCCTATGCTGCCCTTGACACCAACTGGTCATGCTGGGGTGCATATGACAACTTTGCAATTTAAAATTGTAGGTCTTTTCCTCCTGGAGTCCTTCATCCCCAGTGTCACCTCCTTGGGAAGATCATAGAATCAGGGAATGGTTTGGGTTGGGAGGGACCTTAAAGCTCATGTCTTTCCACCCCCTGCCATGGGCAGGGACACCTTCCACTATCCCAAGGCGCACCAAGCCCTGTCCAACCAGGCATTAAACACTTCCAGGGATCCAGGGGCAGCCACAGCTACCCTGGTCACCCTGTGCCAGGGCCTCACCACCCTCACAGGGAAGAACCCCTTCCCAATATCCCATCTAACCCTGCCCTCTGTCAGTGGAAAGCCATTCCCCCTTGTCCTGTCCCTCCATCCCTTGTCCCAAGTCCCTCTCCAGCTCTCCCGCAGACCCTTTAGGCCCTGGCAGGGGCTCTGAGGTCTCCCTGGATCCTTCTCTCCTCCAGGTGAACACCCCCAGCTCTCCCAGCCTGGCTCCAGAGCAGAGGGGCTCCAGCCCTCGGAGCATCTTTGCAGCCTCCTCTGGACTCACTCCAGCAGCTCCACATCCTTCTGATGTTTCCCAGAGCTGGAGGCAGCTCTGCAGATGGGGTCTCATCAGAGCAGAGCAGAGGGGCAGAATCCTCCCCTCCCCTGCTGCCCACGCTGTGGGATGAGCTCCTTGGAGCAGAGATGACTTCACTCCATTCCTGCTTTGGAGGGTGAGTCACAATCACTCCTCTGCATCACTGGTGGTAAACTCATCTCTGTGGCACTGTGGATACAAGGACTCTCTGATTATGCCAGTCCCAATCCACAGCAACAGGAAAGGGACAACTGCAGCTCTACAAGGTTAGTGTCAGAAGGCAGCAGTTTTGTCTCTGCCAGAGGTCATCATTAGCCAGCACTGCCATTCCCTCACCCTACAGCTCATCCATGGCACACGTATTGTCTTGGTGAAGTTGAGGATGTGAAGGCAGTCACTCTGTGCCTGTTCCCCAGCAGGCACAGCCAAAGGCTAGCAGGACTGGGTGCAGCTCAGATCACTTCCAGGATGGTGAGAACCTCATGAACACAGAGCTTCAGAACAGGGTCTGCTCCATACCCCTGCCGTGGTACATCCTGGTCTGAGGAGTGATGTGCTGGCTGAGCCAGAAGAGCTGATGGCAGCTCTGACAACTGTCCTTCATTTTCTGCTGCTGCAGGACAGAAATTTCTGGTGAAAAGCAGCAACTGTTTGGTCAGTCCTGCCCCCGTGTGCAGACAGCGGGTGGTGCTGGGAAGGGACAGATCCTCCACTCGAGTACCAAAGGGAAGAGTTTCTCCTCTGCCCAGCTGGCCCTGGGGCTAAGGGTGCTGGACACACACACCCACACAGACACCTGCTGCTGGCAGAGCCTGGACACCAGCCAGTGCCTCACCCAGGCACCAGCAGGGACGGCAGTGAATCACCTCCCTCCTAGTGACACTCACATGCTTTGTCCTAAAGCAGCTATCTCTTCCTGGAGGTGTTTGATCCATGAGATTCCCATCACTGGAATGAATGTTCCCACAAGGAGAGTGTGGAGGTAGAAAGCTTGATAGGAGATATTTGCCCCCTTCTTTGTTTTGGGGCTGTTCTGCACTTTTATGAATTGGTTAACCCGAGTAATCACAATGAGATTGAGAAGCACAGAAACATGGTGGGGGTTGGTAGACCTGTCCCGACACTGAACTCAAGCTTATTCCCAGTGCAAAGAGTTACCCCGGCTGAGGATGTGCCAGACCTGATGGCACCCTAACAGGAGGGGGAGGCTGTGGAGGCTGCACCTCTGGATGCAATGGAGCCGACACTGTGCAGCCCCTCTGGAACACAAACACCGGGCAGCACTGGGTGTCACTCGGACAAAGGGCAGGTACAGCTCCTCTGCTGGAAAACGGGTGACACCTGGGCAATTCCCCCACTGCCCACCATGCTCAACACCACGCCCATCCCTCCCTGCTGCCAGAGTGGACAGGAGGACACCTCACCTGTCCTCGCCACCTCTCAGACCTCGCTCTTACCTCTCAGCAGTGGCCATGTGGGGCTGGGGGCAGCGATATCTGGGGAAGCTCACAGCTGAGCCTGGACTTGGATTCCTGAACTCCTGGAGAGTCTCCTTCCTACATAGAGCCAAGCTCTACGTTCAAGGGTAGCTCCCAAACAGAGCTGGGGCCCAATTTCCTGATTTCTCTGCTGGTGAGGCTGTGATGTAGCGTTCGGGCGGTCCCTGCGCCAGCGCCGCCTGCGCCCGCAAACCTCCATCAGAAATGACTCATTATTTGAGCAACTTCTGCCCTTTAAGGGCACAGTTACACGCCCTCGCTAGAAGGAAACTGGAGCTCGACAGATCCTGCTCCCTGTGGCGCTGCAAACAGGGACAGTTGCTGTCACCTCTGGTGGCCAGGCCAGAGCAGCAACCACGGAGTGGGTGCCATGCTGGCAACATCTCTCCAGGGAAGCGGAGTCTCAGGAAAGGAAGACCTGGGACCAGTGATCCCCAGGTATAATCCTGTCTCAGCATCAACTCTGTAACCCTCAGGGCAGGTTGATTCAGGAGCACAGCCACCCCTCACTGTTCCACTGAGGGTGACAACCCAGCGGCATTGCGGGCTGGGACAGGCAATGGCAGAGAGACCTTTGACTGAGCACCACTGTCAAAGAGCAGTAGCTTATCTGTATCCTGCAGCATCCACTGCAGTCGGAGAGAGGGAATAACCATCTCTGCAGTTCATCATCCCAGCCAGAAAGCCAGACACCAGTTCTGCATTAATGTTCAACGTTTCCAATATTCTGAACAAAATGGTGAAAAAGAAGAAAATGCAGTTGTAGGCAAACACCAGAATTCATTCAGATGTCTTGGGATTTTTTTGGGTGTACTTTAAAAAAAATAAATAAAATGGTGTTTAAGCCTTCAGAAAACACTGGCAATTCAAGGGCAAAGGCAGTGTAGAAGAAAACTAATCCAAACTAACCCATACGTTCAGGTCCTGGTTATATTTTTCCATCCACAAACAACTTTCCCAAGCCATTCAAGCCAGACTGTTCATAGGATTCTGTTCATAGGGGCAGGTTTCCCCAGGAGCACTCCTTGCATTATACCCTGTATTTGTAGGGATGGATCCTTAGAAACCTCATCTGTTCAAACTGGAGAATAAGCAGACATGTTCATCCTTACAGCTCTGTGCTGCACTCCCGGACCTGCACAAGGCTCCCTGTCACAAATAGAAATATTTTGTACTTTTGGGTTTTGCCACATCCAGCTGTTGTTACAGACATGACCATGGGCTGAAGAACTCGGTGTCATGTACAGGGAACAACCTCCTCAGATGTAATACATGGGCTTTCCCTGTCCTGCTGCACAGCCAGCAGAGTTTCCCACTTGCTTCTGCCAGAGCTGGTGTCCCCTTTACATCCTGGTATGTGCCACCCTGCCAGAGTCTGAGCCTTTAACACATGGAACCTCAGCACTGCCTTCTCCCTTCTCTGGTGCAGCAAAGACAATGCCTGACTCAGTGGGTACAGCTGAACCACGGCATGCCCAGGTCCCTCCAAAAGCTACAGGGCCAAAACATCAGGGCTGTTCAGCTCTTCCCAAGTCACTGGGTAAATGGGCAATAGTATGGGAATGTTTGTCTCACATTCTAGGCTGAGGCTTTGCCTACTTGCCAGTCTTCTTCCTGGCATCCTGCATTTGGGCCACGGAGAGCACCTCAACATCCTACAGAGCAAATTACTGTGCAGTGCAATTCCTGGCAAAATGAAAGTTGTCCAAAGGAGCAGAGTTTGGAGGTGGAGGGATGGGCAGCAATACTCATCAGGAACAGCGGCACATTTTGTACAGGAAAACCAGCTACTGTCATCTCAGCAAGATCTGGGCAATTCCAAACCCACAGGCTCTCTTTTGCCAACTCAACCCCCTTCAGTCCACTTGGATGATACCATTGGATCACGAGAAATATACCTTCCAGCCTGAGGAGTCTGCTCTGCATTTCAAAGCTCCAAAAAGGGAACCAGAAAATGGCAATAAGTCATAAGAGCAGACATGTCTTTGACATCCAATCTCCAGCATTTAAAGGGAACATCACTGAGTTAAAACATGCCTTACCACAGCAAAGATTTATATTTCCACCCAGAAATATAGAATCACAGAATCCCACAATGGCTGGGGTTGGAAGGGACCTTGAATATCATCCCTTTATAAAGCCCTGCCATGGGCAGGGACACCTTCCGCTATCCCAGGTTGCTCCAAGCCTTAAACACTTCCAGGGATAGGGCAGATTCAGATGCTCTGGGCAACCCGTGCCAGGACCTCACCACCCTCACAGGGAAGAATTCTGTCCCAATTTGCCATCTAACCCTGTCCTCTGGCAGTGGGAAGCCATTCCCCCTTGTCCTGTCCCTCCAGGCCGTTGTCCCCAGTCCCTCTCCAGCTGGAGCGCTGGAGCCTCTTTAGGTCCTGGCAGGGGCTCTGAGATGTCCCTGGAGCCTTCTCTTCTGCAGGAGGACATCCCCAGCTCTCCCAGCCTGGCTCCAGAGCAGAAGAGCTCCAGTCTTCAAAGCATCTTTGCAGCCTCCTCTGGACTCACTCCAGCAGCTCCATGCCCTGCTGATCTTGGGGACCCAGAGCTGGAAGCAGCTCTGCAGGTATTTGTTGGTTCATTTGGAGAGAGGATCATTTGAAAGGGTCTTTCATCCTGAAAAAGCTTTAGGTGATGCCTCAAGCTCACCCTTCTGTCCAGCACTGGTTCAGGCACCCTTATACATATTCACCTTTCTCTCTGCATCACCAGAAGCCAGACTGATGCCTCCAAGAGCAATTCCCCTCTAGCCCCAGCAGCCCCATGGAACAGTGTTGACAGAAGAGGTATTTTCTCTAAACCTGTGCAGAGCAAATAACAGAGCCCAAATTTGCCCAAGCAAGAAAGCAGAGCCTGGGCATGCTCAAGGGACAAGTAGAAGATGCTCAGCTGCAGCTGAACACCTGAGTTGGTGACACCCAGCCCTAATGTCAGGGCAGCTGTTTTATGGAGACACATCAGGCCTTGGCTGCAGTGTCCATGCTGGTGTGTTGTGTCTGCCTGGGGGAAATGTGCAGCACTCAAAGGCTTGTTCCACATCTGGTTCTGTTTTTTTTCAGGCATCTGTGTCACTTGCCCTAAGCAGGAACTGTTACATCAGTTAAAATCTTTAGTATTTGGTATCATAACTTGGCTCCCATTACTAGCAGCACTTGTGGCCATGTCTAATGGCTTTACCTCCTAATTTCTAATGAGGGAAGCTTTTTGCAATGGATGTACCTATTCATCCTCTTTTGATCTGACTAAGGTCAGGCTAGAAACAGTTCATGATATTTTTACAGTTCCCAGTCTTTCTGATTTACCACTAGCAGAGGATGATAACTGGATGGCAAAAGGAAGATCACAATCAAGGCATGAGGCAATGGTTGCACTAAGAGTACAGGGGGACAGCACCAGCTCCAGCAGAGCTCAGAACATGGTGCATTGGGTTAGTTCATACAATGGTCATGTAGTGATGGGACAAGGGGAATGGCTTTAAACTGAAGGAGAGTAGGTTTAGATGGGATATTGGAAAGAAATGTTTTTGGAAGGGACACCTTCCACTATCCCAGGTTGCTCCAAGCCCTGTACAACCTGGCCTTAAACACTTCCAGGGATGGGGCAGCCACAGCTTCTCTGGGCAACCTGGGCAGCCAAGAATTCCTTCCCACCTAACCCTGTCTTCTGGCAGTGGGAAGCCATTCCCCCTCGTCCTGTCCCTCTATCCCTTGTCCCCAGTCCCTCTCCAGCTCTCCTGGAGCCCCTTTAGGCCCTGGAAAAGCCTCTGAGGTCTCCCTGGATCATTCTCTTCTCAAGGTGAACACCCCCAGCTCTCCCAGCCTTCAACAAACACATGAAGCTGAAGCCTGTGGCAATTTTCTCACTGTCTGGTGATGTCACATCCAACAACCAAAGTGTCCAGCTCTGGTTCTCTCCATTGCATTCTTTTTCCAGGTACCACTATGACAGCACCAAAGCCATGTTCCAGCTTGGTCAACTTTGTTCAAAAACACCGAGAAGGAAGTGTCTCCATATGTCTGTACCACACTGTACACTGCCACTTCCAAACAGCAGCCCCTGGAGCCCAAAGGGTGGGGAAAAACCCCAAATCCACACAACAAAACCTGACAGCTTCAGGTGCTTCAGGACAGTAACTGTCTCCAGTCTGAGGGGAGAAATCTAAAGTGATAAAATGCTTAAAAGATACACATGATACCAGAGTGTGTGAGGGATTTGTTTCTTTTTTTTCTTTAATGTATCTCTCGACATGTTTTTCTGTGGGAAGAGTTTCTTCTAGAGCAAGGAGTGGGAGGGAAGGAAACATAACAGAAGGAAAGGAACTGTTGCTATAGGCAACTCAACTCTTACACAACGGTGCAATTTCTGTAGTGATTATGGAATCACAGAATCACAGAATCATTAAGGTGGGAAAAGACCTCCAGGATCATCAAGTCCAATCATTAACCCAGCACCACCTCCATGTTCACCACTAAACCATGTCCCCAAGTGCCACATCCATATGTTGTTTGAACACTTCCTGGGATGATGACTCTACTACTGCCCTGGGCAGCCTGTCCCAGTGCCTGACCACCCTTTCCATGAAGAAATTTTCCCCAATATCCAACTCAAAGCTCCCCTGCTGCAACTTGAGGTCGTTTCCTCTCATCCTGTCATTTGCTACCTGGGAGAAGAGACCAATCCCCACCTGGCTCCACCATCCCTTCAAGGGTTGTACAATTTTAGAGAATTATAGTACAGCAAAACGACACACAATGGACTATTTTAAATAAAAATATAGAAGATATCAGACTAATCCAGTACTTCTTTATAGGCAAAGAATTGGAATCATATGAGCATTATTTCATACATGTAGTATCATTATTATGCAGCATCTGTTTGTAATTTTTCCACCTCCTTCACCCTCTGCTCTTCTACTGGTCTCTCTTCTTTTGACTGTGTGCATTAAATGTATTCTTTTGAGATTTCAGGTCCCCTGATTATAGTTTTTTTTCCCTCAAAGCCAGCATCTTTAAACCATGCCAGGAGAAGGAGATAAAATGGTAACGACCCAACTGAAATGAAGGCAGCTATATGGAGGAAATACACAGAAATCTGAAGTTCTTCCCACACACTATGGAAGGTGGAATTTTAAGTTATTCAGAAGTTCATCACCACCACTACACCATATACAGAAATTAAGCTTATATTGCAAACCCTCACCTAAAGCTACAGTAGGCAGCTCCTTTGGAAACATGAAATAATGAATTTGGTGTCCAAGCTGAAGCCTTCTTCATCAACCTTCTGCCCTAAGCCACATATGTTTCAGGCAAGACTGACTACTGCAATTTTAACTTAATCTCAAACTGGGTTCTCTTTCATCATATTCAGCTTGAGTAACTGTAGGATTTTAATGTTTGCTTATTTGGTATTGATCAAGAAAGCCAATGCTCTCATTGCAGAGTCAAGAAAACTGCAACTGTTAATGAAAAAATTACATGTAAACAACCTTTCCTGCTGCATATCAAACCAAGAACAACTGAGCAAACAGGATGGGAGACGGCTTGAGTCATGCACTGTACAGCTTTATGTGCTAAAATAAATTCTGTTTTCCACATAGGCAATAAAAAATGGGACAGAGGAGCCAATGGCACATAGAAACACTGAGGACAAGTAGCAGTTCATTTATAGACATTTATATCAGTTAGTGGGACACCCCCAGCTCACCCTGTCATTGTGGAGAACCAAATTAACCAGGACTCTCATGTCAGGGGGTTGGGATGATCTCAGGGAAAGGTTCTTCCCCCAGAGGCTGCTGGGGGAGCCCAGGGAGCCCAGGCTCCCCAGGGAATGGTCCCTGCCCCAAGGCTGCCAGAGCTCCAGGAGTGTTTGGACAATGCTGCCAGGGATGCCCAGGGTGGGATTGTTGGGGTGTCTGTGCAGGGCCAGGGCTTGGACTGATGATCCTTGTGGGTCCCTTCCAGCTCAGGATTTTCTATGGTTCTATGCTCTACTCACTTTGATAAATCCCTTTACTTAAATCTGAGAAACACCAACACCATTTCTGGTGTTGCTAATGATAGAAGTATAATAATAGATAAAATGCAGTCCACATCTCTCAGTAGTTTAAAAGTGTTAATTGCAGAGAGGATCTTCAGTATCCCACTGTCGGGGACATTCAGCAAACTGGTATTAACTGCTCTTCTCTACCTGCGCATCATTTCATTACAGATTCACTGAATCCCAGAACGGTTTGGGTTGGAAGGAACCTTAAAGCCCATCCCATTCCACCCTCTGCCATGAGCAGGGACACCTTCCACCACACCAGGTTGCTCCAAACCCTGTTCAACCTGGCCTTGACACTTCCAGGGATCCAGGGGCAGCCACAGCTGCTCTGGGCACCCTGTGCCAGGGCCTCCCCACCCTCACAGGGAAGATTTTCTTTTTCTACAGTAAAGAGTTCCTGGCAGCTCACAGTCTCTAAAGCATCCAACTTACCTTCCTAACAGGGATCTTGCAGTCCAGGTTCATCTGTCAATGCAAGAGATGAGCAAGGAAACCCATCACAAAAATAAATATATTTCAGTCAGTTTTTTAACAGCAAACATCAGCAGGCAAAGAATTAAAAACATGTTTAAAAACTATTTAAATAATTCTGGAATCTTGCTTTACCTGAAGTAAGAAAATATGAGAAGCTGATCAACTGAGCTTTAGATTCTCTGGAATGAGCCCACAGTTACAGCATTTGAGACTTCCCTTAAAAGCTTTTCTATAAATAACAACTGTGAGCGTTCCGAAAAGCAACATGAGCTTTGTAGAAGTCAAGTGGGAGTGCCTGGGGCTGGAAACACAGCTCTGACAAATCCACAGAATCACAGAATCCCAGAATGGTTGGGGTTGGAAGGGATCTTAAAGCTCATCTTATTCCATACCCAGCACCTCCCACCCATCCAGCCTGGCCTTGGACACTGCCAGGGATCCAGGGGCAGACTCAGCTGCTCTGGGCACCCTGTGCCAGGGCCTCAGCACCCTCACAGGGGAGAATGTCTTTGCAATGTCCCGTCTAACCCTGTCCTCTGGCAGTGGGAAGCCATTCCCTCTTGTCCTGTGACCCCAGGCCCTCATCCAAACTTTCTCCCCACCTCTCTGGGAGACTGTTTAGGCACTGGAATGGGCTCTGAGAACTCTCCAAATCCTTCTTTTAAAGCCTTGTCTACAAAAAGTCCCATTGTCTCTGGAGAGGATTAAAGTCACCTGTTAGAAGGAAAAAAATCAGACAAACATGCTTTCCCTTTAACCAAACCTTACTACTTCTTTGGACATCTGCCCATCCTTGGGACTCTGCCTTGGAGTTTGCAGCTAGAAATTAATTTCTAGACTGCTTTGTCACAGTTCATCAAACTACCAGGAACGTATTTACTTTTGTGGGAATTTTGATTATATAAACAGCCAAGTAAGAAGTTATATTTGCTCTTTTATCACCAAAAATGCACATACCCCCAACATATCAACCCTTTGACCTACACTTGGTAGCAGAGCTTCCTTGGGATGAATGTCAGGGGAACGATGAGCTGATTTCAGAGCTCCTTTCTAAAAATGTTAATGATCTCAACCAAGTGCATGCAGGATTTTACAGCTGCTTGGTAATCTTCTTAACTGCAGTAATCATACAAGAAATTCTCCCTCAAAAGCACACCAAAAGCTGAATATATCACCTCTGTCACTTAAACCAAGTCTTTGGGGGTCTCCATGGATATTTCTATTCTTTACTGGCATTTTCCCATCACTCAACTCCTGCAATTTGATGGTCGTATGCAAAGGAGAAGTGTTTTCCCCACTTCCTGTCACATTTTTTATTTTGGTGTAGGATTCTAGCATTACTCTCTGAATACTAAACATAAACCCATTGCAGCTGCACTCAGAGCTTACAGGGAAGTTGGATACTTTAAAATTCACTATTTCCAATCTGGGACACAAAGTACATCCTTCAGGATAACTACCCACTACAGTAACACCGATAGTTCTCATGGAATTTCTCACCAGAATGTATTTTCTCAAGGTGTACATAGGTATTCCTTATTAAAATGTTGCCACGCTGTTGAGTAACAGTGATTTTAAAAGCTCCCAGCCATATTACACTGCAATTCAAGACAGGAAGGAAATGCAGCATCCATTGAAGCTGCAAAGGGCTCTAGAAAGAGCCGATTGAAAACCCTACAGAGGTATTTAACCATAGCAAAATTAATTCCCATGCAGTGACAAGGGTTGTCACCACGATGGACTTCTTAATTTTAAAGCTTATAGGAAGTAGCAATTATTTAGCAAAGAATTTCTTATAGCAGATTTTTTTTAGTCCATTGTGCACTCAAGTATGTTCTCTTGAAGATTATCACCCCTTCCTGGTGCCAGTCAATCACCTGTGTGTGTTATCACAAATGTTTTCCAGGAATAAATAATACTTACATTTGGGTTTTTTTCTTTTTATTTGCCTTTGCTTATAGTAAAAATGGGAAGAACAAAACCTGATCTCACTGGAAGTGAAGATTTAATTTAGATTTCGAATTTTAATGCACAATTTCTGAAGTCACAGCAAAGTAACATTTTCAGGAATTCACAAAATAATAGCATTGCAAATAATCTAAATGTGTCATCATCTGTCCCAGCACTGAAAACTGTATTTGCCCACAGAAAGAAAGCCTGACTAATACAACACCCTACATGAAAGCCCATAAATATATATTGGAAAAATCAAAGTAAGGTGATTATGCATGAAATAATCCTTATGGTATAAGTTCAACAGCTTGATCAAGCATTGTTGAAAAATAATGGTGCAATAATGTTAAAAACCATTATGAATATGTCTGAAATCAAAAGCCTCACACAGCAATTTGTCCCACAAGGAAAGTGTCAACCTCTCCTACTCAGTCATGTCAAACAGAATGTACACCCAGAAGCCCTCAAGGTACACTTTCAGAGACAGCTGTAGCTCTGCTTTGGTTTTGTCACCTTCTTTTTCACAAGTTTGTTGCTTCTTTCCTCTATTTTTAGCATTTTGTGAATGAAGGAAACTGGCTCAATTACCCAATTCTTTACTGTTTAGGAAGACATCCTTAACAGCATTTAAGTTCCTTCATACTACTGTCAGCTATTCCTATGAAATTTTCCCCAATTTGTTTTATTCCTTGTAATTAGAGTAATTATTAGAGCAGCTGGCAGTGGTGGATTAAGTTTATTACTGATATTTGCACCTTTAATGCAACACTGAACCAATGCCTTTGCTAAAGGCTCTGCTTTGTTAAGCAAAAGCTTCTGCTTGAGCACCTGGCTGGTACTCAGCTTCCCCAGTGTTCTACAGCTAATGCTCAAACGGCACACCTGGCAAAGTTAGGATCTCTGCAAAGATGGGAGGAGAAGTCTGTGCTCATCTCATGAAGTTCAACAAGGCCAAGTGCAATTCCTGCACCTGGGTCAGTGCAATCCCAAGCACAAACTCAAGCTGGGCAGAGAATGGATCAGAAGCAGTCATGTGGGTGTGTTGGTAGATGAGAGGCTCAACCTGCCCCAGCCATGGGCACTGACCCCCAGAAACACCCCTGTGCTGGGCTGAGCCCCCAGTGTGGGCAGCAGGGGAGGGGGGATTCTGCCCCTCTGCCCCCTCAGGTGAGACCTCACCTGCAGAGCTGCCTCAGCCCTGGGGAACAACATCAGCAGGACGTAGAGCTGCTGGAGCCAGGCCAGAGGAGGCCATGGAGATGCTCCGAGGGCTGGAGCCCCTCTGCTCTGGGGCCAGGCTGGGAGAGCTGGGGGTGTTCACCTGGAGAAGAGAAGCTCCAGGGAGACCTCAGAGCCCCTGCCAGGGCCTAAAGGAGCTCCAGGAGAGCTGGAGAGGGACTTGGGACAAGGGCTGGAGGGACAGGACAAGGGGGAATGGTTTCCCATTGCCAGAGGACAGGGTTAGGTGGTAAATTGGGAAGGGGTTCTTCCCTGTGAGGGTGGTGAGGCCCTGGCACAGGGTGACCAGAGCAGGTGTGGCTGCCTCTGGATCCCTGGCAGTGTCCAGTGCCACATTGGATGGGGCTTGGAGCAACCTGGGATAGTGGAAGGTATCCCTGCCCATGGCAGGGGGTGGAATGAGATGAGCTTTCAGGTCCCTTTCCACCCAAACCATTTCCCCATTCCAAGTTTTTGCAATGGTAAGAAGTTTTTCAAAACCAAAGGCAATTCAAGACTCTCCCAGATTCTTTGCTGCAAATAGAAATTTAATTCCAATTATTTCTTTGATGGTGGCTATATCAACTACAAAGCTGTAGTTAGGCCTGAAAGATTTTAAAGTTTTTATCACAGGCTGATGTGAATGTCTCCATCATGCTGTACATCTGATGCTTTAAATATTGCAGCACATTTCTGAATAGGTTATCGCTCACAATACTTTCTCCAAGCTTAGCATCCCTTCTCTGCGCACTTCTCAGAAATCAGCTGCTGCTAAACTTCTATTCATGCTACATTTCCAGGCTCAGCTAAGAACAGTAACTGCAGAGTAACTTCAGATGCTCAGCTGGTCCCACAGACAAAGAGAGCTGTCACAGTCTCTTAAGAGTGAGGAATAAGTACTGGAACCCTGTTGTAAGTACTCCGGGATAAAAGTAGACATTGGGGAAAACCACAATAAAGACAACTCTGAATGAGCACACTGTGCTCATGTGCATGATCTTCTTCCTAGGCCATATGAAAGATTTGACAATTCTTCTGCTCAGACATTTTCAAAACCGTAACTCAGAGAAGACATGAAGTACAATGTCCAAAAATGAGTGAACATTTGGAGCAAAAGGTTCTTAGAGACATTGACTTGAACAGTCAAAACCAATTGTGAAATAACTTCCAGGAATATTTTAAGAAATACACTTGAGGTTTGATTGTGCTCTGCTTAGTTGTTGGGTTTTTCTGAAGTGATAACGTTATTTCCTTGTTAACTGTGACACTGGCGTGACTTTCAAGAAAAATGTAGTAGAAAACCTTTGTGAAAGGGTTTGGTTCCACAGCATAGATGACAACTTTAGGAGAGGAACTTTGAGCAAAGCTGAACAACACACTCAGATCGCACCAAGTTATCCTAAGAGCACATTCACTGCTGTGAACTGATTTAAAGCATATATTTCTATCACAGTTTTTAACTTTTCCTTGATGTGCACCCTTCTAAAACATAAACAGGCTCTGTGACGTTCACTACCCTACAAACATGTCCCACCTCCCTCGGCTCCCCGGATAGGCGTTGCACCTGCTCCTATGCAGAGCTACCACAGAGCCCACATTGACGTGGTTTGCATCCTGCAGGGCTCCTGTTTCCTCGGCTTCCTGCCTGCTGAACAACGCCTTTCTTGTTGCACTTTTGTCATTCTAAGTGCTCCTGGTACAGCAGGGCAACATATTCATTTCCCTTTCAATGAAAGTACTGTTTTTCTATTAAACATTAAATGTCCTCTGAAAATAAATGGAAAATTTCCTGAAACACTCAGATTAAAAACAAAAAAACACCCTTTAGAGTCACATTCAAACCTGCAATTTATAAAAAGCTCACAAGCACTGGTGGTTTGATAAATTTGTCCTTCGCTGCCTCACACTGTTGATGTCCCTAAAGCAGGGCTCTGTCACCCCATGTGCAAGGGCCAACCCACACTCTGTGTCAGGATACTGGATTTTATCACCATTCTGTACAATAGGGTGTCAGGCCCCTCACAATCCTGGCACACCTGGGAAACAAGCACAGGCTTGCATACAAAAAGATAACACAGAAAAATGACACAGAAACTTCTACGCTTCTATCACGTAATTCTTAATGTGCATGTGATGCCTTGATCCAACTCATTACACCCTCATTTAGACAGACAAATTTCCCTGAGGGGCTGTTTTTCAACATTATAATAATCTAAGGTAACTTCTGGCTCTATTTTCATCCTATCACCTACTACCAAGTCATTATTTAGCCTTATACTCAATTACAGTTTCTGTGTGAATCTTTTTGGACAATTGTCAACAAAATAGGGATTTCTGGTGTTCTGTTCCTGGGGGATCCATTGCTCTGCACCCTGTTCTCATGGTTTCAAGTAGCTGTGAACTTTTTATGAATTGTTTTAACTTCATCTGACATCACTTCTGCAAGAATTCACACAGAACCCATTGATTTCAGGCTTCTTAGCCAAAAGAGCTTAGCCAACAAGTTCAGTCTTGGCTGCAAGACTTACATATGGCATGGACTGTGTCAGGGCTTGGGATGATCTCAGGGAAAGGTTCTTCCCCCAGAGGCTGCTGGGGCACTGCCCAGGCTCCCCAGGGAATGGTCCCTGCCCCAAGGCTGCCAGAGCTCCAGGAGCGTTTCGACAATGCTGCCAGGGATGCCCAGGGTGGGATTGCTGGGGTGTCTGTGCAGGGCCAGGGCTTGGACTGATGATCCTTGTGGGTCCCTCCCAGCTCAGGAGATCCTGTGATTCTATGACTCAGGTACCCTGACAGCTGACATGGAGCCACAGGCTTCACACAGGCTGCAATGCCAAGGCAAAGCAAAGCCCTGGCACCCTGACCATCTGTTGGCCACCAGCCCGAAAGCGTCAGAGTCACCAATAACATCTGTGTGTCCCCAGAGGTCTGGGAGCCACAGATACCTGACACGTACCTCGCCGGAGCCACTGCGTTCTGCTGCCTACAGAGGGAGTCAAGACCGGCTGCCACAGGAGTCAGGGAACCACAGCAAAGCCCAAACGGAGGTGAAAATCATGCAACGGTGATAAAGTGACTGAAGCCTGTCACAGAGGTACCACCTGGCAATATGCACATTCAGGTCTGTCCAGCAGGATATCCTGTCTCAAATGGTGCCTATAAGCAAATGCTGAGGGAAGAGGCAGAACAGAATCCTCCATCACAAATCCTTCTGCTTCAACTGTCAGCCCACAGAAAATCCCAAGTCTGTCACAATTTGTCTTTTGGTAAAGCTTAAAACATCTCTGAAGTACTTGCTCAGCCTGCTTTTTTTTTCCCCTTTAACTTTCTGTAGGTGCAACACCCTTGAGCATGCCACAGATGCAGTGCTTATTCCCAGGATCCTCATCGATCCTCATCTCCTCCACCTGTGCTGAAGCCAGCTGCTCACAGCCTCACTGGCAACCCCAGATCATGCAGTGCAAGAAGAGACAGCAAACAATCACTTCCTATCCAGTGGTTTTGTGCCGCTTCAGATCCAGTATCTGCTTTAAATCATCTCTCCAGGCTGAGGAGTTCCAGCACACTCAGTCATTCTTGCAATGGCAGTTTGGCTCTGCTTTTGATTACCAAAAATATTTTTTATTATTGTCACCAGCCCCAGGCTCTCCCCACATCCTACATATCCTCTCCAAGAATCACAGAACTTTTGAGGCTGGAAAAGACATCTAAGATCATTAAGTCCAAGCACCTACCCAGCACCACCACCATCCACCACTAACCCATGTCTTCAATTGCCACATCCACACAGTTTTTGAACACTTCCAGGGATGGAGACTCCACCTCTGCCCTGGGCAGCCTATGCCAGGGCTCGACAACCCCTTCTGTGAAGAAATGTCTTGAAAACAACGGGAACAGAACTGCATGCCATCTGTATCCTGAGCACAGGTGAAAAATAGCAGCATAATGTTCTCTGTCCTCTATTTTTGTTCTTAATGTCTGAGATTTTATAAGCTAATGCTCTGCAACATCATAAACTCCAGTATTTTGCTTCTAACTAGTGATGGCCACCTCAGCTCCTAATCTTGTGGAAAAGCCAGGAGAGTTTCCCCCAGGCTTTACTTCTGTATGTTAGCATGATGGCTTCCTGTAACTCCTCACATCTGCCCTACAGAACATTGGATGATGTCACCTCACTGATCATCTCTTTTTTGGACAATGAATATACTGATCTACACCTCACAGGGAAGTTTAAAACACACTGTGTGACTCCTGCCACACCATGTCACCAGCATCACCTGCTATAATCTGGCAGAAATAGCTGTTCACAGAAGAGAGAGATTTCAACATAAAACCAACCAGAAACAACCCAAATCTCTTAAGCTCCAATCAACTAATTCCAAATTTCACTACTGTTCTAATGGAGATTAATACACAGTGTGCTGGATCCCAGCATTTCTTATAGACAAGAAATTAAGATTGAATTAATATCATACAATTACAGAGCTGTAAGTGATACATGTATTCTGAGAACAAAGTATGTACAATTTTGTTTTCCTAGTGGTCCGTGAAAACTATGGGAATTGCAGTCTTCAGTCCTAGAAGGGATTTCTCCCTGTATGAACCATGCAATTTATTCCAAGAGCTAATCTGGTGGCCTCATGGTTTTCACCCTTCTCTACACTACCCCAAGCACAGGCAGCATTTCAAACAACCTTTTCCAGCTTAAAACCCTTACTGCCAACCTTGATTTGGAGCAAGAATAACAAAAGGCCATCATGTTTGCGCATCAGGTCTACGGATTTGCTATCACTGGCATTAAACATGGACCAGGTAAAGAATTGCCACTGTGGGTAAGGAGGGCTTATCATTGAGAAATGTGTTTATTATGGGAGCTGGATAATGGTCCTGTTCTCCTGCTGTCCTCTGCAAAATGACTCCTCACTGCTGTGACCATGGAGCATCCAATAAGGATTATGAGCATTTTCTGTTCCAGCACAAGTGTCTCTGCCTTTGACTGGAGCTCCTTGGCAGCTCACAGGACTCCGTCCACCTCCAAACATCCCATCCCATACTTGGCAGTAATTTGGTACTTGCCCTTTACAAAAGTAAATCCTTTGGCTTAAGACAAATGTCTAATCTGTGTTTTCCTTTTATTTTACTTCTTGATACAACTCCACTTTGTGATCTTCATGACAAAAGATGAAGTAGGTCATTAGTAGGTATGTCAAACTAGCCTGGAGAAATTAGCCTGGGGAAAAGGAGGCTCAGGGAGGACCTTCTCACTCTCCACAACTCCCTGAGAAGGTCCAGGGAGGGACCAGGTGGAAGTTGGGCTCTGCTCCTAGGGAACAAGTGATGGGACAAGAGAAGCAGCCTCGCCTTATGCCAGGGGCTGCATGGGAAGGGTTGTCAAGCCTTCACACATGCTGCCCATGGCACTGGTGGAGTCACCACCCTGGAAGTGTTTGAAAAACGTCTGGATGTGGCACCTGGGGACACGGACTCGATGATCTTAAAGGTCTTTTCCAACCTAAACAATTCTGAGATTCTGTGAAATGGACAGAATGGGCTGGAGATGCTACTGCACAGTGTGTACTGATGGTCAGTCTAGGCAGTTTTCTACCCTCCCAAAGCTTCACAAGTTGGCAATTTTTTCTTCAAGATGCCAAATCTACTCCTTTATCAGAGCTTCTGACCTGCACCCAGTGCAGACAAGCCTCATGCTTTCAGTTAGAGAACAAAACATTGATGTATCCTTTTAGACTAAAAGCTGCTGATGAATTTATTCATCCCTGATGCCAAAACAGAGGTATTCCTATGAAACTGATCAAAAACATTCCATAAGCTCCACTGTCTGATTTAGTGCTCTAAGTACATAGATTTAAAGAGCAAGTCAAAGCAACTCCCTAGTTAAGCAAATGCACAACCAGCCTACTAGTTCAACGCCACAAGTCTGAAGAAAAGGTCTGTTTTTTTCCTTGGAAAGCATGAGCAATGTATGTCTGTAATAAATCACATGAGATGTAAAGACAATGACTCACCTCGTTATCTTCAAAGCATGAGAACAAAATACTCTGCTGAGACAAAAGTCCCTCGAGAATGCTGATACCCGCTGCACTTTGCTCTCTGGTGGCAGCAAGGAACAATAAAACAATTCCGATAAATCTCCACAAAAACAGAACTGCAGAGATTATAGGATTTTAGTCTGGATTTCTGTGTTATACATGCTCATCTTACAGCTCCAAAAAGGCTCCCTCTGAGGAACAGGCCTGCAAATTCAGCCTAAGGTGTCAAAACTAAATATGTGCAGAGCTGAGGAGCAAACATACCAGCAATAAAAGTTCTGGTGGCCAGAGGAAAGGAATCCCATGAGACATGGTAATCGTTTCTGTGGATAATCACAAGGGTTAATTCCATACAATCCAAAACTGACACTTCTACTACAAGCAACAAAACCCTGCAAAATCTTCACAACTTGACACTGTGCCAAAGCAGGAAATTCCTAATTTAATTTACCCAGAGCCCTTACTGCCCATAAGCCATATCTCTTTCTTCTCAAAGCTGCCTGAGTAATTACATTGAATAAGTGTGTTTTATCTGCTCTATCAGACAGCCACAGGTGACAGGAACCAATTATTCCTAACATGATCAAAAATTCTGACTCTAATCCAGGAAATAGACATAGTTCATGAAAGCTCAGAAACACAACCATTATGCCACATAGCCCCTGCCTAAAGACACAGTGCTGCTGGTGAGGCATTCCTGTCAGGAGTCCAAGGGAATTACTTGCCATAACCTAGACCAAAAGCTGAGATTATTAATTCTTATGCACTATTACTTTGAATTACATGAGAAGAAATACTGAGCAGTAAAATTTAAACTGCATTAAACTACTGTGTAGCAAAGGAGGTTCCAAAACTGGGTTTTCTTTTCAATTATTCCATCATCCAAAATCCATATTGGAATGTCTAGATGAACTGTGAGGGCATGGAGAACACTGAAGTTAGTGACAACTAGTCTTTTCAGTTAAACATTTGCCACACAAATCATAGAGTATCTCAGTCATTGCTGTCTTGACTGTGCAACTGGCATACAAGAAACATTGAAGAGCTGGAGCATGTCCAGAGAAGAGAATGGAGCTGGGAAAAGGGCTGGAGCACCAGGAGCAGCTGAGGAAGCTGGGGGAGCTCAGCCTGAAGAAGAGAAGTCTCAGGGGGGACCTTCTGGCTCTGCACAACTCCCTGATAGGACTGTGGAGCCAGATAGGGGTCAGGCTCTGCTTCCAGGGAACAAGGGACAGGACAAGAGCAAACAGCCTCAAGCTGTGCCAGGGGAGGTTCAGGCTGGACATCAGGAAAGAATTTCTTTTCTGGAAGAGTGGTGAAGGGCTTGAACAGGCTGCCCAGGGCAGTGGTGGAGATACCAACCCTGGAAGTGTTCAAAAAATGAGTTGAAATGGCACTTGGGAATATGGTTTAGTGGTCATGGGAGGATTAGCTTAAAGGTTGGACTTTATGGTTCTGGAGGTCTTTTACAAAGCTAATGATTCTATGATAAACAAATACTATCAATACTGGGTGCCAACTAAAACCACCCTAGGTGTTAATCCATGTTCCCTTCCTGAATGTTTGCTGTTAGGCTGGGGAATAAGTTCCTCTGTTGATGGACCACAGCCCTGCCCAGTGACCTGGACTGGACAGGGCCAGAAAGGACAGCTCACCTCGGCCAGCAGCCACAGATATTCATGTGAGAGTTTGCTCTCCGGTACAGCTTACTAGCTTACTCCACAGATGAATTAGGCTTAAACTGTACATGGCTGAGTGCTTTAAAAAAAAAAAAACAACCAAAAAACCCCCAAAACAAAACCAAAAAAACCCCAAAAACAAACAAAAAAAAAACACCAAAAAAGAAAAAAAAATTTAAAAAACCAAAACAAACAAACAAACAAAAAAAAAAACAAAAAACCCCCACACCAAACCAAAAACCGAGTAAAAAAAAAGTTTTATTTAACAGACCCAGCTTCCAGGCAGAGAATTTAGTGATATCCCAGTTCAGCATCACCCTGCAGCCAGGCAGCTTGTGAAGACAGGCTGACTAATGCAGGTCAATCCATGATACAACACTGAGGTCACAACTGATTAGGCATGGAACTAAGATAAACCAGACAGAATATGCCAAACAAATAACAAATAGCTCTTCAATTCCTAGCAATAAAGGATTTAAAATTGCTAAAAGGTTTCTGCCCAGCATGACTAGCCCACCTCTGGTCTCTTACTTAGTATGCTACAAAATAACAAGTAAACACCGTATTTTTGTAGGTGTTGTTTCAATTGTAACAAAAAGCTGCTCTTTTGTCTTATGTGGACAAACCAGCAGCAGCTCAGACCCCAGGAGTTACCACAGACATGCTGAGCTCTCCTAAAAGAAAATATAACCCTGCAGTTGCTACCCTGCAAATTTTATGGCAGAGCTGATTTAGAAAGCAAATAAATTATCTGTTCATGTGTCCCTAAGTCACTAACTTAGAACACTCCTTCTGCATTCAGCAGCTCTAGTTTGCTGTTGGATTTAAATTAAAGCCAAATCATGCAGATAAGCCACTCATGGCAATGGGGATGCTCATGTAGAGACCCAAAAGTGAAGGGAAGAAAAGCAGTTAGTTGTAACAGCCAACAGAACAAGTTCCCTAAAATTATGTTGTTAAATTGCATGAGGAAAACTGATTTAACAACCTGCTCTAAAAGTCTTTATCACATCATACACTGTCTCTCCTCATTGAGGAAGGCAGAAAACTGTCAGAGCATTCCTCCTCTTGCTGTACCTCCATTGCTTGTGCATACACTATTCTGAGGACATAGTTCACCTCAACATTCAAATAACAGAGCTTTTATTTTTAAAAAGTCAACATTTGCAAAGATGTTACAAATATTTTATAGTGCCATTTGTTTTCATGCTCACTTATTTAACTGCAGAGGTGAAGTTATGGCAATAAAGTTACTTTTTCCAGCTTCAGAAATTATTGAAACTCAATCACTAGCAAAAAGTTACATTTAAAGCAAAACATTTTAAAATTCAGTACGAGTATTACTATCATAATTACAAGCATTAGCTCCTATAAATGAGAAGAACCTTGAAGACAGAAACAAGCATCACCACACCTTCTAAAGAGACTTCAAAATGTACAGAAGAATTTGTACACTCTAAAATCCATAAACTCAAAAAGCACTGTGCCATAAGTCTTTAAACCCTGACAGCTTTCCAGCCTCCCCTGACACAGGATTCTGTCATTTGAAAAGAAAGCTGGGTCTACATCATGGCCTTGGCTTCTGTTTGTTATCAGATTTAGGTCTTCAAATAAACCAAACCTTGAAGTGCAAGTATCTTCTAAAGAGCAGGGTAACACCCTAAAAAATAAAGTAATGCAGAGGTGAAGATCTTGTCACTTTTATAAAGATAAATTATTTAGTCACATTGGCTTTTCCCCTCCTTTTTACACAGCATTGTCATAAAAAGCTATTTTAGAACTTTATCTTATAGGTAGGTAAGTAGCAAAGATACAAACATTCTTAAAGCACACATCAGGTTCTTCAAATCTCCCCACTGCTAGTTCATAGTACCACACCTGAATGGTAGGTTTTGTCAAACATTCAAAAGTACCAAAAAAACAGGTGCTTTCCCTGAGCCATTGGGGAAACAAAAAAAGTAAATTGATCAGTGTGTTTACCATGCATTTTACTACTACTTAACATCTTCCTGGAACATGGGGACTGGAAAATTATGAGAAATATAATTAATATTGTCTAACTGACAGTCTGACAAAATATTTTTCACACCAACAGCTCACTGGACAGATACAACTATGCTATAAATTCATTCACAACCAGAATAAAACCTCACACAATGACAAGCTTCATAAATTATGAGCTTGGAATAAAGATAACTCCTGGCAACCTGGAAACCTTCTGGCTTGCTTCCTTACATTTTGTTGTTTGTCTGTTAAATCTTTTACACGCAGCTAAATTTTAAAGGAGATTATTTCAGAAATTAGGCTAATTGATAGCGGCTACTGGCCAACAAACATCAAGGGGGACACATACAGAAGTCATTAATACATAAACAAAAATGGGAATCAAAGAAAGAGTAAGGGAAAAATCAGCTTCAATAAAAGCTTATAATAACTGCACATTTAAATTGAATTAAAACTTTTCCACATCCATCAGCAAATGATTAAGTGTGGCTGTTTTAATTATAGCAGCTCAGTGCAGAGAACCTGAATCAACAGGTACCTCAGCCAATGTGCTGCAGGCAGCAGTACTGCTTCAGAGCTCACACAGCCATGCCCAGCGTTTTCTGCATTGACCTCAGGAAATCCAGAAAAGTTCTCCTACAAATCATTGGGAATGTAAATGGGGGTGATCTTTCAGCAGCACAACTAGAGACAAACATGCTCCAGGTCACGTAATTCATCTCACAAGTGAAATGACAGCACAAGCAGAACAAGAGCAGCAGCCACAGGTAACCTCAGGGAAGGTGACTCCCATGGGAGTGAAGTGGCAAGGGTGAGTCCATCCTTCTGCAAATCGCCAGGAGAAGGGAATTCCAAAGAGGGCAAACTGCTCCAGACAGGTGGGTAATATTCCTCTTCAGGGGAGGCAATGACTCTTGGAACAAAGACAAAAGCACCAAGGAACAGGACACCAGGAAGACCGAGAAGAGCACAAAGGAATCCCAATGAAAGAAAAAACAGTTATCTAGAAGGATGCTGTCAGTGGAGCAATACAGGAGCCCTCAAGTCTGGGTGATGGAGACACAAACCCAGAGATAAGGGATCAGAAAGTGTCCAAAAGCAAAGCCTTGGAACAGTGCTGGGGCATGTGATGAGAGAGGCAGGGGTAAACCAGAGGATAAGGGAGAACAGGGGCTGAAAGCCTGTGGTGAGCTGTGGCTAGCACAGGTTCTTCCCGTGGGAACATTTTGCTATATTTCATAAACAAGATAAAGTTTGGATGTTTTGCAAACAGTTTCTCCGGATTGAGTCAGTTCGGGCTTGGCCAATTGTGCCTAGGGGGAGGTCTCGGGCTGACCAATCTGGGGCACTTCTGTAGACTCTATATATATGGAATTCAAAACAATAAAGTCCCTTTTCTCCTCTCTTCGCTTGTCTGAGAACTTGGGTCAGTCCTCAGCTAGCCGCTCAACAGCGACAGTGAGCAAGACACAGAAGGGTGAATGTGATCTCATAGAGGTGAGGAGAAATCAGAGAACAACACCAAACCCTGAAGAAGGGTTTGAACCCAGACACTGAGAGCCCATGGAGGGATTGTTGGGAGGCGCCAGGGCACCCTTCCAGGGGGTATCACAGAATCAGGGAATGGTTTGAGTTGAAAGAGACACTAAAGCCCATTTCATTCCACCCCCTGCCATAGGCAGGGATACCTTCCACTGCACCAGGTTACTCCAAGCCACGTCCAACCTGGCCTTGGACACTGCCAGGGATGGGGCAGACTCAGCTGCTTGGGACAACCTGTGCCAGGGCATCACCACCCTCACAGCCAAGAATTCCTTCCCAATATCCCATCTAACCCTACCCTCTGGCAGTGGGATGCCATTCCCTCTTGTCCTGTGACCCCAGGCCCTTGCCCAAATTTCCTCTTCAGCTCTTTCGGAGGCCCTTTAGGCACAGGAAAGGGGCTCTGAGGTCTCCCCTTCTCCAGGCTGAACCTCCCCAGCTGTCTCATACTGAACGAGGGCGGCAGACCAGGGCAGCGGCAGCTGTCCAAGACGCTCTAGCACCCGCAGTACCTCCGTACTCGGCAGTCAGAGGCCTGTGCGGGACCAGGCGAAGAGTGTCCCAACTGCTCCACGCCGACTCCTGGCGATGCCGCCATTTCACTCCTCAGAGCTCGGGGGGAGCGGGGCGGGGGACGGGCGGGACCATATCAGATCCCGCCCCCATCCCACCCGATTCCCCGCGGCCCCAGCGCTCCTGGCCGCCATTTCAGAGCCGCGCCGGTGGGAGTGAGGTCGCGTCACTGGGGGTTAAGGGCAGTGCTCTCCATAGCGTCTCAGCGCTCCCAGAGCGGCAGGAGCCTGAGCACAGCGATGCTGCGGAGCCGGCGCGGCCCGCTGCCGGTCCGGGAGCGGCCGCTCACGCCTGTGAAGCGGGAGAGCACACCCGAGGTGGGGCGGCTCCTGCAGCCTCCCTGCTATGTGCGAGGTCTGCGCCGCCCGCCCGTCCGTTCGTCCATCCCATCTCCTTCTGTAACCCGGAGTGCCTAGCTGAGGGCACTTGGCTTGCTCAGCCAGAGCAGAGGAGACTGAGGGGAGACTCCTCGGGGGCTGCAGCTCCCCTCGAGGGGAGCCGGAGGGGCAGGGGCTGAGCTCTGCTCTGGGACAGGGACAGGAGCCCAGGGAATGGCTGGAGCTGGGTCAGGCTTGGGATGATCTCAGGGAAAGGTTCTTCCCCCAGAGGCTGCTGGGGCACTGCCCAGGCTCCCCAGGGAATGGTCCCTGCCCCAGGGCTGCCAGAGCTCCAGGAGCGTTTCTACAACGCTGCCAGGGATGCCCAGGGTGGGATTGTTGGGGTGTTTGTGCAGGGCCAGGATTTTGCATCAATGGTCTTTGTAGGTCCCTTCCAATCCAGGACATTGTGATTTTTTTGATCCCATGTTTTTTCACAGCCAGGTACTACCATTTGTCCTTGTGCAGCTACTTCCACCAGTCAATTTCCACTGCATGTTTCCCTCCCATGTCAGAACCACATTCACCAAGGGCTTCCTGGGTCACCTTCTTTGCACTGAGCTTTTTTAATGTTTCAACATACCCCAAGAATTGGCATGACCAAGCATACCTGTGGCATTTGTGTTGCATCATCTTGAGACGACTTCAGACACGACACCTGGCTTCACATCACTAAAATTTCACAATATCATTAGGCTGATGTTTTCATATTGAACTGAAACACTGTAAGAGACCATTAATATATTTAGCAAAAATAGATAATTTTTTTTTAAAAACTGACACACTGTTTCAAAGGACAACACCTTTTAATTGCCATCACATTTTAAGTAACTGTTTATGGTGACAGACGAAATTATCAGATTGCAAATATGCTGTCAAAAGATAAAGGCATCAATGCTCTGTGCAGTGTTGTGCTTAGGGCCTCACTTTTTTAAGATTTGAGACCCATCTTATGTCCAAGAATGGGATTGTTCATTAAAACCTGGGTGATACAAGGAAAACATGGAATTTGCAGTAAAAGAAAGCTGCCACTGATGTGAATGATAATATTGTGATTTTGGGGCTGGCAGGATGAGCAAATAGCAGATGCACAAGCATCTTTAATGTTTCATGAGGCCTTGAAGGATATTTCCAGACCTGTCAGGCTTAGAATTTTCATGTGAGAATTCCCCATATGGCACTGAGAGCTATGGTAGAGAGGAAAAGAAAATGGCAATGTTTTTAACGTTGCTCTAAATCTAACATCCTCAGTGGGCTCTTCATGGAGCAACACATTAGGGTATCTGTCACACTGTACCCATTGGACACAGCAATGGGTTCCTGGCTGTTCCTGGCTGTTGCATGTGGAAGATGAGGACACGGCCCAGTATAACAGGACCACTTGAAGGGGTTTCTGGAACAGGTTTCTGGGCAGTTATACCAGAAAACATCAGTGCAACCATGCTGGGAATTTACTAGACAAGGTCTTGCTAGAGGCTGTGTCAGGATAGGCAGAGAAAAGATATTTGCCTTTTCATTGTGTGATATGCCACATACTCCAGTGGACAGAGTAATTCCACAGGTGTGCAGGGAAATGCCAAGGAACACAAACTTCTGTCTTGCTGCTGTATTGCAATTCTCATCCTTCAGGTGAGACCTTGCTCTTGTCAGCTAGAGAAAGGAGCTGGAGATGGCAAAATTTGATTTACAGGTATGTCACTCACCTAAATAAAACTCAAATCATGAGTTATCTGTGAATGAAAAGGAACATCACATATTGTAATGCAGAAATAGTCTGATTTTTCCCCCCAAAGTTAACACAGGATTTACAGACCTGAAACTTACATGTCACACAGTAAGCATGCTGCTTTGTACCAGGGTATTATTGCAAAGTACTCTTGGCAATGATAAAAAGACTTTTTTTCCTGCAAAATAGTGGAATTTTAGTCTCACAGAGGACTCCTGTGCAGTGGAAATAGGTGCAGATACAAAGGGATGCCCTTGGCTACAGAAAGCAGCAACGGAAGAAGAAAAACTCTTGGGCAGCTGGTTCCTTCAGGGCGCAGCAGAATTTCTCAGAGCACAGGGAAATGCTGGCCACCAGTTTCTTTCACAGATCATTATTTGCATCTCATTTACACCGGAAGCATTTAATCTCTTAACCAGCCACCGTGGGTGGTGCCCGGGGAGATTCCCTGTTCCCGGGCTCCAGCTGGCACTGGCCCTCGGGCGAGGGAAGGCTCCGGCTACCGGGAGTGCTGCCCACAGCCCGCGGGCCTAGGGCTGCCGTGCTCCATCTTCCACCCCAGCCTGTCTCCCTGGCACAGGGCACTACTCGCGTTTCCCCTTCTCCAAGAGCCCGGACGGGCACAGGAGACACGTTCTCCTCCGGGCTCCTTCCCACAAGAGCGGCTGAACCTGCGGCCAGGGCGCACCCCCGAGCCGTCCCGGATAGATCGCTCTAGTTACGCCGCCGGGCCCCTCCGGCCCGCTCCCCTCCCCCCGGCGCGCGGTAGGCTCCGCCTCCGGCTGGCACTTGATGAACGGACAGTGTAGCCAATGGTGCGCGGGGCACGTGCGCGCGGCAGCCAATGGGTGTCGGCGGGCGGTGCGGGGGCGGGGCCGCGGCGCTGGAGCGGCTCGTTGTGCGCTGCGAACCGATCGCCTCCCGCTGCCCGAGCCTGGCCGCCGCCGCCGCAGGTGAGGCCGCGCGCGGGGCCGCGGGCCCGCGCCCGAGCAGCCTCGGCGCCGCCCGCGGGCCCGGCGCGGGAGGGAGCGGGTGGCAGGGCCCGTAGCGGCCGGGCCGAGGCCTGGGCCTGGCGGGACAGCCCGGGCCTGTTGGGGGAGGGGCCGCGGGGCAGCGCGGGCCCGGGGCGGCGGGGCCGCGGCCTGCGGGGCCCGCGGGGGCCGAATGGGGCACGGGCGGAGAGCGGGGCCCGAGGCTGCCGCACTTGCGGCGGGAAGGCCGCGGGTCGCGGTGCCGCGATGCGCTGCGGGTTCGCGCCGCGTCTGAGGGCCTTTCCCCGTCCGGTTAATGGCCTCATTTTTCATGTTTATTTTTCCCGTGTCTGCGCGGACACAGCTTTTAAATCTCCCACATTGGTTAGGACTAGGACGTGCTCGTTGACTGGGGGTACCCGAGGGTCCGTGCCAGCACGGTCGGAGCCGGTTGGCATCAGTGCTGGCAGCGGGTCCGGTGATGGTGTGCCGAGTGCTTGGGGCCGCAGGAATCATGGCTAAAGCAACAGCCACTGTTTGTGTTCGTGGGCGTCTTTCAAAGCAGAGCGTTTGCTCCGTTTCAGGGTTGGTAGAAGAAGATTGTCCTATGGGCCCGTTCACGGCGGTACGCATGAGGGCTGGGGTGGGACAGCCGTGGGGACGCGGGTGCTCCTGCCGAGTTCTGCACTGCTGGGAGTGCAGGAGCGTTTGTTGTGCACAGGGTTGTGTCCTAGACTTCCTGCAAAGGAAGCATGGTTTGTTGCACGAGGACTTGCACTGGGATCCTGTGATCTGTGGCAGCTGGGGAAAACAAGAGGAAAGAGTTGGGAAGGGTACAGGTTCATTCCTTTTGTTAATGCCTGTTGTTGTTACATTTGATCGCTTTTTGAGGTCTTTGTATTTTTGTTCATTTTACTCTCTGATTGTGGCTGTTGACTGCTCATATTGCTCGGCTCTCACCTCTTTACAAGCTGTTGTTTCCTTGTCCTCATGTTTTAACCACTTTTCTTTCTAGAGCTGTGTGAACAGTTCTGTAACTTGTGTATCCCCCATTACAAGTAGGATGATGCACATGTTCCATAGTCTTTATCAAACCTGTAGAATTGATGTAGATTCCTGTTGACTCTTGGGTTATGTCTGTGTGCATGATGGTTAACAATCAAGAGTCCTGAGCCTGTAAGTTTATGCAGCATGAGATGTTACTGTGAGTGTCCTGGTTTTTATTTTGAAGCAGAGTAACTGTGTGTATAATGATCCCAGTGGTCGTGTGGGTTTCCATGATTCAAGATGTTCAGTGGTCCGGAGTTACAGCTGTGATTGCAGTAGGCTCTCCGCAGGCCTGACTGGAATGTGAACAGGAACATCTTAAGCTGGTGTGATTGTTAAATGTGTTGTTCAGTGAGTTTATAGCCCTGCTATGGGTGCTTCTACAGGACTAGATGAACTTTTCAGGGGAGTTGTCTTGTGCAGTACCAAGTTTGTGGAAACAGCAGCAGCACTAAGCACAATCTGAATGGAAATGTGAATGTTGTGTGTAACAACTTAACTTATCTGTGTTTGTTGAACAGTGTCTGGTGCTGATGTGAACTTAATGTGAAATGTGCTCTATGCTCTAAATTCAAGCACTTTGTTTTCTTTCTGGTTCTTGCATGTTCAGTCACTTTTTTTTCCCCTGGAAAAAGCCCTCCTTGTCTTGACCTGAGACATGGCATTTTACTTTCAGAATCCATCTCTTTAAGCTGTTGTACCAGCCCACTTTCTTTCCTGAAGCTTTGGTTTCTGTCTTGTTTCTTGCTTACTTGTTGTGAGCCCTCTGAACTGATGACAACGCAAAGTTATAGGCTGTCTCTCTGACCACACGTGGATAAGCTGCCTGTGAAGCTGGTAGACTCTTAGTCACAGAAAGCTCAAACTCACTGTTTGGAGACTTCAAAAAGAGTTTAGAGAAGCTGTTCTTTCTGCACTTCTAAGTACTTTAGAAGTAGCCTGGAAGGCATGCAGGAAAGTCCTGCCAATTTAAACATTTAGGGAGAATGACAGAGTTCAGCAAAGGAGAGGTGATAAATTTTTCCTTGTGCTGAAAATGATCAGGGCACTTCTGTCTGATGTGCAGTTTTGTGATCAGGCACCTGCAAGCTTCAAACTGCTGGCCTAAATGATTCATTTGATTATACAACCTTGCTATATGTAGGTGATATATGCAAAAATAGATTTTAATCTTTTTTTTTTTTCTTTTTTTTTCTGAGGGGATAGGGTGGAAATAAGTTGTACTGAAAAGGCACAGACATTCTTCATGTGTATGGGTTTGCTGCCTTTGGATTTTTTTTTGGTGCTTTTTGTTTTGTTTGGTTTGTTTTTGTTTGTTTTTAATATTAGTAGCAGTGGCATAGTAATTACAAAGGTAAAATTTTCCTATGTCCTACTGCTTTCATGGTCTGCATGTAGGAACACAGCAGCATACCATGGTGTCTTATCAGGCCCTCAGAGATGGATTTCCAGCTAGTTGTTTTGTGCTGGTGAGCAAGTTGATGCTGTTTTTTCCTCCTGCTATTCACTTGTCTTCCTGCCCCATGAAAGTGAAAGTATCCGAAGATGGATCAGTGTGATCCGAGGTTGGATCAAAGTGTGGGGCAGCTGTTGTCAGAAAGTGTCTGGAATCTGCAGTTCTTATGTCCACTTCTCATCTCCTGCCCTCTCCCTTGGAAAGGAGTGATTCCCTCACAGCACAGTTCTTGGTCTCCAGATGTCTTTTGTGTAGGTGAAAAAATTGCCAAAGACATTTATGGACAATCTGACACAGTCTAGAAAAAGGAAGACAAATTATTCCCTTTTTTTAAATATCTGTTTATCATAAACCTTTTATTAAAAATACCAGTGCAGAAGGTGAGATAGTCCAGGCTGCACAAAGTTGTCTGTCTGTCTCTTCCGTGCTTAAGAACTCTGCGATTTTAACTGGCAGCATTTTCAACCCAGGGGCAAACAACTGTGGAATGACAGAATCCCAAAATGGTTTGGATTGGAAGGGACCTTAGAGACCATCTTGTTCCACCCCCTGCCATGGGCAGGAATACCTTCCACTATCCCAGGTTGCTCCAAGCCACATCCAACCTGGCCTTGGACACTTCCAGGGATGCAGAGGCAGCTACAGCTGCTCTGGGCACCCTGTGCCAGGGCCTCACCACCCTCACAGCTAAGAATTCCTTCCCAGTAGCCCATCTAACCCTGTCTTCTTGCAGTGGGAAGCCTCTTGTCCTGTGACCCCAGGCCCCTGTCCAAAATCCCTCTCCAGCTCTCCTGGAGCCCCTTTAGGCACTGGAAGGGGCTCTGAGGTCTCCTTGGATCCTCCTCCGGGTAAGCACCCTCAGCTCTTCCAGCTTGGCTCCAGAGCAGAGGGGCTCCAACCCTTGGAGCATCTCCATGGCCTCCTCTGGACTCATTCCAAGAGGTCCATGTCTTTCTTGTGCTGAGAAGGGTATTGTGCTGCGTGGAGGGTGTTGATGTGATGCTCTGATATCCTCTATCTGGCTGTTAACCTGGAAAGATGGGGAAATCTGGATCTGGCTGCAGATGTTCAGTGTCTCAGCTACAGGTTTCTGATTGCCCTTGTACATACTGCTTGAGCTGAGAGGGGCCCCGATCCCCGCTGTGTGTTGGACCAGCCGTGGTTGGTAATTATGGCCAGCCTGGATCTGATTTCTGACAGCATCCAAACGATGATTAATTTTGTTCCTAGGAATTGAGTGTAGTTCATTAGACTGACAAAATAAGGCCGTTGCTTTGAAGAATGCAGCTTATATTTTGGCCTCAAATGCTTGTGTCTCTGGCAATATAAGCATTGACAAAAACACCTTGATAATGATCTTATATGGACATGAATAAAAACAAGTAAGGGAGGCATTTAAAACCCTTCTAGACAAATCTGATTGCTAAGAAACATTTAAAACTGCTTTGTTGAAATATTAAAATTACGACATTTGAGATTTGTTAGACCAAAAATATGCTCAAAACTAGGTTTATGCCCAGTGCTTATAAAAAAACATTTAAAAAAAAGAGCTTAAAATATATTGTACTGAAATCGGTGGTTAAGCATATGAAAATAAAGTTTGTGGAAATGCAGCAGCAGATTTTAGTAATGGCCACTTTTGGTGCCGAGCTATTTTTACTGGCAAAAATGTTGGAATCGTAGGTGCAGTCAGGCTGAGGAGAACAAGGGTAGTGTCCTGGTTTCAGGTTTGCAAAGGGAAAGGAATCAAAGTGATGGGATCTATTACCTCTGGAAAACCCAAAGGGCTGGCAAGCAGAAAGGGTTTGCTTGGTTGCCAAATTTACAAACGGAATTTACACATCAGTGGGGAAGAATCATATATGTACAGCATCTGTGACAACACTCAGGGTTTCAGGGTAGTCTTCCTGTCTAAAGACGAACTTTTTTTTGTGACCTTCAGTAGCATGTGTCAGCACTGAGTTATTTTCATACTTTTGGGGAGAGATGGGAGTTAAAATGCCAATTGAATCAAACTGAATATTGAATTTAAAGTTTTTGCTGATTTAAAATACTGTGGCTGCAGGGCAGAGGAATTCAGATGAGCCAGAGAATACTGACCTGATTGATTGCTGTGGGACAGGGGAAGGAGAACGAGGGTAACTAGTTCGGGGGAAAGAATCTGTGACACCTCACTTTCTGCCTGTAAGTTTCCATGCGTATCCACGCATCATGTTCACAGTTCAGGAAGACAGCTTTTCCAGGAGAACTTAGGATTCATATTCATGTAACCCAGAGCTTCCACTCAGCCTGAGCAAGAAGAGGTGAGACCAAGACTCTTGCATTGTGGTCACAGACTTGCTTTTTGGAAACAGCATCAGGCACCTCTCAAACATGGGTACTCTCCTTCCTACCTGATTTGGTTTTATTCATAAGAAAAACTTAAACATTACCCCCTGCCCTCGTGAATGTACAGTGAAATTATCTGTTGGAAGACATGTTGCTTGTGTCTGAGTTGAGGCTTTGAAGTGTGTGATCTGTACACACTGGGATGACCTTTTATTCTCAACTTCATGATATTTCCCCTCATACACTGTATGAATGTTGTTCTTGAATTGAAGAGACAATCTGGATTTTGGGATTCTCCCCCTCCCCCCAAATGGTTTTTGATATTTGGTCTAGATTTGACAGAATTTTGAAGGAATTTGAGGAAATAGTGCATGAATAGCGAGTCAAATAGCATCGGGCTTGCACTGCACTGTGCTTGCCCTGTGGTCTGTGTGGGTGTTCATGGAGAGATCTGTGCTCATGGGGTGCAATGTGCAGAGCTGTTGGGAACATGAAAAGAGTTTGTATAAAGAGTAAAAGGGGTTTTCTTGGAGACTATGGGGAAAGGCTCTGTGATGTAGTGAGGTCTGGGTTAAGTGATAGAGAGTGATTTGTTCTGGCTGTGGAGCACTAGGAAATTCTTTTCTGTTTCTGGGGGGCAGGTAGGCCTAGGGTAGGATTTTCTGCTGGTATGGCTGCTCAGGTGAAACCTGGTCTGTTCCTTACAGTCATTTCAGAGAAGAAATTACATTGCTTTTTTTCCTGCAGTGTCTGTCCCTTCTGTGTTGTGATTAAACTCTTGCTTCTCAATCCTTCTCAATGACAGCTGGCTGCAAAGCAAAGTTTTTATATGATACTGTGTGGGATAGTTCTTAAAAACTGTTTTCCTAAGCAGTTTAAATTCATGGAGGCTCTTCAAGCCCTTCTATGTGTGTGGCATTAGTTTTGGCATGTGTTCCAACCTGGACATCTCAGCACCTCTGCACCTGTCTTCTGGATTGGTTTGGCACTTGCCTGAATGTGGTAGTGTCCTTTTTGTTCTGTTTCAGGTGTGGCCTTCAAGAAACAGCTTGGCAGCTTCAGGATTGAGAGGCAGCAGTGTCTTAAGACAAAATTGTTGCCTCTTAGTCAGCCATGACTCTGGGCGGGAGGCGGGGGGGTGGGGGGGGAAGGCATGTCAACAAATAGCCATGTGAAGGAGAAACAGGAGAAGGGCTCTGATAGCCCAGAGGTTCTACTTGAAGTACCTCGTTGAGATTCTTAAATACACAGGCAGAGCTCAAGAATAAACCTGTGAGACTGAAGTGCAAGTTGATGAAGCAGCTCACAGGCAAAACTCTGCAGCATCACTGGTTTCAGGGTCCCTGTTCGTTTTATCACTGACAACATCAACAAGGGGATTTCACCAGTTCAGGGACTCTTGTCAGGCGCTGTCCCCTGAAGCCCTTCCTGTATAGTGTGACCTGAGTGATGCTGACTTGCACTTCATTGCAAAGAAAGATGGGGATTTTGGTGAGTAGCAGGGTCAGCAACCTCAGGTCTGCTGTGGTTTAAGGACCATGCTGTGCTCACTTTGGCCCATTCCCGGTGCTCCAGTGAAGGTGCCACAAGCCCTGTGCCACAGCGCTCATTGATCCAGGAAGAATTTCCCATCATAAGTTCTGCACTAGCTGATCCATCATCCATCCCACCTGCAGAGCTGCCTCCATTCTGGGGACCCAAGCACAAGAAAGACATGGATCTGTTGGAGCCAGTCCAAATGAGGCCAGAGATGCTCCAAGGGCTGGAGCCCCTCTGCTCTGGAGCTAGGCTGGGAGAACCAGGGATGTTCACCTGGAGGAGAGAATGATCCAGGGAGACGTCAGAGTCCCTTCCAGTGCCTGAAGGGGCTCCAGGAGAGCCGGAGAGGGACTGGGGACAAGGGCCCCGAGTGCCAGGACAAAGAGGAACGGCTTTCCACTGCCAGAGGGCAGGGATAGATAGGGTACTGAGAAGTAATTCTTGGCTGTGAGGGTGGTGAGGCCCTGGCGCAGGTTGCCCAGAGCAACCCATCTCTCAGGTTGCCCAGAGCTGTGTCTGCGCCATCCCTGGATCCCTGGAAGTATCCAAGGCCAGGTTGGGCAGGGCTTGGAGCACCCTGGTGTAGTGGAAGGTGTTCCTGCCTGTGCCAGTGAGTAGACTGAAATGGTCTCGAAGGTCCCTTCCAACAAAACCATCTTGGGATTCTTTGAATGTCTGTTTAGGTGTCTACATTCAAGTTTGTGACCCCCATAGTAGTGTGGTATGTTTTTAGTCCTGTGAACAAGGGGAAGGTGGACAAAGCCTCTTGCCTGATGTTGAAGATGGACAGTTCTTCTTGCCAGTGTTCCCATTTCACATAATCTCCTCAGATCCATACAGGTCTTTCTTCTTAGTAAATGTCTTGCCGTGAAATAATTAATAGCACTGATTTGTAGAATTCTGGATGGGGATACGGAATATCATTGGGGGAAAAAAATTTTATTGGTCTGTTGCCAGAACCAATAAACCTCTGGGATCCAGTGTGCTTTTGTGAGAAGGTGATTGTCATGGTCAGTGCAACATTTCTGAAAATAGTGCTGTGGAGAGCTTTTCAATCCAGTCCTGTCAGTGCTGGCTTGGCTGAAGGTGCCTGAGCAGTCGTTGGCACAAGTGGTAAAGTATTGGGCTGCGTAGATTTGAGCACCTCCAGAATTAATGGAGGATTTGGGCACAGCACGTATGGTTCCTGTTGGTTACTCTGTGCACTCTTGGCATCATAAGTATTAGGGCGTCTTACCAAAGGAGGAATGTGGCTGCTGCCTTTTCAAACAAACTTCTGCAGCATTTGGTTATTTTTAAAGAATTGTCATTTTAGGAACTGCAGTGCAGTGGAACCTAGTCTTAAAGTTTCATTTTTTTGGGACATAGAATTGAAGACCTGTTTTGGAAAGGCTGCAAACTACCAGTCTCTTTTCAGTCAGCCTTCCCAAATGGAGCTGTTGGGCTTTCTTGCCATCATTGACCTGTCCACCAGGAATATAAATGCATTCAGTCCTTTGATTTATGTCATTGTGGATCGACAAATGTCAGTTAATGAAGTTCTAGATACAAATTAGTGTCTAGGCCTGGTTCTCAAATCTGGAATATTTACTGATAGAAATGGATTGTTGTCTACTTGGTAAAGAAAGATCAAGACATTCCCTCTGCATATTTCAGTGAGGGCAGAATAAAAACTTGTTTTCCAGTGTAGCATTGCTTGTTTTATCCATCCTGACTGTCTTATATAGACCCTTTTTTTTTGGGAAATCTTTTCAGTATGCAGAGGTTATAATTCTTCAGGGGCTGTTTTTAACTTTGCTGGCATGGGAACAGTTCACCTGTTGAGGAATACACCTGGTGCAGGTGGGCAGCAGCAGTGTGAGCTGCAGGTTGTTCTGGGAGGGGGTTCTTCAGCCCTGACAGACTTGGGGTCATGACCGCTTCCTTGGGGAGCCTGTTCCAGAATCTTTTCCTAATATCCAACTTAAACCATCCCCAACACATTGAGAAGACACTGGACTAAATATCAGCATCAGCACAGGCACAGACTGGGAGGGGGCACAGCCCAGGGGAGCTTTGTCCAGGGTCTCTCCCCAGGGGCACTGCTTGAGCTGTTCTGCGTCACTGCACCACAAAGGAACTGCAGTCTGGGACTGTGCTATGGGAAAGCTGGGGCTGAGCTGGTGAGAGGAGCTGGTCTGACTGGGCGAGTGTGGGGTGTGCAGGGAGTCATGTGAGGCCTGTGGAGTCACTGGAGCTACCGCTGCGAAGGGCCTTCGATTCCAGAAGTGACAGTCTGGGGCGGTGCCAGTGAGACCCCTGGAGTGGCATCAGATCGATGGGATGGAGGAGTTTCCTTAACACCCCACCAGCAGAGGAAGTGGTTTCCCACCATCTTCCAGGCTGGTTGGACAGTGTTAGTCCTGCAGCAGACTGGGTAAGTGCTCAGCGAGAGACTAGGAAGAAAGAAGCATCTTCTCTATCAGTTTTCTGCCCCTTTTGCTCTTCACTGTGCCTTTATCGCTCCTGCATGCTTTGTTCTTGGTATCCCATGGAAACGTTTGCCAGGCCTGTATGCAAGGACTTCCTATGTTGTTTTTTTTCTGAAAGTCTGAAGAAAAGCAGGTGGAAGCTTCCTTCCCACTTTGTAATGGCTCTGAATCAGCACTGCCCCAGGTACTCCTTGAGTACCCTGGGAGGTGCAGAAGGTGAGTATTGCAGACAGTGAGGTTAGAGGATGTGGGACAGTGATGGAAAGTCAATAGCCACTTGCCAAACTCCTGTCAATTCTACTTTATGCCAAATACAACTTCCCATCATGGTGTGCTGGGAAGGTTTCTGTGCTTGGTATCTGACTGTGGTGCCTCCTTTTTAGGCAGCAGATACACCTTAGAGAATTAAAAAAACCCCAAAACCCCAATCTCTTAAATGTCTGTTCTTGAAATCATTACAACATATAGCAATTTCTTAATCTTGGCAGCAGGAAGGATTTTTATAATAAATAAATGGCAATAAAGGGCAAATACGGTTAAAGTAAAGGAAATATGAACTTTTGCCTCTTAAAGTGGAAAAATCTCAATGTTTCTTCCTTTGCTTACTAAATATTCTAGTTGTACCATACAACTTGCAGGCTCATCAACATATTGGTGTGTTCTTATAGGGCTTGAATTTTATAGAGGGCAAAGGCAAGCAAAGTTGCTTTCTGTTCCGATAATTTTAAAATGTATGTTACGTAGTTTTATAAGTTAGATACAGTGACCAGAGACGCTGTTTGAGTGCTGTTTACCAGAGCAGGACACTTCTCTGAGGTTGTGCTCAGTCAGTTATGACAGAGCCAGAAGGGAACATGTATTTAATGACAGAATTTGCAGTACAACTGAGATGACCTGGCAGCTTAAAAATTGTCTGCTGAGGGGAGTCTCTTCCTCCGCTGCCAGCTTTGCAGTGCCTCCCCCCTGCTCTCCTATCCTGTGGTATTAACTGGCGCTTATCTTGCTGCAAGGAAAGCAGATTAAAACTGCTGACACAGCATAAAGTTTCCCTGTAGTTTTCCATTGCTTTCATGGTACAGATTGATTATCCCATGGGCAGAAGGTGCTGGGGTGGGCTTGTGGTGATACTTGAAACACAGAAATGGGGGTAGAACCTGATCTGTGGGTGAAGGAGAGCAAGAGCTGCCAGCTCTTAATGCTTCAACACATTGAAAAGATAAAGGTTCCGTTCAAATCCATACTGTGTTAAATCTCAAATTAGCATAAGTCTTCTCATGGCTTATTCTGTAATGATGTGTTCAGGTATTGTTGGTTTAAAAATCTGACCTTCACTGTCAGACATGAATTAACAGTAGCTGCTGGTGAAGGGCCTGAAAGTCCCTTTGTGCAGGTAGTGTTCCCTTTCTAGACTGAGGATTTCTGGTTGCTGTTTCTGACTTCTTCCATTATTCAGCTTCTGGCTGTCAGAAGTGGTGCAGTTGCTGGAAAGGCTCATCCTTTAGCAGATCCAGATCTTAGATCTTGTAGGAACAGGGTTTAGCTATCCTGATTTTGACTGTTTTGAAGTAGTTGAAGTGCTTTAAAAGCACTTCAACTAAAACATCAGGATTCAGTTCCTAATGGCAGACTGAGGCAGAGAGTACCTTCCTGTGATGGGAATTCTGGATGTTTTCACTAGGCTTTCTTTAAAAAGGTGCAAAAATAGAAACTCTATCAAATACTCAATATACCCCCAAGTCAGTGGGCAGCATAGACTCACCTGTTTCATACACGCAGTTAAGCAGCACCAAAGGCAACACTGAACAGTAACAGGCCTTGAGGTGCAGGATGGGCAACGTTTACAGGGGAAAACATTCAGAAAATGAATAGTCCCCAGCTGAAACACTGAACTGGGTCAGATCTGGCTGCTTCTCCTCTCTCTGTCTAAAAGAGTTCTGGGCATAAGGTTGGAATTCGGGTTGAGGTGGCAATTTGGCTCTGGCTGGTCAAGTGCTGGACATGGGGAACCTGATTTTTACCTTAGCTGTTGGGAATACCAGTGTTTACAGGAATGTCTTCAAAACCTGTCTTGATGCTTTTTATTAATGCAAAAAATAGAAATCCTGAGGAGCTCTTTAATGGTACATAGGTTTGTAAAGTGCTGTGTTTGTGCTTTTGAAAGAATGAATTGTTCTGGAATTTTCAACAAATAATGTTTTGTTTTGTGAGCTGAAAAAATGCGTTGCTGAAGCAGTGGCTTGTTCTCCAATTTTTTAAATAAACATTCAAATTTATTTCAGGGGGAAGAAGATTATTTTATGGAAATGTGAAGATCTAAAACTCACTGAGGATTTTTTCTCTTTGCAGCTATATTATAAAATGTCTAATGGTTATGAAGATCACATGGCTGAAGATTGCAGGGATGATATTGGTAGGACAAATTTAATTGTGAACTACCTCCCTCAAAACATGACGCAGGATGAATTACGGAGTCTGTTCAGCAGCATCGGCGAAGTGGAATCTGCAAAACTTATTCGGGACAAAGTTGCAGGTATGATTTAGTATTTCTGAAGTTGTCACCTGTGCAAGACTGCTCAAGCAAATACTTGATTGAATACAACAATGTAGAAATACTAAATATTTGTTTGTGTGTGTGTATTTAATCAAATTATTGACAATTTTGCCTGGATCTCCAGTCATGCCAGGACTGGGTATTGGGAGGATGGAATGCTCAAGGCTAAGTTAATGGCTATTGTGTGCATGGCTAAGAATTCCAAGAAGTGCAGTTCCCAAATTTGAGCATCAATAGACAGGTCTAAAACTGCTTTGGATTTAGTCCCCAGCTGATTTATTCTCCCTACAGTTGGAGTGGTTTTGATTCTACCAGAGCTCTGAATATACAAACAAACCTTTTGTTCTGATGTTGATCAGTAAAATAAAGGTATGCCAAAGTTCTGAAGTGGTTGTAAGTCTTACCATTATTGCAGAATTTGACCTGTATGTTTGTTAAATAGGATTGGTAGTAGTAGCTTTAAAATATGAGAGGAATGAATTGTTCTGATTTGTGAAACTTTGTTTCCTTGAAGCAAAACAAATGCTGACAGAGCAACTGCTTCCATAAACCATATCTGTTTAGTTGCAGGAGCTTTTAGCAACTCTCTGAAGAGGTTTTAATCCTTGCACTGTTAAAATACTTAATTTACAAGTTTTGGTTATCCTTGTTCAGAATTTGCAGAATCTTGGGTTTAGTGAGAGCACTTGGTTGTTTCTGGAGGAGAAAAAAAAGTACTTGTGCTGTTAACTAGCTGTGCACTGATGTTTGTTCCCAGCCTGCAGCTCAGTGTGTGTGGAATTCTCTGCTGCACATGCTCAGCGTTGTATTTCAGAATCCAGCAATACTGATTGTTATCTAATCCTTAACGGAACCAACCTGAGACTGCTTCCCAGTCTGTAAAAGCTGCATGGGAGCTGATGGAATGCATGAGAGCTCTTTGTGCGTCATCTTTAGTGCTTTATTTGCTTGAGAATACCCATGAGAACTGAGTAATTAAAAACTTCAGAATTTCCCTTCCAAGTAGCCTCTCTTATTTCCATGTCTCTGGCTTTTCTGATATCTTACAGATGAAGTTTCGTGTGATGTCTGTCTAAATCTGTACTTAAGGGATGTGTATGTTCAGTCATGACAAAATAGTTACATAAATACTGATTTCCTTTAATGTTTTGGTAGGTGAGTGTTTAGCCTAAATGGTGTCATATGCTTTGAGGCACTTAGAAGTTGACGCTTACTCTGATGGCTGGTTTCGCAAGGAGTAAGACCCCTTGCTTAATGATAGCAAGTTATAACTGACCCACACCTTAGCCTGTAAAGTAAGCACAGAATCAGCTGCATGGAAGGGAAGGATATTTTCAGTGGGAAGCAAGAGATTCATCAGTGTCTGAAGTTAGGAGTCTGCTTCACACTGTTTCCTGTAGCATCAAACACTCTGGTAAAGTCTGCTTAACTTTAACTTGGAACTTGACAGTACTGGGTAGCTTAAAGTCCAAAACGTACGCTCGTGTGCTCAAGGCTGTTCTTAACCTCAAGGATCGAAAGTAAAATTGCTGTTAGTGTTGCAGAGAGTCCTTGAGTGCCTGTGGACAGAACACTGGCTTTTCTCTAAAGTGATTGCAGGTGCTGGATTCTGTGGGGCTGCTGTGGTCGGGTCACTGAATTTGTTGCTACCTAATTTCTCATTTGCTTGCAATACTATAAGGAGCAGTTACCAGTCATCTCCATGCTCACTGATAGTTCTGGAATATCAGTGCCAAAGAATTGGCCCCTTCGAAGCATTTTTTCCTCCTCTTGCTTTTGTTTCTGCCCCTTTATGTTCATGTTATATGTCTCTGTTCTAAAACTCTTTGTTAAACAGATGGGTGTTTGGCAGTCCCTGAACAGAACAGTCTTGTGGCAGAGTTCTGCTTTCCTTGTGCTTCCATTTGCATTTCTCTGACTCCGTGGTAGACAGCAGGAAACTGGAGCTGCAGAAAAACCTGTTGAGCTCCCTGACCTTGGGTTGTGGTCAGATAAGTCATAATACTGGCATGTGAGGTATAGCGGGTTGAGTGGCCGAGACAGGAGGGAAGGAACCTTTGCTTTTGTTGGAATTAGACTTTTTGGATCAGTTTATCTTTTTTTAATGAAGTCATAGCTTTTGGTGCCCTCATGAAGTTCTAATAATCAGAGTATTTTGTCTTTGAAGTTCCCTTTATTGTTTGTATTTGCAGAGTTAAAATCAATGTTTAGTTGATAATACTTGCTTTTTGTAAAACATTGACTGATACATATATTTTTTCTCAGTTTATTGTCTGTTAATGAAATGTGGGGCAGAAAGTACTTCTGCCTGGAATGCTGTTTTTAATGATTTACTGAACTGGCATAAGCTGTCTGCAGACCTATTACTGGGATTCAAGAATTGATTTGAAAGCCAAAGTTTGGGTTTGTTTGAGAAAAGTATTTCATTATGGTCATTACATATGTTGTTGGGTTTTGCTTCAAATGCAGCACAGTATTGAACAATCTGTGTAGTATGTGTTAGATTGTGGTTATAAAATGTGGAGAAACTCTTTGAAGCCCTCAAGACTGCTCATCCTTTATCTCACTATTGGCAGGAAGGTGAAACTAGCAGCAAACCATAGTGTCAGTTCCCATTCCTTACCAGGAGCTTTTGGCTTTGTGTACTGGTTATAGCCATTGGTAAAGGTGTGACTGTGTGTCTGGTTTGCTGTTAGAGATGTGACACTCTTCTTTTTTGTTTGGGTTTTTTTTTTCTTTTTCCAGTAACTGTACAGAGAAGCTTGTGCCCAGTAGGTGAGCATTAGAAGGGTGCAGGGCTCCTCCTGATCATGCTGAAGTAATAGAGTATTGGGCTCTGCACTCTGCAGTTGGTGTATTGCATTCCTCAGCACTTCCAGGCATGGCTTTGTTTCACTTGTGCTGAGTGAATCAGTACTGGGGGTCAGCAGGCAAATACTGGATTGTTGCTGTGCTGCTCACAGTACTTGTGTTTATGGCGAGTATGTCTTGGACATCCAGGATTTTCATAAGAGAACTATGGAATTCATTGGACACTGTTCTTTCAGATCTTAACTGAGCACCAGCCCTACCTTGTGGCTTTGAACCCTAGGGAAATGTTAGAAGGCCAATTCCCACTTCCCAACAGAGTGTGTCAAAGTGTCCAGCCTGCGTTGTAACTTTTCACTGGTGTATCTCCTGGCATGTCATGACAATTGCTGAAGTCTGTGAGTAGCCATTGACGTGATACTATCAATGAAATCCTCCCTTTCTGTGGCTCTGGCTCTTAAGGCTGAAAGCAAGAAGTCTGGGGTTGGTCTACTTGGCCTACACTGATCAGGCAGTAGCCCTGCAGCATTGATTGCAGACACAGTGGGACCGGACTTGTGATCTGCACCGATTCCCTGTCCAGGGATGTGTATGATGTTAAATGTCCTCTTCCTTGGAGCAACTGCCTCGTGCCAGAGATGATTCAACAGAAGAAATATGTCTCGTGCTGTACTTTGCATGGGGGGTGTTTGAGTGCTGCAACATCCAGGTTCTGGGGTCTGAGTTTCCAGCCAGTATGGTGGGCTGGACTCTTCAACGGGTGAGGTTTTTTTTAAGCATTTCTCCTTCAGTACCTGTTAATGCAGGAGTCCAGGCCTTTGGGCCCCTCTAGGCTTGCTCAGTTTCTTGCAGTGCAGATGTGGATGGCTCGTTGTGTCAGGATGTCTCAATGTGCACAGTGCAGATGCTTCTGCTCAATAGCTCTAAATTCTCCAAAGAGACCCTGCTCATCTTTAGCCTGCTGTCCATGCAACTGTACACAGGCTGTTAGTTCTTCTCGATCAAATGCTGAAGCTGAAAGTTAGTCTGTCAATGAGTGTTTTAGTTTCTGTCTTCCCTGTACTGTGCTGAAGTATGGTACTTTCAAACTAAGGCTCTGAAAAGGTTGAGTTTAACTGCTTTTTGTGAACTATTAAAAAATAAAAGGCTGCCAAACTCATGTGCAATGGCAGCACATGGTAATATTAAAAATAATATTCCTGCTTATTGGAATAATTGTGTGATCTGCAGGGTGCTCCCACCTGTGATACTGTATGTAACTGTCCTCAGAGTGCAAGGCAATAGAAGTCAGGAAGACCACCACAAGGGGAGTTTAAGCTGAATATTAGGAAGAGGTTCTTCGTCCAGAGGATGCTGGGGCACTGCTCAGGCTTCCCAGGGAATGGTCCCTGCCCCAAGGCTGCCAGAGCTCCAGGAGCATTTGGACAAAGCTCCCAGGGATGCACAGGTTGGGATTGTTGGGGGGTCCTGTACAGTACCAGGGGTTGTAAGGGACCCACAAGGATCATCAGTCCAACTTAAAATATTCTAGGATTCTGTGAACCTTTTTCCCCCATGTGTTTATGGTCTCAGCCTTCTGTGGGGTCTATTTATTGCTCCTGACACCATATACCCACTCGGAGTCCCTGGTGACAAGTTGCTGTGCACATCTCGCTGTGTGAGGGTTCATTCTGACAGTGATTAATTTCGTAAAGGAGGCATCCAACTTCCTGACTGTTCCTGTTCCTTCCCTCACACCCTCTGTACTGCCTGAGCAGGGAATGTTTTCCCTCTAGTACTCAACTTTCTACTCTAGGAAGTGTAGTATATGATCCTTCACACTGTTCAAGGCCTCTGTCTGTACCTGTCAGCTCCCCAAACATGGCCCTGTCTGTGCAGAAGCTGGAGGGAGACATGGGCTTCCTCTGCACTCTCTTGAATTTGTTTGTGTCAGTGTGAGTTCTGATGGAGCTTGCTGAGGTCAAACTCTCTAATCAGCAGCTGTCAGGGACAGAGGGATTTCTCCACTGCTGCTGGAAAGTGTGGAGCAGAAAAGACATTTTGGGGGTGACTTGTTAAGGTTGTGTGCAGTAATCTGGGGTCCATCTCAAACATTGCTGTCATGATGGCTCACTCTCTCCAGGTGTGCCCAAAAAAGTCACTTTCAGGTAGTTGCAATTCCTCAGGAATGGATGTAAAGCTTTACTCTTTCCCTGCCTTTTTCTTTTCATGATGTCTTCTCTGGAAGACTCACTCTCAGAAATTATGCAGCTAAAAGAGAAATTAACGGCCTTGTCCATGTGAGCTTTTCAAGCAGAAAGGGGAGGAGGATTTTACTGCCCAGCTGCTGCAGGGCGGTGACAAGCTCAAGTTCACATGACAGAGCAACTACTCATTTCACCTGTGCAGTGGACTCAGTCTGGAAACAGAATTCTGAAGTGTTCTTGTTTGTGGAAAATGCATAAGTATTCTCTTTGGCTGGAATAGTTTCCTTTTGCATGCAAAACACCCATGAAATTGTTTATGCAGTTTTGCTGTTAACTGTGGAATTGGAATGCATCATTACCTCTAAATTTTTTTTCTAGCTCTTTAATCACATTTGGTGGTATGTGATTTCTTTAAATGTGCATTCAAGAATGCCTTGTGGCAATACTTAAATTGATGAGAAGTGCAAATACTTGGCAGACAAATTGTCCAAATACCGAAAACGTGAACACCCTTCTAGCTTCGCCAGCTCCACTTAAATTCCCTTTGTCACAAAGGTGGCCACATAAATGCCTCAGAGGTAGTAACTGAGTTCTAGCAAGGGTATGGGGATAGAGTTAACCTAAATCAGAGAATCATGGAATCTCCTGAGTTGGAAGGGATCCACAAGGATCATCAGTCCAACCCCTGGCCCTGCCCAGGACATCCCAACAATCCCACCCTGTGCATCCCTGAGAGCATTGTCCAAACACTCCTGGAGATCTGGCAGCCTTGGGGCAGGGACCATTCCGTGGGAAGCCTGGGCAGTGCCCCAGCAGCCTCTGGGGGAAGAACCTGAGATCATCCCAAGCCTGACCCAGCTCCAGCCATTCCCTGGGCTCCTGTCCCTGTCCCAGAGCAGAGCTCAGCCCCTGCCCCTCCGGCTCCCCTCGGGAGGAGCTGCAGCCCCCGAGGAGTCTCCCCTCAGTCTCCTCTGCTCTGGCTGAGCAAGCCAAGTGCCCTCAGCCACTCCTCAGACCCTTCCCCTCCAGACCCTTTCCCATCTTTCTAGCCCTAAAAGTTGCCTGGGTTCTTTCAGAGGGGCCAGAGCACAGCCAGCAGAAGCAACAGCTGCAGCAGCTGTTCTTGGGCTCTGCTTCTCAATATTCGGGGCATGTCTGGGGTTGTCAGTGTATTTCTGGTACCCCTCTGATGACCCAGAGTGCCGGCTGCTGTGAGCAAGGGACAGCTGCAGGACACCTGGGCTTGGAGCAGGTTGCTCTGAGCATTTTTGTATTTGATCAAAAGGAGGTTGGAGTTTTTGTTCTGGTTGACCCCTGCTTGGGGTGAGTCAAGCACTTGTTTAGCTGTTGCTTAGGCCAGGCCTGTGTACCAGTCTGGCTTAGGGCTCAGGTCCTGGAGCACTGTGAACAGGCAAAGCAGGGCAGGGACCAGGCACTCTTCCGTGTTCAGCCCATGTGCACTCAGGGCTGGTGGTGGCATGCTGTGGTCTCCAGCAGTCGTGGCAGCACTTACTCCTGGAACATCAGAGGCCTTAGCCAAAGAAAAGCTGCCTTGACTGAAAAGGATGGTGGAGCTGTGCACGGAGTGCCTGGGGCCTCTTGCTCAGTCTGGTCAGATGTGTTCTTAGTGCTGCAGGTGAGGAGGACCTCTGTCACCAGGTGAAGGCCCTGTGGGTGAGTTGGAAGCCAATCCCTGAGGCTGGGGATCATCAGCACTGGTGCAGGTGGAGGGCAGTCACTAGTGAAGTACCCAAACGTTTGACATCAGGGCCAAATCTGTTAGAAATGTTGGACACTGGGCTGGCTGATGGTTCCAATTGTACCCTCGCTGTGTGTGCAGTGATGCCAGACTGGGAGCAGTGGCAGGTAACCAGGTGGTGGTGCTGCCACTCAGAGGGATCCTGACAATATTCTTTGAAAGCCTTCAGGCAGGGCTGGCACAACAAGCAGTGACTCCCTGCTGTTTTGGGGTTGTGGGTATCTTTCCACTCTTTCTGGATACATTGAAAGGGATAAATATATTCCTGCCTAATATCCCTCCTTATGGTACAAAAGTCAAAAAGGCCAAGAGAGCTGTACAGACCATTCCATGGCTCTGCTTCCTTAGCCTGCCTTTTTCCTCTTCAAGGCATAGAAATAAGCCATGTAGCAACGTCTTTGGTTCTGCTCTAATATTTCTCAGCAAGTTTTTAGTGGGAGTTATTGTTCCACATCTTACAATACTTTCATTCTTTTCCAGTGGAGCAGCTGTGTTTCTACGGAGTAGAAGTAGGGTTCAGCTCAGCCTGTGATTGGGGTGACTGAGCACTTGCTGAAGTTTTGTACTGTAATGTTTGCAGCTAAAGAAGTTTTTTTTGAGCCCTCAACATCTGGAGCAGTCAGATTGTTGTTCCAACAACAGGTGAACAAATTCTGTCCTGTTTAAAGAAATGAGATCATGCAGTAATTACTCAGACAGGAATTTTCCTCCCAGACTCCCTCCAAAAAACAGCTTGTGGTATTTCTGCACAGTTTTGGGCCTGGTGTTTTCTGTGTTCACTTCACAGAATCTCGGATGCTGGCAGTTCATCTAGAAAAGGAGCCCTGGAGCAACTGAAATTAAATCTCAATAGAGAAATGTTCTGGAACTAAGAGAAAGGAAAAAATCAAAAGTGAACATACAGACATGATAATTATGCAGAGAGGCTTTGTGAAATGAAATTAATTACTAAAAAACTCCCACCCTTTTGTTTTCTGGATTTAAAGCTACTACTCTTACAGTTGAATTTTTGCAATATTGTGGAGATTGGGGGGGATCCCTGTGAGCTCTCTCAACCAGGGTCAACAACAGACTTGTGTCAAGTTAGCTTTGTAGCTTTTGACTTTTTCCCGCAGAGGTGTCTGTTTGATGTGCTTATAATCATCTTTGTTTCGAGGCAAATACCACTGATTTTGCATAAGAAAGAGAGGCCTCTTTATTTGTAGTTTGTAATGTTTTGCTGAGTTGTTTGAAGGTCAGGCTTTCCAAACCAGCTAAATGTGCTTTTGCCCTTAAACTTCTATAAATGAAGTTTATAAACTCTTCGTTGTTTGGCCATGAAAACAGAAAGAGAATTGTATCCTAAAGCCAGGAGGAGCAGTGGGGACACATTCTGGATTGGAAAATTGTTATCAATGTAACTAAATATTTTCTTTGTTTCCTTGCTAGTTCCTTTCTGTTGCTGTCAAGTGTCTGTTCAGTAAGGTGTGCTGGTTTGAAGTCTGGAGCAGAAGTGGGAATTGGCTCAGTGAGCAGTCTGGGTCTTAGTCACAGGAACTACAACAAAGCAGGGTTCAGGTCCTGTAGAAGGAAGATCCTGAGCTGCTGCACTGACTGACCATAAAGGGTGAAACACCATGCAAATGCTTAAATATAAACCTAAACTTTTGGCTTTGTACTCTGTGTAGGTGGAGCATGGTGCAGTAATTGCTGGTGTAGTGTTGGTCTGACTGACCCAGCCCTACAATAGCACAGTGCTTTCCAGGGCTCTTCCTACATGAGGCGCAACCTGGGCTATCTGGCTATGCTGAGCTTTGCCCCCCGCCTGACACAGACGGGACTGTGTGCGGTTTCTGGTGCTGTCTTGGTGTTTCAGTGACTAATCAGTGACAGGTGTTTTGGGCAGCATTTATGGCTTAACTGGAGATGAGACAGATAAAAGTATTTCAGAATGATTAATTGATTAATTGTTGCTTCAAGAAATTCTTTGGGTAAACAAAAAAATACTTGCTTCCATTTCCCAAACTCTGCATAAGAGACTGCAGGAGAGCTGGAGAGGAACTTTGGACAAGGGATGGAGTGCCAGGACGAGGGAATGGCTTTCCACTGCCAGAGGGCAGGGTTAGATGGGATATTGGGAAGAAATTCTTCCCTGTGAGGGTGTTGAGGCCCTGGCACAGGCTGCCCAGAGCCATCTGTGGCTGTCCCTGGCTCTCTGGAAGTGTCGAAGGCCAGGTTGGGCAGGGCTTGGAGCACCCTGGTGTTGTGGACGGTATCTCTGCCTGTGGCGGGGGATGGAATGAAGTGGTCTCTAAGGTCCCTTCCAAACCAAACCATTCCATGACTCCATAATTTGCTGTATTTTAAAAAACATACTGTGAATTATATTCTAGAAGTTATTCTGTTTATTACTGTCTGTGTTGTGATGATGGAATTTGATCAACATAGACATGGAATGGAAAATCATGCCCTTCAACTCTCAGTTTTGAAAATGGGTGATTAAATACTTCAGATGTTTGTTCAAATCCAAAAATGTGTTTTGACAGGAGTACTTCATGAAGCTGCTTTCTTTTTGTTGTAAGGACACCCTGCAGTGTGAAAACAAATCCTTTCAAGGATGCAACAAATAGCAAGTGCTTGCCTCCAGAGTTGAGAGCACATGTAGAACATGTCAGGTTATGAAGTCGGTATTCTACAACATTAAAATGAAGAAGTGGCTAAAATTATCATCTGGAGCAGATTTAGTGTTTGGCTGAAGGATATCAGGAGGAGCTAGAAACCAGCATCATCTTCCTAGACCAGCAGACAAAAAATGACAGAAAAAATCTTGTGGAAACATATGGAAATGAGTTTTCACACAAAAATAGACTGAGGGAGGGGGTGCTTCCGAATTGTGTGAGAGAAGAACTAGTCCACTGAACACTTGCAGAGTCTTTGTTCCAAACTGAGTTGCAGTTTTGGTAGTTCCAGGCTTTGGTTTAATGACTACACTAGGAAAAAACCCTCAAAATTTAGAAATTGTTCAATGAATGGGAGAAAAGCCTAAGAAGCCCAAGAAAGCGGGTTTCTTTACTTTAGCTAAACCTTTCCTTAATATTTAATTATGTTCTGTTCTGTCCCTTGTTAGATGAAGGATGCATTCAGGCTGTCAGTAGAAAAAGACCTTGTGCTGTGGAACTGAAAGAACCTGAGGCTGGCATTGTGTTGAGTTCCTTGTTCTGTCTTCGGGGATCACAGAATGGGGCAGTTTCAAGGGACATAAGTTCAGCTTCCTGTTCAGAGCAGACTCAGCTGTAAGCTGACCAGGTCCCTCAGGACTCTGTTCCATGGCGAAACTTCCACATTCTCCAGTCCCCTGGGCGTCTTGGTGGCCCTCTCCTGTGCTCACTCCAGTTTATCAATGTCTTTCCTGTGTTGGGGGACATTAAAAATTGGATGCAGTATTCAAGGTGTGGTCTAGTGAGTGTTGAGTAAAGAGGGATGATCTCCTTCCTTCTGTCTTCTGGCTTTACAGGATGCTGTTACCCTTCTCCCTTGGGGCACTACTGGCTCATGCTCCATACCCTGATTCCCTGTTCATTTTCCATAGAATGGTCTTCATCCAGTAAGTGTCCAGTCTGTTGTTGCCAGGGTATCTTCCTCCCCACGATCAGGGCTCTGCATATGTCCTTGCTGCATTCCATGAGATGCCTGTTGGCCTGTCCCCTGTGGCAGCCCGACCCTTCAGTCTATGACAGGTTCCTCCCAGCCTGGTGTCATCTTCAGTCTTGGTGAGAGCACACTGCCATCACCTCCTCCGCAAGATGGATCACTAGGTAAACTGCAGGTCCCAGGAGAGATCCCTGCAAACTCCATTAGTTCCAGGCATACAGGTAGAGGGGTGGGGGGGTGGGATGTGGGTTTTTGTCTCTTTTTGAAGATGGATGTGGTGCTTACCTTCCTTCTTCCAGTTTCCTGCACATTGAAAGATGAAACAGTTTTGGCAGAGACATGAGCCTTGTGCCTCAGCACCCTTAGGAAGAGCCCATTTCATCCCCCTGTGGGTTTGACTGGGACCAGTTCACTCAACCAGTCGATCTGTGGCTCTGTCTTCATTCATCCCTTCTCTGGGAGCTCTGTCCAAAGTGCAGAGGCCTGTTAGATTCTGTTGGTGAAATGAGGCACAGAAAACATCCTGTGCCCCTCTACTCTGATCACATGTTAAATCTGCTCCCACACTTCCAGCCTTGTGCTGCTGGGACAGCAGTAGAACCTTTTCTTGTTACCCTGATACTATTCTTTTGTTTCTTTGCATTCTTTTCAAGTCTGAACTGCAGTTGAGCTCTGCCATTGCTCAGGCACAGTGGACAGTGTTTCCGAATTCTTCTTTTTGTAACTGTCACTTCTTTTATCTCCTTTGCTCTCTGTTTCCCTTGGAGCTCTGCCATGGGCTCCCTTCTCAGCCAGGCTGCTGTGCTCCTACATCTCTGTGTTTTCCTGGGTGTTAGGAAACAGAGGATGCTGTATGCAATGCTGTGACTCGCTCAGGAGTTAGGGTACAGCCTCTCGATCAACTGCTGTGCTAGTCTGGCCTTGCTGCACTGCTCCATTGTCATAACACTGCCTGGGAAGTTTGGTGCAGGATGGTTGTGTTTTTCCCCAGGCTGATGAGACTGTGTAGCCCTGGTTGTACAACAGTGTAACTGTGCTAAAGAAGCGTGCACAGGGCACATCTGAGCACTTTAATCTGTTCTTATCCTCAAAAACTGTAGCCACTGCTTTGAATTCTGCTGATGACTGGCATTTTCCGTGGTACTTCTCGATGCATTCATGCGTATTTAGACTCTCTGGTTATCACTCACAGCACAGTTTGTAAAGCCAAACAAAAAACCCAAACCCAGCTCACGTCCTCCAAACACTGATTCCCAGTTCAGAAAACAAGTTCTAAAATAAGTTGCCGTCATACCGAGGTGCACTGACATAACAGGAGTCAGGTTTAATTTTAGGGCTTCTTACGAAGGACAGAATGGGGAGGATCTGTGTTAGCTGCTCTTAGTGAAGCACTCTGGTGTGTATCAGACCCCCCAGTGAGGCTAAAGTTGTCAGCAGTGGGCTGTGAATAAGGAAGGAGCTGGTGACTGAAGCCGCGTGTTATGGGAGCTGGGAAAGGAAGCAGGGACATGGACAGAAATCCAAGTGATGCACGGAAAGAAAACCAGTGCGCTCTCTCATGAAAGGGCCTTTTGTCATGGAAACAAAACTTGATTCTTTCTGCTGAAGGAGTGTAGTATTTTGCTTAAAACTAGTTTTTATAGTCACTTTGTTAATTATTCATCCCGATAAGGACCTACTTGTTGCTCTTTTTTTAGCTTTGTCTCTTGAGTAAATTTGCATTTATGTATAGGCAAACTTTTAAAAATGTTTTTCGATTCCTATCCACTGAAATGTTTTGAAAACTGCTACAGCACCAATTTCTTTTGCACTGCGGGTTTTTACAGGAGGCTAGGAACATCAGGAGAAAGCAAAAAAACTTACCTCCATGCCTGGGGTAAACACCTGACAGCAGTCATAATGCTGTGTAAATGCCAGTTCCTTATATATTTCCTGGCATCCCTAGCAGATAGGTAGATTCTACTGTTTTGGAGTAAAATTGTGAAGCAAAGAGCATTCCTGCACAGGGATCCGTGAGGTGGAAATGCCTCCTGCAGTGATGGGACTGTTGTGTGTTGACCCAGCTGTGTAGAAGTGAACACTGGGCACTGAGTAGGAGGAGATGTCTGAGACTGATGCTCTTGTGTATTTTAGAGCAAGGTACTTTAATATATGCTGTCAATTTTGCATGGCTTGGGTTTCTCTAGCACTGAAGGACTATAACGTCATGTTATACTAATGTAGTTTAAAGGTGGTAAGTACAGACTAAGAGGGATGGTCTGTGTTCTAGGTTATTGTAGAGAAATACAGGTAATTGATATTTTCTTACCTTTTGGCAGGTAAAAGTTAATAGGACTGTAGTATTGGGGCTCACTACAAAGTTGTTGTCAGTTGCCTAGAGGGAATATGAGAATGTCTGACTCTTGTGATCCTGCCACTTTCAGAGCCTTTTTTTTTAAATCTGTGTTTGCTTGAGTAAACCCCTATTATGTCCCTGCCCCCTCATGTCCCAGGACATTCAAACTCTTGGATAACAAATAGTCATTGAGCAACCTGTATAAAACTGGAAGTGGAAAAGATGCAGAATTTTGCTCTGACAAAAACAGTAAAGAGGCCAAAAGGATATGGTCACTGTGTGGGGGTACTCTGGGGACAGGACACTTGGAAGGGAAAGCGTGTGTAAGGTCAAGGATAGGACTTGTACAGGAACAAGTGGACACAGAATATACAGACCTGAGTTTGGAAAAAGAGAGCGTTGGATGGAGGCTGTAGAAGGTGCTTTCAGTCAGAGTGCCTGGGACAAAAATCTGAGCCGCTTTTCCTGCGGGCTTGTGTATCTGTTAGGGCACAGTTTTTGATTCTAGGGACTGGACCCAGGTCACGTGGTGCCTTTTACTCCTGGGTGTCCTTGAGGGCTGTGACTTAGGTTTGGTTTTACCCTGTGTATAAGTAACTTAAACTTCCTTGTCACTGATCTCAAGTGGCACATAAACACATAACCTGTGTGATGCTCTGGGAAAAAGCAAAGGAGTGTGGGCAGCAGGACAGGGGGACATTCTGCCCCTCTGCTCCACTCTAGTGAGACCCCATCTGCAGAGCTGTCTCCAGCCCTCAGGACCCCAACACAAGGAAGACATGGATCAACATGTTGGAGCCAGGCCAGAGGAGGCCATGGAGATGCTCCAAGGGCTGGAGCCCCTCTGCTCTGGAGCCAGGCTGGGAGAGCTGGGGGTGTTCACCTGGAGGAGAGAAGGATCCAGGGAGACCTCAGAGTTCCTTCCAGTGCCTAAAGGGGCTCCAGGAAAGCTGGAGAGAAAGTTTGGACAAGGGCCTGGAGGGACAGGACAAGGCAGGCAAGGAGGACAAGGATAGATGGGGTACTGAGAAGGAATTCTTGGCTGTGAGGGTGGTAATGCCCTGGCACAGTTGCCCAGAGAAGCCGTGGCTGCCCCTGGATCCCTGGAGATGTTTAAGGCCAGGTTGGTCAGGGCTTGGAGCACCCTGGTGTAGTGGAAGGTGTCCCTGCCTGTGGCAGGGAGTGGAATGACATGGTGTCTAAGGGCCTTCCAAACCCAAACCATTCCTACATGAATATTGTAGGATTGTAGGATTCCTACAATTGAATATCTACAATTCTGTGCTTGCTGTGTTCTCTGGGAACTTGTTGCAAGGGACTAGTGGAGGATACTCGGTGTACTGAAGACCGCATAATAAATTCATATGAGTGGAATTCTGCTCTTTACCTGTCAGGAGAATAGTCCCCCTGTCCTCCCCAGTGCAACATCCCTCCAGGGAGTGACAGCCCTGACTGCCAGGGCTCACTGTGGGTCACACTTGGAGGGATGAGTCTTGTTTGAAGTATGTTTTCCTGGTCTTTAAGGGCGCATTTCCGTAAGTTTTAATAGGACCTGGTTTGTTCAGTTGTTTACTGGAGTATTCATGTTTATGTGACTTTTGGGCACAGACTGAAAATACCCATGAAGCAGATGTTGCTCTGAGCCTTCAGAGTGGGGTTGAACCTGTGGGGGATGTTGGATCCTTCCCGTCTTTGCAAGAGGGAAAAGTAATTTCCAACTGTCCACTTGGTATTTTTTTCCCTCTGAAACTTACTTTATTTCTCCAGAGTCTGACTAAGAAAAGAAAAGTAAGAGCCAGGTGCTAAACATTTTTCTAATTGTTCAGTTACTCCTTTTCTTAATCAGGGATGAATAATCTCAGTAGGTAAGTGGGTGTGAACCAACCAGATTTTACTTAAATGATTGACCATCTTTGACTAATAAAATGTTACAAGGAAATCACAAAAACCATGCTGTGATTACCTGTAAGAAACGTTGATCAGAATTTTGCAGGTGTTATGAGTAGGTCTGCAAGGGATGGAGTTAAATCCTACTTGGCTGGCACAGAGTGGTTTGCCATTGCTTTTGTGCTGTGTCTGGTGTCATAAGAGGCTGATAGGAGCTGGTTTAACACCAGGTCTGTACGGGAACAGGACATTGTTTCTGTGCAAGAGTTGAACACAGAGTAGATCTGGCTTCTCTAAGAGCTTTAGTAGACAGCAGAAATTACGTGTGAGTGTTTATACAAAGGTTATATTAGACAACTGGCTTTGACAGTGTTTGGGTTCAGCTGAGTTACTGCTGGATTAGGTTTCACAAGGAAGCAGCCAAAGACGGAGGCCATGCCTGGAGCTGGTGCAGTTCTGCAGTCAGTCTGTTGGCATGAAAACACTGAGGGTTATTTGGGGTTTCCGTCCATTCCCTCGTGGATTTTATACTTGCAATCTAGATGCCTCAGCAGACTGGGGATTCTTTTTTTCAGTGTCTGGAGTTAATCTGCAGTTCTCTTGCAGCTCTTCATTTCCTCTGACATTTGTGCTAGGATATCATCATTTGACACCTGTGTTCTTAAATGTCTGGAAAGTATAAGGAAACTTCCTTGTCAGTTAAGACCATTGCAGAGCCAAGCAGTGTGATTTAAAAAGGGCTATTTCACCACAGAATTCTTTACCATAACAATTACCTTTGTCTTCTGGTGTCCTCAAGCCTAGGAGTGGAACTCATTAACTTCAAAGTAGTAGTGTATTGTTAGAGGAAAATAGCACATTTTTCTATGCATGCTTACAATTTTGTTTAGAAAATCCCACAGGTCTGGCAGAGACAAGGAGAAGATGGCTGAAAGAGGTGTGTCTTGGGTTGAATTGCAGGTTGTTTTATTGCTCTGAGACAGTCTTGAAAGTATTTGTTATTTTTAGGTTTACATTAATAAGAGCCTCTAACTGTTGGGAAATTGCAACCCAAAATGATCTTAGTATGTAATGTTATAATTGATAGTAGCAATTGTGGAGATTGGAGATAGAAGCGGAACAAGTAAGTATCCAAATAAATATCCTTTACTTAAAATATTTTAAGTTTTTGTATTATTAATATCAAATTCTTCCTGTAAGAGTTAGGAGTAAACTTAGATAAAGTGGTAATACATGAATTGCATGCCTTAAAGAGAATTTAATTCTTCACTTTGATGCTGTGTTTGGGAAACCTGCCGCTTGTTAGCTGTATTAATGAAGGATTGGAAACTTCTTTTTCCCCCTCTTGTCACCAGGGGTGGAGGTTGAATAGCCAAAGGAATCACGAGGCTCTTCATTTCTTACCTGATAGTTCATCCATTGACATTTTCTCACTTTCTGTTCTCTATCCACAAGAGTTTGTACTGATGAGCTTGGTTAAGTAATTGCCTTTGTTCCATACCCATGAAGTCTGTGAGACTGGTCAGAGTTGGTGTTTTAGTCTTAAATTTCTTGATGTTGATGGGTGCTCTGTCCAATGCCCACTATCTTTGAAGGCAGATGGGCATCCAGAATGGAAATAATAGAGCTCCAAGTTATTCGTGGTGTGTGCCAGCCTTGGGAAGCCTCCTTGGCTTACTGAAATATTTGCTATGTGGATTGTGTATGTTGAGTTCACTTCTTGTTTGCCTTTCCTTTCATTTTAGCAATGATAATGTTCTTTTGTTAGGATTAGTTTAAAAACATGTTCTTTCCTTTAGGACACAGCTTAGGCTATGGCTTTGTGAACTACGTAACTGCAAAAGATGCTGAAAGAGCAATAAACACACTGAATGGCCTCAGACTTCAGTCAAAAACTATCAAGGTAGGAGCTGTTCAGTCTTCTCTGAAAACATCATTGTCATAAACTTCATTCTCATTGTAGAGTTTGTGTGCTCCCAGCTGCAGGAGGCATAAATCTGGTAGAAGAGTAGTGAAGTGTTTTGAAACAGCTTTGTGTTTGAAGATTCCTGTCTTTTTATTCCCACCATTTTTACAGCAGCAGAGGGACCATTCCAAATTGTTGCCAGGCTTTTTAACTCACGCACATCTTGGATGCTTCACAATGTTAATTGTAAATCTTCTTGATACACATGCACTTCTTTCCTTACCCAAAACAACAGCCTGTGCTCTGTGTGTAGGATACACTCCTGCTTAGGTGACCTCTGCAACTTTCTCCAGTAGCAGAAATTAGGACAGAAAACTGCACTCTACTTGTGCCATCTTTTTATGAAGCTTTAGAAAATACATGGGCAGGACAAGTTCCTGATGCAAGCTGTGACAGGTCCAGCGTCCAAGTCAGACCTTGGGATTCTTCACATGGCTAAAGTGTTTGCTGGGAGCATTGGTCTGCTATTGGAGCTATTGGGAGCTATTGGTCTGCTGCTGTCCCCATATAGCAGTGCCAATATAGTTGTTATCTCTTGGGTAATCCCAAAGTGAATGGAGTTATGTAGAGACATGCCCTTTCTGCTGTTGTTGGGTTGATTTTCTGCTACTCTATCCTGCTTCAGTTATTTTTAAACTCCAATAAGGATGCCTGTGTTGGTAGTGGGGGAGTAGATTAAATTGGCTCATGACAGTAAAATGATCTTCCCTGTTAATATCCGGAACGTTTTTTTTTCCTTTTAAAGGTTTCCTATGCCCGCCCAAGTTCTGAAGTTATCAAGGATGCTAATTTATATATCAGTGGCCTGCCCAGGTCAATGACACAGAAGGATGTAGAAGATATGTTTTCCCGTTTTGGACGCATCATCAACTCACGTGTGCTCGTGGATCAAACCACAGGTGAGTTCTGGTGCCTTGGCTGCAGAAAACTGGAGTATGCAACATGTTTGGTGTTTTTCTGAGACTGGCAGTTCCTAAACTTAAGTAAACTAGACTTCACAACCTAATCATGACATGTGGTGTCAACCACTGATAGAATTTTAACAGGATATCCTTGTTCAGTGATTTTTTTTTTTTTTTAACACAGAATGATTCATGCGAAACAAAAATGTGTTTTGTCTTTTGTATCAACTTGGAACTCACACAATTTTCTCATATTTTAAACCATTTGAGATGTCTTACGGGCCTCTGTGGTTACTGCTAAGCAAAAGAATGAATTTCAAACACTTAGGGTTTCCCTGAAAGTTCTAAGTGTATTTTGTGTGTTAAAAAAGACGAAAAAAAGAGAAAGAAAGGGGAGAAGTTGCTTAGTTAAGTACTTGGCTCAGGGGCGACCAAAGTTAAAGTTTCTTTTTAATGGTAATTCTGACTCTGTGTTACAATGTGTTTTCAGAGTTTTAATTATAATTGCAGAGTATGGCTTATCCTGTCACCCAAGTGTTCTGTGTTTTTACCAGTAGCCCGTATGTCATGTATTAATCTGGAGAGAGCTTTTACAAATACACTTTTTCATTGATTATGCATGCACTGTATTAGAATAGAAGATAATCTAATTCTAGCAATTCCACATTTAACATTCTTAATTGGAGTGTGCGTTTATCCACATCCGTTCAGAAACAGCTTTCCTGCTCTGTGAGGAATCTTCTGTAGTTCAGAGTGGGCCACCAGCAGCTCCTGGTGGGCTCAGCCTAAGTGCAGGCTGAGGTCTGCAGGCTGTGTCCCCATCAGAGCTGGCTCCTGGTGCAGGCATCAGGTGTTTGGTCAGACCATGCTGCTGCAAATGCAACTGTGCATCAGGGAAATCCGAGGTGACTTGGTGAGATCTGGGGACTGACATGGCAGACACTCCCGCGGTTGAGTGAGAAAAATACTGCCTTTCTTGGAGAAAGTGAAATCATCCCTCTCTTGCAGTCTGTGGGGTCTGGAGAGCATCTGGATTTGACAGAGCTGTAAAATGAAATGACAGAAGTCATACAAATAAAGTCTCCCCAAGAATAATAGAGTTTTTGTGGGTGTGCTGAGGCCTGATGCTGTGTAATTCAGCTCAGAACCTTAATAATGCATTGATGGAAGAGGGGGTTCTATTACATCTCAGAGCTAATGCCTGCAGAGCCTGGGCTTGCCTTCCCACCAGGAATGTAGTTGTGCCTTGGCTTTAAGCCTGCCTTTCATATCTTGATCTACTCCCACTTAAGACATGTTTTAATTTGTACTTAGCTGTACTTTCTCACAGAGGTGGTACTCCAGCTTTTGCCAATTATTCTGTTTAAAAAGATGCTTTCTACAATATTTGTATTTTAAATGAATGCTTTAATAGATCAAGTGAGAAGCGCTAGGATGAGCAGCATGAAAGTGGAGAAGTCACAGTAAGCTGAGCTCTAGGATAGGCCTTGCCGAATTCTGAGTGATGCTGCTGCTCTGGGCCTTCCCAGGGTGGGACATACCTTTCCCCCTGCCACGGGAGGCTGTTCTCAGGGGTACCTGAGCATTTAGCGCTGTCAGCTCTACTCTCGTGAGCCCATCTGCTTGGCTCAGGTATTATCAAAATGCAAACATGCCTTGCTTTCTGAAGGCCCAGGGTTTGACATGCTGCATCTCCTTCTGTGAAACAGAGAAAATGATACTCAGCTGTTAACAGCAACCTTGTGATTTATGATAAGCTTAACTTCTGTATCTGACTTTGAAGATAGTCCTGTCTGGGTGTAAAGAAAACGTGAAAATATCTGATATGTCCCTTTCTGAAACAGAGCTAAGTGAAGTCCTACATTTACTCTAGTCTGAACATGTGCTTTGGAATGGCATTTAAACAAAATGTGCCGTTTTAGCTTCACTGTGATAAACCATGTTTTCAGACTAAGGTCAAGTCACAGATGAGAGGCAAGGGCAGGAGAGGAGAACTCACAAGGCACAACTTGTACCTCAGTCAGAAGGATAACAGCATCCAGGAGCTGGGACTAGTAAAAAAATATACAAAAGTTTAACAGCTGTGAAATTGGTTCAGTACAGCCACCAAGAGAGAGGTAATTCTATATTGGTTTTGATGAATGAAAATAATGTATGTGCCAGCTAGAAATAACGTTTGTGCTGGAGGTGAAATTGTGATCTCTCCATTACAAAAGGTGAAAGTCCTTTATTATAGTCAGATGTTTGTTCCCTCATCTCTGAACCTGAGTGTGTTTCTAGCATGAAAAAATGAAAACATTTGCAAAAATATATCAATTCTGTGTTTGCAGATGCTCTTTAGTGATAAAGTAATCGAAACCAAGGGATTTGGGTTTGCTTTTAACCAACTGGAATTAATTCTTTTTTCTACTTAATTTAAAATGTTGAGCAGTTTTTTGTGAATGGAAATGTCAGCTGGTGGTGAATATCATGGAATTCTGCAATGTATTTCTTTAAGTGTTTAGTTACTGTGTTTGTTACAGCTGAAATGAGTGTGTTAATTTTCTTTGGTTTCTTAATTTTGTACTTTATCCTCCAGCTGCTGAAGAAATGTGAAGGTAGAGAACTTGAAAGCTGTGACCATAGAAATACTAAACTTTTTGGGGTTTTATTTTCAAAGTTATTTTGAGTTTATCTTGAACTTCAATTTTTTTTATTTTTGTTTTTTGTTTGTTTGTTTTTTTATTGGTTTGGTTACAAGGTTTGTCCAGAGGGGTCGCATTTATCCGGTTTGACAAAAGGTCAGAAGCAGAAGAGGCAATTACAAATTTCAATGGTCACAAACCCCCAGGTTCCTCCGAGCCCATTACAGTGAAGTTTGCAGCCAACCCTAACCAGAACAAAAATGTGGCACTGTTGTCGCAGCTGTGTCATTCACCAGCTAGACGGTTTGGAGGGCCAGTGCATCACCAGGCGCAGAGATTCAGGTAGGTTAGGAAGAATAAATGCATTTAAGGCTGTGCTCCTGTTCCCGTGTCCGTCCGGGGAGCTGTGCCCCCCGCAGCTGAGCAGTGATACCTTCCTTCATTGCAGCATGTGTGAATGAATACATAGTGCACTATGTGTCCTGCAGTGTTATGTAAATAAACTGTTGCATTAAAATATGATTAAAGTAAAATCTTACTTGTAAAATTTATATTGAAGTTAGTATGTAAAGATACCTGCACTCCGGTGTCTGTTTCCACTGCTGGGTTACAGTGAGAGGGCAGCAGCAGCAGGTTCCACGTGGGTGTTGGTAGGTGCCCATCTCAACAGATCCCCATTCATGTGGTCTGTATATTTGAACACAGATAGAATTTGGCAACTTAATTAAAGCTCTGAATGGTTGGTTCCAGCAGGGAGGTGTTAGAGTGAGAGAGGAAAACCTTATTTCTGACTGGGAGGTTCTGTGGATTCCTGCTTGCATCACAGCCTGTGCAGCGTTCTGCCTTCCCTCAAGGCCTCAGGAGTTCAGTGATGAGAATATTGAGTAGTTGCAGCATCCTGTCTGCTTCCAGGGCTGTAGAAGACACTGTGCTTTGCCATAGAAAATTGCTTTGGTTGCTTTGAGTATGAATTGCTTGAATTGGAATTGCTTTGGGTGCTCATGGAGGGAGCTGATGGTTGAAGGGTGCTCTAGAAAATGTGATATATTCACTGTCTTGCAGAGAAGCAATGAGCTTTGAGATCATATGTTTCTGAGAGTAGTGGTTTCCTGTTGAGAATTTTTTTTTTCTTTTTGGTTTTCTCCTGTGGGGGATCCAGTAAAATTGGGCTAAATTCTCAGCCAGCTTTTAGCCGTGCTGCTGTTCCAGTGTTGCTGTCACCTGTCCACAATGCTGTAGCTCAGCATTTTGAGCACAGCTCTGTGTAATGGGTCTCCAGAGAGAACTGGTACTTTGTAGTCAGCTGTGGTTTTACACTGAGAGTGGTTGAACAGTTTGCCCAAGGAGATGGTGGAGTTTCTGTCCTTGGAGATGCTGAAACCTGGCTGGAATTGATACCAAAAGGGTTAATCCAATTTCTACTGTGCCTGTGTAGTTTTAGCAGGAAACAGGGTATGCAGGATCTGCTTTCTCAGCAAAGGTGGTTGGAAGATAAGGGAAAGACATCTGGCTTAGGAATGCTGCCCCAGCCAAAGCAAGGACTGAACCTGGGAACTTGGGGAGGGCTTTATGGTAATAAGCAAAATATGCATGTGGTGACTGTATATAAGCAACACACTTGAAGATCACGTGCATGCAAGGTGGATTTATCCCCCGTGCAATCAGGCCTGTAATGAATAATGCCCTTCTTAATGCTACGTTGGTGTTAAGGAGTTTTATTAGACCAGTTTTCAGTGAATTTTAGTGATAGGATGAGCCTGAGCAACATGCTCCAGGTGCCCTGCATCGAGCTGGGGGATTTATCAGAGGACTTCCTGAGGTTCCTGCCAGCCTAAGTCACTTTCCAGTTCTCTTCAGCTGTAACCCAGGGAAGTTTAGCTCAGGCAGCTCCTCATTTCCCTGAAGAAGCCATCCAGATCTCCTCACCAGACCTCCTGAGCCACACTGAGGAATGAAATTACGCATTGTTTGCATTTAGGTGAATTATAAAAAAACTTAACGCGTATGCCCTTTGCCTCAGCCAGGGCTTCAATGTGTCCTGGTCCTAGTAAAATCTTGAGAGTTATGGCTCATTTTTTCATTCTTAACATTCTTAATTTAATGGGACATTTTCATCGTCAATCTTCCCCTTAAAATTTATGCCAGGATCAACATGCATCAGATAAGCACTGCAGATAATATTCACATCCGTTATTAAGAGACCAAATACCTTTAATTTTGTCCTGTAATGATCATTCAGGAACGATAAAAATGATTAATGTGTTTATGTTAACAGTTGCTGGTGAGACTAAATTTTAATAACCAGTTTGTTCATTATTCTCTTATTGTACCATTTAGAGCAGCATTAATATCAATTGTGTGCATTTCATAGGAATCGCAGACTGGTTTGGGTTGGAAGGGACCTTAAGGCTGATCTTGTCCCACACCTGCCGTGGGCACACCTTTCCCCTAGACCAGGGTGCTGCAAGCCCTGTCCAGTCTGGGCTGGAACACTTCCAGGGATTGGACAACCCCACCAGTGTTTCTGTAGGCTTGGGATGTCATAGTGGGGGTAAAGATGGAAGGAAATGTTCTGTCTCTGTACTGTTCCTGCTGCCATGGGAACTGTCCCCCCCGGGTGTCTGTGCCCAGTGCTTGTTTGTCAGCACACTTTGGACAGTTGCTGCTCCTGGTGACAGACCTGCTGGTGGGGAAAGAGCTGAAGATTTTGAGGTCCCACAGCCTGGCACAGGTGGGAATAAAGCAGTTGTTGGTCAGGCCGTGCTATTAGGAAGACAGTGTGGACACAAGAGCCACCAATTCACTTACAGACATGAGCCATCCATCTCTGCTATGTCACAGACTTGCAAGAACTCCAACTCTTATGAAACTTCCTTCCCTCAATCACCCATGCAGGCACATCTATACACGTATGCACAACACTTGCAGCATGGAATCATGGAATGCTTAAGGTTGGAAAAGACCTCCAACATCATCAGGTCTGTTCCACAGCCTTTTGTATTTTTCTTCACACCTTTAGTGTTAGCTGCAAGTTTTCCTAGTGAGTTTTCCGTGAAGGATGCTAAACTGAATAATTACTCATGCTGTGGTTAAGCTCAGGAACCTGAGTTTGGGCTGAGTCTTGTTTGTTTTGGTACTGAACAAGACGTGATGAATGGATAAGCTGCTTCCACAGAGCTCACAGTCTGTATAAATTAAAGTTGTGGTCTCTGCTCCACAGAGGTTGAATACTTAACCTGATACTTTGATTACACTTCATCTCGTTTCATCATAATCCCTGTAAATCCAGGACTAAGCCTTTAGTATCTAATTTGTAATTATTAATTTCCTACAGATACCACTCCAACCCTTTGTTTAATGTTCTGCTAAATCCTTTGGAGTTCCTGTGGTATTTGTGGCTCACATCAGGAACTGGACTTAGTGCTGTGTCCCAGTGGGTTGCTTGGCTAATTCCAAGACCTAGGCTTTCTGCTTCCATCCAGAAGGAATGATGCCACAGCATGGGGTTGTGTCTGGAGGACAGATAAAACATCTGGGGCAGGGGTTTCTTTAGAGTATAAGATTTGTTTATTTAAAGAGAATAGCAGATCTCTAGGTGCTGAACTGTGATGGAATGGAGGGGTTTAGCTCCTGAAGCATGAAGAGACTGCCCAGAGCCCATGGAAGGCCTGTGCTTTTGCAGCTCACCAGGGCTTTATAGTAGAAGAATGTTCTTTAAAATCTCAAATATTGCCAATTCAGCTGGTTTTGCTTTCAGACTTGCTCAGGATTGGAGCCAGTTCCTGTAATGGGCATAACTCTGCTGGTATCAGCCCATGAGTTCTGTCCTGAATGCCTGGAGGGGAGTAATTTCTGATAGTTCTTTGATCTAAGGGGAAATGGCTGTTCAAATACTCCTGTACAGTGATATGGCTGTTCAGATACTCCTGTACACCTGCTTGGTTTCACTCCCGTGAAATTGTTTAAATTTTCAATTTTTAGGCCAATTTGTAACTTGGATGCAAGCTGTGTGTATTGAGACTGCCACGGAAGAAACCATTTAATCCAGAGTAGTATTTCATCAAAGTTCTGGAAGAATATGGGACTGAAACCCCAATTAGTTCTGTTCTTCCATATGTGGCTGTTTGACTTAACACCCTGATTTATTTCAGACTTAGAGCTTGTGTCACTGAGTTCTCAACAAGATTCATGTTGGCTGCAGCAGATAATTTCTGTCTGTATCAGAGCAGAAAAAGTTGCTTGTCAGGAGGACATTGTTGGCATAGCTGAGCTGCTCTTTGTTGATATTATATATCTAAGCTGATATTAAAAATAATTGTTCCTGTTTATTGGCATTGTGGGATGCTCCCACCTGTGATGCTGTATGTAGCTGTCCTCAAAGTGTAGGGAAAAGAGTTCAGCAAAACCAGCAAAAAACTATGTTAGGGGAGGTTTAGGTTGGATATTAGGAAAGGTTCTTCCCCCAGAGGGTGGTCAGGCACTGAACAGGCTCCCCAAGGCAGCCAGAGCTCCAGGAGTGTTTGGACAGCACTCTCAGGGATGCACAGGCTGAGATTGTTGGGAGGGGGCCATGAAGGGCCAGGACATGATGATCATTGTGGGTCACTTCCAGCTCAGGAATTCCTGGGATTCTATGAAAAGAATTTATAGGACTTGCATAGACCTAAAAAGAAGTTTCTTTCATTTAGGAGTGTCATTTCTGAGATTACATCCTCCAGTGGGTTAAATTAATCCTAGGATCTGTTAAACGAAGCAGTGTGTCTGTCTCATGGCAGAGGAGCAAAAGGTCATTCATAGAAGTTAGAAGCTTGTAAAGTGAAAAAGAGTTATGATTGAAAATACACTGTTGTTAATACTTAATGCCCAGGGATACTGGAATTTTAGGTTAGCATGGCTTGAAAGAGCCATCCACAAATTACACCGTCTACAGACTCTTAGGGAGACTTGGAAAAGCATGTGAAGGAGACAGTGTAAAAATAATTACAACAGAAATGAGGACACCAGCTATAATTGTGCTAAGACTGAGATCATTCAAATTACAATATTAGAGGAATTTTAAAAACACTTTCTGTGAAACATCCTGGATCTCCCTTGGCCTTACTGTTTGCCCAAGCTGGACAGTCTTTTAAACGTCCTTAGTAAGTATAACTTTCTAAGAGTTGTCTTGAATTGGTGTGGTCACAAAAATCTGTCCTGGTAGGACAGAGAGGTGTTGTGTGTCAGCTGCTCCAGGCCCTGCTCATGCAGGCTGTTACCCTGAGCTGAGTGAGAGATCAGGGGTCCCTCTTGTGCAGGTAAGAACAGAGATTCATCAAATTACTTTTCTAGTTTTTTAGGGGACTTTTTTGGTTTCACCCTCTTTTGTTTGAGGTTTTTTAATAAATCTGTAATATTTTTGTGAGTCAAAGCAGGAAGAGAGGAAAGTCTGTTTGAAAATAAGAGTATCCAAAGATCAGAGGTACATGCTATTTTAAGTTATTTTGTTTGCAACATGCATTTAGATTTGTTGTTTCCTTGCATTTAACACCAGTTGCTCTTCTACAAGTGGTTGCATTCCTTGATGTGGTGTTACCTGGGCTTGTGGGCAGAGCCTGAGCCTTCGGAGTAGGCAGGGGCAGAGCTACCCTGACTGCTGGAACCAACGTCAGTCAATTCTGAGCTCAGTGGTTTGAGCAGGGACCCAGGACTGGTGATCTGTTGAGAGGAAAACTTGACAGATATTAAGATAAATTCATCCTACCAGATCATTACTCATTTGGAAAGAAGCTGCAGAGCTGAAGGTGTCTGTCAGAACAAGTAAGTGTATCAAGCATGCAAGCACAGGAACATTTTTATACAAAGCCAGAAGAAATATCAGATATGTCACCTCATCATCAGATCACATGGGTTGGTGCATCTCATTCTCCGTGTGGTACTTCTGACTGCATTTTCAGTTTGGCTGTAGTACAAGCTGTTCCAGACTTGGTTTTGCTTGGGGCTGGCTGCCAGTGAGTCGGTGCAGCTCAGGAGCGTCCCACTGTGCTCTGGGAGTCCCTGGGCTGCAGAGCAGCAGCAAGGGAGGGATGGGGTGACCCTTGCTTGGGGGACTGGAGAGTCTGGGAGCTCAGGTGTCTAAGGCAATGAGCTCTGAGCCCCAGAGGGCCTGGGTGAGATGGGTATTGAGTGGCTCTCATCTGTGAGTGTGCACTGTGTGTGTGTGTGTGCATGCACTGCTGCCCCTCTGCTCCCCTCCTTCCCCCGTACACCTCCTCGAGCCTCTCCCTCCTCGAGAAAGGCAGCAGCAGCTCCTTGATGCAGGGCGAGAAAGAGTCAGAGGGGAAGCATTTGACACTTACTGCAGCATTCACTGCCCAGACATCCCTTCCCTGTTTCCTCCAGGTCAGCAGAGAATCAGGATCTGCCACCGCCCTGCTCTTGGCAGAGAGCAGCTCGTGTACCGCTTTTAAGGGGTTTGCAAATCACCAGTGGTACACCTCAATTTGGGAACCCCTGGTATAGTATCATTATATTTCTACAATCACATGACCTCATATTTTTAAATAATGAATAAGCACAAGGGTTTAAAGTGAGTTTTTGACCTTAACTTTCACTTTTCCTGGCCTTTGAGTGCTTAGCTGTGCAAGCCTAATATTGCACTAAAATATTGAGATGCTTTGAATTTCTGGGGTTTAGGCCGGAAATAGAATTAAGGGGAATTAGAAATGTGGGTTATAGGGAAAATAAATTAATATAAAGCAAGACATAAAAAGGAGATGTTTTTTGCTTTTTGTTATGCATGAATCCTGCTGAGGTGTTACGCAGGAGGCAGGAAGAATGGGTAGGTGAGTTAAAGAATCCGGTAAAGTCAGATCTAAGTTTTCCTGGTGTGAAGTTGGTGTAAAATTAATAAAACCATCCATGCACACTGAAATAGTAAAACTGTGCACTGAGCTTGCTCAGTTGGGAGTGTTTGCCTGCCCCTGCTGCCTTTGGGTGGAAAGAGAGTAGATTTTGTTATTTTCACAAGAGAAGATATTAATACAAACAATCTCTACTCCTAAGAACCCAGCACACTTATCCCCCTGTCCCAGCAAACCCAAAGAAACTCTTTTGACTTAAGAATTTCCCAACATGTCCTTTTAAAGACAAGATAAGGATGGGTGGGGGGAACCTCCTTCTGTGAAATAAGTGGGAGATGTCTGGAGTGCTGCCTGTGCCCCCCACTCAAGCAGTTCTTCAGCGGTGCCCTGGATACTCTGAGCAGCCTGGCTGAGTTCAGAGATCCATCCAGGTCCCCCGGGAAGGTGATCATGTAACTTTGTCTTGACTGTTCCTTGCCTATTTCTAAGGATAGTTCCCTGTTGATAAAGCAGTTGAAATACTTAACTTTTTTTTCCTGGCAGCTGTCAATTTGATTGTCAGTTTGAATGGGGAAACATTTATGTGGCGGTTTTGATGTGCCATGTATAAAATATTCATTCTCAGTTGCTTCCCATTCAAGTTAATTTGCTTAATTGAATTGAACTTTTACATGAAATATTGTGCTTTTTATTTGCTAGGTTCTCTCCTATGGGTGTAGATCACATGAGTGGGCTTTCTGGTGTAAATGTTCCAGGAAACGCATCTTCTGGCTGGTGTATCTTCATCTACAACCTTGGTCAAGATGCTGATGAGGGAATCCTCTGGCAGATGTTTGGCCCCTTTGGTGCGGTTACCAATGTGAAAGTTATTCGAGATTTCAACACCAACAAGTGCAAAGGTTTTGGTTTTGTGACCATGACAAACTATGAAGAAGCTGCAATGGCCATAGCAAGTCTTAATGGCTACCGCCTGGGGGACAAAATCTTACAGGTTTCCTTCAAAACCAACAAGTCCCACAAATAACTTGCTCGTGCTTTTTGTATGGAATAGATAATGGAGTGACAGAAGTTGAAACATTTTTGTTAGTGTAAAACTCATTTTGCGCCAATTTTCACAAGTGTTTGTCTTAGTCTAAATGAGAAGTGAAAAGGTTTTATATTCTGGGATGCAACTGACATGTTCAAATGTTTGAAATCCCACAATGTTAGACCAATTTTAAGTTCCTTTAAGTTATTTCATTTAAAACATGTTAAAAATCCCCTGAAATCTTAAGTAGATTGCATTAACTAGAGCCTCTGGATGGTGGTAAAATTGAAGCATGCTTTCACTTATGAGACTAACATTTGTTTCATTGAATGTTGTCTGCAAAAACTGGAATTTTCTGAAGAATATCAGGCTGAATTCATTGATTTTCTTTGGTTTTATGTTGTTTTTCCTACCCATCCCCGTGTCCTTTTTTCCCCCCAGTTTCAGTAGTATGAAAGAAAAGTTGAGAAATACTAATGTTTTAGTTGACAGTAAATAGTTTGATCAATTAATACTCATAACTCTGTGTCTAGTTGAGGATCAGGCTTTTTAAAGTCAAGGTCTTGTAAGTAGTAGCATGCCAGCCTAACTTTAACACCATTGAGGAGGTAAGTTGCACACTGAGCAGTGGCCGAGCTGTCCAATTCACAGGTTTTAGAAATGTGACTTTTAAAGCCCACTTTGAGAGGAATGGACCAAAGAGTTTCAAAGAAACTCCGGGAAGATTTCAGAGTCAAAATGAAACTCCAAAAAAGCGAGTGTGAATATATGTTGCTACTTTATCAGACTGAATCTTTTCTGTCCAAATATTTAATGCATGGTGCACTACTTACTGGTACATTATAATGCAGCAAGATACTTACTCATTTTCCAAGATCATTGTAGTTGGAATTCCTTTGGCAGTTCTATTTTGTAAAGAAAAACCAGTTATAAACATTTGAGCATTGTATTTCTCGCATCCCTTCTAATGAGTGCTAGATTTTTTTTCTATTTTAATAGGATTTTGTTTTGACGACTAGCTTTACTTATTGAACACTCAGCAGAAAAGTACTTACATCTTAGATATTAACCAAAAAACCCCTTTGATTTGTAGATTTAAAGATTAATCCCCCAGGTTTTCTGCAGACTGCCTTGAAACTTTGAGTTGTTCTGTTTCTGTTAATTTTCTTTTGCTTTTTTGTGTTTTTTGTTTGTTTTTACTTTTGCATTTAAGAACATTAAATTTGATTTTGTTTTGCTCAAATTTTGTTTTGTTTTTTATTTTCTGTTCTTTTTTTGCTAAGTATTGCACAAAGTGTCCAGCTTTCAGAGTGGTGTTTTAAAGAACTGTAGCTCCTCTTTAAGAGAATTTTAATTTACTGCTTTGACAGATGAGAAGAAAAAGTTTTGAAACAAGCACCACAATAAATCTGTCACATAGAAACGATGTGCCACAGACTGATGTAACCCTCAGGTGTGCTTGGGTAGGAAACCTGGGAAGGCTGACCCTGCCTGTACAGATGTATGAGGTGCTGTGCATTACTAGAGACAGCTCTGGTGTTTACGTAGCTAGAGCAGGTATGGAAATGGGGTCTATGGCAGTTTAATGCAGTGTCTCCTTGTTTTGCCTGAATCTCTACCAGCTCCAGAGTTCATTTCCAATTTCAAGAGGCCAGTCCATGCTGCCTGCTTGTCCCGCTCCAGCCCCAGCTGACCTTGCCTTGTGCTTGCTGCCATTTGTTCTCTCCTTGTCCTGTCCTTGCCATGGGATCTGCACAGCTCGAGGGCTCCCTCAGCCTCTGCTCTTGGCTGAGCTGCTGCCCAGCTCCAGGAATGACCTGTGGGAGCTGCCCATGTTCCTGGACCTGCCTGGGACATATCTAAACCCTATAGACCTTGGCCCAGTGAGCAGCCTCCTGCTGAGTTTGAGCTTGTGTGCAGTCAGTGCAGGTGGGATATTTCCTGTTCAAACATCCAACCTTGCCTCTCCTGCCAGTCTGTTCACTCCCCATCTCTTGAGAAGCTCAATAGTCTGTGAAACGGTGACTGTCACACAGCAGCCAGCCCACTCCTGCTCCCCAAAGCTGCTCTTGGCTGGCAGAGGTTTCCTTCCACCAATTCATCACCATATGTTTATCATATCCATGATTATTTCTTTTCTGTGTACAAGAAGAGATTGGGAAGCATTTTAGGGATTCTCCCAAATTAAAGTTGTGTAGTACAGAGAGGTTCTCTTAGCATGTCCCATCACTGCTGAGCCCTGCACTGTCCTGTTCCACAGGAGTGGGCTGTAGTCATTCCCAATTCCTGTCATTCTCTCTTGCTTAAGACAAGTTTGTGAACTAAATGGGAGCTGCTCTTTATCACAACATTTTCTGGGGGTTCAGAGTTCCAGCAAATGACCCCTAAGCATGTATCCATACTGGTTCCAAGCATGCTGGTCGTGGCAGCAGCACATTGCTGTGCTGCCACTTGTGAAAACAACCCCTTCTCTTGGATGCTTTCTGGCATCACTGTTCCTTGCTTTTTCCACTGTTTCCCTATTTTTCCATCTCTCATTCTTTGCTAAATAAGAAGGAGATGCAGGATATGGTTCTATACTGCTACTACAGCAATCTCTTAGGAAATGTCTGATTCCAGCTTTCTTTGATAGTTGCTCTGATAACAATTTCCTGGCAATTGCTATGAGCAAACCACTGCTGCATGGGTCAGGAAAAGAGGAAAAACTCCGGCTAATATCCAAAGCTGATACTAGAAGTAGTGTATGATCTGCAGTATTCTAACAGTCAATAAAACCTTGGCATAAATAGCTGAAGTCCAGAAAAAATTGTGTATGTATTCTTGATGCTTTTGGTCCTAAACAGCAGCCTGCATCCTACTAGTAAAGACCAAAAGGAAACTTCTGGAGGTGGAAACTAAATTCTAACAAGACATCTGCCAGGAATTTGTCTACCCTAAAGGTAGGAGCAACTGGTTTCCTCCTCACGCCATTCAACAGACTCTGCTTTGAAGCTCTCATTTGAACAGACTTGTTTCAAGAGAGGTTTTGGCCTCTTAATTCTCAAGGAGTGTAGAAAACTGTGGATGTGCTCTGCGTTTTCATGCATTAATTTGATGGAATCTGTGTGTTTCTGTCAGGTGATGCTTCTATCAGTCAGTGCCTGCAGGATCTTTGTTAGAACCAAAGAGCTCTCTAAAAGCAGAAGTCTGACATTGCTTGTGAGATTCAGTGGTCTCATTGAGTTAGAAAATACTGGAAAGTCTTCATTGCTGGATTAGGATGTGAGGATCATATTTTGAAGACCTGGATTTGTTGGTCTGTACTGGAGACATGCTATAGGAACAGCTGTGATGGGAGTGTTTTGGGGTCCTTCAGAGTAGGTTAAGAGTCTCTCGGGACAGCCCCAGGTGTAGCTTCTGAAGGACCAGGTGTAATTCCTGATGAAAACACAGTTGTCCATGCTGCTGTCGGAGGGTCTCGTGTATAGGTGCCGAGGGGAGTTACTACATTTGCTTCCCAGATGTCCACATGAATCTGCCCTGTGCAGAATGCTGGCCACGAGCCTCATCAGCTATGAACCTTCTGTTAACCATTAGCAGATAGGGAAATCCTACATAAATATGGAAGAGGAATCTCTGATGTTGCTGCATGGGTGTGGTATGCGCTGGCAAAGGCAAGTGCAGATCCCTCAGGTCAGGGGATGGCAACACCAGAAATCTGGACAGGAGCAGAATCAGAGCAGCTGAGTGTGTTCAGTTCTCAGTGATTCCCTGTTAGATGGTGTCTGTGCTCTGAAATGTTGGATTTACTTTATTTTATTCTTCAAGCTGCATTATAAATAAACTTTGGTTTATTTAAGCTGCTCCACTCCTGTCAGGGACTGGCCACTGCAGTTACTGCTGCCACCTGAGCTCTCCTGTGCCAATCCCTGCATCTGTTTTAGCTCTGGGACTGGGAAAAGCTTGAGGATCCAGCTCTTAGGGTGAGGGGAGAAGTCACCATCACCACAGTGGTGTGTGGCCACACAGCTTTTCCATCCCTTTGCTTGCATATGTTTTTTGTACATCTGTATCATGTGAGCACGAAAACCACTGAAAATCCAGACAAAGTCACTGGTGCAGGATTAATTGTCACTGCAGTGAGCGCTGGTTGGTCAGTGTGTGGTCACTTGCCCTGTCCAGATGACCAGAGGGTGTTTGCATGGAGAGGGCACCTATTTTTGTAGGAGGATTGAATGTTGTAGCAATATTATTTATACAAAGCAGTTAAAAATCTTGAAAAAAAGTTTAAAAAAAACCCTGGTATCATTTATAGAAAGAATGTCCAGCAGTCAAAACCAAAACGATAAGTGTAAAGGTGATCCATTATTTTAAGGCTGAGTTTGGAAAATGAATATTCCTTAAGGTCCTTAATCATTTGTTACAATTTTTTATTGCTTTAATGTTCTGGGTAAGGTAAATAAAGTAGAAATTCTTCAAATATTTCAGGAGAGATTTTTTTTTCAGTGCATTCTAAACAGTAACAACTCAAGCTCCTTTTTGGATAGTTTATCGTTACATATATGCTTTTAAAAAAACCTTGGAGAGTGTCCCCACATTTACTTTTCTAACACAATATACAGGTCATATAATAAAATAAACTGTTTATTCAAAGTAGCTCCTCTGATAGCTCTGCCTGCAGAAAGTTCGAGTTTGTGGGAGGTTTTTGCTCTTGTGAGCGGCTGGTAACCTGATTCAAGCACATAAACACAGAATGGTTTGTCCAGATGCTGCCTCTGTCAGAAGGTCACCATATTTTTTATTTCCATAATGAAGAAATGTGTCCTTTTTAACTCTGTCAGTGAAGCACCTTATTGTTACATTTCTACTCTTAGGCACCTATGAATAGCTTTAGAGGGAAGGGACCAAATTCATCTTTAGCATAAGGAAACACCAACTCCTGTGAGCTCCCTGAGTGGAGCTTGCATTTGTGTTTTGGCTTTGTTTTGTTTTGTTTTGTTTTTATTTTCCAAGAGCTGAATTTGTCACACGAGGTAGTTTAATCTCTTATTTAGAAGCAGGAGAGTCTTTCTGTGTCTTCGGCAAGTTCCTCTAACATAGCTCTGCACTTCTTAAGGTTGGCTACTCAGCATGGTAGAATGGATAAATCCAGAGCTCAAGAGGCCAGTGGTTATTTTCTTTGGTTATTATACCTTGTTTGGTTTCTCCTTACCAATACAAAAAATAAAAAATGTGGAGTTCATAAAAAGGGTCTCAATTCCTTCCCTCTCGCTTGGAAGAGGCGGTACCTCTGTGACAACCAGTGGATTGAAAATCACCATTAATTTCTAAGTGTCCACTCCTAGGTTGATCAGGTACGGCGTTGTTTCAGTGGTTGCTTTTTGTAGTAGTCTCACGTAGTCAAAACCAAGCTCGAAGTGTTGCTTTCTCCTTCGGCACGATTTTTAAACCAGCCAAACTTTTTATTATCTCTAAAGCATAACTCACCACCCTGTGAGAGGGTTTGACGTTCAAGCCTGGTGATTCCTGCTAGATCACATTTGATCAAACAGCAACAAAGGTTTAGAAATATTTTTCTGTTGAGTGGAGTTTTCAGCACTGAAATTCTTTTTTGTTGCTAATGATGGGAAAACAGTAATGATAGAACTGCCACCTGAAACCTTGGAAAATTGCTTCTGTGTTCACATTTTAGAATCTCAATATTCTCCTACTGTTCCTTATTTTTAAACATTTTTGAGCAAGATTTTAGTGGTATGGCTGAACTTCTTCACTTGGTCATTGAGAAGAAAATGACTTGAGACATTTGAAACATAAGTTGGGGTAAACATAAATTGGGATAAACCTTTATTTGATGAGTAATTTGCATAATACTGTACTTCTAGTCTTTTTATTGATTTCCTTTCCTTTAACTTATGTAATCTTTTGTTTATAAATTAATCTGTTTGTGGGACAGAAGGTTTTATCAATTGCTTTCCATACTGTACAGTATATGGTTACACATTTTGTATATTTAGTGTGTTTTTAAGTTATTGATTTGTTTTATATCAAATAATTTATTTTTCAGGTACCATTTTCATTTAAACTTTGTTTTTACATGGGTTTATTTTAAATAAAGTATGACACTGCTTTCCAAATGTCTAAAATGAAGTTGAATCCCATTGTGTTATTTTGAGATGATTTATGTAAATTAAATTATTTTAGAAATAACTGCAAAAATGTACCAAGTTCATACTTTGGTTGTGCTTCAATTCAAGTGCTTGGAAATTCTCTGCAATGATTTTTGAGCAGTTTGAAAAAATAGAATTTTCATATTGAAACAGTTCAAAGATTTGTTGATGAAGCAGCAGCTTTGTAGAATCCTGTGGATGGAGTTATGAACATTGTTTTCTATATGGATTTTCAGAATTAAATGAAACAACTCGTAGATATTTTACACTGGTGTTAAGATTTGAATGACGTTATCTGTTAATAGTGCAATGGAGCTTTGTACTTTTACCACATGTTCATGACTGGTTTTGTTGAGCACTTGTTTGGAACGTGCTCAGGATGCTTTTAATTGAGCCCTGATGAAGGGTGATTTACTTCAAAATAGAATTAGGCTTTTACTTAATTGTTCATATTTTGTCTTTTTTTCTCTGCAGGAATTGGATTATTATTGTGCAGTTTGGAGTTTGACATGTTTTCAGAAAAATCTGAACTGTGTTCAGGAGTAGGCCAGTCAACGTTCCTCCACTAAAGATTTTATAACTTGTGGTCTTGTTAGAAAGATGGAATTAAAAGGAGGGGCTTAGTTTCCTGTTTATTTTTCAGGAAAAAGTTGTTCTCTTTATCTTACATTTTTCTTCCTGATTAAACCAAAGCCCAGCTACACTGTTACTCAGAAATGTGGAATGAAACTTCTTCAGGGAGCTCTTGGGGAAGTGCCTCAGGTTGGCCCAGTGGAGCTTTAGACTGGATATTGGGAAGACTTTCTGCAAATTGTGCCAGAAAGTCTTCCCTGACAAGTCAAGCCCTGGCTCAGGCTGCCTAGGGCAGTGGTGGAGTCACCATCCCTGGAAGTGTTCAAAAAATGTGTGGATGTGGGACTTGGGGACATGGGCTAGTGCTAACGTGGTGGTGCCGGGTTGATGGTCAGCCTTGATTACCTCAGAGGGTTTTCCCAACCTAAAAGCTGTCATTCCATGAGAAGGGACTATCAGTGCAGGTCAGGCTGGGCTCCCTGGTTCCTCAGGTGAGGTTGGGGCATGACAGACACCCCCAGGTAACACTCTGGGGGAGGTCCTGTAAGAGGCCTTTTTCAGAAATGCTTCTGAAGCCGTGTCCTTTTGGTCAAAGGAACACATATAACCCTACTAGCTCTGCACAGACTGTGTTCCAGTCTTAGTCCCTTCTTCACCAACACAAACTTATAGTTTTGGTTTGCTGAAGTGTGACCTGCTGCATTTCAGCAGATACCTCGTGTCCTTTAGTCACAAAAATAATCCCTCTCTCAGAGCTGGCTAATTGTTACACCTTTGAGATGTTGTCTCTGATTTTTCTCTTAATGGCTTACTGTGAGAAGTGATGTAAAATAAGAAATATAAATAGTGTTTCATGTATGATGTCATGGAACAAATGGCAATGCTGCCTCAGCTCAGGATCTCTTCCAACTCAGGAGTTTATAGATTTGCAGTTATTTTTTATGTGATGGGAATTACTCAGTTCCGCACTGTTCACCATATGGAATTATTCATTGTGCTAAATTGGTAAAGTGCAGAAGTGAGAATTTCTGTTCCTACCAGTGTATCAGTGGATTGTTGAATGTGCAGCATCTGGTGTGCTCAGGAATGCTTCATCAGGACTTAGACCTCTCCTGGGTTTTCCTTTACATGGAGCTGGAACGCCTTCTCCATTCTTGCTCCCACTGGAAGTTCATCTCATGTAGTTTGCTTTGCCCACATTTGTTTTGACCACTGTTGTATGTTCCAGGTTTTTCTTCTGTGAAAAATCATGAGGGAAAACATGTATTAAATACCAAAAAACTTAATAACAGACATAGCCATGTGAAGTTCTGGCCCCTCAGAAATGGTTCTTTTTTTAAAAGCAAACCACGAAACTGTAGACTTGTTAACTCCCAGGCAGAGACTGGTTTTGCAGAATTCCTGACAGACTCACTGGCCTTTGACTATTCCCCCTCCTTACTCTGCTGTTGTGGTATCCTGCTTCCAAATTTCACCCCCTTAATTTCCAGAGCAATGAAAGAGGGAGGAAGGGACAAAAAAAGGTGTTAAACTGCCCTGATTTCCATTTCACTGGTATGTCAGAGAAAAGTGTCTGAATCTTTTTCTCTGTATTTCTATCCTTTTTTAAAAAGTGGGGGGGAGGTGGGGGGAAGAATATGACTGTAAGAAATGTCCTGGGTCATGCTAACGGTGCACTTGCTCCGGAGTCTGTCCCAGCAGGGGCAGTGAGCAGCTATTTAAAGAAAGCCTGGCTGCCATCCCCCCCTCCTGTCATTCCCCTCGTGCTTCCCCCACTTAGCAGTAGCTCAGTGTCAGAGGGGCCCTGCCTGTCCCCCAAATACCTCCTCTTCTTTAGAGTCCTGATTTTTGAAACTGCCTTTCTTTTCTCTAAACTGTCCTCTGCTTCCATCCTGTACTGATAGCAGGAAGGGGAAATGGAACATTTCAGAATGGTTTTACACGTGTGTGTTACCTGTGCAGCTAAATGAAAGTGAATAAATCACGTTTCGCTCTTTGCACTGTGACACACTTTTTTTTTGGTCTTTTTTTAAAAGTGTTTATGTATAGAAACAGTGATGAGCAAAAAGGGACTCTGAATCTAGTTTGTCAGAATATGTACTAACATTAGCAAATAATACTTCATTGCAACAAAATTAATTTAAACCAAATTTGGCACAGTTAAAATGCAGACTGACTTAATGTGAATTTTAAGTGTGGTTTATAATGTTCTGAAGGTTGAACTTTTCAGAATGGATTGACTTCTCCCTGCAGGGCTGGAGCTCCATGCTTATAAAATAGACTGTGCTCAAACTAGAACTTACAAAGAACTGAGTTTAATAAAAATAAGTTTGAGGCTTCCTGTTTTCTCAGAGTAGGGATCAGAGAAGCTGTTAAACTTACTTTAATAAACCTGTTAAACCTACTGTTTGAATGTATTGGAACAGATTCTGCCCCAAGAGAAGGCTCATAGAGGAGAGCAGAGCAGGAATGGTTTGGCTTGGGAGCAGAGTTGGGACAGTGTAAGCAGTGCTGAGATGCTTCCTGCTGTGGGCTCCAGCTCCAGTGTCACAGGAGGAGCAGGCACTGGCAGGATTCCAAGGCTGTCTTGCAGCCCATGAACAGCTGTGGTAAGTAGCTTGTGTGCTTCTCAGTCCTGGCACAGAGGGGTTTGGTCTCTGTCTAACCAGACTTGCAGAATTGGTGATGAAGACTTTTGTGACCATGTATCCTGCTTTGCCTTTCTGTCCCAGGTTGTTCCTTCTGCTTTGCATCTTTCAAGAGACACAGAATGCATATATATTTGTATGTGTGTGTACACACACGTAATACCTGTATGTAGTAAAACATACGTAGACTATGTATTTATACATTGTTTAGAGCACGTACACGTACCTGTCAGTTGTGTGTGTTACTGTTGTGTCTCTGCTGTACAGATGCTATATGTAGCACATGTGCAATGGCACATCTGCACTGTCCCACATCCTGTACAGTGCAGAGGTAATTTATGCAGAGATGTGCATCCTTAAAAAGCCAAGATTATATGAAGTTTTCTAAGACATTGCTCACAACTGTACAGTGATGGAAGGAGCGAGCTGTGGAGGTTTAAGAAAATTAACGTCCATCTGGGGAAGAATTTAACATCCACATTTTTCTAACTTTAGAAAACAGCTGTATCTGTATATTGTGTCTTAGTATTTCTCAGCAGTGGTCCTGTACTGTACCACATCACTACTGCTCAGGGTGCACCTCCTGTGTATCTTCATGCTGTGACAGTATACAGTGCTGTCACTCCATGGGAGTCAGTGACTTTGGAAATCACTGATTTTATTTTAAGCCACCTTTGCTCTGTATTTTCCCCTTTCTGTTTGTATTGTGTTTCATGGTCCTTAATGTTTTAATCCTTTCTTACTGCAGGAATGGAGGAAGGAAGACAATTCAGCTGCAAGAAGGCCTGTGGTTCTAGAGAGATGGCAGTGACTGACCACGCATGCCACGGCACACGGCACGCTAGCCCAGGGTGCACGGCCAGGCCCCTCTGCCCCCATCACTGGATTCCTGGAGGGACATCAGGGCTGCTCATACTTGTTTAGATAAAACATAGCAAAGCCTTGGCCTGGTGTGTTCAGAGCTACTTTTCTGAAAAACACAAAGTTCAGGTTTGAAGTTCGACTCACTGTGATGTCTGTGCCTTGTTTAGTAACTCAGGTAGCTCATAAGGACTTGCACCAGGTGTTTTATTCCAGTGGTGCCTCCAACAGTGTAATAGTTCCTGGAGAACATTCCGGCTGTCCTGATTTGTATCTTATCTTGCTTAAACACAGTGATGCTCAAAGGCAGAGGAAGAGCTGTAAGATGGAAACTGGTTGAGAAGCTTTGTGCTTCCCTCCCAATCTTGGTGCTCTGTGCTCAGATGGGCACATATGAGCCTCTTGTCTTGGTGGACTGATGGGGGCATCAAAGAATGAATGTCTGCAATGGAATATTTACCCTGATTTTGGTCTTGCCACGTTCATATCACAAATCCTGACATTACAGAATAACATCTCTGATGTCCACTGTGTGGAATCTGATGTCCAGCTTCTTTGTCTGTTCTGGCTTTGGGTGAGGGAATAGTGAGAGCTTGTTGAATTGGTGAGATTAAGGCAGCCTGACGTAATTTGTGAAACACGTAACAGGAAGGATCCCAGTGGGAGCATTGGGGTCAGCGTGGGGTAGGGAATTGGTTGATAGGAGCTCTGTCAGCCCTTGGCTCAGTGAGGATTGTGAGCAGCATCTAGTCCTAACGAAAGGTTTGCTTAGTTTGCTGCACAAATGAAAGGAGGAAAAGAAGTGTGATATCCTGAAAAGGTTTTGCTCAGAAATACTTTTGCATTTTGTAGTTTATGTGCTGCAGCTGGGGGGGCAGTGGGGCAGTGCTGCTGACTGGGGTGTCAGCTGAGTGCTGTTCTTCTCCTGTTCCTCATTGCAGATGGAGGAGGAATTCCTTGCAATGGCTGCATTTTCATTCTGTGTGAAAGCTTAATAGGTTATTAAAATAATGTTACATGATACAGCTTCATAAATGGTTTTGTATTAGAAGATCTTAGATACTGAGATCCTTAAAAGCCTCCAGTAATGATAATAATCAAATATCTTTGTAGATATAAATAATGCTCCAAAGGTGTGTTCTGGGTATGTTTTAGGTGCTGGTGTTGCTATAAATGCTCCAGTCTCCAACATCTTATACCAACCCTCCACCATCATCTTATTTGTACTGATAAAGCTCTTGGTAGGACTTACTTTAATTAAAAGAAATATAAGCCTTACCAGTGGTTCCTTTAAACCTGGATCAGTTCTTGGATCTGGTTCCATTGTAGTCCCACAGGGATATACATGCCAGCCATGCTAAAGGGGCAGTTAAAGGGTGGGATCAGGCAGCTGAGCTTGGGTTGTGTAATATGGCACTTTCATCAAAAAGTGCACTGGATTGTGCTTGGGGTCAGCTGGGGGCTCAAGGAAACTGGAGGAATTAATAATTCTGGGAAGCTAGACTAGAAAGTGGACTATGGTTGTGAAGGACAGTTGAGTCACTTCTTAGTCAAAAGTGCTGGAAGGGGCATCAGTCCATGTTCCTGGCAAAAGCCAGAAAACCTGCGCTGGCAAAAATCCAATCCAAGGTATTAAAATCAGAGTAAATGGAGTAGTGGAAAACTGGTCAGCAACCAAAGGTACTTGTCAAAGGTCAGGAAGGAAAGGAGCTGTTTGTGAGCTGTGAGGTGGGAAGGAAGCAGCTCCATGTTCAGCTGAAGGGAGGACGTAGCCTGTTGGTGACAGAAGGCTGGGCAATGGAAGTGCAAGGACCTGCAAGGGAATGGCTGTGCTAAAACCAGGAGGGATGTGATCTTGAATGTAAGTGCATTATTAGCACGGGAGTTCTGGTAGGAAGTACATTAACTTGTCTCTCCTGGCAGTGTCTCATAAGTGGAATATGGTACATCACAGATAAATATGTATTAGGGGTGTATGGCATGGGCTGGTACAACCCTGTTAAACTGATCTCTCTTTGCTGCATGATGTGTTTCCATAGACAGGACACTTATCCCTGCAAAGTGCTGAAACAGGGAATGAGGGCTGTGGCAGCTTCTTCCAAGGGGCTCTAAACTGAGGAAGCTCCATCCCACCAAGGCATCCCACCTAGAAAACTACTCTAAAGCCATATGCTTCAAATTCTGAATAACAGATTAAAGATACAGAGCTAAATGAAAATATTCAAAATACATTTTGTCACGGAATGATTAATATGGTGGGTTTCTTTGAGAATAATAAGTAAATAGATTTTTAAAATTCAGTAGCTCCCATTTACCTGGACTTTTGTAAAGCATTTGATATGGTATTGGATACCACTAAATAAACTTTGGTAGCTGTAAAACCAGGAAATTTAGGGTGAGAGTTGCTTTAAAGAAGGAAGGCAGCATGGAAGGTTAAACAGGAGGCTTTTGGCTGGTGGGGTATTACTGATTTCCCAGATCTTTGGGACGCATTTTCAGCACTTATCTGTGTTGAAGTATCACTTACGTGCTATGGCATCCTCTGCTGGAAATTGTGGAGGCATGCTGTAGCTCTGCCCTGACATCCCCATTCCGACTCTCCTGTATGAGGAGAGGTTTTGGAGAGGCAGAAGGAGGGTAAATGCTCTTGCCCGGAGGGTGGGTTGGGCATGATGCAGAGGAGTGCACAGACACGGACACAGGTTCAGGAGCCAGGTGTGTGGAGTTAGGACAGGGATAATGGGAATGTGGGACACAACTGTGAGAGGGAGCTTTAGGTGCAAATTGTTCAGAGCCTGTGGGAGCAGGAGAGTCCACGTGAGTCCTATTGGCTCACTCATGTGCTTTGTAGCATCTTACAACACAGGACAGGACTGAAGCACTCCAGAACAGCTTCTTGCTTGGGGGGGGGGGGGGGGGGGGGGGTCCATTTACATCTGTGTGTGCCACCAGTCTGTATCCTTTGGCTGGGAGATGTACAATGGTGGGAATGGGGAAATCCTTCCAGGACAGGATTTGGTATGGTGTCACCTGTTTATGAAAATGCAGTGGAAGGTTGTTGATAAGTTCAAAGTCTCAACGCATCTGTTGTTCAGGGGTTGGTCACACAGGTGACATAGAAGGATCAGAATGGGCCAATAGTGAATTCTTTCTCTCAAAGAGGCTGCAGTAGAGAAGCTTTTTAGATGTCCCATTCCCAGGTGCAGCCGCGACATTTCTGTTGAGCTCTTGCTTATGAGGAAATAGATGGAGAGGCCCAAGCCTTGTCACACATGTTTGTGCTGAACTGAACCATCCTGCCTTGCTTATTTTGACAGGGAACCAGCTGAGCAATTTGGTGGTTTTCCTCATGGGGTTGGGAGATGAGGGAAGTGAGAGTGTTGTGTAGGGTAAAGATGGGGTGATGAGAATGTATTGTGCACAGCAGAAAACTGCTGTTGACAACTTCAACCAGCTCAGCACATTTTCAGGTAAAGTGAAAATGCTGGCACTGCAGTGATGATGGATGCGGCTGTTTTCTGTCCAGAGTCAGCCAAGGAGTCATCGCGTTTGTCACTAAATCAATATCCTCCTCATAGCTATCTTTGTAATCCTGGGTTAAAGCAGTCTGTTCCTGATAGTTGCAGGTGAAATCCAGCTGGAGGGTTGTTTGGTGAGCAAGGCAGAGCTAAGCTGCTGTGTACAGCTGCCAGAAGCATCAGGGCTGTACAGCCAGGGCAGCCCCGCAAGGTGCAGACACAGGAGGGATTTCTCTCTGCCCAGGACTCACTGCCACAGCTGTGTTGGTGCAGGCATCCAGCCCTGAGTTCTTCCTTACAAAACAGGATGTTGTTATGAGGCCATTTTCTTTGGGTACCAGGATGTGGTGATCCTTGTCCCCAGCCCGATTCAGAGTAGTTGGAATTGTGTAGCCATTGACACTGGCAGCAGTGAATGTTCCTGATGGGTGCTTTTTTTTCAGCTGTCTTTGGGTGCTTTGATGGTGCGATGGACAATGGAATAGAAGTCCTGGTTGTTTGTTATCTGCCCATTTCCAGGGTTCTTGTGTCTCTGGTTGTTTTATATCTGCCAGTTTTGGGGGATTAATGCCTCAGCAGAGCTGCTGGAGGACTCGTGTTCACCATGAGCAGTGGGACTCACCAGGTTGTTTCTCTTTTATGCTGCTCGGCGGTGACTGCTGAGACTTACCTTGGCTCCTACTCACTGAGCTCCTGCCTTTGCTGGATCCTGAGGGGAAAGGGTAGAGACAGGTTTTATTACTGCAGGTTTAAAAGGTTAAATAATTCAGGTCTGTAGGTGAACCCAGAGCCTGAGGATGTTCCCTGTGTGTTTGGTTTGCACCTGGTTGGAAAGGTGAGGGAGTGAATGAGAACAGAATTCTGCTTTGGTAACTAGTTGTGACCAAGTGGGTAATTGCTGCTTGGGAAGGATATATATGAATGTTTTATTTCCTGCTTAAGGCTTCTTGTTAGGGAATGCAGATTGGTGCTCAGGTTGGAGGGAAGCATGGTCATGAAGAGCAGCTGATAACTCTGAATAATAACTGGGTGGATGCAGTATCGTCGTGGGAAGAGTCCCTGATACACAAGCAGTAGAAAACAACAATTAAAAGGTCAGGATTGGCATTTTGTTGGGAGTAGGAGAAGAATCATGAGAAATTTAGCCTGGCTTGAGCTGTGACACCACCAGCAGATGTCTGCCAGGCTGTAAGTGCAAAGAGCATGTGCTTTGTCTGTCTCTAGTGATTGCAGCCTGTCAAAGTAAGTAACAGCTTGGGGTAGAGACAGCAAGACAGAGAAATGGAGTGAGATGTCTAGAGATAACACAGTGTTCTAAAGCTGGAGTAATGATGCTGCTCTTCTCAATGTTTTAGCACCGGGATCTGGTTTAAAATCCAGCTTTGCAGATGGTTGAAGATTCCAGGAATATTGAAAGGGAAAGAAAGAGGAGAATGGCCAAATATCCATTTTGTTGTGTTTCAAGGAAGGACAGTGAGTAGAAGATCTCTGAGGTGAAAGGCCAGGTAAGTGAAGCAGGAAGTTTTGAGTTGGGTGTAATGTTTCCATGTTAGTGTTCTTTACTGTCTGTGTTGGGCTGTGGTTTGGGTAAGTCCATGGCTCAGAATGAAAGCTAAAATCTGGCCTTTCAGAGTTTGAAGGCTCAGGATTCTAAAAACAGGTCTCTTGCTTGGACATGTAGTTTAGGGTGGGATTTATACTACTGACTCAAGCTATTAAAATCTTAGCACCCAGTCCAAACCCATCAGTAAGAGCCTTCTGCAGACATCTGCTCCTGAAACCTGAGAGGTACTGCTCAGAAAGGTGCCTGGCTCTTGCTGTTGGCTACAGGGCACTTCATCTGCGTAGTTTAAATGAGACATGAAGCTTCTAGAAAACAAAGGTAAGTGCACATTGCACAGGTGGGTGCCAGGACCTCTGCACTTGCACAAGTCTGGCTACTCCTGACATGGATTTTGGAGCATCTTACACAAGGATGCTACAGGTTCCTCCCCACACTAAAACCTGGGAAGTTTGTATCTGGAGGATGTCCAGCACGGTGAGGTGGACCATGCTACAGAATTGCCCAGGCTGGTGGAGGTCTGAGGTAATGAGTCCATGGAGCACCTCTGCACCCTGTGCTGTGTATGGCTGAGGTCTCTTGGGCTCTGCAGGGCAGTGTGGGAGTCTAAACACCAGCCCTGAGGGCCCAGCAAAGCTGCAAGGGGAACTTCTAGGGAGCCTACAAGAGATCCAGAGAGAGACTTTGAGTAAGGGCGCGGAGGGACAGGACAAGGGGGAATGGCTTCACACTGGCAAGAGGGCAGGGATAGATGGGATATTGGGAAGGAATTCTTCCCTGTGAGGGTGGGGAGGCTCTGGCACAGGGTGCCCAGAGCAGCTGTGGCTGCCCCTGGATCCCTGGAAGTGTCCAGTGCCAGGTTGGGCAGGGCTTGGAACAGCCTGGGATAGTGGGAAAGTGTCCCTGCCCAGGCAGGGGGTTGGGATGAGATTCTCTGCATTTGAACACTGCATGAAAATTTATGAACTGGATCTGAACTGCAACTGTTGAACAGTTTGCAGATGGTCCCATGAACAGAGGCACTGATGTGTCTCACTGTGCTTTCGTAGTGCTGTGTCCTGAGTGGGATCTGCCCTGATCGTGGGCTGTGGTGTGTGTTACTGCTGGGTGATGGCCTGAGCTGCACCTGCCTGCAGGAAGGACTGAAATAATTCATTCAGATTTTCCAGAAAGTTTTATTTATCACATCAGACAAAATGAGGAATTCCTCAAGGAAACAAATACATACAGTGAATCGGAAAGGAAGAGGGAGAGGCAGAAAACATGTCCCTAGGGAGGCATTTGCTCCTTAAAGGAGCATTTGTAGGAGGTTACATGCTATGATTGTAAATAAAGTTACTTGAGCAATATGTCATTTAGAGCTGCTTTAGAAATCTGGTTTTTCAGAGAAACCTGGTGTTTTGATAGATTTAAATAATTACCTTCAAAACTTGTGGAATAGAGTTTTCAAGATAATTCTAGAAAACTTGCACGGACTTATTTTGAAGCAGGTAGTATTTAAAATTAGAGCTTTGGGATGGTTTTCACATCTGTTGTGTGGATTGAATTTCGCCAGATGCTACAGCATTGTGTTATTTTGTTCTGTTTTTGGGGTTTTTTTCAGTTTTAGTAAAACACAAGCTGAGACACATTGTGACCCAAAGGAAGGATGGCAGCAGTGCTCTGGTGACTGTGCCCTTCCAAGTCCCTTTATACATCCTAGAAAAGTGTGAAAATAGTATAAAAGCAAAAGTCCCTCATCAAAACTCATAACTTATAAATTCAGATACGTAAAAATACCTTGTGCTCTGGAAGGCAACTGATGCACAGAAAGGAGCCAGTTTGTAGCATTGAGGCAACTTATCCATGGGCAGTAGGAACAAGCCAGTGTCTTTTGAGTAAAGTTTACACTCGAGTCATTCAGTTCATTGAAAATTCATTTAAGCTTAGTGTTTATGGTCAATCACATCCTCAAATTCTCAAATACCATTGGGGAAATGTTATTCCCCAGTCAAGGCTCATGTGGCCAATTGGTGGGTTTTCTGCCCATGTCTGGGAGATGCTCCAAGGCCAAGGGCTGCTTCAAGTTTTCCTTTTATTTAATAAACATAGACCCCATAAATACCTTCCACATGGATTTTAGTCCACCAAAGTAGCTTTCCTTGAATTTCTTTTTCATTGAAATAACACTTCTATAACAGCCAGATGCCTTCACTCAGTTGCTCTCCGACTTCATTACAGTATACACAGCAACCATAACCTAGGGATCACCTGTATTACCATAGCAGCTGAGATTTTTTTGTTGTTGTTTGGAAGGAAAATAAGGATTTCCAAGGAAGTGATACAGGTTTGGAGCTTGCGTACTTTCTGTACATTGGATTTCTGTGCTGTTGGGTGTGTGCCTTGTGCTGCCTGTACTTCTCCAATTGCATGGAAGTAAGACAGATTTTCAAAGAGAACAGAGAGAGGCACCTCCTTTTCTTACAGGTACGCAGGAAAATTAAAAATACTTTGAAGGTGGTGTGTATTGCTCAGTAGAATTTCGTTACAGAATCACAGAATATCTTGAATTTGAAGGGCCCCAAAAGGATCATCAAGTCCAACCCCTGGCCCTGCACAGACACCCCAACAGTCCCACCCTGTGCATTCCTGAGAGTGCTCTGCAAACACTCCTGGAGCTCTGGCAGCCTTGGGGCAGGGACCATTCCCTGGGAAGCCTGTTCAGTTCCAAACTTCCCTCTTTTTTTACCTTTTTTGAGGCTGAATAGACAGGTTTCAGTTTGCCAAGCTGGACGCCTCAATTTTCCTGTTGTGGGACATGTGGAACTTCACCTCCCTTCTGTCCTGGTCTCCTGGACGTGCAGTCGGAACAGAATAAAACTCATCCAGGTGATGCCCAGTGACTTTGTCCAGACTGCCACTTCTCTTCTTCTAGAAATCTCTTGTCCATCACCACCAATGAAATTGTGTTGCTCTCTGCAAAAGCCCTGCTGACATTCTGGGGTTCCATGGATGCCGCTGGCTCTCAGGAGGCTGCTGGTCAGGGAGGCTGCTGGTCCCCACTGAGCAGCAGATAGACAGTGCTGTCAATGTTTCCCCAGCAGCAGGTTATTGAAAACACAGATGGGGTTGGGATGGTGCCACCCCAAGGCCAAAGGCTGGGATATGGGCCCCTCACCAGCTGCTGAGCAGGACCATCCAGTAAATCTGCTTCATTTACTTTTCCACAATATCGGCCATGTTAAAGGTGTTCAGATGCCTCTCCTGTGCCTGTGTGCAGTGCTGAAGATGGATAGTCCTTGCTGCCTTTGGCTTTTCCCCATCAATAATGATGCCTTCCCTCTGTACCAGACCACAATCAGACTTTTTGAAGCACTCGAATTATTTTTTCGCCTTGTTTTATCCTGTTAGAGGGGCACAGTGATGACAGCCCAGTTTGAGGCTGCTGGGGAGTTAAAGGTCTCCCTTGCTGTATTTGTACAAGGTACAAGGCTGTGTGGACTCTGGCATGACACTTTATTTTAACCTTACCAGCACCAACATACTTACTTCTGACCTCCAAAATCAAAACTTCTCTGCTAACGCGGATCTCACCAGATACTAAGAGATGTCACCAACACTTTCAAGGCCAGGTTGGACAGGGCTTGGAGCAACCTCCAAGGTTGCTCCAAATGGTCTAGTGGAAGGTGTCCTTGCCCATGGCAGGAAATGGAAGGAGATGAGCTTTAAGTTCCTTTCCAATTCTAACCATTCTGTGATTGATAAGCCACAGGACTTTCAGCTCTTGGGGCAAGTTGCATAGAATGGGGTTGACTTCACCAGCTCTAGATTTACTACTGAGATACTCAGTTTTTTCAGTAATAATTTGTTCTTTGTTGCAGTGAGCTCGAGGATGTGCTGTTGTTTCAGTAGGACCACAGCTTCTGGGGCAGGGGATAAGGTGGTCTGGTCTTCAGCCGCCAGAGCCCAGTAATGGGAGTGGTTGCCCAGAGGCTCATCCTGTAGCCCTAGCACGCACTCAAGGACCTCTGCCATGGACATTCAGTCCTGCCTTTTGTTGCAGGGTTAATTGTGTGCTGTAATATCCAGAGCTTATTAATGAGAGGAGAATGGATGTGAAAGTGGGACTCTTCTTGGCTGCCTGTGCTGGTTGTCTTTGACTCACCTGGGGCAGCCATTGAGGAATGTGGGCACTCCCATGCACCAGTGATTGCACCAGAAAGGTCTCATAAATCTTGCCTGCTTTAACTATTACCTTGGAGCAAGTGCATTGGAAGTGTCTGTCCAGCTGTGTTTGGGGTGTGTGGGTAATTGTTGCAGACAGATGAGATACTTGGATCCTTGTCTCAGAGCTGAGGCTGCCTGGAGCCTCCCCAGTGTTCACCAGCATCTCCCAGGGGTTTTTGGGTACCTGAGCTTGCTCCTGGTATAAAGGAACAGCCACAAAACCCTTCAGAACCAGCGATGCTGAACCAGTGTGTGATGTATCAAGGTGATCATAAATGATCAGGGAAGGAGGGAGGGATGGCTGGGGAAGCTGCAGAGATTGATTTGAGATGTTTTGGGTTTGCAAATGATGTGACTGCTCCTACTGAAGAGCAGTTGGGTTCTAATGTTTAAAAAGGTATTAACCTCACGAAGGAGAAAGGGTGAGAAAGGCCAGAGTTAACAGCAATGCCTCAAGCTTACGTTGCCTGGGATTCTGATTCTGTGAAAGCTTTTGTAAGTTAATAGAAGACAACTAGTTTTTGTGCAAAAGCTGATTTATGATATTTAATAGTTTCTGCTTTTCATTTGGCAAAACTGGAATGAATATTTCTTCTAAATGAGAAATTCTTTTACAACCTCTGACTTCATTGTGAAAGAATTTCGCACAGAAAATGTTACGTTTATGTGCAGTTGGAGAACAGTTCAGTGATATGGGGGTCTGAACTGTGTTACAAGTCCTAATGCTGTGGCTGGAAAGACCAAGAGGGAGAAAAGGGATGAGATGACATTTTGAGAGACAGATTAATTCAGTGACATGAATCGTTGGTATAAAAGGCTTTTGTGTAGAAGGCTGCCCTGGGAAGCCCAGATTTTAAGGCTGTAATTGGAATTTGAGCTTGGGGACAGATCTGTAGCTGGGAAAATCAACACAGTTGCAATTGGGCCTGGTTAATTAGTTCTCTGTAATAAAACAGCTGTAGAAACAGGTGTACAGCTGGTCCTTCCATCCCTGCAGCCAGTGGATCTCACTGTCCCTGCAAGAGTGGAACAGTTCAGCTGTCCTGTCTGTAACCTGACAGCTGGGAAATCCAGTTATGTCCAAGTTGGATGTTGAGCTCTAGACAAAAATTCACCTAATCTCAGTTTTTAGATGAGAACCCAGTAGTAAAATAAAAAGCAATGATTTAAAAAAAAAAATCTCTATAATAAGGAAAACAAAAGCTCCTGGAGCACAGCCTGGCCTGCAGAAAAGACCTGCTGGCCAGAGGGATCAGAGTTATGTCCCATCCCTACTGCATTCTCACAAAATCCAGTCTGCTAACACCTGCTCACCTCCCTAACTTTCAAAAACAGCTGAGCATGGAAAAATGGGAGTTACAAATCCTTCAAACCCAGCCGTTTAAGACAGGGCAGCAAGCTCCCAGCTGTGTCCTCAGGCGCAGAGAAGAGCTGGCTCCCTGCCCCAGCGGCAGAGCCATGCACTTGGGTGCCTGCTGAGAGTGCCACAGTCTTCAAAGGATAAGAGAGGATTTTTTCCCACTTTTTGTGCCAAGTAAGGCCTTTATCTTGCAGAGCATCCATATGCAACACTCACAATGTTAGTGTTTAGCACCAAGATGTCATTCCCGGGAGCAGGAATGCCATTATCTACACCTGGCAGATGTTATAGTGAACTCCTGTCTGATCCACCAAGGTTTCTTCAATCATTTCAATCACATTGTCTTTGGGATGCAGGTGTGAGGGCTCAGTGGAAGGAAACTTGTTTGTGTTGCTCACTGGGTCCTGCTGCAAAAAGAAAGAGCAGTTTTAATTTCTGGAGTGAGCAGGTGCCTTGTGCCTGTCCTAGCATGTTCTGCAACCCCCTGCCCTCCCACCATGCTGTACGTACCGGGGGGGCTTTGGGGCAAAGTCCTTCTCACAGACGTGGGCTATGATGCCAGCGGCCAGGGCGTCACCAAGGACGTTGGTCATCGTTCGTAGTCGGTCCCTGTGGAGAGACAGCACCAGGATGCAGGGGGTGGCCACAGCCAACGTGCCTGGGGTGTTGATGGCTTTGGAACATGTCAGCCCCCATCCTGATTGTCCCTCCCACTGGTGTTGCCAAGTGCTGCGTTGGTTTTGCAGATACAGGGAGAAAACAGTCCCTGTGTGAGTCCCATGCTGGGGCAGCATCTGTCTCAGCCTGCCTGTGTGAGCAGTGCAGGGATCTGCCTGTGCCACCTCCCAAACTGGGACAGGCGTTGTTGTGCTAAGTGCCTCAGCAAATCATAAAATTCCTTGAGATGCCTCTTGAGGAGAAATCCTGTAGATCCAGCCACAGCTCCTCTTTTGTGTACCCAGACACCTCTCACAGCAGGAGAAAGTGCTGGGTACCGTGTGATGCTGAAAGGTTGAACTGGTGGTGTATTAACTTTCCTTTATGTGAGGAAAAGAGAAAAGGAGCCATAATACTTGGCCCTATTCCCTCTTCTCACAGGGGGGCTGTGAAGTACAAACCAGCTGCACACGTGCCGGTTCTGTAACTCCACATCTGCTCTCTGTGGTTTTTCACCTGATGACTCACTTTGTTTTTGTCTTAGTACTTTAGAATGGCACATTTCCCAAGCTGTGTGTTTTCTTTGTCTGTGACAAGTGTAATCCAGCACCAATTTCTGTCTTGAGAGCAATCTAGTTTCATCCATTGAGATGAAGATACATTACCATGAACTGGCACTTGGCACAGCCTGTAGCAGTGGCCTGGAGAGCACTTACAGAGCCCAGTCGACGGCGATGATGAGGGTGATGTCCTCAGTGGGCAGCCCCACAGACGTGAGCACGATGACCATGGTGACGAGCCCGGACTGCGGGATCCCAGCGGCCCCAATGCTGGCTGCTGAGGCCGTGATGCTGCAAAGAGAAGGCAGCTGTGCAATTCAAACCAGCGTGTTTGCATGGCAAAGTAAGTTATTCCTGTGTAGAAGGATTGGATTGGATCTGGCTTCCTCCACTATCCAAGTGCTATCGCAAATTCTACTGTGCACAGCAGGGGCTGGGAGTGGGTGCCCTGGCTATGTGCTCCCCTCTGCCTTCAGGGTAGGGACTCCCTCCTTAAAATTGCTAAATATTTGCAATTTTACTCAATTATTATTTAGTTACATGATTTATTTCCCTGCTTACAAAATGAGGATATTCCATTCCTGAAGAGGAGTAAATGACACCTGCACAAATCCTTCTATGCTCATTGGCTCTGTAGCGCTGACCTGCTCCAGCCACACTCTGTGCAGCCAGGCTTTTCCCTACAGGCAAAATCCTTGACTTGCAGCAGATTCTGGGGTGCAGAGGCAGCCCAGCTTTCCCTGGCACAGGAACTGGGACATGCTGTACCCTTCCCTGGTCCTCAGCTTCCCAGGAAAGGTCACTCTGTGCATTAACAAGATCTCTGCAAACGGGAAAAATGCAAGAGGTTGTCCTAATGTCTGTAAAGAGGAATGGAGAGATACAATCTGGCTGCTGCAAAGAAACTTTTACCTTATAGTTATAATTTGTCCCAAATCCAGTTCATACTCATTGACCTGGGCAATGAAGATGGCAGCAACTGCCTCATAGAGCGCAGTGCCATCCATATTGATGGTGGCCCCGACGGGGAGCACGAACCGTGCCACGCGTCTGTCGATGCCGTTGTTCTCCAGGAGACACTTGAGGGTGATGGGTAGGGTGGCTGAGCTGCAGGACAAGAAACGAGCAGTAATTGTCTCTGTCATTTGTGTTGAGCTTTATAGGTTGAAGTTAGTGTGATGGGACACAAATACCAGCCCTCCTGAGGGTTGATGCTGCAGTGTTACACAAATTGCTGTAGCAATGAAAGTCTCTTCAGCTCTCACCACCTGGGGAATAGACATCATTAGCCAAGTGAGCTGCAGGCTGAGAGAGAAAATGTCAGAATATCATTTCAGTGGCTGAAGGCACCCCTTTAACCAGCTGTGTGCCATGACTGCAGCTTTGTTGAACATCCCTGGTGCCCACATTAATCCTGCAGCACCTCCTGGAACGTGGGACAGAGTATGCCAGCACTGGCTGTGCCGGGGTCCAGCCAGACCCCCATGGTCCTCACCTGTCTCCTCTGTGAGGGGCACCTGCCTCAGATCCTGTCCCCCCTGACCTCTCTCTCTTGTTTCTGTCTAGCACAAAAACAACTGTCCCACGGGAACTGGGATGAGGAATGGAGGAAGAACAACAGGTGGAAGAAGGGAAACCACAGAAAAGAAGTCGATGGGATTATGACAGACTCTGGGAGGTGGGGACTGCATTTGGGAAAGGCGATGGATGCAGCACAGCGGCTCCAGCCCTGGGCACAGACCACAGGGCTGGGACAAGGAGCAGGGTGTTCCCTCTGTGGCAGCTCTCCCTCCATTGACTGGCTACAGAGCAGAGGAGAAGCCTGATGGAGACAGAGCTGGAAACCCAGGTTCAGGAGGAGACCAGGTCATTAAGAGTTGCAGAAGCAATGGTTGCAGCAGTGGGCACTGGGGAAGGGAGGCACAGTCTAGGTGGTTTTATTGGTATTATGTGAAGAAGCAACAGCTGGCCAGAAAAACCCTTTGCCTGATCAAATGTTCTCCAGGAAAATCTTCTGAATTTGTGCATCTTCTGGAAAGGACAGTAGTTTATAGTGTGAAGTTTTTTTCATTGTTAAAAGAAATGTATTTCAGTGAAAATAGAGTAAATAAATATAATCTAAAATGATAAAGTCTTCTCAAAGTAGGCAAGATTTTTCTGTGGGTGAACTTGAGATATAGTGTAGTTGATTTTAGATTGTCAGTAATGTGTTCAGAAGAGCTTATGATATTTTCAATTAAACTCCAGGATCATAACCCCATGTAGTTTATAAAGCACCTACAACAGCCCTAGTTTGAATTCATGGAAAGAAAACTGCAGCAATGGAAAGAAGTGTGCACACACATACACAAACATTGCTGGTTTACTCTGGGAAAACTCTTGGAGAGGGTGGGTAGAAGAGCACCAGGAGCTGCCCAGATCTGCAGACGAGGGCAGGGCCAAGCATCTGCTTCCTCCTAAAACCAGGAGCATTCTCACTTCAAATAGTGCTGGAGCATAATTTTGCTTTGAGCTACACCTTACACCTGTCCTCCCAAAGCTCACCTGGCCGGACACAGCCATGTCTCCCTTGCTAAACCAGATGCCTGCTCTGTGGTATCCACAGGTTCCAGGCACGTTTTCCTACCTGGAGGATGTAGCTAAGGCGATGAGCAAGGCTTGCAGTATCCCCTGAATGAAAGCAAAGGGATTTTTCTTGGTGATGAGCACAAAAAGCAGAGGTAAGAGGATGATTCCATGGACGGCAAGCCCTGACACTACTGTAATGACATACAGTCCCAGCTTCTGTCCTATAACCGATGGATCTTCCATCTCCAGGATCTTTCCAGCTATGAGAAATACAATGCCAAAGGGGAAGTACCTGCAAACAATAAGCATAAAAAATTATTTATGAGGATGCAGCAATCACTGAAGCACTGCATGACAGACATTGCAGTGTTTGGTACTGTGAGGTACAGTTGAACAAAAACAAATTCAGTGCTCTTAACAGATACTTGCAGATGTGTGACCAGCATTGCCCTTAGCAGGAAAGAAAACAACTGAATCAATCAAAACCAGATTTACCAAACGGCCATCGAGACAATTTTCATAACTGCTTCATTCAGACACTGGCACACATTAACCAGCGGGGCTCCTCGCTCACCCATTCTTCCCAGGAGAAGTCCTGCAATCAAGCACAGCAGGTTACATTACTCGGGAGCACCATGGGATCAGCACCTGTCAGGCTGAGTCTCTTGAAGCTCTGGGGGCCACAGAACAGGGGTCACTGGGCAAAATCTGACTTGGCACAGGTCACCATATGCTCTTACAAGTCACGGCCATTCTCTGTTCCAAGCAAACACAAAGATCTGGCCTTTGTCCACAAAACCCCACCAGACCCAAATCCAGGATTTGGACTCTTCCTTGCACAGAAAACAGATAAACTTCACTGCTGCTCAATGCTGGAAGAGTAATTTCCTGGGATGTATAAACAGTGGATTAGCTGGATTAGGAGGATATCTGGATTGCTGTTTGGTAATACAAGAATAATGAAATCTGGAAATAAAACCATAATTTTTTAAAGTATAAAGCGTGGTAGGGCTCTCTGTAGCTGAGGATGTGATGCTGTGATGCATTTCTGCCCTGCTCTGGAGTGAAAGGGGCTCTTGGCTGCCACGCAGTGACTGAGCAGTGGTCAGGCCCTGGTCCCACACCCAGTTCCCTCGTGGACTGGACTGATCAGTGTTGGTGGCTCACAGGCAGTGCCATGGTGGTGACAACACAAGTGGCTGTACTGATATGTCAGGAAGGATCTGACTGAGTTGCTTAGATGCAGGCATTAAGCCTTCTCTCCTGACTTTTCTTGTGATATTGTTGCATTAACCTAATCCAGCCTAATTTTCTGTTGAAGGAATACTAGAGCAGAAATACAGGAATGGTTAGAGGGGTTATGGTGCTGTCCTGTCTACCAGTGCCAAACCCCATTGCTTTCACTGGCCGGGAGGTTTTCCAGGAACCCAACAAGCAAAGGGAAAAGGAGCCTTTGAGCATTTGCCCATCTTATTGCCAGCTCAGTGCAAGTCCTTTCTGTTGGCTAAAATTAATTTTGAACCACTGTGCAGGTGTCTGCTTTATCTTGGAAAAAAAGAATATAGACAGGATCCTGTCCTGCTAATCCTTCTTCAGTCTTCAGGGTTTGAGGACTCCAAGAGGCCCTTGGTGGGTGGTTGGATCTCTTGCCTTGCTCAGAAGAGAGATGAGGTGGGGTCACTTTTGCCAGAACTTTCAGAAATGAGACAAGGCTTGGCATGTTTAAATCTCAACCTGTGGGTATTCATCCAGTATTTGGTGGCCACAAGAGTTGCTTTGGAAGAAAGTAATTTCTCTTTAGGTCCTACAGAGCTGATTCGGGAGATGTGGCCCAAGCAAATGGACAGATTCCTGCAAGGATCTTGAAAACTCTGCAATCTTCTGCATTTGAACAGAGAGGACCGAGATGCTCAGTGACAGTGAAGGAACTGTCAGAGCTGGGGTAGCTGTGTGGGGTCACCCCCCACAGCAAATTCGCTCTGGGTACCCAGTGGGTGCTACATGGACATCTTGGTCTCAGCCCCACAACCTGCCTAATTTTGGTGTTGAACATAAATACACTTTGCTGAGAGCTCAACCAGCTTCCACCTGGCCCTCCCACCTTGCTGCACAGAGGAGGTGATCCCTGTTCCCAAGGCATGGGGCTGCGGTGTCTTGCTTGTCCCTGTTTTCTGCCAGGCACACTCCATTAATTCAGCCTCTCCTCACAGGGAAAGCGTCCTGTGGGTGTACAAATGTCATTTATCAAGCTGCCTGTGCCTGGTGCAGGTGATGCTCTGCTAGTCTGTGGCTTTCTGGAGCTCTAATCCATCCTGGGCAAAACATGGGGAGTGCAGGTGGTGTGGCTGGGGCTGATTCAGGTGATCTCCCGCTGCCTCCTAACTCAGGCTGATCCCACACCCACGGAGGGGTGGTGAAGTGTAATCTTAGAAGAGAAAAGCAGCTTCTTGCAAGTTTGGCGGGGCTGGAGGGGGGCACATGTCCTGTGGGCAGGAGCTCAGCACCTTCCCTGGGTATCCAAGATCTGCAGAGGTTGCCAGGACAGGAGATGGTCAGAGACGTCTTCTGGCTGTAAGGATCTATCGGTGGGTCTGGCTCTGCCCAGTCTTGCTATGGCCAACTCCTCCAAGGTCTCACATTTAGAACTGGCCATTCTCAGTGTCTCTGACCACAGTCCAGTGCACTCCGGTGCTGTGCTGGCTGCGCTGCCTCCATTTGATTCCTCAAATCCTCTAATTGGCTTTTTGGTTCCTTATACACAAAGTTCAAGCTCCTTGCCCTCACCTCTTAATCTACACATAATCCTGCCTCTGTGCTCATCTCATTGCCTCCTACTCTTTTTCCTTCCTGATCCCTCCCTCCTCCCTTTCTCCCTCAGCTTTGCAGCCCATGTCCTCTTATGCCTTGAGCCAGCTCCAAGTTCCTCCTTTCCATGACTTTCTCCCTATTAAACCTCTTGCATGTGTCTCTCAATGACCTCTGCTCTTTCTTTCTTCCCAAAATTGCTGCCCAGTGCCTTGTCCACGCTGGATTGCCAGCTGTTCAATGCAGGATGGTTCCCTACCTCCTGCAGAAAGTCCTGTTGGGAATTCCCATATAATTGTAACAGCACCAAGTCTGACCCCACTGTCACATCCTGCCTGCTCAGGGGCTGAACACTCAGCATGAAGGGTTTGGGTCGTTGTGGTGAGCTGTGTTCCAGGCAGCCTCTGCAAAATTACACCTTAATTAAAAGGACTCCCCATCTTATGTAATGGTTTGACAACCCTCAGGACCCACATGTGGGTTGTGAAGGCTCATTTGGGAAATACGAGGTGAAAACAGCTTTCCCAGTGCCTACAGCTTTAGTGAGCTCCACCACAGGTGGTGCTGATAGGGGCATTGGTACGAGCTCTGTGCTGGGCCCAGTTCCCAGGGACTGGGGCAATTGAAGTTAAAAGAACCTCATCCCACATCTTTAGCTCAGGTAAAGTGTGGTGGCCACAGCAGTGGCCACCCTGGGCTACCCCTGGGCCCGTGGAGGAACAGGTACCTATGGTTGCTGAGAAGATGACAATCCCCAGCACATTCATCTCATTGCTGGTCCCAGCCAGGGTCCTGTAGGTCATCTCAGGTGATGGTGTCAGCTCAAGGAACACAGGCCGATGGATTTCAGGGTTTTCATCATCAGGTGCAAAGTAAATAAAATTGACAGGTTTTCCTGGGATCTTTGGAAAACCAGGAGACTTCACCACCGGGATGAGAACAGTTCGATACTGGAACAGAAGCAAAAGAGGGAGGTTAATGTGCTGCTGCCATGAGCTCCATCCTGTTCTGAACACGGAGGCAAAGCCAGCACGTAGGCTGGATGCTCCTGGAGGTTTAAAGGTTTGGTTTCCAGGCTGTAAAATGCTGGTGGAAACAAGGAGTGAGAGTGAGGCAGGGGGAGCTGTGGCTGTTGGCTGCAGACAGTCCTCAGCCAAGGCTGCTGAGCAGACTCGTGGTGTTGATGATTTGGGTCCCTGCGGGTTGCCATCACAGCGCTGGGGGAACACTCTGGTCCGCATGGAGACGTCCCTCCATCCCTCCTCCTGGGGGCTTTACCGATGCTCTCCCAATTGCATGACTTTGTTCGTTTTCCCTGTCCCTCCAGCCTACCTGGCCACTCCTTAGTCTCCCCCTTTGACCACTCCACCTTCCCTCAAGCGTCCTTTCTTTGTGTCCCTTCCCCTGCCTGCTCCCTGCCCACCCCCGCTGCCGCTGCCACACAGGGACTGAAAAGCTACTGCATAGGAACGGGATCTGAGGGAAGGGACGTGTGCTGCTCCTGTACAGGAGCCTCGCAGGCAGAGGGCAGGCACGGGGGTCCCTGTTAGCCTGTGCCCCCCCAGCACCCTCCTGCCTTCGGGCGCCCACCATCGGGTGAGTGTGGGGGAGGCAGAGGGAGGGGAAGTTCAGAGAAGTTCAAGGAAGGGAAGTTCAGGGAGGTTGGGGAAGGGGAAGGAATGGGCTCCTGTTTAGGGTGTGGGTGGATAAAGAGGCAGCCCCGTGTGGATCTGAGCACCATCCTGGCTGCATGCAGAGGGGTCAGGTGAACTCACCTGCTGGAACGAAGCTTCAACCAGGTTAGAAGGAAACATGTTTCTATAAGAAACAAATGTCATAGGGTTAAAGTGTGTTGTGAGAGCCTGGGGAGCATCCTGGGAAGCACTTCTGGTGAGCACAATGTCTAGAGGAGGACATGAAAGCCAACAACAGCTTGATGTTCTCTGTGCAAGCTGAGAGCAAAGGAAGGCTGGAGGGTGAACTCAGAGCAGGACTGAGAACCATGTGTAGATGGGATTGGTGGAAAGCCGAAGCCTGGGATGGACATCTGCCCTCTGCAGACTCCTGCTCAGAACCTGGTCCAGTCAATCCAGTACCTCCATAAATGGATATTCTCCCCAGCCCCTGGGTCTGTGCTGCAACCCCTCCCCAGGTAACACCATCTGCTGCCTTAACCCAGCCCTGGGCCAGCTCTGGACTTGGCATGTCCCAGCTGGGGCTGCAAAGGAGAATCTGAGCCTTGCAGGGAACATAACTCTTGTCTGTTCTCTGCTGCAGTGCCCCTCTTTGCTGGTGGCTTTGGGAGAGCAGTGGCAGTGACAGAGTGGCCAGAGGGACATGGATGGGGGGGAGGAAATGAACCCCATATTGCTGGGCTTGGAAGTACCAGCACCTGGCCAGTGGGCTCCTGTTTCCCTTGACATGTCAGTGTCTCCTGGGAACTCAGAACCTTCTGGGAGGATCTTGTTACCACAATGTAGGCTCCTGCTGAAATCCTGTGACACACCTGATTAAATCGAGTAACGCGTCGGCAGAGCTGAGCACCACTTTCCCCACAGAGTAGTTGTCCTTCTGGGCAGCTGCACCAGGATGAATGCTGACCACGAGGATGATCCCCACGGTCACTGCCATGAAGGTTGTCCAGAGGTAGTAGGTGATGGTGATCACACCCATCTTACCACAGGCTTTGGAGTCCATGGTGGCCAGCCCGGACATGAGGCTGCAGCACAGAACAAAGTGGTCACTGTCTGCTCCCCAAACAGCACAGGATGCATCTGATGGGCAAAACCTCCAAGGTGGGAAGGGTTTCTGTAGATGTTTTTTAAACCAAAGCCTAAGGGCATCACTGAGCAAGAGCACATTCCTGTGCCTGCACCCACAGGGTCTCACACCCAGGATGGGCTTGTGGCGACACAAGCCCAGCTGTGAAGGGCAGGAGACACCTCCAAACCCCTTTTCATGGTCTGGCTGTGTTTTGTGTTTTCTATGAGGGTTAAGAAGTTTATATTCTTAGTGTATTTTGATGTTAAATATCTGATGTTGCTCCTTTTTTGTGAGATGCTGTTCTCTTACATCTTCATTGACTCGTTCCACTGCTGTGTGTCACTGTGAGCAGCAAAAGAAGGTACCAGCAAGGTTCATAAAATCCTGGTGGGGATGAACCCCACGTCCCCCAGGAGAGAGCTGCAGGTTCAGATTTCATGCACACGTAAGCTTTCCTAAGAAGTAACCCATAAGCTACTTCTCAGCAAAACTGCACTAAAAATAGAGAGGGCATTACAGGCTGCCCCAGCGGGGAGAGCGGTGCAGGTGGTGGGGACAAGCCAGGGGCAGGACTGGAAGGTCCTGAGTGGGTTTGCTGAGGTCACTCACTTGGGAGGAGTTGCTGACACTGTCAAGGACAGGGAGGCCCCACAAGAGACCCTGACAAATATGAGGATTAGGAAATCCCCAGCCGTGTGATGTTTAACAAGGACAAGTGCTGGATCCTGCCAGGGATGGGGCAGCCCTGGATGCAGGGACAGACCGGGGAATGAGACGTTGGAGAGCAGCACTGCAGGAAGGGATGTGGGGGTCCTGCTTGGTGGCAAGTTGGATCTGAGTTCCCGGTGTGTCCTAGCAGCCCAAAGGGCCACTGTGTCCTGGGGGGCACCAGGCCCAGCATGGCTGGCTGGACCAGGGAGGGATTGTTCTGCTCTGTGCTGGAGCAGCCTCACCTCAAATGCTGGGGGCACTTTGAGCACCACAAGATCAGAAGGATCTAAAGAGTCAGAGAGTGTCCAAAGGAGGGACACGGAGCTGGAGAAGGGTCTGAGGAGCAGCTGAGGACACTTGGCTTGTTCAGCCGGAGCAGAGGAGACTGAAGGGAGACTCCTCGGGGGCTGCAGCTCCCCTCGAGGGGAGCCGGAGGGGCAGGGGCTGAGCTCTGCTCTGGGACAGGGACAGGAGCCCAGGGAATGGCTGGAGCTGGGTCAGGCTTGGGATGATCTCAGGGAAAGGTTCTTCCCCCAGAGGCTGCTGGGGCAGTGCCCAGGCTCCCCAGGGAATGGTCCCTGCCCCAAGGCTGCCAGAGCTCCAGGAGTGTTTGGACAATGCTGCCAGGGATGCCCAGGGTGGGATTGTTGGGGTGTCTGTGCAGGGCCAGGGGCTGGCCTCAACAATTCTTGTGGGTCCTTTCCAACTCAGGATATGCCAGGATTCTGTTAAATGTGAGGGTTTGGAGGCTGCAATGTGCCCCACGCACATGCAGACCCACGCTAAGCCCCTGCAGAACCCAGCCAAGCCCTGACCCTAAGGCAGGATGTGATAGAGGGGTTGTGAGGGTCAGTGCCAACCTTAGGGATACACAGGGTGGCTGAGGTGGTGGCCAGCCCACAGATCCCCTTCAGCAGCCATATGTCCAGGAGGAGAGGGCCCTTGGAAACTCAAGAGAGTCCAGAAAAGCAACACTGGTGTAGGTGGTGCTTTCCAGCCTGGGGCTTGGGGAGCTCCAGAGCTCCATCCCCAGAGCACACCCAGTCCCCTCTGGGATGGTGCATAGAGGGAAGATACCACTATCACTCAGGAATTAAAGAAAAATCCTTGGTTCAATCCAGCATGAAAGAAAACTCCTAGGAGGCCTCTGCAGACCCTGCACTCACAGACAGGAGAGTGATCAGAGGACACTACCCACCAACTGAGCTGCTGGGAGGGCTGAGAGCAAAGGGAAATGCTCAAGCACCCCGGGGAGGAATGTGACGTACAGACATCTCTACAAGGGATGGTACTGAACAGGCCAAGTGTGGCCAGGTAGAGACCACACTGCTCCCAAAAAATCCCCAGAGGCAAATGGGACAACAAGCAAACTCTGACAAACAATAGAAAAATGATATATCCTCGAGGGAACAAGGACCTGATCATTTATGTGTGTCTAATGAGCACATACCAGCAATTGTTTACAATATGTTATTCCGTATAAGCTTTTCAAGATCTTGCTTAGACCCCAGTATGAGTGCTGGCTCTGTTCCTTATTTCTAGGTCTGTAATGGGCCAATAGAGTGGGGATTTGCAAACACAGACAGAGCACTGGGAGATGCTTATGGTTTCTACCTGAACTTTCTCAAATCTCTCTAAATAAGGGAATCTGCTATGAGGTTAAACAGCCCATCACAACTGCCCACAGTTGATCCTGGCATCACCAGCTGCCCAAAAGACGTGAAACACCCCAGCTAGTGCAGGTGTCTGACCTGGGTGCAAGTGCCTACCAAATCCAGGTGAAGTTTTGTCCCAGATTATTGTTGGGAAATCATGGAGTTTGATAGACATCAAGCCAGCTGCTTGACTGCCAGCTGCTTGACTGCCAGCTGCTTGGAGCCAGGGTTATTCTTGCCCCATGCAGTTTTGGGATGCTCTCCTCAATGCAGGGGGCCACAGGGCGATCTTTTCAATGTGATGGAAAGATGGTGCTTTAGAGCAGAGGATGATGTCTTTTACCTGGAGGTGATCAAGGGCAGGATCAGCATCTTCAGCATCCTCATGAGGAGCTCTCCAGGAAAGGAAAAATACTGCTTCTCCTGCACATAGAGCAGAGAGTGTGTCTGGTAAATTATTACAGTTAAGGGCTCAAACTTGATAAATCTGCCTTTTTCCCAACCAGATCCAACTCTGAGCTTGGTTCTGAGCTGGCAGCCACTCCTTGAGGCACTCCATGATGCTGTTTCTGTGCTGTCTCTTACTGGGAGCTGTCTCAGGGATGGGGAATACTGGGCATGTGGCAAACCTGGCTGTGAACAAGAGAGGACCATGTGGGGTTGGTCCCCTCCCAGAAACATCTTTGGTTCTGTTGCCTTCTGGGGAATGGTCTCCATGGCCCCACCACTCGCTCCTCCCAAAAGTCATTGCACTCATTATCTGCGAGCAGAGGCAGCCAAGCAAAAGTGCCCCACAGCTGCTGGCACCAACAAAAGGTGGGAATATCTCGTGGCTGCAGATGGCAAAGCTGAGCGCAGGGAGAGCCTGGGTGTCTGGCACATCCATGGGACAATCTTGGTGCTATGGCATCTCTCCACCCCCTTCACCCCTTACCTAGACATGAGGAAGGGCTGCAGAGACATCTCCCAAAGTCCGGATCCCACAGCCATGACCAAGGCAAGAGTGAGTGGTCTGTGGGACCAGCAACCTAGCCAGCATCCCTCCTTCTCTCTATCCCTATCTCTATCCATCCATCCATCCATCCATCCACCTACCTTCCCTCCCTCCATCCCTGACCCCCACTATTTCACTGTGCCACTGTAGTGGTGTCAGGGAGGCATCTGAGTTAGCCCCAAGCCAAGCAAGTACTTTTAGTTATTTCAAAGTAGCCACCACCCTGTGACTGGGCTTTGAGGGGTGCCAATGTAGCTATTCAGTTGCTCTCCTGTGCCCCATGCAGCACAGCTGCTCTCCTGTGCTGTCCCAGTGTGTGGCCTGCACGTGGCTGATGTCCCTGGGGAGCTCAGGCAGAGTGGAGCTGCAACGGGCCCAGCTGGGTGCAAGGCGTAATGCCAGATCTGCACATCTCTGCCAGCTGTGACATTTTCCCATTGCAGGGAGGAAAGCAGGGACTGGCTATCTCTCCAGTTCTCCTCCAGATTTTGTGAAAATCTCTAGTGGGGACAGTCTCTAGTGGCTGCCAGGCTCACAGCAGAGCTGTGGCAACAGGGCAGGATGGGGCTGGAGCAGAAGATGGGTAAACTTGATGCTGGGACGAGGGGCTGGAGTCCCAAGACCTCATGCCCAGTGTGGGTGGCTGCTGGGCTCTCACGGGTGTGTACACTGGGATGCAGGGAGATTACACCCAGCTTCAATTAAGTAACAAGATCATCCCTGCTGCGCTGATGCTGAAGGGTCTAATTGAAATGACAAGACTTTACTAAATCCTAGTGGGCAACACAGGGATGTTCCAGCATCAGCCGAGCTCCTGGAGCAGCATTCCCCCTCCTGGGCTCAGCAGCCTGGCTGAGGATCAGGGCTGAGCTGCAGCCTAGCTGCCGGATGTCAGTGGATCTCAGCTTGGTGCCGTTTCACAGCGTGAAGTTCCTGGAATGTGCTGAGCCAACGTGCCTTTTTGGTGCATTTTCTCCAATGCATTTGTCTCCAAGGCTCACCAAAGGAAGGTGACTCATAGAAGCCCTCCAGGCTCCCCACCAACCCTCTATTTCTTTGCTGGGTCCTCTCCAGAGCATGGAAACATGCTTTGATTGCACACAGCTGGGGAGAGTAATGGGAGGACTCCATCCCCCAGACCCCATCTCCTGGACCCTAGCCCTCAGTGCTGCTGGTGGTGTTGGGGGGAGCCTGTTACTGAGCATCTAGCAGCTGAGTAACCATTCCCCCCTCTCCCATCCCCATCCCACCTCAAGGCTCCTGAAGCCCCATGGGGTCCAAACCAGAGCTCCCCACTACCACTGGAGGGAGGCAGGATTTGTCCTGTAGTTTAGGCATTTGTTAGCACCTTCTTCTTAAAAAAAAAAAAAAAAAAAAAAAAAAAAAAAAAAAAAGCCATGGGCAGAAACCTGCCCTGAGGTGGTTTTCTTGGGCAGGAGCCTTTGCTTTTGCGGCTGTGTCCATCTGGGACCTTTACTGGCACCAGCGCTTGACCCCCTGCCCCGCTCCATTCCACTGACTCCCATCCCCATCCCTGCCAGGCTTACCAGGTCCGTCAGCTCCAGTGCCCGCAGCAGGAACCCCAGGAGACATCCAGTGACAACCGACAGCATCGAGAGAGTCAAGAGGCCATTTTTGTACCAGAAAGCCCGTACCCACTTCCAGAGGCGCAGGAGGGCCGTGGACAGTGAGTGCAGCACAGCTCTCCTGACCCACTCCCACATGGTCGTTCTCAGCCGCCCGGACAATGCCTCTGCGAGCAGCTCCCAGCCCCGCTCATGGCCACAGGCCCAGCAGCGCCGATGGACCCCTGCTCTGTGCCGGGAGCTGAGTGTGCTGGTGTCTAATCCCCAGAACCAAAAGCTTCAGGGATATTTGGGAGCCTTTCCCATAATGGAAAGTGACGTCTTCAACTGGTTAATCTGGGCTTGGCATCTTGCCGGTGAGGTGCCGAACCCTCCCAGTTTAACCCTCTAGCCCCTGGGATGGGGGCTGATGTGCAGACTGAGAGCAGAGATTCAGCCCCTGCTCCCTTCTTGTCACTGTTATCAATCCGAAAGGATTTGGGTCCTGCCACCAGATCTGGGTTCTGCACCAATCTTGTACTCCCACTGGCTGTAAGTGCACCCCCTATCCTACCTCCTTCTGTAGGCTTTGTGAGGGGAATGTTTGCAAAGGGAAACTTTCCCAGTTAATGAGAGAATTTCCCATAGCATCTGCAGACACCAGCCCAAGGCACCAACAGATGATGCTGAATGTTCCCACACGAGTATATGCCCCAACATATCTGACCTCCTGCCAGCTCTCTAGGGAAGCTGCCCCGAGGCCATGAGGTGCTGCTGGAGCATCTGGTACATTTTAGAGTATTTCTATGTCCAGTTTGCCTCTGGTTCAGGCCAGGAGTGTCACTGAGACCAGAGTGCATTGCAGAATGAAAGGGCAGGTGGGTCCCAGGCTGAAGACACTCTGGGAATGGGAAATATGAAAACCACTATGGGCCTGATTTTACTCCCCTCCCCTCCCCTCCCCAATCCAAAATAAGGCCACGAAACCCTCTTGAGCCATTGCCATATTTTACACAGACAAAACAGAGCCACAGTGAAGGTGTGACTTGTGGCCCCCTGCCCCACGGGACAGGATCTGTGCAGCCCCGTATGCTGAGCAGCCATTCTGGCAGGGACATGGTGGGTTTGCAGTCTGTCTCAGAAGAAACAGAGCTCCTTCACAAAAGGAGCCTGGTGTCCGGTGCTGTTCATGTTTTGGCCCTTGGGGAGGTCTCTGTGGTGCTGTCTTCTGCCTTTGGCCTTAGTGTGCTTGGCTCAGCCTGCCAGAATTTGATAAAGTGTGTGCTTGTGAGCAGAGCTGAAATACAGTTGTCTCTATTCAGCTCCCATCTTCAGAGCCAACTGCCAGCCAGGGATGGAGTTCACATGTTAGGAGACAGCAACTGCTTGGGAAAGGGGAGTCCGAGTTGTCTGGGGGATTAGGGACACTTCAAAGGACATTGAAGGGGCCTTGAGGCTGGCAGCAAGTGGAGGGAGCAAGCTGAGAACAACAGAGTGCAGAGAAGTCCAAATAACTGGGAACAGAGGAACATGAAGATGTTTAAGAAACTGGGAGTAAGTAAAGGATATCTCAGGGAGAGGAAGAGGAATCACACAGAGGGAAGAGAGAGAGGGAAGACAGCAAAACAGCAAGGGGTCAGGAGGAGAGTCAGCACATCCTGGTGCTGGTGTGGGGGTCACTGTGGCCAGTGAAGGGGTATGGCAGCAGTTCTCTGCACCTACCATAAATCTCAATGTCATCATAGATGTCAGTGTCCCTGCAAGGACAAAGATGGGGTGCTGTGGGCAGTCTCATCTCCCATGTCCCCACTGCCTCCCAACCCCAAGACAAGGGCCAGCTCCTGCTGCTCTATCTGTCCCATCTCTCCTGACATGTCTGTGGACTCTGGTGTCCACCTGCAGCCCCATTTTCCCCTCCCATCGTTGTGCTCTTCCTGCAGAGCTGGGACCATCGGGAGTGGGGTTAACATGACTCTGGTCCCTCTCAGTATGGTGGCCTCATCCCAGGCTGCTGGGAGCTGCAGACTCAGCCATGCAGTGTCTGGGCAGGTCCCACATGAGGGACCACAGCCTGGGGAGTGCTCTCAGTGCCCCAGTGACAGAACCTCTCCTGACTCCAGAAACGGCAGATTCCACCCCAGGGTAACCAGCTGACGTTAGGCTTATGGTCACTGCCTGAGCTGGGTAGTTTTGAGTTGTTAGCCATGACTAGTTTGGTGCTGGCCACTCACGGAGCAGTTGTTGCAGCTCATGGAGTAGAGAGGAAGGGGCTGGAAAAGGGTACTCACAGAGGCAGCATCACAGCCCGGGGCACGTAGCCATCTGCAACAGAGTGAGGAAAACCAAAAGATGTCGGGATGTGCTGGGTTCCAGGGCATCAGTAGGAATCACCCCAGCACCTGCCCCTGCCCAGGGATTAACACCACCTCATGTTCCCAGAGAGAGCTGGGACAAAGAGGAATCCAGCTCTGGGAAGTGGAGCTGGACCCTTGGGAGGAAGCTGTTCTAGGCAGTGTCAGGAAAAAGCCTGCCAGGCTGAATGGCAGCTGGTAGGGAAGAGCCTGATCCCTTTTCTCTCTGCCTGAGGAGTCTGCAACCCACTCCACCTGAGCATCCCTCAGTGCAGACACAGATTGTTGAGTTTGAGCCTAGGCAAAGCCTGGTGTGCCAGAGGGGTGGCCTGGAGGCTTCAAGGAATGCAAAGGCTTTTAGCACAGGGAAAGGACAAGCCCAGCTCACAGCAGAAATGCTGCTGTTGAGCAAAAGGAAGAGCAGGACATTCGTGCAGGGAAAAGTGGGAACCTTCTCAGGGTAGCAAGGTACCTGTCAGATTGATCGAACAGGAGGACGATGTCTGTCAAGAGGTGTTTGCATGAAGAAACTTTTTCCCAAAACTGTGCAGTGCTCCCTGCTGTCGGCAATCCCCATCCCCCTCCAGACTTACACCTCCTCTGGCTGTTCCGGCAGAGGATTTGCTCCTGATTTGTGAACTGAATGACATCAAGGATTTCTCCCCGTTTCAGTGGCAGGTTCTTCCCCCCACCCCTCTTCTCTGTTGCTGCAGGGTCTACCATCATCTGAGTCAGGACGTTGATGCTGCCTTCGAACTGAAACACAAACAGCAGTGCTCCAAGGAAGCTAAGTCAGGCAGGTCTGACTGCTCTCCCTCCTTGAAAAAAACCAGATTCCTCTCTAGCTAAATGGTCTGCATGACTGGTATGATCATGGGGAATGGGCAGGTGTGACCTGGGGGAACAAGGCAGGATTGTGACTTGGGTATCCCTGGTCCCTGTGGAACACAGCTCCTTTCTGCCACTGCATCATGCCCTCCCCAGGAAGGGAAGAAGGAGCTCAGAGGCAAAAGTGATCACTCGCTGCTGCTCACCTTGAATTTCTTCTGAAACTCCCTGTCCATCTTCTCTTCCTTCTTGCATTCCTTGAGTGTCATGGTCTTCATCTTCTGGGAGACCTGGGATTCTCTGCAGTCATTGAAAGCCATGGAAAGGTTCAGATGACCCCATGCTCTGCTACCTCCCATCTCCCATCCCCTGCTGGCTGCTGCCCCATCACATTTCCCTGCACCAGCTCTGGGGCTGTGGGGGCTCTCAGGCCTGGTGTACAGCCTGCAGCCTGTGCTCTTCACCATGGACCTTCCTATCACAAGCCCAGCAGAGACCAATAAACACCAGCTTTGTCAGAGCAGCAAGAAGCCCTGGCCATTTTGGGACCCTCAAAAAAAGTAAAGAACCCTCATTACCTCTGTGCAGTGGCCAGCAAAGTAACCCCGCTAGAGGCTCGGCCAGCATCTCCACCTGTAAAACCAAACCCCAGGAGAGGTGCTGCCATGAGGCTGCTGTGAGGTGTAAAGACCTGCCAAGAAAAGATACAAAGAGCAGCAAGAGCTTTCTCCTCCTGGGACCAAACCCTGAGTTTGTCCCCAGGTGTGGGGGGATGAGGGTTTCCTGTGCCCATTTACAAGAGGAACCAACTGCCCTCCTGTGTGGGGCAGCAGTAGGCTTAGCTGTGGCCCTGCTGCTGCCCATGGCTCAGCAGGGCGTCAAGGCTCTCGGAGCTGCAAACAACATCACCCCAAACAACATCAGAGCCCCTCCTGTACCCACCTCCTCTGGACTGGGGATACACTGGCGGCTGGGACACAGAAGGCAGCAGAAAGCCTGAGCTTCTCCTGGGCAGCCCTACAGGTTCAATGTCGTCATATATCTCGTCTGCATCCCTGTGACGAGGCAGACTGCAGTTAGGAAGTGCTGCTGCAATGATGGTGCTGGGGGCTGAGGGCAGAATCGGGACTGCCAGGAGGAGGATGGGCAACAAGCAGGTGGGCTGGCCGTGTGCTGGCCCTGGCTCTGGGGCAGAGCAGGACACCAACTCTGTTCCCTGTGGCAGCAGCTCCACACACAGCTGGATGTGCATGGGCAGTGGGGTGCGATGGCAGCAGTGTGGTAACACAGCCCTGAGGGATGGTCATGGTTCACACTGTGAGAGCTGCTTGCACACCCTGGGCTCCAGCAGCAGGCAGGAAAACCCAAAGATCCTTTTGCTGTCCCCTCTCGTGCCCTTCCCAGTGGCTTGGCACAGCCTGGAAGCCATCTGGAAAAGCAGTGGTGCCTCAGTCCTTACCCTGTGCCACCCGGAGCATCCTGCAGCAGGAACCGCATGGGTGCTGACGCAGCACAGCCTGGTTTGAGGTGACCTGAGGCAAACAGCAGAACAAGAGGGAGCAGGGAGGGATTATTTAATATTTTCTCCTCAGCTCTATTACCCACTCTGAGGTCAGAGCCACTCTGGGCTGGATTTAGTGCAGGGGGAGGCAGGGAGACAAAACTGACTGCACATCTTGATGGAGCAAGGAGTTTTTACTCCATATCTAGGGATTTTCTTCCAGCACACTGGTGCACAGCTCATCAGGCTCCTCACTGAGGGCCTTGAATATGTATTTTCCCATTTGTATATTTCTAATGTTACTTTCTTCCTCAGCAAATGATGGAAGGCAGAGGAAGAAGCCAAAACAAGTATCCTGAATGTGGTGAAAACCCTAAATTTCAGATCTGTACCAGAGTCATGGCAAGTCCTGGATAACTCCATGTGCTCAGGAGCATCCTCAGCCAGAACACGCTGCTGCACCCCTTAGGACTGACAGCACAACCACAGCCCTGCTAACATGCTGTTCTTTGTATCACAAGCCTTGTCTCCAGCTTGGTCACCCTGACAAACGAAAAATGGGCATGAAGACCTGAGTACAATATCACATCTCTGCTAGTTTATGATACTAAGGAATACACAATCAGATACCTGGTCCTAAAAATCGTAAGACTGCCTTAAAAATTAACAAAAGTTATCAAATCAAGGAATTTGCTGTAATTCCAGATGTTGCAGCTTGCCTCAGGACCCATGAGACAAATAAATACTTGAAAAACTGCTGGTTTGTAGGACACAGGGAGAGCAGATCCTTCCCTTCTTTACCAGGGCTGCTCAGCCCTGAGCCAGGACCAGTCATGTGAGAATCTTCCAGCACAACAGCGTGGCCAGCCCTGATAACACCTTTTAACTGTAACACAGACCAGGTTGAATTTTCAGCTCTCATAAGGAAAGGAAGTCTACTCTCACAGTCAGAGAAATTGAGCAAAAAATGGGATTTGAAACAGGTTTCATCACCTGGAGTGTGGATTAGCAGAACAGCAACTGTGAGAAACCACCACAGCAGCCTAGATGTAAAAGGCTCCTGTGCAGTGTGGCAGGGCAATGCCTAACTGGCGCCTCCTCTATTGCTCATGCTCATCACCCCCAGGCCTGCTCCTGTGCACCTCTGGGAAGAGTCTGGTCCCATTTTCTCCCTGTTAGCTAGCTGTGGGCAGTGAGATCTCCCCTTCCTCCCCCTCCTCCCAGCTGAACAAGCCTGGGTCTTAGCCTTTCTTTCTCCATGTGCTCCAGTCCCCAGACATCTTAGTGTCCTACACCAGGCTCACTCCAGTTTGGCAGCATCTCTAGTGTTACTTACTCCAACCTTACTTCCTACAAACACTCCAGAGCCTGAAACTTGTGCCCAGCCAGGGACAGGTCACTTTGTTTCTTCACCTGCTCTCCTCTCATGTTCATCCACATCCTATTGCCTATAAAAGCCCCTTTGGTAGTACCAGCCCCCACCTCTCCATCAGCCCTGCCAGTATTTCCATCTCCCAAGAGCTGCAGGCTCCAACTGGGGAGATTTTCCTTCCTGAATGAGCAGCATCCTTCCCTGAGGGACTTCCAGGTGCCTGGCCATACCCCGCTGAGCACGCCTTGGTGGTTCTGTGGCAGGATGGACGAGTGTCCCAGGATGTGCAGCTGCTCTGAACTTTGCCAAATCCACAACAGAAGGTCGCTGGGGCTTGGCTGGCTTCACTCCCAGTGCCCTGACATGTGGCAAAGGCTTCCTTCGGGTCAGAGCTGGGTGCTCCATCCTTTGGGGTCTTCCCACAGCAAGCAGGGGGGCTGCAACAGCTGTGCCTTTGTCAGGAACTGCTGGAGCCCCCTTGTCTTTGGTGGGCGGCCGTGCCTGTTGGGCTGGTGTCCTCTGGGGAGGATCAGAGCCAGCTCCCACCTTGTTGTTGAACACGTCTCCTCCTGGCTTTGCAGGCACTGGGTGGAGGTTGGCATCTTGAGCCATTCCCTTCTTCCGCCACACCATCCATGCTGGGGTCTCAGAGGCAGGATGAGGTGAACGCTGTCCCAGACTCTGTCCAATACTGTGAGATGGAGAGACCCTGCTGCAGTCCACCCTCCTGCTCCGGGAGGGCTCTGGAGGAGGCTCACCCTTGGAGGCCATGGCAGGAGTCTGTCCTGGGTCTGGTCCATGGGAGGCTGCCGGGCGACTCTCTGGCCAGCCACCCACTTTGTGAGGTTCTTTCCTAATCTCTTGGAACTTTGCCTGCAGGTGCCTCACTACAGCGTCTCTCCCCTCCAGATGTGTCTGCAACCATTAAGAAAACCAGTTAAAACACCATGGAGGAAAATGAGTCAAAATTCTCCCTGGGGAATGTGTTATTCCTCCAACATGGTCTCAAACTAAATCTTCTCCAAAAAACTAGGTCTTTGCTCAAAAAGGTCCTGAAACATGTCTGAGAAAACAACACTGGGCTGCACCAAACTGGGACCAGGTTCCCCCACCATGAGGGCATCCAGGAGGTGTTTCATGGAGTCTTTTGGTCTGATCCACCCTTTGTCCACTACCAGGGACCATGAAGTCAGAGGGATTGGGTGTGTAGCAAAGCTCCTGAGGGCAGAATCTGAGATCCAGAGATTGCCCAGGGCTCGGATGGGAGCAACCTTCCTTGCCCTGGTCCTGTTTTCCATGATGGCAGAGACTACAGAGCCATTGGATCTCTCCCTGGAGGAAAAGCTGGGATGGCACTGCTGAGACTCATCCCACCAAAGCCTGTGTGCAGAAAAAACAAGGCCAAGAGGCAGCAGACTGCCCTACTTTTCTGACATGTGTCTTTCCTGTGTTGTTCTCGCTGTTCACACACAAACTGGAACACATCTTTTCCAGCACAGAAATGCCTTCAGCTTCCTAAGTGATAAAAATTCACCTTTTTCTAGAACCTCCAGAGAAAGGCTGCCAGGAGGAGGCTGAACAGCTCTTGGAAGAAGACTGCCAGGTTGGAGGTATGGCACAAAGCTATGGGACGGGGCTACATTTTGCCTAAGCTTCTCAGATGGACCTTGTGAGAGGGGAGGGATCACCTTACCCTCCCCATCTTTCTCCCACCCCCTCATCCCCAGACCACAGTGTCCCTTTGCACCAGAGCTGGCTGCTTTGCTGGAGCTGTACACTTTGATTTTGGAGTTCTTCTGGGATTTCAGTTTGGGTTTCTGATTCCATAATTTTTATTTTCACAAGGGAAGGGCTGATATGGAAAGAAGCTGATGCACTGTTTTTAGACATAACTGATCAAATGTATATATATATATAAACTTACAAAAGTGCAAGTTCCCCAGGCAGACACTCCTATTTTCCTGGTAAACCCTCAAATGCAGCACTCGGCATAACAGTGCTGAAGGAGCATGAATGTGCCATTTCCTGTATTCTGGCAGTGGGGCTTTCACTCAAACTAGTGGAAAAAACCCAATGTTTTCCAGATTCCTAAACATGCTGTTGGGATTTTTGGCATCTGAATGATTTGGTGGTTTGTAACCACCAGTTTTGGGCCTGTTCCATGAACTGGGACTTGCCCAGAGCCCTTGGGTATTCAGCGCTGCCATCACTGCAATCAGTTCCAGGTTTTCCAATGCATTTTGTGCGGGTGGGGGCTCTCCTGGACTTGGTGGGTGTGTGGCCTCCTCCTTTCACAGATGTTTATATCCAGCCCAAGTTCACCCTTCCACTGATCCCAGGAACTGGTCAGCAAACCTTCCACTGATCCCAGGAGCTGGTCAGAGACCTGTGAAACTCCATCCAGCTCAGATGTACAGGACTTTGCCCTTCAGAAGGAGCGAGGGTCTTGGCCAGATCCAGCCCTTCACAAGGATACCGCCAAAACCTTTCCAGCCAGGAGATCTGGCTCTCAGTGTCCCATGCCCATGTCCACTACAGCCCAGGTCTGGTTCTTACTCACCATCTTCCGTCAGTGGATGCTATCCTGTGTGCTCACCTCCTTGCTAAAGACCACCCAAAGCATTCCGGACAAGCCGCTCTGAGGTCCCCCTCCCTTGAAACCAGAAGCTCTTTCTTAACGGCTGGTGAGGAGCTGTGTGCAATGCCAGGAAGTCACTGGTGCCTGATGGTGAAACAGCATAAGGAGGAGGAGAAAGAGGAGGAGGAGCAGCTCTTGGTGCACCACTAGTTTGGCTCTGCTTGCAGCCCATCAAGTCAGTCTAGCTGCCCATAAGACTCTCATCCAGAGGAGAGCTCCATTTTTGGGAAGTGACTGCAGGGTGCGAGGGGTGGGACCAAGAGGGTGGGCAATGTCCTCATCTGATGGTGGCCCAGGATTCCTCTGCAGGTCAGGTCTCAGAGCTGTACAGGACCTGCAGAGGTTGCAGGCAATTTTTGGGGCTCTCATGGCAAAACCAGCACAGCCCTGCACAGATGAACTCTGTGGGAGCACAGATGAACTCTGTGGGAGCACAGGAGGGCTGGGTGAGGGCTGCAGCTTCCTGGAGTATCCATAACAGCAGGACGTGTTCTGCTGAAGAGCCGAACTCCTCTGGGAAGGAAGGGGAAGCTCTGCACGGCAGGGTGCTGTGGTTGGGCCATCACAGTGTCTAACTGTGCTGGTATCATTGTTTACTGCCTCTGAGGCAGGACTGGTCTGAGAGGTGCAGTCAAGCCCTGGCAGGGGTGCTCTGGCCTGCCAGTGGGTGCTGACGTCCCTGCTCCAGGTTGGCATGTCCCTGCAGCCCTTTGGGAAGGTGTCCCACCAGCAGTGCCTGTAGTGGCTCCTGCCTGCAGATGGTTTTAAGGGTAAGACAGAGGTCAAGGACATGGGGAAGCCTGGGATGGGCACCTGTTGGCCAAGGGTGGTGGTCCTGGGGCTTCTGTGGAGGGTGGTGGGTGCCCAAGGCAGGCACTGGAGGGTTTGATCCCACCAGCTGGAGTTGGGAGGGTGAGGGGGTATTGGGATTTACCATAGTGGACCCACAGGGAACTGACTGAGGCACAGGATGGGTGGACAGCAGTGACAGCCATCTCCCCACCTACCCCACTTCTCCTGCTGCTACCATGGGGAGGGCATGGCCCTGTCTTGTGTGTAGAGGAGGTCCAACAGCCGTGTTGGGGCACGAGGGGTGGCAGGAAGGGACTGAAGGCCATCTTTGGAAAGGACAGGGATGCGGGTGTGCGGGCTGTTTTACGGGATATGGTGAAGGAGAAGATAAGGGGCCGTGTTTGGGGATGGGGTAAAGGGGAGGATGAGGGGCCGTGTTTGGGGAGGAGCTGAAGAGGAAGACCAGGCGCTGTGCCCGGAACCGCGGGCGCTCCGGGGCAGCGCTGAGGGTACAGCCGGGCCCCGCCGTGCCCCGCCCGGCCCCGCGGCCCCGCGCAGGCGCAGCGCTTGGGCCGGATGGCGGCGGCAGCGGCCGTGCCGGGGCCGGGGCCGGGGCCGGGGCCGGGGCCGAGCCTGGGGCCGGGGCCGGGGCCGGGGCCGAGCCCGGGGCCGGCGGAGGCGGCGGCGCCCGGGGAGGAGGCGGCGGGTGCGGTACTGCAGGGCACGGGTCCGGCCCGTCTGGCCCGGCTGCCGCTGGCGCGGGTGAAGGCGCTGGTGAAGGCGGACCCGGACGTTACCCTGGCCAGCCAGGAGGCTGTGTTCGTACTGGCGCGGGCCACGGTGAGGGGCGGCCCCCGGCGGGTTCTCGGGGCCGGAACGCTGCGGGATACGGGGATGCTGTGCTCGGCCTTTCCCATGAGGTTCCTCCTTCTCTGGCGGGCGGCGGCAGCTCACGGCTCTCACAGCGAAGGACCCGCGGGCGGCTGCGCCCGGCCCGAGCTGGGGAAGGGTCTGGAGCCCCAGGAGTGGCTGAGAGAGCTGGGGGAAGGGAGGGTGCTCAGCAAGGACCTTCTGGCTCTGCACAGCTCCCTGACAGGAGGGTGCAGCCAGGGGGGATCTGTCGCTTCTCCCAGGTAACAAGGGACAGGACAAGAGGAAACGGCGTCAAGCTGCACCAGGGGAGCTTTAGGATACCGGGAAAATTCCTTCATTGAGAGGGTTGTCACAGGCTGCCCGGGGCAGTCGCCATCCCTAGAACTGTTCAAAAAGTATGTGGATGTGGCACTTGGGCACATGGGGTAGTGGTGAACATGGAGGTGGTGCTGGGTTGATGGTTGGACACAATGATCTTAGAGGTATTTCTCCACGTGAAACGAGAGCAGACTGCTCTCTGTACTTTCACTGTACTTTCCACAGTGAACAGCACGGAGGAGTGTCTGCACTTGGCAAACAGTGTGGGGTTTGTGTCAGGGGAAGCTGCTGTGCAGGAATCTGGGGGGATTTAGTGCCCATGAGCTCCTTTGTGCTGTGGGAGGGCAGTCCTCTTACCCAGCTCTGCAGTAAGGTGGAAGTAGAAGAGAGCAGATAAACAGTGTTGTGTTGTGGAGCAGGTCTCCCAGACATGTTTTGAGGAACCCACACTCCCAGCCTTCTCCCTCATTGCCTGTCCTGTGCATCACCATTTCCTTTGCTATTTTCAGAGCTGTTTACTGAGAAGGGTTAATGTTAGAAGGAAGGTTCTGATTTAATCCTGAAGTCTTGTAGCACCTTTATTTTCCTCAGTATATTCTCTCTCTCATCTCCTGTGTGAACCTGTCCTGTTTTACCTTGCAGGAGCTGTTTGTTGAAACCATAGCCAAAGATGCTTACGTGTATGCCCAGCAAGGAAAAAGAAAAACCCTGCAGAGAAAAGACTTGGGTATGGGAGCATGTTCTGTGCTGGCCTTAGCAAAGGGTTGCTGGGATGGGAGATTTTCCCACCTGTCTGGAGGTGCTGAAGCAATTATGGATTCTTCTCTTTCTTTCCCTGAAGATGGGAGAGAAAAACTTCCACCAAAGAGTGCACTAATAATTTCACACACCAGCTCCAAAACAAGTAAACCTCTTTGAAATTGGTTACTGTGCTGTAATGTAATTTCAAATGCTGCCATTTGAAACATGCAAATATGGACCCGGTTTGTCTATGTTAATTGTTCTCAATTTGCTTTTCAGATAATGCCATTGAAGCTATTGATGAATTTGCTTTTTTGGAAGGTGAGTTTCTACTTGGTTTTAGTATTTTGTGTAATCATCTATTTGGGAGAGAATGAACTGAATTATTTGCAAAGCTTTCTGTTTCCACATCAGTAATTCTGAGTGTGGCTTGCTATGCCCCTCTGAGCCCTGGAATGGCTCAAGTGGACCCTGAAGCACGTGCAGTACTTTTTTGGCTAGATTTGGTTTTACTCATGTATGATTTGCTTAAACTTTAAAGTTACTGCACTTTCTTTTGCCAGCTTGTAAACAAGTTTTATTTGTTCGCAGAACTGTGCTTCTAATTCCTGAGACTATAATGTGCTATAATGTGTTTTTTCATTTTCAGGTACTTTGGACTGAGCTGGACAGAGACCAAGCCCTCTGGAGAAGGAGACTGCAGAGGTGCTGTGAGATGGAAAACAGGATGTTGAGATTGCTGTATGATTGCTAGAATAGCAAGTATGATTGCTAGAATCAGTACACTGAAATTGAGACATGGCAACCATGATATTTTGTATAAAGTTGAAGTTGTTGTAAGTCCTTTATTTAAAATGCATATTTTTTCGTAACTATTTTGTATGTCACTTCCCCATGCACTGTGGCTGCAGTGCACCCTGCTCTCTGCTCTGGCCAGGTTACACAGCAGTCACTCCCAGCAGCAGTCTTGGCCCCTTTGGGTACTCTGCAGCACCACAGAGCTGTGAACAGAGACTGGGTTGACTCAGGTGCCTAGGCACAAGGAATTTTTTTAATGGAAGTATGGGTTTTGTTATATATGTTTGTCTCTTAACACAATTAAATTTTTTTGGTTGTTGTTGTTGAGCAGCTGTGCTGATTTCTGCTCTGGGCTGGGCTAGAGGGGATGGAGTTCCTGTAGCCTGGTGATAAATGGTGTGGTTTTGATAGGATGCCTTTTCATAGCATTTTGGTTTTGCTAATTGTTTCCTCAATGCATCCATCCCAGAGAAGCCCAGCCGCCCTCCAGGAACTGGGGATGAGCTCCAGGGGAACTGTGCTCTCACTCCTGAATCTGGCAAAAACGTTTTCCCTGGGAACTGGATCTGTTGTCCGCCCCATGCCCCTGGCTGAGCTGGTGCAGAGATCCCGAGTTCTGTGATGAGGAGCCATGTCCATCCTGTGTTCAGGAACACTGCTGCCATCAGCCGTGTCTGAGAGTCCCTGATAGCGCACGAGCACAAGCACTGCCTCTGCTGCTTCCAGGACTCTGCTGACTAGAGCTTTCCTACTTTAACTAGTGCTTTCTGCTTTCCTAGAACGACAGGACTGTGTTCTAGGAAACAGCAGAACAACTGTGTGGCTGTGGGGAACATACTGCCATTGCTGATGTGACGTCCTCCCATGTTGCCAGCATTGTCCAAGTGCCAGCTCTGACTCTGTTTGGTGTGGGGAGGGACAGGACAGGGTTGTCCCCAGATAAAACCATTAAATGGGATGAAAGAGAATGAAGGATGCTTGTTTCTTTCAAATGAGGAGATTTGAGAGTGGCTCCCAGTCACCACAAACTTAAATTAGTTTGGAAGTGTGGTAAGAACAAAGACCCCCAAAGGAGTTTCCCCAGGCTGGCAGCAAATCCAGTGGCTCTCAAGAAACACTTTGAAGTTTGCTGGGAGCCTGATCATGCTGGGAGCACAGTCCTGATCATGTGGGAGAGATGCTCATTTCCCAGGCTGCTGAGGTGTTTGTTCAGATCACAATCTGGAGACATCTGCCAGGATATGCAAGCCCATTTGGCTCGGAGCTGTTCACCTTCTCACCTGCTGGGGAGGGCAGGTATAAGTGTCAGAGGTACTGGAGACTTCCCTGTGCTTCCCTGGGTGCAGGATGCAGGACCCATGAGCTGTGGTCTTCCTCGCAGGGCTCTTGCAGGCTCCCATCTTTGCCAGTAAGTTCCTTTTTTCCTTCTTCTTGTCCTTGGTACTGCTTTGGCCTCTGGTGTGGCAGAGCAAAGGGAGTGTGGTGAGGGGCTGCGGCAGGCTCCACTTGGATCCAGTGCTGCTGTAGGGGCTGGTGTGTGCTTTCCACAGTGAACAGCACGGAGGAGTGTCTGCACTTGGCAAACAGTGTGGGGTTTGTGTCAGGGGAAGCTGCTGTGCAGGAATCTGGGGGGATTTAGTGCCCATGAGCTCCTTTGTGCTGTGGGAGGGTAGTCCTCTTACCCAGCTCTGCAGTAAGGTGGAAGTAGAAGAGAGCAGATAAACAGTGCCAGCATGTTTTCTTGGAATAACTGAACAGGGTGTTCAGCCCACCCAGCCAGGGTCAGATGCATCATATCCATCTATAACTAAATCTCTTCCTTATGCTGGAGCCATTTGGTTTAGGATAGGGAGTGACTGGAGCTGTGCTGGGCACTCAGTGCCTCATCCAAGCTCAGGGAGAAGAGGTGGGGAGTTGTAAGTGGGGTAATGCTGGGCTCCGTGGTTTGTGACCGCAGGTGCTGGAGCCAGGAGCAGAGTGGAGGAGCAAAGGAATCTGTTTGCTGAGAGGAGTTGCTGCAGGAGGCAGTGCCATTTCCTCCACGTTGGGCATGGTGAGTTAATAGAATCATGGAATAGTTTGGATTGGAAGGGATCTTAAAGCTTGTTCCACCCCCTGTCACAGGCAGGGGCACCATCCACTAGACCTGTCCAACCTGGCCTTGAACACTTCCAGGGATGGGACAGCTTCTCTGAGTTCCCCTTCACCATCCAGAAATCAAGATCCTTGATGCTTCCACAGTCACATCCTGCCCATCCCTTGGCTGGTTTTTTTTATGTTGAGGTTTTCCAAGTGACTTTTCCCTTGGGGGTCTAAGGACAGAAGTGTGCTGGGGACCCATTGCCCAGATAACCCAACACTTAAACATCTTTTGTAGTACAGGAACTGATGAGTAGCCTGACCCCTTTTTCATTAAGGATCTCAGTTCCCTGGACCTGAGCTGGAGTGTGGTTGATCCTGTGTTTCAATTCCCTGTCTGCATGTTTATTGCTTCATAAGTTCAGGACTACTGCAGACTTCTGCTTCCCGGTATTGATGTTGCAAGTGCTATCAGCAGGACAGCAAGCTGCCCTGAGAAAGTAGAGAAAGCAGAGGAAGTAGAAAGTAGCACCATTTGTTCATCAGAAAAAAGGTCTGTGGCCTTCAGGAGCAGCCTGTGGGCCCAGTTCCCTTTTGCAGTGGCTGTAAGGACACAACAGCTTCACACTCTGAAGTTTCTTAGGATTTTGCAGTGCACGAGAGCAGCACTTGTACAAATTTAATCTTTAGTGTTTTCCAAATACAAGCTTCTTGTGTACAGTAGGAATGATAAAATTATATCCAAATTAAGAGCTGTTACAAGCAGTGACAGCTTGTCAGCTCCAGAGGCAAAAACTTTAGAAGAGTAAATGATGATGAAAATAAAATCACAGAATCACAGAATGTGCAGAGTAGGAAGGGGCCCACAAAGACCATCAAGTCCAACTCCCTGCCCTGCACAGAGCCATCCCCAAGAGTCACAGCATTGTCCAAATGCTCCTTGAGCTCTGTCGGGGTTGGTGCTGTGACCATTCCCTGGGGAGCCTGACCACCCTCTGGGGGAGGAACCTTTTTGTAATACCCAGCCTCAGTCTCTCTGACACAACTTCAGCCCATTCCCTTGAGTCCTGTCACTGTCACCACAGAGGAGAGATGAGTGTCTGCCCCGCCTCTTCCCCTCACAAGGCAGTTATAATTGCAATGAGTTATAAAAGAGGAGCTGCAGTCTCCTGCAGGTGAACAGACCAAGTGCCCTCAATCGCTCATCAAGTGGCTTCCCCTCAAGCCCTTCACCATTTTTGCCCTCCTTTGGACGCTCTCCAACAGCTTTAGATCCTTCTGATCTTGTGGTGCCCAAAGTGCCCCCAGCGCTTGAGGCTGGGCCAGGTGCAGAGCAGAGCAGAACAATCCCTCCCTGGTCCAGCCAGCTGTGCTGGGCCTGGTACCCCTCCAGGACACAGTGGCCCTTTGGGCTGCCAGGACACACTGGGGACTCAGATCCAACTTGCCACCAACCAGGACCCCCAGGTCCCTTCAGGCAGTGCTGCTCTCCAGCCTCTCATTCCCCAGTCTGTCCCTGCATCCAGGGCTGCTCCATCCCTGGGCAGGATCCAGCACTTGCCCTTGTTGAACTTCATCTGGTTGGTGATTGCCCAGCCCACTGATTTGTCGAGGTCTCTCTGCAGGGCCTCCCTGCCTTCCAGAGAGTCAACAGCTTCTCCCAGTTTTGTATCATCTGTGAATGTGCTCAGTGTCCCTTCCAGTCCTGAGTCCAAGACATTTATGAAGATGTTTAAGGCCACAGGGCCAAGGATGGAGCCCTGCAGAACCTCACTGGTGACCACTGCCAGCTGGATGTCACCTGTCACTGTCACCCTTTGTGCCCAACCCATGAGCCAGTTGCTCACCCATTTCATGATGTGTTTATCCAGCTGTGGGGTGGACAGTTTGTCCAGAAGGATCCTGGGAGAGACAGTATCGAAATCTTTACTGAAATCCAAAAAGATTACATCAACTGGCTTTCCTGGATCAGCCAGGTGGGTCACCTTGTCATAAAAGGTTTGATAAGCAAGCCTTTCCTCTCAGGAAGCCATGCTGGCTGTGACCAGTGACTCTGTTGTCTTCCAGGTGTTTCTTAACACCTCCCAGAACGATCTCCTCCATAACTTTACCAAGCACTGAAGTGACATTGACAGGCCTGTAGTTTTCGGGATCCTCCTTCTTACTTTTCTTGAAAATCAAGACAATGTTTGCCAGCTTCCGGTCAGCTGCAACTTCTTTGGATTCCCAAGAGTGCTCAAAGTTCATTGAGAGATATATGTAAAATATTTGCCTAAAAATAAAAAACACAGCTTGTATGGCAGCAGAGCTGGGAGAGCAGGGGTTAACAGTGTCTTCAGCTGGCACAGTGTCTTCAGCTGGCAGTGTCTTTAGCTGGCACAATGTCCTTTGCCAAGTACCAGCTGTCTGCACCTTGCTGTGGGTGAGGAGCACCCACAGGGGTCACCACTGGAATGGCTGGTAAGCTGGAAATCACTGCCTGGCTTCCTGATCACTCCTTTCCTGAGCAAGGGGACCCTCAGGCAGCCAGCAGCAGCTGTACCCCAAGTGTGAATTTCAAATGTCCCTTCATATTTCCTGGTCCCCTGCAGCTGGTGCTGGGGACACTGAAAATCTATTTTTAAGTCAATGCAAAATTTACATTTTTGTAGCTCACACTGGGTCTGTGACTTCAGCAGGTCAAAGCAAATGGATTACAGTGGTGTTGGACTATGCTATGGGCACTTTTCATGCAAGTTTTCTTCCCTATTATCTGATGAAATAAGGATTTACATCAATAAATCTTGGAGTACAGACACTTCTATTAGGGGAAAATAGCTGATTTCAAAAGGATTTCCAGAAGAAAAAGTCTTTAGCCAATAAACACTGATAATTTGTAAACTCAAAATATAGCAGAACAAACCAATCCAAACCTGGATGTTGTGGTCCTGTGTCTACCCTGCTCCCACACCCGATCCCGCCTTCCCATCCTCTGATGCGGAGCTGATGTGCAAATGCAGGAAGTGTGGAGAGTTGCAAAATTGGGTTTGGCGGGGGCGACAGGTTTGTTTCCAGCTTGAGCAGCTTCACTGGGCTCCAGGACAGACGGATCCCTCTGCCCTGGACCTGCTGGGCTGAGGCTCACTTAGTATGTGCAAGGTTTGTGGTTCAGCCATGGCTGAGCATCCCCTTTTCCCTTTTCTACTCAGAACATTCACCTGTTCTCACCCCATGCCTCATGTGCTCACTAAAGAAAATAAAGTCTGTGGTTTCCTAGTGAAATTTTAATTGCATTCTTTTTTAGTCTGTGGGCACTGACCAGTCTAATATGAAATGTTTGGTCTGCAAACACAGTTGATGTGACTGCACTGCTACTGCCAGATTTTCCCTGAGGAATTTCCACCTCAGACTGAAGCAATCTCTCTCCCAGGCAGACTTTGCAGGGGTAGGCCATGTCTTTGTGTTGGTGTGGTGCTCAGCCCCGGTTTGGGCTCAGGCCTCCCCAGAATCACACAAAACATGAGTGGTAACCCTTGGTGAATCTGGTGTTTCGCAGACGTCTCTGGTAGTCCTGTCAGTGTGGATGTTGGGAAGTGCCGCTCCAGCTGCCCATCCCAGCGGATCAGCTCCTTCCACCTCAACCTCCCAGGGTTCTCCAGATAGTCCTTCATGCTTGATTTCCTAAGGAGCAGGAAGGTGAGGACAGTGTGTTTGTATCACTGCAGGAGCGCTTGGGGCAGGGGGAGAGTCGAGCTGATGCCTGGAGCTGTGGCTTTATACATGTTTTAAAAGACCTGGCTTAGGCTTCTGAAAAAACACATCACTGAGCATCTCATCCTCCCCTGGCCCAAGGAGTGGCTGGTGCAGGTGAGACAGACGGAAACTCTCCAGCAGTGCTGGATACCTCAGGGCAGAGGAAGGGCTGGATCTCAGCCAAGAAAGGGGCTGTGGCAGCGCCCACCTGTCTGCCCCGGTAGCATCTGAGCACGGTTCTGGCCACCCCCAGCCCAGGAGCTCTTACCACCACCTCTGCACCTGAGAGCTGCTCTCCCATTTGCAGGGGGACTGGAGGCCTGTTTTTGCCTCTGAGGAAAACTGGCAGCATGTCATTCCCACATGATATGTCATGTGTTACTCTTAGGAGGGACTTGGAGGAGGCTGTGCATTTGGGGACTCGGTTGTGGTGCACTTCTTGTTCCAGGAGAGCTGACATTGCCTAAAGTCCCATCTCCACTGGGATAACAGACCCTGGAGGGGGGTGGAGAAAAAGCTCTGTGGGTGCTGGACATGTGTGTCCTGTGAGGGATCACCTGTAGCTATGACAAATCTTTTTACTTTTCCCATTGTTGTCAGCGCCGTGGCACTGCTGGTGCAGCGTCCTCTAGGCAGGCAGGGAGAGAAAGAGAGGAGTAAAAGCTGAGCCAATTCCAAGTCAGGGGAGGTTTGTGTTAGGAGCTGATGCTGGAGGTTGTTCCCTGCGCTGTGTTTTCACTTGGGCGTGTCCCCTGGCCCTGCCCTGTGCCACTGCAAGTGAGAGCCTCATGTTCCTGCCCCACGGGGTGCTGCTGTGAGCCAGCCTGGCTGCACCTGGAGCAGCTTCTGCTCCTCGAAGGCCTTCAGGAGGTGGAGATGGTCGAGGGCTGCCACTGCAGCACCTGCCCCGAAGAATGTCTCAGGCTCCCTCCCCTGAAAACCTTCTTTCCAGAGTCCCCTTGGGAGGTCACGATCGACGTGGGGAAGTGCTCTGACCCAACCCACAGTGCAGGTATGACCGAGGGAGAGCTCCTCTCCCTCCCTCCCTCCCTGTGGGAATATGGGAACAAGCTGTCTTGTGTGACCAGCACCAGTGCCCAAGCTCAGGGCACCCAGTCTGCTGAGCAGACCCTCTGCCTTTGCAGGTATTGGGATTGTGTTTTGGGGTTGGATTTCCTGTTGCTGGGCCCTCACAGGTCTGCAGGCACAGTGATAATTCTCTCCCCTGTGCATGGAGGACGATGGGAATACAACCACCTCGTGTACAGGGAAATGTTCTCTAGCCAGAGAGCATGGAATCAGAGTAACCCAGGCTGGGAGGGACCTCAGGGGTCTCTGCTCCAACCCTCCCAATCAAAGCAAGGAAACCAACCTGATGGTGAAAGCTCTGCTGGAAACAGAGCCCTGGAAAATGCAATTTCCTTACTGCCAGTCTGAAATGATCTTATACTACCAGTGAGCTACACTGATGTTTCAAAAAATCACTTGGAAATGGAAACTACAAACTAAATCATTCCAGATGGGTCAAAACCTCCCACTGGCACAAAGCTGAACTGATTCATTGTGAACTGGTGAGCTGTCTCATGAGTTCACCCAAGACACGACAGTGGAGATGAACTGGTCATATTTTATCAGAACGGAAAGTCGTGTTGAAATGATTTACCACAACTGTTTGAGAAATTCCATTGTCCTGGAATTTGCTGATGTCATTTTTTTGGCATTTCTAAAACCCAACCCGTTCAAACTTCCCGGCAGCTGCAGTGGCAGGGCTGTAGTACCGCCACTAGAGAGTGACAGAGACCGCGGGAGTGCTAAAGTGAGCCTGGAGAGCAGCACGGGAGCCTAGGCATTCATTCCATGATTCTGTGAGTTGGAGGGGCTGGGAGAGGGTGGTGGAGCCCGGCGAGGGCTATGCCTGGGGCCGGGTCCCCTCCTGGGGCAGCACCAGGAGGGTGTGCACAGGCGGCAGCACCAGCTGGTTATCCAGCTGCAAGTGGAAAAGGCAATTAGGCAGCGTGAAGTACTTTCTTCCAGAGCTGGGAGAATCAGCATTTACTTCCCAGACGTGTTAGTGGAAGGTGCTGGACGATTCTGTTGCCCCGGAGGGGGTGGGGGGCTGGGGTGTGGACTCATGGAGCGGGGAGGGGGAATCTCAGTCATGGTAATAGCCCAGGGCTGGCAAATGTGGACTCGCCGCCAGTTTTGCCTCTGCCCTAGGGCAGGTCTCTGCACTTTCCTTCTGAATCTTCCCCTGTAAAGTCGGGTTGACACTTTCAGTGTCATGGTAGACTTGGAAACATCAGAGGAATGGGGGCAGGGTGAGGTGGTGCAGGGCTGGAGAATGATGTTAAAATCTCACCCAGAAATACTGACTTCCAGAAATCCGCTGTCATTTTGCGTCCCACTCTTAAGGCATCCCAGAGATATTTGCTTTCAGAAACTACTTTTCCCTCCCCTGAAAACAGCTCCATCCTGGAACAAAGAAATCTCCTCCAGCAGCTGGTGAAATAGTTGGGAGGGGGCAGGAAACTCTCAAAACTCGTTCAAAGCCAGGAGCCAAACACAAACAGTGAAGGATCCACACCCAAGGGTTGGGGCAGGGCAGGACCAGGTCCTAGTTAGAGCCCAAACCCACTTGGCCATCAGCTCAGCCATCCTTCTCCCCCTCTAGCTCATGCAATGGAGATTTTTAACCCTAATTTACTTGGTGAGGGGAGAAAAGTCAGGGGAGTTAGCACAGAAACAACATGGTTTCTTTCTGCACAGAACATCAGCTCAGACTGAGCCTGGCAGGACAGTCTGTGCCTCCGCCCTTCCAACTGGATGTAATTACAGCTGGAGGCCCCTTGTCTCTTCTCTCCAGTTGCTGAGCCCCTGCCTGGGCCATCAGGACCTACCACGATGGCAAGTCTTGGCATGGCAGTGACACAGCAGCACACCCAGAGCCCCCCTCCCCCCACTGCTCTCTGCAACCAAACTGGGAATGTCAAATCCAGACAGAACTGCTTCATGCCCTGGGAATTTTTCATTGAGTTAAAGCTCGAATAGGGAAAGAAAAAGCAAAGCAGGACTTAGTTCTGCACCCTCAGAGCTGGGGACCCTTCCACCCCTCTGGTACCAGCATTCCTTCATCCCACACCCCCAAAACTGGGGCCTTCCCCTTCCCCTTCCCCTTCTCCTTCCCCTTCCCCTTCCCCTTCCCCTTCCCCTTCCCCTTCCCCATCCCATCCCATCCCATCCCATCCCATCCCATCCCATCCCATCCCATCCCATCCCATCCCATCCCATCCCCTTCCTCCTACCCATGGTAGCAGATGCCATAACCGGTGCTTCTGTGGAGAGCCCAGCCCAGAGCAAATCCTGTGGAGGTTCCTGGGGAATGTGTCTCCAGGAGAGCCTGTAACACTGGCTCTAGCATCTGAGAAGCCCATTCAGAGCACAATCCCTGGCAAATCCAGAGGGAAATGCTGAATGTGTAAATGCTTAATCATGTTTCCCCCATTCCCTGGTGTGAGAGTGTGGAAAAAGCACTGCCATCAATATTTTGTGTCCAAATACAGTTTTTCTCAGAGATAACATGGAGCGGCTTGTTCTTGCTCCCCAGAGCTGGGGCTTTCTCAGGGTCAGGGATAGCATTCACAATTTGCACCCACAATAACCTCCCTTTCCTTGTGGTCGGAAACTGGGATAGAAGAACGCGACCTACCACTGACGCCCTGAGCTAGTGAAGGAATGAACCCCAAACTCCCAGCTGGGACTCTGACACAGAGAACAGCGTTTTTCAGAGGGTGCTGGATGTCAAAGCTGGATGGTCTGTGCTGCTGCCGCAAGAGCCTTGGGTGCAGCTCCAGGTTAATTTTCCTTCTTGTTTCCTTGCAGATGGACTTTTCTGTGGGCCCACAAAGTTCAGCACTGCTCTGGTCAAAAATCCACGTGGTGGGGAGGTGGTTCAGACACTGGAAAACTGCAAAATGAAGGAAAAATGCTATTGTGTCTCCTAGGTGGAATCTTATTATGAAATTGTGCAGAGCTCTGCAGAACACAGGGAGGTACGGCTCAAGGTAGATTTCCAGGGGATTGGCTCCTCTCTGGTAGGCTCAGCTGGGCCACATGGAGGTTTTAAAATGCTGGGTAGATGCTCTGACAATGGCAGCTTCATGCTGACATCAAACTAGAGTGGTAAAAATCTCACATTTGTATTGCCTTTTGCTATAAAATGTATTCTGCTGCCACTAATTTTTTCATACATCAGGACCATAAAGGAACAAATGACTTTTTTGCTGGAGTGAGGATTTCTTTTAAAAAGTAATTAAGGAACAATGATATTTATTTTAAAAAATATTTAGTTAAGTATGTCTTCAGTTCAATGGAGAACTACTATCTACTTGAGCATACCTTTGTGCACAGGGACTTCTGACTCAAAAAACACTGCTGTGCCCCCAAAATACTTTTCACCAGCTGTGCCTTGCTGCTACCCTTCTTTGGGAATGGATGCTGAGCCTGAGGCTGGAGGGAGGATGGAGGGTCCTGGGGTGTCCCTGCTGAGGTGCCGAAGGGGATTTTCGTGCCTTTGTTTTGCAAATCTTTGCAGGAAATCGATGTGGGAAGGTGCTTGGGCAGCTGCTCCTCGGGGGATCCCTGCTTGCTTAGGTAAGCACAGCTGCCAGGGTCCATCCGCTCTCCCTCCCGCACATCCGCACCCGGGACAGGTGGGAGCTGCCCCTGGTCCTCTCACCTAATGTATCTGTGGTCCCCAGGGGTGGGGAGGACACGGGAGCAGGGTTTGGGTAGCTGTGCTGTGCTGGGGGGGGAGAGCAGGGCCTGCCACGCTGCGGCCGAATTGGGCAGGTGGTTACAGAGCCCGTGGTGTCCCAGGACAGCAGGTCCTGACAGTGGCTTCTTCAGCCTGGGATGTGCCACTCCTGTCCCTCACCTGCTGGCAGGAAGGATGGGGAGTTGCTGGGGCAGGGTGGGTCCAGGCAGTTGTTTCAGGCTGAAGGGGCAGGACTGTGTGTTGATTGTAGACATAAATATATGGGTCCCAAGCACAGGAAGGACATCGGGCAAGTCCAGAAGAAGGCACGGAGATGCTCCAAGGGCTGGAGCCCCACTGCCATTGAGCCAGGCTGGGAGAGCTGGGGATGTTCACCTGGAAAAGAGAAGGCTCCAGGAAGACCCTAGAGCCCCTTCTAGAGCCTAAAGGGGCTCCAGGAGAGCTGGAGAGGGACTTGGGACAAGGGCTGGAGGGACAGGACAAGGGGGAATGGCTTTTCACTGCCAGTGGGCAGGGATAGATGGGATATTGGGAAGGAATTATTCCCTGTGAAGGTGGTGAGTCCCTGGCACAGGTTGCCCAGAGCATCTGTGGCTGCCCCTGGATCTCTGGAAGTGTCCAAGGCCAGGGTGGATGGGGATTGGAGCAACCTGGGATAGTGAAAGCTGTCCCTGCCCGTGGGAGGGGTTGGGATGAGATGAGCTGTAAGGTCACTTCCAACCCAAACCATTTGGGGATTCTTTGAATGCAAAGGGAAGTAAATCAAATAATGCAGGAAGAAAGAGCCTGCTCTGCTCAGGCAGAGGGAGGTGACAGTTAATAGCTTACACCAGGAGTAAGGAATAGATGCTACAGGAAGATTGCTGCCTCCCTTCTACCCCACCCTGCTCCAGAGCATCTGCCCTTTACCCAAGCGTGAATGGAGGGCCCAGGATATGGGAGCCAGTGGTGTACTGGGGATGTACTGGGCATATACTGTTTTTTCTCTGCCTGCGCTGGAGGTTTACTAGGGATGTACTGTTTTTTCTCTAACTGCAGGGAGTCACAAGACGGAGAGAAATGCCTGGTTTGGGCAGAAGCTGCCCCGATCCGCTGTGCCCCTCACGGCTACGATGTGCACAGGCTCCGGAGCCGCCGGGACCGCATCCGCACCGTCGCTACCATACGGGAGTGCACGTGCCAGGGATAGCGGGGCTCGAGCTGCGGGTGGGGCTCCTGGAGGCCCCGCCAGACTGTCTGTAGGATATGTAAATGAGAGAAGGCTATTTTTTGAATAAAAGCTACTTTAACCAGCGGGTATAAATGCACTCGCTACAAAATGTTTTGCAGCTTGTCAAATAAACATCATGGGCAATTTGCAGCTCCTTAGGGCTCCACTGTGCAGCTCCACGGCCCCTCTGCATCCAGCAATCCCGGGAGGATGCAGCCGTCTGGCACGGGCTGGGGGGTGCACGGGTTGGCTGCTCCCGGTTACAAACTAGGGAGCCGGAGTCAGGAGCGGGAACCAGGAGCTGGGCATGTTGGGGCAGAGCTGTCTCCGCTGCAGGCACCCCCAGATATCCTGTGGGACATGCTGCTGGTGAGCTGGGAGGAGAAGGGAAAGGATCCCGGGGATATGGACAGTTTCCGCTCTCTCTTAACGGCAGCCTGTCGGTGCCTCCGTGCCTGTTCTGCATAATTAACAGCCCTTTGGGTTGGAATAAACTGTAGGCACAACTGGACATTAGTCTTCACCTTGTCTCCCATCAGGTGGTCCTGACAGGGCTTCAGCCAGTTGCTGAGTTAATGTTAATGTTAATGTTAATGTTAATGTTAATGTTAATGAATGCCAATTTTTTCCGTTCAGTCCCATGGCAGCTGTACCGTGTGTCATGTCCACCTGCACCAGCCTGTTTTCTCTGTGACTAGGGTAGAATTGGCTTTATGCCACCACCCGGACATTTCATTAAGTTCAAACATTCAGGAATTAGCAGCAAATGCCTTTTAATTCCCAGGAAGCCAGTTTGTTTTTTTTTTTTTTTTTAAAAGCCAAAACCAAAACCACCAACTGGATTAGCTGCTGTTGCGGTGACCCCACAGCCTGGGGCCGTAGCACCGCCGAGTCCTCTGCTGGAGCCTGCTCTGCCCCGTGGCCGCGGCTCCCCGGGGGGACACACAGCCTGGGCTGCCCCCCTGAGAGAGGGAACCCCGGGCACCTCACCCTGCACACCTGACAGGGACATGGGGACACCTGTGTGACACTGAACCCCCACCACGCTCCTCGCTCTCAGCAGCGGCAGGGGCAGCACAAGCTGCTGTAGCAGGACCGGGATGGGAAGGGGATGCTCATCTTGATGGACTGCATTCCTCCACACAAAGGTCCTCCGATTTGTCCCATTAGTGCCATCATTAAAATCCAGTTAGTCTCCTATGGAGAGCAAATGCAGGCCAGCGAAGACCCTGGCAAGGTGCTGGTGGCCCCCAGACCCCCGTGTCCCCTGCCAGCCCCGGGAGCGCTGGTGAGCCATCCTCCCTCCCGCTTGTGTACTGGAGCTAATTGGTGCAGGGGGCCCGGGACCCCGGCTTCTCACCTTGTTAGCATGGCAATTAGCTCTCTTTACCCTCCTGATTGCTCCTGTGCATATTTCGCTCCAATCCAGCTTTCTAGTGAGTTATAAATGCAGCACCGGGGAGGCCGAGGGAGTTGAGCTGGGACAGGGAGCACAGAGCCATGCTGGGGACTGTCCTGTTGCTGCTGGCCTTGGCCAAGCCGGCATGCCCGAGCCCGGCCAGCGTGGCAAGCCGGAGGGCTGAGGCGCTGAAGAAACTCCTGGAGGTATTTGGCATGGAAGACCCCCCAGCCCCCCCGGCTCACTTCAAGCAGCCTCCCCAGTACATGGTGGATCTATTCAACACTGTTGCCAACGCGGATGGTGTCACCAAGAACCCTGACATCCTGGAGGGCAACACTGTTCGCAGCTTCCTGGATAAAAGTAAGGCGGGGTCCCTGCGGTGCTGGGATGGGGCTGTGGGGAGAGGGTGAGCATGGCCGGTGGAGGTGCTGCCCCTGGTTTTGCTCTTCTCAACCCGTCCTTCTTTCCAGCTCAGAGCAAGGAGATGCAGTTCCTGTTTGTCCTCTCCAGCGTGGCCAAGAACGAGAAGATTCTGACAGCAGAACTGCACCTTTTCCGCCTCTGGCCAAGGGTCACAGACGGGCCCAAAAGGCACCACTTCTGTCAGGTGAGGAGGGGGGGGGATGGGGATGGGGATGGGGATGGGGCTGTCCCCCAGCCTGTGCTCAGGGATGCCACTAGCACATTGTGGTCACTTTCCTGCAGTGGGGGCACGGCCTGGTTTGGGGACCACATGAACAAATGTTTCACAGGGAATCATAATGATTTAACTGTGGCAGGTTCTTAAATATCCTTCTGGTTTGTGCAAACATCAGCAAAGGCACACCAAGGTTGTTACAGATCCATGCTAACAATTCCCCATCTCCCCCCATGCCTCTATCCAGGGTTAAGCCCTCAGGCAGGATATGCCAGGGGTGACCACCTTTTGCCTTCCCCAGGTCAGTGTCTACCAGGTGCTGGAGAAAGACAAGCTGGACACCTCTGGAGGGAAGAAGCTGCTGGCAGCCCGGCTTGTCTCACTGCAGACCTCGGGCTGGGAAGTCTTTGCCATCACGCCGGCTGTGAGTTGCTTTTCCCCTATTGTGGGCAGCACAGAGGGAATCCTGGGGGTTCACATGCAGGAGGTTTTTTAACCCAATTCACCGCCAGCATTTCAGTGCTGCTGTCTCCAGTGCAGTCTCTGCAGTGACATGGGGGGAATACATCCTCTGGGAGGGGGAGGAAAAGTTCTGCCAAGAGCCCCAGGGGCTGCTTTGTCCTTCCCCAGACTTGTCTCACTGCTCTGCAGGGAGGGCCAGTTCTGGTTCCTGCCACCGTGTCCCCTGTGCTGCAGCCCCGAAGCAACCCCTTCCTGTGGCACACAGAGTGTGGCCTCAAGGGATCCTGGTTTGCACTGTCCTGCTGGCCTGGCACCTTCCTGTGGGGACACCAGCGCAGTGCCTGTCCTGGTCCATGGTGATACGGGTTTGGTTCCCCAGGTTCGTGACTGGACTGAAGATGAAAGCAGCAACCAAGGTTTGCTGGTGAAAATCCAGGGCCCAGGGGGAAGCCCACTCGACCCCCCACCACTGGAGTTTGCATCTGGACGGGGCCACCACGAGAGCAAGAAGCCCATGTTGGTCCTGTTCACAGATGATGGGCGCCGGGGAGCGTCGCTGCCCGTGGCTGGCTTCCCAGGTGGGTCCCACATGCCTGGCATAGCTCTCTTGGTGCCACCATCCCTTTCCCAGGGGGTGCTCCCCACATGTGGACTCCTCAAATCTAAAGCTCCTTCCATGGCCAGAGGGAGAGGCTCTCTCCTTTCTGGTGTAGTCTGCTCAGGGTTGTTGCCTGCTTGCAGATGTAAAGCTGGATTTGAGTGTGGCCATGAGACTGAGGCTGTCACCTCCTGCTTGCTCTGCCTGGGCTGGTGATAGGCTGTGGCCAGAGGGCTGCAGACAAAACTTGTGGGGAGCGGTGGCCAGGGGGGCTGCAGTACTTTCTCCCTCCACTCAGGCTCACACGGTGGCTAATGGCATTGGATGCTCCTTTCTGATAGATTTAAAGCCTCAGGCGTCTGATCTCCCTTCCAAGATGCCGGTGCCCAAGCTGGGCAGGTTGCGCAGCACACGCTCGCTGGACCGACTCCAGCCCTGCCAGAGGCATCCCTTGTCTGTGGACTTTGAGGAGATTGGCTGGTCTGGCTGGATCATCTCACCACGGGGATACAATGCCTTCCACTGCAAAGGCTCCTGCCCCTTCCCACTGGGCAAGAACATGAGGCCAACAAACCATGCCACAGTGCAGTCCATCATCAACGCCCTGAAGCTGAGTGAGGGCGTCAGCAGCCCCTGCTGTGTGCCTGACAAGCTCTACTCCATCAACCTCCTCTACTTCGATGATGACGAGAACGTGGTCCTCAAGCAGTACGATGACATGGTGGCCGGGAGCTGTGGCTGCCACTGAGGCAAGAGGAGCAAGGGGCTGGAAACACCGCCGCAGTGGAGGCTGCACCTGCTCCCTCCAGAGAATCAGTGTGGGGTCTCTGTCCCACAAACTCTCTAAAAGAGACTGGGATGAGCAAAGCAAGGGGGTGCTGGCGCTGCCCTGGGTGTGTCACCCCCAGCAGTGCCTGCCCGGGAAGGCTCAGGGCCAAGCTCTGATTAAATCAACCCGAACGAGCCTGTGTGACCCAGCAGCCACAGGGCTCCATTTGGGGGTGCCCTGTGCGGGGGTGTGGGTGTCCCTGCCTGTGCAGAGGCTCCTGCAGGCTGTACTATATGTATATATGACATATGTATATGACATATATATGAATATGACATATGTATATATGACTAATATATGACAGAAACCGCCTGTACAGTGTCCTGTAAATGTCTGTACATTCCTGCATTGCTGTGATTTGTAAAATTAATTCAGAGCAACTATTAAAAGTGCCATTTTCCAAACCTGTGGACTCTGAACTGCTGCCAGGAATGAAGCAAGCAGATATCCCGCAGGCGCAGGGAGCGGGGTGCACATGGAGGGATGAAGGTCCAGCTGCAGAGCAGTCTCCAGGGGTGAGGGGAGGAGGTAGTTGTGCCCCATTCCTTGGAAGCTGAATGATCTCAGGATCCATCAGCCTGCAAACAGGGGGTGCAGGGAGATGAGCAGGCAGTGGGGGTGCTTGCAGGAATGTGGTGACAGGGTCTGGGGTGGGAAGGGTGTGTGTGTAGAGGTGTCTGGAGCTGATGCTGCTGGGGTGGGTGGGTGGTGGCTGTCGAGGTTTAACCCCAGATGGCAACTAAGCACCATGCAGACACTAGCCTCCCCCTCCACCCTGGTAGGATGGGGAGGAGAATCAGAAGAAAAGGTAAAACCTGTGGGTTGAGATAAGAAAAGTTCAACAATGGAAATAAAATATGATAATATTTAATTAATATTTGTAATAAAAAGGGAGACACCAGAAGGAGAGAGTCATAAACCCCAAGCCAGACAAGTGATGCCCAATACCCAGTTGCTCAGCACCCACTGAGCTGTGCCAGCCTGTCTCCCAGCAGTGATTGTCTCCTCCCAGGCAGCTCCCCCAGTTGACACACTGGGCAGGACATCCTATGGCATGGAATATCCCTTTGGCCAGTTCAGGTCAGCTGTCCTGGCCATGCTCCCCCTCAGCTTCTTGTGTAGCTCCTCGCTGGCAGAGCATGAGACACAGAAAAGTCCTTGACTTGGGGTGAGCACAACTGAGCCACAACCAAAACATCAGTGTGTGATCAACACTTTTCTCATCCTGAATCCAAAATACAACATTGTACCAGCCACTAGGAAGAAAATTAACTCTATCGGAGCTCAAACCAGGACAGTGGGGCAGGACAACTCTGGGGGAAGATGGTCAGAGAAAACTGCTGTGCCCAGAGAGAAAGTTCCTCACAGAAGAGAATTGGGGTGGAAACCAGAGCTGCCCAATGCAGTGGGGTCAGGTCAGTGCTGGGGAGGTGTAGAGAGGGAAAGTGTCAGTGTGGGTGCTGGGGAGCAGGTGTAGGTATAGGCGGTCAGGGCAGGGGTCCCCCCACACCTGCTGGCCCAGCCCCCTTGTCCCCTTCAGTCCAGCTCTCAGTGGGAGCGTGGCTGTCCCTGCCAGAGTGCTCAGCCCCTCCAAGTCTTTCCAAGTTTCCAACAGCAGCAATTTAGCCACAGTCCCAGACTGATACCAGGAGTCCCCCAGCACCTCTGCATCTCCAAGCCCAGCTCACAAATGAGCTAATCCTACCCTGGCCTGGCTGGCACCAGTTTCTTCCCTCTGCTCCCCTGGAAGCAGCACCAACAGCTGTTGACCCTTCCCCATGCCAATCCTCCCTGCAGCCTGAGGTCCCTCTCTCCATCCCACCCAAGGGAAGCGTGAATCCCTTCAGGAGGCCCATTGACTAGACATGGTCCCACACTGGAGGGCAAATCCTTCTCCTGTGCTCCCGGACATGTTCCCCACTGCCTCCCATGATGTGAACACAGGGCAGAGCCAACTGGTGTGTCCTGATCATACGCATGTCCCAGCCCCAGTTCCAACACACCTAGGCCCGGGCACCTCATTCCAAAACTAATTCATGGTTAGACTCATCTGCATCCCTGAGAGCCCCATCCTTGCACTGATGGACTTGTGAGCCCTGGGGAGATGTCCCCTCCTCACCCCAAATGATGAGCAGTTTACTGAATCACTAACAGCGGTGGACAAGAATCCATGACAATGAAGGGTTTGGGACTGGTTGATTAAATGCCTCTTCCTGGGGATGCTCTGGCTACAAGCTCTGCATACCTATTGTGCCTGTGGGTCCCATCACAGCTGCATCTGGAGTCAGAACTGTGCCCCAGGCTCCAGGGCAGTGGGAAGAAGAGCAGATTTGGTCGGAAGGATGCATGGCTGCAGCCTTTCCTCTGAGCCTTCACCCAAATCTCCGTGCTGGACTAGGCCTGGGCTGCTTGGCTGGGAGGGAGTCATGGGGCTCTGGGCCAGGGGAGCCTGAGCATGTTCCACTCAATGGGGAGCAGAGCAGCACCTGCACAGGTGTCACACAGGGCTACCAGCCTCAAACAGGTGACAGTTCAGCCCCACCGCTCACTCCCCATGATGTTGGGGTGCCCCTTGTCTCAGCCCATGGCAAACAAACACCCTGCCCTGGCCATACAGCTCCTGAGCCAGCTCTGACTGACCACTCTGTGGGACAGCAGTTTCCAGCATGTAGCAGTGAGGGAGGTCCCAGCTGACAGCAGCCCCTGTGCAACAGCAGAGCCCTGGCACTGTTGTGACTCTGCCCATGGCTTGGAGCCTCCCTAGGGGACAAGACCTGCTGGGGGGATGGCCAGGACAGAGGGCAGGGGATGTCTGGGGGGAGGGGAGCCTGTGGTCAGTGGTAATAGCGGGGGTCAGCTCTCCAGCACTCCGAGAACTTCCGCAGGACTCGCTCCTTCAAGCGCATCCTCCTGGAAAGCTGATGTGACTGGCTCATCTCATGGGCCTTCAGCTTGGCATAGTAGTCAGAAAACTTGTTGTAGAGGATGGAGATGGGCATGCCATTGAGGATGATGCCAAAGGAGATGCAGACAAATGCCACCATTCTGCCAAGTATCGTGTCAGGCACAGTGTCTCCGTAGCCCACAGTGGATAGGCTGACCTGTGCAAGGACAGGAAAGGATAAAATCCCACAGGAGCAAGCCCAACAGACCCTGCCGGCTGGTGCTGGAACTCACTCCCTCCTGCCCCTGTGTGGAACCACTTGTCCCCTGCGACCAGTGCCAGACCATGACAGCAGCCAGCAAAACTGTCCCCTCGTACGAGCCTGCACGGTCAGGGCTCCACTGTCCAAGCTGTGTCCAGCAGGCCTGGAGAGCCCAGGGAAAGGGCTGGTTGAGCCTCAGAAGCAGAGATAAGAGGGCAGACCCTGCTCCCTCCCTGCTTTGTGTGTGTCTTTTCAAAGGCAGGTGGACACCCCCGAGCTGAGCCTTCCCCAGCAGTTGGTGTCTTCCTTCCCCCCTCAGAGCTGTGGCTCCAGAGCTTCCTGGCTGTGAGCTGTTTGGTCCCAGAGGAACAAAACTTCCTGGAGCTTCCTTCCAAGGGAAACAGAGGCATTGCCTGGGAATGAACCACGTTTAGTGACTGGGGAGCAGGGCTATGGGACAGGGTGAGAGCTGAGGCAGAGAGGTTTGGGCTCGGCAGGGAGCTGTGCTCCCAAGGACAGGCTCAGCGTGGGATGTTGAAATGCTTGAACCTGATGATGTTGCAGAAGTGATTTTGCCCTTCCTCGAGGAGGGATAAATTTGAAGCAGATAGCCTTTGGTGGCCAAGGGGGACTATAACAGGAGAAATGATGTCTGGGATCATTTTATCTCTAAATCAAAATGCCCTCATAACCCCTGTCTCTCAAGTGCTTTACCTCCCCATCTCAGAGGTAATCCCAGGTTTATTATAGTGCTCAGCAGCTGGCTCCTGGCACAAGCAGGGCAGAAAACGAGCAGCACACCTCAGTCTGTGTCTTCTCTCAGGACATGGGCTGAGGCACAGTGTGACCATGGGTCTCACATGCAGCTCTGGGTTCCCCATCTCAGACCCACAAACTCTTGTGCCTCTTGAGCTCAGCACAGCTGCAATGCTGCTCGGACTCAGGCTGTCCAGGGTGGCTGTCCCCATGCCCAGAGGCTGCATCCACCCAACACCAGGGTCCCATGACTGACAAAGCCTGGGCTGAGTCACATGCCCCTTGTTCAACTCCAGCCTGGAAGTTCCCAGGTCACCACTTCTGTCCCACCATTCCACCCCAGCACCACCTTCTGAGCCTCTGAGCTTAGTCCAAACCTCTGATTTCTTTTCTCAGAAAATGCAGGGCTCTGGGTTTCCCAGTTACTGAGCTGGTGGGAAGGCTGGGCCCTTCCTGCCTCCTGGCCAGCAGCAGTGGTGAATTCCCTGAGCACCAGGGCAGCCCCTACCCATGGATCCTCCCCCAGCCTTCTGGAAGAAGCTGCTCACACCTTACCGCTGCCCACCACCACGCACAGGGGATACTGGTGAAGTCGGTGCCAGGGACATCGTGTTCCACTGAGTGTATCAGAGCGGAGAAGGTGAAGACCCCCATGGCAATGAAGAGGAGGAGGCAGCAAACCTGCTGGTAGCACTGGCGCATGGTGAAGCTGAAGGCCCGGAGGCCGGTGGAGTGACGCGCCAGCTTGAGGATGCGGAAAATTCTCATGAGTTTGATGAGCTTGAGGACTTTGCCCAGCTTGCTCATGTTCTCCACCTTGTGCAGCTCCTCATGGTAATGCATGTCTCCTTCATCCAGATTTTCAAAGAGGATCTGGATGTAGAAGGGCAAGATGGCCACCAGGTCTATTGCATTAAATGCTGCCCGCAGAAAGTTCTTGAAGCTGGAGGAGGATATGAGCCGCATGAGGTATTCAGAGGTGAAGAAGATGGCACAGATCATCTCCATCTGCTCCATCCACATCTTCCCTGTTTTGTTTTTCATCTCCTCCACTGTGCTCAGTGTCATGCCCACAATGGAGATAAGCACAAAGAAGCTTGACATAACAGCAATGATCTTGGCTGGGACAGAAGAGTATGGGTTCTCAATGAGGTTCCAGACCATCTTCCGAAACTGACCGAGAAATTTGCCATCAAACTGCTCCCCTGACTCCACGGGCTCCAGTTCTGCCTCCAGCTCCTTCTCTATTTTCAGGTACTCACTGAGTTCATCTTGCTTTTCCTCAAACAGGATTCGGCAGCAGCGTTGGGAGTATTTCAGATGTATTCCCCAGTACTCGATTTCCTCCACAAAGTTACTGGGGCACATCTCATCCATCACCCACAGAACCCCGCTGCGGTAGAAGTGGAAGATGTAGTGGAAAATTGAAGGATCTCTATCAAAGAAGTACTCATTCTTCTGCACCAAGTAGTCATCACAGAGCTGCAGCTTCTTCACAGGGTCTGTATAGAGGGCCAGCTTCCCAAGCCGCGTGATGGGATACTGGGCCAGTACCTTGCAAGCTATCTGGAACAATTTGCCACCCACATTAATGTTGAGCAGGTACTTGTTCCTTTGGATGGGAGTCTGGCTCTTCTCCTGGTTTCCATCTGCCACATTCTGCATGGAGCTCCATTGCCTTACCAGGCTGTCCTGGGCAAATGGGATGTGGGATTCTTCTTCCTCTGGGGTCCGGCAGCGGCCCCGGTGATCCCCTATCTTCAGGCTGGCCGAGAGACTCGCACGCCTGGTCCACTGTTGCCTCATGGTGACTGGCCTTCTGAAGCGGTGACTCCCGTTACGGGCTGTGGGACAGCAGCTCTGGCTTCATGGGGATGTTCCCACCAGGCACTCACTGACTGGGACGAGTGCTGCAAGCCTGGGGCAGTGACTGCCTGAGGGGCACAGCTGTGTCCTGGCGCCACGTGGCACCTGCCGGGGTCCCAAAGCCGATTGCTGATCAGATTGGGGTTTGCATCGCGGGAGTTGGAGGCGGCCAAGCGCCCGCTCCTTAAGACACTAATGAGATTGAGGCACTAGTCCTTTATGTAAGGAGCTATTTCCAGCTCTGCACTTCTCTTTTCCCTTATTCTGTTCTTATTAGCTGTTTGCATTTGCCGCATGCTACCTGTTTCCTGGAAGGACATCCATGACAGCAAACTGGAAACAGCATGAACTTGCTTCAATTTACCCTCCCTTGATGGCACAGGAAGGTGCAGACACGCAGGATTTGTACTGGCTTTGTGCCCCCACACCAGATGCTGCTCTTGGCACCAGCCCTTCGTTAATTGCTAATGCAGCTGCCCTGGCTCTGTCAGCTGTCACAGCCAGGGAAGGGAGATGGTCATGACCTCCCAGCTCATCCCTCAAGTCCCACAGCACAGATTGAGAGGGGATGAGGTGAAGGAACCACCTCTGCCTCTACACAGTGCCTAGACAGATCCTCTGTGGGACACAAGCTGCTCCTGTGCCATCACATCAGCCTTCCGCCCCACGACTCCCACAGGCAGGGGCAGTAACAGGGAACAGGACACTGGAAATGCAAGTAGGCAGTAAAAGTTCCTCTGAACTACTGGAACTGAAAAGGAGGAAATAATTCTTTGGATTTGCAAGTGAAAGGGGAACCAGTATTAAACAGGCTGATCTTTGAGGTCTTATCCTGGAATAGGACCCTACTTCAATGTGTAAAACATTACACTGATCTCCATGAACTGGTCCAATTAAATACAGAGACATGGAGCAAAAAGATGCTCCTGGCCTGAAAAGCAGCTTGGGCTCCACTACAATTGAAGTCTTTGAGCCCAGGGATTAGAACAACAAAAACACTTCTGGCACCAGAGGAAGGGAAATTGCTGTCAGAAACACAGCCCCAAGTTTTGGCACAAGATCCGTAAAATGTGTTTCTTTCAACCCTGAAGCACAAGGCTCAGGGAGCTGTAAGCAAAGCCTGCAAGGTCTTGTGAGTTTGCCCCAGGGCCTCACTCCCCATTGCACGGAGCCAGGGCTCTGCCCTGTGCCAAGGCGGGCTCAGCTTGGCAGCTGCAGCTTGGAGGATGATCTGGAACTGACTGGTGACAACTGACCTTGGCCACATGGCCCTCCCAGCACCAGTGTTTCAACTGCCCCCAGCTCAGCCCTGTCCTGCTGGAACTCCTGGAGTTCTTCCTGCCCTGCAGCACTCCCTGCTCCGTGCTCTGCTCTGACAAAGAAGGGACAAATTCAGGCAGTTTTTCCACCTTGCTCTTGGCTGCGCTCCCCACTTGTCCCTGGTTCAGCAGTAGCACCTCTGGTGCTACTGTGGCATCTGTTCCTCCTGTCCCCACCCTCTCTGTTTGCTTTGCTCCTGTATTTCATTTTCTCTGCTCCAGCTGGTGTGCTGGAGTCACATCCACCCCAGGCAGGCACAGCAGCACTAGCTTCCCTGTATCACCCCACACCAACCCACCCACCCCAAGTACTCTTTCTCAGGATAGAGTACATCACCCAAAAGTGATGCAGGCCCTGGCCTTCCAGGGCTACTACAGAATCCAAGCAAATGCGCAAATCCAGGAAAAATAATAACTCCAGAACTTGTTAATTTTACATTCTTTATTTTCCTGTGTCAGCCACCACAGCTATCTCCACCTGTCCCTATGGAAACGGTTGTGTGTGCCCTGCAAATGACTCCTTGGTACTAAAAATAGCAGCCCTGGAATAACTCAGGACTTCATACTACATATAGAAGTATCTCCCATGGGGTATGGCAACACTCACACACTATCCAGGAGCGGAAGACTTCTGCTCCAAGGCTGATGACTGGTGTCTCCTTGGCAAGCCAAGTTCCCACCTTCAAGGCACAGAGGTCAGCAGCCAAGGCAGCAGCTTGGCGCACTTAGTGAACACTTGTGCAAGGTGCACGTGGCCAATGCTGAACCAGAGGCACTAGGCACTAATCTGTCCCTGCACGGTCAGTTCTGAGAGGTGCACAGCACTGAATCTGACTGGGGCTCCACGTGCCACACAGACATCTCACCCAAGATGTGACTTATTTCCAGGGACACCTCCACTAGACCAAGATGCTCAGAGAGCCCTGTCCAGCTTGGCCCCAGGGATGGGGCAGCCACAGCTGTTCTGGGCAACCTGTGCCCAGAACCACCCTCACCATAAAACCCTCTTTCCTTTGTGTCCCACCTAAGCCCACCCTCAGTCAGTTTGTAACTGTGCCCCTTGTCTTTACAGGCCTTGGTGAAAAGCCCCTCTCCATCTTTCTTACAATCCCTGTTTAGACATGGACAAGACACAACAAGGCTCCCCAGAGCTGTTTCTTCTCCAGGATTTGCCATAACAAAGGTGCACGACCTTGCACTTGACCTTATCAAACTTCATGAGGTTCCTGTGGGCCTGAAGGTCCCTCTGGATGACATCCCCCTTCCCCCAACTGCACTCCTCAGCCTGGTCTCAATTCTCAGACTGGCTGAGGGTCCACTTGATCCCACTCTACACACCACTGGTGAAAATGTGGAATAGCACTGGTCCCAGTACGGACCCTCAAGATATACCACCCATGTCAAAACAGTTTTAAGGAAGACACCATTAAGAGTGTTTAAAGGAGCCCCATGCAGCATTCAGCACTGCGGCAGGCAGAGCAGGTCTGCCAAGGGTGGAGATGTTTGTGGAAGGGAGTGTGAGAGGAGCTGCCTGCCCAGGGCCGAGGAACTGCATGTCCCACGGGGGCTTGGGTAACGGTACAGCAAAGACAGAGCAACTGTCACCCCCAAGGTGGGACTGTCACTAAAAGCCTTTGGTGCACGGGACTGAGCAGCATCAAACAGTAGAGCAAACGTGGAGTATTTCTCTGATCTGTGCAGCCAGTGAGTGCCTATGGAAATGGATGAGAAAGCTCCTGCTCCCTGATAAAATCCTGGGGGAAGAATGGGGCAGATGAAAAAAAGCTCTTGGCTGGAAGTGGAAGGAAACAGTTGAACAGCACCTGGCATTTCAAGGAGACAAATATCTTCGGATCCAAGGCCACACTGGTGGGCATCAGCATTAACAACTGTCACCCAGAACAATGAAGACATTTCTACCACCTTTGGGAGGGCTGATGTCCTGTGCTATTTCTGGAGCCAAGGTAGTCCCACAATCTAAGACCCATTTCCAAAGGGAGCATCCTCTTGGTATTCCAGTGTAACAACCCAGATTTGAAAGGTGATGTCCAATTCAGTCAGACTCTGTGGTGAGCAGGAGACAGAACAGGCTAGTCTCACCTTACCACCTTGGGATAAGGATCCCTGTTACAAAGACAGAAAAACACCTGGTTATTGACAGTCCTTTAGAAAAAAAACCTGGTTTGACTTCAATTTATGCAAAGTGGAGGAAAAAATCCCATACTAGAAGATCAGTATCTTAGCAGGACTGCTCCATGTCCTTGGCAGCAGGAAGGAAAAGGGAGAGTTCTGCTGCTTCAGGGCAGTCTGAAACCCCATGCACCTGGTTGGCAAGTATCAGGGAAGCTGGGAAAACCTACCCCCAAAGGAGAAAGCTCTAGAAGCCAGAAACACAGGGCAAGAAGGACTTTCTCCCTCAGGCACAGGGAGCCTATAGAATGCAAAACACTTACCCTTCAGGGCAAGGAGCCTGTCTGGCTCTTGTCAGGCATCAGCTGTTCCCTGGATGCTTTTTCAGGACTGAAGGTGTCAGATCTGCTTTTTGCTTTGGACAGACCCCACACAGCAACAGAACCTGCAGCTACCAGGATGCTCAGGAGCCCTGGAGAGGAGAGTGCACAAGCAGAGACCCACTCACTGCCCTTGTCTTGGCACTGGGACTGGGCTCTGCTGCTCACCACCATGAACCAACAGCCAGAGATGGGCAGTGTCCCTCGAAGGCAAGGGACAGACGGAAGGTGAATTAGAGCGATTGCGTGGAATGGCCTTTCCAAAGATACAGCACATATAAGGCAGAGCAGTAATTAAGCTGTGGTGTCAGGCCATCCTCATGCCCTCCCAGCCCAGCAAAAGCAGCTACTGATACATGTGTGGAATTGACCCCATCAGGATACTCAAGTTACAGCCCAAGGCAGGTAGGTCCAAGACTATGTGCAGCACTCTGAGTCTCACATACCTGCAACGATCAAGCTCCATGTGTAACCTTGACTCTTCGATGGCACAGAGACCTCAGGCTCAGGTGTAGCTGAAGCCTCTGTAAGGAAAGACAGACAAGTCCATGAGGCTTCCAACTCACCTTATGGTCAGCACTCAAAGCAGACTTCAGTCCACACCTGGCTGAGTTCCCAGCTCACCTCAAGAGCACCAAGAGGCCTTTTTTAATTTAAGCAAAACCTTATCTGTGGCTACTGTGATTAACCCACACCAGAGGATAAAAACGTCCTACTGGAAATGCGTAACAGGGAAAGCTGGGAAATTTCCCAGCTGGAGCTGGAACTGCAGCGTCTCAGACTGTCCTCGTGTCACCGAGAAGCCACAGGTACTACCAAAATGCAGCTCTTCTCCTCACCTGCCAACTGAACTGGTGCAGGCATCAAATCCAAACCCAATCTTTCACACCTGCAGTAATCCCCCTCCTCTCCACACCCTCGGAAGACCTCGGGTAAGGGTTTTCCAGAATAGCTCTTCCAAGCACCCAAGAGAGCCAATGGGTCTGACAAAGGACGTTCGAGAGCCAAGCAGCAGGTACAGACAGTGCTGGGGTGCAGGCACAACCAGACAAAGCCCAGACACTGTGTCTGCAGCTCCGGGCGAGCCCGGATGGCCCAGAACTTCCTCCACATCCTCTTCCCTTCAGCCTGCCCATTCCCCAGAGATCAGAGAAGCTCGGGAGGTGGACAGATTCCAGTGTCCTGGCTCGTTTGAAGAGAGCTGCTGGGAACTGTATGTTCTGGAAAAAGGAAGAAACTACCTGAAAGGCGCTTCCCGAGGGAGCCCTGGAAGGCGTCAGCGCCGTCCCCACCAGAGGAAGCTGAAGGTGGGGGTCTCCCATAGCGCTTCCTCCACCCACAGTGACCCGCGGTGACCGCAGCTGCCCCGGATCAGCCAGAGACGGCGGGGAGCAAAGGCTTCGGTCCGGTCTGCCGCCCCCGCCCCCAGCCCTCCCCTGCCCGCACCCCGCGCCCCCGTACCTGCGCTGCCGGCGGGCGACACCGCCAAGCTCCTCGGCGGGGTCACCCCGGGGCCGCCGGGACTCGGCTCCGTCGCGGTCGGCGTCCCGCAGTCCCGCTCGTCCCCGTCGTCCTCGCAGTCGGGGTGGCCGTCGCAGAGCCACTCCCCAGGGAAGCAGACGGCGCCGGGTGCGCACTGGAACTGGTCCGGGAGGCAGCGGGACGGGGCGGCTGCGGGAGGACGAGGCCGTGAGGGGAGCTCGGGGTGGGGGGGGGGCAACGGGAGAGAGCCCCCGAACCTAGGGCGAGGGGATCCTGCGCTCAGGGCGCACAAGGGCTCCAGCCAATGAGAGCGAAGGGCGTGCGCGGGGAACCAATGGGCACCACCCGCCCGGCCGCTCCCCCAGCTCACCGTTGCCTGGCGGGAGCGGCAGCACCGGCAGCAGCACCGGCAGCAGCACCGGCAGCAGCACCAGGAGCCCAGGCGGCAGCAGCCGCGGCCCGGCCATGCCGCGGGCCTGCACCAGAGAGACTCGCGGGGGCCGCCGCACCGCTACAAACGCAGAGCGCGCAGGAAGAGCGCGTGCGCTGGGGCCCCTCCTCCACCAGTGGAGTGCTCCGGGGGGCGGGGCGCGGGCACGCGCTCTTGAGGAGGCCCCGGCCCGAAGCGAGAGAGGAGTGGGCGGAGCCTCAGCGCGGTGTCACGTGAGCGGAGGGAGGGAACCGCCCCGAGCCCGGGCAGCTTAGCTCGAACGGCGCTCCCGAGAGCACCGCGGCTGGCTCCGCAATCTGTCTGTTCCAGCGTCTCTCGGAGACAGCGCACGGAGCTGCCATTGCCCGGCTGAGACCCTTCCAAGCTTCAGGTACAGCCGCACTCTCCCGCAGTTCCCTGGAAATCCATCAGCAGTGACCTTCTGTCTCTGGGGATGGGCTGGACGCTGCTCAGCTGGACCAAGCAGGGTGCGGTCACATCAGGACACTGGCATTGGTGGGGAAAGTGCCACAGGCAGCTGAACTTTTCTTGTAGAACCTGGGCACAGGGGGAAGCCCTGTGAGCAAGGCTGTGCTTTACCCAGCTCTGCTCTTCACTGACTGGCTACAGCTCACAAATCCCCCTGTGCTGTGTCCCTACTCTACCAACCAAACCTTACACTAGTATTAAAGAGAAGTAACTTGAATAAATCAAATAAAATAGACGAAATGGGGGGTGGTATTTACAACTTTATATACATTTATTAGTCAGACATCAGCTCCCTGCAGCAGCCCTGGAGCCACATCCAGCACAGCCTCCCCATCAGAGCTGCTCTGGAACCACCTGTGCTCATCACGCAGCTTCAGCTCTCTCCCAGCTCACAAGTAGGGCTCATCCTTGGAAATCTCCCACTTCCTAAGTGGTGGTCCTGGTGTCACTGGCTTTTTCCCTGCTGTTGTCACTGCAGCACCTGAACTAGGGTAAAGAAAGAAAGAGAGAGAAGAGGCTTTAGTAACACTGTGGAAATCACACTTGGATTTAATCAGAAGTCCCGGTTGCAGAGTCGTGCTGGAGGGGCTTGCTAATCAGTCCCAGAATAGTTTGGACTGGGTGGGACTTGAAAGCCCATCTTGTTCTAGCACTCCTGCCATGGGCAGGAACACCTTGCCCTATCCCCGGTTGCTCCAAGCCCTGTCCACCCTGGCCTTGGACACTTCCAGGGATCCAGGAGCAGACACAGATGTTCTGTGCAACCTGTGCCAGGGCCTCACCACTCTCACAGGGAAGAATCCCTTCCCAATATCCCATCTAACCCTGCTCTCTAGCACTGGGAAGCCATTCCCCCTTGTCCTGGCACTTCATCCCTTCTGAGTACCTCTCCAGCTCTCTTGGAGCCCCTTTGGGCACTGGAAGAGACTCTAAGGTCTCCCCATACCCTTCTGTTCCCCAGGATGAACATCCCCAGCTCTCCCAGCCTGCTTCCAGAGCAGAGGGGTTCCAGCCATCAGAGCATCTCTGTGTCCTCCTTTGGAATCATTGCAACAAGTCTTTTCTTGGAGGCCCCAGAGCTGAACACGGATGCTCCAGGTGGGGTCTCACCAAAGCAGAGTAAGTGAACTTCTTCCCATCTCACCTATTTGCGAGGAAATACACACAAATAATCAGTTCCACATTCTTCTGGCAATCTGGGTAATTCCCCACTGCTGCTGGGCGCGTTCTGCGTTACTGGTGTCAATCTGAGCTGACCCCTTTCCGCGGCGGCAGCGGTGCAGCACCGCCCGCGTCACACCTACCTGCCAGCCTGTGTCCCCGCAGGCAGGGTTCTCTGCGCCGCCGCCACCACCACGGGCGGCAGCGACTCCCGGCGCCCGTCCCGGCTGCAGTAATAGTTATCGGCGAATTTGTGGCTGGGGCCCACCGGAAGCCGCGGCGGCGGCTGGGTCCTAGGCAGAGAACGACCCGAGCGTCAGCGGCGGGGCCGGGATGGGAGCGGCTCAGCGCTCCGCCCGCCGCCCGGCCCGGCCCCGGCACCTCTTAGCGATCTCTTCGTAGCGCAGCTGCAGCTTCGCCTGGAGGTCCCGCTGCAAGGCAAGGCCCGAGCGGCTCAGACAGGGCTGCCGCCCTGCGCCGAGGGCTCCGCGGAGCCGGGGGTGCAGCGCAGCGCCCCGCGGGACAGAGGGACCCCGAGCCCGGGGTTGTTCTTACCCCCGCCAGGAAGTTGCGGAGCCGCTGGATCACACGAGTCGCCGTCGCCATCTTGCCCGCGGTGAAGGGCAGGGGCGCGGAGGGAGCCGGGGCCACGCGCGCGGCATGCTGGGTCTCGCGAGATTTGGCGCTATATAAATCGGCGCTGCGCATGCCCGCTCCTTTCCGCGACCCGGAGCCGCCATGGACACGAGCCGCGTGCAGCCCATCAAGTTGGCCAGGGTGGGTACGGGGGCCGGGCCAGGCCAGGCCGGGCCGGGCCGGGCTGGGCTGCGCTGCGCTAGGCCGCAGCACCGCGCTGATCCTCCGATCTGTCTTCGCAGGTCACCAAGGTGCTGGGCCGGACCGGTTCCCAGGGGCAGTGCACTCAGGTGAGCAGGCCGGGCCGGGGCAGGCGCGATGCCGCGGGCCGGGCCAGGCCAGGCCAGGCCAGGCCGGGCTAACGCGGTCCCGCCGTCCCGCCCCGCAGGTGCGCGTGGAGTTCATGGATGACACGAGCCGCTCCATCATCCGCAACGTGAAGGGGCCGGTGCGCGAGGGCGACGTTCTCACCCTGCTGGAGTCGGAGCGCGAGGCCCGGCGGCTGCGCTGAGCGGGACCCGGGGCTGCGCCTGCTGCCGGATCTTCCATCGCGGGATGGAGTCTGACGCAGCTCAGTCGGCCGTGGGGCTAGGGTGGGGAGGAACGTGGCGGCTGTGTCACTGCAATAAAGGGTTTTTCCAGTAGCCCTTTGCCTGGGTTTCACTCACTGAGTGCCTGACTGCTCTGGTTTGTCTCACACCTGAGCACCTGCCGCTTTCCTCGGGTTCAGTAGCAGTACGCCCTGCTTGTTACACGTAATATATTCATTGTAGTATCGCTGCGTTATTGCATCTTTAGTGATTTGTCTCAACAAAAATAATTCCATTTTGATTACAGTAGCCTTAATCCTGACCTTCAAGCAATTTTTTTTATGCGTTGGTGAAGTGGCACTGGAAATTTACTGGACCTCAGTGGAAATTAATCCACAAGTTAAAATTCAAGCTTGGTACCAGCCTGTTGCTTCTGTCTGTCCTCAGTGAATGCTTCTATAAATACACCTATTTGCTGTCCTTCCTGGCAGTCACTCGCAGAGAGCAAGTGCTTGTCACTCCTCTTTGATTTACTGACCGCTCCATCTCACTTTCTTTGGCTTTTCCTTCCTCCACAAAATCAGTTAGCAAGATGTATTGTTTTAGAATATTACATAAATCAAAAGTAAAGCTGAAAAGTTTAGAATGAGCATGAAAACTGCTGGATCGAGGGCATGTTTTTAAGGACTGGTATTTTCCATCTGCTTATAGAGTGGTCCAGGTTTGTGGTGTGTTTGAGCAGAGTCAGATCTGCAGCCTTTCGTGTGGTCTCTGGATGGGAGTGTTTTTTGTCTGCCGTGTCCCAAGCTTGACTGAGGCAGTTCAGTGGCAGGTGTGACTGAGGATTTGGGTGTCCTAAAGCTGAGCAGAGCCCTGCTGGAACAAATGTTCAAATTGCTGAACTGGCTCAGGCAGCAAGGATTGTTGTAGGGCTGACGTTAGAGTGATTGTGGGATTTTTCCTTCCTGCCGGTTTTAGTTGTGCCCTGGGTAGCTCATGGGCAGCATGAGGTGCATGGAGTTTGTGCCACAGAGAAAGCCCTTGTCAATGTGTTTGTGCTGTTTCTTGATGTTATTTGTGATTCTTTGGGGGTGTTCCAGTTTCAGAGCATAGTACAAGGCTGTGTTCCCTGGCTTGTGTGATGCAGCAGAGCTCAGAACTCGTCATGAGTGCCTGAAGTCCCCTTGGAGTTCAGTTCTGTGGCTGCCATTTATTCCCTTACAGCTTCAGCTGTGACCTGAGAGTGTTTGCTCTGTCCCCTGCTGGCCCTGACTGCTGGGTGACTGGCTTTAAGCCAGTAAGAGTGGCTTAAAGAGCTATATCCCTTCTGGAGTACCCCTGTGGGGTCAGCCTGGTCCCTAAACACATGAGGGAGGCAATTTGCATCCTCACACTTGGTCTGGTGATTGCCCTTTAATGATGTAGTGCAATATCAGTACAGAGAACCAGAGGTGGTGAAGGGCTGCGTCTGGTCCTGCATCCAGCTTGGTCCTGCAGAATGAAATGGGCAAAGACACCACTGCATCTGCCTGGGACACTTCAGCAGAGAGAAAACCAGACTGAAGGATGCAGCCAGTGCATAAACGTGGAGTGAATGACTTGGAATGTGGGGGCACCTGCTGTGGTCAGGGGCTGTGCCTCTGCCGCAGCTCTTGCGGGGTTTGTTGTGAGCCAGACAAGGAGGCAGGAGGCTGTGCTGATGTGTCTGTAATATTTCAAAATAACTTTAAATTTTATTTATATCTTAAACATCAGTATTAAGATACCAGTAAACAGAGTAGTGTGTTAAGAAGCGGCAGTGAGCGCTGTGTATTAACTCCAGTGCAAAGCTAAGAGCAAGTTTCTGGGGAGAGTTGTGGGGTTCCCCAGCTCAGAATGGCACAGACCAGGCCAGGCAGGGGCAGAAGTGGTTGTGAGACTGGGCCAAGGAGCATGAATAGGGGGTGCAACACATTACCTTTGTGAAGGGCTCAGAGCAGAGCTGCCTTCCCATGCAAAACCCTTTTTCCTCCTGGTCCTTGTCCTTACCCTGTTTCCCACCCCGCACGGTGCTCACACACTTGCACAGACATGTTCTCTGACATACGTGTTCTCTGCAGGCTCTACCTGTGTGCTCTGAGCTCTTCCGGCCCTTGTGTTTTTCCTGGCACTGTCCTCAGCTGCTCTCCTCTCTTTTGGGATGGAAAGTGGGCAGAGAGGGACTCAGCTGTGGGCTCTGGCTGTGTGCACACTCTATGGGACTGGTTAATTGGGGAAATGTTTAGGAGGTAATTGGTCTCTTTCCCTTGGGAGAAGGACCTGCTCCCCATGTGGGTTATCAGTTAGGCAGGCTCAGTCCCCAAAGCATCCTTGGCCCTCAGCCCCTTTTGTCATTTGGCTGCAACCCCAACAACTGCTCAGAGGTTTTGCTCCCATTGAGCAAATTAAATCTGGAGCGATTTCATGTTGAACTTCATCCTTTGGCCACACAATATAATTTTTTTGCTTTGTGTGCATGTGCTAGAAAAGAGGAAGAAAATCAGATTTCAGCCAGGAAAGGAAATGCCAGAAAAGAAGGGCAAGTATTTGAGTCTGGAAACGGTCCCAGCCCCTGGCCAAGGCAGCATTCCCTCTCCGACGTCTATGTTACTGGCAGTGCTGCCTTCTCAGAGCTGCCAGAGTGCAAACCAGGTGCTGTTTCTGCTGGGTTGGTTCTCTGCTGTACCTTCTTGCAGAGGGCTCAGAGGTGGCACAGCTCCAGCGGTCATGGCAGGGAGTAGAGGGGATTGGGTGGCTTGTGCTCCCTGTGCATCGCACCCTGAGGTCACTTGGCTCCTGTCAGTTGGTGCAGTGAGGTGGCCATGCGTGGGCTGCATCCAGTGGAGGAGATGGGCGAGGGAGGCCCAGGGATGGTGCTTGTGACGGGACTAAAGCTGCAGAGAGCGGTTCAGCACAGAGGGGTGGCTGGCGAGGGGATGTGAATCACAGCCCAGTGCTGATCGTGGCCCCTGGATGGATCCCAAGGTCACTCTAATTTGGTTTCTTTGGACTCCCAGGGCTCTTTGTGGCTGTCCGTGACGTCCCCTGCTGCAGAGAGAGTTACCAGAGCCCCCTCAGTGACTCCTGGTCAGAACCAGCAGGGCTGTTCTGAGCAAGTGGCACCTGAAATGCTCTGCTCTTGCTGCTGCAGCTCCTTCCTAGAGACTCGTCTGTGTCATAGCCCTTTCCCCTCCCATAGGGCCATCTGCCCACCTGTGGCAGGAGCCGGGGGAGCGGTGTGGTACTCACGGGTGGCTGTGCCTTGATGCCGTTGAGGTGGGCATAGAGGAGCGTGGCAATGTCACCGTGACCGGCCTCCTGCGCTATGGCAACAGCATTGTTACCATCCTAGAAAGGAAGGGAGAGCATGTGGAAAGGCATTTGGGGACAGGATGTAGCATGGGCTGCCCAGGCCCAGTGGAGAGCCTTACACTGTCCACGATGGAGATGTCACAGGTGGGCTGGGCCAGCAGCAGCTTCACAGTCTCCACACGGCCATGCTCGCAGGCACACATCAGCGCAGTTGAGCCCTCCTCGTCCTGCAGGTTCACGTCGGCCCCGCAGGCAAGCAGGGCTTCCACCATCTCCTGCCGCCCATGGCTGACAGCCAACATCAGCGCTGTCTGGCCAGCCTGCAAGGAAGGGACACTGCCAGGACACCCCTGCCCCTGCTGTGCTACCCACTTGTCCCCCCACCACAGGACCACTGCTGAGACAGCCCTGCTGCCAGGCAGGAGGAGATGGTGATGCCCTCCCAATGCACCGACACCTCCAGGTTTTGGAGCCACTGTTGTGCCCTTGGAAGAGCTGCATGTGGCTCTGGCAGCTGCTTGGGGGTGGGAGTAGAGGGTCAGGATGTGGTGGCCCCCAGCCCGCACCAACCTGGCTGGCCTTGGCATTGACATTGCCCATGCTGAAGAGCCTCCTGACCACATTCATGTCCTCCTCCTGCTCGACGGCCGCCAGTGCTGCCAGCATGAGGGCGGTGTACCCAGCTTTGTTCTGGTGGTCCACATTACAGATCCCTGCAAGGGTGGGCAGAGGGGTTCAGGATGCTGCAGGGCTGGTGGGAGACATGGACCAAGCCACATGCCTGGCTCCCCCTCACAGCCCTGTGCAGGGTGCTGTGAGCCATCCCACAGGCACAGAACTACTGATGGATCTCCCCCATCAAATCTGGGCTCCCAAACAGGCTGGGGTGACTGCCCACCCTCACACCTATGAATGGACACAGCCCAGGGCAGCTCTCCTTGCCCCTCTGCTGCCAACGCCTTCCCTCTCTGCTGGCATGGTCAGGACGTGACCTAGGGTACAGTGGGATGGTGGCCAGGGGATGCTTCTGGGGGCGGGGGCACTGACCCGTGTCCAGCAGCAGCCTCACGATGTGGAAGTTGGAGTGGGAGACACTGTAGTGCAGGGCTGTGTTGCCATTCCCATCCGCCAGGTTCACCACGTGGGCCAGAAGTGCCGGTGAGACCTCAGCAAAGGCCAGGAGGTGGTTAGCGACTGTGTCAGGGACGGACGACTTTTGGCTGGACAGACGGAACCACTCCTGAAGGACCAGGCTGCTGCTGGTGAGCTGTGGGCAGAGAGGGACTGAGCTCGCCCTAAGTCTGCACATGGCCCCACACCCTGGCACTCACCCCCTGCTGCCAGCCTGGGTGAGTGGGAGCAGAATCCCTGCCTCAGAGGGGGTGGATGAAGGCAGGACCCTGAACTGCCCAAACGCATGCTGGGCATGGCCTGAGCTGAGTCCACATGGGTTTTGGGGTATCTGGGACAAACCCTGGAGCAAAGGGCTGTATTTTGGGGGAAGGTGCTGAGCCAGGCTTTGCTGGCCCCTCTCTGGGTAGGGCTAATTCTGGGGGGTGTCGGCAGGGGCTGGGTGAGCCATCCCACCCCAGCATCCCACTCACCACCTCTTTGCTCTTGGCAGCACCGGGGTGGCCCAGGTGGGTCTTGACAATGAGGCAGGCCTCCCTCATCCTGGGGCTCAGCTCGAACCTGTGGAGAGCACAAGGATGTCTGCAGTGTGGAGCTGCATCACCCCACTAAACCCGTGGGGTGGGGCACCCTAACTTCCCCTGCAGAACTCCCCAGAGTGCAATCTCCAGAGTGGTGGCTGCACCCTTGCTGCTTCAGCCTCTGCAAACCTCCACAGAAAGGAGCCTTATGCAGACATGCTTGGGCACGATTCACCTCTTCTTAGGCCAAATTTTTTTCTTTTGTTGAAAAATGCCATTGAAGGCTCTTGTTTTTTTTCCCCCCTCCAAACTATCTGCTGCAGCAAAGAGGCATCTGGGGCCTCATCCTTTCCTTAACAGACCCAAGAAACTGGAAGGACTGTTTCCTGCTGAATGGTCTCTGGAGGAGCTGAATGTGTAGTTCCCATTGGCTGCACTGAAGCTGGGGCAGATGTCCCGAGCTGGCTGGGCCAGTACCATGGCTCCCAGCTGCACAGGGCCAGGGACCAGGGAGCCTTCCCCCCTGGCACTTACTTTTCCTTCACCTCAGGGGGCTCCAGCAGGGTCACATCAGTCCTGTCGCACTCCAGTCTGGGCTCACATGTGCCTTCCCTGGCCTCTTCCTCTGAGGTTTCGGTGTCTCCCTGCTCTGAACTGTCAGAGCTGTCGGCAGAAGCCTTCTCAGAGGAGCTGTTGCCTTCCTCCTCCTCCTCACTGGATGTGCTCTCATACCTGCACAGAGGGAGGATGTTCAGTGGCAACACAGCACCAGCCTGGCCCCCTTCACGCCCTGGCACTGGTCCCAGCCCAGGACAGGGATGCAGGGGACCAGGATTGGCTCACTGGGGTGGCAGGAGCCCCTCAGCACATACTCCCCGTTCAGCACGCCCACAAACTGCAGGCTCTTCTTGCTGCTCTCAGCCTTGCTCTGAGGAGGACCATCTCGCTTCTTCATGATAGACTTCAGGGCTCCTACAGGAAAAGAGATGAATGTCAAGGGCCCGTGTGCAAGAATCATAGAATTTAAGAATCACAGAATGGCCTGGGTTAGAGGAGACCTTAAAGATCATCTCGTTCCAACTCCACTGCCATGGTCAGGGACACCTTCCAGTAGACCAGGTTGCTCAGAGCTCCATCCAGCCTGGCCTTAATTCTAGGAATGGGGCATCCACAACTTCTCTGGGTAACCTGTGCCAAGGCCTCACCACTTCACAGTAGAGAATTTTTCGTAATATCTAATCTAACCCTACTGTCATTTTGAAACCACTCCCCCTTGTCCTGTCACTACATGCTTTTGTAAACAGTTTCTCCCTAGGGCTAGCCAAGCACCCCAAACCCACCAGACCCCTGGCAGGCATGGAAGGGACACAGGCAGCTGCTGGGGCACAGGTAGTATTGGTCCTGCAGGCAGTGTCCCCTACAGGGTCATCCTCTCCCTTCTTGCAGGAACATTCCAACCCAGACCCTGGCATCATCCCTGGTGACACTCACCGGCTGCAGGGCTTGGGGCAGCTCCACTGTCCTGCACTGGGGATGGGTCCTGGTTGCTGTGTGTTGTCTCCAGCACAGCTGGCCCGGGGGCTGGGCTGTCTGGGCACATCCCCCCTGCTGCTCCTGTACCTGGCACTGAGGGGCTGCTCAGGCCATCGCTCAGGCCAGGCTCCATCACCTTGCCCGCACCATGCTCCTTCTCCTCTCCTCCCACAACAATGCTGCTCACATCGGTCTGGCTGCCCTTGTCATTACAGCTGGCAGCCGAATCGGGTCCGACTGCCACATCTCGCCCATCAGGACGGCAGCCCACAGCAACGCAGGAGGTCGGGGGGCAGCACTCCACGCCTGCCTCCACTGTCTCTGGGGGGTTGCCAGCTGCCCGGCTCTGTGTTGCTACCACAGCCTCCACCAATGCCTCAGCTACCTGCGGCTTAGCCATCACCTCCTTGTCCACCTGCCCACGGGGTCGGCGGGCGCACACCTCCAGCCGCAGCTCCTCCAGCTCCCGTGTGGCCTCCTGCAGGTGCCCCTCCATCAGTGTGATCACTTCTTTCTGGTGCCCCACTGTCTGCTGCAGCATCTCCATCTCCCGCTCTGCCTCAGTGGCCAGCCCCAGCGAAGACTCCAGCACCCAGACAGCCACGTCCTTGTGTGCCCGTGTGCTGCCATCTGGTGCATCCCCACTCTCTTGCTGTGACCGGTAGTAGAAGACAGCGTCTGTCATGGCCCGGTCCTCACCCACTGCCACGGAGCGGCACGGCCTCTCAGCCACCCTAGGGCTCCTGCCTGGCCAAGCCCTGACGCCCCGCTCCGGCACAGCCAGCTTCTCTGTCAGCTTCCTCAGCTCTGCAATTTTCCTCATTCGCCCCTTCACTGGCTCCACTTCACTCTCTGGCCCCATTTGGGGCAACCCTTCACCCCCCGTCTCAGAGCTAGGGGTGTGGTACAATGCCTCGCCATGCTCTGCCGACAGCTTCTCCAGAAGTTTCGCCTTCTCCCTCTTCAACTCGCAGATCTGCATCTCCAAGAGGGGGATGGTTTTCACCTGCTCCTCCAGGTCCCGGAGCTGCCGCAGGGCAGCAGCCATCTGCTCCCGGACGTGCTGCAGCGGGGCCGTACTGAGCCCAGCGGCCGGAGTGCTGCGCCCCGAGCTGCCAGGGCTCATTCGGCCCCAGCCTGCCTGGCCCTCGGCACCCACCGGCACCCAGTGGGGCAGCTGGCTCAGGGCGCCCGGCAGGCCACTGCGGGAGGGACTGCCAATATCCTGCAAATTGCCCTGCTCCTGCTCCAGCCTCCTGCTTGTCTCCAGCAAGGTCTTCTCCACCCGTGGGTTTCGCACAGAGCACTTGTGGGTGGGAGGTGGGAGCAGCCGTACTGGTGGCAGCAAGATGGGGTGTGAGGTCGGCTTGCTTGCAGGCTCCGGGGGTGCCTGGCTGTGCAGGGACAGCAGCAGCGCAGTCCTGCCATCCTCGCTGGCCGTGGAGGTGAGGGATTCAGTGGAGGTCCAGGCACTGGTGTGGCTACTGGGGCTGCGCAGGGTGCTGGGTGGTAGCCGGGACCCTTTTGCCCTTCGAGGCAGTGGCACTTTCTTGAGTGTTTGGCCACTTTCAATGTCATCAACATATTTCAGGAAATCAAGGTCCAATAGGAAGCCATAGGGGGTTTCCACAGAGTATGAGCTCTTCTCTCCATCGTCCTGGTCCCGGTACAAGAACGGGCCCCCAAGATCTGCAAGAGGAGGAGGGATGGTTAGGCAGGGACCTGGTGGAGACAGGACAGCTTTTCCAACTGGGTTATACTGGAATTTACAGCCTCCAGGCTCCTCCCATCCCCTCCATAATGTGGGTTGTGTCTGTCTCCAGCACCCTAGGTGCCATAGCGTGTCACAGGGCACCTACTCCATGTCAGAGTTGGTGCTGGAGTGAGCAACTCCATTGGGATGTGACGGGACAGCTCAGCCCTGCCACCCCCCTCACACTCCTTCCATTATTACTACCTGGTGACAACCCTGGTCTCTTTACCTGGGAGGTTCTGGTTCAGGGGTGCCGGCTGAGCCATCTTCTCCCCAGAATGCTGCTGACCAGGGGACCATTAACCTGCAACAACAATGAGGCCAAATCCAGCCAAACCCTGTGACCCCAGGCAGCCACACAGCCCAGCCGCCCACCTGTGGAGAGCCCTGTGGCTGCCCCCCACCATCCGCCAGGTCCCCTGGCCTTCCCCAGTCCAGGGCTGACACTGGAGCTGGCAGCTGGGTGAGCGCGGTGCTGCCTGCGGGGCTGGGATTGTTTGTACATTTAAGGAATGCTCTGCAGCCATGCTGCCAGCTCCAAGGGTCACGAGTTGGAGCTTGGCCATACAGTGGGAGCAGGCCAAGAAAAAAATGAGGCTGAAACCTGTATAGGTGCAATACTCAGCATGAAGTTTGCTTCGGATAAAGGTAAGTGATGCTTTGGCAAAGCCATGTGACTGCAGGGAGCTGCCAGCACCCATCAGTGCTGTGTGTGATGTCCATTCTCACCACTCAGGGTGCCCCACGATGCCTCAGGGGTGTCCTGTGGGGCCAATGACCCCCAGGAGGGACCCGACTGCTTTTCCCTGTCAATAAAGTGGAATATGGCAGAGGGGAATGAAATGGGAGCCTGGTTTTCCCAGGAGCCAGGCATGGACACGCTGGAGGAGAGCCAACAGGATACAACTGTGGTCCAGAGGTGCCACCAGCTGCGAGCATTGAGCTGGGACCTGCTGCAACATCTGGCAGTACTGGGACCCAGGTGTGAAGAGCTCCTGGCAGGAGCAGGATGGGACAACAGCTCCCTGGGAGCACCCAATGCTGCTGCGCATGGCATCAGGGTCTCTGGGCAGTGGGGACACAGTGGGCCTGGGGGCCCATGGGGCACAGGTGGTCATAGGGCTGAGCAGCTGCTAGTGGGCAAAGCATTTGTCACTGGGCTATTTTCAGAAGAAAGCAGGGGAGGAGGAATGCCGCAGAGGAAGGGCAGCTTGGGCACTGCCCTCAGGGAAGCTGAGGCTCAGTGCTGCCCAGGGAATGGCACAGGATCTGGCCTTGGCTGCCCAGAAACACCCACATCAATCCCCAGATACCCAGCCCCTCACACCCATCACTCATACCAATGTTGCAGCCACTCCCGGGCCCCAGCGATGTGGCCGCAAGTCCTTGGCTTGCCCCGACCGCATGGAGCCAGCAAAGCAGCTGTGGCAGCGCCAGGCCAGGCTCGGGCTGGGCACTGCAGTGGCCTCCCACCCCCAGCCCAGCGCATGGGGTTGGGGGTTGAGTCCAACTGGTCAGAGATAAACACTTCCCACTAGTCACCAGTACGGATTCTGGGGCTCTCCCACTCCTCTACCAACCCATCCACAGCTGATTCACATCCCAACTTCCACCTCCCTCAGGACTATCCTAGCTTCAAGCTGGCACCCATTCCACTCTCCTGGGAGCATCCCAGCTCCGTGCTGGAATCCACCATTCCCGTGCCGGTGGCTTTGTGCCCAAGACACATCCCCCACCTCATCTAATCCCTCCCACCCTGGGAAGTGTTCAGCATCCTCCTCCACACGGCCCTTGCTGCAGGTAATTAAACTCTGCTGGGGCCAGGACAAACTTCCCACTGGGCTCCATGCATGTTGTAAATCAAACGAGGAAGAGAGAGCAACAGGAGCCAGAGCCAGCGGGTGCGTTTCCTCAGGGGGAAGTGGCCGGCAGCTCCCTTCCGCTGCCCGGCCGGGTATTGTCCTGCCTGGGGACAGGAAAAGCCTCTTCAGCCAAGGCCTGGAGGCCTCCCACACGACTCCAGCAGCAAAGGTGCCCTTTGCACCAGCACTGTGCTGCTGTCCCCTCCACTGAGCCAGGGACAGGCTGCTCGTCACCTGCCACCTCCTATGGCCCCTTCAGGCAACATCAGCAGCTGCATCCTGAATGTGGGGGACATCCTCCCACTGCTCCTGGCCCCTATTTCTTTTGCTCTGTCAGGATGGGCTGAATCCAGGGCATTCACCAGCTCCAAAAAAAGGTGATGGGACCTGCCAGCTTCCAACCACATTCAAATGGCCCCAGGGACCGAATGATGTTCAAACCCTCATTGGAGAGCCTGTGAGGTGCAAACTGTCCCTGGGCTAGGGACGCATGGGGTTGGATTGGTGCAGTGGGGGCAGATGATCCCAGTGTGTAGCAGGTTGGGTCCCCACACCTGCAGCCCAGCCACCAGCAGCACCAGCCAGACCTGGCTGCCACAACCATGGCACCACACAGAGCAGCCACTCTTCACCTGGGCTGAAGTCTCGGCAGGGTCCATTGTACCAGCCACTTTGGTGCCAAAGGCTGATTTTCAGCAGCTTCAGGTGCTCCCTTGGGCACTGGTGATGGTTGCTGAAGGGGCTGGGTACATGGACCCCTGGGGGGCCCCTACATGATCCCAGCTCCCTTTGGAAGCAATGAAAGTGTTGTTCCTATACCTGGTGTTTTGACAGAAAAGCAGGATGGTAAAAGCAAAGCACTGGTGGGGAGGCTTGGCAGCAAGGAGGAAGAAGAGGAAGATGTGCAGGGACCCAACCACCCCCATCGAGCCGAGGCTACACTTTGCCCTGGACTTGCACCTGTATTTTCCCCTCGTGCTGTTGTACCAATGCCAACATGGGAAACTTGGAGCCAAAACTGGAGCTGCTCCGCTCAATTACAGTAAGAAGTCATGTCAGGGATGGGGGAGGCTGGGCATCTTGGCACAGCCCAGGTACCACCTCATGCCCCAGCTCCAGGTGCAGGCAGCCTCCTGGGACCCCTGGCCTCATAGTCCAACGGGTGATTTCCCCTCGGGGTTTCCAAGCTCCTGAACTGGCAGAGGAGAGGTCTGGGGGAGCTGTTCCTAAAGCTTAAGACCTTTGGGCCCTTTCCCTCTCCAGGGGCACAGCTGTAGCAGCCCTTGGCTCGGCTCAACCATGTGCCGCAGTGCAGCCTGAGCTGCTCCACTGGTGGGGCTGGGGCTGGACACGGGCAAGGCTCTCCCTGGTGCTCCTCCTGAGCCGAAATACTGAGGTCACGAAGAATGTGAGAACAGAGTCCAGAGCAGCCCTGGTCAGCGCAACTTGATTTATCTCAGCCAGGCACGCTTCCCTCATAGCTCTGTGCAGGCGATAAGCCCTGAAGCTTGGAAATGAGGCTGTTCCAAAGTTAAAGGGAAACCACTGAGCAAGCACATGGCTTCCTTCACTGCCAGCAACCTGCCGGCATTCGGGCTCCTCACACGCAGCCAGCTGCCACATGTGCCTGTCACCTGCAGTGTCACCCGCCAGCACGGTGGCTGGGTGCAGCAGGAGGTATCCAGGGCTCATGCCACCTTCCTGTCCTCTGCTGCAGGGGCTGTACGGGAGGGCCTGTGCGTATTTGCCCAGGCCACCTTGGCCAGGCTGTCTATGGTGGAGCTGCTCCTGGAGGAGTCGGATCCAGGTGGGTGGGTGCACAGTGCTGACCCAGGCGGAGAAAGGGAAATGCTTCCATCATCTCAACAGCCTAATTTCAGGGTTGGACTGTTATTTCTGGAGTTGTCGTCATCGATGGCCCAGTTGACTGGGAGGCCAAAGGGGCTGCCCAGGCTCTGTACCCGCTCCAGCCCCTGAGGGAACTCCCTGAGTTCACACACGACCTGGATAACAGGCATAGAGTCCACACACACTTACCCACGTGGGGATCAGCTCTACCTGTCCCCTCACACCTATAGCGCTATAGGGTGTGACAGCTTCTCTAGAGAATATCAACCCCTTTCCTCGCACCCTCACCACAGCTGCCCACCAGCACCTTCCACCAACATTTCTCGATTCCCTCGGGGCTGCCGACAACACATGAGATCAGCAGCGATGGCCTGGGCCCGTCCTGCTCTGAGGAGGGGCCCTGAGATGAAATGTTTGAATTTACACCCGGGGTGCCCAGGCGCAGCCGGGTACAGACACAGCACTGTGCACAACCCTGTGGTGGGTTCTCCATGTGCATGCGGCAGCATCCCAAAAAACTCCGCAGCACCCCTGTGCCCTTCAGCATCCCAGAGGGACCTGCAGCAACCTGGGGTGCCATATCACAGCCTCAGCACTGTGGGCCCCAGCGCCCGGGGAACCCACAGCACCCCCAACCCGAATAGCTTCCCAGAATCCCAGGAAGTCCCCAGAACGCCCAGCCCGACAAGTCCGTGGGAGTCCACCAGCCTCCCCAACCTTACGGGTTCCCGGCACCCCTGGGGGACCCCCAGCATCCCGGGGTGCCCGCAGCACCTTCCAGGCACCCGTACATCGGGGCGACAGCTTGTCCCCAGTCCAGGGGACTCCCGGGGAACCCCCGCCGCCGCCAGCTGGAGGAGGGGAGTCTCAACCCGGCCCCGGCCCCGCTCCCCTCCCGCTCTCACCGCCGGGGCCGCTCGGGCGGAGCCCCCGGGGCGGCGAAAGCCGGGGCCGCCCCATCCCGCCGCGATCCCGTAGGCGGCGGCTTCCGCGGGGGCTCCAGCGCGGCCCCTCGGGGGCCCCGGGCGGCGGCGGGTGCGGGGCCCTGAGGGGGCCTCCACCGGGACAAGCCCCCGCCCCGCCGCCGCCGGACCCGCCCGTCCCGTCCCGCCTGGTCCCCGCCGCCCCTCACCGTGCCGCCGGACTCCTGGGCTGCAGCCGGGTCACAGCTCCGGGCCCGGGACTCTCGGGCTGCTCCGCGGCACCGGGCAGCGCTGCCCGCCGCAGCCCCGGGCCGAGGGCGGGCGGGAGCGGGAGAGGCCGGGGCGGGGCGGGGGCGGGCGGGAACCGGCCCCGAGCCGACGGGACGTGTACCGCCCCCGGCCGCTCGCCCCGCGGCATCCCCGCTAGCCCCCTCTCCGCGTGGAAGGGGATATCGCTGTCCCCGTGGCTGCCCGCCGTGGGATGTGCCCCGTCCCGGTCACCTGGGGTGAGGGGTCTCCCCGACCTTTGTCACCCCCAGGTCCGCTATCCTGGTTGCCCTGGAGATGAGGTGCGCTTACTCCGGTCACCCTGTAGTCGGGATTCTCCCTAACCTGTCCACCTCGGGAATGGTCACTCTGCAGAAAGGGGGATCCCCTGCCCACATCACCCGATGCTGGGGTATCCTCTGCCCTGAGCTCAACCCTGTTGCTAGCCGGGGCCCGGCGCGTGGCTGGGGTCCCGCTCCCTGTCCCACCGTGCTCCCCCCAGCACAGCCGCCCCCCGCACCTCTTGCCCCCGTCCCACTCACGGCTGGGAGCCGTGTGCCTCTGGCCCTGACTGGGCTCCCCAGGCCTGGCCCCGCTGGGTTCCTGGCAGCCCTCCCTGTCCCAGCAGCGGCTGTTTGTCTCCTTTTCTTGCCAGCTTTCTTCCCCGCCTGCTTCCTGTGCTGGTCGCTCAGCCACGAGCTGTGGGCTCTCCCCCATCCCGTAAGGACCCCAGTCATTCTCCCCCTCAGAGGTTGCCCTTACTAACTGTTCCAGACCCTTTCGGCGCTGAAACCCTCAGCACGGATTTTTACTTCTTTTTCTTTCCTTTTCAGCTCTGAACCTTGCAGGTATTTTTCCATGTCTGGCTCTCCTATAACACTACTCATGGGAAGAGCAGGAGAAACAAGATGTGCTTCCTGATGTCCCTCCCAGCTGCTGGCTGGCAGTTTGGGGTCTTCCTGAGAAAGGGTTTGCATCCGGATGGGAGCACCTTAATAGCTCTGATGAATCTACCTCCACTTACAGACCTTGTCCCTCTCCAATCTATTTGCATAGTTGGCCTCCCCAGCATCCTGTGGTAATGAACTTCGTGATTTCACACCCTCATTCAGTCTCCAAAGCAGGTCTGGAATAGCACCGCTCTTGCTGATTCACTGACTGCTTGGTGAAGAAATTGGTTGGGTCCTCTGTACCATGCAGCTTTAACTTCTCCATCCAGGTCAGGAATGGTGAAGTCTGGCATGGCAAGCCAAGTCCCACCGGTGCCCACCTGTCAGCTGCGCTGCAGAGCTCATGCCTTGCATCCTGGCTCAGAGCTTCATGATGGGCCCATGTCCAGGTCCCTCACTCCTGCTCTGGGACATCTGACAGAAATGTTACCCACCTCCAGGCAGCAATTCTAGTTTCCTCCTTGCAAAGGGAAAAAAACAACAAAGAAGGAGTTGAGGAAACATGAGCTTGGGAAAGTGATGTCACCGTAGCTCTGTGGGTGCCAGATCCCCACACAACTGCTACCACCCCAGCACTGGGACTGAGCTATGGAAGAGTGGGGAGACTTCCAACCACCCAGCACCACCAAAGAAATACAGCCCTGGGGCTGCCTGAATGTGGTGCTGGACCACAAAACTGTGTCAGCTCAGAGATATTTCCAGGTTGAGACTCCCCAGCAGCCTTTGCACAAGGGGGATTGCATTGTTCCCTGCAGGGATCAGACTCTTCTGGCTCTAAGTTCTGGTCACTGAGAAGAATCAAACCCAAGGAACAGCCCTTGTTTCCAATATTCATTGTTTTCTGCAGAAACGATGTGGGGCTCAAATATGAGGCCGTGCCCAGAGAACTCACATGGACTGGTTGATACCCACAGCCCATGTAAATCCCATTTGCATCCAGGAGCAGATCACATGGAGCAAAGTGCTTCTGAAGCCTTAGCTGGCAACTAGCACGGTGGCTTCACCGCAGGCCAGGGACGCCAAGCCAGGACCGGTCCGAGCTGTGGCACCTGCCTGCCCAGGCTGGTGGTGCCAGGCAGGTGTAGCTGAACCCAGGCTTGGGGGCCCATGGCAGCAGCTGCACCCACACCTGTGCCAAGGTCTGGGTTAAGCAAAGTGTAGCTGTGAGGTTGCGGGTGTCAGGGCTGGTGCCTGCGTGAGTGAAAGATGCACAGATGCTCAGTCTGAGAAAGACTACAGGTAAGGACCAGGGACTTCCACAGTCTGGGACCAAGCTCTTGTGTTCAGCATCTCTCCCAGACCCTGCAGGGAGGGGTGAGGAGGGCTAGCCAGGCTCCTGTTCCTCTTGTAGGGGCAGTTCTGCAAAAAAAAGTTGGTGGTTTTCTGGTGCTGGAATGTTGTCATTCAGGTGTCTGGGGCTCTGCTGATTTTCACAGTATCATTTTTGGGTCTGGCAAAGCTGTTTCTTCACTATGGCCATCAAAACCAGCCTGACTCTCCTAAGAATGTCCGCCTGAACAAAGAGCTCCAGGGACTGATAAGTTTTCATAGAACCACATGTATTTAAAAACTTTTTTTGCTCCAGAAGAAGGTCTCAAAAAATTACTTTCCCTGTGAATCCCAATCTTTTTCTCTCTGCCAGTCCCTACTGGGACCATGAACGTGATCATGCCTCAGTTTTCCCACCCGAGTAGTAGGAAATGTGTGTGCCTGTGTGCGTGTGTTGTGACTCACAGCAGCACAGCCAGGCGCTTCTCTGCAGTGTGCTGGGATCAGAGCCCTAGGAGTTCGACGTGACTGCAGATTGACAGAACAGGCTGCATCCCAGTCCCTCCACACACAGCACAGGAATTGGGTGGTAGTACATGAGAAAACACACAAAGTTTGGCCAGGCTTTTGGCGGGCTACGAGCAGGCATTTGCTGACACTCTGTGTCGTTCAGATGACTCCTGGATGAAGAGACCCTGAGAAATGCTGCTGTAGATGCTGGTGGGGAAGGGCTGCACCACCATGTGCACAAGCCATTCCACTTCCTCCAGCACTGGATGAATCCATTTGTTCCCTGGGTAGTGGGATCCCGACCTATGCGCACCCTGGTCTCCTCAATGGGCAGCAGAATCCTACAGCCCTGAGCATCTCAGTCCTCTCTGAGGCAGTGCACCAACGTGGGCTCTGAAGTCCTGGGTGTCCAGACTGGCCAGTGGTGGCCCATGGCAGGGAGGAGCTGTGCGTGCTTGGGATACACTTGGGAAAGAGATGACGGGATGTGTTCCAGCCATATCCTGGCTGCCTGAGTTTATCTCTGCTTGTTCCAGCTCCACTAAACCTGCCTGAGCTTGGCTCCTGGCTCCACCCTCCCCTCCATGGCCCCATGAATGAGCTGGTCAGGCCGGGCATGGCGTGGGACCAGAGGCAAAAGCTGTGAGGCTCTGTCTGGCCCAGTCCCTGTAGGAAAGGGTGTCTACGCCAGCAATATCCCAGCCCTGCATGCTGCTGTCCCATAGGCTCAGTGTCCCTGCCCGGCCACCCCAGCAGGATGTCCTTGTTTTCTGCCTGCAGGTTTGGGAGTGAACAGGAAGCTCATTTCCTCTTGTTGCCTCTCTGCTCAGATCCTTCCTCCCTGGGATGCTGCAGAAAAACAAAGAGCCCGAGAGAGGAGAGTCTGAGAGAGGAGGTGGAGCCACTTCTCCAGCCCTCCAGGAGTGTGTGGGGTAGCAGGACCTGGGGAAGGGTCCCCAATGAGCTGTGGGTGCACACACGGTGCTCAGACCCAACCGAGCTGGCAGGCAAGGGGCTTGCATGGAGGCTGAAGCCATTGGGGAAAGCCAAACCCCAACAGCAGGACAACCACTACACAGACTCCTCGCCCACAGCCTCCTCCCTTGCCATTTCCCACCACTCATCACCTGCTGAAGACTCTCTTGAACCTGGTTTACAGACATGCTGTAGCACCTGCATCAAACACAGACCACCTGCAATGACACCCTGGGAGCCTCCTGCTCCATGCCACCTCCTGCTACATTCCCCTTTAGGTATGTGATCCTGTGCATCCTCTTGCCCCCAGCAAGACCAACCCTCATCCAGGTGCAGGGTGCCCTTGTCTGCTGTCTGTCTCCCCACCCGTGTCCCCTCTGATCTAGCCAGCTGCAGGTGACATTTCATGCCTGTGCGGCACAGCAGGCAAGGGCTTTTATCTCGGGCAATCCTTGATGTGCTTGGCACAACACTCAGCTAGCCCAGGCAAGGCCAGGACAGCTTTTTTTGTGGCTGTGATTGCAGTCAGCCTTATCAGTGCTGAGGGAAATGCCGCGCTGGCTTTCCACAGCTGGGGTTTGCTTTGGCCACAGGCCAGCCCCACCAGCAGCAGCAAGGGGACCTGCCCCAATGGCTGGCATGTCCTACTGTTATGTGGCCCTAAACACACCCCGACAGTCAGTGGGATGCCCCCAGGTCTGGGACATTCTGGTACTGGGGTCATGCTGCGCACAGAGGGTTTGCAGCCTGGGTTGCCTTGAAAATCTGTGATCTTGGCTGAAACAGTGCACTCCTTCAAAATGGCCGTTTTCCATTAGCGGCTCTGGGCTGTACCCTCATGTCCACCTGTAGCCAGCAGGCTGTAAAATGAGTTTTGAAAATAGGTGCCCACACTGATTGTCCCCCAAAGGAGTGACTTCTGGAAAGGGGGACATCTCTCCCTGTGAATTCCTGTGACTTCGGTCCTGCAGTAGGGTGGGGTCCCAAATGCAGCTCTGTCCTCCGTGGGAAATCCCCTTGCCCAGAGGGAGCAGCCCTGATATCCACAACCCTCGGTGATAAGCAGGGACACTGGCCTGCGTGGGGGACAAGGATGTCCCCATCACCTGGTCTGAGCTTCACGCACTGATTTCCAGCTCGTCCCTTCATCCTGCAGAGCAGGATGGGGCTGGCTGTGCACCGGGAGCACAAACTAGCCCCCCCACACCTTCTGCTTCTGTGCTCGCTGCCCTCTAGCACCCGGCCAAAGACGCCAGCTGAGTCCTTAGGACAAACAGGGAATTTCCTGCCCAGCAGATGCCTCTTTGCCCTGCACAGCCAGGAGCAAGTCAAACTCAGTTTTTTCCTGGGGAGTTATTTCCAGCTGTTTTCAGGTCGCCAATCCCCCTGCCCCCGCTTCACTTCCCGCGCCGCAGAGCCCAGGGGCTGACGGCATCCGACTCCCTTTTGACATTTCCAGCGGAATCGGGAAAGGCCACGCATGATCGGCACACAGAGCGCCCTTCTCCGGCCGGCGCCCCGCGGCCGGCAGGTTCCCGGCTGCCGGGGATCTGACAAGGGCCGGGGCGACGCAGCGGGGCCTTCCCGACGGGAATGGCACAGATCTGTCATTGAGAGGAACAGAAAAGACCCTCTGTGCTGCCCTCCGAAGCGGCACATCTGGTGCCGGCAGACAATCGGACCATTGAGCTGGCAGCGGTGGAGTGGGGCCAAGGAGAGGGGCTTTCCCGCTTACGCCCTCTCCGGGGGCGGGTCGGAGCCTGAATTCTTCTCCTGGCAGCACCTCTGCCGTTGCTTTCTGCTCTAGGATCTCCACTGGGAACTTCCCACTCCATCTGCAGGACAGGAACACATTCCCCAAGTGTGGATCCATGGCCATCAGTTCCATGAGCTCCCTCCTGCCGGACTGTCCGGAAGCTCAGCTGTCCAGACTGCCTCGGTGCCAGCATCCAGCTGGTTTGGTCTTTGCCAGTGAGCAGAGAGAAACTGGAAAATGCCCCATCTATGGGAGTTTTTCATACAGATGCTGCACAGTGTAGGTGGTGCCTCTGAACTTGCTGGTCTGAGCCCACCTACACTGCAGGGACAGGGACAGCCCCGTAGGGAGCAGCCAGACATGTGGGACCTGTGTCCTTCCTCTGTCGAGGAAGAAGAGGAACAGCGTGGTTCAGACTCCCGGTCACAGGACATGCAGCAGGGAGCACCTGCAGCGCTACTGGCATGTGGGGACATCTGGGGCACTGTGTGTGGCAGGAGTGCTGCTCTGACCCCCTGGCACTGCTCCAGACATGTCTCCTCTGAGAGGACAGACACCTGAAATGAAGGACAGTTATTAATGATTCGATGTGTGTTTGAGGGATGCAAGATGGGCCCTGTGTGTCGAGGTCGAGCAAGGTGTGGGAGGAGTGCAAAGGGAAAGTGTCCCTCCTGACAAATGAGGATTCAAGGAGATAGGGAGCCAAAGCCTGACCGAGCATCTGGGCAGTGGCTGGTGCAGCCCATCGACTTCTGAACAGGAAGATGATGCCACAGGGTGGCCAAAGGACCCCAAGACCCACTGGGCAGAGGGGAGTGGAGGCACTGGTGGCTGGGGTGGGGAGCAGGGCACCACAGCCTAGCTGGGGCTGGGGGACCGCAGGAAGAGGTGCTGGGCTCGCTGCTGAGGTGGGGAGCACGTCGGGTCCTGCCCAGCATGAACTTCTGGAGCTGTGTCTGAAGGAACTTTGGGACCAAGTCACATCTGCCTGCAGGAGCAGCAGTGATGGGGTGATGGGGTGACGGGGTGACAAGGTGATTGGGTGGCAAGGCGAGGCACTGGCCGGGTGATTGGAGGATAGAATGATGGGGTGAGGGGGTGGCAGGGTGGCCGTGACCTCGAGCTCTCAGCTCCGGCTGTGCACTCCCGAAGCCCCGGCCCGGCCCCGGCCTGGCCCCGGCCCCTCGTCCTCTCGGCCCTGCCCCGCTCTGGCCGGCAGGGGGCGCTGCCGCCCCGAGAACCGGGGAGGGCGGGGGCCCTGGGGTGGGTTTAGGAGTGGGTTTGGGGATGAGTTTAGGGAGGAGTTTAGGGATGGGTTTAGGGATGAGTTTAGGGTGGGTGCTGGGGGTGCGGTTGAGGGGTGGGTTGAAAAGGTGGGTGCTGGGGATGAGTTTGGGGCATGAGTGTAGGGGGTGGGTGCTGGGGGTGCATACTGGAGGGTGTCGGGGCCAGGGGCCTGAGGTGGGGGCAGGAAGCAGCAAGGCCCTGGGGGAGGTGGGGGCAAGAGCTTTTTACGGCTGGGGACAGTGACAAGACAGACAAGAGCCCACATGGCAAAGGTTTTTTTTCTCCCCCTCGACCCATGCAGCACCTCAATGGCTGCTCCCAAACACCTGCCACAGCTTGGGGTGACATGAAGAGATGGAGTTATGGGGGGAGAGAGGAGAAGATCTCAATTGCATCTCTCACTCGAGCCTGCAGCCCTCCTCTGTGCTGCTCAGGTGGGCAAAAGGCCCCCCAAGACCCACACAGGGATGGAGCATCTCATTCCCAGTGGTGACGGCCACAACAGGCACATCCCAGGGCCCTGGAGATGCTCCACCACTTAAAATACTTTCATCAGACCAACTGCAGCTCTAGAGAGCAAATGGTGCCTTTTTGTGGGGGTCACTGCCATGCTGGGTTTCTCCCCCGGATGATGCCCAGTGCAGCAGAGGGGATGGCTGGGGACAAGGACATGCTGGAGTCCTGGTGGAAAGTGAAGCTGGAGCAGCCTGAGCTCTTCCTCGGGGTGCAGGGGGACTTATCCATCAATCATTTAGTGCTGTTAATTTTTAATGTGTAAAAATCTCTTTAAGTGAGGAGTTGAGTGCAGAGTGAGGCTGATGATTAATTCAGGGAGTGCCGCACGGAGGAGGCTAGCCTGGCCACAGTGGGCAAGGGGTCCCACTGCTGGGGACAGGCCACCAACCAAATCAGGGTGGTGGGGAAGGGACAGACACCCTAAGGGCTGGTGCCACACGCTTGTCAGTCAGCAATGCCACAGCAACAATTCCCAATGTCCACCCAGGATACTGCTGGCACAGCCCCAGAGGAGTTGCATGCAACCCTGTTGGGGTATTTTGGGGGATTATGAAGCCACGAGCTGCTCAGAGTGGGGTCTCCCTGCTCTGGTGATGCTGGTGGTGGTGTTGGAGGATGGGGGCTCTGGCAGCCCCTCCATACTAGCGTCCCCTTGGAGCCCCCCCACTTCAATTCCAGCCTGCAGCTGGGTACCAATAAATGCATAAAAAAATAATAGTATCAGGAATAATGCACAGCTGGTGGAGGTGGCCAGGTGGCCATGGGGGACACACTGCACCTCCTCATCACCCTTGTCCCCTTCCGTGGGGTGAGAAAACCCCAGTCCTCCTACAGTGGCCTCAGGGAGGACCAACCAAACCAAGAGACCCTTAGGGTATGAGAGAACCAGAGAATGGCACAATAGCAGAAGGATGGAGAGAAAGAGCAGTGGCCATGGGTCCCTTGCTCCAGCAAATGTTCTGGTCACTGTTGACACCCAAGCACAGTGCAGTGTGGTCAAATCTGGTGCAGCCACAGAGCCCTGGCTGTTGAGCACCTGGCAGGTTCAGGCATGACAGGGGATCGAGCTGTGTCAAAGCTATCTGAGTCATCCCACTCCCCAGTTCCTGTGTTCTGCCACTATTCCCAGAGCTCCACCAGACCCTCCCTTTTCAGCTGTGGCCAGGTCCAAGCAGCATGGGGAGCTGGGAGCTGGGCCAGCAGGAAGAGACACGTGGTGGTGCCCAAATGCAGCTGTCACCTTTCAGAAGTAGACAGAGAAAGTGTTAATGTGAATCCATTTTATTGAAAACTGCTTTTCTTCAACAGTATTTGAGCAGCCAGGTTTTAATTTAAAGTATTTGAGGAGCTGGGCTTGGCCTTCCTACCTTTTAGCTACAAGGCAATTAACTGAGGATGTCTCATTAGAGGGGCAGGGATGGGATCTGCTCTGCAGGGAGCTCTGAGAAGTACTTTCAGCTTTGCCAAGGCTGGACATGGAGCAGCAAGGGATTTTTCTTGGATGAGCCACATTGGTACAGCTGCAGTGCAGGGACATCTGGCCCTGGATGCAGCTCTGGGGGAGGACCACCAAGAAGAGCCATGGAAATGATCAAAGTCATGTAGGGAAGGTCCTCAGCATTCAGGACCCTAGTAAAAAGCTGCTTTGCTCTGCCTTGTCACTGGCTCTCTGGAGGTTTCTGTGGCTGGGGCCTCTGTGAACATGGCCTAGGGCCAGGCTGGAAGGGAGCAGGCAGGGGAGCCTGAGGAAACCTGCTGCTCTGCACGAATCTGAAGAAGTCGAGTGGATTTGCAAGTCCCCAAATTCCACATGCGCTGCAAAGGAAGGAGTGATAATGGAAGGGCTCTGCTTTCGGGAAGGCGAGTTTAAATAATTAAGAGGAATAGTGAGGTGGAAATGAATGTGCAGAAGGTTTGGGGCTCCCTGGAAAGAAGCAGAGATGAAAGGAACAGCCTTGCTACAATATTCATAAAGCTCTGAAGGCAGCAGCACGAATGCCTGGAAGAAGGGTTGTTGCGTGAGCTCGTCTCCTCTGGAGACCTTGTCCAGGCAGCCGGCGCAGGCGTGGGAGGATGTACTCAGCATGTTCAGGAGGAGCAGCTCTTCTGGCTCTTTGTGCCACGTGCAGGAGATGCCTCAGCCCTGCCCAGCCCCAGGCGACTGGGGGGCTCCTGCCCACCCCCAGCCCCTTTCCCTTCTTTATGGATTTTATTCATTCCTTCTCCTTTGTCAGGGATGAGAAACTGGGAAAATCTGTGCATGAATGGATCAAACCCTAAACTAATTTTGTTGGACCAAAATCTGGGACACCAGTGCCTCCTGAAATGGTGCTGGTACAGGGTCTTTGTGCTGGGGACGGTCTTGAACATCAGCTCTTTGATGCTGGGAGTCAGTGTTGGGTGCTGGGGCTGTTACTGAGGGCTGGTACTGGAACTGGTACTGGGTATTGATCCCAAGTCTTGGTCCTGGTACTAGGGACGAGCATTTGGTGCTGGTCCTGAGTGTCAGTGGTTGCTCTGGTGCCTTGTGCTTTCAAAACCCTTGGCAGCATCTTACTTTCCTGTTGGCCAGGACTGCACTGTATGGGGAGCACTGTCCCTCCATACAGCCCCCAAAATCCAGGGTCCTCCACAGGCAGCTGTGAGTCCTGGGCAGGCAGGAATGTTCCGCAGGAGATGGCACTTTGTTTTAGTATTGTCCACCTTGGACTTTCCTGTAATGTATTGCCAAGAATCAGGTGCTTTACACACCTCTGGTGCATCCCTGGGGCCCTGGTGTGAGCTGCTTGTCCCATCCCAAGTGGGAAGAGGGGTCTTCGTCCCTGCCCTAGTGGATCCCCCCTTTCTGACACCCCCAAGGGAAGAGTCTCTCCCAAGACCAAAGGAACTGACCCCCACCTGAGCTTTCTGATGTCCATTCTTTGTAGCACTGGGGAAGTGCTGCAGAAACTCCAGCCTTTGGTCCAGGACTCATGGAAGTATCTTAAGGATCCAGGAGCAGTTCATCACCAACAGCAGAGAGAATGAGGGTGAAGGATGCTGACTCTGTCCTGGGAGGTGCTCCCTGGAGGGTTTTGGGAAGCTCACAGATGCCTCTTTGAGCACAGCCTATTGCTGACACCACAGCTGAGGACAGCTTTGCAGATTTTCACTGCCCCTTAACAAACTCAGAATTTCCCTGGGCAGCATTTACCTAACTCCTGAAGTTCACTGATTATCTGTTCAGACACAGGGTAGAAGCTTATGCAAACCACAAAGAACTGCTCTCCCCTGCATTTCTGCTCTCCATGTATTCCCCATGTATCCATGTATTCCATGTATCCCCCATGTTGGGGGTGGAGGGTTGGCGGAGCACAACACAAAGCAGAGATATGAACATCTGGAACATTACTTAGATGGAAGAACCTAATGTGCCTGGCTTGTTTGGCTGCTAATTCACTTGTGAGCCCAGGCTTTGGCTTCTGAGGGATTTCCATTCCCAGCATTGCCATGGGATGCTGTATCCACAAACGGATGCTGGAGTTGCCACTTTTCTATGTGCTAACTGTCCCCTCCACATGGCCCTGGTTCAGATCTGAGCACACCACAGCTGCTCCCACCTCACAGTGCATTGACACGCGCTGGATGCACCATAAGTGAGAGCTGTTTTCTAGATGGCTGTTGGCTGGGCATGGCTTTAACTGTACTGTCTTTGGCCCTAAGCACTCAATGTAGCATTTGGGGACATGGTTTAGTGGTGAACCTCACAGGCCTGGGTTAATGGTTGGACTCAATGATCTTAGACATCTTTTCCAACCTTAACGATCCCTTGGTTTTATGATAAAAGCCCTTGGGAACTGCATGCTTTTCAAATGCGTCCTTGTCTGGAGTTGCATTTTTTCAGAGGAAATCCAAGTCAGCTGCTCCCTTTTCTTCCCAGTGGGCCAAGGATGGGTTTTGCTGGTTTGAGGTGCCTGCAGGCATCTATCACTGTGCTAACGTGAAGCTTGGCACATTTCACAGTAGCCACTGGCACAGAAAATCTCCCCGGTGGGTGCACACTCACTCTCCACTCACCAGGCTCTGCTCCACACCAGCCTGTTGGCCACTGGCCACCCCACTTCATCTGAAAGACCTGACATCATTTAGTTGCTGCTGCCATTACAGAATCCCATGGAGCTTCTGCAGCAGAGGCTCAGCAGAGCCTCCAGCCAGGCTGTCAGTGGAGATGGGGATGCAGCAACCAGCAGCCTGCTAGTGTGGGGTGCAGCATTCCACTCTCCCTTCCCAAGCCAATCTTTGCTTCTTGGGTGGTTGTGGGTGGTTCGGGCCAGCAGTGACCTCCTTCATGGAGAATGATAGGATGCTGTGACAGAAGTGGATGCAGCTGGGGCAGTGGGAGCTGCTGGCCTAAGATGACACAAGGATGTGTAAGCAGCACCGAGCTGCCAGGGTCTTGCAGCATTTTTCAGAGACCAGCAGCAAACTCTGAGCTAAAGGGGGATCTCTGCTGAGACTGACTGGAAATGTGAGGAGAAGGAGGAGGGGAGAGCAAAGCAATTGCCACCCAGGGAGTGGGCAGTGGGATTAGTGATGCTGGAGAGGCAGAAGGGCTGTGGCATGAAGACAGCCCTGGTTTTCCGCAACCCCCATGACTGCCCACAATGTGATCGAGCAACATCCCCATGGAGATGGGTACTAATGGGGCTGGGCTGCTGATGTGGCTCCCGGGCACTTGGGCACCCTCCTCCCACTGTGATTCAGTGGAGAGGTCACACTGTGTCTGGCAGCAGGCTCAGGGCTGCCCCTGCCTCCCCCCATGTCCCTAAGCCCTTGGGAAGAGGAGTCCCCAGTGCCCAAGAGTGCCCTGAGGGCAGACTGGGATCCTCCTCTTCCTCCTCTGTGCCCTCAGCAAGGGAGCTGAGAGGGTATTACTAGTGGCTCAAGGAATGTCACTCCAGGGGACAGAGGGGCACTGCACCCCTGCACTGTACTCAAACTGCCACATCATCAGGGCACAGCCAAAGTGAACCCCCCAAATTCATACCTTTCTCCCCCAAATCTCCCAGCTGGGGACGATCTTGTGGAGGCACATAGGAAGGGGTCCAGCAGGAAGGGGATTTTTTCCATCCTTTTTCCAGGCAGGGGATGAGGGATCTCAGCGATCTGGCACCCCACAGCTGGAGGCCAAGCCCTGGGGATGAGGGTCCTGCCAGCCAAGGAGCCCTGCCAGCTGCCTCCTGCAGATTTCTGCTACCTGCTGTTCTTGGCATGCCATGTGCTGCCAGCAGTCTTCGGCTGGAAACAGCACACTCACATTTCCCTCCACTCAAACTGGGAGGCCAGTCCTTCTCCTTGGGTTTATTGTCCTGGACGTTGGGCTGTTGAAACGGTCCCTTGCCTCCCAGTGAGCTCTGCTCTTTAAACCATGACAGATGTTCCCAGGGGCAAGTCGTAAGAAAATCAACATACAGAACTGAAATACAGTGGAAATAGCCTGAAAGTCCATAGTTAAGCAGGGAAATGGTGTCCGTTTATTTACAGAAGTGTTTTGCAGTGGAAACATTGCACTTGCTCCTCAGGTCTGGAGAGTGTCTGATGCTGGGGGGATCAGCCTTAAACCCCAATTCCCAAAGGGCTTCCTACACTGGAGTGGGGCAGAGGCTGAACCCTGTGGTTTTGGGAAGGGTGACTCCACGGGCAGAGCTGAACTTGCGATGTTTAAGGGGATGTCAGAGCCTTTACTAAAGCCCATGTTAGTCTTGGATGCTAAAAGCCCCAGCAGATGCTCTGTGCCCAGAGACGGGATGGAGCCAGCAATGAAACCTCCAGCCAGGCTGCTTTGGGCCTTCCCTCCAGGGGCTGGGTAGAGCCATGTCTCCATCACCTGCAGAGCAAGGGGGTCCTTGATGATGTGACGCCAATGCCACCATGCTCTGAGCCCTGCCAAGACACTGTCCACGCTTGAGTGACACTGGCCGGGGGTCTCAGCAGTGAGGGGAATGAGGGATGGGGCTGCAAAAGCTGCTTAAGGGATTTGAACTGTTAATCCCCATTACAAATGATTGTCCAAATCCCTGGAGTGGGGGCAAATCCCACCCCAGAAGTTCATTTTTCTTCAAAACAAAAAGAAACACAGTCTGCAGCATGTAGGACCAGCAGCCCAGAAGCAGGGCTGGCCAGGGTCACCCACAGCCCCAGGCCACCCACGGCCGAGCGCTCATGGGCACTGTTTGGGCATAGCTCCCCTGGGCGTTGGGACATTTTCTCCCAAGCTGGCTGTTTCAAAGCATGGAAACACAGCTCGGGCTCTCATCCTGGCGACTGGTCTTCCCTCTGCCAGTCAGCCTTTAGTGAGTCCCCAGAACCCTCCTCCCATATTTTGGGAAAATATTTCCCTCTTCTGCAAAGCAGCAGCTGGTTTAGAAAATGGTCCAGCTCCTAGGAACCCAGGCAGGTTCTATTGCTTTGAAATCAATTCCCATCTGACTTAGCAAAGGGCTAAGCTAATTTTACATGACTTACTTTCACACCTTTAACAAGAAGCAGTTTCTTTCTTGATGAGCAGTGCATATGGCAGTTAAATTGATTATTCATTGAACGAGTGAGAACATGCAGCACCAAAACTGCACTGGATACCCAAGGCATTGGGAAGGGGCTACAGAAGGGCATGGGAAGTGCAAACATGAGCATAGCCAAACATGCTGAGCCTTGCTGAGAAGAATCACATCTTCTGCTAAACCTGGTGAAAAAGTCAAGGTGTAATTTAGTTTTACAATCTGGCTCAGCTGGCCTTTCCCTGGCACTTCCTGCCCTTCAGCAGCAGTGTTCCATCTGTCCACAGCCAGGGGAATGTGCTGCACGGCCGAGGGGACAGAAGCACCCACTGCAGGCTGAGAGTGCTCGGACACACGGGATGGATTCGGGTCATGCTTCATCTTTCACCCCTTTCACCTCCAGTGGAAATCCCTGACACAGGACACAGGGACTCCCATTGACAACCTCCATGCTACTCCTGGTGTGGGAGCATTGCAGGGACTCTTGCTTGGAGGAGGATGGAGCTGCATGACCTTTGCATGATGCAGGACCCTCCACCATTTGGTCACTAATAGGGGCAAAAGGCTCAAAGCAATGCTTCTTGACCTGACCATGCTCCTCTCTCCCTCCATAAGGATCTCTATATATTTCCACTCACCTCTAAGAAAAACCACATCTGGGGCAGGAGATGGCGGGTGCTGAGAGAGGGGAGGGTCCACCACAGCCCCATGAGCCCAGTAGCCATGGGATGTCCCAGCACCAGGTCAGGATGGCCAGAGCATTGTGCAAGCAGGTTTGGAAACCCCAGGCAGGGATGGAGATAGACCGTGGCTCTGCAACTTACCCAGGGCTGTGTCTCCTCCAGGGAAGGAGCATTTTGGGGGGTCCCACCCAAGCCCCATGAGCAGCAGCAGCTGCATCACAGACAGGAGTTTTTCCCCATCATCCCTAGGCTGGATGGGGATTAAATCCCCCTGACACAGCTCTGTGCTCCCAGATGCTCAAGGGTTTTTGCATTTGCTTCTGTTTCCAGAAAGCTGCATGGGAACAGGCTCTTTGCCATTATCCCAGCCCCATCCCAGGTCTGTGGGTCCTGCTGGTGGATCCTTCCCAGACCTTGGCAGTGCAGGAATTTTGCTGTAATTTCCTTGCCCAGGTGGTAATCATAACCAACATCCTTGCCGTAAGGAAGCCCAGCACTGTCAGCTCGAATGATGCTTTAATTCAGGTTAATTAATGGGTTCAGGCAAGAACAAACAAGCAGACAGGCTCCTCAGAGCAGGTGATGGAAGAACTGAACCCGAGCTGACAACCGCCCACGGGAGACGGCCAGTCCGGGGGTGTCAATGGGGGAACACTCTGCTTGAAGCTGCACAGGGCACAAACCTGATTTGTCCTGTGTGGCTGCCCAGGGCTTCATCCTTAGACCCCAAACCACCTGGCAGCAAGGAGGGAAAGGTCCCAGGTCAGCCCAGGACCTGGCAAGTGCCCTAACCACTGAGCCAGGGATATGTTTCTTCAGGATAGGTCTTTGCAGGATGTTCTCCAAATGCTGGGGGCTGTGTAGGTGCACCCTACCTCCACTGCATATGTTTGGGGGGGTGCCTGGACTGAGCCCCAAATTTTTAATGAGGTGTGATGTGAATTTGCTCCGATGGGCCAGCAGCTGGGGCTCAGGACCAGACAAGCCTTCTCGGCTGAGACAGCCTCCATGGAGCTCAGCTTTCTCTGTGCTCCCAGCACCCACCTCAAGAGAGGTGGCTTGTGCCAACCCGCCTGTTGGCACACCTGCCTCCAAAGTGTAGGACAAGCCCTGACAGATTGTCCTAAATTTTATGAGAAAACAGGATTCAGTGCCTGGAGAGGGTTTCCTTGTGCAGCAGTATGGGGTTCTGGCTGGGATGGAGGAGGCTGCTGGGGCTAGGCACCACCCGCCTGGGCTCTGTGCAGAGCGTGCATTATTCCTTCTTTTCACTGTAAAATTGCTTCTGAGGGACACACTCATGAATTATAAATGTGAGACCTGCTTTAAGCGGGCAGAGCCCGGAGATGAACGGCGGGTCTGCGCAGGCGGCAGCTCACAGCCTTTCACTTCTTAGCTGCAATTAATAATTTATGGTTTTCATAACGTGAGCTGTGATCTGGGAGCCCAAAAAGCCCTGGAGGCTGTCAGGGCTGACCCCACAGCTCACTGCCACTGGTGCTTTACCTGCACAGATAGGCAGTCTCCCCACAGTCCCCCACACAGTGCCATGCAGGGTAGGGCCATGACTTGCCGTCACCACAGGGGGGGGTGGGTCTGTTCCCCAGTGAGGGTGGGTGGCACTGATTGGGAGTGGGTGGGTGTGGGCCAGTGATGGGTTGGTGGATGGTGATGGCTGGTGATGGGTTAGTGAGGGGGGGTGACTCGTTGGTGAGGGGTGGCAATGGGTTAGTGATGGGTGGTGGTGGATGGTGATGTGTTGGTGGAGCTGGGTGGGGATGGATTGGTCATGGGTGGCAACAGATGGTGATGGTTGATGACAGTACCATAAAACTTTCCAGTTTGGGGATGAAAGGGGTGAGAAGAGGGGTAGTAACTTGCTGGGGGGCTGGGTAAATCTGAGTGAAAACCTGTCTTCACAACCATTGCTGGATGAGAACCTCAGCTTCTGCAATGTCACTGTCTTCTGCAAGGAAGATGACCCAAAATAGTTAATTTTGAATGAGCTGACCCTGTCCATACCTAGGAGATACCAAGTGCTGGGCCAAGGTTCAGAGGGTTGGGGATCAGCTTCTGCCCATGTGAGGACAGCACTGAGCCAAGCTAGGGCGATGTCAGTGGCACAGCAGGGGCTGTAGCACAAGTGTGGATCCTGCAGCACTGGCACTCCCTTGCTGGAGGATCGGGCCAGGAGGGGGCTGCGAGGGACCCAGGAGAGGAGATACAGCCCCAGGCAGGTTGCCCAAAAGGCAGAGCAGGGATACAGGCAGGGTGGTCACACAGGCAACACCACCATTTCCATGCCAGAGCCCTACAGCCTGGCTGAGCATCCTTTGCTACTCCTGAGAGGAGAGTGATGCCAGGGGCCACCATCACTCACTGTGCCTGGGGACACTGCCCTGGGTGCAGGTTCCCAGGCAGAGGTTGGCTCTAGGCCAGATGTGGGGTGGCTCAGGGCCAGCTGAGGTGTCCTGGCTCCCACGTGCCCCTGTCTGGGCTGAACTTCCCCCTCCTGGCTTCTGCTCTATTTTCGGCTCAGCTAGGAAAAACCCCTTTGGAGTTGTTGTTTTTTCCTTTGTTTCCTAATTTAGATGGTCCCAAGACCCCATAGGCAGATAAAGGCAAGTTTATTGCTTCTCTGTGTTTATGGCACTGCTGTTTATGGCATTGCTTCTCTGTGTTTATGGCACTGCTGGAACACACTGCTCCCACAAATATTACATCAAGGGAGCATGGGGAAGGCTTGGTGTCCCCAGCATGGCTTAACTCTCACCTACATCTGCCCATCACTGTTCACCACTGCCTCTGGCACCCCAGCATTGCACCCCAGCTCTGCCGCTGCAATCTCCATCTGGGCTCCACAGTGGTGCCCCCGGCTGTGCCAGTCCCTGTGTCACCCTCCTGGGACAACCTGTGCCCTCAGCTTCTGCTTCAAATCGTACTGGTGCCTTGGCTCATCGCATGACTTGGAAGAGCCCAAGTGCCTGGTGCCACAGGGATCCCATGGCTTCACATCAGCCTCAGACCCATCTCATGTGCCTGCTGTGCCCACAGGGAGTTCAGGGGCAGCACTAAAATGCCGCTAGGGGATCAGCGAATGCCCTCCATATCCCCAACAGCTTTGCTCTGCCATGGGGGACAGGGAAGGGACAGGGCAGAGTGGATGCAGAGACAGGCAGGGATGCAGGGATGCCAGGGGACCCCAGCTGAGCTCATCACACCATCAGGAATGGGGACTGTTTGGGATGGGGGTCCCTTGCATCCTGCAGACCTCAGCCCTCCCTTGGTCTTGGCAGCCACAGCCCAGTTAAAAATCACCCCCAAGGAGTGCTGGGATGGCACTTGCACCAGAAGAGCTGCCACTGCCAGCCCCTGGCTCTGCCAGACATGGCTGGGCTGTCCCTGGCTGGGCGTGCCAGGGCTGTGCAGGCTGTTGCAATGAAACACGAGGGCTGAGCTGTGTTTGTTTGGCTGGGACAGTGTGTCACCGCCACGGAGTCCAGGTTGCATCATGCCAGTGGAGAGGGAAGAGCCATGCCCAGCCTCCATTTGCTCCATGGCCAGAGGCAGCTGCTGTCTTGGGGGAGTGCAAGGACAAGGGACAGGCAAGGAAGGGGAGAGGATGGCAGTGGAAGGCAGGGGGGACAGCAGTGAAGTTGGAGGGTTTGTTACCTCCAAAGTTAACGAAAGAAGAAGCTGGGTGTGAGGGGAGCCCCGAGGCACTGGAGGGAGGGACTCAGGGCTGGGGCTGGAGGTTTTAGTGGTTGTGCTTTAATACAACCTGACTTACCCACATGGCGCTGGTGGGAGAGGGATGCCTGTGAGACCTCTTCTGTCAACAAAAGTCCAGAGACAATGACATTGGAGATGTCAGTGTTTTTTAGGGCAGAGGTGTGATGAGCCCCAAAGCACCTGTCACAAGCACTGCCCTGGCATGCTGCCAGCGCCCTGCCTCTTTCCAGGGTCTGACAGAAAAATGAACTCAAAATCCCTCTTGGTGGGATGGCCGGACAGCCAGAGGTCTCTAGCAGGTGTGGTTAATGGAGCCCATTCTCCCTGTCTCAAGTCCTGAGAGGTGTTGCTTGTGGTGTAAAGCCAGTGGGGTCAGATCCCTCGTGATGGTTGGCATCTGGCACAGTGTCCGTACCACCAAGATTTGACTAAAATGTAAACACTGGCCTGCTGGGTCTGGCTTTCCAAAGAGGTCCAAAACCCCATGCCAGTCTCACCACTTCTTCCCAGGCAAGGATGAGACACCAGACTGGCACTGCCTTCCCCGAGCTGTGGTGGTCACACTGGCACAACGCTGACCACACATGGCTGTGTAGGTGTCCCAGGCAGGCTGCATAGGGGCAAATTGAGGTTGTCCGGCACCACTGGAGGGGAGAGTGAGCTCCGTCCCCTCCATGCTCTGGCTCCATGGAAAGGAACATCATCATCCTCTGAAATCAGCCTGGAGGCTGGGAAACATGTCAGACCTTGAGCAGCAGTGGGGTCAGGGATACCAGGAGAGGAGTTGGACCTTGGGGAGTGGTAGTGTGAGGGCAGCAAAGGAAATCAGAGATAGGGACAGGAAATAACAAATGTGAGTCAGCTGAGAAGTATGTGGGCAAGGACAGCTTTGGAGAGCTAATCTGCAGGAGACAACGCTGCCAAGATGGAGGAGCCTTGGAGATGAGCTCATGGAAAGGAGAGTCAAGGTGCAGAGGTGTCTGAGACTCCAGTGGCCAGTACAGTCCCTTGCATTACAGTCAGCAATGTCATTCCTAGGAGCTGGGGGGAGTGTGGGATCTGGCACCCAGCCTTGGGCACTCTGGACAGCATGGACACTTTGGGATGCATTTCACAGCCTCCAAGGCTTCCCTGAAATCCTGCACTGGGTGTTTATCCCCTGGCAGACAGGACTAGCTGTGGGTGTAGCCTGTCTGCTTTTAGCCTGGTGGAGATTAAGCTCTCCAGGGCCTAATGGCAATTCTTTTGGCAAGCATTCAGCAGGCCTTAATCCATCTTATCTCTGCTCTGAAAGGATGAATTAGGCGCCTCTCCAAGCGCTCAATGGGCAGCAGGAGGGGCAGGAGCTCTGGCAGTGCACAAGCTGCTGCGGGCACCCCGGGGCTGCCCTACATATGACAAAGAGCCCCCAGAGGCACCAGCTCGCAGGCAGGAGTCAGGGCGATCTGGGGGCTGGGGAAGAGGCAGCACTGCAGGATGGCCAGCATGTGTCCCTGCACCCAGCAGAACCCTCTCACCTTGCTCCTCCTGCGCATCCAGCTGTTGGCATCACCAGGAGTCTTGGTCTGAATAATGATGGTCCCAATTCCCTTGGGATTTGCCTGGATATGACTCAGGAGCAGTTTCTTAGCTCATGGGGGAAGCCTGGCAACAACATGACCCCACTCATCCTATGCAAAGGCTCCCATGCCTGGACCAGTGCCTGTGCAGCCCATCCAACCCATCTGGCACCTAGGGATGACCCTGCTCCCACAATCCAGATGTGCTCAGAACTCCCAAGTGACAGAGAGGACATCATGGTCATGTGGGATGGTCCCATCACCCCACTCAACACTTGCTGTCAGGCACAGGTACTCTGAATTTGCCTTTTTCAAACCTGTCCTGACATTGCTAATAATAACTGTGTTAATTAGGGAGCTCTTACAGCCCTACGTGATTCGTTCAGTCAGTTATGGAGAATATTGTCAGGGTAATGTAAATGAGGGGTGGCAGTCGCCTTTCCAGCAGCCGTCTGGAGTGCTGGAGCCATGTCTGAGACCTGAGGCACGTGCTGCACATCAGGGTGACCCAGTTGATGCCACAGGCAAGGACACAGCTCGGCTCAGTCCCACACAGACATTTGGCCCAAGGAACCTCAGCTCAGATACCTGCTGAGCCCGACGGCTGCTTGTATCCATCTCCACCATGGGACACCCAAAGGTCAGGGGCTGTGCCCCAGCTGGGCCCTCTGCCCCGAGCCCACCAGCTGCCCCTGGCTCTTAGATTACTGCCCATCACAATGGCATATTGTTTTCTCCAAGTCCCTTCCAAGTGAAATCAGAGAGGACAGTGACACTGCTCATGGGCTTTGCAGAACCTGAAATCTACCACTTCTCTGCATTAAAGCATTTCTGCAGTGGGTGGCTGGGGGCTTAATTTCTTTTTGGCTGTGGTATCTCTCAGGTGGCAGATAGCCTGGTGGCTCACTTGTGCACCTGCCGACCCAGAGAGGGTTAGCACCACAGCATGGCACTGGGGTAGGGTCTCTCGGAGCCTGCTGGGGTGACTGGATTGCCCTGAGATCAGCTGGGGACAGTTTGCAGGATGGTGACATGTGACATCACCTGGTCTTATACTGCATACACCCCACAGCTGGGAAATACCTTTAGAGGGGAGGTTTCCTTCTTTGCTATGGCACAGCAAAGGTGGTGATGGGTTTGTAGTGAGGCAGATGCCAGCCGGCACCCATTGGTGCTGCCGAGGGACTCGTCGCCACTGGATCACCCTCCCAGGGGCGGCTGGTGGGTGGTGCCACCACTCGGCATCACTGCCATTGGCTGTCCTTGCTCCTGACCTCGGCCCTGTTTACTTTGGGCCAAGCTGTGCTGCCCATCAGTCACTATTTGAGAGGGCCAAGGTGGCTGTGGAAGCAGTCCAGGTGCTACCAGGGTGACACCCTTGCCATCAAACCCAGCCCACCACACCAACCCCCAGCCCGCTCCTACGCTGCATCAAAAGTTCTGTGGGGACCCCGGGCATCCCCCCTTCACTGGAGGGTCATGGGGGGTCTTTGCTGGAAGATATAATCAATGTCTTGTTTCTCTCCTTGGCTCCAAAGCTCCTTTTTCCTCCAGAAGAGGATAAGAATTAATTGAGCAAGAATTAATCAAAAAGCAGAAAGATGCAAATTTTCAAAGAGACATCAGGTGCTGCAGGTCCTGCCCTTTCAGTACTTTGGTTTCAACCTCAGCTTGTTCTGCTCCAGCTGCCAGCAGCCCTCACATCTATTCCTGGCCCAGAGCCCCACGCAAGCAGAAATCCCCTCTGTGTTGCATCACCAGTTGAACTTCAGTGCATGCTGTCTCCAAAGCAACAAGCAGCTAAAATTGGTAGAAAGTTTGATCTGAGCCTGAGCCAAGCTTAATTTTTAATTGCTTCTAATTTCACTCTCTGGGCTGGGTTTGCCAAGCCAGGCAGAAAGGCCATGGGGGCAGCTGTGGGCCAGGTCACCTGCAGGCAGCACCCAGCTCTCCCTGGTTTTGTGCCCTCAGCCACAGCGCTCTGAAGGTACTCAGGGCCCCCAGACCCGGGGATCCAGCTCAGCTGCCTTGTCCCTGGCTCTCTGGGCCCCCAGACAGGCTCTCAGCACCCCAGGAGACCCATTTGCACTCCCCATGGCAGAGGAGATTGAGGCCCTTGACTGAACCAAGCAGGCAGTGGGAGGGTTTTTCAGCTTTTGGTTTTGTATGTGCAAAAGACTATCATGGGCTGAGGATTTGGTACTAAATCCTGAACACCTCGTGGCATTCCTGAGCCATTCCCACTCCTGCAGCCTTTCCCATTCCGTGCCTGCAGCCTTTGTCTTCCCATCCCATCCCATCCCATCCCTGAAGCATAGCCCTTCCATTCCTTCCATCCCATTCTATCTTATCCCATTTCTGCAGCCGTCCCCTTCCCATTCTATGGTTGGACAACCAGTCAGGGGAGGGTTTCTGGCATGGAAGCACACAGGGCATCCTACAGTCAGCATTCACACTCCCTGGAAGGCACCTCCTCTCCCAAGTATCTCCCTGAGCAGGGAGTATGAGGCCACATTCCTGGTGCAATTCATGGCTGCCAACAGAGAGGCAAAAATCTTCTGGTCCTGGCTCAGAGCTGCTGGAATTTTGCACAAAATCCCAAACAAGTTGTGCCTGTGCTGACACAGCAAACAGCTATTCAAATGTCAAAGGTCACTTTCCCCTTTCTGACAGCTATTTTTGCTACATGTCCTGAAGTCCAAGGATAAAGGAGATACAGAACTTGGCAGAGCTCCATCCCTCACACCAGTTCAGGGTATTAGCAAGATTTGAGAGACAGGAAGAAACCATCCTGGGGAAGAAGCCAGGAGGAGAGTGTCCATCCTACCTGATCCTGCTTATGTCCCATGAAATCATCCCAAAGGAGCTCTGAGCAGGGGTTGCAAACATGAGGATGTGGTCGTGCAAAGGAACATTGCCTGGACTGGCTGCACAGCTGGGTTTCACCAAAGCCCTGTGGTGAGGCTCTTCCCCAGAAAGTCATCAGCCCCTCAGTGAGACTCATCATTGAACGGAAAGCAGTGAGTGCCAGTGGCTCCCAGCCCTGCGAGGCTCTCGTGTGTCACCAGCAGCTGGGAGCACCTAGGAGCTGCACTCAGGTGTGGCTGGGACTCACCAGAGAGCTGACAGAGGTGGGGGGACTGCCACAAGGGCTGAGCCTGGTGCTGGTGATGCCACAGCCTCTGGCAGAACCCAAAAACTGCCCCAACTCGGCAGTGCTGAAGGCAGCCCTGAGCCACAGGAAGGTCCAGCCCTGCTGTGATTGAGCACTCCTGATGATATTCCCATTTTCGGCAGAGTTCTGGGAGAGGCTGGTGACAAGGTGTTCCAGGGTAGCCTCACACCAGGAGAAGGAACATGCACCAGAAACTGCTGGTGGGCTTTCTCTGGTTGGTCCAAGGGAACTCTTGATGAGAGTCAGGTCCCCACCAAGGAATGCATGGAAAGTCATCCAGGGGCACTTGCCTGGGACCATTCCCACCTCATGGGCAAGGGCACTGGGAGGGCTGGGACCAGCCCTCTGCACCCTGACCTTTCTCTCCGCAGAGTTTCTCCCAAAGGAAGACCCTGTCCAATCAAGGCCACTGATCTGGGTGGCTTTGGAAATGGCCATTTAGCAGGAGGGAACCACAAAACTGCCCTTTAAAGTGACACTCCCAAACACAAATCCTACTTTTTTGGCTTGAATGGAGGACCCATGATGCTCCATGGTCTCAGGATCACTGCCAGCTCATGATCATGGCAACCTCAGCCACGCTGATTGACAGGAAACTCCCCATTTTGGACTACTTTTTTGGGATGGGGGGGTGTTCTTGGACTCAGAATTTGCCTTTTCTCTGTGCTTTGCAATGGGGAAGCAATTTCCAGCCCCCCTGAGAGTGTAGGTTCATTCTTGTCAATCCAGATTTTTTCCTCAAGGTATTTGAATTTCCTTGTGTGGGGGATCACCAGATTTCAAACTTGGGCACCTCTGAGGGCACATGCTCAGCTCCAGGTGACTGAGGTGGTCCAACAGCAGCATCCAAGCTCAAAGCTCAGGCACAGCCTGGGACCCGTGTCAAGTTTCTTACAGTGCTGAGCAAAGTCCCGTGAATGGAAACACTTGTCTGCCAGGTAAAAATCCCACAACCTTTGCTTTTTTAAGGAATTCAAACTAAACAGATGCTGCTCTGTCTCTGCCCTGTCCCAGCAGAATCACTGCATGGTACATGCTCCTCTCTGACCTGAGGATGAGGAAAGCTGGATGTAGGATGCCCCTGCAGAGGTACTTGTGTGTGCTGGGTATTGGGTTCCAGGTGAGGGATGCCCCAGGCGAAGTATCTATGGGTGCTTATATTGGGTCCTGGTAGGTTCTGGGTGTAGGATGCCCCAGGGGATGTATCTCAGTGCTGGATGATGGATTCTGGATGTGGGATGCCTCTGGGGGAAGTGCCTGTGAGTACTGGGTGCTGGGCAGCCCCTACTTGGGAAGCCAAGCCCTGCAGCAGGGACAGTACTGCTGTTCTGGGGAGAGCTCAGATCCACTCCATGGGCGCCAAAATGCTCAATTTAGGAAATCAAGAATCAACCAAAGTCCCTGTCAGAGCAGGGAAAGAGCTATGGCTGGAAATGGGGCCAGCTCCTCTCTCCAAGCCCCACTTGGGATCTGGAGCGCCCCCAGCCACTGCTGCTGTTTTGCCAGCAAGGGGGATGGGAAGGGGCTGCTTGGGTTCTTGATGTTTTGGGGCATTTTGGGGCATCTGTTGTTTTTCAGGTTTTCAAAATTTTTTTAAATCTCCCCGTGGCTATATATCCTGTGAGGGTGGGTGTAAAAATCTAGAAAAATCCAGAATCTGAGCATAAAAATGCAGAAAAATCTTGACTAAAGATTAAGATATATTTCTCTTTGGAAAATGCACGCAACAGACAAAACCTTGTTTCCATCACTTTTTTTTGGTCCCCACCCCGCAGAGCCTGAGCCATCCCTTCCTTTTACCTTTTTGATGTAGTAGCAGGAAATATCCCAACTTCCCAGACGCAACCCGCAGCTGGTATTCCTGGCCACCCTGTTAAGTAGCTGAGCACACAGTTTGGATGCAGCTGCCCCGGGGGGCAGATGTCACTGCAGATGTCACTGCTACCTCACCTGGTCCCTGGACGCACGGCCCTGCTTCTCGCTGAGCTTTCGCCAGAAGAGCCAGACAAGGAATCCAAGCATTATGTTGTCTTAGTCATGAACCAAGCAGGGAGACATGTAGGAAGAGGTTTGATCTCCAGCAGTTTTCAGTACTGTGCCTCAAAATTTGCATGCTGCTGCATGAGGAATGTGTCCCCTGTCATTCTCCCATATAAAGCTCTGCTGCACTTTTCTGAAAGTCTCTTCCCAGAGGGAAAAGCGGCTATGGTCCCATGGGGACAGGCAAGGATCTAGCAGAGCCCTTGTGGATGTGGCTCCTGCTGGCTGTGGGTGAGGAGGCCACGCAGCTCTTATCCAGCACTCACCAAGCACAGTGTTGGACAGGAGGGCACATCCCCAGGGGTCCTTGTGGACACCCATCCACAATGTCCTGGGACAGCTAAAAACCTTTCTGGGCAGCAGAAGTGACCTGGCAGTATTTCACACAATGCAGCCAAAAAAAGCCATTTGTTGCGTCAGGAGGTCCAGCCTGTGAGGGGCTGTGCCAGCAGGACAGAGGGGTCATGGCCACTGGCAGATGCTGACTGATAAATGCCAAGCCATGCCAGTGCTGTCTCTGTCCCCATCACAGAGGAGGAGACGGGTGGCCAGGAGTGACAACAGGGCTGTGGATGAATTCTGTGGGCTTTGCTTGTACTTGCTGCAGTGAATCTCTCTTTCCAGTGGCTCTGGACATCTTGCAGAAACTATGAATGAAATGAAAGGATGTTCAGAAAATACTGAAGAAAGTCACCCTCGTGCTCTACCAAATCCATTCTCTGTCATTAGCCAAAGGCTGCTGATAAAATAGAAGCCACTGTTGTCTCACAGGGAGAGCAGAGCCCAGCACTGATCCCTGTGGTCTGGCCCTTCCCACTTGGGCTCATGACCTGACTGAGTGTGCCAAGGGCTGCACAGCCTCATCCCCGGGAACCTGAGGCAGCCCCATCCCCAGGAACCTGGAGCTCCCTGAGCTGTAAACTCCAAGCTCAGTCAGCCAGAGCCCGTAATGTGAAATGCATGTTGGTTAAACCGAGAGATGACTGTAAAAATAAGGGTCGGATTTCTCTGCCTGTGAAGCCTCCCATGTTACCCCAAGCCCTCTGGTTTCCTGCCTTCTGGCATGTGTGACCTTCTGCACAGTAACCCCAGTGCTCCCCGCAGAGCCCGAGATGGCAGGAAGAATAAAGGGGAGGGAAGACTTGCATAACGCTCCTCCAGGCTCGCCAGGAAAATAAAGAGGCTGCTTGGACCAAGAGCATTGCTGGCCTTTTATGTCAGCTTCTCAAATGTGAAAATGGGCCTCTCTGCTCTGGGTTAATGAGCCCTGGGACCCTCCCCAGATGAGAGGTACCCCAGGGTGGCTGCAACATTCACCCATCCTCTGGAGCCCCCAGAAGATACAGCAACCTGGGTATGAACATCTTGCCTCACTTGGGCTGCCAGTTTACCCAGGGCTACCACATGCTGGCAGGGAAAGCCAGAGGAGAGAGGATGGGAATGGAGCCCAGTGACATGGCTGAGCTCCTGATGCAGCTGGTTCTCACTGGGGTGGATGGCTGTGGCCAATTTTCCATCTTCCTGACTGATCCTGCTTGGAAATTCATCTCTACTCAAGAAGCAACCATCGAGAGCAGGAGTTTTGTGCTTTCCCTGACAGGGGTGAGGGTGTCCCCAGCTCTGGGGAAGGATGAGGCAGTGCTCTGTCAGCCTGTGCCACCCCGCTGTCACCAGTCCCTTCGGGCCAGTGAGGGTTGGGGTACAACCAACCTGAGCAGGCGGCAGGAGCCACATGGCCCCTCTCCAGAGTGGGGAGTGATAAAATTTGAGCCAGCAAACTTGCTTGGGAAGAGTGGGAATAGGTGACCTCAGGGGTGGGGGTTAGCAAGCTGCTTGGCTGCAGGGCCAGACCAGGGTGTGTGATGGATGAATCCTTTCAGGACCAGGTGTGAGCAGAAACTGAGGTGGATGGGGTGCCCACTCTGTCTGGGAATGCTGCCAGTGCCTGTCTGGGTGAGACGTGCTGCTGCACTCAGACGGGGGCCGGTAGGAAATCCGTGTTGGATGTTTCCCGACCGCTGCTGAATCAGAATAACTGTTCCTCTGGAAAACCTAAATTTATCCTTGAAGCCATGATGATGTATTTCACACATGTCCTATTCCCTCCCACTGGAGTCTCCCTTACATTTGCCATTTCCAGCAACAAAGCAGTGCTGTGAGCAACCTTCCTATAAATCATCCAACCATCCCTCCTGATGACGTGAGCCCAGGGCTGAGCAGCTGCAGGAATTCGTGCGAGTTCAGACCGGGCTGAACTTTCACACAGTGACCTGTCAGGTCAGCGTGGGAAGGAGTGGGGTGGAGAAAGGCAGAAAACAAAGACACTCACCACAGCCCACCCGCTCACAGCCTGACATGCACGGGACAGCAGGACAGGGTCAGGGATGGGGGTGAAGACAGGGATGTGCTGCCATGCATGTGGAGGCTGTTTGAAGGAGCTACTTGTGATGTGTGTGGGGATACTGCCTTTCCCGGGTGTCTGAGCTGGTGGGATCGCATGGAAGAAGGGAGAGGGATGGATATAGTGATAGGAATAAGGGTAGGGATTGGAGGGTGGGGATGGGAGCATCCCTTGGTTCCTGCAGAGAAGATTTTCCACAGAAAATAACTTCCTTTGGAGTCTGCTGTTCCCTGCCCAAAGGCTGACCCCAGACACCCATAGAGAGCCCCAGGAGTCATCATGCCCTGCTGACCCCTGTGCTGCTCTGGGTCCCAAGGCCACTGGGCTGGGGCAGAGTCCTAGTGGAGTCCTTGGGGAGCTGCACAGGGGAAAGGGTCCTTCATCCCCTGGGAACAAACCTCGACCTTTCCCTGGCCCCAAGCCAAGCTGGGTAGTTGGGACCCCAGAGATTGGGGGGTCCATGGGACACAGCAGAGCACAGAGAAATGCCCCAGGAGCTCACGTCTTGCTGGCCAGGCCATTTTAAGCTCCATTTAAACTCAAGAGCACCCAGCTCTGTGGAGAGCACTTTCCCATTAACTTGTGGTCATCCCCAGCCTGAGGTAGCTCAGGCCTCTGAGGGCTTTGCATTGGTGTACCTTAAACATTTGTATTTCTAAGGGCAAATTTGAGAAGTCGCAATAGGAAAATGCAGCCAAAGGAAAATGCAGCCAAAGGAAAATGCAGCCAAAGGAAAACGCATAAATCATGTGGCTTCTCAACAGGCCTTGGCTTCTTACATTCCCTCTCTCCTGCCTCAGCACAAACACTGCCACTGCAGAAAATAACCAGTGGGAACATGTCTGCTGCAGCACCCGGAGTAACCCCGTCGTTTCCCAGGACAAGCTCCAGTGTTGGGTAACGGTGGGCAGGGAGCAGAGCTCACACAGGATTCATTTTGCCTGATGTTAACCCACAGTCACAGCCAACACATGAAATTGTGCTTCCCTGTTTGTCCCAGTGACTTGGGGGTTGGTGTTTTCCAGTCCAGAGGGCTCTTGGGGTGCCAGGTGCTTGGGCCTTGGGCTCCATGGGCATGGATCCTGCCAGCTCGCTCCCTCCTGGGATGCCAAAACCCAGCAGTACAAGGTGAAAAGGAGAATTTTAATTTTTCAGATCCCATCTGTGAATTTTTGGCAGAGCTTTGGCTGCCCCTACAGCAGTCAGGGGTGGTGGGTATGGTGGCAGATCTGTCCTTGGCAGGGAGGCCATGACCTGGGGGCAAGGGGGCACAGACCAGCCAGGCGTACCCCAAAAAGCCTCGCAGGGACACCAAGGCCAGCAGAGAAGGCTATTGGGGGGGGGCAGTGGACTCTCCTCCCCATCACTACCACCCCCTATGTCCCCAGCTCCTCTCTAGCACCAGTGTCAGGGAGACCACAGAGGGACTCCCCAAACCACAAAAATTTGGAAAAAGAGGCTCATATTTTCATTGTTTCTTTTTCTCCTGCAGTGTTTCCTACTTGTTTTTTCTTTTTCCTTGTTTCTCACTTGAAAAATTCCTTCTGAGCATGAAATAAGTGGCTGCAAAAACAGTGAAAAACAGTGAAAAACCCATGAAAAACAATGGCTGGTAGAGGGGGCTTGCGACTCTCTGGAGTTCGTGCCTGCTGGAATTTCCAAAATTCCTCTTTAACCAGTTCCTACCTCTGTGACTCGACCCTGAGCTGTTGCTGCTGGATGCCTGCTCTGAGGCCTCTCACTCACCCTTTGGAGAGCAGCAGCCTCGGAAATGCTTGGAGATGGCATGGGGACTCCCGGAAAGAGAAATCCTCCTGCCAGGCATTTTTGGACAAGATGAAAAGTCTTTTCCTTGGGCCATGCCTGAGCTGCAGGGCTCCAAGCAGCAGTGGTGGGATGAAGACAGGACTGCTGTGGGCTTGAGCGGAGGAGCTCAGCCCCAGACCCCACCACAGCCCTGATCCCAGGGGGCTCACATCGGCCAGACCCAGTGAGTGGTGGGAAGCAGGGATTTGGCTCCAAAATCTGGAGCGGGAGGAGAGGCAGGTCCCTGCTGGAGGCTGCGCAGTGCAAAGCAGGGACGGAGCACTGGGGCAGCAGGAAGAAGCACCCCGTGGGGAGGGAGCAGAAGGGCTCCATCTGCTCCAATCCGAACAGAGTCGACAGCAGCTCCATCACGGTGTGTGAATTCCTTCATGGAGAGAAAACACAGAGACTCAAAAATCCCTTCAAGCCAGAGGAAAAAAGGCAGGACAAGGAGGAAGAGCCACAACCCGGTGTCCAAGACATTGGCAAATGAAATAAGATGCTCATTTTTCACAGGGGGATGATTGAAACCTGTGGGGGAGAGGGTAATGAGGGATGGATATATTTATCCCTGTCACTCCTGAAAACCAGGCATGTTTAGAGGAGTGAACATTCTGCTTCCCTCAGATGTACAGAGGAGCTGACCCCATGCATGCCCCGTCCCCAGGGTTGGCAGCACCCACCTGTGCCAGGCCAGGGCCCCCCAGCAGAGCCCTGTGCCTACAGCGGGCACCTGCACTAGGGTCCCAGAACCCATTTGGGCAAGGCCTGGGAGCCCAAGGGTACTCCTGCCCAAGGGCCAGCGAGTCCCAGAGGGACACAGCCTCAGAAGGTGACATGGGTGCATCCACAGGGGTGCAGGACGAAGCTGGTGCAGATCAGGATCCCCAGTCCAGGATGAGGGGCAGGACAGTTAGCAGGGATGGGATAGGGATGGGTATGAAGATGGGGATGGGAATGAGGACAGGCATGGGAACGGGTATGGGCATGGGGATAGGAACAGGGATGGGAGTAGGGACGGGGACAGGAAAGGGGACGGGAATGGGGACAGGGATGGAGATGAAGACAAGGACAGGAGTGGACATGGGGATGGGGACAGACATGAGGACAGGGATGAAGACTGGCGCGGGCAGGGGGCGGATAGGACTCGGAGCAGGCGGCGGATGCGGAGCCTGAGCCGAGGCCGACGGGGAGGGCGAACAAAGCGGCGGGGCCGGCCGGGCGGGGAGGGGCCGGTGCGGGGCCCTCCCCGCCACGGGGGGATAAAAACGGGGCGGCGGCAGCGGCGCGGGTAGAGGAGCGGAGCGGGCACGATGTGGCTCGGCGGGGCGGCGTTGCTGCTGTGCGCGGCGGGGCTGGCGGTGGCCCCCGCGCCGGCACCGGCAGCCGGGGCCGAGCGGCGAGCGGCAGCCGGGAGGGAGCGGCGGGTGCAGTTCGCCTCCTGGGACGAGGTGAACGTGCTGGCCCATGGACTGCTGCAGCTGGGGCACGGCCTGAAGGAGCACGTGGAGCGCACCAAGGGGCAGCTGCGGGAGCTGGGCGGGCGGCTGAGCGCCCACAACAGCTCCCTGGGGCGGCTGCTGCGGCAGGCGCGGGAAGCGCAGGAGCGCGGCGAGCGGCTGCGGGGCAGCGTGCGGGAGCTGGAGGGCCGCGGCCGGCAGTTGCTCAACCTCTCCGAGGCGCTGCGGCAGCGGCTGGAGGAGGTGGAGGCTGACAAGGACGCGATTCAGGGGCGGCTGGAGCGGCTGGAGGGCCGGGTCCGTCTGGCGCTGCAGGCGCGGCCGGCCGGGAACCAGAGCGCTCGGGACCTGGGGGCGCTGCAGGTGAGCGCGGGTGGCACCAGCATTCACCGGGGGAGCGCGGTTGGGGGACTAGACCGGCACCGGCTGGGTGGAGCGGGATAGAGAGGGCCCGACACGCCCCTGCCACCGGCACCGACGTGGGGAGCGTTGGGGGGGCACACCCCAGACCCGACCCGCTAGGGGACACCGGGAGCGACTGCGGGAAGGAGCGATGGGGGACCCGACTGTTCCAGGACATCGGGAGCAGCGGGTGGCAATCGCCTTCTGAAGAGCGAGAGGTCCTGGGGGCACCCGGAGCACCCTCCTCGGAGTCTCGCATGGCCAGAGCTTCCCGGAGCTCTGCATCTCACCTGGCTCTTCCCCCACAGTCCCTGATGGATGCTCAGAACCTGCGGATCGAGGAGCTCCTGCAGAAAATCAAACAACAGCAGTACAAGCTGGACAAGCAGAACCTGCAGATTAAAAGCCTGCAGAGCAAGGTGAGCCCCTGTCTTGTGCTGCAGCCCCCAGCCTGACTCCACACCCTGTGGACACCATGGTGTGAACACCACTGCTGTCCCCGCTCTGGTGGCTGTGCTGCTGCTCCCTGGCTTAGGGGACCCCAAAGGGGCCACAGCTCTGGTCACCGTGCCGCAGTGTATCCTCTGTGATGTGAGGGTAGCAACCTGCAAGCTTGCAGAGAGTTTGCGTGGAGCAATAGGAGGAACTGGTAGATGGGAACAGCCTCCCTTGGTTCTGCCTTTGCATTCATCTGCAGAATAAATTAGCTAGCTCGGGTGTGAAAAACTACAATCATTTCTGGGTTTGCCAGGACGTGGTATCTTCTATTCCTCGAGGTTTCTAGGCAAGTTCAGCCCCAGCTCTGGCCACAGGGAGTGGCTAGCATGTGGCTGACCATCTCCCCTAAGTAACAGCGTGGAAAACAAAGCTGAGATAAAACTGTTCTGACCTGCGCTTTTTTTTTTTTTTTTTTAGGTCAATCTACTAATTCCCCTACACCACAACAAAACACAGTCTCCAAAGTGGATGATAAGCCTGAAGAAGAGCCTCAACCCCACCAACCAGAGTCAGAATGGCAGTGGGGAGCCTGTGCAGACGCAAAGTGAGTATCTGCTGGTGCCACCCTGCCCATCCATGCCAAAGCAAACCTGCAGCAGTTGCAACCCTTTGGAAACAAAAGATTCATTTGTCTTGAGCCAGTGAGGTTTGCTTGAAAAACTGGAGCTTGGATATATGGCCAGAGTGAGGGGTTCTAGAGCAAGGCAGAATCCCTGCCTCCTTGGCCAGTGTTAGTCCAGCAGGAATTTAAGGATTTAAGAGGCTTTTTTCATGCCTGATGTTAGGAATGCAGTGCGGAGCAAACAAAACCTTCGAGCAGGTATTTGTCAAAGAGGATTGGCAGGTGGGGGATGAGGAGGGGAGGGTCTCAGCTCTTTTGAGTTAACTCTCGTTCACCTGCTTACACCTCACCAGGCAGGATCTGCTTTGCTGTCTGTGGGAGGAGGGGAGGGTTAGGGAGCACTGGCCTGAGAGCAGAGCTGTGTACTTGTGTATCCCTGTCTCTTGGCTCATATTTAGAGCTTGTACCTGAAGCACAAGTGCCTCAGCTCACACTAGCCCTAACAGAAGGGGTTGAGTTGCATCAGATGCACAGGCAGTGGATGCTCACAGCCCTGGGAAATGTGCACTGAAGCAGGCAAGTGGATGCTGCATCTGCAACTCCCAGCTCTGCCCAGAGCATCCTCTCCACTGGCAGCAGGGCTGGAGGGCCTCCTGCAGAGGAAAGGGCAGCAGAGTGGATGTCCCCAGCTGTGCCATGTCCTGCAGCCTCCCTCCAGACAGAAACTGGTGTCCCCACAGGGTTTGCTGGCCAGGAGCAGCTGTTGTCATGTTGTGTCAGCTAAATCAGTGCTGGCTCTGCCTGTGCAGCTGTCCAGGGAGCAAAACAGAAACCAGGCAGGATGAGGAAGCACGGGGAATTTCTGCTCAGGGCCCAATGCAGGGATAGTGATGGGAGAACACATGGTAATTTGTCTGTGGAGCTCAGAACCATCACCGGTGTCTGAAAGCTGGGTGGGCAGAACAAAGGGCTTGTCCACATGGACAAGAAGAGAGGTGGGATGTGTGGCTTCAGTCTCCCGGTGCTCAGCTCAGTGGGGCTGTGCAGGGTCAGCCTTGCTCAGAGCAGCACTACTGAGCCAGAAAACTCTCTTAGAACTTTTCTCCCTTTTTTTTTCCCCAAGTTCTGCTTTGTGACTTGCCTGCAGAAGTGTGTGTCATAGAATTGTTTGGGTGGGAAGGAACCTTTAGAGGTCATCCAGTCTAACCCCTGATTCCACTCTTGGATTATGCTGAAAGTGGGGTGCAGGAAGATGGGTTGAGACTTTTGCTGGTGCAGATGTAGGCTGTTCTGGTTGATGCTGGCTGCAGAAATGTTCGTGATGCATAGTGGGAGGCAGCAAGAGCCACAGGCCTCACGGATGCTGCGTGAGCTCAGCACCTTCCAGTACTGCACTGTCCCTGATGGAGAGACCCTGGGCATCTCAATTCCCTCCTGCCCAGCTGTGAGCTTCCCCTTTCCTTGCCTAATCCCTGATGTTGGTATCACTGACTGAAAACAAATTGGCTTCCTTTCATTAGCAAGTTGAGTGAGTTTTCTGGCAAATCTTAAAGCACACAGGCTGGCCGTGTGCCCTCTGCCTGGGGAGGCTTGTGGCCGCTTTCAGAGCAGGACAGTGCTGGGGAGGCTTGTGCCGGCAGCTCCCAGGCTATTGTCAGGCAGAGCCTGGTGCCTGTGTGGCCCTGAGGAGCAGTGATGAACTTCACCAGCAGCCCTTGTAGAAAGACCCTTTTATTTGCATCCAGTGAACACAAGTTTTTTTCAGAGGAGGGCTGGCATGGGGCCAAGCATGTGAAAGTTGAAGGCTCAAAGCTGCCTGGAGAGTGAGAGGTTTAATAGCTTGCAGAAAGAGGATCATGTCTTTGGGCAGAGCCTGTGCTTGCTGGCAGCCAGCCGAGTAGGGGAAAGGTAGAGCCCTGCTCATGCTCTCCCTGTGGCGCTGAGACTCCAAAATAATGGGGTTGGGTTGGGGTGGGAGAGGGGGAGGCCATGCAGGCAGCTCTAGGCATGCCCTGCCATCCCTGAGGATGGGTGTTTATACCAGTTTAGTGACTTCCCATGTCATGGCTGGAAATCCTGTTGGGTGAACACTAGCCTGAGACAGATCCAGCCTTGGTGTCTTGCTTGGCTAAATAAAAGGGGAGGGAAAAGAAAGCACAGGAGCAGCCAGGAGGGCTTGTTCTGCTGGTGCTGTTCAGATGTGCAACATGAACTGGAACTAACAAGCATGTTCCTCAAACAAAAAGATTGAGCAGAGGCTGTTCAAGCAGCTGCATCTTGTTCAGCTGCTGGAGAGTCCCTGTGGCACTAGGGGAACAGGGATTGAGTGCAGGGAGTGTGGCCAGGGCCCAGAAATGAGGAAACAGGCAAGGATGGTGTTGACTTGTGCATACTGGGACCGCTAAACATCTGCCTGGCACCATCCCACCGATGCTGGGAGATGCAGTGGGAGAGGAGATGAGGAGCTTGGCAAGCCCAGCACCTTCCTGCTGTGGCAATATGAGTGTGGACTTCTGGCTGGGGGTTCTTTCCTCTGAGCCTGGTTTGCTTCCCTGCCTGCATTTACCCAGAAGGTGGGGATATTCTGGATGCACTTGGCCCCTGCAGTCCTGGGGGGCTCTGTGGTTTTGATCCTTGATGCAAAATGCCCTCAATCCCTTTGTCCCAATGCATGGGTTCAGGGTAGGGCTGGGGCACAGCTCATCCTGTGGTGACTGGTGATGATGGCACCAGTCCTGCACTGGCATTGCCCCAGCGGTGTGAAGGGTGCGACCACCAGTTGTGCTGGCTGTGGAAGAGGGGCTGCCCTTGCTGAGGAAGGGAAATTTCATGGTGGGAGGGGGAAGTGAAGGGAGGGATATGTTGGAAATGGATGAAAGGTGTCACATTTCTGTCCCCTGGGTCCCCCCTAACCTTTCCTCCAGTTGGGGCTCTGCTCTTCACCCCAGTGCAGTGTCAGGGCTCCCCAGCACCTACTGAGGATGGGACAGGATGATGCTGTGCAAGGGCTGCTTTTGCTCTGGGTAGCTCAAAGGCCATGTTTTTCCCCCTCCATTTGCCCCCAAGAAGCCCCTGGCTGTTGGAGGAAGCCCCTCTTGCTGCCGCAGCTCTGGATTGTGCTGTCAGCCCTGACCCTGGGGCAGCTATTGTGAGGGGAGCCCCATGGCCAGCACCCCAGCACAGCCCAGGGCTTGTCTTGAGCTTTCTTTACTTGTCTGTCTCAGGGTCATGCTGGCAGCAGCTGTGAGCCTCCAAAACCCATCCGCCCTGGCCTGGGACGAACAGGCCCCCTTTGTCTGGGGGTGACAGGGGCACCTGTCCCTGCTGACAAAGAGCCCCTTGACTGTGCGGCAGCCTGGGGCTGAAGTCCCTGCACATCCTCCTGTGGCCTTTTGACTCGGGTGTTGTAACAGGTTCCCCATGCCTCATCTCTCCCAAGTGCTGTGGGTGGTGGTTCCTGGATGGACTTTTATCAGTGCTGTTGAAATGGTGCTTTGCTGGCAGCTCTGGGCAAAGTCCCTGTGGGGCAGAAGGAGCAGTGGGAGCCTGGCTGGCCTGGGGATGGAGGGGGACAAGCTGGGGGTGGCTTCGCCCTGGGCAATCCACTTATGCAATGAGTGGGGACTCCCAGAGTTCACCCCTCCCTTCCTTGTCTCGGTTAGTGTATCTTGGAAAAGGGTCACTCCAGCGTGGTGCTGTGCCTGCTGGTGGCAGGTTGCCCAGCAGGACACCTGGCTGGGGCCACCACAGTTGCTGGATTAAAGAGGTCATGTGCTGGATGCTCAGGCACCTTCCTGATGTCAGGACTTTGTCTTCCTTTCTGCCACTGAGACCCCTAGACCCTGTTTTAGCCTTGGGTGGGATGGGGATGCTCGGCCCTGGCATTGCCCCCCCACCCCCAAATGGGCTGCTCCTGCCTGTGGGTGTACCGGAAACTGGGAAGCTCCTTGGTCCCTCCTTGGTGGGGAGCCCTGCACTTCAGCTGAGGTCACTCCAGCCTGGCCCAAAGCCTGGCTTCTGCCTTGGATGGAAGCCCAAGGAGCTCTGTTTGAATAAAAGGGAAGATGTGGGGTCACAGTGTTTAAAGATGCGGAAGTCAGGGGCCATTGTCCCCGGTACGTGGCCAGAGCTGCAGCCACTGCTGTGCACAGCTGGCTGGGCTTGTGGCCAGGGCTGCAAGTGTTTCGGCCATGGTAGGAGTAACCTGCTGAGGAAGTGGGGTTTGTGGCCATCTCCTCAGTTGCTGTTTCCTTCCCCTGCAGGGCTCCCAGAGGGTTGCTATCAGCTCTTCCTGGCTGGGCAGCAAAGCAGTGGCATTTTCCAGGTGCAGCCTGCAGGATCTCAGCCCTTCAAAGTCTACTGTGACATGACCACAGGTAAAGGCATGTAGTGTCCCGCAGCACTTGGTAGGGTGCCCTTGTAAGTGGTAACCCCAAGTGACTGTGTTTTCCCTGCCCACAGAGGGCGGCTGGACAGTGATCCAGAGGCGCATGGATGGCTCTGTGGACTTCGACCAGCTGTGGGATGCCTACAAGAATGGCTTTGGAGACCTTCGTGGTAGGTGGATGATGGTGTCTATGTTCTCACTGTGCGATAAGGGAAGCTTAGGAAAAGTTATTCCCCTTGCTGGCCCTTGGAGCTCTCTGTGCTGGAGCACAGCCATGGGCTGAAAGGGGGTGGACACTGCTTGCAGATTAGGCATCCTTGATCTTCCTGATGTGTCCTGCAGGTACCAGACAGTGATTCAAACACTGCAGTGTCCTAGGTGGTCCCTGTTTGTCTCTGGAGCTTGCTTTACACCTCTGCTTTTCACGGCGTGTTTGTGCCCTTGTAGCAAATGTCATGGGTCTTATTTCAGGTGACTTCTGGCTGGGCCTGGAGAAGATACATCACCTTGTCCAAGAGGAAAAATACAATCTCCTGATTGAGCTGGAAGACTGGGAGGGAAATTCCCAGGTGGTTCAGTTTGTCTTCAGCCTTGGTGGTGAGAGCACAGCCTACACACTCAACGTGCTGGGGCCTCTGTCTGGAGAGCTGGAAAATGCCATCGGGGAATTCAGGCAGTTGCCCTTCTCCACTCGTGATCGTGACCATGACCTTAAAGCTGACACAAACTGTGCCAAACATCTCTCAGGTCAGTCCAAGCTCTTCTATCCCAGTATGTGCTCTTCCCTTTCAGCCCTGCACTGTCTGGTGGTGGTCCAGTGGGACACAGACCCTGTGGCACTAGACCCCTTTGCTGTTGAGCATGTCCTGTCCCCTATGTCCCTGGGACAGCTGCTTCCTTGGGAGGAACTGTGTAGGGAACTAGGAGAGAAGCTGAAGTTGGGGGGAGGGTTCATGATTGAGGTCTTTGCCCAAGTATCTGTCCTTATAACAGCTTTGCTGTCTGCCACTTTGCTTGAAACCTTTTCAAACAGAACAGAGGCCTCCCCTGCCCTGAGATGGGGCTGCTGAAGAGTTGCAGGAGGTTTTTCTCATAAGAAAGAGCGGCCTGGATTTGCAGATGCAGCCTGAAGTCATATAGGATCTGTGAAAGGTTCCCCCAGTGCTCAGGACTCATTTACTGTGCATGAGGTGGTCTTGTAAGATCCTGAAGCCTGGGAAAAGTGTGGGAAATGGGGGCAGCAGCTATCTTGAATCTGGGTTTTTCTGTCTGGAATTTCTGTGAGTTAAAATTGTCTCTTCATTGCCCTTGTAGGTGGCTGGTGGTTCAGCACCTGTGGCCATGCCAACCTTAACGGGAAGTACTTCCGCTCCATCCCCCGGCAGAGGCATGAGCGCAAGCAGGGCATCTTCTGGAAGACATGGAAGGGCAGGTACTACCCCCTGAAGTCAACCATCATGAAAATCCAACCTGCAGCACTGGAAGCAGAGCCCTAAAGTTGCTACTTGAGACTTTTGCTGTGGAGCATGGACCTGAGCTCCATCACTCAGTGTTTACAGAAAACCACCCCCTCTCCCTTGGTTAGAAGCCCTTTAGTGGCAAGACACTGCTCCTCGCTAAAAGTAAAACAGCTCCATGTTGCCAAAACCCCTGGATAGGAGCTCCCAAACCTGAAGAGGAGCCACCAGGAGGGAGATCCACCTCCAGAGCATGCCCAAGGGTCTCCTGACCTGGCACGTGCTGCTGCAGGAAGTTCAAATTGTCTGGTGCTTTCCATCCTGTCTTAATATTTCTGTACTGTGTTGATGAGCTGGGCCCAGGGCAGGTGGGGCATGTGAAGTGTCTCACTGCTCTGGACCACAGCAATGGGTATGGAGCCTTGACGTGTCCTGTCTTTCACTGTCGTTCCTAAATGATGTCCTACATATCCTCCTGTGAGAGCCTCTGGAGCCTCCTTCACCTGCTGGGGCTGGGAGCAGTGAGCCTCAGGCAGCTCCATCTGTGCAGCCTGTCCCCCTGAGCTACAGGGCTTGGTGGGAGGGTTGAGGGTCACCTGTGCAGAAGGGGACCTCAAACTCACTTGCTTTCCCTTTGAAGACCTGTATTTCTAGCTGTGCTGGAATTTGCTGGGAGCTGGGAAAACTGCTTCCAGCTCTAAGGTTGATGGGTAAGATTCTGCAGCTGGTTGCCTGAGGGAGCAGATCCTGGGGAGCTGTGTCTGGAGCTCTGCCTGGAACCTTCCAGTACTGCTGGGGGTGGGTAGGACAAGCAGTGGGACAGCACAGATACAGAGCAGTGACTGTCCCTGGGTGGGACCAGCCCTGCTGCCGCTATCAGCCCTGCAGAAGCAGGGGCTGCCTTCTTCCACCAGACACCTCGTGCTTTGTAGAGTGACTGCACCCCTGTCCTGCATGTGTGTCCCAGCACTACAAGGCCAGGGACAACAGGGTTTCTCTGCATGGTACACATCTCATCAGGTGTATACCATGATGTGTGGCATCACCTCTGCCTTCAGGGTGGGTGTCTGCGGAGAGGTGGCCAAAACAGGTCGCCCAAAAACTTACAGGCCAAGATGCAGTCTTGGGGCTTCCCAAGCATCCCACCCTATTGTAGTCATATTGACTACTGTGCTAGAGCTCCTAGCTGCTAAATACTGTACATAGTTGTTTGTAGGATGTTGGACCTTGTTGATGAATTCCTTGTTTTAATTTGTTTTCATATTTAAATGCAGTGTTAATAACAATGTGGTGTAATTTATAAATGTTGATGCTGGAAAGGAAAGCAAGTGTAGTCTGTGTATTTTAAACTTTTTTTGTACTAAAGTATCTTTTCTGAGGATGTCTTTTAATAAAAACAAGCCTTTAACTGTCCTGCCTGGATTATTTTCCTGACGGTTTACTTGTGGGAGGTGTGTGAGAGCATTGTGAGGACTCTGCATTTGAAAAGTTCCCTTGTTGCAAGTGTGACCTGAGCGCTCTGCACTCTCTGGTCTCCATTTTCAGCTGTAGCCTTATGGAGCTCTGATCTAAATTGATGCTATATGGCCCAGCAGACGTTTTTAGGCTGCTTGAAGTTTATGGGCTCCTAAATTTCTTCCTGGAAATTAGGCTGTGGGGCAGCAAGTTTATAAGTGCTGATGTGCTGGATTTTCTTATTCCCTGATGGCAGATCTTTGCAAGAGGGGGATAGTCCTTGTAGGTGGCTGGAAAACCTGTGCTGACTCTTTTAAAATGCGCAGAGACTGAGGTCTGGATGATCCAGGCCCGTTAAGGTCAGTGCTGATCAGGAGGACAAGCCCCACTACATCACAGCCTTTTACCTGCTCATACCACCTGTGTGTAGGCATCTCCAAAAGCATTTACTGTAACTTCTGGGGGGCCATTATGGAGGTAGGAATGAAATGAGCTGGTGATGGAGTAGGGGCCTTTAAGATTATGGTGGTAAATTGCAGCAGCGCTCCCAACCGCATATATATTTTCTCCAGCTCCAATATACTAGAGCTGGAGAAAATTATAGGTGCTTCTCTGGCTGGTCAAGGAAGGGAGACAAAAACCGCTCCTTGCAGGAAGAAGAGATGAGACTGCTCTAGTCCCCTGAGCAGCTCTGTAAATACCTGATGTACCTAAATGTGGCCCCAGCTCCTGCATCAGTCCTGCTTCCCTAGGGGAAATCCCAGGGTTAATGATAGCCCCAAGCACAACTGTGCAAACAGCCCATTATACCCAGCTCTGTGCTCACTACTGTATTCAGAAATGTATTTTTAATATTCCTTTTGCTTAATTCAAAGCTTGTTTAGTCCCTGAGTGCAGCAGCAGATGCTGGAGTGCATATTTTATTTTGGAAACTGAAGTGGGATTTATGAATCAAATAGAAGCTGGTGAAGGAGCTCTTCTGCATTTACTGATTGCCAGGTTGGTTTTTTTGTTGGGGTTTTTTTCAGATCTGGGGTTTGCTCCCCTGTGGTGCATTTCATCTACAGGAGGGTTTGGTAAAAACCAAATGGGCAAACACTAAATGTACTGAATCTTGCCTATCCCAGGAACGACAGCTTCTGCTTTCTTGCGAGTCTCAGTTTTGCCTGTTCTGCTGTACAGTCTCCACATTCCATCAGTGTCAGTGCCACCCATGCCCCAGGCCATCGGTCCTACGATGGAGCATGTGGCATCCTGGGACCCTTGCAGAAGAAGCCAGTGTTGGGTCTATGTTTTCATCTGAAATCCTCCTGAAATCCTCCAGCTCCTTCATTGTTAACAACCACTTCGACTGCAGTTCATGGCAGCATCTGGGAGCTGCCACGGGGCTCCCTCCAGCGACAGCGACAGACCCAGCAGGGCACTGCTGGAGCACAGTGCTGCTGCTTCCAAAACCAGCCATGGTTCCTGCAGGGGATGGGACCTGCTGTGCCAGCAGCTGCTGGTGGGATGGGCCACCCGGGACTTTAAGATGCCCCAGCAAAGGCTGTATAAGGGCAGCTGCTGAAGGTGGGGATGGGGTAGGCCAAAGGCTGCTGAGTCTGGACATGGTGTGATGGGGTTTTTGGGGCCAGCAGCACTGTGGGATAGGCGGGGGCCGTGCTCCAATGGGTGGCACGGAACTGGCATGCCGTTCAGTGCCGAGCTTGGAGCCGTCAGGAGGAGCAGCTCGACCTGGGAGTCCCAAAGACAATAATTAGATCAAGATGAAGTTGTGCATCAGGCACCAACATCCTGACCCAGCTGTGTTTGTGGCCCCAAAAGGTGAGGATAGGCCCAGCCTGCTGCACAGAGCTCCCTCTGAACAGCAGGAACAACCATCGGGAGACATGACAGCAGGGCCTCAAGCTCTTTTTTATTCAGCAGTGGAATCTAAATCACTCTTTGGCAAAAAGGGAAGGTGTTTGTGTGCACACAGAGCTGCACCAGCTTGGATGAACAGGGTGAATCCTGCATTGGTAGCACCAAGGTGCGGGGGTCGGTAAGCCAGAGGCATCACCCAAGCCCCCCACCACCACTGTAGCACCACAGCAGCAGTACAAAACCAAAAAAAGCAAACTGGCAAAGGTCCACTGAGAACAGGAACCCACCACGCAGCCAAGGAACATCAAACTGAAAGCAAGAGAAAAGTTCTGCACCCACCAACACTCTCCAGGCACCCCCAGCTCAGCGCTTGGCCTTACCAGTGCCCAAAAGGGTCACACTTTCAAAATCATCCCTGGCTCAAATTGCCGCAGAGTGCCTGGCAGGCACGGGTTGCCAGGACTCTCCCAGTCCTTCCAGTAGCTTCTTCTGCTGGATCTCAGCAGCACCGAGCACAAATTGAGTTTCTTGTGGACATGCCTAGCTTTGCACAGGTACAGCTTTGCATCTGTACCTTTACCAGGGATACAAGCAGATGGGGTGGCTCCTTGAGGGTGCTCATGGACTCCCAGGGGCTCAGATCCCACTAAGAGAGTGGGAAGGGGAAATCCTGGCTCAAGTATCCCAGGCAGATGGCTGTGTCACTGGGACACTGGGATACTGCAGGGATTGAGGCTCTCAGGACAAGCTTCAGCATCGTAGTTGACCATTCTGAGCAAGTTTTTATCATGTTAGAAGAAGAAGCAGATGGCATAGATCTGGCAGCTTTTCAGGGTGTGGGGCCCAGCAGAGCTTAACAAAATATTTGGAGCTAATAGGACCCTCACTGGCTGTTGAGGAGCTCATGCAGTGCAGGTAACTTGGTGTGCGGCTGCCACGAGAGCTGCAGGGTGTGCTTGGGGTGTGGAGAGAATCAAGTGGGGCCCCTCTGGGGTCACTGGAACTGCTGCGGAGCTTTGGTTGCAACAGCGACAGTCTGGGGCAGTGCCAGTTGGCCCCCCGGAGTGGCATCAGACCGCTGGGACAGGAAAGATTCCTTGATAGTTTATCAATCCTCGTGGGACCCCAGGCCACCACCTTTAGAGTCTCCCTTCTCCAAGCACCCAAATACTGCTACCAAGAGAGCGTGAGTGTTCAAATTCCCTAAGCACATTCAGTAAAAATGCTAAGAGTGGGCCTGGGGCAGCATTTTGTTCAGATTTGGTGACACTCCTGCAGGGGTTGGAGCCCCTCGAGAGGCACGCACAGAAGGGGGTAAAGTATATTTTTTAGCCTGTAAAAAGGCGGTTCAAGTCCCTCTTAGTGCTTGAAAAAGCGGGAATTAGCCCCGGCCTGGAAAAGAGGCCGCCCTTGGCCGAGGTCGTGCAGAACAATCCTCCACTGTGCGGGGAGCGGTGCCCGCGGGGAGCTGCCGAGCGCAGCGATTCCCGTTCCCCGGCGGGCGTAGTCGCGGGTCTGGGCAGTGCCGGCAGTAGGAGCAGCGCGGGCCAGGCCTGCGCCGTGTCCGCAGCGGGGTCCGAGGGGGACAGCCCGGCCCGGCCGCGGCCCTGCGGGGACTGGGGGTGTTCGGAGTGCTGGGCTCAGCTGGGCTTGGAGGGAAAAGGCTGAGGGAGAATGGTTGAAGCATATTAAAAGATACAGTGGGAACCTATTGAAAATCGTGTGCTAGAGACAGTTTTTAAAGTTTGTTGATTCCTTCAGGACATTTTAATCTAAGAGTTTATTTAAATCTTTTTTTGTGGGCTTCTGGAAGGCTTTTGTTGCAGCTCTGAGGAGGGCCATGTCTCTGGGGCATGAGCACCTGTGGAAGGAGCTGGTCCCTTGGGGTCACTGAGCACACAGAACCTCCTCAAAAAGGGGGATTCAGGGAGATCTGCATACAGAGGCACCTCAGCTTCCAAATGTGTGCTGCTTGTGTCCATTTTCCTGGAAAACTTATCTTTTTTGTGAATTCAGATTTAGTTGTAACTATTTGAATGGGTTAGGGCGTCAAGAAATAGCATGGAACATGTTCTCCAGGTGTGTGTCAGCTCAACCACCACATTATTTTTGTATGTGTATGAGATTCCCTGTGGACATACACTTGCTTATGATGTTGTTATTTTTGTATATATGTCTAAATGAATATTTATAAAAGCACGTTTTTCTGCATGTACATTTATATTAGGTGAAGGGATGGTAAACATACAAACAATATTTAGACTTCCCCCAGAATAAGGGGAACTGTTGTAGCTGTTCTTGAAGTTCTGCTATGTTCTATTTATGAAGGGAGGACATCACCTGTGGCCAGGACTAGTGGCATGCGCAAAGCAGCAGGAAACCTCCTTACACTGATATTATTTCAATTGACTTGGGGAAAACTTTCATTTTCTTCCAGGAGGACGATGGGCAAAAAGTCCTGCCCAAGCAGGAAACTGGTTCTGTTGCCTAAGGCTTTGTAGTGCCGCTTCAGTGACAAGGAAAGGAAAAGACTTCTGCTATTGAAAAAAAAAGTTATATATACATATGTGTGTGTCTGTGTCTGTGTGTGTGCGTGGGCATAAAGGAATGACCACTGGAGTGGTTATACATGTGTGTGTGTGTGCGTGTGTGTATGTGTGTGTGTGTGTGTGTGTGTCTCTGTGTGTGTGCATGGGCATAAAGGAATGACCACTGGAGTGGTAACACAAAAAGTGGGACCCCACCAGAGACTGGTCACACATTACTCAATTTATCTAGATCCAGTTGCAGCAGGAGCACCAGCGTATCATAAATCGGTGGCAGCAGCAGCAGTAGCAACATTGGAGAAAAGCCACCCCCTTACCCTGGGACATCTTGCAACAATCCATGTCCCTCATGAGGTGGAGATACTCTTGGAACCCCACCTCTATCACAACAACAAATCCTTCTAACAGCTGATATTCTTAAAAAGATGCAACACCATGAATCCAGTGAGCCAAGTGCCTCTACCTGATGATGGAGAAGCACATCTCCAATGTGAGCAAGGGAAGCAGATTTCCATTAACTGATGTTCCCTCCCATAACTCAGATCCAGTTCTGGCCTCATCCTGTCACCTGGAAGGACAGTAATGGTCTGGGTAGACCATCTGTGGGGATGCCAGGGACAGGTAAAAGAAGCAGAGCCACTTCCAGCAAGGGGGAGCACACAGGGAGCAGTCTTGGCACGTGCTGCACATCTGGGAAGAGGGAAATGAGTTAACAGCTATACATTTGATACTTGATATGCTTTCTGTGTTTGTCATGCAGCTGGAATGTCATGGAAAAAGTGGGGATTTTTCACATCAGCGGGACAGAGAGTATCCAATGGAAAAGAAATATGTGATTTGCTAGAAGTAGTACAATTCCCTGCAGAAATTGCTGTAACACCTTGTCCAGCCCACACTAGAGGCATTGCAGGGGTTGGCAGAGGCAATGCCCCAGCTGATGCAGTTCTGAAGGCACAACCAGGCAGCCCTTGGGATGATGTGCCACTCTGTCTACAGGTTTCCAGAGTGAAAGGCCCGGTTTGACAGAATTTCAAACTATGTATGGGAAGGATGGCTCAACAGAAGGGAAGAGATGATGAGAAAAGTGGGAGGCAACTCAAAATGATGGAATATGGTCAGCTGGAGAAAAACTGGTCTGCCAAAGAAATGTTTAGTCACTGTGGCGAGATGGTTTCAGGGTAAGGTCCATGGAGGGACAAAAAGTGTGGGCAGCTCCAGGAATTTATGCCGTGGCAAAATTAATTAATAATAGCTGCCCGGCTTGCCCAAAATTCTCACGTAACAGACCAAGCTCAGAGTCAGGAGAGTGACCATGGGCCTGCTTCCCTTTCCAGTGGCTGCACTGAGATTATGGACACATCACCTCCAGCTGTGGACAAACGTTTACTGGTGGTGGTGGATCAGCTGCCAGGCTGGGCAGAAGCCTTTCCAATATGAAGGGCTGATACAGGAGGAATAGTAAATGCCTAGCTAAAGAAAATTATACCTGACACTCAGGGTTCCAGAGCTTATTGAAACAGACAGAGGTGCTCATTTTACAGCAAATATATTCCATCAGCTGTAGAAGTCTTTAGGGAGAGAGAGGAAATTACATACATCCCATCATTCACAGTCTTAAGGACAGGTAGAGAGAATTAATGGAACATTAAAAGAAAAGAGAGTGAATATATGCACGTACACTAATCTGAAATGGACAGAAGCCTTAAATTTGGCTCTGTGGGATGTCCAGAATACTCTGTTACAAGCGGTAGGGCTGGCTGTTGGAGATTAGGATTTTTCCTTTTGTTTTTCTTAGGGAATTTTGTCCCATCCGTTGCTAAGAGACGTTAATGATAGGTACTTAAGGGAGGCAAAAGATGTACCGGGGCGGGGGGGGGGGGGGGGGGGGGAGGAGAGCACCTGGCCCCGCTTCTCTTATCTGATGGCTTTCTCTCGGAGGGGCAGAGACCCCACGAGACTTGACCCAGGGGGGTAGGGGTGGAGGGCAGCTCCCAGCTCACTGGCTCTCTGAGAGCATCGGAGGGAACGGTCGGGCTGCTGTTTTTCCTGCGAGAGAGCTTGCTGCTACTGTCGGAGCCCAGCTCTGTACTACCTCTTCCTAAAGGGGTGAGCCTTTTGTTTGTAAGAGCAGCCGTTGAACCGGGACCTTATTAACACCAAATTTGACTGGGAAGGATTTTTACCATCCACTCGGGTGCCTCAAGGGAAAACCCGGCATCTGACCCTCTTCCTCCTCCCGGAGTGCGTGTCTCCTCGGCTGCGTGCCGCAGCTGCTAGAGGAGCCCGGCTGCCGCAACCTAGCTCTGCCGTTTTTTTGCCGCTGCCTCGGGCTTGTTTCTGTTCCACTGTAACCCCGCACCCCCCGCCTGCCGGGACATGCTGCGGCTCCTGCCACAACTACGGAATTTCTGCCACCTTTTGCTTGCTACCCTGGGTGAGCCGGCCCTGCCGCTCCAGCTCGCTGCTCTGAGGTCCCTGCGACAGTCCATCCCGCCCATCCGCCATTACCGCCTGAGGGAGGCTCGCCCGACCTCGCGCCACAGCGCCCCTGGCAGCTGCGAGGGAATCATCGCACCTGCCCTGCCCAGCCGAGAGTCCAACAGCGCCCCTGCTGGCTGTGGCCGCAACTGCACCAAAGGGAAGGGCGTGTGGCCGCCCGGAGAAAGCTGCCACCGGGTTTCTGGTTTGTTTGTTGTTGCTACTGTTGTTGCTTGTTTGCCTCGTTATCAATACTAGTAAAGAACTGTTATTCCTTTTCCCATATCTTTGCCTGAAAGCCCTTTGATTTCAAAGTTACAATAATTCGGAGGGAAGGGTGGCCATATTCTCTATCCTAATGGAGGTTCCTGCCTTCCTTAGCAGACACCTATCTTTCAAACCAAGACGCTGACACAAGCAGAAATTCTGTTTGGAATGCACTTAGCTATGCCAGAATCTTATATCCCAGCTATGACCAGCTTATTGGATGGAGATTGTTCCAGTGTGTTTATATATATGCAGAAAGGGTTCAAAGAATGAAGTACGCCCAATGTTACCAACTCAACCCCCTGAAATACAAGTATATGATATACAGCCTGGAGATGGAATTTTAAATAAGGTATTCTGTAAAAAATCCAAATTAGAACCTAGATGGGAAGGGTCGTATGCTGTTTTACTGTGTTCCTATTTTGCTGTTAAGGTTGAGGTAAGAAAAATTGGATACACCATTCTCACATCAAACAAATAGTGAATGATCTGTTCAATCACTTGCACTAGCGGTGACCAGGGATCAGTGTTGGGCCCAGTCCTGTTCAGTATCTTTATTGATGATCTGGTTAGGAGGATTGGGTTCACCCTGAGTAAATTTGCTCTCCACAACTCCCTGACAAGAGGGTGGAACTAGGTGGGAGTCAGGCTTTTCTTCCTGGCAGCCAGCGGCAGGACAAGAGGACAAAGCCTCAAGATGCACAAGGTGAGGTTTACGTTGGACATTAGGAAGAATTTCTTCACAGACAGATTAGGCACTGGAATGGGCTGTCCAGGGAGGTGTTGGAGTCACTGTTCTTTAAGGTGTTTATGGAAAAAACTGGATGTGGCACTCAGTGGACAAGGTGATGCTTGATCATAGGTCGGACTTGATGGTCTCAGAGGTCTTTTTCAACCTTAATGATTCTATGATTCTATGATCAACTGGTTGATAAATAACTGACTTCTGAGAATCCTTTGTGATTTTGTGTTGATAATCTTTTAAGTATTTCTGCACAGGAATCTACGTTGTACTTCACCCTGTTGGCCTTAATTCTGTTATGTTTTTTACTTATGATAATGTTGTATATAATGGCAGTACTCAAATGCCTTGAAAGCTTTTTCTTCTTTCTTTCAATACACTAGCAGGTGTGCTCCACTAAAACAGAGGGTGGGCTGTTGTGGAACACTTCAGTGCCCTGTTCTGGGAACTGCAACACAAGCTGCAGGTTGTGCTCAGAGTGGGGGGAATGGCCAGAGCCCCTGGCAAGGGGCTGGGACCTGGCACTGACCCTTTGCTTTACCAAGGGCTCAAGGCCCTGGGGATCCAGATGGGAGATGGCCAGTCACCCCAGGACTCTGTAGGAGCCAGGAACAGAGAGAGACCCCCGGCTAAATATCAGCATCAGCACAGGCACAGACTGGGAGGGGGCACAGCCCAGGGGGCTTTGTCCAGGGTCTCTCCCCAGGGGCACTCACTGCTTGAGCTGTTCTGTGTCACTGCACCACAAAGGAACTGCAGTCTGGGGCTGAACCAGTGAAAGGAGCTGGTCTGACTGGGGGAGTGTGGGGTGTGCGGGAAGTCATGCGGGGCTCGTGGGGTCACTGGAGCCACTACTGAGAAAGGCCTTTGATCCCAGAAGTGACCATCTGGGGTGGTACCTGTGGGACCCCCAGAGCAGGATCTAAGTGATTCCTTACCAGTTTGCTCACCCAGGTGGGACCTCAGGCCACTGCCCTGGAAGCTTGACGGCCTGTGGCCAATTTGAGGACATGTGGAATTTACAGAAAGATTCTGCAAATGTGTTGCCCCATCAGTGACACATACCTGTTTTTGGTGACATGACACTGATTCTCCAATTCAAAACATACCACAAACTGGGGAGACTCCTGAATGTGAAAAATGTGGGGACTATGGGCTCATGCTTCACTCCACATTGCTCCAGGACAGCATCTCTATTTTAACACCATGTCATCATCTCCACTCCCTGCAGCCCATGTTAAAACCCATCCCAGCAGATTTTGGAGCTGGACTGCACTCAAAATGGTACCTCCATCATGTATTCAATCATGTATTGCTTTTTAAAACTCATGGCAAAACCACCCAGGCATTAGAAGAAGAAAAGAAGAAAGTGATTTCCATCCAAACTGATAAAAGATAGCTTTGTTGGTTTTTTAGGCCTTCCTCCATCAGTGTTCAGTTCAGAATGAATTAAGTTACTTAGGATAATGAAAATAAGATGTTTCAGTTCTACTGTGCAGAGCAAATCAAGGGAAGTAAAGGCTTCCTTTGCAGACCAGCAAGGAGCTGCTCTCCTCTCTGTCCTGTCACACAGCCAGTCACTGGATGCAGCATTATCAGCTGTGGGAAACTCCGCATGGGATAATAGCCCTTCCTAGGAGATCCTGCATCCAACATGTTCCGTCTTTGCTCCCCCTGATGTTATTTAAGTGTTCATAATTGGATGCTCAACACGCCTGGGTGTGCTCTAGTCATCGCCCAGCAGGACATTTTGTTGGGGTCCTGCAGGAACAGGAACAGCATCAACAGGAGAAAGTGGTAACACCTTCCTGCAGATCCTGGTGTTAAATCTCCCTTTGGCGTGGGAAGGATTAAAAGTGTGATGCTCCGTGCTGCATGTGAACACCCAAACCCCTAAGAAAATATTTTTTTCCTAAGATTTCCTCTCCAGTCCTTCAGCAATCACTGCCTGTCACAGAGGAACAACTGGCCCAACCCATTGCTAGGCTGGAGCTGCATCTTTCCTGAACAGCAGGTTCCATTAATTTTTTTTGCTTTCCTCCCCTGCTGCTTCTATTGCCTGATAAGCAACAGGGATGCCTAGATAACTTGGCAGTGGAATTACAGGGTGCTTGCCCCATGTTGGTTCTCGCCCATTCTCAGACCCTGGGTCATTAACAGCCTGGCTGTCACTGAGCTGGACACCCCGCCAAGCTGTCGGTCTGGCTGCTGCCTCTCCATCTGCCCCCACTCATTTAAGAACACTTGTTTTTGGGAAATGGGACCCCTTGGACACCATGTCCTGCCTGTTCAGGGTGTTCATGTGTCTGGGGGAAACTGAGGGTAGCTCAGTGCCACAGAGCCTGGAGGGTCTGAATCTCTCCCCACCCCAACATCGCTCCCACTCTGAGCATCTCCCAGGCAAGCAAAAATAAGTCCAAAGCAAACTTTTTCCTCACCATTGTCTCAGTCTTGCTGCTACTCCCTCTGTGATACTGCAGACCCACTAATTCTTTAGGTGGATAAACACTCCTCCAGGGAGGAAAGTAGGGCAGACCTGTCGTGATGAGCACAGCCCAGAAAGAGAGAAATGTGTGATGGAGCAGAGCCACTTCCCTGCACATAACAGAGAGAAGGAGGGAGTCGGAAGTTTCCCTGCCAGGATTTGTCCAACCACCACCAAAAGTAATCAGGCCAGTGATGGGACACTCGTGTGCACAGGTTGTGTGGGGTCACGAGGACAGGGCCACCAGGGCAGCAGAGACACCCTTGGGCTCATCGAGCGGCTCCGTGAGACTGGTGCTGCAGCCGGGACAGCGCTCCCACGATGAGCTGCTGCAGCTCTACCGTCAGGAAGACAAGGGATGTCCCGCTTGCAGCCCACGAAGCCGAAGCGAATGGTGTCCCGCAATCACCGCCCGAGTGGCCACGCGGCCCCTGGCTGTGGTCACTGCTCCGCTCAGGAAACTGCCTGGAGCTGTGCCAGGAAAAAAAAAGAGGAAATGTTTTCCTTGAACAATTGTGTCGCTGTACGGGCATGTTTTTGCTAGAACAGCCTTTTCAGCTCGTGTTTAACAGGAAGGTGGGGCCGGGAGAGCTGAGCGGCGCGGGGAGCAGCCCGAGGGGGAAGCGAGGGGGCTGGGGCGTGGGCTCTGGGCGGCAGCCGGGTGTGCTGGGACACTGCTGGGGGTCTCCCCCAATGCGCTCCCGGGCTCCGGTGCGGCGCTGACTCCCGGGCCGGGCCACGTCCTCCCACCGAGATGACACCACCACCCAGCGATCGGGAGTCACTCTGAAACGGGGCGAAACTCTTCTCCGCTCAAACCGGGGGAATCCCCATCCCCCATGAGGCCCCCTCCTCCCCCGAAAAGAGACCCCCGCCCCGCCACTGGCCACGCCTCCACCCAGCCCCAAGCCCCGCCCCTGTCCTCACCCAAGCCCCGCCCCTGGCTCCGGCCCGCCCCGTCCCTCAAGTTCCCAGCTCAGGCGCCCGAGCACCACCCCTCCCCAGTTGCCCTCCTTTGATTGGACAGCATTCCCCGCCAGTCAGAGGAGTTCCCGTTGTCTATTGGCTGTTGTTGATGGTTCTGGCACACCGCCCGCCTCCTGCAGGTTCTGGAGGGCCTTGATTGGCCCCTGCGGGAGCGCCCCCCCCTCCCCCCGGCTGGGCCGCGGTCGGTGCCGGGCAGGCAGAGGGTCGGCGCCGCCATCGCCATGGGCACCCGCGACGACGAATACGACTATCTGTTCAAAGGTACCTGCTCAGCGGGGCCACGGCCGCTGCAACACGGCGGGCTCGGCCGGGACCAGCGGGCCGCACGCGCCCAGGGTGGCCGTCGCGGCCTTGGGGAGCGGGACGGCCTTGTGGGCCCCCGGCCTGGCCTGGCGCCGGGGGAGCCCCGGGGGAGCGGCGGGAGAGCCGCGCGAGCCTTTCTGCCCCGCCCCGTCCCGTCCCGGTCCGCGTGGGCCGCCCGCCGGCAGCTGGGCGGCTGCGATCCCCGGGGGCGGCTGGAGCCGCGGCGGTGAGCGGGCGGGCCGCGGGCCGGGGCTGTTCCCGACGGTGTCGGTGCTTGCCCGGAGATCGCCCGGTGTCGAGCCGGAGCTGTAAAAACATAAGCTGCTGCGGAGGCTCCTTCGCAGTTCCCCGGTGGGCACCGGTATCGGAAGCCTGAGACCGTAATAGCGTTAATTTGGGTGTGCCGATGGGGTTCTACCGCGCCTGCCCCTGCCTGTGACATGTCGGGTTGTCTAGGGCTGTGTGAGGGCTCAGTGCTGCGCGTCCTGCACTGGCGCCGGGGGGAACCTCGCCGTGGGTGTCCTCCCGTGGGATGTGTAGGGGGTTTCTGTCCCGTGGAATATCTCCGCTGGCCGGGCTCCTGCCCGTCCAGAGGCTCAGGCTGACCAATTTCCTGGAGCAGCCCATAGCCTGTGAGGCCCGAGGAGCAGTGCAGGTGTAGCACCTTCACCTTTGGTTTCCCAGCCTCTTTTGCATTAAATCTCCTGTTGGTAGAGTGGCTGAAACCTGATTTTCATCACAAGAGTTCACTCTTGGGAAGGGCAGTGCCGTTGGTGGTCTGTGGGGGCTCTGAGGATCGCTTGCTGCCGTGACAATTTCTCAGGTGTTTGGTGTCGGGACACGCTCTTTGTACCTGGACCCTCACAAGGGCAGCAGTGATTCTGAACTTGTGGACCATAGGAAAGAGCAATTACTCATCTGTGGGAAATATTTTATAGATGTATTTGTCTATTTGCTTTATTTGTTTTACAGTCTTGAAGACAATGGGGAAGGAAACCCCTTATTTCTTCTCTGCCTATAAAGCAGAAGACCAGCCTGTAAAAATATGCTAAACTGTCTTGAGTCTAAAGTAGTTTCCTTCTTTAGTCATTCCACTGTCTGTTTCCCAGGTGGCTTAATAGCCAAGAACTTGAAAGCCTAAAAATTGTACTTCTTTTTTTCTTTCTGTGAATAGTCAATTAGGTAAGGAGAGCTGCATAAAAAGTCTTTTAAAAATACTTACTTTGAAATGTGTTTTTAATGTTATCTGGAGTGAGATTCAACCTGAAGCCATTTGGTCAGGATCTGTGCTGTGGTGATGCTGGCACACTTTGTAGCACTTAATAAAAAACAAGTGGGAGAATTGTCCTTTACTGTGCATCTTTTGGGAGGGGTCATTTTGTGGAATTTCTTTTTTTTAATAAGTAGATAGAGAAGGGTTTTTTTGTGGGTTTATTTATCTTTTCCTTCCTTTGAGGCTTTTTGGGACTAGACAGTAAATAATATAAATGGGACCAAGTGGGATGAGGGCTCTGCTGTGGGACCAACTCCTTTTCCAGCCTTCCTTTTCTTTCTGCCTCCTCCAGTAGTGGAATTAAAAATCAAGGACAATTGCCGGAATAACATTCAGGGCTTTGGTTGGCTTGTGGTTTAGTCTCTTCTTAGCTACACAAACAGCTTTTGGACTCTCTTCTGTCAATCTGTGTAGTAGTCAGAGGTAGAAGTAATGAGATAGGAGTGTCTCAGTCTGGGAAAGTTTATTTTTATTAAATTTAAGGCTTTTCTGTTTCTCCCCTGCCACCTATTTCCAAAGGACAGCACGCATCAGGCAATGACTAACTTAAAGTTTGGGAGCACTCTGAGGATGTGGATGATTATGGTCAAAGCTGCTCTGCTGAACTAGTGCTTCTTTGTTCCCAATTTCCCTTTCTTCTGTGTGCGTCCCAACAGAACCGCTTATTTTATTGATCACAACCAAATATTATTGCTACCAAAGTGCCTGAGCCAGGCTTTGAGGGAAGGAGCCAAATTGTGTGTGCAGGGCTGCGTGGAGTAGTGATGCTGCGGAGAGCTTGTAGCTGTGCTCAGTGATGTGACCCAAGTGAAGCCAGCAGTTCGGGCCTCTGTTCCCAGTTAGTTTTGTAGCAGTGATAGTGAAAAAGCAGGGACTTTTCAGGATGAGTTTTGAACGCGTTGATCTGGAATTGAATTCATGACCTTTGAAGAGCTGTTAAAAATACTTGAAGCCTTGTACCTATTAAAATGTGATCTGCACATTAGTTTTGCTCTTGAGGAGATTAGCTATTATCAGTGTTTATTTTAAAAATTAAATTTGAGGTTGTGCAGATGTGTGCTGGCACAGGAAAAAGCAGCCATCGGAAAAAGAGCTTTATTTTACCTTTGTGGGAATTTAGACTGCTCTGATTAGTCTCTGCCTAGCAAAAGCTGTGGTTGTTAAATGCATATGTTATTAGTCACCAATATCTGGCAACCTTATGTACTTCAGATTTATCACAAACTCTGGTTAGATGGTCTCTGCTAGAGGGAGTCTTAATCTTCTTAATTGCTCACAAGTATATATTCTTCTTTCCAGATTAATAAATGAGTGTATTTACAATTCTGTCATAAACTGGAGACATTTATTTTCCCTTTCTTACCAATGATGTGTGGCACTGGAACTTTAATTCTGACTTTGGCTTGTTTTGTTACAAGGATCTCAGCGCACAGGGCAGGTGTTGAGTGGTGGCATTGTGCTCTAGTTCTGGATGTTGTAGACACAGGGAGCAGAGTGAGGGTGGTGACTGAGTTGATGGATGGGTAATGTAGTGATGGATAACCCACGCAGTGGCACAGGGTGCTGGAGGAGAGAGCAAATCAGGAAAGACTGAAGAAGCAGCATTCAGGATATAAACAGGATATACATGAGGCTTGTCTGTGTGCCTAGAGCCATCTGATGATGGCTGGTGCTGGTTCATGTCAGTTCCAAGATGAAACCAGCCTATCTTGCCATCACCAGTGTGGCCCTTTGGGGCATTTGGAGAGTGACTTCATCAGTTCTGGTGAGATGTGCCTTGGGAGTATTCAGACTCTTATGCTGTTATTTGGAACTTTCTTTTCTTCTTTGTCATGACTTCTGAATTTGAGCAGACAGTACTGTGTGGTGGCCTGTTACCAAATTTAGAAACTTTCCCAAGATCTAATCACTTAGTCCAGAATGTTGAAGGTACCTTCTTGCTCAATTCCCATAGAAAATAAATTTGTGGCTTCTGTCTGCACTTGGAGCCCCCGGTCTTGGCATCTTTCTTTTGAAAGTGAAAGTGATCATTTAATGCTCAAGATTGACTATTAATAAAAAGCATTTGGAAACTCTAGGGTAGAATGCTCTTTATGGAATTGGAATCTGGTTGCCTTCCTTTAACTTCTGAAAAATGTTCTCCTGCAAGCTCTGCTGGAATGTGGAGGAGCCCAGTGAAGGGAGCCTGTGAGTAATGAGCCAAAGGAGTGTGAGACCCCTGAAATTTTTTTCCATTGACAGATAGAGTTAATGACATGAGAGCTGTTTGCATGGTTTATGCCCAAAATTGGTAATTTTAAAACGCCAGAGCATGGAGATGGCTGGAACCCAGGAAGGCTGTGCTTTCTCCAGCTGCAAAATCAGGGAAAGGTGACTTCCTTTGGAAACAGTTGGAAGCCTCGAGTTTTCCAAGCTGGTCTAGCTTGTGTGGTGGATGTTCTTACTTTTGGTTATGGTCAGGGCTTTGGTGTAGGATAGAGCCTACTCCAGCCAGCAGGTCCCTGTGCAATATGGGTGATGTCGGCTTGTTCTTGGAAGGTCCCATGGAATTAGTGATGAAAAACTGTCTGAAAAATAAAGCTAACAAAATCCTAGAGTTAGAACTTGTAATAAAATCTTTTTTTATCTATCTCTTCTCATACCCTAAAAAATGGTTTAGGCAGTTTGCCAGGGAAGGCAGAGCACTGTGAGGAGCTGGTTTAAACTGTCCTGGGTGGGGAGTTGTGGTGCCTTGCCACGATGTGCTGGTTGTCTGTTCCTGCCTCTGTTATGTTTTGCCTGTTCAGCTGTGCTAGCACAATTGTCTGTCTGTGCTGTCAGGCAGATGAGATGCTGGGGGGCTGTCCGGAGCGTTTCAACAATCCTCCTGTGCAGCTCGGGAGCTGTGGCAGCAGAGAGCCAGGGTCCAGCAGCAGCCTGGGAATGTGCTCCAGGGGTGGGGTGGCAGCAAGCTGGAGCATGGCGTTGCCAGAGCTGCATCCTCAAACAATGGCCTGAGCAGAGAAAAGCTGTAATAGCACTAAAGGACAAGTATGATCCTTGGCCCAGGGAGAACACTGGTGAGCTCATTATGGAAGTGTGCAAGGAAAAGATTCTTCTGTAATTGTTGGGGGGAAATAGGGTATGTTACTTGCCCATGTCTGCTTTTCTGTAGGAAAACCAGATCATATGAATGAGGAAGATCAGCAAATCTGTACTTAGAACTGAAGTTGGGAATATTCCCAAGGTGAAGAAAGCTCACAGAGGCTGGCTGCCTTTCTTTCTTTTGCTTGAGCCAGGATGTTTGAATTCCAAAGGGCATGTGATATAGTCTTTGCCCAGCCAAAGGGAGGATGGCTCAGCTGCTTCAGCTTTGTTTCTCTCAATTGTTTCTTGCTCTCACTGATAAGCCCCAAAGTAGAGGGAACCTCCTGCCCCAAATATACTTTTGTTTTCACAATTCTTTTCAGGAAGGCTGGGCTTTGTGTGCTGAAGATCTCTCTGCACTAACATTTTTCTGTTAACATGGCAACACTGCGTGTGGAGGCAGAGATTTCTAGCTCATCTCTTACTTTTCATGCTGTCTACTAAAACTTGTTTTGCTAGATGAAGTTCTCCTTTGCTTTGTGTCTTTTTTATAGTATCAAATGTCTCCTGTTTTCCCCTTTCTGTGGTACACATGTTTATGAGTTAAATTATTGAAATAAAATACCCCATATGACTCCAACAGGGACTGCAAATAATTGTTTATTTACTGTGGTTTTGTTTTTTCAATAAAAATGGAGTGCATTTATACTGTACAAAGGCTTTTGTCAGGCAGACAGGTGGCCTGTTGCCATGTTTTGCCTGTAGTGTTTTTTAAAATGTGGGTTGCAGCTTTCCTGTGCCAAAGGTTGAGTATGTGAGGGGCATCTCTTACCTCTGCCTGCTGCAGTGGTTCGGGCCTCCAAAGCACTGTTTGACTTTATTGCTGTAGCAATTTCTCATTTTCACCTCTGAGGACCAGGCAGCTGCTCACCACAAAACAGCTTGGGACTCTTCTGAGGCTGGGGAAGCAAGCTGTGCATAGTAAAGTCTGAGGTGCTGTCCGTGTAAGTCTCTCCTGCATTATCTGGCTGTGTATTTATAGTGGGTGCTGTCTGCTAGGCTGTACTGCTGCATTGGGTCAGTGCTGGTATGAGAAATTAATATGTGAAAATAATGTCTCTCTTTTTAGTTGTGTTGATTGGAGACTCAGGAGTTGGGAAAAGTAATCTTCTGTCACGTTTCACACGCAATGAGTTCAATCTGGAGAGCAAGAGCACCATTGGGGTGGAATTTGCCACCAGGAGCATCCAGGTGGATGGGAAGACGATAAAAGCACAGATCTGGGATACTGCAGGCCAGGAGCGATACCGCGCCATTACCTCAGCGTGAGTACTGTGTCTTTGCTCAGCAGAATTGTAGAAGAGATGCTGCAGATAAATGTATGGGTAGAGAATTAATGAAACATATTTGGGACATGTGACAAAGTCATTATGACAGACTTCAATGTGGATCCAAGTAATAAGAGAGCAAATACTTTTGTGTTCCCTTGATTAATATAGTGAAATAATTTTTTAGATTCTCATGTTACTATTATGGAAACAAATGACAACTTAAATCAAAATTGTGGGAAATTCTGTTTCAGTTTTGTAATTTGGTTTTTGTCTGCGCTGAATGTGCTGTGTGCATCACGTGGAGGGAGTGTCATTTCAGATGGAAGCTGGGTACTGTTGGTATCAAGTTTTGGTCTAGGCATGGTGGTTTACTGTAACACTCATGGCTTCTGGTCTCTAGTGCCCCCTCAGTCTTCAGATGGGAGGGTGTTTTTAGGACAGTCTGCAGCCACAAAGTCCCTTGACATCTCAATGACTTTGAATTAGTGACAGCCCTGAAAATTAGGTCCATGAGAGTACACATTGAATAGCAAGGAAGTAGGAGGGCAACTCTGATAGTGCTGAATGTGCAGCATTAGGAGCAATCCCTGGAGGTGAGAAGCTTTCACCTATGGCACCTTGTTAATCCACGGAGTGTCTTGAGGTGTACCTGTTTCTATGCAGGCAAAAGTATCTGGCAGAGGACAAAAAGTCCTTTGGTCAGGCCTGGTTCTCCAGAGCATTTTCTGATCAGGAAGTTGGTTTTTTCTTACGTTACAGATGGGTATCAGTTTCTAAAGGTAAAAACATGTTTCTGAGTCATGCACAGATTGAGCCATTAAACTCAAGGTAAGGGGAATTTTGTCAAGATGGGAGAAAACCAGGAGAGGCTGGAGCCCAAAGGGAGCAATCTATAGGGAAAGGGATGCAGAAGCAGATGTAGGTGGCAATTTCAAATTGCATGTTTTCTGGAACTGTTAGTGTGATTTTCAGAAAGTTTTTTGTGACTCTTAATCTTCTAGCTGTAAAAATTGCCACTTCAGTCTGGGTCAACAGCAACAGGTTTGGCTGCTGGGAACCAGTGCAGCTGCAGTCCTGTGATCCTGCCTTTCCTTTGTGCTGGCACTAACTTCTGCTCAACACATCACTCAGCCAGTTCAGCCTGCTTAGCGAGCTGAATGCCAAACATTAGGGAAAAGGGAATGTTTTCTGCTGACTTGGTGCCCTGACTCAGTTTAACAACATGTCAGAGAAGTGCTGGCAGAACTGAGGAGAAATGGTAGGATCATGTGAAAGAGAGATATGGATGTTATGGAAATGGTAGGATTGCGGATACAGATTGGCTTGTTCTGAGCTGAGCCCTTGGCTTGTGTTGAAATGGGATCAAACCTGCCCTGAGGGTGCAAACTATGTTCCTGAATTAGAGGTTGGTGGATAGTGACAATATAGCCCAGAGTCCCCTCTTTATTTTGTAGGAGGGATAGGAGATACTTGAAGGATCAGGAACAAATACTGACATTTTACTAAGGGCTGTTTTCCTAGTAGAAAGTTAGGCTCTAACTTCACAAAAACCTCCCACCTGTACCGATTCTTCTGAAATGGTGAATTTTCCTGCACACAGTTTGGCAGGACATTTTCAGTCCTGGTTTCTACAGCCTCCCCAGCATTTTGGTACATGCACTGGATTTTTTTAGAAATGCTATTAGAAAAAAACCTGCATTTGGAACTTGATTTTAGGCAACAACAGTATTTGCATCAGCACAACTTTTTCTGAAGTGGAAAGCATTATAGAAGAGCTAGATGGCATGCTTGTTGGTGTAGCTGGGACAGAGCTCTTGCTGAAGAGCTGTGCCTCATGGTTTCAGATATTACCGTGGTGCTGTTGGGGCTCTGCTCGTCTATGACATTGCCAAACACCTCACCTATGAGAACGTGGAGCGTTGGCTAAAGGAACTGCGAGACCATGCTGACAACAACATCGTGATCATGCTGGTGGGTAACAAGAGCGACCTGCGCCACCTCCGGGCTGTGCCCACTGACGAGGCCCGCGCCTTCGCAGGTTTGTACTCAGCCTGGGTGGGCTGGGGCTTCAGGGACCTGGGGGAGGGTGCCAGCTGTGATCACACTGTTCTGTCCAGGCTGAGCTCTTACCTCAAGTTTTAGTTTGGACCCTAAAAAAGACGTTTAAGGTGGGTTGTTTTTTTTTAATTAAAATACCTTGGCTTACTAACCAGCATGTGTGGTTGGTTTGGTTTTTTGGGGTATTTTTTTGTCATTTTTAGTTTGGGGTTCTCTATTGTTTTTTAAATCTAGTGGTAGTACATGTTTTTGAAACACTGTCCTTGAGCTGCCTGATAGCTGAAGATTAAACACTTCCTCTAACAAGGCTAGAAACAGTAAGCAACATTTAGAAGAGAAAATGTCACAGTAGAAATATAAAATATCACAACAAAAAATGTCCTTCCTTCCTTCCTAGAGACCTGATTCTGCTGAGTAGATATCAGTGTGGACAGCTACAAATGAATGCTGAACCTTCTCTTAGATAGGGTGGTTGCTGCTCTTGAGCACTGATGCATATGGTAGTGTCATCTAGTCTCACTTAAATGCAGCGATCATCAGACTTGAAAGTAATCATTTGCTGGGAGAAGTCAAGTGGGTTATGAGCTGCTGCCACTGCATTCCTTCTCTTTTCGTTACCTGGCAGAGCACTGGTCAGATACTCTTTTGCGCTGAAAGAGTGGCTGTCAAGCTTGGAGGTGGAATGTAAATGTACAACATTTAAAGTACCTCTAGAAATATCACCAAGGTTTGCTTAAACACGCTTTCTGAAGTTTGCTTGTAAGCAAGTACCCTGGGGATAATAAAGCCTCTTTAAATTTTCAGATGAATGAGAAGTGACGTTTATCTAAGAGAAGCAAAACAAGTTGGTGGGTGCCCCAGATAGTCTGTTACTTTGGTCACTTGGTTCAGCTTCTTACTTTTTGACCCTGACTTCCCGTAAGACTGTTTTAAATTGCTAGTGATGGTCTAATTGTTGCTGTTTAAGTTCCATGACTGAAATTCACCTATTCCTGGGCAGGTGATCCAGAACCGTTCTAGGTATGATACTTGAGTGTTAATCACTTCCTTTTTAATAAAAAAAATTATTTTGCATTGTAAAAGGAAAGAAGAAAATTAACTGTGTTACAAGGGGTATTGTTATTTGGAAGTGGGGTCTGATTAGGAGAGTGTAGGTCTGTTGATCTTTTTGGGATTGCAGAGGAGAATTGTGACTCCATGGCAGCTGATGTGCTTTTGCTGGGGCTCTTGCTCAAGGTACCTCTGGGTGCAATCTGTAGCCAGAAGGGGATGATACTTTGTGTTACTTGATTGAGCAAGGGCTGCAGTGGGGAAAATGTTCTTGCACTGTGAGCAAAGGAGATGTTGCTGAACTGCAGCACCAAGGTGTTACTTGTGTAATGGGGAAAAGAAAAAAATGACTGTGCTCTGGCTGATTTGGCCTAAAATAAAACATAAAAACCTCAAAGTAAATGTGAAATAAAGTGTTACTAAAGTTTTTAACTGAACCATTTCTTATTTATTACAGAAAAGAATAACTTATCTTTTATTGAAACATCTGCTCTGGATTCAACAAATGTAGAAGAAGCCTTCAAGAACATCCTTACAGGTATGGTTTGTTATGGATTCAGAGGAGCTGCTGAGGTGATGGATCTTCTTCATGGGCAAGTCTTGCAGTTATTGGAAATGTTTTGGAAATGAATGTTGGGAATGATGGTTAGTTTGTAAGCTTTCTAATCTCACCTTTGTGTTCTGCCTCCCACCCCATACACCCCTTTCTGGCCCAGGAGAGGGTTTCTGTCTCCTGGAGGTTTCTATCTCCTGGTGTTCCATAAATTCAAGCGATTGCAATAACACTGTTGTAAAGGAACTAGTAATTGTACTTCGGTGCCGGCACAAAATCTCGGCAGTGAAGCCCCTGGGAGGTTAAATGTGAAGGGGCATGAAGCCCCATGCTGGGAAGTTAAATGTTCCAGTATCTTCTCTTGCACCCAAGCAGACTGGTACCTTTGTCAGACTAATGAACTCTTGTTCTCAGCTGACAGCAAGAGTTGTAGGTGACTGTGCACCAACAGCATCTTCTTCAGAGAAGGACCTGGGCATCCTGATGGATGACAAGCGGACCATGAACTGGCAGTGTGCTCTGTGGGCCAGGAGGGACAGTGGGATGCTGGGGGCATCAGGAAGAGTGTGGCCAGCAGGTCAGGGAGTGATCCTGCCCCTTGGCTCTGGTGAGGCACTTCTGGGCTCCTCAGGACCAGAGAGACAAGGAGCTACTGGAGAGGGTCCAGCAGAGGCCACAAAGATGATTTGGAGTCTGGAGCATCTCTCTGATGAGGAGAGAATGCAGGAGCTGGGCCTGGTTAGTCCAGAGAAGAGAAGACTGAGGGATCTCATCAATCAGTACGAGTATCTGCAGGGGGTGTCAGAGGATGATGCCAGACTCTGTTCAGTGGTGCCCAGCAAGAGGATGAGGAGCAATGGCCATAAACTAAAACACAGCAAGGTTCACTTCAGCATGAGGAAGAAATTCTTTATGTTGAGTGTGGCAGAGCCCTGGAACAGCTGCCAGGGAGGATGTGGAGTCTCCGTCTCTGGACACATTCCTAACCCACCTGGACATGTTCCTGTGTCACCTGCTCCAGGTGGCTTTGCCTTGGCAGGGAGTTGAACTGGCTGATCTCCAGAGGTCCCTTCTAACCCCAGCTATTCTGTGATACTGTGAAGTTGATGTTTCAAATGTCCCACTTCTAAAATGAAGTAATTGATAATTGCCAAAGAACCCTTAAAATTCCTGTCTAAATAGGAAGAGGGCAATCAGTCAGGTATTGGATTTCTGCTCTACCTTTGTCTACCCCAAGACATCTGAATCTTGTCCTATAGAGGGGACAATTCATCAGTTCTGTTTGTTCTGTCTCTTGAAAAAGCTCTTTAAGATCCATACCATGGATGTGAAGAGTTGCCAAGATAATTCCTTACTACAGCTGAATTTGAGGCCAATTAACTGTTTCTGTGGTCTCATTCCTGCACACTGTTTTGTGAAGTTGTACCTGATCTGCATGCCCCATAACATGTGAAGATGAGCATTTGCTGAACTTTTGTTGACCAGATATTGATTTCAGTTAAACAAGAATGAGCCTTTGTTCTGGTCCTGCTTTATTATTGGGCAGTGTCTAATCTATGTTGTTTATTGGATGCTCACCAAAGAACTGGCTTTGTATTACTGTTTCTTGATTATGTATCAGTGAGATTCTATTGCTGGGAAAGAAGCTGAGCATTAATAGGGTCAATTGTCAAGGCAGGCTCTTTTGGGTTCCTTTTGCAGTGGTGTACAGGGAAGCACTGCAAAGCCTTGGGGTTGCTAAGTCTGGTGCTGGCCACCTCTGTTGGTAACGGAAATGTAGTGCAATTAGAGGAAGATCATAGAATCCCGGAATGGATTGGGTTGGAAGGGACCTTAAAGATCATCTCATTCCACCCCCTGTCATGGGCAGGGACACCTTCCAGCAGACCAGGTTCCTCTAAGCCCCATCCATCCTGGCCTTGGACACTTCCAGGGATGGGGTAGCCACAGCTGCCGTGGACAGCTTGTGCCAGGGCCTCACCACCCTCACAGGGAAGCATTTCTTTCCGGTATCCTATCTAACCATGCCCTCTGGCAGTGGGAAGCCATTCCCTCTTTTTCTGTCCCTCCAGGCCCTTGTCCAAAGTCCCTCTCCAGCTCTCTTGAGGGACTGTAGATGCTGGAAGTCCTCAGTATGGTCTCTCCAGAGCCTTTTCTTCTCCAGTGAACAACCCCAATGCTGACCCCAAGGTGCCCAAGAGCAGGCAGGCAGGAGAAAAATGGTAGCCAAGCTGCCTCTATAGATAAAAAGCCTGACGGATGAGGAATGGGGTGTATTTGCTGCCCAGCAGGTTTGTGTTATTAAAGCTACCAGTGAAGCAACTGGAGAGTGCGGCAGAGCCAACTGCCTGGAGCTGGGCTGGTCTCTCTCTGTGTAGCAGATTCATGGCTTTTCTGGGACACTTAGCTGGATCTGAGGCAACTTCCCTGGCACTCTGAGACAGTATTTATGGTTTTAGTGCTCTGAGTGTAGTTCAACAGTCTGCATCCATCCTGCCTTCCCTTGCAGTGTTGTCCTGAGATTGACCCTGGTTAGACATGCTGGCCTGAGGCCACTCTAGGAGAGCCATGGTGCTGTAACAACTCAAGCTGAGGTCAAGCCTGAGCAAACTGAAGTCAAGCCCCTCTCTCTCAGCGTCATCCTGGGCTCCCAAAAGTGTTGAGATTGTCCAGTTCAGATAGCATAAGGATGTGGATAATAAGACTGAGTAGTCCTGAAAAGGCTCTTCCTAAAGCAATTGCCCCTGGGGGAGAATCATCTTTCTAAGAGAGGAGAAGGAACGTAGGAAAATGTGCTGTGTAGAGTAGTGAGTGGGGAACCACCACAGGGGACTTGGAGGAGGGAAGAGAGTGGGAGCAGCAGGACAGTAGTTTCCTTACTGGCCACTTGTTTGTGGGATCACTAAAGACTGGAAGAAAAAAAAAACCACAAAACACCCCAAAGAGATGCTACCCCAAAACAAAAGGGGCTTGGCAACCACTCTGAACAACTCAAATTCAAATACAGCACTGAGCAGGAAAGAAAGAGGATGTGACAGCCTCTGAACAACCCTCCTCATCCCTTTCAGCAAAGATTTGGAGGTAGCCAGTGGCAACAAGACTGGCCTTGAGTTAAAGGTTTCCATTTCAGACAACATAAGTATGTGCAGCTTCTTAAAAAGCCTAATAAAAAAACCCCATAAACAAGCCCTGCACAGTCCTCCATGATTTTTAATCCTTACTAAAGGCATTGGGTGTTGCTGTTTTGGGGTTGTGGCCGTATGAATGTGACCATAATATTTACCACAGACTTCCAGGGAAGTACTTGCCCTTTTCCTGTTTCACAATAGAGGGAAGTTGGAAAAAGGGCTTATAGTCAGTCAAATAAGTAATTTAAAAACCTTTCCTCTTACAATACTTCTACTAACTATGCAGTTGAAACAGTTTGTTTCTGAAAGCTTTTAATCTGGCAGTCTCTCTTTAGTGGTTGCAGCTTTGTGGATCTGTGTGCTTTGAAGCATAAGTTAGAGTCAAATAAATCCATTTAGAGAAGCATGGGTCTTTATGGACCCATGTAGCTTTTTACTGTCATAGGTAGGAAAACTGATGTGTTGCACTGCTGTTACTTGGTGGTAGCAGGTTGCCAGGAGCGGAGGTGGAGATCAGGTAACTTGTTGCTGCTGTGCAGGATGTTTCCCAGCATCCTGATGATTGGTGTTCTTAGAGTATGCTGCCCACCTTTTTTTTTTTTTAATCACAAAGATGATGATTCCCTGTTTTAGAAATGAGCATTCCTGCTCCTTTCCCATTAAAAAACCCTTTTAATAATCCCCATTTTCATGGAGTCATTGAAAAAGAATGGGCTAGGAAGTGCTTTTGTGGAAGACAGTGAGGACTCTTACTAACTTTTCCAGACAGAGCTGGCATACTCGTTCCAGAACTGGAACGCCAGCCAGATGTTATATGCTGCATCTGGTCAGCCTAGATTCCCTTTCAGAGCCCTCAAGTTAAATCTTCTCATTCTTGGGTTCTGGCATGTTCTTGGACAATTCCCAGAGCCCTGTGGGAGGCCGTGTCCCTGGTGCTCTGACCCATGTGCTCTCCTTGCAGAAATCTACCGCATCGTGTCACAGAAGCAAATCGCCGACCGGTCTGCGCATGATGAATCTCCTGGTAACAACGTCGTCGATATCAGTGTCCCACCAACCACCGACGGACAGAAATCCAACAAACTCCAGTGCTGTCAGAACCTGTGACCTTCTGTAGATGACTCTTGTGCCCTCCATTTCATCTGTGCTTCATTTAGAAACTTGTGTGCACTTCCTATCTCCTGTGATTCAGTGACTCCCTCCTCTCTCCTTTACTCCATTCCCAAATCTCTCCCCTCTCATATTAGAGCTTTAATTGTAGGGCTAACATACCCCTGCCTCTGAAACCCCTTCCATGTGGTGACTTCTGGGCTTGAAATGTAGTCACTGATCTGATAGACAGGTTTGTGTTGGAACATCTGCTGCTGTATCTTATCCCATGAGACACTCTTCTCAAACGGGTTTGTTTTGGTTTTGTTAGTTTTTTTTTTAGTTTGGATTTATTGTTGTTGTTGTTGTTTTCTGGGAGGGGAACACTGGGACTTGACTCTACCAGTTGAAATAACTACATTTAGGTGACAAGGTTTTTTCCTCCCATAGTCAGATATCTCTTGTTTTTGTGTTTCTGTAAACATGGGGGAGAAATTAAACTAGCTATCCTGCCAAATGCTCTGTTTTCTGTCCTGATAAAGTCTCACAGTGAGGATTTTAGTGGCTGCACACACATAAGAAAGCTGTTGAAAATAACTACTTATTCTGTAATTACCCCTAATACAATTAGTCTGGCTGTGTAGCTTGGGAAATCTTTCTCTTTTCTTGTTTTATTTGGGAACAATGAAGTATGTCTGCATTGCTTTCTCTGCCACCATGAATGCCTGTGCAGGCTTTATGAAGTGGCTTAATATTTATTAATGGCTTATGTTAATCAGTTAACATTATTGTACAGTAAGTGCCAGCGTATTGATTTCAGAAACCTTTTGCAACCTGTACAAGTGGGCTTCTTTTGTACTGTAGGTCAGCGTCTGAAAGCAGGATCTGCTCTAGATCCAGGGTTTTGCTTTTTTTTTGCATGCTGCTTTTTCTCTAGATCTCTCCTGCCCCTGTTTGAGTGAGTGAAGCAATATTTTCATGTCACATATATACCTGCACTTGTAAGGGTTTTGGTTGCTGTAGAGAAACACAATACTTTATACATTTTGTAAAACTTCTGCAGATCCCTAGCATCTGGAACTTTCTCTTCATGATCTTTCACTATTGACCTCTACTAAAATGCATAATATTAGGATTTCACATAATAACTACTAACCTGTTGTTTTCCTCTTACCATTTTACTGGACTGCAGACTGTAATTCTTAAATGATTGTACTTCACTGATGTAACAGATTTGTCATCAGCAGGGCTAACTACTCTAATTCTTTGTTGTGCTGAATGGCAAGAATGTTACCACAACTTGGTTTAGTCAGTCTCTTGCTTGCTTGTGCAAATCGCTGATGTCATTTCATCACTCACTAGCTCTTGCACACTTGCATCCCCTCCGGTATCTGCCGAATGTTCTGGTGGCAAATACTGGGTGAAACGATCTAAAGGAAGAGCTGGAGACCATCTGCTGCTCCCTGAAGGCTCGTGGAGCCATTTGCAGTGAGTTTTTGCTCTGTATTCTGAGCCTGTACCTCACTGGATGAATCCCAGCTGCATATTAGTGAGTTGATTTTTCTTTACTGGTACAAAACAAATATGAAACTGGGAATTGTGCTTGAAGGGGAAATCTGACATTCCGGTCTCAACTGTTCCATCTGGTTACGTAATAAAATTAAGGGCAGTTAACTTTGATGGCTTTTCTTTTATAGGATTTCCAGACCAATGCCTTTAATTTTGTACTGTATGCACTGAGAGAGGGCTCCAGCTCACAGCACAGGATGCACGTGGTGCCCAGCACTTCCACTCTTCAGCTTTGTTTAGAGGATACATTCAAGGTGAAGGAGTGCATGCTTGCAGCCTGATCCCATTGAATGAGGGTATGAATTCCTCTTTAGGCATCATAGTGCTCTGTCCTAAGGGTGTTCCAGTTCAGGAGGCACTTTCAGCACTTGATATTTACTTCACTTGCATTCTGTTGAGAGAAGGTGGGAACTGGGATGTCTCCTTTTTGGTAGTCCAAGACCAGAATGTAATGTGCAGTCAGTGTTTAGACAGCTGGCAGTGAGAGAGTAGAAAATTCTGAAATACTGAAAATATTTCATTTGAGAACAAGTGGACACTAGTGGAGCTGGGCTCCTTAATTTTTGAACAAACTTTATATAAAGAAATCAGTTGGATAGCATGAGGAGGAATTGTACTGTTAAGAAGACTTATTAGTTCAGAGTGATGTATTAACGTGTTTACTCTGCAAGTTCTGCTCTTAACATGAAATTTCTAGAATCAGTCTGGCCTGGTGTAAGAAGCCAAGAAACGATTTAGTCACTTGCTTGTCTCTTAAGAAATTTTCTTTAGTCTTTGACTTTGTGGAAGGCTCTCAACTTTGCTGCAGAGTCCCAATGAAAGGTCAGTGTCTAGGGCTTAAGTGCTGTTAAATTTAAGGGTATTGAAGAGCTCTTGTACAACTCCCATTGTGTGTTGTCCAAAGCTTCCTCAGTGCCAGTGGACCTTGGACCATTCTATTGTGTTTGAGATCTGTTGTGTGATAGGGAAAGGCCTCCTGCCCTTTTCTGGGGGCACCCAGGATGTGGGAGTTTGTGTGTGTGCACATGTGCACCCGTGTAGCTCCTGTGAGCACTGGGAACTGAGTGGGGGTTTTATCTGCTGTGGTCCCTCAGTATGAGACAAGGCTCTTCCCCATGCTGCTGAGCTGCTGTCCAGGCAGAGCTACAGCCCTTCTGTGGGTCTGAGGTGCTCCTGCCCAGACTAAGCACAGGGCTGTTCATGCCAATAGAAAAAGGACAGTGGACCAGTTCTGCCAGGTTAAGCCATCTTCCTGTGCATAGACCAGGGAGAGTGCTTCTGATCTGGAGTTCCTGGTGCCCTGATGAGGCAATGTGTGCTCCTTAGAAACCATCCACAACCCGGCCTACTATTGTGGTAGAATTGCTGAGGGGAAGACTTGGAGGAATCCTGAGGAGGCTGGAAGTACTGAAGAGCTGTCTGACATTCAGAGAAGCTCTCCAGTAGCCCAGACTCCTTAAAGCATGCTTTCCTAATGTGGAAATTACAGACTACATGTAACCTCAACTCGACTGCTTCATCCCACAGCTTTGCTGGCTGTGTGTCTCTCAGTATTGCTGTCAGGAAAAAATAAAAGGTTCCAGCTCTTTTCCATCTGCCCCAAGGAATTTGAGGGCTGAATTTGGCTTTTGTGAAACTTCTGGTAACAGGAAAGCTGCCTGTGAAAGAAGGAATATGTGCTCTGCTTGCTTTACTTGGATGTTGAGGTTGACTTTCCTTTAGCTATTGAAAACACTACAAAGCCCTGAGTATTCCCACCTGTGTCAGTAACACAAACATCAGTCAGAGGCTCCTGCTGATGTCTAGAACAGGTCCTTTAATGCAGAACTAGGCAGGAGTCTGTCCTGCTGCCTCTCCTGTTACTAATGGGGAGGGTGAAGACCAAAATTCACACATAGAAGTGAGTTGGTCCTGAGCACACAAACAGGTAATTGGTAAAATAAATTCCTTGGGTAGACCAGATCAATCCAACGTCTTTTCCTGCAGAGTCAGTGCTTACAGACAGGTGAATTAGTCTGGGATCTTCACTTGAGCCTTCACAGAACGAGGAAGTGTGGTTTGTAGGAAAGTTTTAAAGCTCCATACTTGTATAAATGTAAAAATCCAGTTAATGGGTGACTGCTTGCTACTTTGTTAAAAAGATTATAGTGTATGCTGTGGAGGCCATCAAGATTTGGTAGAAGAAAGACACCTTGGTGCCTTCTTGCCCGTGTGGCAGGTTTAGAGGCTGTAGAAAGATGACAGATCCCAGAGATGCCCCCACTTGGGTGCTGTTTTGTGAACCCCCCGCCGGTGATCAGGGAGTCTTGTGTGAGCACAGAGCTCTTGGCTGGGTGTGGTAAGGGTTGGGCTGTGCCTTTTATTTGAATCAGTCACTTAACAAAAGCTGTTGTAGAAATGTACAGGAGGTATTTTTGCTCCCTGGTGCTTGATCCCTGCATGCTGTATTGCTCCAGAAGGTGTGGGTGGGATCTGTTTGTGTCTGAGTCTTACCGAGACTTGGTGATCATTTCCCTTCTAAGCATGAAGGAAGAACTTGCTTAGAGGTTCTGGACTCTGTAGAAGAAAAGAAGATCCCAATGAAGTGATTCAGTCACTTAGGGAAGATTTTTTCCTCCATAAAAAACTAGAACAAATAGTGTTAAAGGGAGGGGCCTCCATATCAGCTAAGGAAAATCAGACAATTGGATGTGAAGAGTAACTGTCCTTCAAGTAAAACACAGTAAGTGGGGGCTGAAGGGTAGATTGTCTTGACTTGCAGACTCTTAGATGTAGTTGGGATGGTGATTTATGGAATGTTTCCATGGAATGAGTGTCTCCAGGGCTGCACTATTTCAATAAATAACAGCAATTTCTATTTTACACTGGTCAGATAATGCATGGTAGTGTTGACTATCAGGCTTTGTAGGCTATAAATAGTACCGGGCCTTTATGCAACCCAGAAGAGAGGTTCCTTTCATTTACTTTTATTCCTGGTTCCTGTGTTAAGTGCAATTCACTTTGTAAATAAACACATCATTCGATTTTTGTGCATGGTTATGATGTATTGTGGATATAAAGATTGCCAAATCATACCGTCTGTGTAAAGTTCTGTTCCAGACACAACTGTAGAATAAAGTGGGGCCGCCTCCCAAGCGCGGGGTGGGTGCCCCTGCCAGCGCCCCGGGGAGCGGCAGGAGGGGGTACTTGCTGCCCCTGAGCCTTTTGCACCGCCGCCGGGTGCCGCGTTGGGCGGGGAGCGCAGCCCGGTGTCCCGGTTTGGGGACGGGGGGGCAGCGCCGGGCACCGCGCGGGGGGCGGGGCCTGGGCCCGGGGGCGGGACAAGAAGGAAGGGAGGGGCCCGAGGCGGCCGGGGCGGGGCTGGCCCCGGGGCCGCTATTGGCCGCCGGCTGTTGCCAGCGGGGTCGCGTTGCAACGCCAGCGGGTTCCCCGCAGTCCATTGGGCACTCGGGAGCTGCGTCACACGGCGCGGGTGGGGATTGGCGGGCGGGCACTGGGGGGCGGGGCCCGGCGGCCGCCGCAGCCGGCGCTGGGGCGGCGCGCGCCGCGCTGAGGGGCCGCGGGCGCCGGGAGCACAGGTAGCGGAGGGGGGGGAGGGGGGCGCCCGGCGGGCCGGGCAGCGCTCCGGCGCGGGACTGCGGCGGCCGAGGCGGGAGGGCCGGGGGCCCGGGAGCCCTGACGGCCCTTCAGGTGTCCCCGCCGAGGGGTGTCCACGGTGTGAGGAGCCGCTCGTGCTCGGGAGCCGGAGGCGCGCTGCAGGTCTCGGTGCCACTCCCGCGGAGTAGCTGCCGCCAGCCCTGCTGCTCGCATGGGCCCCGTGCGAGACGTTGCCTCCGGTAGGGGCTGCGCTGTATTCGCTGTGCGGGTCCCTAGCGCCTGAGCCGCGGCCCTTCCCGGCCGGGCCGGGAGGGCCTGGGCTGGCACCGTTCCCCGGGAGCGCCGGGGATGTCGCGTACAGACATCACCAGGGACACAAGTGCCCGAGGTTTGAGAAGCGGCGTTTGTTTGTTCATCAGGTTCTTCTTCCCTGGGTATAAGCAGTCATTAGGAAAAGTTTCCTTTGCCAGTGGGCTCCCGTACCTGTTTTTTCACGTGTTTTGGAGCGTTCTGATGCCTGTTTTGCCCCCGAGCGTTGTGTGCACGGACACACTGCCTTGTGTGAGCTCGGTGTCACGGCACAGCTGAAGAGGTTGCTGCAGCCCTGTGTTGGAGCAGCAGCTGCCTTCCTCCATGGTGTAAGCTTAGAGTTTGTGATGGACTTTTCATAAACTGGCAGTCTCTAAGTCTGTCTCATTTAACCTCAGGTTTCTTGAGCCAACTGTCTGTGACAGAGGCCAGAGCTGCTGGTTTGTGGGATTTATCTAAGGGACAGGCTTGTGGCTTGGGTACAGGAAGGTGATTGTGACATGGGAAGTGTTTTGTTACAGTCTCAAACACTTGCTTTTTTTATATGTTCTAGATCTGGTGGGGGAACCAAGATTACAAACCGAAAAGCTGTGCAATGGCCTTGGAGGCTTCTGGAGTGTCCAGTTGCCTGTACTTAGTGCCCACAGAAATGGTGCCACTGAGGTGTAGGGTGACACATCTGCACTGCGTGGTGCTGCTGTCCCAATGAGAGTTCAGGCTGTTGTCCTCTTGGAGGGAGCTGTGCAGAGTTTGAATTTTGCAGGCAGGCAGGTGGAGTGTTGCACAAGTTGGGGGTGATGATGGTGAACTGGAAGTGTTAGGGTTATCAAAAGCAGCTCTGGCTTTTCATCCTGCTTGTTTATATTCAATGCACTTTCCCTGCCCTGCTGTGTGTGATGAAGATCTGTTAATGTGGATGTGCTTCTCATCCCACCTTATGCCCTTTTTTGCGTATCCCTAAGGGACTGTTTCTATCCCTCTCTTAACCCTCTCTATTACTAGTCCTCATTTTCCTTGGCACTCTCATTCTCTTGCTCCACTCTCCTTCTGACAAGCATTTATCTCTGTGTCTTTCCCGTCTAATGCAGTTTCTAGCACTTTTTTTACCTTTTTCCACGTTCTTGTTGAGAATATCTGTGATGTCATTGTGGTTGGCCAGCTGTATTGCCTGTGGCTGGTCCCCTTTGTTGCCCTGCTCGTGGGGACATAAAACCCTGCATGGCTGCCACTCACATGTGCACAGTATAATCATTTGAACAGCTGGATGTTAGTCTTGGTTTTCCAAGGCTAAAGTGTTTGAATACTTCTCTGCATCTCCAAATGATTATGCAGAAGCTGAAAGCGCCCTAGTTTTTCAGGTGTGTTTGAAGCTGTGATGGTGTGTCACCCTTCAGAAACAGAAGCTGGCAGAGAAGGGAGCTGGGACTCTAAAATCCCTTTGTCACGTGCACCGTGACAGTCAATTTAATAATTCCAGCTGAGGACAGAAGGTCTGGCTACTCCCAAGCACGCGCTGGGTAGTGTTACAAGCAGCCTGCATCAGTCGGGAAGTCTTAGCTTTGCCAAGAGCAGACCAGGTGGCACAGGGAGCGGCCAAGTGTGAGCCTAATGTGTATTTCATGGACACTCTATACCAGCTGTAAAGCTGGGGGTGTCTGTGTGTGGTTAGCTGATCAACACCACTGCCTAAGTGGAAACAGAAAAAGCCATTGGAACTAATGTTCCTTGTTTTGGATGTGTTTGACTGCTCTTTCTTGCTGTGGATTGCACAGAGGCTGCAGGGTGAGGTCATCCTGTGTTGGATGCCAAGGGGACCATGCAGATGAGCAGGACTAGAGTGTACTGACTGTGAGCAGCTTCTGACAGAGTTCTTCCCTTCATGGATGCTGGGAGAGGGCCTTTCCTCTTGTAGGTGGTTGGCGCTGGCCCACAGCAATCAAGCGTAGGACACAATGTTTCCCTGGGAGTAAGTAAGCACTTTGGTTTTTTGAAACAGCATGACCAAAATCAAGTCTAAATGCATCCATGGCAAGCTGAGGCTGGGTATGGACTACGAGACTCTGTGAGTCCTGAGGAACTGCTGCAAGTCCTCAGGATATGACTTTGTAGTAGTTCTGCTGGTACTAGAGAGGCACAAAGCAAAATGGGCATTTGGGGGCTTTTTTAACTATTGTTTAAAATATCTTGGCTTTTCACACTAGGAACACAGAAGCTTTTCTTAGAAAATGAAGGGAGGAATCAGGCATCCTGAACTATAAAATACATGATGAGTTTATTTTTTTCTCCACTGACACTTGATTCAGCTTTGGATATTTGGAGATGTCAGAGTTTCTGTTTCCAAACTGGTTTTTTTCCCCCCAGATTGAAGTTTGAGCTGGTGTGTCTCTTCTCCCTCCCAGTCTAATTTACTGTGGTTAACTTACGCTTCTGCCTGCTCTTAGCTCAAACCTTTCCCCTAAGAGGGAAATGGTCTCGTTTACTGACTCTTGTCCTCTTGGAAGCACCTTGGGTGCATCGCAGTGAATGACACCTGGGCATACACTGTCTGTGATGTCCAGGATGAGCCATGTGGAAAACTAAGTCCTGGGGCACTTTTCTGTGAAGGAAATGAGCACAGCACCAAAGCAGGGTAGGCAAGTGGTCTCCGTGAAGTCTGTGTACGTTAGCTTTCTCTGGTGGTAAAATGACGCATTAATCTGTGGTGAGGCTTATCAAGTGTGGCTTATCAAATTCGTGGCTTATCAGCACAGTTCATGTCATGAACATGAACAGCAGGTTCTCCTCTCCAGTCCTTGTCTTGTTCTATCTCCAGCTCCAGCTGTAGCAGGTATTGCCTGGGAACCTGTGTCTTTGTGCTGTGTTTGTTGTAAGTAGACCACGTCAGCTGTAGCTCATCGCAGCAGCAATGTAGCTCAGCTGGGAGAGGGGGTTTCCCACTAAATATGGTTTGGGAGAGCTCTTGGCTGCTCGTGTTCCTGGGTGAAAGCAGGGAAATCACTGCTGGGTTTCTTAGGGTTTTGTGCAGCTTTCCTGGGGGTGGAATGTGCCTCTAAGCACTGAAGGTGAAGTGCAGAATGACAAAATCCTGAAAGCAGGGACTGCTGGTATGTCCTGAGACAGGGACTGAACCCCATGCATCCTCCAGTGAAGGTAGCAGCCCAACAGGAGCTGTACTGACCTGCAGCTCTTCCTACCCATCAGCCTTGCAAATGCCTTTCCTGCCCCAGGCCTCTCTAGGACAAACAGTGTTACAGTTTGGAATCTGTAATTTGTCTGTATTGCAAATAAATAGGCATCTATAAATTTTCTTCCAGATTTTATGTAGCAATTCTAACTAAACTTTTCAATTCCTGATAGAACCTGAGATGATTATGTGTGGTTAACCTCAAGGACAGATGTGCTGTAACTGCTGTTGCAATTTTAATCAGTTGTCATGAAATTACTGATAGACTGAAGGGAACATTTTCCTCCTGTTCCTAAGGAGCAAGCAGCACTGGCTCAGCAAATACAAGTACAAACAAATCAAACTTACCTTCTAAAGCACTTCTCTGCAAAAGGAGAATGCACCAAGCTCGTGTAGTCTTGACTTGAACAGTGATTTCTTTGTTTGAAGCTTTGAGAGCTTTAGTCCTGTTTCAGCTGAAAGCTTTTTGGGGTTAGATTTGAGATTGGTGGGAGGCGAAAGGTAAACTACAATTATTGACTGTTCTCAATTTATTTCCTCCTGGTTTTTCTTGTACTTCCCTGAAGACAAATCAGACAAGGTCTGTGTCCGGAAGAACTAGAAATGCAGCCTAAGCAAAACTTTGCAAACTGAACTGAGAGAGTTTTATGGCACAGATGCCAATTGTGCAGTTTCACTTGAGGACTGGGGAGGGAATCTCTAGCAGTAAGGAGTGGGCAGAAGCGAGACAATGATGCAGTTGGCTGGGATGAGTGAATCCTTCTCTCTGGCTGACCATGGGGATACTCTCAGCTGGCGTCTGCTCTGGAGCTCTCCAGAGTGAGGTGGTGAGTCACAAGCAGCCTTTGCTGGAAAGCTCTTTGAAAGCTGAATGATCTGAAGATATTTGTGATACAGCTAGGTTGAAAAATATAAATAGTCAAGTTAAATTCCAGATGAAATATCTCCTGGGAGCTGAGCGTGCTGCCTGGTTTCACATGGCGGTTGTGCACTGGCCGTGAGCCGCTCTGAGCAGTCAGAGTGAGCTGGGCTGCTGCGTGTTGTGCTGGTGGTTTGTTCCAGCTCCAGTTTGTCTCCAAGCAGAGCACTGTTATTTGTATAGCAGTGTAAATGGTGCTTTATAAACCAAGAAGGAAAACAGTGGGGAGAACGCAAGTTCTCTCTGACATGGGCTTTCTGATCCTGAAATAATGTGTTGCATCCTCCTGAGTCATGCCCTTCAATGGACTGACTGGTTCCATGGTGTGTGGGCACTGCAGTCTTGATCTGGTGCATGTGTTACTGCTACACTAAAATTCTGTTTCCTGAGGTATTATCCACAGCTGGAAAATCCATTTGTTCTGAACAAACTGCAACTGCCTGGCAAGTGACTGTGCAGGACTGGGGCGCCCTCAAGCTTTGGCCTTGCTATAGAGGTTGCCTCTCTTTAAAGAGGAGCTTGCTGAAGCGGTAGAGCTGGGAAGCAGAGGTGTCTTTGTGTTGCTGGTGCTGGTGTTTTGTAAAGCATGTGGGTGCAGAGAGATGTGGGAGGCCACATAGCTTTGGTCCCTTCAGCAGGGCAGGGCTGTGCTTGTGTTTAGTGAGCTGGTTGTTGTTCCCAGTGATGGGTAGCACTCTGCAAGCATTGCTTTGTAGGCATGATAATCCATCTTTTTTTTCCACCCTGGGTTCATAAGTTCAGTTTCAAGTCTTACTAATGCATCTTTCTTTCCTTTCAGAAAGAGAATGATAAAACACAGAGGGAGGTGGGTGCAGAACCTGTGCAGTTGCATTATGTAGTGAGTTGTGCCACTGTTCACCTCTAAAAGCTGATGTCTTTTGAATCCTCAGAGGAGTTGCAGGTGTTCCTCTTGCCCCAGCTGGTTTTCAGTTGCTCCTTTATGAAACTTGTTATTAAAATGGATGAATTTTGATTGGAGATACCGTCTGCAAAGAATTTTCTTCTAATGTTGCAATTCGTTTTTCCAGATGTTGGTAATTAAAATGCAGTAAACTTTCCTTTCATATGGCCTTGTGGTAGATAGCAAGTCTCAAAAGATCAGAGATAACTTTATTAATTTTGGCATTCCAGCTGTAACATACAGCCTAATCTTTCCCAAGCACAGCAAGAAAAAAAAAATCCTTAAGTTTTCTTCTTTTTGTACTGATTCTTTTCTCAACATCTAAGCTTAAAACATTTGCATCTTTTTGAATATTGAGTAACTTTATTAGGCAACAAAGAAAACTTGTTTGAAAGGCAATGGGTGAACAACATGATAAGTACCCTGAAATCTAGGGAGCCCTGCTGTGTCACAGCTCTGCTGTGGCCATGAGACCCATCCCAGTGGCCTTGTTTGGGAGTTAGGGTTCTCACCTGCTGGGAGCCCCCGAGCCCCACAGGGGCTTTGCCACAGGAGTTTCATCTTTGCCAGCCAGTAGTTTTCCAGTGCTTCAAGACATGAAGTGAAACTACTGCAGATGTTGATCCAGTATGCTGAAGTTTTGGAGAAGAGGTATGTGTGTGGATGTTGGCTTTGGAAAACAGCAGTTATTGATCATCAAGGCTTGCTGCAGTATTTTTTTTTTAGCAATGGGGAATAGAAGTCAGATCCTGGCAATGTGTCTCTTTGGAAAAAATGGAAGTGGAAGACTGTCTCTTCATCTGTCTCTGCAAACCCATTTGCTATAATCTAAACAATCAAGACTTCAGAGAGCTTCTAGAATATGTCTAAACAGTTTCTTGGTATAGAGAAGTTATGATCATTTTTCCCCAGCAGCAGCCTGTGAGTGAAAGCTTGAGTTACCATTGACTGCTGCTGAGCTGTGTTTTTGAAATAGTGGAGAGGCAGCCCAGCCAAGTCCGGCTGTGGTCATGTACAAATGTGATAAACACCAGAGTCCAGAGAGGTTGTGTCCTCAAAGCTTCTCACCTCCTCCTGGGTGTTACAGGGTTAGACTTGAAGCATGTGTCTTTAAATTCAGCCCCAGGGATCAGGCATGTGAGCCTCTGAGGTCCGCCTGAAGCTTTTGCTGTTAAGGGTGTAGGAGGTGTTTCCTGGTGTGAAGCTTTATCAGAAGGTTCACATGCTCCCAGAATGTTGTGCCGTGATTTTTTTTTTCCCTTGCTTTTTGGGGTTTGTTTTGTTTTGAGCCCAGGGTCAGGGCTGTCCCCTGGCTCTGATCCACAGCATTGCTCTGCTGGCATCCTCTGAAGAGCAAGTCATGGCTGAAGTTTTCACAGCATCTCCTTTAGTTGCAACCAAATGTTGCAGGCAGGGCAGGAAATAGAGAAGCTCCTGGAGAGTGGAATGCTTTCCTGTGTGTTATTTACCAAATTTTAAAATGTTTTAGAAGCTGTTGCACGGCATCAGATCTTGTTTTGAATGTTGAGGTATATGCCATAAAATACTATGTCACTTTTCTCACTGGACAGGGCTCCTTGTACCCTGACCTTAGGGCTGTTGTGTTCAGGTGACTTCTGAGCATAGGACTAATGAGATTTCATCCCAGGCCCTGAGCAATGGGAGAATTGCTGATGGGTCAAGCATGAGCAGATCCTGTGCTATCTTTCTGGGTACTTTTAAGGTGTTACATAGCAGACCTGCAGGGTAACTTTGGGGAGTCAATTGATGTGTAAAATCATGTAAAATCATGTAAAATCATTAAAAAATTTATTTTTAATAAAGAACAAAATAATACTGTGGTTTTCAGCCCTCAGCAGAGAATATGTTTAAACAAACAAAACTGAAAACAAAGCCGTGCAGCAGTTTTGGACCGGTTCTTGGGGTTTTTTTAGTTGGTTTTTTTTTTTTTTTGTTTTAGATTAATCCATTTAGACAACCTTTTAACAGTAGCGTGGAGCACTCATCATGTCCTGCCCGTGTGTATCTCTGGTGGCAGTGTCTCAAGTCTGTGATCACTGTGGGTGTGAGGGTCTAGAGGCCTGATGTGTAAGAGGGGGTACTCTGCCAGTCAGCCAGAGCACAGGGGCTGCAAGTACATCGGTGAGGCCCTGCAGCCACCTGCAGTAAGCAGAACTGGTGCTGGAGGATGTGCTGCATCCCTGGGATTGAGCCTGGGCTGTGGGAAGATGTGCACTGGTTAAGTGGGAGCAGGTGATTAGATGTGTGAAGGAAGCAATTCTTTGTATGGTCTCTCTCAAGACGGAGAAAGATGTTCAGATGTAGGGCCCAGGATTTGGGAAATGCAGTTTAGTGGTTAAAAGGAAAGCGTTGATGCTTGGAAATGCTCTATAGCAACTGAAAACCTTCAGCTCACTGGTGACATTTGCAGGATCATATGATTGGAAAACTCAGTGTCTGTGTGCCCAAAGTGGCTAAAAGGTCTTTGGAAAGGGGGCTGGGAAGCCTTACTCCAGAGTCAAACTTCAGCTCATGTCAGTAGTGGTCGGAGCTCTGATTTGCCATCAGTGAGTGGGTTACTTGCTAAATTTAAAAAAAAAAGTCCTTGTGTACAGATGTGTGGGTTATGTTGGCTACACAACTTGGTTATCTCTGGTGACAGCATGGGTGAGGTGCCGGGACTCGGTTACAGTAATCAGGGAAATGGGTTGCTCAGTGAGTGGAAGAGACTCTGCCGCTGGCAGCCTCATACGTTGGGTTTTTTCTTGCTGGAGATGTCCCAGGGAAGCTAATCTACTCAGGAACTGGTGTGTACGTGCTGCACTCAAAGAAGGTGAAGCTGGTTCTAGTTCCAGTTTGTTCTGGATCGTATCAAAGCCACAGGATTGCTCCAAGGCTTTACACTGGTTGGGGTATTCAGTAGTGGACAGGCTGTGAGCAGCATGGCAGAGCCACAACCTGCACCTGACAGTCCTTGTTACTGCCATCCTTTGGCTGAAGCCTTTCCTGTTGTGTTTCTCATCTTGACTGTGCTTTTCCCTTTGTGGCTTTGATCCAGGTGTTCATCTGGCCTGCTGTGGTTTCCTGTCTGGGAGAAATAACTGTCTTGTCCATCTTCAAAGTCCAAATATGAGAGCTGGGGGACCCTTTAGCTCCTTGACTCTTGCTTACTCCTGCTGGGCACATCTCCTGCATGGAGAGCACTGGTCCAGCCTGATCTCTGCAGTCTTTCGAAGGAGTTTTGCCTGCCTCATTGCCCTTTGGATGATATAAACTGAATTACATATCTCCTTGCAATGTGTGAAGACAAGGGGGAGTATCTTGCAGGCATGTTTCACTTAAGCCACAGAGCAGGATCCTGCACCAGCACCCTGGTCTCTGCCTTGGAGCAGCAGCACAGCATGAGCTGCTCTTTGAGGAACTGGCTCATTTTGCTCCATGTGTTTGAGTTTTGGAATTCTAGTGCAGAACTTGCTCTTCTGAGCCAGCTTTCCACAAACAGGGTTTGTTTTTCTTCAATTTGAGTAACACCTACAAACTCAGCCCTTTATGTTCTGGGTCTGCTCAGAAGCTGAGGATGCAAAATGTTGCTGAGAAGAGACTTCTGGTTTATTATTTGCTCATGTCTAACTGTGGCAGCAGAAGGGATGTTGATAATAAACCTAGTGTCTCCGAGACTTTTTAAAATGTGGACAAGAAATGTATCCTCGAGGAATCAGCTCAGAAATCACAGGTGCTTAGGAAAAAAAAAATCAGTGTGTGGTTCAAACAGCTATTTGGGTCTTGTTTCTCACTCTGGGATTTTGATATTTCTGCTGTAAACAGAGCTGGGGGAAGGGCTGGAACACAAATGTGATGACAAGAGGCTGGGGGTGTGTGAGGGTGAGCTGGGTGTTCAGCAAAGTAGGTTCACAGGGGACCCTGAAAGGAGAGTGCAGCCAGGTGGGGGTCAGTCACTTCTCCCAGGTGACAAGATGAGAGGAAACAACCTCAAGTTGTACTGGGGAGGTTTAGGCTGAAAAGATTCCTTCAAGGAAAGGGTAGTCAGACACTGGCACAGGCTGCCCAGGACAGTGGTGGAGTCAGCAATCCCTACAGGGATTTAAAAGCCGTGTGGATGTGACACTTGGGGGCATGAGTTAATAGTGGGCTTGGCAGTGCTGGAGGAACAGTTGGACTTGATGATCTCAAAGGCTGTTTCCAACCTGAATGATTCTGTGAACACTGGGTTTGGGTTGGATGATCTGTTGACAGTTGTGAGAGAAGGCTGTCTGTCGATGAGCTGATCCTTCAGGGATCAGGAAAGGGACTGACTTGGCTGTACACCATGGTTCATGTTCCACTGGGTATGGAACTGGAACCCAAGTGCACTGCAGATGTTATCTTTGGATTTCAGTTACTTCTTCACTAACCATGAAAATCTTGCTGCTTTTCCTTCATATTTGCTGAATGGCATGAGTCAGATATTAAAGCAGTGACTTCAGGTTCCACCCTGGGCTAGACCCCGACAAGGAAATGCCAAATAACTTGTAACAGAAACCTGTGCATTTCCTGAAGAATGGCAGGGTGGCCATTCCCATCCAGCCTGAGTGGGGCTGCCAGGGCAAGGCCATGGGGCTGCCTGTGTCTGTCAGATGTGGAGCACAAAGAGTGTCAGTATAAATTCTCCCAGGATACAGTCAGTGAGGGCAGTTATATTCCAATATGCAGAACAGACCTTTTTCCTCTGGACTTTAAAATAAACAACATTTTGGCCAAACAAATGGAACTGACCTTTTTATTAAAAGCATATATCTTCTCATGCTTGTTTCAGTAAGAGGTTGTTAAAATTGAAAGAGCTCCTTAACTTGCAGAACAGCTGACTTACGTCATTCCAATAGCATTTATCATCTTACTTTTTGCTCCTTGAAGTTGGAGAGTTTGTAGCCTTTTTTTTGAAAAGGAGAAATAAGAAAAGCAGCTCTAACTCTGTGTGCTCTTTGCACAGGCGGAGAGAAAGGCTGAGTCTATGAAGTTAATTTTTAAGTTGATGAAAAGATTCATGTTCATTTTGAAGAGGATTGACCTGCCCACAAGCTCAAGCTTATTCCTGCTCAGATACAAATTATTACAGACAGTTATCAAGAGCAGCTTTAATAAAGAGATTAGAAAGTCTTCTATTGGAAATTAAAAACTATTCTGTAAAGTGAGGGGATGCTACCAAAGATGGCATCTGGTGCTGAGATGCCAGTGAAGGGCTCTCTCCCTCTTGAATGCATGTATGTGAAGGAAGCTGTCCTGGCAGATGAAGGCCTTGGTTGTGTGAGAGTTTCTTAATTTCCAAGACATGAAAAAGCACTTTCGCTTACCCAAATCAGTGTTTCCAGGGCTTCAAGAATCACGTTCTTGTACCGGCTTTTTGGTTTTTTTCCTCTGTAGTGTGGCTAAGCCTCCAACCAGGAAAACCCTTATTTTCTTTAGTTATTTTAGTTAGATTTTGGCTTGGTTGATACCTGACAGAACAGCAGTTTCGTGGGAATGTTTGACTCCTGTTGTGCAGAGATCTCAAAACAAAAACCCCTTTCCTTGGATGGGATGGCAAAGGTTTGTTTGCCTGCTTCTACCTCCAGGAGGCAAAGATTACAGATTCCCCCCACTCCCCCTAAATTTAACAAACCTAATTGTTTTCATATTTCTTCTTTGGGGCTGGAATTATTTTATTTCTTTTTATTCCTCCCCCCCTTTTTTCCCCCCCCTTTTCATTGCTTTCATTTGAACTTCTTTTATGGATTTATTTCTATTTGAAATCCAGCCACCAGGATGAGGCAGCATTCCAGCTCTGATCCCAGCAGTTCTGGCGCACAGGGATTACTGTGTGTGCCTTACATAAGGCAGTCCTGTTTACAGACACAGGGATTTTGGTTTTACCAGCACTACGATGTTGTTGGATTGTGTTCAGCTTGTGACTCACTGTAACCCCAGCTCTTTAGTTCTGCACAGCTGCCTCTCAGGGATCAGGTTAAAGGCAATTGGCAAAACCAGCATTTTTCTGAATCTGCAGAGCATATCTTATTCTAGGGATGAGATACCCCCTGCCAGGGTGGAACTTGGCTGTTTCTGGCAGCTTGGGTGAGCTGCTGCCTTTCGCAAATGCAGAGAGCTCTCCTGTCCAGACGTGGCTCATCAGAGCCAGCTGCTGGTTTGCCGTGTTGGGCTTTTCTCTGCATCTTCTCTCCAATTCTTGCATTTGCTGTTTGCTCCATGTGTTCTCTTTGCTGGGTAAATGTTGAAAATGTACTGGTATGCTTTGCTGTTTGCACGTGGCTCTTGTAAAAGTCATGATTGGTGTGAAAGTTGAAAGGATGAAGGCTGGCCTGCTGCCCTTCCTAGGGAGGATTTTTGGTGCTTTTGGGAGGTTCATATCCACATATTCACTGTTGGGACTTACCACAGGGGATATAGAAATGGAAGCATGCACATTTCTGTAAAGAAATAAAGAGAAAAAAATACCAGGGATGGGGTTGGGGAGCCTTTTGGTCTGGGACTGCTCAGAAAGCTCCTGAATGCAGCTCAGGGTCTCCCTTGAACCTAGCCACATAAACTGGTTTAGGAGTCCTGTTCAGGCGAAACTTTGCTGTGTTAATGGAGAGTATAAATACTACTTTTCAGGACAGCTGTAGCCAGAACAGCAGAGGCCCATGGGGCTTCTGGTTGTCTTCCCCATCTCTGTGTCAGCACGTTCAGTTTGAAAGGCTTCATCAGGTTAAAGGGTGGTTACCAGGAATTCTCTCTGGGAAAGGCAAATTTGCAATTCTGATGGTTAGTTATGTAAGTAGAACACTTGAAGCCTTAATTTTATGGTAAGGCAGCCTCACAAAGCCTATTAAAGGGGACAGAAGACTTACAAAACATGTGTCTGTTGGGGGCCTGGGGGGCTGCCTGCACTAGCGGGGTTGGAGGAGCATGAGGGGCTGGGCACTCCAGGGTTCTGGGCTCTGACTGCAGTGCTGTTCCTGCAGGTCTCCCAGGTGCCGGGCCCGGACAGAGGGGCCCAGAGCTGCCATGACGACAGGCGACTGCTGCCACCTCCCCGGCTCCCTGTGTGACTGTCCGGGAAGTGCTGCCCTCTCCAAGTCGGTGGAGGACTCGGACATCGGCCGCCCGCAGTACATCACACAGGTCACCGCCAAGGACGGGCGGCTCCTCTCCACAGTGATCAAGGCGCTGGGCGCCCAGAGGTGAGGCTGCTGCAGGGACGGGGCTCGGAGCTGCAGCAGGGCTCTTCCTCTTTTGTGGTGGCTCAGGGGTACAGGGAGACAACAAAGTCTTGTTTTGTGAATAAGTTTGCCAGAGCGCTAATACTGAGTGTGAATCCTCGTGAGCCGGATGCTTCCCAGGCCTGTGCCCTCCACAAGGGCACACCTCCACTGTCCCACATGGAGGTGGCGTGGGGCTGGTGTGTTCATGGAAGCCCCAGACCTGCAGCTGCTCAGGGCAAGGCAGCTCAGGCACCTCTCGCTGTGTGCTACTGTCATGGCTTCGCGGGGCAGCAGCGAAGGTGGGGCTGTGCTTGCAGGACAGCATGCTGTTCATGAAGACGTCTGAAGGGCTGGAAGGGAAGCACAGCCCCTGTTCCAGGAACGTCCGTAGAGTAAAGGCGTGGTGTTGATCTTCAGCCGTGGTGGGGCGGGGGGGAAGGGTGTTTGTGTTGCAAGAACTACAGCATCCAGCTATTGCTAGAGAAGACACATGGCAGCTTCACTGGCTCAGGCTCCTCCTGATGTGGCTTCTTGTCATGTATTTTGAGCAGCTTCCAGAGTAGAGGACATTTGGCAGCATTGTTCAGTTCAGATTCCGAGAGCTGTCATATTTTGTGGTCAGAAATCCTGTCTGAACAGCTGTTATTTTTTTCAATGAATTTGCTCAAACATTTATGGGATGTGAAAGCAGTGATTGCTGACATGGGGGAGGGATTCAGGGAAGCTGGATGAGAATAGAGGCAATCATAATTGCTGCATCCGGCAAACCTGGACTAGGTCAATAAAAATGTGAAGGGAACTGGGCTTGCTCTCTGGGCAATAGGCTGGGTGAGAAGTTGTTTAACCCCTTAGAACTTGAGGAGGTGTAATAATCATGGGGGAAAACTGCCTGGAAACACAGGTTAAAAAACCTCAACAGGATTCTTTATGTTTGTACATGAACACTAGTTCATTCCTTTTGGTGATGGTGGGTTTCAGTCTCTTCCTTCTCACCAGCACTTAGCAGAGCAATTCTGGGAGCAGTGTGACTACACTGGAATGTTGAGTTACTGATACAGTGTCTACAGCCTGCTGGAAAACTGTCTGAGTGTGTATCATGTGGGAGTATGACAGGACCCCCACCCGGTGGGGAAAGGAAGGAAAATGAAGTCTGATAAATTTTTTTCACACATTGCCAGCAAATTTCTTCTTTTTGGGTTGTTTATTGGTAGCCAAGGTTATAGTAATGTGCTGGAAATATGAAACTTCTCAAACAGGAAGAGAATGGATGAAATATCTTACAGATGCTTTTCTTAGGAAATGACAGATACATGAGAGCACTGGGGACTTGAGGGGGTTGTCTGTCCCTGTCACTAGGATTTTGTGTGCGGGCTGTACTTTTGATGTTCTGGTACAGCATTTTATGGCAATAAATGTTACAGAATCACCAAATAATTGAAATTGGAAGGGAATTCCATAGGATGTCTGGTCCAGCCTCCTTTTAGAGCAAGCCTGCTCAGAGCCTTGTCTGATGTAGTTTCCAGAATCTCTGAGGATGAAGTTTCCACCACCTTCCTATACTCCTGTTGCATCTTTTGCAGGGATTGTCCTGGCTGAAGAAGTCCCCTAAATAAAAGGCATGTAAAAAGGAGGAGAGAACACGGGTCAGTGGTTCACCAGTGATGTTTGGCAGAGAGCAGGGATGGTGTACATTGGGTGTAAACAGCTTCACAGCCCTAAATATGAATAAAAGTCTAGTTGGGATGAAACCAGCTAAATATTGAATTGGAAGTGGCAGAGATCTCCCGTGGCACACAAAGAGAGGAATCTTGTTTCTCCTTTAGCAAGGTGACATGCACTTCCTTGCTGGCTCTTCTCTTTCCTTCATGTCCCACCAACCTTTTTCCCCAGTGTGCTCCTTTTCCTTGAACTGTGCTTCTGTGCCTCACTCTTGCTTTCTGCGCAAACTAATGGAAGTGGTGCTGTTGCTTTTGAAGATTGCGAATCTAAGCAATCAAGCTAAGTGCTTGCTCTAACTGTTGTGTTGCAATCCCACAAACTTCTGCAGTCAGGTGGGGTTTTTGAAGTCAGAATACCAGTGGAGTGTGAACTATGATATGGGCTCAGTGTGGCTTTTGTTCTGTCAGCAATACATAGAAAAAGGTGATAACTGATGTCACTCACCTGGCTTTCAAGAGGGCATATAATAGGGTCTTTGAAATTAAGGTATTCCTTTCTCACCCTCTCTCCTACCCCCAAATCTGGACAGCTTTGGATGTAAGAGAAAAATTGTGTGAAAGAAACAGCTGGTTGGAAAGTGGTAAGTGAGACACTAGTGAGGGCCTTGTTTCCATAGTCCAGGGAAGGCAGCCCTGCCCATGGCCTCTGCAGTCCAGCACTGTGTTCCTACATGATTTCAGTGATCGCTGAAAGCTGAAGAGATGCACTGAACTGCTAAGAATAGTGAACTTTGGTGTCTAGAGCCATTTGGGGCTTCCCAAGGACCCCAAAACATCCTCGGCATATGTGGCACTGGGCTGCTAAGAAACCTGTGCCTTGGGTGCCAGCTGGGATGCCCCAGACCTGTAAGTGTTCCAGGCCAGGTTGGCTGGATCTTTGAGCAAGCTGGTCTAATGAAAGGTGTAGCACTAATTGTTCACAGTCAGTGGTGCCAGCTGAGGTGTGAGGAACATCTTGAGAACAGATGGGTGGTTTGAGTGCAATGAGCAGCGCAGGCCTCCTGTGGCGAAGGTTGCAAGTGTCTCTGAAAGTGTTTGTTACTTTTTTCGATAGGTATCTCCAGTGCTGTGAGGTCTGTGAGGTTCTGTGTGATTCTGTAGTTAAAACTCATGGCCAAGAAGGTATTGTTGCTGAAGCACCAAAGCATTTCTGCAGCCACTGAGGGGCCAAACGCTGCAGAGTGGTTGTTGCTCTGGGGAGGGTGTGCCCATGGGATGCCGGAGAATTACTGTGAGGTGATGGGCAGAGGGTTTGTATGCTGAGACCTTGGTCTGAGTGCCTGCTTGCTGTGAAATATATTGTGTTCTTGGAGAGGTAAGCTTCCAGGGTCAGTGCAGTTGTGTCTTGAGATATTGCTGTTCCTGCTCAGCCCAGGCTGCAGAGCTGAGTTGGGCTGAGAGTGGGTAGGTGATCTGGTAAATGTGACTGGTTGCCAATCTCTTGAGTGGCTGCGGTGGCTGGGGCATGCTGTGACTACTGTGGGTCATTTGGCTTCACTTTGGGCTTCTGGATTTCTGTCAGTGCTTCAGGCTTGGTGTTGGGTCCAGTGTCAGCCCCTGCCCACTGTGAGCAGAGCTGGAGACTGTGGGAGGTACGCTGCAGTAGCTTCTGGGGCCAGCTGAGCTGTCCAGGCTGATGTGCCGTCTTCTCTTGTTGTTGTGGGGCTTCCAGATTTTAAATTACCTAAAATGTCCTGAACATCTCCATGGTCCCCTGAGACTGGTTTCTGTCTGCAGCACGTTCCTGGCATGGTACGCCACACGCTGCCTGCCATGCATGTGCCTTTCTGGGCCTTGGTGGGACCAGACCCTGTGGCTGTGCTGTTCTGCCTGCTCTGACTGTGATTTCATTCTGTTTGTCTCTTGTTCTGCCTCTTTAGTGATGGTCCCATCTGTCGAATCTGTCATGAAGGTGGAAGTGGGGAGGGACTGCTTTCCCCATGTGACTGCACAGGAACACTGGGCACCGTGCACAAGAGCTGCCTGGAAAAATGGTTATCCTCCTCCAACACAAGTTACTGTGAGCTCTGCCACACAGAATTTGTTGTAGAGAGAAGACCAAGACCCTTGACAGAGGTACCATTTTCTTCCTGCTTCATTTTTATTTCCATATCATTTGAGAGAAAATATGTCTTGTAGTTCTTGCTGTCTCCTCCTCCTCACAGTACCTTCGTACACACAAAGAAGAATCTATTTGGAGAGATCAAGTCCCTTATCAGACCAAGTGATGTAGTTGCAAACACGCAGTATTGGTGTTTGGGGCAGCTCTTACCTGTGACCTTCCCATGTGCAACCTGTCAGAAGAAGCACTTTGCTTGTGGCTGTGCTTTAATACCTGAGCATCAAAGTGTGGATGTCACAACATGACTGACTGAAATATGAAGTTCTCATAAATATTCTTTTTTGCTGCTGGTTTTAATCTTATCTCACAGTGTTGCATTAGTGCAGCTCTCTTGCATGTGCCTTCCTTGTCATGGTCTTTTCTGAAAAGTGAGATGTGGTGATTGCTGATACTGTTTGTAAAAGACCTGTCTTCCCATGACTAATATTGATGTGTGCTTCAAAGCCTTTGGGCCTTGCTCCTTCCTGCTGCTCTGTCCTCCTCCCAGTTGAAGGAGAAAACAGGACAGGGCTCCTTACAGAGGTCCTTACGTTCCTCTCTGTAGTGACCATGTGGTGATCAGGATCCTGATGGGTCCATCAGCCTCCCAGAGTTGGAGCCCAGGCTATGGCTGGTGGGCTGGGTTTTTTGGTTTTGGGAGCAAAGGAGGCATGGGCTAGGCCATTGTCTGACCTCAGAGTTCAAGTGTACGTCCCCAAAAGAGGAATAAGTAAACCAGTGAGGTACAATACAAAAGGCTTAAGGGTTTGTTTTAGATGGTTGTTTCATCTGTCTGAAATTGTGTGAGCTCTCCCCATGTCAGCGTACTTCTGGCTTGGCTTGGGGGTTCCTTCAACGCACTGTGCAACTGCAGAGAAGTGTCAGTCTGCAGCTGGGCATTTACACTTAAAAATTTTGGGACCCCAACATTCCTGCAGCCATCAGCAGTGGGAGGAGTGGGAGGTCTGGGAGCTGATTCTTAGCAACAGGCCCCTGTTACCTGTCAGAGGTTTGTTGCTGCCTGCCACCAGAGTGTGTGTGGAGGCAGGGTTATTTCGGATTTGTAATGGTCACTGCTCTTGTCCTCTCTCTCCTTGGCTTTGCCCCATCAGTTAGGTCAAAACTGAGTCACAACTGGAATTCTAAGATGCTTTTCACATCTCTGTTTCCTTTCTCTTCTCACCTCTCTCTGGAAACAATATTGTTCCCTCCTCCTTTCCACAGTCCCCAGCTCTATTTCTCACACTCCCGTCTCCTCCCAGTGAGCCTTGGAATGGAAAAGAGTCCACCAATTGGGGAGGCATTCAAGCATCAGTTTGCAAAATGGATATTAAGTTTTAATGACTGTTTAACTAACAACTGACTGTCATGGACTTGACAGCCCCAGACAGGAGGAAGCTTTAGCCTACAGTGCTAACCCAAACTACGTATCTAGCACAGCAATTTGTATGAGCATTAATTTAGTGGTTACTGCTGTTGGGGTCTTACAGCTTCTCTCCTAGCTGCTAAAACATAAAATGGCGCTTTAGCCAGTATCTCTCAAATGGTTGTTTCAGACGTTGCAAAACACTGCATTGAAACACTTAGAAAGGGCTGTATCTTGGCTTTGAGGACGGTGTTGGCAAGACCAGGGACAGTGAGCTTGCTAGGGCTTATGTGGGCCAAGTTGTGAGTGCAAGTCTCAGATGTTTTGGCTTAAGAGCTGGTAAAGTATTCATGTCCAGAAACAAACACGTGGGAGTGCAGTTAGCTATCGTTCACAGATGCTGTAGCACCTCGTAACAAGTTGGAAAACTGAACACTCAAATAAAAGCTCAAAGGCCAGTGTGTGTTGGAGAAGTTTCTCATGTGACACCAACTCTGTGCCTCCAGCTGGCATGAAGAGCTTGCTGGGAGAGTGGGACAGGAAAGTCTTATCTGTACTCCAGTGTGGGTGAATGAACATTCCAGGACAATCAATTTTAATTTCTGTTGAAATTTGTGAAAAGCCTCTCTGGACTAGATCCTGTAAGGGTATGGTTATCAGCAAGGAAACTGAATGCTGAGAGCTGATGGGTGGGCAGCATTTAATGACCCTCAAACACAGGAGAACTGCCACTGTGTTTTCAGAGAGGAGTAGACCCCTTGAGCCATTACTGCCAGCTGGCAAAGACTTTGGGATCCCAGTGGTTTGTTACTTCTGGTATTTTGGGAGTGTCTGTGAGCACAGTGAAGGGGATGATCTGTACTGTTGGGGTGTCTGCCAGGGGAACAGCTTACGTACAGTGCCTTGTGAGCCTGAAGGCTGGTAAACACCTGATGAAGAGTCTCCAGGTAGCTGGTGAAAGTGATCCCTGCTGCAGGGCAGAACCTAACCTGCAGCTTGCCTTTATGGTACAGCCCCAGAGCAGTTCCCTTGCTAGCAGCTTAGGGGCACTAAGGTTTTCCCTGGCTTGGAAAGCAGCATATAGCCTGGTTTAATACATCTTACGGTAGCAGGCTACTCTTGCCCTTCCCTCGGGGCCAGCAGTGTCCCCCCACAGGTGATGGAGTGCTGTGGGTGCGGTACCAGCAGTGTGTGCTGTGGCTGCAGCACTCAGGTGTGCTGGGGCCCTGCACAACGCCATTCAGCTGGTCAGCACATTTGCTCTGTGCCTGGCACATCATGGCTGGAGGGCTCCTGCCAGAGCAAAATGGCTCACCTGGCTGGAAAGGCCACTAGGTTTTGTTGCATTACTTCCACCATGCTATAAACCTAATCCTTGCCTGGAATCTGGGGAAAAACCCTGCGAGGTTTGCTGGGGCTTTGTGCACTTGGAGGTCAACTGACCGAGTGTGACCACTTTGGGAAGCGCCTGCTGGTAGCAGAGGCTCTGCCCTTAGTGCAGAGTCCTTTGGGAGGAGCTGATAACCCCTCAGCCAGCTGGCTGGCACTTTCCATTAATGCTCCGCCTGCCGTCTAGTGCAATCTTATCCCCACACCAGACCAGGCTGCAGCCCTTCACCAAATATTTTTGGGAAGTGTCATCCCCAAATTGTTCATGTGTTTCTGAAAAGAGGGCTGGGGAAAGAGGCTGCTTAGTCATTTAAAAATGTCACAGTTCCCCCAGCCACCTTATCGGGGAAGTTCTCTGCCTCTTGGTTGTGGGGAGGGATGGGGAGTGTTTTGAAACTTTGGGTGATGGTTGTGGTGAGTGTGCTGTTAAGGAGCCCTGATAAAAGTCCACTGCTCACCAAGTAGATAGAAATTAACAGCAGATAATAAATGGGTGGAGACTAGGACTGGGAGCATGCTGTATGGCAGCATGGCATGCTGTATGGCAGTGGTGGTAATGAAAGGATCTGTTCCAAGTGTGAAAGCATTCTAGCTCTCTTTTGCTGTCACCTGGCCACAAGGGAATTTGGTAGTATGCTACCTGCTGCTGTTGGACCTCAGAGGAGAAAGCAGCTCTTGCTGTTCGCTCTGCCCTGTCCTGCCTTTCCAGCCTGGGGGGGACTTAGAGCTGGTCACAGTGGCTGCGGTGATCACTGGTCAGCACAGCTGATCTCTGGGAAGGGACCATCAGCCTCATTAAGAAGGGGCTTTGTCCCTGTGGTTTTGAAGATCCTTCAGAAGGAGGGGGCCTGAGGCTGACTGTGGACTGCAGGAGACATTTTGGTGAGTGCTGAGGGGAAGCAACATGGTTAAGTTGAAATGCTTCTGTGTAAACTTCCTGAGTTCCTGGAAGCCAGGAAATGCCCTGACCAAAACTGCCTTAGTTTTTACTTCAGGCCTCTTGTCTATGTGTGTTACAGTGTAGTCTTCGTGGTCACAGGCTGTGTCTTCCAGAAGCAGCGCATGGATGGAAGATGCTCGCTAGTTAACTTTGTTTATCCTGCTGTGTGCTTGTGTCTCTGCTCACCAAGACCAAACTATTCATTTTCTCACAAACTTCTCTGGGGTATTTATTGCTGTGATATCCAAGCACTTCACAAACAGTAATTGAACTTTGTAGCCTCCTTTATAGAGGAGAGATGTCAACTTTGTCCAGTATGGATTAAAGAGAATTTGTTAATAGAATTGTATTTTTGTTTCCTTTAAGCAGGCATTGATTTATGTTGTGGTCTCTTCAATATAAAAACAGGGACAGCATTGACTGCCAGTGTGTCTGATCTCTGAAACCAGAGTGGGGAACTCATCTGAGCCCAGAGCCTGCTCTGGCAGCCACAGGCTGGCCCAGGGTGTGGGGGAAATGTCTCCTGCAGTTCAGCCTAGTTGAGCTATTTTTTAACTAAGAAGCTGATCAAAAGCTTAAAAAAACCCATGAAAGGCTGTTGTAAACTGTCAGGCTGTGAGATCTCTGGACTGTGGGCTTTTTGGGGGCATGTTTTGAACCCTGTAGGTGGAAATGGAGAGTTGACCTGCAGCCCTGGGTGGAGAGTTCTGTAGCCAGAGGTGCAGGATGGTGCCTGTGCTGTGAGAGGACAGAACGGCTTCTGCTCAGCTCTGAAGTGGTCTCCAGCGCAAGAGGGTTGTGGACCAGGGTTCTTGAGTCAGGAACATGTCCCTAGCAGAGAACAAAATGGCCAAGCCTTGGAGAGGGATAGTTTTCCAATACTTGGTTTTCCTACATGATTGTTAATTTAATGTGCATCTATATGTTTACAGGGAAGTGATCTGATTCCATGATACTCTAGCCAGCATGGCTGACATAGTCAAAAAGGGCAAAATATTTTCTGTGTTCCTTGGAAGATTTTGGCATTTGATATTTAGAAGAAGTGTTTGAACTGTAAGTTGCATCTCACACAGCTTTCCTGGAGGAGGTACTTTCCTCTTTGTTCTAATAATACCATGCACAGGAAATGCCCAGTTACTGCCCAGGGTTCTTCTTCAGGGAGTATCTGTACCTTTGCTGTCCAGAGCATGGTAGAAGGAGAAGCATGGGCCTTTGGACCTGAAGGATTGCTGCAGCTCAGACAGCTCTTTCTCCCAGGCCATGGGTAGTCATACAGTTCTCTAGGTATGGTTGGGTTTATTTGTCATAATGTTTCATGCCTTAAATTTGCCTCAACCAAATCTTGTTGAGGCAAATTTATATAAAGTCCTATATAAGTGTATGGAGAGAAGGGAATACCTCTTGTGATCAATTAATTCCTGTCTCCTTAGAAGGCTAAGTTAGGATGTGTCAGATTGTCTGGAGGAGCCTGCCTCTTCCCAGCTGTAGGAGAACCAGGCTAAGAGGTGTTACAGACAACTTGTGTATGAGTCAAAATATTGAGGTGTTACAGACAACTTGTGTATGAGTCAAAATATTGCCTCTGCTGCCTCTGTCCTTAGTGTTCTCCCATCCACATTAACTCTTCTCTTTGGTCTGGGGCAAAATCCGTCACAAACCTATTTTTTCTTAGAAAGTGCTCTTCCTGCTGGAGATACTTTGTCCTCTGGGATTTCATGCAGAGCTGAGTGTTTGGAGGTGTTTGGGACTGTATTGGATGCATTGTGTATTTCCAGAAAGCATTACCAAGGGTGACACTGTGGCTGTGTTTCTAGAGCCAGAAGCCCTTCTGCTACCGCTCCTGGCCTTCTCTCTGGCTGCAGCCCACTGCCCACAAAGGGAGGTGGGTGTGTGGGTTGGTCTGTATTGGTGTGCATGAGCCCACTCCTGCCCATTTTTGCTTTCCCAGGCTACCAGCAAAAGCATTTCTTTTCCATGGCTGCCTTGTTTTGTGTGTTTTACTGTGGCACTGACCCTCTCATTTCTCTCTTCAGTTCATTAACCACTTGTAAAGTGTTTTAGCTTCAAGCTGTTGTTAATTTTGTCCCCTCTGAGTGTTTCTCAATAGGCTGAAGAAAGACACCACGTCAGTAGCCCAAAGACTCCTGTTTGGGGTCATCTGCCCCTGCTGTGAGCCAGCTTTGGTTTCCCATCTCCATCAGCTGGGTGCAATACCGGTGTGGAGCAGTCACATCTGTGCTGTCAGCCCAGGTCTCTGCAGAAATGCCCTGGGGTTGCAGGTCAGGCAGGTGTCAGGCAGCAGCTGTTTAGTCCCAGCAAAGATCACTCCATATTGCAGAGAAAGGGTATTTTTGTTCACACATCATGTAAATACCAGGGAGAGGAACCAGGAGGTTTCAGGTCTCTGCTCTGAGAGTGGACACTAACTGCTGGTGCAGAGGCTTTGCTAAAATTACTGGGAGGTTGAAAGCCAACATACCCTCATGGTGAAAGCTAACGAGTATAATGTAGGACTTGTTCATAACGCTTTTCCAAGCATTTAATACCTTTGCTAAAGCAAAATTCTTTTAAGATATCTCATTAATTCCAAAAAGATTTCTCTGGTGAACCAGTCACTCTTGGAGCAGTCCAGCCACACCTTTTGTTCCCTTCTTTCTGTCCTTGCAAGCAAGTCACATGAGGGACTGAAAGAAAATTCTGCTTTTATGTCTTCAGTGCTGGTGTTTTTCTGCAATGTGTGTGTTAACAGCTTTATTTGTAAATGGGCAGCTTTGGTCATTCTTGTGTGCTCCTTTGCCTCCTCTAAACAGCTCCTCTGTCTGAGGGTGCTGTGCTGCACAGGAGCCTGACAAGTTTTTGCTCCTACTGTTTTACTTTGGGTTTATGGTTCAATTTTTATTAAAGACTATTACTTTTCAGTGATTGCTAATACTTTTGGTTCACTTAAACTGGATATTTTATGTAGGTCAGTGGATTATTTTTTTGTCTCTTGAAAGTACAACTTTAAAACACAATGTCACATGCAATGAAATGTGTTTGAAATATTCTCTGAGGTATTGTTTGACTGTGTGGGTTGCACTGGAGTAGGGGACACCTCCCATGAGTCTGTCATGTGCAGTCCTTCTGCTTCGTCTTCTGCACCTCTGTGGCTGCAGGAGGTGCTGCAGATATGTTCCTGGAGGGAACATAGGGAGGTTTGTGGGCAGGAATTGTGATATTACTCCTGCTTAGGTTATTAGGGAAAGAAGTTTTGCCTCTGGGTGCAGCACCCGGTGCAGCGCTCACTGCCCACCCCCCCCGCCCAGTTCAGAGAACTGAGCTGTGGTATAAGGTCTCCCCCACCCTTCCTCCAGCCTTATCTTTGTTGCAGACAGTCTTTTCCCTTTGCTTTCCTCGAACTCTTCTGCTGAACTCACTGCACTGTTGTCTGATTTGTGCTTGTCTACGCTTCCCCAGCCCATCTCTCTCCTTGCTTAATGCACACCTCTGTTAGATTCCTGGATGTAGTGAAAAACAAATCCCTCTTGGTTCCAGCTGAGTTCCCACTCCTTTAATTCTTTCCTTTCTCTCTTTACTTGCATTTGCTGTCTGAAGATGCTGTTCTCAGATGCAACATGCGATCATCTTGGCACTTCTCTGTGCAATCTCTGGCACTGCTCTGCAAGCTGCAATGGCCTCTTTGGGGCCAAAGCAGGAAACACTTCATCCCTGCACTGTTGGCACTCACCAGCACTAGTGTCTTCCTTACATGTCCATCTTCGCCGCTTTGTCCAGCCCTGTCTGTGCTGTGATGATCCAGAAGACCCTTGGGCTTTCTCTGAGGTGCAACTGCTGGTGGTGCTGTGATCCTGTATTTGTGCATGTCATGGTCTGGCATTTGCCGTGTGATACCAATCATGGAAGCATCTGGTGCTCTGGAGGAAAGTGTCCCAGTGAGCTGCAGCACTGTTTGGGTCAGTTCTTCTCCTGTCCTCCATTTCTAGTGCTCCTGAATCTCTTGATGTCTTGCTGTCCTTGAGTCAGCCCAGAGCCCTGTGCTTCCCAGCAGCTGAGGGCGTTGGGAAGGCTTTCGTGCCCATACAAGGAGAGATTTGGTTTGTGGAGGTTTGTGGCGTCAGTGGCAGGTAGCTGGGGAAAGGAAGATGAGGAGGGGCAGCTTTGTGCTGCAGCATTTAACTGCTCTGCTTGCGGGGCTAGGGGCATTTCTGGGTCTTGGCTTCCTGAACTCTGTGTACTCTGCCAGAAAACATCCCTTCCCACCTTAGCAAAGGAAACAGGGCCATCCTGCTGGAGCTGCCCATGGAGCTTGATAGCTCATGAAAAGGTTTTGATGCAGTCCCAGAGAAGGGATAGGACAGTCTCAAAAAGTACATCTGAAGATGTACTTTTTGATTCAACATGTTTCTCAGGATAGGGACAGGGCTAATAGTGCTGCTGTGATCAAGGTCGTGTTTTTTTCTGGCTTTTATAGCTAGGGACCAGGTCAGCAGTGGGAGGAAAATCAACAGGCGTCTGAGAAGCCACAGGGTAACTGTTTGGTGGGCAGAAAGCATGTGGGATGTTTTGTAATGCAGCCAAACTCTTGTGTGGTGCTGTGGCTTACATCGTGCTGTAGCTGTGAAGCACGTGGGGAACTCCAGCAGGGTCAGCTGGTGAGGTTGGCAGGTCACACTGGTCCTGACTCCTGCCCACTGGAGTGAGTGGTCCAGGTGCAAGGCTGGGAGAAACCGATCATGTGCTGGCTGGAGGGTGCTGGTCCCTCCAGTACCAGTACCATGCTGCACTAGGTGCTGCATGTGATGTATTTATGAAATGGGTTGACAGCTCACGGCCATGGACATTTAGCCACATAAGTCAACTGTAAAAATCAGTGAAAGCTAATTTTTAGAACACCCATTTGTAAGTCCCCAGACAGACTGCTAGGTGCTGAGTGCTGCTGGGACAGTCCCTCTTCTGTCCATTCCCCTTGGTTCTGAGGTGCAGAATGCAGCCCAGCCCTGAGATACATGGAGCAGCAGGTGCTGGGCTGGAGAGGCTGGGAGACTGCTCTGATATGCTTTGAACTCTGCTCTTGGCTTCCAGAGGAGCTGATGATGTCCTGGTGCCTTTAACTGCCTGCTCCCCTCCTGCCTTGCGTCACCTAGGCTCACCCAAGCTTCATGGGCACTGCAGCACCCAAAGGTTTACTTTTCATCATCCCATAGCCCTACTGTGCCTCTAAGAAATGAGCTCCCTTCCATAACCTTGCTGATCCCAGTATCTGGGAAAGCCTCAGGATCTTGCTGGAGGACAAAGAAATATGGTTGTACCCTGAATTCTGTCACACAAGCAGAGAGAAGTTGTTTCAAGCAGGGTCTAGGACTCAGCTCATAGCCCAAATGGGCAGCAAGCAGTCAGCTCTGCCTCTTTCCCTTCAGTGTCAGACATGATTGCAGTGTGGAAGCTGCTGGAAGAAGACCAAGTTGTGCTTTTGTTGCTTTCCCATGCTTACTTGATAGTTTTCCCTACCAAATTTTTTTAATCTGCCTGACCATTTTATGGATTGTTTGCAAGGTTTATTTAAAATTCTGTATGCCCTAATGTGTTGCTGTGCCAGAAACGCTGTGCCCTTAGGGTGGCTTATTGTGTTCCTTTTTTTTTTTTACTGTGTCAGTGCATATTGGCAAAGTTAATCAACTACTTCAAAAGAAAATTAATTTGCTTCCTGCCTTTGCATGTTTGGCTCCCATCTTGGGGAGGAGGAAGGCGTTTCAAAAGTCACAAAGAGTATAAATAGAATTAAGATGCAGTAAAATACCTATCTGCCCGAGCTTCTTATTGTACAAGGGTCAAAAGTGCCCAAGGATGTCCTGTTGCAGGGACTGTGGTGCTCTGGTCCTGTTGCTAGAGGGACTCTGGTCCAGACGGGGTGATTTGGCACTCAGCTGAGTGCTGTGTCACCAAACAGCTCTGTCGTGGTTGGACTGGGGAGAGCCTGGCACATGGCTGTGTTTGAGCCCTGGGGCTGCCCAGGAGGTGCGGTGTAGAGAAGTAGCTTTCCTAGGCCAATGAGTTGCTGTCCACCCCCACTTCCTCCCAGAGCTGCTCAGACTGTGTGTGTGGTCCTTACTGTCCCCATGCAGCTCATCACACTGATCTCCTCTGCAAACCCATGCAAGGGGGGACCTGCAGGTCTGCCTCCCTTCTCCCAGCTCCTGTCCAATCAACAGTTCTGCCTGCTCTGGAAGCTGCCCAGTGGAGAAGGACCTGGTGGTGGTGGTGGCCAGCAGTGGCTGAATATGGGCCAGGTGGCCAAGAAAGCCGGTGGCACCTGGCCTGTTACTAGGCATAGTATGACCATCCTGCTGTTCTGGGCACCAGTGAGGCCCCACCTCAAATCCTAGGGTGGCCCCTTACTCCAAGAAAGACACTGAGGCACTGGAGTGTGTCCAGAGAAGGGCAACAGGGCTTGGGAAGGGATGAGAGCACCAGGAGCAGCTGAGGGAGCTGTGGGCAGCTCAGCCTAGAGAAAAGGAGGTTCAGGGGGGACCATCTTGCTCTCTGAGTGCCTCTGGCCAGCCATGTCCTCTGTTAATTTGTGCTGAGGTCTCACTAATTTGTTGCATACCTGCCACCACCCCTTCTATATTGCTACTTAAATGGTGATTTCTGGGTAGGAAAGGAGCTTTGTGTGCAGGGTTCTCAGATGGGTCCCTTCCCAAGCTGTCTGCTCTCAAAGCAGGTACTGTACTCCAAGTCTGGCAGCAGGATGTGTCTGACTGGCTGGACAGCCCAGGTCCTGATAGTTCTTTCCCTGCTCTGGCTATTATTTTCAATAATATTCTCCAAGTTTTATCTAAAAATAAAATTTAAAACATCCTTAATGAGGCAGTCATCTTTGTGCAGGAAAGAAGGAAGAATCTGCAGCCCAGCATACACAGATCTCAGTAAAGATGTGTTATAACAATTTGGTGTCTGTAGGAACAGAATAGCTTCTTGCTATTCTAAAAAAAGGAAAGGAAAGGCTGAAAATAGCATAATCCCAGGAAAACAGAACAATTGCTGTTGCTGAAGTTAAATATCTAAAACGAACCCACACTAGAAGCAAGTCAGGACTCCCAAAAGAAGGGAACATTTGCACATTGCCTGTGAAATTCTAAAATGCCATGATTCTCCTGAAGAAACTCGAGGGCTAGATTTGGGACAGATGCTCTTATAGCTTGGCCTTGCTGCAGACCCCAGTGCCCCTGTTTCCCACAGCCCCTTCACCAGTTACAGTGTCATGGGTCTGTTTCTGTTGAAGCTTAGCCCAAGACCTGTTAGATCCTTATTAAGCCAGGCTTTACTGAACTGACCTTCTGCAGTGCTAGCTCCTCACTACTCCAGAGGAGAGCCCAGGAGCTTCTGTATTCATGACTGCCTTCCCCTGGATACATTCTTGTCACACAGCTGTCTCTTCCATTTCCCTTGTTAGTTGTTAAATCTAGACTTGACACTTTCTGGTTCCATTTTGGAGAAGGTTTATGTGAGTTCAGCAGGTCCGCCCAGACTGCACAGGGAAGGCGAGAGTTCCCCAGCTCTGCCCGCCTGTCATACACGCAGCCTGCCACCGACTGATCCCCCTCTCCCGTCCTTCGTTCCTTCCCACAGTGGCTGAAGGACCCCGGGCCCCGCAATGAGAAGAGGACGCTGTTCTGTGACATGGTGTGTTTCCTGTTCATCACTCCGCTGGCAGCGATATCGGGTTGGCTGTGTCTGCGTGGGGCCCAGGACCACTTGCAGTTCAACAGCCGGCTGGAGGCCATCGGACTCATAGCACTCACTATAGCACTTTTCACAATCTACGTCCTTTGGACGCTGGTAAGTGCCAGCTGCCAGGGTCCTGCTCAAACAGGAGTTGGAAGCACTGGCTTGCACCTCGTTGGTGCCACCTGCTATTTCTGCCTCCCTGTGTGAGAACACCTCAGGCTCTTCCACTTGAATGTCCATTTAGTTATCTTCATGTGTGAGCTGCTAAAGTTGTTGCTGAGAATGGAAAACCACTTCCTGGTCATCTGCTTTCCAGACTGTCCCAGTGTGTGTTACAGTGTTCCCACAGTGTCAGGTATCTGGCACAGACATGCTGGAGCTGGGATGGAGCTGGGGCTGAGTGGGAAGGGCTTGGGGCTAGGTCAGGCAGTGGCCCATCTGTGGTTCAAGAAGAAGCACAAACTTAGTACCTGGACAGTGCAGGGGAAAAGTAAAATCTGGAACACGTCTGACTCCTAAATAATCTATCATCATGTCCCTCTCTGCTTTGTGGTGCCCAGCACAGACTGGCTGTGCCCAGTGGGGATGTAGACTGGCCTTGGGGGTCTCTGGCCACAACTAAACAAATTCCTGTCAATATTTTTAAGGTGTGGGTAACACAGAAGGTGTGTGCAAGGAACGCTCTGGCCCTGGGGAAACCCATGGCTTCTCTGATGCTGGGTTTTGGAGTTGGCCCAAGTCAAGGCTCAGTAGCTAGCCTGCCCTGGCCCACTGCTGTGTGGGGGGCACTGGGAATTGCTGGGAATGTATGCTTGAGCCAGTCTGGGTGTGAAACTGATCCCTGCTGGGAAAGAGCTTCCTGCAGAAACCTTGCTTGGCATCTCTGGATTTGCTGAATTGGGGGGCCAGGAGCTTGCAGGGAGCTGAGAAGAGCAGGACAGCAAATGTGGGTTTGGGTGTGGCACAAGCAGAGGCCCAGTGGGGCTGGGGTCAACTCCCTGCCCAGGGCCCCGGGGCTGCTCTCTCCAGGGGCTGCCAGGCCAGGGACTTCCCTTTGTTTCCCATTCATTTTTTTTTGTCTTCTGCTGCTGAGTGGATTTCTGGGTTTGGATCTTCATTTTGGCTCTCCTGTTCTAAGCCCTGTGTCTGCCATGCCCTGTCAATGCCATTTTCCAACTGCTTGCTGGAAAGCACCATTTTGGGAAGAGAAGAGGTGCAGTTGCTGCTGGAGAAATATAGTGGGACCCCAACATGCTGGCAGTTCTGTGGGCAATAGAAATTCCCCAGTCCATTTACTTGTGGTTTCATGCTCCGGCTTCTCAGAGTAACCCCTTCCCCTGGGGCTGGACACTCCTTGCAATTCTCCCCCACAGACTCGGGAGCCAGGGCAGGATGAGCTGGTGCTGCAGCAGCTGCTCTGGAGGCGAGAGTGCCTGGGGGCAAAGCTGGAGCCACTCCTTGCGCAAGAGCTGTGGAAGAAGGTCTCCATGCTGCATGTTCCTGTACGAAGCTTGTTTCTGTAGGAAGCCAAGCTAAAATTGGAAACCTTAAGTGGAAGTGTTTCCATCTTCTCTGTACCAGGACTGATGGAGAGGAGCTGGAAACCTGAAGGGAATGGACAAATGTTTGTGCAATAACAAATCCTGACTAAAAAAGCTTTAATTCTGCTGTGCTTCACTTTTCCTTGAGTAGAGGAGGACATTAGGTGAAGCCCCTTTATTCATATTCAGCTCATTTAGCCCTGGGCTGTGCAGCACAAGGGGCTGATACGTGGGAGGCAGTCATGGCTGTAATCAGTGTGAGGGTTGTGAGAGGGGCTGTAGCCAAGGCTGCAACTCCCTTGTAAGGAGCAGGAGCCTTCCTTGAGGTTTCCACAATTAGCTCCCTATTCTCTGAAGACTGGGACATGCGTTTGTCAGCAAACAACCTTATTGCCACAGTCCCTCTGCAACAGGAAGGAGGGGTGTGCACAGAGCAATAAGCTTAATTACCTCAGTGGCACAGCTTCATTTCTCATAATATGTGTCGTAGGCCTATGCAGAACTAAGAGTATTACTGAGTTTTCCGTGTCAGATGCACTTCCTGGTATGTCCTAGTTGCCAGCTAAATGCTTCCGGTAAGAAAGCCTGGTTTATATCAGTGGCTGACTGGATTCTGTATTTAAGCCGAGTTTGAAGCTCCCCTCGCAGGGCTGCTCTGAAATTGCAGGGTCAGTTCCTGCCTCTGCTGGGCTGCTCTGGGTTCCCCCAGCCTTTTCATCCTCCCCTGTCTCCACCCGGGTGGACAAGTCTCCCAGGCCACTTTGTTATCAGGAAAAATTGAGTCCAGCTGCTGTCCTGTTGTTGCAGATCAAGGAGGGAAGGTTTTTGTGTGAGGTGAAGGAGGTCCCCTGGGATCTGTGAGACAGGACGAGGCTGGTTGGATTCAGACCCTTGTTTTGCCCACCCAAGGTGCTGGCAGCAGCCTGGGGCTGGGTGAAGGGGTGAGTTGTGGCTCATCCCCACCACATATCACCAGCCCGGACCCAAACCCAGCAGAGCAAACCCTGTCCTGCTGTGCCAGTGCTGTCCAAAAGGCCCCTTTGGCTGTGCCCCACTCAGCCTGGTGTCAACCAGGAAGGGACTGATTGCTTGTCAGAAGCTGGGGACATGGAGTGCCCCAAACCATGACAGGGTCAGTGCTGTCTCCCTTGCCTCGGGGTAAGGGATCCCTAGAGGTGGAGGGGTGCTGGCATCTGGCCATCCATCCATGTCCTGCGGCACAAGTGGCAGGGGTTGGTGACAGAGCGCTGCGTTCTCACCCACCAGGTCTCGTTCCGCTACCACTGCCAGCTGTACTCAGAGTGGCGAAGGACCAACCAGAAAGTCCGCTTGATGATCCCAGCCTCGCGGAGCCCTCACCCTGTGCCCAACTCCCTCCTCACTGCCAAGCTCATGAAGAAGACAGCAGATGAGACCACCGTCTGAGCTGTCCTGCGGCTGGCCAAGGTGGAGGGTCGAGTGTCCTTGCAGGCCCAGGGAACACGGCAGCTGTGGGGGCACTGGAAAACAGTCATCCCACCCAAAGGGACTCTGCGCTCAGCACATGCTTTAGACCTTGGCAAAGAGACACATAATCAACATCTGTGTGTGAAATGGCCCAAAAGAGCTTGATGGCAGAAAATACCTGTCTGCAGGGACACTTGCCTATAACGAAATACCATACATGGAAAACATCTCCCTCTCTCTCTCTCTATATATATATATCTATATATAATATTATTTTTTAATGGCCATGCATATTGTGTTTGAGTCCTTTTGTGTTGATGTTCTAAGCTTCAGGATAGAAGCTGGCAGCCTGATCTCATTCAGAGGTTAAATCAATGCCTTTTCTCCAAATGAGCATATGAAGAACACTTTCAACCATTCTTAAAAAGTCCCATTCTCCTTTGCACTAAATTGGTTTTGATATACTGCAGCAGCCTTCCCATTACTCTTTGGTCTCTTTTGTGGTGTTCTGGCCTTTCTAGAAAGTTGAGTGTTTTTAATAATTGTTATAATCCCAGAAGGAGTAAAATGACATAATACCGAATGGAGACATTTTGTATTGTAAAGTACTGTAATTTTGAGAATTTCAAAATCAGTTTCAGAATGAGAGAATCTTTTCTGGTGCAGACATGATCTCACAAAATGCTTTCCTTGAGATCCTGGCTCATCCCCAGGACTCGGATGCACTCAGCTCTTGGTCTGTCTGGCAAAGGTAGATGGAGGATCCAAGGGTGGGGATTGATGGCTCCGTACTAACTAAACTCACCATGGCCTTTTGCTTTGAAAAGTTTGAGGAAGGAGCTTTCCTGACCCCAGAATGTGGGAGTTGGAGTCTCTGCTGATGTCCTTTCACCACCTTGAGGCTGGACCTCCCGTAGCATCAGTTCCACACGTACCTTAGGGGACAAGCCATGCTCTGCGGCGCTGGCAGGACGCAGGTGCTTATGGCTGTCTCTGCGCTTTATTTGCACATTCCAGAGGAGCTGCTGGGATTGGGTTTGTCCCTGGCAGCGCTGCCTGCCTGTTGTGTCCTCTAGTGAAACCCCCCTCCAGTTTGCTGGTTCCCAGAGAATAATGGGTTCTGGGTCCTTTGTCCTGTGGGGCTGGTGTTCCTCCTCCTTCTCCTTTCACCTGCATTTCCAGCACATGCAGCTCTCAAAGCTTTCTGTCTCGGAGTGCCCCTTCTGCCAAGAGTCTCCCTGGTTTGGCTTTGGTTCTTGCCTCTGCCACCTTCTCGCCCTGCCGTGCTGAGTGCCCATGCTTGGTGCTGAGTTTTCCTGAGCCTCTGAGTGGTGCAGGCTGTGAGGACACCAGCGGTGACACTGCCCTGCCGGGTGCTCCAGAGTTGTGTGCAGCTGCTCAGCTGGAGCCTGGGCTGTGGCTTCGTGATGGTGAGGGTAGAGAACAGGTAGAAGGCAGACTCCAAGGCCTGTGTCCTTGCAGTGGGTGATGGTGGTCACACACTGTGTCCCTCTGCCCCTTTGCTGAAAGCAAGTGGATCAGTGCAGTGCCCTGCAAGATGGAGATCTGTAATTTCCTGAATTCAAAGCAACATGTGCCCTTGCTCTTCCTCCTCCTTGTCTCTAGCTGCAAAGCAGTATGTATTTTGTTATGTACTCCCTCACCCTGGACTGGAAGTTGCTGGTGGCATGAACAGCAGGGACCAGTGTGCCGTCTCTCCCAACAGGATTGCTCCAGCCCTGGGCCTTTGTCTCTGTCTGCTCTTCTCCTCCATCTCCTCTCCCAGGGTTCTGGTGCAACCTGGGGATACCCTGGCACATCTTGCAGCAGTCTCTCTGTGTCCTGAGGTCTGCTTCGAGCTGGTCTCTTCCAAGCATGAGGGGCTGGTGTGACCACGGGGTGAATGTCCTCTGCCACAGCCGGGCTGCACATCTCTGCTCCCCTCTCTCAGCCAGCCCCCTCCTATCTCTTCCCTTCTGCCACATACTGGTGGGCGCCTGCCTTTTCCCAGTCATGCACTCATGCAGGGATGACTCTGCCCCTGGTACTCTTGGTGGAGAGGCTGCTGTAGCCCTGCTCCACTCACAGTCCCATCCTGTTCCCACATGGGCGTTCCCCGCTCTGCACACCCTTTCCATGGCAGCAGGCTCTGCACCACTGCTCCGTGCCTTGTCCTGGGTGCCCCTTCCTTCAGCCCTTTCCCAACAATCCCCTTGTCACCAGGACATCACCAGTGAAGAAAAAGGGGGAGTGGCTTAACCTTCCCAGCCCTGGCTGCCTCCCAGGAGCTTGGCCTTGCAATGCGCTGAGTTCTGGCAGGTGATGAGGAAGGCTCTCTTCCACAGCATGTCCCCAGAGTAAGGACTTAATGGACCCAGTGTTCCAGTTAGGAAACCCACTGTCAATCCAAATATGCAACTGTGAAAGTCAGACCGTGTGCTGCTGTGTGGCCGCGGCTGCACTTGGCGTCCTTGGCTTTATTGTTGTTGCCAATAATTGGAGTTGTTGCATGTGCCCCTGCAGGACCCAATAGCAACTCTTTGAGTCTTGTGCTCCTTCCCAGAGGAGATGTTCAGCTCATGGGTGTAAGCAATTGGTGTCTGACCCACCATGTTCCAGTGCGTTCTGGGGAAACAGGCTGTGCAATGATGTAAATAAAAATGAGACAAACTTTGGGCTGCTGTGTTGTTACTGGAGGGGCCGGGGCTGCAGAGCTCAGGCTGACTCCCTGACAGCACCCCCGGTATCGCCTTCCTGGGACAGCTGCCCTGACCAGCCCCCGAGCCCCAGCAGAAGGCTTCAAAGCTGGACAAAATGCAGGGCTTTTTTAACTTCTGTGTAGTTTCTTTGTCAGTGCACAGAAGCCTCCGTGGCATGGACCAAGCAAGGTGATGACATTTGGGCCAAGGCAAGAATCCTTTGGTCCCTGGTTGGGCCAGGGGTGTGTTTTGGGCTGCACGGAGCAACCCTGGTGTGCCTGTGATGCTGCCCTGCAGAGGCTCCTGCTGCTGCCCCCATGAGTTGCCTGGCCCAAGCCTGCCCATGGCTCTCCAGCCCAGCCCCTTGCTCCAGCGCTGTGGGAGACACTGGACACATCTGCGAGCCCAAGCCGTGGTGGGGTCATGGTGGGCTGTGTCCAACTGTGTCCAGCTGTGTCCAAGCTATGTCTAACTGTGTCTGAGTGTGTTTGAGTGTGTCTGAGCTCTGTCAGAGCTTTGTCTGAATGTGTCTGAGTGCATCTGGACCATGTCAGAGCTGTGCCCGAATGTGTCCGAGCTGTGTCTAACTGTGTTCAAGTTGTGTCCAGGCTGTGTCTGAGCTGTGTCCTAGCTGGCTCCAAGAACCATCCAGGGTCAGCACCGTGGCAGAGGCTGCAGGGCACTGTGGGCAGGATGCCTGCCCAGAGCTGGGCCTGGAACCTCAGGGCAGAGACTTAGGCAGCCACTGGTGCCTGTTCTGTGGGACGATGAGGAGCTCCAGCATCCCCTGCAGCTTTGGCTCCTGCCCCTGGATTTGTGTTGCAAAGCCTGGTCATGCCACTCTTGCAGGGGAGGTTGGAAATTGTGAAGCTGCCCATTAAAGTGCCACTCAAGACACTGCAACACCAACGTTGGGCGCATTTCAAAGGTCCTGGACAAGGCTTTAACCTTGGGTGGGCAAGACCTTGGATGATTTGCCAAACTGGCAAATCAAGGGTCTTCTGGGCTTGTTTATATTAAAAGAAAAAAAAGATTTAAAAAAAGAGAGTGCTATGGTTGGCTCTGCCATTCCTTTAAAATAAAACTGTACTGCCACACAGCAATCTGACAGGGTGGGGAGAAGAAAAAGTGGCAGCTGCCGCAAGCAGAACAGCATAAAAGGAACAGAAATCTCAGAGAAAGGGCTCACCGGGGGAAGGACACACAATTTAACAGGAAGTGTGTTCAGTCACAGCTGCTTGGCTGATGTGCCAAATCCAGGCAGGCTTGCTTTGGAGTATGTCCGACAGACCCATGCTGAGAAAAGCGTGTTCATCGAGCTGCCTCCACTGCCCATTTTCCCCTGGGAACAGGAGGGTCCCAGGGGTCTGGTCACACCCTGCTCTGGACCAAAAGCTTCTGGAGTTGCCCTTTGGCCTCCATGTCAGGCACTGGCTGAGGAGGCAGCAGGTCACTGCCGTGATGTGCTGTCTCTGCCCACACTGTGTATGGGACAAACCTCCCAGCCCCAGCTATCTTCCCGAAACCACTCAGAGCCCGTATGGGTCCAGCCTAGCTCAAGGACTATGGCGTTTCTTAAGCCTTCCTACCTGTTCTGGCACTGGAATGCAGAGACGTCTAGCACAAGAGAGCTGAATTTAAACTCCCTGAGTCTTTGTGGTGCAATTCTACATGAAATTATGTATTTCTCACACAAATGCTGCAATTATGCAACTCAGTTCCCAAAGAGCTGATTTTTTTAAAATTTAATTTTTGAGAGGCACATCAAAAAGGAAACCAAAGCACAAAATTTACGCCCTCCAAACTACAAAATTCCAGTGAAGAGGTTCCTGGACACCAGTCTGTTGAAAAACCCAACTTGCCTCCAGCCTGGAGGACTGAGCTGGCTTTCAGAAAGGAATTTCTTCTTCTTGATTGAGGTAGGTGTCCCTAATTGCACAGCACAGCTGGTTTTGGGGTGTTTTGCGTGACAAAGGACAAAAATACAGAACTAACCAATCTGCAATCTCCATCCACCAACCTTCTGCTGTGAACCTCTGTCATGGTGTAACCCCAGCTGACAACACCACACAGCCACTCAGTCACACACACCCCTCCAAGGGGGATGGGGAAGAAAAAGAAAAAAACCCTTTTGATTTGAGATAAAAACAGTTTAATAATTGAAACAAAGTACTACATAATAATACTAATGATAATAATTGTAATGAAAAAAACCATAAACCCCAGTGGACCAAGTGATGCCCAATACCCAGTTGCTCAGCACCCACTGAGCTGTGCCCAGCCCATCCCCCAACAGTGATTGGCCCCTCCCAGGCAGCTCCCCCAGTTGACACACTGGGCAGGACATCCTATGGCATGGAATATCCCTCTGGTCAGGTCAGGTCAGCTGTCCTGGCCATGCGCCCCCCAGCTTGTGCAGCTCCTGGCTGGCAGAGCATGAGACACTGAAAAGTCCTCGACTTGAGTAAACCCCACATGACTGATGGTTTGGTTGTTGCTATCAATATTATTCTCACCCTAAATCCCAAACCCAGTACTGTGCCAGCTACTGAGAGGAAAGTTAACTCTGTGCCAACCAAAACCAGGACAGTCTCCGAGGCTCCTGCCCATGGAGAGTAGGAAGTGTCTTACTGGGAGCAGAGATCCCTGGGTTTCCCCAGTCTTGGTGCTACCACAGTGGAGGAGGCTTAGGGCAGGGCTCTGGGGGCAGATACCTGGGCCTGACCCAGCACTGCAGCTCAGAGTAGAGAAGGGAGACCAATACTATTGCCTGTGCCCAGATGCCGCCACAACAATGACAACTGAGATGGCACTAAGAGGGTCCAACCAGCAAAGTGTCCAGGAAAGAAATGTGGGCTGGACTGAGTCAATGTTCCCCTTCGCCTACATCCACCTTCTCCTCTCCTGGGGACTGGATTTAGAAGGACTCTGTGAGAACTTTGATGGAGTGAGATCAGAGAATGGCAGATCTGTGGGAATTGCCTCTCCTCTGGATTTCAGACACAGCCCAGCTTCGTGCTTTCCTTCCTGGGTTGCCCCTAGAGCTGTTACCAGTGCTCTGCTGCAAGGAATGTGCTTGGTGCATGTGTCAGGCAAGGAGAGGCTCTGGATGTGTGGGGAAGATAAGTGTTATCGTGAATATCCAGCTATGTTCATGTTTTTTAGCTTAGTTGAAAAAAGCCAGAGGCACTACTCCAGCACCCTTGGAGGAGCTGGAAGCTGGACCCTGCTGTATCCTCCATGGCCTCATATAGAGCAGCTCTGCAGTACCTCAGCACTCAGTGGTGGTCCCTGTCCTGGGACCACCGGGCACCAAGCTCCTCCCTGCACTGTTTCTGTGCTCCCCATTGTCCCTGCAGTCCAAGTAGGGGGGGGTCAGCCAAGGGATGGGGGGATGAAGGAGGCTCTGTGGTGGTGCCCACCTCCATGACCTGCCAGTCCGCACCTTGGTGGCCAGAGGATCCACGTGAGGAGAAGCTGGCAGGACGCAGGACCCTCCCAGTTCCCAGCACCAAGACCCACAACGATGGTGTTCACCTTTCCAGTCTCTCCCCTGCCTCCCATGTTCCCTCCTTGTCAGGGGCACAGCTTGAGCCATGAATCCGTCCCCACCCAGAGCCACGGGCGCAGCCTCTCCTCAGGACACGAGGCCAGGCAGAAAGCAAAGATCAGGGCTTCATTTTCAGCATCAGCAAAAGTCACCTGCTTGTCTGTGAAATCCAGGCAGACCTGGATGGCTCTGGGGAGGCAGGTAAGATGCAGGGGGGTCCAGTCAGGATCAGTGAAAGCATGATACTGTCCAAACCACTGCCCCACGGCCCAGATCCCCTCCTGGGGCGCAAATTTGAGGACCCCCTTCCTCCTGACAGACTCCTGGGCCACTCCCACAGCCCACCAGTCCCCTGCCTCAGCCACTTCCACCTCCCAGCAGTGTCTCCCCACAGCAAAGCCCTGGCTGCCGAGCACACATGGCTCCGTGTCGAACCGCTCGGGGGTGTTGGGCAGCAAGGTCCACTTGTCCCCCCGTCCCACCCCTCGCCGGTCATCGGCCAGGATGAGGAAGGGGTTGGCGGTGGCTGGGTCCAGGGTCATGTCGGCTGGGGACAGAGGAGGAGAAGCTGCTCAGAACAGGCAGCATCAGGGCTGCCTCCACCCAGCAAGACAAGAGACAGGGTGAGTTCCTTTTCCTTTTAGTGGGAAAACCCCCTAGCTGGACTGTCCCAAACTCCATGCTGTCCCAATGCTGTCCCTGCCCCAGGGGCTTGCACACACCCTGGCCAAGGGGACTTCAGTTTCAGGAGGAGCTGGCACCTGAGTGGGTGGGTGCACACCTGCAGTGGCAGACACCTGGACCTGAGCTTGGGTGTCTCTGGTGCTGCAAGAGCAGAACAGGCAGGTCAGGGCATGAACCAGTGCAGACCACAATAGATGTTACCCCAAGACCCATAACCCATGGCTTCAAATTCCCATTTCTTTCTGTGAGCAATGGAGGGGGCCAAGGATGTCAGCCCAGGAGTCTTTGTTGCTGGTGCTGGGTCTACAAATAAACACCAAAAGTTCAGCTGGGAGTGTTGCAGCCACCAAGACCCAACCATGAAAAGCCCAGGCTGGGACAAGCCCCAGTACTTTGACCTTCAATAGTCCTCCCACAGCAGAAGCAGGATACATTTTCTCCTCAACAGAGGACAGTTCCTTCTGCTCTTCCCTTCTGAAAACTCACCTCTTCCACTTATCTCCTCCACCTTATCCACCAGGGTCTCACTCTCTACTCTCTTCATCCTGGATGACAGCATATCCACAGTCAATCAACAGAAGGGGAGACAGGATTCACTGCTGAAAGTGGGAATTGCAAGACTCAAAGACTGCCTGAAGATGTTAAAGCAGACAAGGAATGATGGAAAGGTCACAGCATTCAGGCACTTTTTAGACAGCCAGTGCTCACCTGCAGGTTGGCTTCAAGAAATCAGGTTAGAATGGGTTGGAAGGTCTTCAGTCTGCTCTCCACTGCCCTGATCTCCTCATCGGCTCATGGTTGGACCGGACTTGCTCAGCACTTCCAGCTTGTTTGAGTAAGCAGGGCACAGTCCAGAGGGGCTGGATGGCCTGGAGAGCAGAGCTGGGAATCTGTCTGGGGACCACCCCACGGAGCTTCCCCCTCCCCTTCTCTGGGTGATGGCCTCCCATGCCCTGAAGCTGCCAGCCCATGTGGGACCTCATCCAACACTTGTATTTGGCAATTCCTCCTGTTCCTGCAGTGCCCAGTCCTGTTTACATCACAGAGTCTGCTGCTCCTCCCCTCCCCCAGCCCAGCTGCAGGTGGGTGATAAGAGCCCCTGCGTGGTGGAGGAGTCTGTATCTCCCTGTGAAGGATGCTCAGAGCCCTCCTGTGACACAGCACCACAGGCACCTCCAGCCCTGTGGGGACACCAGCCACAGAGCAGTGGCCATGCTCTGGGTGTCCAGGCTGCATCCTGTGACAAGGGGGAGGTCTGGCTCCTGCCCTGGCTGTTTGCCCAGTTTTGTCCTTGTTGGGGTTTGACCCTGGCTAAATGCCAGGCACCTACATCTGCTCTCTCTGCTCTCCCCTGCTGCAGCTGTGCAGGAGAAGAGGAAAAAAAAGCTGTTAAACACAGGACTCAGGAGTTAAGGGACCAGTGGCAGGGCGCACTGAGAAAAAGCGCAAAACAGGCTGAAAACTTAAAGTTGCAAAGTGAGTTATTAACCTAACAGAGTTGGAGGACAAATGAGAAATAATAATAAGCTCTTAAGACGCCGTTTCTTCACTTACCCCCCTCCCCCTTCCAACCAACAGCTCGGGGGAGGGGCAGGATATGGGGATTTTTTTCTTTGTCAATCCATCACAATTCAAACACTGTTTTTCTGCTCACCCCCTCCCTCCTTCCAACCAACAGCACGGGGGGGGGGGCGGGGGGCAGGGTAAGGGGTTTGTTCTCTGGTCAGTCCATCAGGGAGAGGAGTCCTCTACTTAGCCATGGGGTCGCTTCCATGAGAGACAGTCCTCTGCGAACTTCCTTGGCGTGGGTCCAATCTCATGAGCAGCATCCCGCCTGCATCTGCTGCAATGCAAGTCCTTCGTCCCTAGAGTGCAGAGTTCCAAGCCGAGGCCAGGCTGCTTCCATCTCGGGAGCAAGGCTTTTCTCTCTCTTGCAAGGCCTTTGCAACTTTAACTCTCTCCACTGGGACTCCCACTGGATCACAGCTTCCTCCAGGCATCCACCCGCCCTGGCGTGGGCACCTCCACATGGGCTGCAAGTGGGTCTCTGCATGGGCTGCAGGGGGACAACCTGCTTCACTATGGTCTTCACCGCGGCCAGCAGAGGATTGTCGGCTCTGGTGCCTGGAGCACCTCCTCCCCCACCTTCTCCACTGACCTTGGTGTCTCCGTGTTGCTTTCCCTCACATATTCTCACCTCCTCCTTCTCTGGCTAAAAAGAAGTGTATGCTCACATTATTTTGATTTCTTCTTAAATACATTATCACAGAGGCATTAACTAACATTTCTAATTGGCCCAGGCTTGGCCAGCGGCATGTCCATCACCTTCAGAGCCATCAGAGATTGACTCTGCTGGACATGGTGAAAAACTTCCAGAACCTTCACACAGAACACACAGGAGCCATCTTTGTGCCACTCCCCACTCACTAGCAAAAACTGGGCTGAGCAAAACCAACAGTCCTGCTGCCCTCAGGTTCATGGTGGAGATGTTTGCAGGGCATGTGTCACCTCAATTGCTTAACTGGTAAATGGGGGACAGCATGTGCTGGGCTTTGCATCCCACCTCTCTGTTCTCCAGGCAGCTGTTCATGTGCCAAGAGGTGATGGCCTCATCCTCACTTGTAGGGAATGTGGTGGGTTCCACTCTGCTTTTGTCACATCACTCTGGAAGGCACCAGCTGAGCACAAATAAAGCAGGATGCAAGGGCAGCTGCTGCCACGGGGCTTTCCAGACACCAGGGTGGGCCCTCTGCCTGCCTGATATTCTTGTCTGGAGCTTGGCTGGCCAGCTCCACTTTACCTGTGACCAGTCCGCTTTTGCACCTTTTTGGCTTGTCTGACACCTTGTTTTCCCCAACTCTTTCCACTCCACATGGCTTTTGTGCTCACACCCTTCCCCCTGCACACCCAGTGTCCACCTGGACATCCAGCTTTGATCCCCAGCTTTGCACACATATGGTCACAAAAGCCAGGCTGGACTTCCCTGGAGTGATGCCCATGGATTTGTGATCCCATCGGTAAGTTATGAGGTTGGATTATTACGCTTCTTTTTGCTGTCCTTTGTTGTCCAGGTCTGTGTCTCTGTACCCTTCATTTGTTCCTTCCCTTTTTCTCTTATTACTCCATTTGGCCAGGTCCCTGCTCAGGTTCCTTTGCCCCAGGAGGTGTCCCCATGTCTGGCTGGGCTGGGAGGATGCTGGACCGGGCTGGGCTGACCTCTGTGGGCATTGCCTTCTCCTCTCTCAGAGCAGCAACTCTCCCCCAATGAACCATCCTCAAGGGCCTTGCCTCTCGGCTGGGAATTGCTTGTAAGCAATCTTTAAGTTAATGCTCGGCTTTGCTCCCATCCTGGCGCTGCCTCTGGATGTGAATCCCAGCCCCATCGCCTCTCTCCTTCCCTCTGCCTCCGGACTCATGCCAGGGACATGCAAACTGCTGCCAACCCGGGCAGTGCTGCGGGAGCAGGCTGTCACACGCAGCCCCGGAGAGCCCCTGCAGCAGGGGATTTTCTGTGCATGCTGCCAGGACATGTCCAGAGCAAAAGAATTACCAAAACCCCCCAATTACTCAGTAACTTTCATTTTGGAGCGGAGGAAGTGCAGGAGGAAAGGAGTGGCAGGCTGGGACAGGGTGACATTTTTGTTTCATTTTCCAATAGGGAAAGACTTAGCTGGGGGCAGATCTCTCCGAAGTGCTGGGTGATGGCTGAGCAGCTCCTCCTCCAGCTCGGAGCCCAGGAAATAGCTCAGGGTCTCCAGGTATGGTGGCATCTTTTGGGAATCTGCAGATGGAAATCGCCCTCTGGCATCTGCCAGAACTGCCTGTGGTTTCCACCTCGTGTTAGCAAAGTGAAACCAAGTCAGTGGGGAAAAAGGGGGATGGGAGAGCAGAGCAAGGTCAGGTGCTGTCCTGGCCGGGCCTTGGATTAGTGTTTTGGGTATTTTGCTTCTGCTGGTCCAAGGCCATGTCCTGCTCTCAGTGAGGTGCAGGAAGTGAGTCCTGGTTCGGCCAAGGCTTCTCCTTCTCATCCTGCACCTGTTTGTCTCTTGCTTAATGCTGGATCAGAAAAGCCAGAGCACGATGTCCTTTGCTTTCCCTGGGGAAATTCCTGTAACTTTTTATACCAGTCAAGTACTTTGTATCTTAAGCCCTAACCAGTTTCAGGCTGATGATGGAACATGAATGTGAACCTTCAGCATCCAGGGTTCTTCACTAGACTTACAAAATGTGGCTGTAATCAGCAATTAACTGATTTGAAAGTCAACTCTACCTTTTTTTTTTTTTTTTTTTTTTAAGGTATATTCCCTTACTTTTCCTCCATTTTGCCCGTTCCTCCTCCTTCCTCATCTCCAGCTGGTGCTCCAGTGAAGAGGATGCTCTCCAGTTCCCAGCTCCACTGCTCTCTGCTGGCTTTTACATTTTACAGTTTAGTTTTCCAAGTTCGTGAGCAGCATGCAGGTAAGAATCCCCTGGATCCTGCTGATGCCTGTGGCTCAGCTCCCAGCCTGAATATCTTCCCAACTGCCAGTGCAGCAGCTGCCTATGAAAAGCAGAGTGCAGAGCAGGGTCAGGCCCTTTCCATACACCTTCTCCACTTCTGAGAGTGCCAGCATCCCTCTGGATCCTGGTGCATCCCTCTGGCCTTGTCAGCACAGGCATTGGCACAACCTCATTGAACTTGGGTGAGGATTAGATGATGCCAAAGAATTGATTATAATTTGCTGCCATTTCCATCCCTGCTTTCCCTGTTTCCTGCACATTCCCATTTATTGTGCTGTGTCCAGGGTGTATTGGACCCTTTGGAAAACCAGATCAATAAAGGAAAAAACCCAGCAACAACAAACTTAGTCTGAGCTTTGTTATGTTGCTGACCTGAGGCCCCCTCTTCAAGGCAGCCCTGGCAAAGGATGCAGCAGAGCACTCAAATCAAAAGTGATCTTGTCAAAAATGTTAGTTTGCTTTCGTTTCTCTTTAACCACAACCACTTTTTGGTGAGCTGAGTGGCCAGTTTATTATAAACCTTTTTCTTTTAAATTTTCAAGGTGCCAAGAGCACCTGAGATGTTTCTACTTTTTTAATAGATCTTTTTAAAGGATGAGAAGAGATAAGGATATTTGAATTATATTTGTAGCCAAGTCGTTGATTGCTCCAGCCAACGACCCAGAAACCTTCCAGCCACTTCCATCATTCCTTGTCCTGCTTTCTGTCTGCCCTGAGCCATGTGGGCAATGCTTGTCCCCTTGAGAACCAGGGGTTTGAAGAACCCTCCTGGCAGCGCAGAACAGGGAGGCAGAGGGCAGAGGCCTGGCCCCAGCCCACTGCCCGTGCTTCAGAGCAGGGTCCCTCCACCAGCTCCCCTCAGCACCATGTCTGTCCCAAGGGGGGATGGGGATGCTGCCAGCGTGATGGCCTGGCCTGGCAGCACACGAACCATGTCGAGCCGTATCTGCTGTGCCTGAGATCAGGTACCACAGCAAACTCACAGCTCTTTCTTCTTCCTCCGAGTGTTTGTCTCAGCTCCACTCAACGTGAGGGGACCCCCCAACTCCATCACCGTGGCCAAGGCGAGAATGCGATGCTCCCCTGCAGCTTCTTCCCAGAGCAGCATACACAGGACGTGGAGGTGACCTGGTTTTGGCAGCATTTCTTACCTTTTGTGCATTGCTACAAGGGGGGCCAGGACCAGTACAGGGAGCAGATGCTTCAGTACCGAGGACACACCGAGCTGCTGAAGGATGGTCTTGCCCAGGAAATTTGAACATTTTCCACATCCAGCTTTCTGACAGAGGGAATTACACCTGCTTTGTTCAACGTGCCTCAGGTTATGACGAGGCTGTGGTAGAGCTCAGGGTGACAGTTTGTACCTCTAATTTACTTACTTGTAGCCAATGCTCTTTTTCCGACATCCTGCCCAGAAGCAGTTTCATGTGGCTGCTTTGGAAATAGGGTTTTCTTAAGTTCTGTGTTTGAAGATACCAAAAATGTCTCAGAGAGGTGAAATTACCCACTGAGTGGCCATAAGGAGCTCATGAGATATGCTTCCTCCTTCAGAAGTGTTCTTGCTGTGTTCTTGCATATAAGCAGGTGAGAAAGGAGTGGTCAAATAGATAACCCAAATCTATTATTTCTTTGTTCTTTTGCCCCTTCCACCAGCACAGCGCCCCGTCCAGGGCTGAAGGCTGATAACAGTTCTGGCCTTGGGGATTCCCTTAATCTTATCAAGATAAAAGGGGGCATGAGAAAGGAGTGGTCCCATAGAAAACCCAAATCTATTTGCACTTCAACCATTCTTATTTCTTTGAGCTTTTGCCCCTTCCACCAGCACGGCGCCTGTCAGTTCTGGCCTTGTGGATTCCCTTAATCTTATCAAGATCAAAGGGGGCAAAAGGAATCCTTTTGCCATTGAGCACAAGAAATCACTAGTAATATTAATGACTTATGAGAAGTAATTTGTATAACCATTCCTATCCCGAGGAATGTAATAAATATTCATGAATTTTACCTATAACACTGTGCCTTTGGAAGTACTGAGGTGTGTGTTTGGTGGAAACAATTCCCACACATCCGGTGCATCGAATAAAGCAAATACCCACTTCTCTGACTTGGTCTCTGAAGTGTCTCCAGGCTCGACTGGGGCGAATGACAGGTGTAAGAAAACGATTAGGCATTGGGTAATAAAGGAAGAGTGTTGTGGTTAATGCATTTATGCCTTAATATCCACGCCTGTTATGCAAATGAGATTGCAAGAAATGTCCTGACTCCAGGTGACACTTGTTGGAAAAAACTCTTTGGTTTGTCTGTGTCAAAGTTTATCCTCATCAGGGAGAGAAACAGCCAAACTACTGTATATCCCCTCAATATCCAACACCCCACAAGCTCACCCAGGGTCTCTTTGTTCCTGCAGCCAGCAGCTCTGCCCCGCTTGTCACACTGGAGTGCTACGAGGCCGGGGGGATCTGGGTGTCCTGTCACTCAGCTGGCTAGTACCCAAGGCCCCGGGTGCTGTGGCAAGACCTCCACGGGCAGCAGCTCCCACCCCACCAAGAAGACACTACCCTGGATGAGAATGGGCTCTGCAGCGGAGAGCAGCATCATCCTTACCAGAGGTGTGACCCAGGAACTCTCCTGCTCGGTGCAGCATGTCCTGCATAGAGCAGGGCAGGGATCAGCCTTTTTCCTGTCAGGTGAGCCAAGGACAGGACATCGCCTTACTGATGTGCCCGGGCAGCTGTGCCCGTCAGAGCACCCCTGGGGCATCTGCCCAGCTGTGTGCTCAGCACAGAAAGGCCATTCCCATTCCATTTCCATTTCTGTGTGCAAACAGCTGTGGCTTTCACCAGGGTTTGTGCAAGTATGTTCCTAAATCCACAACTTCTGTCAGGAGGTGTAGGTTGGGGTGGAAGGGACACCCCTCATTGTGGCAGAGTTTCTACAGACACCTGGCTGAAATAAACACTGGAACTAAATGAAAAAGGGAAAAACCAAACTATGCCCTTAGTCTCCCCTACCATGAAATCCTGTCCTACAGGTTCAGTATGAGAAATAAATCCTTGCGTCTCATTTTAGCACCTGCAGATATTGAATGTATTTTTAACTTTCCCTTGTCTCCCAGAAAAGCTCCCTTTTCACTGGATGCTTGATTTGGGGCTGGGGCTGGGGCTGATATAGTTATCAGGGCAGAGATGCAATGATGAACTGGACTAACCATACACCAAAATGCACTGCAGCAGCACATGCTTTTCCATTCTATTTTGTTTCTCTTGTACTTTGGGAATGGACAAGTCCTGGAGGCTTTATTTTCATGTGGAGTTGTTACATTTCTCCTGGTAATACTGCTCTGCATTGGAGTGTTGCTGTGGATGTACATATTACCCTATTTCTGATCATCTGTTGACTAATGAAATATAATATTTGGTTTTTTCCAAAGGAGAAGAAACTATCATGTAACTAGAAATAATGTGGTCAGAAATCCTCTTTCCTTTGAAAATCCCCAACAATGCAGACAAAATGTCATCAGTCTCACACAAGTGCTTAATTGTCAAAATGTGGGGGTACTTTCTGTCATTTTTTTGCCAGTTTTTGGAGTATAGTGACGAGCTGATTTTCATCCTCAATGGGATTCAGATGGAATGACCATGTACGAAATCGAAATAATCTCCTTCCCATTGCTACTCTCAGAGTAACCCCCCCCTTTGGGGATTTATTTTTCAGATCCTTTCTTCCATGATGCCCATCCTTGGATGATTGCCACGGGTGTGGTCCTGGCCCTTTCCTTTGTATCACTGTTTATCTGTTTAAAGTGAAAGGTACCATCCTGGGTCAGGGGCTGAGGAAGGGGCTGGGCAGATATCTGGTCCTGACGGATGTGGGGGGTTGAGAAACACCTGGATGGAACCAGAGTCTTGTCCCGGTGTCTGGGGCACACATTTGGTGCCAGAAAACTTAAAGACCCAGGGACTTAGATTCTGTCAGGAAAAGAAAAGTTTCTTCTCGAGCAAGAAGGCCAAGGAAGGAGGTCAGCATTAAAGCCACATCATTCATTCCTCTGCCCCAGAACAGAAATGCAGCAGTAATTTGCCTTGCCCTGCCAAGAAACCCTGACACTTTTGGGTGGCCTGGCAGGGTCTCCTTTCCTTCTAACTATAATGGGACTTGATACAGAGGAATGAAGGAAACTGAAATCCTCTCTTTCTTACTTGGGGGAGATGGGTCGTGTGAGCACTGAGACACATCCTGGCCCTGCTGCCATGTGAGTGACTGTAACTCCTGCTGGGGGTTAATCAGTGCTTGTTGGAAGGGGTGATTTTTAAAAATATTGGATTTCTTTCTTTTTGTCAGGAAAATTAATCCACAAATGCCAGAAGTTTATGTCCAAAAAGGAGACAGAGGAGTCCCGTAACTTTATTCATGAATAAAGGGAGAGGTCATGGGCATTTCCTATGGGGTCTCTCTCAAATTGCTAGAGGACACAGCCTCTTTTATCCTAATTTCCCGGCCGCAGTGTCCCTCTCTCTTTCTCCATTGGCTGAGGTACTCGAGAGGTACAGATTTCCCAGAACACCTAATTAATATACATCCCCCATAATACAGACATCCCCAATATACATTCCCCTTTTCTTCTTCTTCTTGTATCTCTGTTCTTGTAGTTTATTAACACAGTTTTGGGTAAGTCTAATTAGGGAAATTCCTATGGAAATCCTACCCATTGCTTCTTCTATCTCTTAGTATCCATTATCTTACCAGCAGACTCAGGTCTTTACCAGCCATTTGTTTGTAAAGACACTCCCTTATTCCTTTCATTTTCTTCACAGGAAAGTATCAGAAAGAAATAGGTACGTTTTACTTTCCATTTTCCAGAAACTGGAAAATTTTTCAAATGGAATAACTCATGGGTCACATTTCTGGGGAATATCTGGGCTGGAAATGGTTTGGCTACATACAATTATGCAATTAATTTGAATGAATTGATGTTGCAATTTTAAGGAGAATCATTGCAGAACCAAAGAAAGTGTGAACAGATGTACCAACAGTGAGCTTTGCTTATCAAAGTGCTGTCAAAGTTCTTCCTTCTCAAGGCCAGAGAATGCTTTGAGGTAGAACATTTCATTTTTCAGGGGCCTCAGTTTTTCCCAGCACTGCAGAGCTCAGGCACAGGGCAGTCATGTAGCTCCACAGGTGACATCTAACCCCATGCTCCTCTCTTGTTGAGGCAAACCTGCCCCTTCACTGCTGCCTTGGAATTGGAGCCTGAGCTCAGGCCTCCAGCAGGGTGGTTCTGATCTCAGCCCTACAGTGGGGTGATGGAGGGTGGCCAAAACCGCAAAGTCGTGAGAAGAAAAGTCCTTAGGAGCTCCTGAGCTGAAGCTTTTATCTCATGAGCAATTTCAGCCTCCCCCCAACCCAAAAAGTCTGTTGTGGGAAAAAGGCACCAGTTTGGTGGTGACTCTCTGATCTGGTTTTGTTTTGCAGCAATGCAAGCGGAAGCACTGTGTAAGTCTCAATCCCTGTCTCCGTGGCGAAATCCTCTGTGAAAACTTTCAGGCTTTTTCATCCATATTCCCATTGTGTCCGAGTGTTCCTTTTAGGCAGATACTTTCCTTTGCCCTCTCCTGGCCTTGTAATCATGCAAAATTCACCCAGAACAGTCACCAGGAATTTTTCCCTGGGTGGTTGTCAATGTTTTCTGGCACTCCTTTAATTTAAGTATTGAAATAGTTCTGAAAGGTTATTTTTCTTTAAGGGAAGATTACAGAAACCTGAACTTTTAAGAAATTTCCTATACAAATATAGATTGTTTGATCACTAAGAAATTTTAAAAAACCAAACTTGCTTGAAGAGTGTCCTGGTTTGAAAGACAGGTGTCTGCCAAGGAAGGTGGGAACCTCCCTTATAATAGAGATTATGACCCCCCCCTTCCCTCCGAATTATTGTAACTTTGAAATCAAGTGCTATCAGGCAAAGATATGGGAAAAGGAACAACAGTTCTTTACTAGTATTTATAACAAGGCAATACAGAAAAAATGGTTTAAGCTGACAAAGTCAGAATACAACCTGCCACCCTGTTAATCAGGGTGGTGCTAGCAGTCCAGTTAAATGGTAGCTGCAGTCCCGTTGGAATGATGGATGTGGTGTGTTGAAGCTGTGATCCTGCAGAAAGGTCTGGTCAGTCTCTGGAGGTCCAGTGGTGACTCTCAAGCTCTTCTTCTCTGGGAATCCAGTGGAAGTTGTGCCCCAGAGTTGCAGAGTTTCACCTTATATGCAGGTAGGAAGGTTCAGTTCTTCCCCTCTGGGCGGGTCATCTCACAATGGGTTGATGTAATCTTATGAGTCGTTCCCAGAGACCTTCATGACCCATCAGCAGAGATAGCTCTCCCGAGGGTGTTATCAGGGCTGGGTCATGCTGAAGATAAACACCACTGCCCCACCTGTTTTTTAACAGTTTATGAAGATGGTAATAGAATACATATTTTTGGTTAAACCTTATATGTAACCTAAGACAAAGAGCAAGAAAGTTGGCTTGTTTGTTTAATTGCTCATAGAATTTCCAAGGAAAATTTCCAAGGAAAATATGGAAATTCTGGAATTTAATAGCTTTGGCTATTAAAAATGAACTCTTGGTAAATTGGTGCCAGTGAAGGGGCAAAAAAATGATGGGGGAAACTAAATACAGGTCATCTGTCCTTGTAATCTGAGCACAAACCTGCGCATCTGCCCCTCCATCACAGCCCATCCTGACCTGTGTGGTCCTTTAGCAGGGTGGGGTTCCTCGGAAAGGGACTGTGCCACACAGTAACTTGTGTGTGTTTGTGTTCCTTGTTCAGGGGACTGCAATGCAGAAATCGGTGAGTCTCCTTCTCTTTCTTACAAAGAATTATTTGCAGATTTTCTGTAGGGTGGTGGGTTTGGCTGAGCTTTTCACTTTTAAAGTGTAAAGTAAACCAGAAAAGTGGTAGGAGTTGGCGGGGAAGAAGAATGAATTTGAGAATCAGTCATTAGAGATGACTGGAGAGGATGTCTGGGGCTGGGAACACATGGTGGCAGTGCTGGTGCTGGCAGGGTGGGAGTGCACTAAGGCTGTCCGCTTGGAGGTCTCTCCCCTGGGAGAATATTTCCTGCTCCAGATTTGAGCAGGACAAGCTGCACCATCACTGGCAGAGCAGAGCTCCAGGTTGGGGTGGGACAGGGCTTTGCATGGCCGAGCTGTGGCAGAAACCTGCCCAGGGGCACATGCAGACAGTTACAGGAGAGGGGACACAGGGTATATGCAAATCAATATCCCACAACCCACCTGTGCTGGTTTATCTTCTTTTGCAGAGAAGCAAGCCAAGGATCTCAGTGAGTATCATTCCTATGTGGGAGACTTCTCGGTCGGGCCTTTGTGTTATCTGGGTTTTGTGTGTGTGCCCTGGTTTTGGTTTTCCTTTTGGGAACAGAAGAGGTAGCAAACACAGAACTTGTTTCAGAAACGTTACTTTCCATTGGTCTCTGTGTGGGTTTAGGCCCTTCCCTGTAATTATTCTATACTCAGAAGAAAATTCCTTCAGTTTTCAAAGTACAAACTGACCATAAATGTATGTCCAAATCAGGACTGGCAGCGTAGTTGTATTTGTAGAAAATGGATGGAGCCCCTTCATGTAGTCAGACACTGAAATTTTGAAGCAACACGCTGTGAGATGACTTTCACAAAGATAACAACAACTCAGAAAATGAGCAGCTACACTAGTGTATCATTACCTTGAGCTAATCCAGTACAAGTGGGTTTGATTACCTCTCACCTGTGGTTTTTTGTGGCTTTTTTTTTCTTAAAGCATGGAGAAGATATACGATGCCTTTAGAAAAAGGTAATTACGGTTTGGTCTTTCAGGGTGCTGAAACATTTTCCCTGCTTTATTCTCCCTTCCTGGCAGTTCCCCTCCCACAGTGTTGCTGGTGGGAACAGGGATACTCCGGCTGACCCTCCCTTTAGCAGAGGAAGTGTAACACCCAAACTCCTTGCTCGTTTGGTGCATGCCCCAGTTTCAGGCAAATCTGGAGAGTACTGGTCCTCAGAGAGCTGTGTCCCCACATTTCACACACATGGGGTCTTCAGCCTGAAGGTCTGCTGACTGTCCTCCTCCCTCTCTGCTCAGTGTCCTCTCTGCTTAATTTTCTGTTCCTTGCACCAACATTGTGACCTTGTGCACCTTCCCATGCCACCGTCTGCCAGCTCTTGCTCCCACCCTGCTTATTCCTTAGGCAGCCCCAGCCAAGATCTCTTCTGCGGTGAGCTCTGCCCTGATGTGATGGTTCCATCTCTCCTGCAGTGAATGTGGTTCTGGATCCAGGCACAGCCCACTGTGACCTTGTCGTGTGTGACAATGGCAAAAGTGTCTGTACTTGTTGCCGAGAGGGCATTCCCAACTTTGATCAGAGATCTAAACGTTGGCACTGTGTGTTGGGCCGCAACAGCTTCAGCTCGGGGAGATACTACTGGGAGGTGAATGTGGAGCGTGGTTTAGGAAGATGGGCTGTGGGGGTCTCTAGAGCAGATGCGAGAAAGGATGTTGTTATTGACCAGAATGGTAAACCAGAAGAAGGCATCTGGGCAGTGGGGACACAGGCATGGCTGTTGGAAGCTTGCACCTCTCCTGATTGCACTCCCCTTCCTGAAATCAGAACGTCCAGTCAGATCCGGGTCTGTCTGGACTATGAAGAGGGACAGGTGGCATTTTTCAGTGTTGATAAAGGGATTCCCATCTTCATGTTTCCACTGGCATTATCTGAGAGGGAAAATGTCCACCCCTGGTTCTGTCTGGGTCCTTGGGCATCACTCAGATTATGTCCCTGATGAAGGGGACGGAGTAAGACTAGGACTTTTTAGGGATCTTGAGGAGTTCATACTCACAGAAGGACTGAGGTTAGAAGGAACCTGTGGAGATTTCTGTGGCAAGCAGCTGCTCAGAGCAGGGCTAACCTCAGGACTGAATACAGTGTCTTTGGACCTTGTTCAGCTGAGTTGTGTAGGGCTTCCAGGGGCAGAGATCTCTGGACCTCTGTCCAATGCTGCATCTCTGTCAAAGGTCAGAACCAACCCTTTCTCTTCGGTCAGAATTTCTTCAATTGCAATTCCTGCCTGTCACCTCTCCTTCTTGCCTTCTCCCTGTTGTACACAACTTCCACTGAAAAGCTGTTCCTGCAACAGGAATTGCTTTTGAAATGTACACAATAAAGTTACTCTGGTGGGATTTTTCTGTATGTGTGTCAGCACTAAGGCTTTCTCTGAACAATGTCTCCTGCTCCTTTTAGCCTGTGGGATTTGCATGCACTTTGGAAAAAATGGTTCACTGCATCCTGCTGGAGCTGATGAAATCATGTCAGCAGGGCAGGTCCATGGCAGTTCTTGTCCCTACACCTGCCAGCAGCACAAACCCTGATGATGAGCTCACCTGTGACCTGCTGATATCCAGCACTGTGAGATGGGCAACTCCAGATTATTTTGCTGTAGGGGAAGCTGCTCTTTGCAAGGGGAGGAGAGCAGTGCCTGCTTTCTCAGACATGCTTTCACACCAGATCCTTCAGCCAACTGGTGTCCAGCAGGCATGGACCTTCCCAAGGGAAGGCTTCACCTGAACAGAAATGGTAAGGAAGGAGACTTCAGTACAGGTGGTGGGTTGCAATGAGTCCCCAGACCTTCTCCAGGAGAAAAGGTAAATACCTTCATAAGGTGTGACCATCTGTTATGTCAGGAACAGGAAACAGTTAAAAGGCTGTGCAGTATTAGAGGAGCTGGGATGGATGCAGACAGTGGTTTCAGAACCATGTTCGTCTGGCAGGCACCGCTGAGAACAAGGCGTCTCAGAACTGGTGACCCAACAAAAGCAGGACCATGCTTCAGTCTCAACCCTCCAGCATCACACCAGACCCAGAATCAGCACTTTAAGAGCTCTAGACACGCATGAGCAAGGTTTGCAAGGAGAAACTGTACCAGTGTCACTGATCAGCAGCACACAGGGGACACCGTAAAAGAAATGGTGAGTGCTCACAGTGGGTGACTCTGTTAAGGGGCCCAGAGGCATTAATCAGCAGGGTGTCATGAGAGGTATCCCACCTTCTGGCAGCTGAGGTCTGAGATATTGCTGAGAGGGTGCCACAACCTCTCAAGGGCACAGACTGCTCTCCACTGCTTCTCTTCCATGTGGCACAAATGACACAAGCCAGAACCTGGGCAGAATCAAGGAAGATTGCAAAGCCTTGGGGATGCAAGTGAAAAATATTGGTGTTCGAGTTATCTTTTCCTCCATTTTACCAGCAAGAGGAAAGGGGATAGCCAGGAATAGATGTATAATGCAAATCAACTTCTGACTTCATGGTCGATGCCTGAGGCGCAGATTGGCTCCACAACTCAGATAGTTATGAAGTAGGTATGTGTTTATTCCAGCTGGGGTGCATGGGGGGTAGCCCCTCCAAAAGCATGCACACCTCAGCAGCACTTCACTAGGTTTATATCAGGTTACAGATTACATATGCATAAAGTTACACAATGCCCCTATACATATTCATTACCTATCCCCGCTTTGTATTATAATGAGTTCAAAGTTCATTTAAATATGCTGGCGCAAGTGCAATGTCACTTAATTAATTGAGGCTGTGGTGATGGGAGAAAGTAATCGGAGTGTTCCTCAAGATGAACTCTTCACCTTATCTCCTTACGCATGCTTTCTTGGTTCTTGTTTCAAATCCAAACCTTAGAACTCACTTGTACCAGTTCTGAGGTCCGAGAGCAGGATGTTCAGTCACACGCAGTAGTTTTTCTCAATTATTTGGCTTTCTTCTCTGTATCCTCCCTGTTACTAGGTAGCCACAAAATCATTAAGACAATGATACATTGTCTTCAGCAAGCACTTCTTAGTAAATCATTACCCAACCTCTGGCCTTCCAAATCAGTTCAAAAAAATTATTATCCAGCTTCTAGTTCTCCTAAATTATTAAATTCTAGCCCCCCTCTAAATCAGTGCCGTCATGAAGGTTTGGACTTTTATGATGACATTCTTCAGTGACTACAACCTGTTAGCGAGGGATGGGATCCACATGTCTAGAACAGGCCAGGGAACCTTTGGCAGCAGGCTGGACACCTAGGACAGCTGGGCTTTAAACTGAAGGACTTGGGAGTGCTGGGCATTGCTGCCACTGTGTTGAAGGCTGGGGGAGTGGAATTTTCTCCATCCCTGTTACTAGGAAACTAATGACCAAGTGCTTAGGGCCATTAAATCTTTTGTAAGATACAAAGGCTGTTGCTGGGTGTGGTGAGGGGAGGAGGTACTCTGGCCATTGGGGATCTCACTTGCTGGCTGGGCACTGGAGAGGTCAGAGGGAAGCTGCTGCTCTCTTTTTGCTGCGACCATGGGACGTCCAACTGTGCACAGCCTTCTCCTCCTGGCTTGGTGAGCTCTTGTTTGGGAAAAGAGGCGCGGGATTCCAACCCTTCTCCCCGCTGCGAGCGCGCGCCTGCCCGGCTGAGCTTTTGCAGCAGCTTCAGAGGAGTCCGGCTATTGCTGCCCCCGCTCCGCTCGCTGGAACGCACCGCGGCGTCTGCCGGAACTGCGGAGTTGCTGCCACCTTTGCTGGCTAGCCCAGCTGAGCCAGCCCTGCCGCTCCAGCTCGCTGCTCTGAGCTCTCTGCTGCGTGCTGCCTGACTGCACCGCCCAGCCGCCATTACCAACCAGTGAGCCAGACCTGACCCTGTGCCACAGCGCCACCTGCAGCTGCTCGGGAGTCATCGCACCTGCCCTGCCCGGCCGGGAGCTCAACAGCGCCCCTGCTGGCTGTAACTGTAACTGCACCAAACGGGAAAGTGCTTGGCAGCCCAGGGGCATCTGTCACCGGGTTTCTGGTTGTTGTTGCTTGTTTGCCTCGTTATAGATACTAGTAAAGAACTGTTATTCCTTTCCCCATGTCTTTGCCTGAAAGCCTTGATTCCAAAGTTATAATAATTCAGAGTGAAGGGGGTTCGTATTCTCTATTCTAAGGCAGGTTCCCACCTCCCTTAACAGACACATGTCTTTCAAACCAAGACAGTCCCACAGGCACCCCACACTTGCAGATCTCCCCAGCTGCCAGCACAGCCCCTCTGCCCCAAGATCTGAGGGCCCCCAGCCATTGCACATCATGTGCAATGTGTATTGTGCATGTGTATTATGCATGTGTATTGTGCATGTGCAATGTGATGTGCAATACACATCAGCAATGTGTATTGCACATCAGTATTGGGCGTCACTTGTTGCTCTCGGGTTTTATCCCTCTGTCTCCATTTCATGGCTGTTATTAGTATTGGTTTGATTATTGTTGGTGGGGTTCTTTTGTGGTTTTTTGGGTTTTTTTGATTGTTCAACTGTTCTTATCTCAGCCCATGAGGTTTATCTTTTCTTTCTGATTCTCCTTCCCACCAGGGGCAGGATGGAGGTGAGTGAGGAGCAGCTGCGTGGTACTTAGTTGCCAGCTGGGGCTTAACCATGACACAGGCTCAGTGTCACAACACAGACCCTTCCATATGTCCAAACACGGGGCTGATAGATCAGCAGGCAGAGTGAGGCTAGAGACAAATTCCCTTTCCATGAGTGCCCCCAGTCTTTAAAAGCAAGGATTGCAAATGACATTGGATTTATTAGCTAATACCTATGCTTTGAATTACACTTGAAAACAAGCTGGCAACCAGAGCATTTTAAGACCATCCTTTCCTCTCTGCAAAGGAGAGGAAAGGATGGTCTTAAATCATCTCATCTCACATCATCTGACAGTGATGTGTCAGCCATAGGGCAAATAAATGTTGGCATAGCACATCCTGAAACAATTGACTATAGCTGTACTAACTGCATTCCTGTACCGTGTCCCCCACAGAATGGAAGTGCAATCCCATAAATTTGGCCCCACTTTTGACCCTTTAAAAAGGATGTGAAGGTCCTTGAATGCACCAGAGGAGGGGAACCAAGCTGGTGAAGGGTTGGATGGCATGCTCTATAGGAGCAGCTGAGGATTCTGGACTTGTCTCCTTCAGAGACTGAGAGATGCCATTGAGATGCTGTGCAGCTTCCTGAGGAAGGGATGTGAAGAAGGAGATGCTGAGCTCTTCTTCCTGGGATCCAGGGGCAGCACTCCTGGGAATAGTTCAAAGCTATTCCAGGGAAAGTTCAAACTACACATTAGAGAGCATTTCCTTATGAAGAAGGTGGTCAAACCCTGGAATGAGCTTCCCTGAGAAGCAGTGTCTTGGTTTGAAAGACAGATGTCTGCTAAAAGAGGTGGAAAACTCCCTTAGAATAGAGGATGTGACCCCCCCCCTTCTCTCCGTATTGTTTTAACTTTGTTAATTGTTTTAACTTTGGAATCAAGGGCTTTCAGGCAAAGATATGGGGAAAGGAATAACAGTTCTTTACTAGTATCTATGACAGAGTAAACAAGCAACAACACCAGTAACAACAACAAACAAAAACCAGAAACCCGGTGACAGATGCCCCTGGGCTGCCAAGCACTTTCCCGTTTGGTGCAGTTACAGTTACAGCCAGCAGGGGCGCTGTTGAGCTCCCGGCCGGGCAGGGCAGGTGCGATGACTCCCGAGCAGCTGCAGGTGGCGCTGTGGCACAGGGTCAGGTCTGGCTCACTGGTTGGTAATGGCGGCTGGGCGGTGCAGTCAGGCAGCACGCAGCAGAGAGCTCAGAGCAGCGAGCTGGAGCGGCAGGGCTGGCTCAGCTGGGCTAGCCAGCAAAGGTGGCAGCAACTCCGCAGTTCCGGCAGACGCCGCGGTGCGTTCCAGCGAGCGGAGCGGGGGCAGCAATAGCCGGACTCCTCTGAAGCTGCTGCAAAAGCTCAGCCGGGCAGGCGCGCGCTCGCAGCGGGGAGAAGGGTTGGAATCCCGCGCCTCTTTTCCCAAACAAGAGCTCACCAAGCCAGGAGGAGAAGGCTGTGCACAGTTGGATGTCCCACGGTCGCAGCCAAAAGCAAGCAGTAGCTTCCCTCTGCTACCTCCAGTGTCCCACGAGCAAGTGCTGGTCCAAATGGCCAGAGTACCTCCTCCCCTCAACCTGCCCAGCCACAGCCTTCGTCTCTTACAAAAGGTTTAATGGCCCCGAGCACTTGGTCATCCACCCCGCTCCAAACTTCAACAAGCAGTCAATGCCCCAGGACTCAAGACCATTGTCATCTGGACAATGGTCTTGAGAACAAGCTTTAACTTTTGGTCAGACCTGAAGGGCTCAGGCAGTTGGATGAGATGGTCATTGTAGGTGCCCTCCAACTGAAATTTTTTAGTCTGTTCAGGTCCTGGGGCTGTCTGCAGGGCTGCAGGTTCCCACCGGTGCCATGGCAAAGCTTGGTGAAGCCCTGGCACTCTCTGGAGCATGAGCCTCGGGATGGGTATGAAAGGTGTATGCAAAATACAACACATGGCCACCAACTTACAAAGAGCTGAGAGACTCACGTGATGAGGACTCAGCAGCCAGTGTTGCCTGTTCTTGGTGTTACCTTAAGTGACTCTGGCTGAACCACTTGCACACATCCATCTCAGTACTTCAATAGGAGAGTCAGAGAACCTGTGAATGAAATTCAAAAGCGAATGAATGAGAATGAAATCAGTTTTGTTTCTAATAAAATCAGCTATTCAGTATATCATCCTGAGGTTTGCTGCACTGGCTGTGCAAAGGAAGGGGAGGATGTTCTGACACTCTAGCAGACTTGCTTGGGGCACATCACTCTCTTCAACAAGAATATCAGCGAGGGACCCTTAAGTGTCCAGTGACGTGAGTCCTGAGGTCCTGACATTCACCCTGAAAATGCTGCTGTGGTATGAGACAGCAGGCATGGGCAGAGCCAAGCAGTACAGAAAGGGCACTGGATTGCTTGCTGAAGTTGCAGTGTCTAATATTAGCCACAGGTCATATACTTTAGAAGTCCTTTCAAGAAGGACAGGGATCCTGGGACAGCTTTCCTGTCTGTAATCCCCTGGAGCAGCACACTCAATAGCAGGTCTTTGAGGCTTGTAACCCAAATCCTGCCAGGCTGCACAGAGAGGACAACTGGCTCTTGGATACTTTGGTCTGTACTTAAAATAGGAACAAAGCTATTCCCATGTGCCTCCCCAGAGAGCCAGGGGGAGCGGCTTACATGGCATCTGAGAGTGTCCATGGTGTCTGCATCTCTCTTCTTTCTACTACACTCGTGAAGTTGTACCTTTCTCTCAAGATACTGAACTTCAGCACCAGGCGATAAGCCACCTTCTCTGCATACCCAAGGTTGTAAGGATACCCAAGGACAACCAATTCAGGCTGATACATGGCAGGAAAAATGTGCGAGTAAGGCAGTGCAGCAGACGCCAGCAGGAGGAGCAGGTAAGTGAACTGCAATAAGCACTCGGATGTGCTGTCTGCACAGAGCATCTGAGGTCCTTCTGTGATCCTGAACATTAGAGTTCAGAAACCAAATGTCACAGTAAGGGCAGACACCAGTGTGAGAATATTGGGGTGGGGGTGGCAGTGGGAAAGAGAGGAAGTGGAGCCATGTCAATGGGCACCACCTGTCATTGCAGGATTTAGGGCAGTCCAGGTAGCAAACAGCTGCTGAGAGACAGATAAGGGGAACCCGATGTCCCCAAAAAAAAATTCTGCATCAGGCTTGAAACAAATTAAGAAACTGAATAGCACAGAGTTGGGGATGATCTAAGTGGGAAAAAGGAAAGTACATAAACCAAAATATCCATACAATAGTGGCAACAAGGAACTGCACATTATCTTCTTAGTGAATAGTGTGATCAACAGTAAAGGAATGTCTCGAGATGGTGTTGCACCTCATGGAGGAGCTGTTATTCCAGAAAATTCATAGAAGATATTGCTTTTACAGGAATAGCCATTGGTGGATGGAAAAAGACTTAAAAGTTTTTCAATTTTTCCTAATCAAGATATTCTTTAAATCCCTATTTAAGGGATTAAGAAGCTATTCTGCCTTTCAGAGTAACTAAGATGGCAGAGACCTGTTCAAAGCACTCTGAGCACATTCGCTAGGAGTGCATGTCATTTATAAAGGTCTTGTAAGTAAAACTAAGCTCTTGCTGCTGTAACGTACAGGCTCCGATGGTGTTCAGAGACCAAGGCTCTGCACCACTGGCACGTGCAGTCCATCACATTATTGCAATACATGTTGTTGAACTGCAGATGCTGCTGGACTCCTTCTGCCTTAGTCATCTAACACCCAGTACCCCATTGGCCACAACCTGTGCCGAAACTCTGCCACATCCAATGCAATGAGCAAGCAATGTGGAGGTGCCTCGGTGAAGCTGAAATTCATAGCCTCTATGGAAGGAATTGACAGCAGACTTGGAAAAGAGATGCCTGCTTTCTGTGAAGACAATGAGGATTAATTTAAATGATCTGTCTTAGCTGATGACAGAAGACTTTAAGACTCCTCAGACTGTTAGGGTTAGGATTGTTGGCATGAGTAATGTCACTGATTCAGAACAAGAGCATTTCTAGAAAGGAGGTTTGATGCAGTTAACTATGGTTGGGCTCCTCTTGAGAAGCATGTGATGTGTCAGGCATAGTATCTGCCCCCTGACACCCTCATTGCCTCACCATAAACATATGCCTCACCGTGATCTACAAGAAAGTCAGTTTCTGAATTTGTTTGCTACTGATGAGTCCTTCCAAATTCCCAACTTCCTCTGCTCTGACAAAGGGATAATCAGAAAGGCATGTTCAAAAGGATAGTTAGCAACAACATCTTGTCAAATTTGAGGTGTAAATAATTGCATGTTCTTCCATGAACTACCTGTGCAGTTCCAGTTAGACACTCTCTCATAGCATCCTCTCTTAAGACCCGAAGAATTGCAATATCTGCTGAAGACCAGCCTCCCCTTTCTTCATAAACAGGATCTATTTCAAGAGTAGATGAACTAATCCCATGAAAATGCTATGTCCTGGTCTTGAAATATAATGGCTTTGGGATCCTCCTTAGGATTGAGAGTTGCATGAATAAGACAGTAGGATGAAGTGCCATGAGAGTCACAACTCAAGAGTGACTTAAATGCAAGAATCCACACAAGGTGAGATTTGTTAACGTGCAGATGGACCAGTGAGGCTGCAGTGCCCAGCAGCTCTGCCCAACATCATGTGCTGCAGTAGGCACGAGCATTCGCTCACCCCTGCCAGCTCTGGGCACATCCAGCTCTGGGTTTACCAGAGCTCAATTGCATTTGGAGTTTCAAAGAATCACAGAATGGCTTGGATTGGGAGGGACATTAAAAGCCATCTCATTCCAACCCCTGCCATGTGCAGGGACACATTCCACTATCCCAGGTTGCTCCAAGCCCCATCCAACCTAGCCTTGGACACTTCCAGGGATCCAGGGGCAGCCACAGCTTCTCTGGGTGACTTGTGCCAGGGCCTCCCCACCCTCACAGGGAAGAATTTCTCCCCAAAATCCCATCTAACCCTGCCCTCTTGCAGGAGGATGCCATTCCCCCTTGTCCTGTCCCTCCAGGCCATTGTCCAAAGTCCCTCCCAAGCTCTCTTGGAGCCCTTTAAGGCAGTAAAAGGGGCTCTGAGGTTTCCCTAGAGTCTTCTCTTCTCCAGGCTGAACAAATTTTGGTTACATCAAGTCCTGCTGAATGGGAGTGACTCCATTTTCACACTCGAGGGTTCTGTTCCCACTGGCAGAGGCCACCCTTTAGCTTTTCCTGTGCCCACCATCACATCCCAGAGCTCACAGACAAAATGGCCATCAGGCTTGCTCAGATCTTCATTTAGACTCACTGAACAGGGTTTTAGAGGGTAACACTCTCATGGACTATAACTAGAGGATTTATTTGACCTCTGAACACAATATAATCCTGTTCACAGTGGGCATCTGCTGGATAAATGATTACATTTTTATAAACCTGTGTATACTCATAAATATATTGTTATACAAATAACCCACCAGGAGTTCAGCAGCCCATATTCAAAAATGATAAGTGATTTTTAAGTACCTCATATCCTAATTGTTTCATGAAGTTATTGTGAAACCTGATAGTTAAGAGAATGTGTGCTGATCTTTGTCCTTCAGACCCCTTTGGATGTCTCAAAGAACAGATCCCAAAAAGACTGGTATCTTTTATGGCTTCAGGGTAGAGGGATTGAGTGGCAGTATTCAGCACTCGTAATTCTAAACTTACTATGATTTATGATTATGGGCTGCTGAGGCATGCAGGGTTAGGACTTCTCACCAAGGCTCTGTGTTCTGAGCTGCTTTGCTGTGTGAAGCCTGGCAGATTTGTGCTGGGTTGTGGTGTTGCTGCGGGTCTCTGTGCTGGGGAGCCTCTGGTGAGGACACAGAAATGGGTCCTCTTAAGTGGGAGGACTTAGGTCATGCTTCTGTAACTGAGAAAATCACAGCGAACCCAGGGGAAATAAAAAGCAAACAACACCTGAGCACCTTCCTTTGCTCCAGGGGTCTTAGATGCTTTTGTTTCACCTATTGCACACACTGAAATAAGCAGACTTTTGCTCATGGAAAGCCCAATCCCAATCCTTTGGAAGTCAGTGGAATTTTTCATTGACCTCAATGGGCTTCGGATCAGATCCAGAAATGCTGGTTTTATAAGTATAGGCATTGTAGATAAAGCATTGTTTTAAGTTGGTTTCAGAGATACCCCACAAGGAGATACTGGACAACCACCTGCTTGTAGGAGCACCGGGATCCCCTTAGGCTAGGACAGGGCCAGAGTTTCCTGGCAGGATTGTAACTCCAGGGCTCCAGTAGTTTGTAGAAATATATTCCCTGATACACTGTGGCAACCTGGCTACTCTAACAGAGACTGTTTACAAGCCATCCCTTTGCCAGGAGCTGGATTGTGCACTACTTGGTGGGAATGGAGCAGGTGGATGCAGAGGAGGATTGAGAAAACTGTTAAGTCACTGTATTTGCTTTAAAATTGTTCACATTTCTGTCTGCAAAGGTATTTATAACCATGATCATCATAACCATGCTGACTACAGCTTTAGAAGTCTGGCAAGAAAGAGCTGATGGACAGCATTTCAATGAGGCAAGGGAACAGACTTAAGTGCTCCAAGAATGCATTATAGCACAGGAACAGCAAACAGGATCTATGCTCCCAAGGCTCGAGAGCAAGAATGACGGGGTGGAATTTTTTTTGGCCTGCGTAACACAGGACAGAATAGATCATCTCAAGAGTGTTTTTTTCTGGCCTTTTCACAGCTGTATTGCGCCGATTCCAAAGCCATGGTCCACAGAAGGAGCACCTTCTTCTTGTTTTGACTGAAATACTATGTAGTTCTTTAACCACTGTTTTTCCGGGTAAAGAGGAGCTGCAATTTGCTGAAGGAGCTCTGGAAGCCCCGCGCGGAGACCTCCCCGCGAGGTTACCCGCAGCCGGGGCCCTGGCGGGCAGGGCAGGGCAGGGCGGAGCCGGGCCCCGGCCGGGGGGGAGCGGAGCGGAGCGGAGCGGGGCACTGCCCGGGCCCGCCGCCGCCGCCTCGCTCCGCCCGGGCGCGCAGGGGCCGCTGGCGGGTGTCGGGAGGCTGGAGGTGAGCGGGCGGCGGGCGCGGGGCGGCGGGCGCGGGGCGGCGGGAGCCGCGGGGCTCGGCCGGGGGCGGCGGGGCCGGGAGCGCGGCGGCGGGGCGCGCGCTCCTCTCAGCGCGGGCCGAGGGCGGGGCTGTCCCTTTTTCCCCTTCTCAAGAAAAACGATGGAATTGAGGGAAGATTTTCTTGATGGCAATGGAAACTGTTCCCAGAGAAAAGGACGGCAAAGCTGGGCAGTAGGCTGAGGGATTTCGTTTGTGATTTGAATTGTTTTTGGAAATATTTGTGTTATGATCAAAATTCAAGCAGGATAACGGCAAAAAACAAACGAACCAACCAATCTTAATTTTAGGTTGGAGTTGCTGAAAACCTCAGATCAGATACTTGACTGCAAATTGCACTTCGGGAATCGTTTAAAGCCAGACCAGCCGGTAGGTTTTATGAGCTAATTGCAGTGGGATAAGAGTCAAGTCAGGTGTCAGGGTATGAGGTGAGTTTTTCTGGAGCAGACCGGTGTTAATTTGCAGTCCAACAGCTGAATTTCAGCTCATCAGATTGGAAAATGTACTTTTATCTACATCAGTTTATCATCATCTAAAGGTAATTACCTTTTTTGCAAGTGTAATGTGGAGTTTTGTGAGAGAAGTTTTGGCAAAGTCAGATGGAAGGTGAGTGTGAGGTGACACATGTGGTGGAGTTTGTCCTCCAGAGGAAACAATCTCTCCTTCAGCCAGCAATGAGAACTCAGGTGAAATGTGAGACTCGGCTTCTAACTGATGTGTCTACAAGCTCAGGTTTATCAAGATAGCCATGAGATTTGAAAATGCAGAGGAATTTTTTTCTATTTATCTTTAAAAAGAAAAAAAAAAAGACAAAGCTTTTGTTCACCTGGGGCTTGTACACTGGAAGATAACGGACTTTGTGAGATGTTTGTTTTCAGAGCAGCAAAGAAGCTGCTAAAAATGAAAAGTGCATCTTACGTTAAGCCAAAAGTGCTTTTTACTGAGAATCAAAGCTGCTGAGGAAAGAATACCTGATCTGGGTTATTAGCTGTTAAAATCGGTTGAAATTCATCTACAATATTAATTTTCTTAATCTAATTCCCATCTCATGTCAGAGTTATGTTAAGGAGATAAAACAGAGAGTAGTGACATTACAGCTTGACAACTGCTTCCAGGCAGGAGGGAGAACAAATACCTGCAATAAAAAAATATTATTGCCCTGTCCTTTTGTTATAGTCTACCAAAATCCACAGAAATGGATTTATTTTTGCTGTCTGTCACACCAGTAGCTATGAGAGACTTGTCTTCTCTGTTGATAGGTGGCAAATATTAGATTTCTGCTGCCAGCCCTACATGTGGTTAAGGAACTAATCCTGTATTTCAGCTCTAATCAAAATAAAAACTCTTTTGTGTTGGTATCCTCTTCCCATGTTGTTGAACAGTGTCTGGGGAGACCCTGCATTGCCAAAAGAGAGACTGGTGGTGCTTGATGACTGAGGATGTCTGAACGATCCGCTCTTGGCTCCTGTGCCTGTTTGGGGGCACTGACCTGTCTGAACTCTGAAGCCTCAAGGCTGTGTGCTTGTGCAGGCATCATCACAGGCTTCAACGTGCAGTTACCTGGTATATGCTTTTTGGGCAGAAATAGAGCTAAAGAAGGCTTCTTTTTAAAACTTCTCCTCATGGTGGAGCTTCTTTTCTTCACTTCATTAGGTCACTAGATTGGTGGAGGGCATTTTTATTGGGTTTTTGAACACTGCTTACAGTTTCTGATATCCTTTTGAGTGCAGAACTTAAATGATGTGTGATCTAAAGGAGAGCATGGGCTCTGGAAAGTCAATATCTTGACAACAGCCAATCTTTTATAAACCTGGCCGTGTCCAGTTAAAACAAAAATAACTATATCAGGCATTTCTGCAATTCAGAATTTTTCTGAAAGGCAGCTGATGCGGATCTTTGATGATATTCATGAGCCCAAGAGGCCTCAAGAAGCAAAGAGGTGTCAGGAAAGTCCGACTGCTTTCTGTTCTTTGAGATATATAAGAAGAAAATTTGTAATATTCTAGACTCTTCACTGCAGAGATTTTGGGGGGAAAATTGCTTTCAGCTTCATAGATGTATCCAAATTTTTCGTTTCTGACATGTTTATGGCAGAGAGCAATACAGGACAGGGAAGGAAGTGAAATCCTCTGTAGATCACTTACTTTAGTATTATTCTAGGAAGCAGCTTATGTGGTCTCAATACACAAAAATCAAACTGCAAACCTGCTAATTCTGAGAATAGTCACTTGTGAGTACTGATTATGGTGAAGGAGTGTTCTGTCAATACAGCTACAGGTGACAAGGCTCCAGCCATCTGGGCATATGCCTGAGCTTTGTCTCATTTTCTTCCAAGGCAGTTCCAAGGTAGAAGTCCATGGGACTTCTCTTTCTGGAGAGCACTGTGCCCAGAACTAGTTTGTGGCCAGTGCTTGCAGCAGATTGAGGAACCTCACAGCCATTCTGTAGTGGCTGGATTGCCACCTGCCAAGGCTGTGATGATTTGTCCATACTTTGGAAGCAGCAGATGTAAATGAAAGATCCCTCAGGGAATCTTCAGATCCTAATTCATAGCCATTTCCCCTGCAAGAGGGTAAAATGTGGCTAGAATGTTTTGGGGTTTTTTTTTTTTGTTTTGTTTGCTTTTTTTTTTAGGTTCCTTTTTCAGAGGCCAGTAAGGACTTGATGACATGAATCTAGATATTTCCAGGTATGAGGTAGCAGATGGGCATTTGGAGCTCAGTGGAGGTACAGTTTCATCAGCTTGAGCTGCGTTTCTGTAGAGAGAAGTGTCACCTTTGCCAGCCAGGCCCAGGCCATTTGTCATTTCCTCTCATAACTTGCATTAAGACTGCAGAAATGATTTTGAAGCCAGGAGGTGAATTGCACTGAGGAACTGGCGTGGTGTAAAATCACCCTCAAGTAAAAATGAAAAAAGTTTGGTTTAAACCTACTTTTAAAATCTCTTTCTCAAGCTGATTCTCTGTGAAGGCTCACAAATTCCTGTATAGAGCATGGGCGTGTGGTGCCAGTGAAATGGGAGAGCTGGCCAGGAACGGGTGGAGGCACGGTCCAGTCTTTGGTGACTCTGTTGGTTTACACTGGCTCTCAGTTGTAAGGAACCTGCCTCAGCAGGGGAATCTTGACGCTGGAAAGAGTAGCAGCTTCATTTTAAGGATTGTAGTGGATCTCTCCACCCACTGATACAATCTTAAAGAAAACACACATCTGTTTCTTTTCCCATTGTGGTCCTCCAGTCTTCGGCTTTGTTTAGGTAAAAGCAAACCTAGAAGAAAGGAGATTATAGAATCTCAAAGGACTAACGTGCACAAGTCAGAACAAATAGTCCATCTTGATTTTCTGTTCTGTAGGGTGTAAGTAACATGTACTTGTTCTCTGAAATGCTGAAAATTGAGTCATTATCTCACAGCATTATCTGAAAAATCACATTTGTTTAATAAATTTTAACTCTTTGGATGTACCCAGACATTACTAGGACATAACAACTATGCATTAAAATCCAGTGGAAGTGCAGTGGAACTGAGGGGCATGCAGTTTTGAACTGACTCCACTTTAGCTGTGAATTTAGAGCCTGTTGATAAGAACAAAAGAGTCATGAGATTTCTGGAGTCAGAATTGCTTATTGTGCTCTATGTTTTATATCCTGCTTGTATTTCTAATGTCTGTTCCAGGTTTCTACCCTGTAGGAGAAAAGCCACACTTTCATGTAAATGAAAAAGGGAAGTCAAAAGTCTTACTTAAAAATAGCTTGCTCTCTGAAAGCCAAAATCTTGCAATTATTTCTTACAAGTAAAATTAATTATCCCTATTCTAGTTTATATTAATTGAGTAATTGAACACTTCAATGGAATATGTCACAGGTGTAGAATTTATAGCACCGTTTCATTGCAGTGCCACACTGTTGTAAAAGCTGCAGCTTATGGAGTCTCTAGACCTGGAGTACACCTGACAGGAGGTGTGCAGGAAACTGCCAGGAGCTGGGACACTGCCCCCTGCCCAGCAGTGTGGACAGCCCTGGCATGCCCAGTGCAGGCTCAGGTTCTGGCTCTGGATCCAGATCTAGGTCCAGGAGCTGTTGCCCAGCCCACACTGGGGCCTGCTGTGAAGCTGCCATGAAGGGATGAGGATGCAAAGCATTGTTCTCCACTGGATGCATCCTGGCCACCACAGAGGTAGGCAGAGCTCCTCTCCTTGGGCCTGGCTCAGTGCTCCTGGTCTTGCACACTGACCTGGCTGTGGAGTGTTTTCCACCTTAACTAGGTGTCTGCAAGTCTGTGTTCCATGCCCTTGGCCAGCCTCCTCATTCAGATAAAGGTTTGCATTTATTGTGGGTCTCTGCCATATGCATGTATTCACCTTCAGTATACCTGCATTGAAAGTTTCATGTTTAATTCTACTAACACTATATGGCAGGTTCTTATTAAGTAAAAAGAAAACAAATGTCATAATTCTCCCAGTGTTGAAAGTCCATTTAAGGCTGTTCTGTTGGGGGTAATTTTTGTAGTATTTTCATCATTATTGATGAGTACACCTCAGCATGTTTGTCCAGAATTAAACAGCAATGTCAAGAACCCAGTGCATGTTCCCCACTCCTTTTCCAATATGCTTTAGTTTTAATTAATTCAGGAGCAGCTTTTATTTGGAAAAATAGGAAATATGTTCAAAGAGGACTGCAATATCCATAAACTTCTAGATTGATTCAGCTTTTACTGAAACTGATTTTGATAACAACTAGTTTCTTTGTTTTAAAAGTCAGTTCCAAAAATAGACAAATTCTTCACATACTTTTCTTTGTGAGGTTGCTGCACTGGTAGCCACAGGTACAGCATATGCCTTCCAACCCAACAGGTGCCGAGGCTTTGAATCAAAACAGATAAGGAAAAAGAAGTTGGGAAAGAAGTAAACTACAGGCTGTGTTCAGATTGTTTGTAATAAGCTGTGTTACTTTTACCCCTGAGGTACTATAAGAGCTTTTGGGGCAATGGCTTCCCTGTTGTTAATCTGTCTGTCTTCATACATATGTGAAAGATCCTTTTGCAGGGTTTGAAAGACGAATTGTCAGAGTTTGTGTTTAATGTTTTCAAAGAAAAGATCAGAGGAATTTTTCTGTTTAGATAGGATACTGAATTAAAACCATGAAAGCAGAATTCCCCAAATAATCATTCCTGTGTGACTTTTTTTGTAAAGTTACTTGTGGTGAATTGAAGCAAGGAGAAAGTGGTTCTCAGTGTCTGTATTTTAAAAATAAACCCTGAGCTCAGCCAGCATGAATCAGGGATGTGCTGCGGGAGCTGGGAATGCTGATGATGTGCTGGGTGATCCAAATGGCTGAGGCTGGCATTGGCCTGTGCTTGGGTCTGGGGTCTTCCCCCTCCACTGCTGCTGCAGGCAGGATGGTGTCAGCTCAGGTGGGGCAGAACAGCTGGCTGCATTGAGGTAAGTTAGTCTCTGTTCTGCAGAGGAATTGGCCCAGTGAGGATCAAATGTGGTGTCAGAGTTCTCTCTCAGATCTGCTCTGCCTGCAGCAAACACAGGGTTCCTCAGCAGCAGAGCAGGAGGAGGAGTCCAGCTTAAGGAGCGACTGTGTTATTCAGAACACCAAGAGGACCACCAGAGCTAAGCACTCCAAATAAGCCATGTCTGTGTCCAGCGTGATTGCTCATTAAAAGGGTCGAATTGCATATTAAGCCATCCCATAATGCCAGAATTGCTGGATAAATAGCACAGTGTGGTTGCAGCCTTCGAGTCCTGACAAGGAATACACCATCCTATAGCAATTTGTTTATGTAATAGGTAAAGCTCCATTGGAGGCAGGTTCTTTTAATGTTCGGTGCTACTCCAGTGAAGAAAAGAGCCTTTGGAAAAATGCCTTTGGAAACAACTGGAGTTTTACATTTTGCTTTATAAGCTGCCCCTATCACAGAGCTTTTAAGTTATCTGTGCTAATGAAGAATAATTCATATTCACATGTGTTTTTAAATGAACATCAGAATATGCTAGATTGCATTACTCATTAAGCAGTAACACTAGTGAAAAGTGACTCTCAATGCTTTTAATCTTGGAGAAAAGGAAGTCTTTCTATCAGTTGCTATCTCTTTCTCAATATTTTCAATATATTTTGCTTTTGCAGTAATGTTGGGAATGTAGATGTTCTCAGATAAGGTTTTATGTTTTGAAATGAAAAATCATGAAAACGCATTCTAGTTTTACAGGTAGGAGTATAATAGAAAAGAATCCTAATTTTAGACTAATTAATAATTTATTTATTTTTTAATCTTTGGAACAGGCTGAGGAGTTTGCAGGAGCAAATACCTGGGAAACTGATGGAACTGTTGATAGTGAAATTTAAAGCCAGCTCATAGAAAGTAATTAAAGCCTATGTGTTTCCTTCATAAGGGAGGAGAGAGAGGGTTGTGTGAAAAGTCATTCACTGCATGTGTAGGTGTACTGCATTGTAATACCGGATGCCTCCCTCAACTTCATGCAACAGATTAATCCCAAGTGATAGGTAAGCACTTTTCTAATCTAGGTTGGCATTCAAGACCATCCAATTCCACTTTGCTGTTTCGTCTGTGGCAGAGGTCACACACATCTGTCCCTTAGGCCGCTTTATTTAACACAGCAGGTTCTCTCGTTTTGACCCAAGATCAGCTGTTCAGGAGTTCAGTGCTTCACTGAGGTGGATGCTCACAGGTTCTGGTATGATGAATTTGAAAATTTGTCTTTGAGGAAATGGCCTGGTTGGGAGAGAGAGAGGAATGAGTGCTTGATTCGCTGTAGGCCTTGACTGTATGAATTAAGAGCAATGGTGAAGCTTTGGACTGCAGGGAAGTAGGAACTGTAGGTGAAACTAGGGATGAAGAGCTTCTGAGGTCTGCTACAAACTGTGGAACCAAGTGTGTGGCCAAGTGTGTGCTGAAGTTGGAAGGACAGAAAAGGAGGAACTGTCCTGGAAGGGACCAGAAGGGCTTGCCAAGGGTGATTTCTTAGAGGACAGGTTAGGAGAGGGCCACCAGACCACAACAGTACAACTGTTTAGGAATGTTCATGCTTCAAAAGGGCTGGAGAGTCAGGTAATGCATTGGAGAAGCATTGCACTGTCCCATGAGCTTGTAAGAAAGAGGCTTTATAGCTGTGTTGGTATTTTAATATGACTCCACTATGGCTTGGAAGCTCAAAGCTACTACCTGCTTTTGATTATTCTCAGTTTTTAAGTTAGAATTAAACTTTTTGAGGCCTGATATGTGATTATTGAGTAACAGGGGTAATGATAATCAGTTGAAGTGATTTCAGTTGGCAGTAGAAAAAATGTCAGGAGTATGTATATTGCCGTGAATGATCTGGGCAAGTATTTTCTGCTCCTCTAGCATCTGAACATCCATGCACATAAACTGGGTTGTAAAGCCAGAACTTGCCTGTGGAAACATTTCTCACAAAGTTACTGCTGCCAAGGCTCAAAACTTTGAGCCTTATTCAGTGTGTATTCTCAAAGTGTGTGATGCCTTTTTGTGCCTTTCTCCTTCCAAAATCTGTGAAAAGGCTTCTATTGTTGTGGTAACTTGTTGATAAATCTTTGCGTATAAATAGCATTTCTGTTTAGAGGCTTTTTGGCAGTTTTTACTGTCTCCTAACTCGGATTGAAGGACACAATCTCATTAAGACTGCCTGACAATTTTTTTGAGTCTGAGTTCTTTGAGTACTGATTAATTTAGAGTAAGAACAGGTGAGCAGTTCTAGGAGAAGTAATCTCGCTCTTGATTCTTTGAGTGATCTTCCAACCTGAATTCTTAGGTCATTGTGGCCTGAGGCCAATAACTTGATTTTCTTCCTCAATTTTGTCAAGTGATGTCAGACAGTGACTGCTGTTTCTACAGTGAGACTGGAGGAAATAGTAGGTGTTAGGAGAAAAAAATGAAGGAAAAAATGCAAAGGAATTGATGAATAGCTCATATGGGGTTTATAGGTGCCTCTTTCTTACATTTTGCATTTGCACTCTTGAGAAACACGCGTAGGTCTGGTACTATGTGTCTTTATGTTTTCTGGAGATTTTGTAGCTGGTGCTTTGAGTGCCTCAGCTGCTTTACTTGGACACCAGTGGTGTCTGATCTTCTTACTAAGCTGTAGTATGGTCTGTAGCTTTCTGCACAGTGATGTTGGAACATGCTGTTCTTGGTCATACCCAAACAATTAGCATGCAGTCTCCAGTGGTTTTTCGCTGAATTTTTTTTTTTTTTTGTTTGTACAGTTAGCGTTCAGTAGCAGAACACTGTTCCCAAGTGTCAGAACAACAAGGTTTATGTTACCTCACTCTGCCCTGGAAGTAACACAAGAATGTTACTTCATTTAATAATTCAGCCACAGAATAAGTACCAGCCGGACAGCAAAGGTCTTCAGCTTTTTTCTCTGTTGTTTTACCCTGATAACTTAATACAGCCCTTTATTTTTCAGATCAGTTTGATGAGTGCTGCAGTTCAGTCCAGCTTTTTTTCAGCATTAGTAGGGAAGTATCCCCAGGTTCTTGGATGAAGAATAAGCAGAAACAGCTGTGGTATTTCAAAATTTGAATATACCTTCTTGGGTTTTTGTTAAGTTTCAGGAGAGGAGATTTTGGCTTCTTCAGGGATCTACTTGGCAGGATCTCATGGGAGACTCTGCTGGCAGGTAAAGGGGCTGATCTTCCAGGACAGCCAGGTCCAAGCATGTGTAGTCCATCCCAACATGCAAGAAGACAAACAAAAATGGTAGGAGGCAAGCAGGCATGAGCATGGAACTGTTGTTTGAGCTTAAACACAAGAAAGAAGTATCAGAAAGGTGGAAGTTGTATGAATGGCCAAGAGGAATATAGAAGTGTTGCCTGGGCATGGAAGGATGCAAATAGGAGAACTAAAGCTTAGCTGGGTTGAGGGATGTGAAGGGCGCCCAGAATGGTTTTTGAAAGCACAGTGGTAGCAAGAGGGAGGCTAAGAAAAGTTTGGGCTCATTGCTCCTAGCACCTTCTGACCAAAGAAGTGATGAAGCTAGAGGTATTTAGGGCCTTTTCTGGCCTTGTTTTTAACTGAATAAAACAATGCTTGTTTTTCATTGAGCAAAACCAGGGAGTTGTACTCACCCCCCTCAGTGAGGGATGATCAAATGAGAAGAGCTGTCTGATTTGCATTCTGACGTGGTGAGTGACTTCAGCTGAAACCTGTGCTGTTGGTCATAGCCAGCAGTCTGCTTGGGAGCCAGGCACTCGCAGGCAGAGCAGCCCAGCAAGGAAGGAGCTGGCAAGTGGAGCTCAAGGTATGGGAGTTAGTATGTAATTTATGCTGGGTGAGGAAGATGTTCTCTGTAGATCTAGGTAAGCAAGTTTGTCTGTTGTGGAACTTTTATTTGCAGTTTCAAATGTTTGTTTGGGAATTTTATGGTTTTATTGGAACAGAGCTCTCACAAAAGACGGTATACATGAAAGTTGTTGCCTTTGAACACAGCAGAATATGACTTGCAAAATTAATTTATTCTTGTGTGAACAGAAGACATGATATAATTTGGTAGGAAATGTCAGCTGGTAGGTTTAAGTGAGGAGAACATCTGAGAGCTAGGAAGTTGAGGTGATTGGACATTGGTGGAGAAACAGGGCTGCACAAATAATTTCAAATTTCAACTAGCTTCCAAAGAAGAGGATTTGGAGAATAAAGTCTGGGTGAGGAGGGTGAGCCTGGAGAACATGGTGGGGGTGATTACAAAGGTAAGGAGATTGTGGTTTAATTTCTCTCAGTACCAGTCAGAGTTGAAAGATGTTATTTCATGCAAAAACAAATGAAGGTTCTGTCAGAAGCTGTAGTTCTAAGGAAAAGGGCTTGTAGAGACACAAGTGAAAGAGATGACAAGGCTGGGGAGCTGGTGAAAAAAGCAGAATTAGCTGTAGATAAAAAGAGATTAATACCAAAATCTGTCCATGTGATTGGAGATTCTGCCAGAGCAAGCAGGCTTGTAAAAATCTGCAAAAGAAGTTCAAAGAAATGGACGTGTAGAGGGTGATGGGTTTTATAGGCAGGGTGAGGAGGCATGCTAGGAGAGTTAAGGTCAATATGTAGTTCATGGACTGGAACTACATGGAAAGGTTTAAATATTTTTTCATTACCATGGGAGGACCTTCTTAAGCATTTTTCTTAATTGATAAATTTCAGCTGAGTCCCTTGGACACTGTTCATCCATGGTTAAATTTGCATTATAAGAAAAGCGTTAAAATGGCAAAGAAATAAGGGAAAAATAGTTTTAAAAAGGAATCTTGGGCAAGGGAAATGTTGTTATTAATAAGATGATATCTGAATGCAGGTATGATGCCAGGATGGCTTACAGAGATGAGGAAATGGAAATGAACACATCAAAGCTGAAGTGAAATTTGAAAAGCTTAATGTATTTCCTTCAGGGAGGAGACTGTAACTAACTAATCTCTGTCTCAGCAGGCTGAAAATAATGCTACATATAATTAAGAATTTTGAAGCAAAGATTTTTTATGTATAAATTTTACCAGATCTTTAGTGATGATACTTGATATATATCAGATGAAATGTATAAAAGATACCAAATGAAAAAAAAAAGGCAAAAATTATCCTAGCAACTGTAATCCCAGTATTGTGATCATTAGTGTGAAGGTTTTAAAAAAAAAAGAAAAAAACCTTGGAGATGGAGATTAAGAGATTAAATATAATACGGGTGTTCAAAAGATAGCCTGTGCCATGTTAGTCAGAGCTTTATTTGTTAAAATTATTTATTTCTGCCTAAAAGAGAAGCAGTAGGTTCCATGTCTGAACTAGTAACTTCTCTTGGGTAGCTCTGACAAGTAGTTTTAGTTGAAGACATCAGGATTATGGGAAGTATCAAATAAGAAACTAGGAAAGTTACCAGGAGAGAATTTACCCATGGAGTTCTTGACTAATTGATTTCTTAGGAAAATGAGCAAAAGGTTCAAATGCATAATGGGCAATGGAAACTCAAATTTAGGCAGTATGGACCAGAGTAGGACAGGAGCACAACAGCTCCTTCCAGTTTGAAATAACAGGAACCTTTGTATGGAGGACTTTGTTTCTTGACCCCACTTTCTCAAGAAGTGAGAAAGGCCTCTCCATTTTGGTCTCCAGCATATCAAGAATGAAGAGGCTTTTAAAGTTTTATTTAGACTTAACTCCATGGAAAAATAAGCAACTTGACTTGAGAAGCAGTGTAACTGCGTCCTTGTGGTGGTGGATGCTTCCCCATTAACTAGTAATTTCCCCTGCGGCAGTACTGTGCTGCCGGTGGCTAATTACATCCTGGGAAAACTGGCTGTGCCGGGAATACCTGGCTGCTGCAGGAATCCCTGCGCTGGTCTGGCAGCCAGGTCATTAACACGGTGCTGCACTTAAGCTAGTAAGACTTGGCTGACCTAAATGGCTTGGCCCAGAGCCACCGCAGGGATGTTTGTAGCTGTGGCATTGTTCACCCACAAACCTATATAATCCAGCTGCAGACAATGGACTTCAAGTGCTGTAATTGAGCACTTGAAGGCCTTTGTAGCCAGTTCTTTCCAAGATGTGTAAGCTGTTTCTCTCTGTTTCATCTCCACCCTTATCTGCTATATTCACACATGTAAATTTACGTAGATATTTGTGTACCTATATATTAATGTTTAGCTTGGGAATTGAGTCTGTAAGTGAAGCAGCAGGATAACTCTATGAAGATATAAGCAACAGTTAACATTTTCTGGGTAAACCTGCTCAGCCATTTCACCTGTGAGACAGGGAGGAACCTCTTTAGCTGTCTGCCCTGCTTCTTCTCAAGTTCTACTTCGAAAGCAAAACCAGTATAAACCTGGCCCCGAGGGGTTAAGTACAGTGGTGTTCTGTGGCTCAGGGTGGGGAGCCTTGCAGTGCTGCTCTGCTGCAGGCACTGCAGATGCAGCAATTCTTGCTCTCATTGGAGCAGCTCAGCAAGCCCAACAGCAGAGACCTTCATAATGCTGAGGATTCAGATAAAACCACCATGTTTATGAAAACAAAAAAAAAACCAAGCAACACCAGAAAAGGCAAGATTTAACAAAGTAAATACAGTGGATGGGGTTCCTGGGCTGCAGAATCCAATTGCTTCAAGACCTGGCTGTGTCACTTCAAAGAAGCTCTGTGGATTCCACTTTTCCGGTCTTCTCGTGGTGTGCTATGGGCTCGGGAAGCATCAAAGCCTTGCCCTCCCTCTCCCCGTGGCATAGCTGTGATACTTCTCTGGTTTTGATTTCATCCTTTCATGTACCTTCTGCAAGAAACTTAAAGCTGTTCTTTCAGCATCTACTATTTTGTTGGCTGTTTGTGAAGTCCTTCTTTTGATCTGTCCAGTGTTTCCCACTGTTGCTTTTTATCTCTGTTCTTGCTGAACTTGCTTGTGAGGGGTTGTCTTCTCTGTTAGACCTGTATTCAGAGCTGAAGAGCTTGGTTCTGCGTATTACAAAGCTACAGTGGAGGATAGATGCTGTGTGAGGTATAAAGAACTTCTGAGAAAGAAATGGTCCCACTTACTCTTTTCTGTGGATGTTCAAAGGGCCTTTTAGACACACCATTGTCTTCAGCTTTCCAGCAGCCTTGACTTGAGAACTTAACCTGTATAAATTGCAAAAGGTATATATGTTGTTTCATGTCGTACCCTGTTCTATATTTTTGCAATGTGTAAAGACAGCTGCAAAGATGAAGAAATATTCCATGAGGGTGATCCTAACTACCTGTATTTTGCACATGAGAGTAGATTAGATAGTAGTTGTTTGCTTCCTTAGCACTTTGAATCTATATATTCCCCCTAAGCAAACTGGACAATCTATTTCGTATTCTCCCACAGAGAGTCCCCAGTGGAGTTCAGCTGCTGTTCTCTACCAAGTGTGGTTTTGTGTTGTTGCCAGATATATACAGTTCTGGAGGGAGAATGTGGGACTGTGTAGCTGCAAAGCTGGCTGAGATGGCAGCCTTCCCCAGCATGCCTTCTGTCTGCACAGTGGGAGAACCCACTGAAGAGATTTTTTTTTTTTTTTTTTTTTTTTTTTTTTTTGGTGAAGGGCTGAAGCAGGGAGGAAGTGTAATTTCTCCCTGGAGTTCTCCTAGGTATTCCTAATGCTTTTCCTGACTCAAGCTGAGATTTTTAATGGCTAAGAAACTTTACCAACACTTTTGAAGTGGTATGTTCAATGCCTGTAAAGTTCTTTGTAATTCAGGCACCTCATTTAGGTTATCTGGCTCTTCTAAGCTGGTATCCACTACTGTGAAGTGTACAAGCTGTTTTGGTGTGGTGTCACTGTGCTTCATGGTGACAGGGTGTTGAATTCATCATAGGCTAAGCCCATACTAGTACGATTTGCTTCTACACAGACACTTTCTGTTCTAAAAATGTATACTTTTATGGAGAAACCTGGGTTCACACAGTCTACAGGGAGTTTGGGCATATCCTGAACAAATGGTTCACCGAAGCTTGGGGGCTTGGCACATCCACCCTGTCCCATGGGCACAGGGCTGTGTCACCCAAGTGGTTGTACTGGTGAGCAGACTGTTTATTGAGTAGTCTGAAAAGCTTTTTTGGGCATGTATGCATGTGTGCTTCAGCTAGCCCTGTCACCAGTGAGCCCTGCCACCAACCTCCATAGTCCTGGCTTCAGGTGTTTTTGCTGGAGCACCAAAAGTGAAGGAAGGGAACCGGCACTGAAGGATCCTACAGCCCTGCCAGAGGAACAGGGAACAGGTGGTTGGTGGCAGATGTTCCCACCTCCAAACAGCCTTGGTGGAGGCAGGTGGGTTGTATTATAGGCCCCAGAGAGCTATAGAGACCTGAGATTTGGCAAGCAATTAAAAAACTGTTGCACACTGCTTGTCAGACTCTTAAAACAGGGTTTGAGGAGTCTATAAACCCTGTTTGTCTTCATTTTGTGTGCCAGTGATTTTTGTCCATGCATTGTCTGTAAGGAGAGCTAGAAGTAGGAATGGAAAGCAACCTGGATGTGGGATCAAAACCACAGTTTCCAGAGGCCCAGAAAATACACCAGAAGGAAAATACTGTTGATTATTGTCAAACTGAACTCTGGCAAAAGACCTGGATGTTCTTTTCAGTGCTAGTGAAGCCATACTTATTTGGTTACAGTGCTTCAGTGTGGCTAGCACAGGTTCTTCCCGTGGGAACATTTTTGCTATATTTCATAAACAAGATAAAGTTTGGATGTTTTGCAAACAGTTTCTCCGGATTGAGTCAGTTCGGGCTTGGCCAATTGTGCCTAGGGGGAGGTCTCGGGCTGACCAATCTGGGGCACTTCTGTAGACTCTATATATATGGAATTCAAAACAATAAAGTTCCTTTTCTCCTCTCTTTCCTTGTCTGAGAACTTGGGTCAGTCCTCAGCTAGCCGCTCAACAGCGACACTTCAGTATATCAGGGTCTTGATTTTTAGGAGGTATTTTTATGTTGTGGGTTTTGGTATGAAAAGCTGAAATCAGGCAGTGCACAGTGGAGGAGAAGTATGCATTTTTCGTAAGATGGTTCTCCTTTTTCTTTGGGGAAAAAGGGAAATGTTTTCCTGCTTTCTATATATGATATATAAATTTTATATGTGATATGTATTTTTCTATGAGTGATCAGTAAATTTGCATTCACTTGCTATCAATCACACATATATTTGTTACCAGCTTTGTCCTCAAACCATATTGGCTGTGCGTGTATCAGGAGAAAGGAGTCAGATTTGAAGAAATATCATCCTCTTCTTTCCTGTTGTAGTCAGATCAAAAGACACATTAAGATGAATAGTAAAGTCCAAATCAAGAAGAGATTCATTCCAGTGCCTGAAGGGAGCCTACAAGAAAGATGGAGATAACCTTTGTACAAGGGTGACAGGACATGGAGGAATGGCTTCAAACTGAAAGACAGTAGATTTAGATTAGATATTGGGAAGGAATTCTTCCCTGTGAGTGTGGCAAGGCCCTGGCACAGGTTGCCCAGAGAAGCTGTGGCTGCCCCTGGATCCCTGGAAGTGTCCAAGGCCAGGTTGGACAGGGCTTGGAGCACCCTGGGGTAATGGAAGGTGTCCCTGCCCATGGCAGGGGGTGCAGTGAGATTCAAGGTCCTGTCTAACCCAATCCATTCTCTGACTCCATGGTTGTGATTCAGAAAATATCCCTCACACTGCAAAATTCTGGAATGAGTTTATCTAACAGAGAAACTGCATCTGAATTAAAGATATCTTCAAAATAAAATGACTGATTAATTTTTGATTTGTTAGGCAGTTCTTGCAAAAATGGGTCAGGTCTTGGGAAGAGAAGCTTTATAATACTTGGGCCAGACACTTAAATTGTATGCTTTTCCCCTTGGTTTCCTGAGGTGGCATTTCCTGTGCAGTCTTCTGATGATCTCATGGGCATCTCATTCCCATTTTCTTTTTCTGTGCCTCCACAGAATCTGTTTGACTTCAGAGCTTGTGTCTGGGATGTTTGTTTTTACCAGCTAAGAATGAGCAACCTGTATTGGAGGGTAGTGCAGCTCATATTTGTGTATGAGGTAGAGTTATCTAGCAACAGTATGTGTGTGTTGAATGCTTCATAGCAACATCCTACTGTCCTTTTTGCTGCGAAATTCACTGATTGTGTAAGCAGATCCACATTCAAGCATGGTCTTTAAAATTAGCACATAATCCACCTAGCATAAAAATTCTTACCTGGAAGTATTTTCCTTAATAATTCAAAGCAAAAGTTTGATTTTTTTTTTTTCTTTTATAAAGTGAAGTTTCAGAATAATATTAATTATAATGCATATGTGCATGCACACAGAGATAATGGAATTCCAATTTGTAAATAGAAACAAATAAATACAAAAGATAAAAAACTGAAAAATAATATGTATATGCATAGGAAAATAGAGCAGGCAGCCAGCAGTGGAGCAGACTTGCCGCAACCCCATAATACCAAGCTGTAGAGATGAACCTGTGAACCTGAGAAGTTTGGCACTACTGTTCTGTTGAATTCTGAGGCACTTCTCTCAATTTTAACCTTTTTTTGGGTCTGTGCCAGGAGTCAGCATTCACCAACCACATGATAAGAATCTGTGAGCAGGTTAACACTTTCTTGGGCAGTGCTGTGTCCCACAGCTGTTCTGCTTTGACAGCCAGATGCAACCTCAGCAAGGGTGTAATCCTTCCTTGGCTTCACCAGCTTGTGCTGACAGGTTTTCTTGTGTGCAGGGCTGTCCTCACTTTATTCTGGTCTCTCTTCCTTCCAGGATGGCTCGTTCTCTGTATGAGTGGCTGTGGCAGCACGAGTTCTGGCTGCCCCCAGGAATCACCTGGGAGGACATGCAAGAATCTGAAGACACTCATTACCCTCAGCCTCGTGATCTCCTGCTCAGTATCCCTTTTGCTTTAATCTTGGTAGTCATTCGATGTGCCTTTGAAAGGTAAGTTATTTGTTACTGTTTGGGGTCTCTTAGGTATGATGGGAGCAGTTTGGGTCCAAAAGCTGGCTTTATTGTCTGTGCCAATGCATGACTGAAGAGGTCCACAGAGGCTCTATGTCACAAAGTCTGCTGAGATAGATACATTTTCTAGCTCCTCTTTTTCAGCCCTGTGTACTAGCTAAAGAAGTGTGTTGAGTGTAGAGCACAAAGCCTACCCTTGAGGCCTAATTGCATGCATTCTGACTTCCTACACATAAAACAGGTCAGTCTAGATGACGTTTATATGTGTGTTATTGAAGGCAGACATGCTAGCTTGTGTGTGTTTCACACTACTTGCCATTTCAGGGTTGAGTGTGGCAGAAAGCATGTTTAGGCTCCATCATGTAGTTAAGTCTCCTTTACTTTGGGTGATGGGAATCTCGAGTATCATACCTGACAGGCAAGCCTGAATAAGGTGCATCAGATTGGGCTGAGCCCTGTGTCCTCAGCATCAGCCCTGCCTCGCACAGGGGTGTGTGTAGCACTGGCCACTTCTCGGGCTCGGCAGTGCCACTGCCCCCCACTGCCATGGAGAGACATTTGTAGCTGCTTCCTCTGACTTGAAGTTGTTACAGACCCTTCAGTGCTGGGCTGCCAGGATTTCTGCTCCTCTCCTGCTACCAGACCTGCTTTTGGGGCTGCTTTTTGCAAATTATGTGATATTTTCCAGGACTGGCACAAGAAGTTACTCTGACTCAAGGATCTTTTTGGCTGGAATCATTTGAGTGTTTTATATATTACACTTCAGGACAGAGAATTTGGGGATTATGACAATTGTACAGCAAGAAATCCTGCGGGGATTGTTGACTGAGTTTCATTAAAGTCCTGAACTGGTGTCATTGCTTTATGCAGTTTGGTCAGTAGTTAATGTGGTTGGTGACACAACATGATTTGCTGGTGGAAAACTGAGATTTACTACAGCATTAACCATGTTAATGCTGTAGTATTAACTACAGCATTAACTACTACTAATCAAGACTGCATAGCAAGTTCCCTTTTTGTGATTTTGAATACACTTTAAAACGGTTTTCAGTGCATTCAAGACCCAGTATTCTTAGCAGCTCTCTGAAGAGGTAATCTTTTGAAATCTACAATGGTTTTAAGTTCAGAAAGAGGAGGAAAATGACAATTTTGAAAACATTTTATCATTCTTTTGAAAAGTGGCTGTACAACAAAATGGAAATGGACCTTTCTGTAGACTAGAAAGCTGTTTCTTCTGCAGATTCACTGTGACAGAAGGATAGCTTGGAAAAGCTTATAGAAATGTAAATGATTCAAAGCTCTCCTGTAAGAACGTTCTTATGTAAAAATTCTGTCTGTAATTTGGAGTGTTTTATTAAAACCAAATGTGTGAATAATTACTGAAATAATCATTTTAGGATGATGCAAAATTGGAATTCAAATATTTTCTTTGTAAACAATATACTTGGTGTGCATTCCATAAATTCCATGGTTCCGATACTTCACTTTCCTGGGGACATAGGTGTCTTGGTTACCTCTACTCATGTGGAAACCAAGGTGCTCTAGGTGGCCATTAAAACACAAGTGACTGACATTTCTTCCTTGCTGATGCTCAAGATTGGGCTGGATTCCGTACTCCTTCAGGTAGGCACTGCTGGACAATGAGATGGATGCGTTTGTGGTGTGGAGCTGGAAATTGGGCCCATGTCCTGCACTGACTGGCACTTAGCCATTCATTATATGGCTCCTCAATGCAAGATATGGCCAGGAAGAATGAAGAGCCAAACTCTTCCCTGTGGTGGCTCATGACAGGACATGAGGCAATGGGCACAAACAGAAACATCACAAAGTGATGCTCCATCTGCACAGACAAAAATTCCCTTTTTTACTGTGAGAGTGGTTGAACATTGGAACAGTTTCCCCAGAGGGGGAGGGAGTCTGCATCTGCAGAGATACATGACACCCAGCTGGACATAGCCTGCTCAGCCTGCTGGAGCTGGCCCTGCTCGAGCAGCAGAGTTGGGCTGGGTGATCTCCAGAGGCCTCTTTCAGCATCGATTCTGTGCTTCTGTGACTGTCCCTTTATCTGCCTTCCTCCTGCCACACCACTCCCAGTCAATCTAAGTATCTTTTCCATCTGCTTTTAGATGCCGATGGCCAGGTAAAAATATTTTTTTCTTTCCCATCCAAGTACTGCCTCAGTTGGGAGTGTTTCTGCAGGCTTGGTCCTACTCATTAATTTCAAAGCTGTTTTGATTCACAAACTTCATTAAATAAAAGCTGCACGTCACGCCCTTGAAAAAGATAACATCACAAGCCCAATTTACAGGTCCAGGAAACCTATAATCAAAGCACTATTTTACCTATGCAAATTACAAGCCAGTGTTCTGAGTTATATTCTTGTTTGTCTTAACTCTGCAGTCATTTATTTTAGCATGACTTTTTCTCCTTCTGAATCATTACTGTTTCACATCCAGTTCATCCTGGAGAAGAAAGCTTCCCCTGGGAAAGTGCAGTGTGAATCCAGCCCTCAGTTTCTCCATTGACTTATCTGTACAGTGGCACTGGCCCCATTTAAATAATTTACATCAAGTTTGAGAATTACAGAAGGAAATGATATGTGTGTTATTTCTAATTTTCTTTGTAGATAACTCTGACTGTATGTCTTTGTACACCCGGTCTGCAGATCAAAATGAGTGGCTGTAACTAGCAGACAAGTTTGGATTTGGTGGCTGTAGCTTGGCCTCTGGTAATTAATTCTACCCTCAGCCACCACCAGCTATTACTTGCAACTGTGCATCTGGTGCCAAGTGTTTCTCTCTCTAGATAGTTCCTGCTGGTGCCTGCTTTGGGATTTCAGAGATGTTATAATGTGTTCATGTGATTCAGCTGTCAGAATTTCAGGTAAATAATAAGAGGCAGGGGAAGTCTGGAGGATTTTCTGTAATTTCTTATCCAGCAGCTACATCAGCCACTGTGCTGAAACAATTGTTTCATCCTTTGTTTGGGAATTAAACTTGTGAAAGAACCTGCTTCCTCAAGGATGGATTTTCCTCTCCTTTGCACTGGCTGGCTGAACTGGGGAAAACTGAGACAGCAACATCCTTCTGAGAGCCAGATATGCTGGGGATTAGGTGGTGGCTGTGGGAAGAAGATCTGCGGTGTCTGGGTGTGACCTGGGAGAGCTGAGGAGGTTGTGGGTGCAGCCCTGGGGGAGAAGAAACAGCTCACAGGTCATGAAGCAACTCCCTTGTGAGCTGTTTTTTTGTTAGGAAGGTGGGAAAAGGTGGATTCAGTGCTGGAGAGGAGAAAGCCCATTACTGCTGGAGTGCTGGGCTATGGCACAGTACTGAGGCAGGAGCTGGGGGAAGCAATTAATGATATCCTGAGAAAAGAGAGGACCTAGAACCTGGAAACCTCCCGTGTTCCTTTAACGTTTCCAGATTGCCCTTGTGAGTAGGAGATATGTCCTGCACCCATAACTCAGGGCTTGATTTTAAACACCTGTATACCTTAGAACTTTTCCCTGGACATAGTCCTGCAAGGATGTTGGCTTCTCTTCTAGTTATGTGATGTTTAAGACCATTTCTGTAAAAATCAAGTTCTTTGAGTGCTGTGATTCTGAAGGAATATTGCAAAGTGTTTCTTGCCTGCATGGTTAGTAAAATGTGGCAACTAAAGTGCTTTGAGGGATAGTAAAGCCATTGAAAAATAGAACTTACATACAGTTTTTGATTTGTCTAATTTTTGGACTTGTCCAGGGATTTTTGGATGTTGGGCAATTGAGAGGAAGTGTCAGTGAGTTTGAATCCACATAGCTCCCAGATTTCACTACAGGAGGATTTTAGTCAGAAATATTAGGTCTCTTTGTGGGAGGGTGATGGCAGTATGCGGGCCATATGTTGTACATTTAAAGAAATTGATGTTCTTGATCTGCCACAAACAGATTCTTGAACTCAGAACCAGAAGAAAGGACACAAATTTTGAGTATTTTATTTGGAAATGTACCTTTCTAAAGTTTATTTTGCACAGACATTTGTTGTTAATCAAGAATCAGGAAGGATCTGGAAACAGTATCTTGTTAAGGTCTTACAGGCGGGGCTTGGTATAAAGATGAGGGACACATTGCAGTATTTAATTGAAAATGGATCCGACTCAGTTTGGATAGCAGTGTGGAGACTTGAGACTGTGTATGAAACAGAACAGTCAGTTTAACTGATGTGAAACGTTCTCCTGCAAGCAGGAGAAGTACTCCAGGAGCACAGCCAGAGGAGCACTCTGCCAAAGGAAAGCAGGAGGCTAAAAGAGATTGTGCTGTTCAAAGAATGGAAGTTCTGCTAGCTGCTGTCACTGGTTCTGCATTTCTTAGCACTTGAAGGTATTTGCAAAGTGGGACCCTTATAAATAAATAAATACACCTGCAAAGTTAAATTATTTCTTGTATCTCACATTAACTCTGAAAGCCTCTGCAGAAGTGTAGCCCACTTTTAAAAGGTGGGGGAGTAGCAGTTTAAGCCCCTTCATGATAAATCCATACAGTTTCAATTTCAGCAAGTTTTGTGCAAGACAATTTGTTCTGTGATTACTGAATAAAATGTCTTGGTAAGACCTTTGCCATGTAAACCATGGAGTGAGAGATGCTCACTGATGGAGAAGTAGGCTAGTGATGAGAATCATCTCTCTGACTGTGTCTAACTTAAAGAGAGGTGCAGTTTTAGTCCCCAGATTTTCCCTTTTGTTGTGGAGAGAGCTGATAAAGTGCCATGATGAGACCATCCCTGCTGCTGAGATGACATGTCTGTGATGTTGAAATCAGTACAAGCATCATCCTCTCAGGGTTGTGCTTGGAACAGGACCTAACTGAGAATTGAGTCAGAGCATACAGCCAACACGTGCAAACATCCCTTAGGAGGAATTTCAGGCCTTGATTTCCCAATGATGTTCATAAAAGTAGGGTTGGTTCCATAAATCATGGGTAAATACAAAACCTCAACAACAAAGTAATTTTAACTTTGCTTACACCCTGTATTCATCCACTGCAGCTGGTTTATTTCAGTTTTAGTGAGATTTTATGCCATGACCATAAGAAATCAGCAGGAAATATAGAGAAGTTAGGGATTAAACAAGATGACGAAATTTGTCAGGATACTTTAAATGGTTTTTTAGTAAAATGAATTTGTTGGCAAGCTGCATTGACACCTGACAGAAACATTCTCTTTACTTTAATGTGTCTGGAAAATTTCAGACCTTTCAGTTCCCAATAGGGCCTGATAAGATGTTGCGATAAGATGTCGCAATAAGATTGTTTTCATCAATAGAATTGATCACATCTTCCTCTTCGGAGGTGCTAGTATTGATGCCTGAACTTTGAAAGAAAGATCAGGCCCACTTCAAGGGACAGCTTAATACAAGAACCAAGACCTAGTACAGAGCTTAAGGCAGATGTTTTCCCAGTTTCAGTGGAGTTACGGATAATATTGAAATACTGTGTCATTGTTCTTAGAACAGGACCTGCTGGTCCTGTATCCAGTGTTATTAAGCCGATCACTTGATACTAAAAATATCATTAGATGCAATTAAAACATTTCTTGAAAGGAGTCAGAGCCAAAATCCAGAATTCCCAGTGGTGGTTATAATCCTCTGCCATCCAGCAACAGTGCCAGGATGCTGCTAAATTTCACTGAAACTAGTCAATGCTTACCCATGTTTTTGTGATAACTATGTGTCTTGCTGCTAGCAAGCACACTTAGCCCTGGCCCTTCTCTTATGGTAGAAACATAATTTTCATTGGTCTTGGTACATCTTTGAACGTTCCTATAGCCAGTGATGCCAAAAGAATTTCCCAGAGATGATGACAAAGAACAATTGATACACAGGCAGGTGGATTGGCTGTGCAAAAGAGAAGTGGGAATGAGCTGTTATATGAGTGAGCAAAATGTGTACCCATTCTGTGATATATCAGAAGTTACAGCATTTCTTAGGTAGGGGATCTTTTTATAAAATTTCTTTTAATACTTGTTAATTAAATTAAGAAATGTGTTCTTGAAAACTACTGAAAGACCCTTCTGAAGCATGCTGGACCTGAAATGGTCCCTAAACACATGTGCATGTGGAATATAACCTGTATGACTTGCAGAGACCACAGGCAGCCACACCAGATAATCACATCCCATACTATTTGGAAGTGGAACACCTTTAAACATCTACATAGTGAAATAGCTTTCGCAGCTTTTTTGAGCAAAGTGAAGGAAAAAACAATCTTGTTCTGTGTCCAAATCATTAGGGGGAATGGATCAGAGGACACAGCAGGAGTGACCAAACAGGGCAGGTGTGGGGCTCAGCACTTGCTGCCTCTGCTCGGTGTTGTCAGCTCAAACCATCCTCAGCACCAGTTTGCAAACAGTAACACAGAGACACTTCCCCAGTGACAGTGTGTAAAAGGGAGCAATTAATAAGAACAGCAAATTCTCCAGAAATTCAAGTAAAATGCAGTTGATTTGGGTCTTTAAAAAAAAAAAAGTTGTTTGACAAATTTCCTTTTGGTGCCCCACTTATGCAGGATCTCGCTTCACACCTTCAAGGAGGATGTTTCCTGCTGCTGAGGTAGAGTGGTGGTAGCGGAGGAGTTGAATTGTTGAGCACAGGAATTCTCTGAGCAGTTTTCCTTGGATAACTTTTTTCTATTTAGGCAGATCTTTTTTGCCTTATTTCACTGTGAAAGACTGAAGATGCACAGCTAGTGCAAACATCCAGTCCTTGTGAGAAGGTTTCTAGTAGTCATGTCCTTATTTTGCAACTGTGTTTGATTTATATTAGGAAATATGGAGGTAAGTTACTCCAGGAAAGACCACGTGGCCTCCTGTTTCAGCAGGACATTTCTTCTCCATTAATGCTAGACCTCTAGCAGAGCCTCCCTCTTCATCCTGAGCCAAGGGCTTAGTTCAGGTGGATGCCATGTATGTTCCATGTTCTAGATCAAACAGGGAACAGGCCTTACCACCAGTGTGGTACTCCCCATCAGTACATCCCTCTGCAAGCAAGCCAGAGATCTATGATTGGTGATTCAGAAGTTGACAAAGCAGAAGTTGCCAACCTCACGTAATTTTGAATGTCACAGCACAGAGCTCAGAGCAGTAGGGTACAAGTCTAACATTTTCTACTGTAAGTTTGTGATTTTGCCTGCTCAACATGATACTTGTGTTTAGATTCACATGTGAGAGGCAGCTGTTACGTACTGCATCACGTTTTAATACTGCTGCAGAATCATAAATCACTGTTCTATTTTTGGCTGACGCTTTATTCTTTCTTTTGCAGAGCCATAGCCCTGCCCCTCAGTGTCAAACTGGGAGTGAGGGACAAGCAGAGACCAAAAGCTCAGCCCAACCCTGTGTTGGAAACATTCTATTGTGTGCGCAGCAAGAACCCTGAAGAGGTGAGTCCCTTCTTCCTTTGCTATCCTGTAGATTCAGTGTCTTTAGCCAAAGAAAATCCTATTTGGAATCCTGAAGTTTAGCAATGCCACTCATATTTGGAAGCTCAAGAAAGCAGTAGGAAGCACTGCAGCCCTGGTTCCCTGGGAGCAGCCAGCCATGAGGGTCCTCCTGCAATGCCATCAGCTCTCAGTTCTGCTTCTGAACTCCTGGGAGGAAACTGTGCTCCCAAAGGAAATAGTGAAAACTCCTGTTCCCTCCAGTGCTTACCTGATACACAGCACAAACTGTAACACAGGGGGCTCTGCCTGAACATTAGTGACAATTTCTTGCTGTGAGGGTGCTGAGGGTGTCCAGAGAGGTTGTGTAATTTCTATCCTTGGGAAAACTCAAAGCTCTCTGGTTATGGTCCTTGACACCTGGCTCTGGGTAGTTCTATTTGAGCAGGGCCCATTGAACGAGGTGACCTCCATGGTCCCTTCCAACCCCAGCCATTCTGTGATGGCTTCTTTTCATATGCTAGCAAATCCTATAAAAAATTTCTCACATCAGCTGCCTTGAGCTGACTCCCACATTGCAAGTCCCTGCAGCTCAGTTGAACATGTCTTGCTTGATCTCCTAGTCCTGGACTGGGTCATTCTGTTGCTGTACAATCCATGAGTTTGAAATTGGCCTTGCAAGAAGCCAGAGTCTTGGTCATCATCACAGAGATTGTGAGGAGCATCAGAAACCTGCAAACACAACTGGTGGGTAGTTTTCCCCTGAGATATAAAGAAGAGTGATTTTCAAGAAATTGGCAAGATGATCTAGAGTTATAATGGCTGCTGCTGATGGGAAAAACCACTGGCAATATTGTGAATTGTCAGGCGATATTAGAATTTAACCTGGTCAATGAAGTCCCTGCATGTGAACCCTGTGGTTGGGAAAGGAATCTGATGTTCTTTCAGCTTGTTTTTGTAGGCTTTCTCTTGGTCTTGAAGCAATAGTTGTGAATTCTTACCAAGGATGGGTGAGCAGGGGGCTCACCATGTGTTCCAGTCCCAAGAGACAACCCCACTCCAAACACATTGCTTCGGCAAGGCTTGCAGCATGGTTGCAACATGGTTGGTGCTGCAGTGGGGCATGAGGAGGCCCAGGACATTCAGTACCAGGTTAGAAGTAAAGAAAGAGAGGCTAAAATCAAAATGTAGGCATTGATCTGGGTAGTGCAGCCAGCCCATCTCTGTAGCAGCGGAAAGGAGTGTTCTTAGGGACACTTGTCAGTGTGGTGGTCCCTGATCTTCCACTTGCCTTTCTGTCCCCAAAATCCAAACATTTCTCAGTAAAACTGCTTCTGTGGCAGAGATCTAACTCAAGACCTGGCTTTTCCACCAGGTTTTTCCCACAGCTCTCCCTGCACCCCCATTACACTGAAGAGGTGCTTTTCTCCCAGCAGATCTATGACACCAGAACAGATCCTCACCATGAGACTCTGACAGCAGCGTGAGCAGGCAGGAGCTGCTGCCTGGCTCTGTCCACTCACCGGGTACACCTCAGCCAATCTGCTGGCTTCCTTCCTCTCCCATGAGCTCTCAAATGGCTGCTAGAGGCAGCTTTTGTTTGTCTAATACAGGATGAGATTTTGCAGTTCTTGGCAGCCTTTTCTTGGGAGGAATTCCACATGATGGAGGTGTTGGAGGATATAAATTAGCATCTCCAGTTGTCTCCACCACTGGAACAGAGGTCCAAAGACAGCATATCTGAAAGCAGCATATCTGCAAATTGGTAATGGACTTATTTTTGTACAGCATGCTCACACAATGTAGATCACTCTCACATGATACCTTTAAGGTAAATGCATTCCATGAAAAACTACTAATTTACTTAAAAAGTAAGGCTATCCGTGATGACACTTCTAAGTAGGAATATAAAGCGTGACAAACTTTTTTCATGTCACATGCCAAACTCTTAACAGCCTAAGGACAAGAAGGAAGGTAATTGCAGGATTTCTGTGAGTAATCTATTGAAGAATTACCCCTAACAGGTTTACCACAACAGGAGAATATCCGGTAGGAAAATAATATTTCCTCTGTTCATGATGTCCATCATGATACTGCATCAGAATACTGTGAGGCGTGATAAGATTCAGTGCAGAACGTTAAAATATTATTTAAGCTGCAGTGATCTTTCTTGGAGTGACAGATTTAAGGGATTTGGTCCCTGAAGACAGGGTGAGGAAGTGATTTGACAACAAACTCATGTGAGGAGACGAGTTTGAAACTGGGGAAGTTCACATAAAAAATGACACGTTTCAACATTAGCATTAATAACCAATTGATTAGAGGGGAATGGAAAAATTTTCTACTGTCCGAGATCTCTACGCTAGGAATGGACAGCTTTCAGAAAGATGCCTTAGCCTAAATAAACTTGGGCTTGCCAGGAGCTCCAGCTGGGCTCTGTGGTGGGTCAGATGAGATACTGCCCTGTCGGACCTTTGAGTTTGGATCTGAACCTGCTGCCTCACCTGTTTTCCAGGGTGAGCTGCTCAGTTTAGCCAAGCAATGTGACCTGCCAGTGAGGAAGGTGGAGAAGTGGTTCCGGCGCCGGAGGAACATGGACCGGCCCAGCCTGTCAAAAAAGTTCAGCGAGGCCTGGTGAGCAGGAGCACAAGCCATGAATGGTAGTTTTTCTCCAGAGCTGAGCTCCACAGACAGCTCACTGCCTCCCTCTGCCCTCCATCCCTACACAGAGGTCCCAGTTCCCTGTCTCCTTCCACCCCTATGCAGAGAGCATAGGGGTGGAAGGGTCTTCCCTGACCCTCTTGGCTCTTCTGTAACTCTCTGCTGCTTCTCTGTTACAGAAACATTTCTTGCTTTTCCCCCTTATTTGCACTCCCGAAGTCTCCTTTTATTGGCGTACTTTATTCCTTATTGGGCCCTTGTTTCTGACTTTTTCTGACTTTGTCAGACTGGCATTCTGCTCTAACACACATTTGTACCCAAAAAACTCTTCTGCTGTTTGCATCTTACTGATTTGCTGCTGTTTCAGTACCTACTAAAAAGCCGTCCTTTCTGTTGCCTTTCCCATGGTTTCCCTTCGCCTCTCTGCAAGAAGACGCCCTCTGCTGCACCTTTTCTGCAGCTATTTTGCACAGTGTTGCTTTCAAAGCCACAGGCAGCAAGCTGGCTTGGATTCTGCTGTTGTTTGTCTTCAGCATCCTGAAGGTCACAAACCAGCACCCTTCCACAGGGGTGGAAACTTGTGAGCAAAGAACAAAAATTGCCTTGGAAACAGCTGTTTCCAAGAAATCCTCCCTGTTATGTGGAGGCTCAAAGTAAATCTCAGGTCAGACAGATCTGAATATCAGTTCTGGCTCAGCTTTCCACAGAAAAGGAGGATTCTCCACAGCTTGGTTGGAATGCCTTATTTATGGGGGGCTGCTCTGCTATTTGTGTAAGGAAGTGGGTTCTCCCAGGAAAGCCACAAAGACAAAATAAATCACTAAATACCTGGAGTACTATTCATCTGTCTAAAAGTATGTGTCTGGAGGGTAGGCATGACCTTTGAGCTCATCAGCTTGTGCTCCATTTAACACTCCCCCTCTATTTCAAAACCCCTGTCTAAAAACCCTAATTCAAAAAGAAGAAAAGGATATGTATTATTTATTTATAATACTCCAGATAGTTACAAATATTTACAGAAACAGTGAATAAGGAGCTGTAAAGCAACGATGCTTATTCAGCCTCCATCCAAATGAATTGTCCGCTCTCCCTGCACTCTGATGACTTGTAATAAATAGTAACAGTAAAAAGGAAACAGTAAATCCTTTTCTGCCTCAGCCCACTAAGGCTCGTGTCCTTCCACCCACCCTCTGTCACGATGTGCAGTCTGTGGACAGAATGTCTTTCTGATGTGATGTAGCAGCTCTGTAGAATTTATCTTTGTCTTGGAATTCTTGGGGGTTTCATTGACGCGTGGAGTCTCTCAAACTGCAGTTACGTCTGAATTGTTATGGAGATTTTTGAAAATTAAAGGACTGGTTTAGACAGTTTTAGTCCTTTGAATATTTCCTGTGGTTTGTTTATTAATAACTTGTTTATTATCTTGAGATGAAATTCCCCTCATTCCTTACCATGTGTGTGTATATTCAGGTGACCTGCCTCTGCCCACTGAACTGGCCAAACAGTTTGTATGTACTTTTGTGTGGATTTAATGTCGGTAAATCATTACTGGCTCCTGACTGAGCCAAACATGACAGTAATTAGTTACTGTACATGATAACAAATTTGGCATGCCTGATCTCCAAAGGCCTAGGAGAGACATTGGCATTGTTTGACTTTTACAAATGCATCTGCTACCGCTGGGAAGGTTTGGAATTATTTTCTGAGTGATTTTAGTCAGCAAGATTCTCATATTTTCTGCTATCTCTACAGCAGAGGAATTGCTCTTTGTGAAGTCTGTGAAATGTGCTGGTAACATGCAAAGAACTGCTCCTATTCTGGGCAAACCTTGAATGTATTGACATGTGTCCTTGCTTTAATAGTGTTGTTCTTTGAATGTGCATGAGGATACACAGACTTGCAGCTCAGGGGTTAATGAGTGGGATTTTAACGCACTTTGTTTTGGTTTTTTGTAGCTGGAGATTTGCATTTTACATCATTTCTTTCTTCACCGGACTCGCTGTCCTGTACGATGTGAGTACACAAGCAGTCACATGCTGTTCCACCCAGCCAATGCCTGCAAGAATGGCAGAGTTTCTTGTCAAACATGTCTTTTCAGACCTTCTTCTAGAGATTTTCCATCCACATCAGTGTGTACTTCCTGCATAGCACACTTAGGAGACCACAGACATATTGGACCATGCTTATTTTAAGAACTCTAGCTCAGAACCAAGATGTTTCCTCTTCTCCTGGCAAAGCCAAAGACAGCTGGGATTGTGTAAAAGTACATTTCTGCAGGGTAGCAGATAGAACACTTATCTAAGCTGGAAGCTGCAAGGCTTTGTGTGTTGTATCCAATACCTCTTTAAGGTAAAGAATTCAGGCTTCCTTTGGAGCATGGACTGCAATTTAATAGTTTTATCTGGTAATTTTTTTTTCCTTACCCAGGGTGTGATTGGTTCAGGCTCATGCTTCTGCCTTTTCTCCCGTTTGGTAAATAATGAGTTCTTTTGATACAAATTGAACTGCCTTCACCAGGCAGAAGCAGTAACAGAAGCCATGGGTGTGCTCTAGTCCCTGAGCTGTGGTCACTGAGCTGGGACTGGGGGCAGTGGCCATCCTCTGCCTGTGTTTTAAAGGTTCCCCTGACTCTTTTGCTGCATCTGGCTCCCTAGGTGAGCTTTGCAAAAGTCTTCTGATATGGTATGGTGGGTTAAGTGATGGAAAATGTGTACATCCCGAGACAGCAGACACAAACTCTCTTGTAACCTCTCATTACTGTAGTAAGTGAAGGACTTTCAAACTTACACAGACTTTCAAGTCAGATTTCAAGTTAAGGTACTTGAGAGTATGAGGATTATAGGATGAAGAATGAAAGGAATGAGGAATGAAAGTATCTGAATCTCAGCTGCAATAATTTGTGGATCTGTACATCAAAATGGAAGGCTGTTCCTTGAGACCAGCTATTGAAATTTGGTATGGATGACCTGCTCAGCATTGTACAAAAGCCCTGTGGCAACAAGGGGCAAAATCATATTCTTCTGTCCATTATCTGTCCATTATATGGATGAAATATAATTTTCACTTTTTGTGACTCTTGTCTTTATTCAACACACATCTTACAATTTTCACAAAAAAGAAAGACATGCATCCTACAGATAGTACCTCTAGATCCTGTAGCAAATACCATGTTATTCTGGTGCCTAAATTGTACTAAAATGACTGCATTATAAAGAAGGACAAAGAACTAACATCACAGGGCATATATACATGTGAGATTTCCTGACTTTCACGTTTACTTTGTAACCTGAGTGGCATTTGTTTTTGTGAAACGTCCTTCTTTCTTTAGAAAACCAGCAAATGTTTAAATTCCGTATTAGTGGTTTTAGACTGATAGCAAAAACATCTGCCCATGAGTCAGTGAAACAGCCTGTAGCAAAGGAAAGTTGTCTCCCAGTAGGCCACCAGAAATCAGCTGTATTTGCTGAGTAGAGGAATGATGAAATTCAGGGATCTGGAGTTCCTTTCTAGCTTAGGTAAACAGTGTGCCATAGTTGTTTCACAGTTTTTGCTTTGTCCTTTCTGGTTCTATATCACACATCTCTCCTTGTTCTGCACATTTATTTGCTGTAAATTCTACTCCCAACCCCACTCCCAGTCAGCAGGGACTGTCTGCTCCTAATTACCACTGCACCTAAAACCACTGCCTCCTGATTCCCCTCTGTATTGCCCACACACCAGCAGTGCTCAGTGAGAAGAAAATGCTGCCTTCTTGCCTCAGCTCTGATACCTGGAGCCCTGTAGGACTTAGAGAAAGTTACCCTCACAGGTGCTGTGCTCTGTGAGCTCTGATCCAGTCTGGGCACAGCACAGGCCAGAGCATGCTCCATGCAGGGAGAGCTCTTGGGGACCTCAGTTGCCATGTTTCTATGAAAGTTTCTAAATTGCCAAGTTCTAAACTACCAATTTTCTGTTGAACAGAGTGGGATCTTTTCAGAGGTTCATTACCTAACAAACTGCAGCATAACCTTCGCTGTTAGAGGAAAAACCACATACCTGACAGACCAGTTTTCAGCCTTTACTACATTTAAGTGTTACTGCCTAAATCACAGATATTCTTAATGAAATAGTAGTAAGATTGTTTTTAAATGCTCAAGACACCACCACCACCTCAAACTTGTATAAGACTGCAGAAAGTTGGGAGTAATCTTCTCTGAGCTATTTTATTTGGAATGGCTAAAGAGCGTGTGAGATTTCAGGCAAATGGCCACGATTTGGATATGTCACAAGCAGATGCAAGTACTTGAAGTGGAAGTCTCTTGGCAGTTGGATTCCAGACAGTGTGACCATCTCTGCCTGTAATGAAACACAACAAAGTCTATAGTAGTAACAAACTAAAGGAATTAGATAATTGATAAGAAAAGAACTCCTCTGATACTCTCTCATTCGTGTTGCATTTTTGTTGCAGAAGCCTTGGCTTTGGGACCATAGAGAGTGCTGGACAGGATATCCACAACAGGTAAGTCACACAAAAGGGAAAGTTGCTGTTACAATTCTTGTATTGTGTTTCCATATTTTTTGAAAAACAGATTATATTTGTGACGAAAAGAGGACACAGAATTAAATTAAGACTCAGAAGACCTAAGAATTCAAAGCCAGACCCTCATCTAGGGAGAACACCTTTGTAAACACAAGAGAAGATGAGTTGGGAGAGCACTTTGTCACTCCTAAGAGAAAGTGAAGACTTATGTTCCAGGGGGTTTTGTCTGACAGTCAAAGCTAGAGCATGACCCCTTGACTGTATGTGGAGGTTGCAAAGCCATAAAGGGAAAAGCAATGCCCAATTCTAACAGCATGAGCCACAGGAAATGTAACAGGACAAATGACTGAAGAGTGAGGTAGTGCCTTTCAAGCCAATTCTCTGAACAATCCAATATTGCTCAAAGGCCAGAATTTTAGGGACAAATCTGTAGTTCTGTGTAAAAATTAAACCATGCAAACAAGTGGGCCTTGAATAGGAATGCAAGACTGAAAGTATCACCCAGGTCCCTCTGTCTTTGCTCTGTACACTTGCAGGATGTGTCTTGTCAAAAACAAGTGTCCATAATGGCACACTGTGACAGACTGACCCTGGCTGGTCACAGTGTGCCCACCAAGCCCATTTTTCCCCCTGCTCCTCAAATGGAAGGGCAGGAGAAAATATAGGAAAAGGCTCATGGGTCAAAATGAGTACAGGGAGAGAGCATTCCCCAGTTATCGTCACAGGCAAAACAGGCTTGACTTGTTGAAAAATTAATTTAATTTACTATTAATCAAGTAAGAGTAGTATAATAAGAAATAAACCCAAATCTTAAAAACACCTTCCCTCACCCCTCCCTTCTTCCTGGGCTAACGTACTACCACATTCTCCACCTTCTCCCATGCAATGGCGCAGTGGAACGTGGAATGGGGGTTGTGGTCAGTTCATCACATCTTGTCTCTGCTGCTCTTTCCTCCTGCTCTTCCCCTGCTACACTAGCAGGGCTCTCCAATGGGAGACAGCTCTCCATGAGCCTCTCTGCTGTGGCTCCTTTCCACAGGGTACCGTCCCTTAGGAACAGACTGCTCCATTGTGAGTCCACAACAGGTCCACAGGTGCTGCCAGGAGCCTGCCCCAATATAGCCTTTCCATAGGGTCAGAGCTTCCCAAGGGCACATCCCCCTGCTCTGGTCAGGGTCCTCCAGGGACTGCAGGTGGGTTTCTGTTCCCTGTGGACCTCCATGGGCTTCTGGGGAATCTCTTCTCTGGCACCTGGAGCTCCTCCTGCACTGACCTGAGGGTCTGCAGAGTTGTATCTCGTATTCTCACTCCTCTCTCCGCACCACTCTCATGCAGCAGTTTATTCCATTCTTAATTATATTGTCTTCAAGGCACTGCCACTGTCGCTCATGGGGCCAGTGGCAGGTCTGTCTCGGAGGTGTCTGGAACTGCCTCTGTTGGACAGGGGGCAGCTTCTGGCATCTCACAGAAGTCACTCCTGCTACCAAAACCTTTCCACGTAAACCAAACACACACCCATTTTCCAACATTTAGAAAATATTCCAACATTATTTCCAACAAATAGGAAAGACCAAAACCGGAGCCAGTCATGTCCCACTGACAAAGAGCAAGTCAAGGACAAACCTGTGTATTAGCAGGAACAACAAATGTATTAATTACAGTTTCTACTAAACAGACCATGACTTGTGCTGCAGACAATGACAAAAGAAACATCAGTTTTCCCAAGTAGTCTGATCTTAGAGGGAAAAAATAGATAGCTTCTGATCCAGAGCTCCTGTTTGGGTAACCTGGAGTGTGACCAGCACATAGCAGCTAGGGAGATGTACATATTCTCCCTGGAAGCCTCAGGGCATCCAGCTGTGCTTCCTCTTGTGGCCAATTGCTGGTGCTACAAAGGAAAACTAAAATTTATGAAAGCCATAAATAACCAGTTGGTATTTGGGAGCACAATACTCCATGTTCTTTTGGAAATGGTTGCAAAGCTCCTTTAGTCATAGTAATTATTTATCAAATAGATTCAGGTTTAAGGAGGCCATATAGTGCCACAATAGCAAAAATTGCCTGTTCCATAACAAGATCTTGCTGAGTGGGTCTAAGGTTTTGGTTTCCCAGCTGTAAAAACCCAGATAATTTACCCAGAATGTGGATTACTTTTCCTTCTGGTCTTGAATTTCCCTCCCCATTAGTTTGATTAAACTGGAAAATCTGTGATAGAGTGCAGGGTATCTGAAGCATCTTCAAGCCTAAAAAGGGAATGATTTAGTCAGCTGCTCCTTTTCCACCATAGTGAATTGGTTTATGTAGTTTTTATAGCTCTGTACTGTCTGCTCAGGAATCTGAACCATGCTGAAGAAATCCTAAAAATATTCAGAATTTTCACAGTGGTTCCCTAAATGTTTGACATGGTGTGGTAAAGTGGAATTTCCCCTGTTGTTTGATTTCATCTTGGCACAGATGACATTTAGTAAGCAAGCATGTTGTTCAGTTGAAGTATTTCCCTCTGTAGCTGCAGGAGCCAAATTTGTTGATTTGGTTGTTGTATTGGGTTTTCATGGGCTGGATTTGGTAGCGGGAGGCGACAGGAGTGGCTTCTGTGAGAAGCTGCCAGAAGCTTCGTCCATGTCCGGCAGAGCCAATCCCTGGCGACTCCAAGGATGGACATGCCGCTGGCCAAGGCTGGGCCAGGTAGAAATAGTGGTAACGCCTCTGTGATAACAGATTCAAGAAGAAGGAAAAAAAAGAAAAAGTTATTGCACAGTTGTATTTGCAGCCAGAGAAGAGTGGGGTGAGAACATGTGAGAGGAACAACATGCAGACACCAAGGGCAGTGGAGAAGGAGGGGCAGGAGCTGCTCCAGGCACCAGAGCTGAGATTCCTCTGCAGCCAGTGGTGAAGACCATGGTGAGGCAATTGTGCCCCTGCAGCCTCTGAAGATCCACAGGGATGCAGAGATCAGCTCTCAGCCCATGGAGGAGCCCTGCGCCAGAGCAGGGGGATGCCTGAGAGAAGGCTGTGACCCTGTGGGAGACCTTGTGGAGAGAGGGGCCCTGCTCCCAGGCTGGAGCAGCCTGTCCTTGAAGGACTGCACCCCATGGAAGAGGGGCCCATGCTGCAGCAGTTTGGGAAGGACTCAGGTTTTCAATGGGATGGACTCATGTTGGAGAAGTTCCTGGAGAACTGTTGTCCATGGGAGGGACCCCACGGTGCAGCAGGGGACCAATTCCTCTCCCTGAGCAGCAGGAGCAGCCACGGGTGATGAACTGACCATAACCCCCATTCCCATCTCCTTGCACCGCTGGGGTAGGAGGTAGAGCTGGGAAGGATGGAGAGGCAGGGGGAAAGGTGCTTTTAAGGGTTTATTTTGCTTCTCATTAATGTGCTCTGATTTTGTTTGCAAGGAACTTAATTCATATCTCTAATTAGAGTCTGTTTTGCCCATGACTGTATTTGATGAGCAACCTCTCCCAGTCCTTATCTCAACTCATGAACCCTTTGTTATATTTTCTCCCCTCTGTCCAGCTCTGCAGGGAAGTGAGAGAGTGGCTTTGGTGATTGCCTGGCATCCAGTCTGTGTCAACCTACTACAGTTGTCTAAATCTTTTACCTTGAAAGGAGTTTTCTCTCACAGCTCTTGCACTAATGTATCTGATGGGTATTTCTCTGTCTCTCCCTCTCTCACAGCCTCTTCAACCCTCCCTGTTCTGGTACTACATGCTGGAGCTCTCCTTCTACTGGTCACTGGTCTTCACCTTGCCCTTCGATGTGAAGAGGAAGGTGAGTGGCAGTCTCAGGGGAGAATCAAGTACAAACAGGGCACAACCTGAACACTCAGGAGAGTGATCTCTAAGAGCATGTGTATAGTGCTAGTCAAGGTTTTGTGGGACTCTCTCCTTGCTCATTCACAGGAATTTTCGTTCCCAGGCACTGGCTTTCTCTCCTTTGAGAAGTGGAGAACACAAACCCTGACACAGAAAGGTGCAAAGTACTGCAGAGTTCTCAATCCAAACTTAAAATCCGAACATAAGAATTGCTCTTCTGCAACTCTTCTAGGCTGCACTGATCACAGAGACAGGAAAAGAGGTGGTTCTCTGCCAGCAAAACTGCATGTGTTTTTGGTGCTGCTATCCCAACAGACAGGGCGCAGCATCAGACTGTGGCTGGTGAAGAGAGAGAATGTTCTTTGCTGTGAGATTCTCATTTTGCACCATAAACTCTTCATTCCTATGCCTTTTGGTTGCCTACATTTCTAGAATGTGTTTGGTAAAAGAACTATGTGGGTAAGACTTTGTAGTTGGAGGTTTTTTAGTCACTGGGTAGAGAGATATCATTGCTACCTGCACAAACCATGCTTGGACCAGGGCACGAGGTGCATTATCTATTTTATTCTTTGCTCTTCTCTTTGTCATCAGGATTTCAAGGAACAGATAGTCCATCATGCTGCAACCATCTTCCTGATCAGTTTTTCATACTGTGCCAACTACATCCGCATTGGGACACTGGTGATGGTGATTCATGATGCCTCCGATTGCTTCCTAGAGGTGAGCCAGGCAGAGCCTAATTAGAAGCAGTGCTCTTCAGTCACATATTGTGATCTAACACAAAATGGGCCAAGCATTGGGGTGTTCCACAAATCCCTTGTGTTGCTCTACTGACCCAGCTGGGGGTGCCCAGCTGAGAGCTGGGCAGAACTGTGATGAGCTGCATGCAGGTTGTGTTATACCTGTCTCATTAGCCCCCTGGAGTGTGTGCAGATGCTGTCTTGGCTGCTGTTTTACTGTTCTTTCTCCTTCCAGCCGACTAAGATATTCAATTACATGAAGTGGAAAAAAACTTGTGACAGCCTCTTTATGATCTTCTCAGCTGTGTTCCTGATCAGCCGCCTGGTCATTTACCCCTACACGTGAGTCTGCTGCAGTGAGGGGACATGGAAAAACTGCCTTCTGAGAGGCAGGACAGTTAGCTGGGTGCTGCAGCCTTTGCTTTTCAGTCCTGGAGCATGTGTTCCTGCCCTTTGCACAGGCTGAAGTGCCACGTGGCTATTGCTCCTGCCTTGGGGTAAATAAGGGTGCTCTGCCTTGGAATTTATAGAGCAGTCTTGAAGCCCTGAAGGGTGCTGCAGAGGAGAGACCCTGGGCCGGTGGCTCTATCCTATGTACTTTGGGTGGGGAACTGATAGTTGCCTCACATGTGATAGGTAAAGACAGAAGTGGCTGATCTGAAATGTCCTCTACAAATTTCTAGGGCTTAATTGGGGCCCAACTAACACCTAATGCTTTCTGTCCACTGCAATTCCCTCTGTTTTGCAGAGTGCTTTATAACACCTACTATTACTCCATGGAGATATTCCAGCCCTTCTTTGGATACTACTTCGTGAATGTTCTCCTGATAATTCTGCAGTTGCTCCATATCTTCTGGTCCTGCCTAATAATTCACATGGTCTACAAGTTCATCCTCCAGGGCACGGTATGCATCAGTTTGTAGTATCCTTTACATCACACAGGGTAGGAGGATCCACCTAGACTGCTTGAGAACATAGGGGTCCATTTGGCATGGATTCCTTATTGTTTTAGTGAAATTATACATGTGCATTACCAACAGTGAGGTGGAAGGAAACTCAGTAATATTAGGGAAAGGTGACCCAAAAAATTTTTGTGAGTCACTACAATATTGGGTGCACTTCTGATGCTTGTATTCAATGAAAATGGGGATTGGACTCTAGGAGAAATGTCTGTGAACAAATCCAGTGGCATCTGAGTAAACACTTGGTGCAGTGTGATTTGCATTTGTAATACGACTAAGAAATCAAGGAAGGGATAATGGTCATGATTGGTGAGACCAGTGCAAAAATGCTTCCCTTATTGTACAGGATTTTTAATTACAATTGTGTTACAGTGCTGTAGATTTCTACACAGTAGGTATTTCTGTCTAAACCAGCTGCCTGGGCTCTTCTTGCAGCAGTGGAGGGCAACAGGCATGTCCAAATCATGATCCCTTCCATACTGCACCTGGCAGTGCTGCTCAACAGGCACAGAGCAACCAGAGATGAATATCTGAGCTGCAGCTGTATAAACTGAAGTGAAATGCATCCCACATCCCACTCTTTCTGGCCTGTAGTATTTGCTGTGAGACCAAACTGCTGCTCAGCATGAAATTCTTCCCAAAATCAAAGCCATCTCTGACCACATGCCAAGGATACTGTCCAAAGGTGACCAGTCAGCACCTTGTGGGAGCTGACCTCAGAGCCCAGGATGATTTGTTTTATTAGTATCCAGCTGAGGAATTCTGTCTTACAGGAACTAGAGCAAGCATTAAAGGCTCCTGTTTATCCATATTGTCCCTATTTTCTTTATCTGCCTTCCCTTAAGGTAACATAGAGCAAATTACTTGCAAATTAAAGGAAACAGGGCAGGAAATGAAGATGCAACTGAAGACAGCCTTTTATTGTTTTTCTAGTTTTTCTGTGGGGCTGAATTACCACTGCAGTTACTGTAGTGTAAAATGATGAGGTAATAAATAGTCTTATTGGAAAGAAAAGAACCATCAGGGAGGAAAATCCTGAAGCATATCCAGAATTTTTCCTATTTTATCTAAAAATCGTACTGCCAGATTTGATGTAAAAATATGTTTGAGTATTTTCTGTATTGAGCAGTGAAAAGAAAAAAAAAAATTGTCCTAAACAGATCTGTTTCAATGACAGTATTTAGTAGTCCAAAGCAGTATCAGCAAGAATACAGGATATTCTCTCTTTTTTGAGAACCATAAAACTCTTGCTACAATCATTTCATGTTCTTCGTATGGGCCTTTCTGGTCTCTAAGGTTTTCTTCTATGGCTACAGGGTAATCTTTACCACCTTCTCACATGATGTACCCTAATCCCCAGTAATTAGAACTCAGCCTATATCCTGAAGTACAAGTTTCATTCCCTTGTAGAGGGAGCAGTTTTATAGTTCCTTTGGGAATCTTGCCAGATTTAAGGCCTCAGTCACATTCTCTGGCTATAAATGGATAAACTTAGAAATATTGACTACAATTTGTCCTTGTACTGCAGATCCAGACTCCTGCATATTTCCTGAACTGTCAGTTCCAGACTGATCCAAGGTGCAGGTTATTCACAGCAGATAGCATCTCTCACCCATATTGCCCTTGGACGCAGATTGAATTCAGTGCAAGTTTACATTCTTACAAATCCGCTGCAGATGTCTGCATGTGGTTGTAGTGATCTCTGGAAAAAGCATGAGCCCAAAGAGAGTTCTCAGTATGATCTGAGAGATCTCAAGAAGAATGGACAGCTGTAAATAGAGACTAAGTCTCTGGGCAGCACCTGATATAACCCTGAGCAGTTTCTAAAGCTCAGGCCAAGGAAGAGGTTTGCGGCTTCCCCTCTGTCCAACAAGGATTGTGATACTGTGAATTTGTTCCCAGTTTTGGCATCTTGTATGGCAGAGTAGAGACAGCCTGAGAAGCCAGGAAGTGCTGAGCTTCTTTTTCTAAACTGTCATCCCATTATTTCTTTTTTGCCTTCCTTTTAAGGCGATGAATTAAATACTTACAGAAGTGAATTACAGGTGTCTCAGTCAATAAACAGCAAGAGAAAAAGCCTGACCATAACAGAGTGTAGTTGGAGTGGAGCGGCTTTGTGTTGAGCCTTTGATTTGTTTTAAAGCACCTGTTTCCAGGCTGTCCCAAGAAGTGTTGTTAGCTTGCAGCCACCTAGGCTATGTGTGGCCAGAAGTTAGCTCCTTGTCCCTTTTGGAAAGTGTAAAAGAGCTTGATTAACTGCGTACCCCATCCTTCTCCCACATGCTAATGACCAGGGCAGCAATGTGGATCTAGACTTGCACAGTTGTCCTCAGTCATGGGCATTTGTGGTTTTGTTCTGTTTCTCAGCCTGTAATTCCTGATGTTTATCAGGATCACAGATGGGATACTACTGAGACTGAAATCAAAGAGGCAGGGAGAATCTGTTCCCAAGGGTAGTGTAAAAGCTGAGGGGACAGAGCTGGACTGTGCTGAGGGTGAGTGGCTGAGGCAGCAGGTGCGTGGTCAGCCTGTGGCTCAGCCAGCACTGCTGCTTGTGCAGCTGCTGTGTTTGTCTGGCTTCTCACTTACCTGTTTTTGTAGATGGAAAAGGACATGAGAAGTGACACAGAAGAAAGTGACAAGGATGAAGAAAGAGATAAAATTAGGAAAAAGGAGAAAAATGGTATAACGTATTTCAGCAACGTCACAAGCAATGGTTACATCCAGAGGAATGGGTCTGAGCCCCTGAACAACAGAGCCCACCTTGCCAACGGCCACACCAAGGAAAGATAGCTGCTGTCCACGTGCTGCTGGTCTGGCCTCCAGGGAACCCAGGCCACCATCTGTAGAAACAGTTTTGCTCACTGTGTAGATAAAATGGAATGCAATTGCAGTATTGTAGCTGAATACCTGCTTCCCATAAACAGAGGCATTTCTAGTCAGTGATATTTGAAGGAAGTTTTTTGTCTTCCTTCAGTAAAAGCTTACTATAGATTGTAGCCGCAAAACAGATAGCAAGGGATCAAAGTGGTTTGACTTGTATTACACTGTACCATAATTGTTGTCAAGTGTATTAATCTTGAAAAATACTTTAAAAATAAAAAGGTGGATAAACTCTGGCAGTGTCAAGTTTTACCCACCTGATGGTGTTTGATAGGAATCCATTTAGCCTGGATCAGCCTCTGGAAGCCCTGGCCTGTTGCCAGTAATTATTATGGCTGACAAGTGACAATTCTTATCATTGGGATACTTCTTCTGAGAAAACAGATCCCCTGTACACACTTACAAAATTAAAACTGATCATAGTGAAATGAAAGCTTTGGGAAGGCATAAGAGGCATAAGGCATGTTTTTCTCAAATGTAGTACTTTTTGTGTGAATGACCAGTTTTGTAATGGTATGGATCTCAGTCCCTACTTATTGCCCTTAAGGGGAAAACTCCAAAGCCCAGGCTGCAGGAGTACCCATCCAAATCGTAGTTGGAAGAGCTGGAAAATCCAGACAGCTGTTTCTCAACTGTCAGGTAATCCTCTAAACCTGTCTTGGAAGGAAGTAGTCGGGAAGGGAGAAGAAGGGAGGTGAAGGTACTCCTTTTTCTATAGTCTAGAAGACAACAGTGATTAAAATGCTCGTGTGTTCACTTAGTGTGACTGGCACAGTGGGAAATGTTTACAGTCAACTTGTGTCAAGAAGGGAATACATTTTCCCTGCCCTCAGAAGAAAAAGGATCCAGAGATGATCTGCTGAACCTTATGGAATAATGCTTTAGCAAGGCCTTCTAACGCTAGGGCCTTTGCCTAGGTGTATCAAGAATAGCAAGTATAATGCAGTGGTCCATGAAGTCATGATGCAGTGCTGATTCAGTTTGTTTAGTTGCCATATCTTGTATCATGTGTAGTCTTAGATTTTTTGATTGTGCAATCTCTTAAAACATTTAAATTAGTGTTACATGAATTTCTGTTTCATAGGTCACTTAATCTATGAAACTGAAGTATTAACAGATTCACTGTAATGAGTGCAGGGACTTGGACTGCTGAGGCCATGCAGACACTTCTGTTTAAGTACCTAGTGCTAACTGGGCGGGGATGGGACATGGACCAAGGAAAAGCCTTATTTGAGGAGGTGGTGCACATGTTTAAGTTATGAAACAACTGACAGCATAGAAAGACTAGAGGGTTTTCATCAGTCCATTCATGTCACCTGAGATGTGACTGAGACGCTTTGATCTGAGCTTGTGTGTGCTCATCTTCGGTTTCAGTCAAAATACATTTGTATAATTGTATTTCTAAATTGGAATTGGATAATTTCAGAAGGGAAAAAGTGGTTCCAGCATGCCTGAGTCCAGGGCAATAACATGTTGTGGGAGGAGAGCATCTGCTCCTGCATTGTCATTTAAATCTTTATTTGCTGGAGATAGTCTGTCTCTGGAACCTTAGCTCTGTTGGTGAGAGCATGGTGTTAATAATGCCAAGGTTGTGGGTTTGATCCCTTTATGGGCCATTCACTTAAGAGTTGGACTCAGTGATCTTTGTGGGTCCCTTCCAACGCAGAATATTCTGTAATTCTGTGATAATTGGAAGTTGGAAGCACATGTTCTGTACGCTGTGATCTGAGTGTACAATCTCACCTCTCTGCAGGTGGTGTGCTCAGGAGGGATGGTTATATATAATTTTATACTACTGAATGTAAATGTTCTTTATAAATTACTTTTAAAGGTTTGATCGTCTGGTCTCTTTTCTACTTCTTTAACCACCAGGAGGTAAACCTGGCTGGCTGCACCCTACAGGTGGACATGTGATGAGGGAGACCCACGTGGGTGCCATTACCAAGGGGAAGATGTTGCATACACAAGACACACAGCCACACTGAGCCATGCCAGTAAAGAACTGCAGCTGCTGGGTTTGTCTCCTGCTCAGTAATACTCTGTTTGGCCCTGGAACAAGGGACCATTTGGGACACCCCTATGCTAGACCTGGGGGCAGGCCAGGTTACTTGGTACTGCCAGGACAGTGGCAAGTCCAAGATGGCAGCACTGGAGAGGTGCTTTGGCCTTGCAAGGATAAGAGGAGAGAAATTAATATCTGTTCTTCTTTTTTTGGGAGGTTTTGGGAGGCTGGGGAAGATCCCTGTTGTAAAATCACACCACCTCTCCTCCAAGGAGCAGAGTCTGCACCTGTGCAGTGGAGCTAGTGTATGTTAATGCCTGCTGGATTTGATCCTCAGGGTTTTGGTGTGTCCCTGAAGACTGAGATAAGCTCGTTAGGGGGCAAATCTGGTTCTTGTGAAAGGATACGTCAAGGATACAGGAGACCTGTTGGATTGAGCAAGAACTACTGAGGCCTTTAGCTGAAGAACTGAGCATGACAGTGATGAGTCATTGAGAGAGATCAGCTGCCGAATTTGCTCTCTTGCCATCAACCTGCTATGGCTTGAAGAAGCATTCAGCTTCCTGCCTGCACTGCTCCACCTTCTCTCTTTATGTCTGCTCCAGGGCAGGTAAGCTTCTGCGTAGAGTGATAGTGTTTAAGAATTTAGTGTATCCATCATCTCCTCTCTTTGCGCATGGGGCATCATGGCTCCCTCCACAGAGCAGCTGTTGTAGAAAACCTGCAGCAAGTCTGGCACTTTCTGCTGAGAAACCCAGCAGAGCAGATTACAGAACCATCAAATCCATTAGGTTGGGGAAGACTTCTGAAGATCATCAAGTACAACCTGTGATTGATCACCACTTTGTCAACCAGAGTAGAGCACTGAGTCCAGTAATTTCTTAAATAACTCCAAGGATGTTATTTATATATAATAACTCCAAGGATGTTATCCACCACCTCCCTGGACAGCCCATTTCAATGTTTAACAGCCTTTTCCATTAAGAAATCCTTCTTGATGTCCAACCCATACCTACCCTGGCATGGCTTGAGTCCATTTCCTCTGTTCCTGTCACTTGTTACCTGGGAGCCCAGCCCCCACCTGGTTGCACACTCCTGTCAGGGAGTTGCAGAGAGAGAGAAGATCACCATGAGCCTCCTTTTCTCCAGGCTGACCCCCCGCCGCGAGCTCCCTCAGCTTCTCCCCATAGGACTTACTCTCTAATGGAGGCTTCCATCTCCAGATGGAGCACTGGGTACCACAGCAGGGTCTGACCCTCTTTCCCCCACACTTTTATCCACCTTGTGCACAGACGAGATGTGCATCACACGATATGTGCCCCACATAATGTTAGTGAGCAACTGTGGGAGAAGAGGCATCCAGCTCCAGGTGAGCCATATGAAAGAGCATGCTTCCAGGCTGCTGTGAGGTGGGTGAGTCAAGGCTGGCACACAAAACTATGGCTGACATGAATCTGTTGACTCCAGCAGATACGGACACCTGGTGACATTTTGGATCTTGTTTTAATAATAGTTTGGCACAGTTGTTTCCTTCCTCCTGCACACAGTAAATTTCAAAGATCTGCATAAATCACATTTTTTCATTCAGAAATGTATGCGCAAGGGAACGTTTTCTTGGATGGCTGCACTTGAAAACAAAATTGCTTTTCTCATTCTCACAGATACAGCCGACACAATGTCTGCAGGTAAGGGCAAGGCCTTGTTCAAAAAGCTGAAGTCATGTCAGAACAAGGGAAAGACCTATAACTTCGGCAGACAAATGTGAGCATGTGATAAAGCAGGCCAAGAAATACCCTGAGAAACAACTTGAAAGGCACTACCAGTCTCTGAAAAATTGTCAAGACTGCTGGACTCAGAGATGATGGTGGCAGGCAGCAGGAACACTGGGATAGGTCAGGTTAGAGCCAAGAAATGCAATGAGCTACCCTGTATGGCTCCCCAGTTGAGGGGGGAGAGGGTCCAATACCTGACATCTCACTGAGGCCATATTCCAAGAGGATCCACTTCAAACCAATGGGTGGGAAGTTATTACCTAGCACACAGACTAACTGAGTAATAGCAAACCTTCAAACCCACTGGCAGGAGGAAATTTGTTCTTAGAGGAGTTCAACTACCAAACATGGAAACCCATTTTTTGTTTCAAATAATCTTCTTATCAGAAAAATTTAAGAAGGTTCCAATTGAGAATGTGAGAGTTACAGCCCTCTGTAGTCTGACATGCAGACTGGTCAGAGCAGTAGAAAGTATAATATGTGATGGAATATTTGGAAACAGATATGAACATAATAGGAAAGAGTCCCCATGGGGTGGTCTGTGGGGAAGTTTATGTCTCACTCTGCTGAAGTTACCCCAAAGAATTGGTGAGTACATGTAATGGAGAGAACCTGCACACTGCTTAGCTTTGCAAAGACATTCAAGAAAGGTCCCTCACCATCCTGAGGAAACCCACCTGAAAAGACTATGAAAGACCAACGAGGATTGTTTGTAGCTGTGTATTGTTGCAGGTGCCCAAAAAGGGGGAGGGAAAGGCAGATGGCAAAATCAGCTGATGAAGGTTCCTCTTGACGGTGTTGCAGATTGGCTGCTGCAGTTCACAGCACTGAGACTGTAAGAACACAGGTGAAGCTGAGTGGAGCAGAGCAAGGTGGTGCATGAGAAAAAGTGTCCTGAAGTCCTGGGCTGTGTGTGAGCACTCCAGAGCTGCTCTGGGGAGCAGTGCATCAGCTTTGTGCTCAGTATGTGACAGTTTAAAATGCAAACAGGGTATGGGATGTTGCTGGCGAAGACGAAGGAACCAAAGCTGAGACTGCTGGGGCCCTGAAGATGCCAAAAGATGTTAAAGGCTGTGGACAGTCTTCCCTGGGGCCTCCATCCAGACCCTCTGCCAGCTGTCAGAGCTGATTAAGAGATGAGGGCTTTGCAGCCTGAGAAGGAAAAGCCTGATACAAAGAGGGGGCAAGAGAGATGCCCCTGCTGATAGAGTCACCAGGTAGGGACTTCAGTCATCTGTGAAGCAAAATAAAATTGAAATCAGCCACCTCCTTGACACCCACTAAATTACTTTGTTGTAGTAGGACATCTTACCCCACCTCCAAGCCCACAAGCAGGTCAAAACAAGTGATGCTATTTCAACTAGTTTGACATACTGATGGGATTGAGCAAGAGGTGGAGACAGTGAGTGATGATCTCTTTGAGTTAGGAATCTTGATTTAGCAGTGAGCTTTATGCCTTGCTGATACCTGCTTGCTGCAGGCAGCCTCTGTTTGTGTGCCCACCGTCTTGACCAGAATGGGAGTGTCAGAGGGGTTCTGGCACCATGAATACTGGCTGCCACCTGGAGCTACCTGGGAAGACTTGAAGGAGTCTGTAGACATACACTACCCGCAGCCTCAGCACCTCCTGCTCTGCGTCCCTGGTGCCCTGCTATTGATCTTTGTCCGATGTATCTTTGAAAGGTGAGTGCAGCACCTCTGGTTTCTCCTGTTCTGGTTGCCACCAGTGTCTTTCAGGGCTGCTCCTTACCTGCCTCCTGACCTCTACAAAGTGTACATGGATTGTACCCAAGAATAATGAATCTCTCTGCTTTTCATTGCATATGGTATTGGTGTGGCAGCTCTTTGCCCTGCCAACTCTCCTTTACCTGTAGGTGTGAAAAGACAAGTCTATCACTCAGTCACACCTGAGCTGTGCATGGAGGGTCCCCTCTGGAGGCACAGATAAGGGAGCTTGCAACACAGGGATTTATAGGGTATGTCAGTGCTGGGAGCCCCCATGTGAGCCAGGGTTCAGCCTGATCCTAGAGGACGGTCCTCTAGATTCTATGTGAGGTCCCTACCCTAGAGCTCCTACAGCTGCTGTGGGACCACTTTGCTCACACCACTCTTTGCCCAGCTCTGCCCTGCTTTCTCCTTCTGACACCAGAGAACCCCAGTTCCATCAGGGGTGGTGATACACACCAGTGTCCTGGCTGCAGGCATGTCACCCCAGGAGAGCCTGAGGACCAGCTGACATCTCCCCAGAACTTGTGTGTGGAAACAAGACAGATCCACATTGCTCATCCCATGAGATGGATTCAGACAGAGTTTTAAGCCCCTTTTCCAGGAACAAAGACTGATGCATGTGGAGGTACAAACCAGCCCTCCATGCATGGGAAATTGGAAGCCGGTCAGCTAAAGCAGGGTCATGTGCCAGTGTGGGCAGAACTGCTGGGATGCTTCCCACCAGGCAGAGCACGACTGCAAGGGGATAAGGGGAGGACATGAAGCTGCAAAGCTGTGCTCAGCAAACCTGCCCTAAGCTGGAATAGAAAGTTTCTCCTGGAGGAGCTGGGGGAGCACTGACCCATCTGCCCTGAGTGCTGGCTCCTGCCTGCAGTGCACAGCCATGTGAGAAGAGGTAGCAGATAAAGTCTGTAGGAAGAGCCAGAGTTAATTCCAGGGTCATCAGGTTTTCCCTCAAAGAAGGGAAGGCAAGTTGCACTTGCCTGGCTTCCAGGAAACAGCATGATTTAGAAAGCAATGCCTCCCACTAGAGCTTTGCTAGGGTTTCTTGCAGGAACCAGCAAATCCCCACATGTTTTGTCCTTGGCTCCTGCTGCAGACAGTGGTCAGGTACCCTGGGCATGGAACCCATGGGACACTCAGACACTTGGAGGCTGGTTTTGTGGCATCCTCTGGACTGCTCAGGAGCACTTAAAGAGGACCAGCATGCACCCCAACACAGAGCCATGCTTTGTGTCCTGTTGCCTCAGCAATATTAATTATTGTTTATTTAGACATTGTTACTGTTGCCTCCACTGCACATCCTCATCTTTGCTTCAGTGTCATTGTATTTCTGACGAAAGAGTATTGACCTGACAGAGGCACCAAGCCTTGTGTTGCTGGAGCAGTACTGGGAGCCTTGGGGTGTGCCTTGGGCTGGGTGTGCGAGCACTCTGGCAATGCTGGAGCCCTGGGGCAGTATATCCAGCATAGGACATGGCGCTGGCAGCATCTTCCTGTAGGCTGACCCTGGCTGCCAGTGTGGGCACACAGGTCCTCTCCTGCCAGAACTCTTTGCTCTTGTAGAACCATGGCTCTGCCCTTGGGCAGGGCATTGGGGGTGAGTGACAAGCGGAGGCCCAAAGTTCAGACCAATGCTACGCTGGAATGCTTCTACATTCTACAGGGCAGAAACCCAAAGAAGGTGAGTGTCCCCTGAATCTCACTGTCCCAAGAGCCCAGGCAAGCAACACATTGTCTCTATCCCAGGCCAGGCAAACCAGATCCAAAAGCAAGGCAGTTACTGTTAACCACCCTTCCAGGGAAAGAGATAAGCAGATATTGCAGCAGCTTCCAACATGTTCAACAGCTGCAATCCCAGCACCTCCTGACCTGCTGTATGTCAAACACAACAGCTGCTGTGAGAGCTGCTGGCTCTGGCAAGAAGGCAGCCACCACCCCTTTGGGTAGAGTCTATTAAGGCTGCTTATTTTTGGCAGAACTGCAAGTCCTTCAGAATCATGGAATCATTTCAGTTGCAAAACTCTCTGAGATCAAGTCCAACCATTCTCCCAGCACTGCCAAGGCCACCAGTAACTATATCCCCATGTACCACATCTACACATCCTTTAAATCCCTTTAAGGGTGGGGACTCCACCCCTGTCGTAGGCAGCTGTTCAAGGGCTTGACGGTTTTCCAATCTAAACTTCCCCTGGCGCAACTTGAGGCCATTTCATCTTGTTCTACCTTCTGTGAGGGAGTTGTAGAGAGCAAGAAGGTCCCCCCTAAACCTCCTTTTCTCCAGGCTGAGCCCTCACAGCTTCCTCAGCTGCTCCTTACCAGACTTGTGCTCCAAACCTTCCCCAGGTCTGTGGCCCCTTCTCTTTGGCTGGATATGTTCCAGCTCCTCAATGTCTTTCTTGTCATGAGGGGCCTAAAATTCAACCCAGGATTTGAAATACCTCACCAGTGCCCAGCACAGGGGGACAGTCACTGCCCTGGCCCTGCTGGCCACACCATGGCTGGTACAGGCCAGGTGATGCTGGCCTTCTTGGCTACCTCGGCACACCTGGGCTCATGTTCAGCTACTGTTGACCAGCATTCCCAGGCCCTTCTCTGCTGGCAGCTTTCCAGCCACAATACCTGGAGTGTTCCACGTGGTTCTTGTGGCCCAAGGGCAGGGCCCGGCCATTTGCCTTGTTGAACCTCACACCATTGGCCTTGGCCCATTGATCTGGCCTGTCCTGAGCATTCCTGCCCTCCAGCAGATCAACATCCCACCCAGCTTGGTCTTATCTGTGAACTGACTGAGGGTGTCCTTGATCCACTCATCCAGATCGTTGCTGAAGATATGAAATGGGACTGGCCCCAAAACTGAGCCCTGGGGAAAACCATTGGTCACCAGTCTCCACTTGGATTTAGCTCCATTCACCACCAGTCTCTGGGCCTGGATCATGACTCACACTGGTGCACAGATTTAAAAAAGTAATTTACTTTAATCTGTATGAAGCTCTGTCAGATTGATTAGAAAATGCTAATGAGCTCATCTTTACATTCATTTTAATCAGAGTTTATGAACTTTAACTCTTGTCATGCAGAAAATGAGGATGTTGGAATTGATAACTTTGAGCCTGTGACTGTGCCACTTCAACAGCTGAACAGTTTGCTGACATTATAGAGTGAACCATGTGTCTGTTTCTTTATCTTAACAAGCTGAAACTTCTTTTATCTTCTTTTATCTGTAGCCGATAATTTGTGTGTTGAGGAACAAAGGCATATGATCCCCTAGATGGTGTGCAGAAAATCTCTTTATTTGCAAGACAACAAGCCTTCTTATACTCTCCATTTAGGAGGGCTAGGTACGGATTAGCAGTGTGCTTGTTCATCACACTCCTTCCCATTCAATCACCATGCAGCGTCCACGTGTCTCGCTGACCAATCACTGCCTCACACAGGAGGCGTCTGGCCAGACCCAGCAGTATCTCCCACAATAATTATCAGTGAAAATTGTATCAGAGGTGGAAAAAAATTATTTAGACTTTTATGGCCAGACATTGCATCCCATTGTGTACAGCTGGCAAAACTTAACCAGGGAGAACCTGTGCTTCCTTCTGAACCTATGTTTAGATGTTTCTGAATTGGAGTTTTAAAATGGTCAAAATAATCTGTGAGTTCACAAATGCAAATAGAGTTGATACAATTTTTTTCCAAAGAGAGGTGTTCTTTGGGGAAAGGTGGACATGCAAAGCAGCCCCTGGGAGCACAGCTCTTAGTTCCTCACAGGGAACAACAGCCTCCACAAAAGGCTCCGTCCTTCCTCCCTGCTCTGTTTTCCAGGAGGAGCTGGTTTCACTGGCCAAGCAAAGTGACCTGCCAGTCAGAAAGGTGGAGATCTGGTTCTGGCACTGGCAGGCCCAGGACCACCCCAGGCTGATTAAGAAGTTCTGTGAGGCCAGGTAGGTGAGTCAGCTTTTGGTGATGGAGACCTCCAACAGGTCTGCACATCATCACTATTCTCTGCCCCATCCTTACCCAAACACACTTCCAGGGGAGCTGTTGTGGCTGCAAGTCCCTCTGTCCCATGAGGCTGGATCCCACTACTGTACACACTCACAACAGAGTCCCCCTGCAGCACTGCCAGCTCCCTCCCTCCCTCCTTCCTTTCTTCCCATTTTTACCTTTGAAAGGTTAAGTTTGCCTCAACAGAGTCCACTGGCCTTGATGGAGAAATGTTTAAATCTCAGAGGGATTTTGAATACCAAAGCCACTTGTAAAATGCATTGAACTTCTTTTCAAGATGATCTTGATACAAAATTAAAATTTTAAATTATTGTTAGCATCGATGGTTGGGCAGAAAATAAATCCATGTAGTGCAGTTAGGAGGTAGTACAAGCCATGAAAGAGGGTGGTAAAACTTAAAAACACAAGAAAGCACCAAAATCTTCATAGCTTTCTTTTTCCCCAAGTTGTTTGCTCTCTTATATTAAATCTTCCTGCATATCTCAGTAATACATGGTGGCTCCTCTCTCCCTCCTCACTCCAAGTGTCTTGATGAAGAGAATCAAGTTCTCAGATTCTCACCTTGAGGTTTAATGCTGTATGTGCATAAAGAGCCCCACCAGGTGAGAGATCTACTCGTTCTCCCTCTGAAAAATAAATTATTCTGTACTTGAATATTGTTATTATGTTTTTTAAAAACGATTCTCCACCTGAAAGCTTGTTCAGTGCTTCCTACTGCAGCATTTCTGAAGAAAGTAATAAATTTCCCAGTATTCCTGCGCCATCACTGAGAAACATTAGGTGCCTTCCATTGTCTGGGGTGTATAAACATTTGATAGGTGATCTACAAACACCCACACAACAAAAGGAGACAGGGAGAAGTATCTTGGTAGTCTTACTGCATCGTCTTTAACACTGATGGAATGCCCAAGGAACTGGGGCAAAGCATGGACCACAGCAGAACCTGCCTGGGCAGTGGGTACCCTGTTGCTTTACAGCACATACTTCTATGTGCCAACAGAGCTGAAATTCTGCAAATCTGTCTAAATAAGCATAGGTTCCCCTGTGGACATCCTGGGCACAGCCTGGGGAGCTATTTCAGCTCTGGAGGAGGTCTTAATTCCTTGTTTTCTGTTTTAGTTGGAGATTTACATTTTATTTCACCTCATTCTTCTCTGGAGTGGGTCTTCTGTCTGACGTAAGTATGTGAGCAGGGTCATGCTCACAGGTGGAAGTAAAAAGAACCCTTGAAAGGTGAAGTGACACCTTTCAAGGGTCCTTTGTTCATTGCAAATGAGGCTGACAGCCCCAGGCCACTCTAAAGAGCCCATCCAAAGACCATGTTCTTTGTTCATTGCAAATGAGGCTGACAGCCCCAGGCCACTCTAAAGAGCCCATCCAAAGACCATGTGTGGTCATGACTATGGATGCAAAGCCAAAGAAGGACAAATTCAGGGGTACAGAGCAGAATCACCCCTAATCCTGATTCAGCAGAACAGTTCCCTCTTCCCTGGGTGGATCTGGCTAGATGTCAGTGACGTTAACCTGCTGTTCTTGTCTTAGATCCTTGTGTAAGCCCGCACACAGCTCTTGCATCTCAGACCAGATCAGACTCTGCCCTAACTGTGGCTGCTGCCCACTTTTCCAATGACTCTCCGTATGATATCCTGTACATTCACTAATGACAAATGCATTTTGCCAACCACTTTCTCCAAAGCTCAAAACCAGATTAGATCTAGCATGGGCACACTGAGTTCTTGGAGTATTTCTTCCCATGGTCTTTACATGTTGTTAAAAGGTTTTGGGTTCTTACTGCTGCCTTCTCTATGCACAGAAGCCCTGGTTTTGGGACCACACCGTATGCTGGTTGAAATTTCCACAACAGGTGAGCAGCAAATACATGGAATCATGGGATAATTCATACTGGAAGGGAGACCAGGAAGATTCTTGTCCAACCTCCTGCTTGCAGCACTTAATTGCGAGACCAGACCAGGTTACCTAAGGTTTTTTCCAGTTTAGTTTTGAAAACCTTCAAGCATGGAGACAGAACAACCTTATAACAAAAAGTTTTATGTTTACAATTCCTTGTATCTATCTGTCTTATTTCAACACCCCTCTGGTCTCTCACCCTCACATCACTCATGTGGCAAACAGTGTGACATCTGCTCCTCACATGTGCTCCATGTGGCAGCCCATGGAGATCTCTGCTCAGAGCAGTCACTTTGTCTCAGTGAGTTTCTCTGTCACTCAAGTATGTTTGGAAGTGGCTGTCTGTGGCCACAAAAGGTGGTCAGGACATCTGGCATCTCAAAGCACGGATAGAGATGAGGTGTCTGAGTCCCTGAAGAGGGGAGACCCCAGCTGCTCCCAGTCCCTTTGCAGACAGGCTGAGGCTCATCCTGGCTTTGGACTGGCCCTGTCACTGCATCAGCAAATGGTTCAGTCAGAGGGAACAGGAAAATTTAGGCATGACAAACACTTCTGTCCCAAATACAGGTTGAATGAAGGGGCTTTGCCCAGGAAGACTCTTCCCCTTTCCTGAACCCAGGGCTAGGCAGGGCTGTCACTGCCTGTCACTTGTCTTGCAGCCTCTACCACCCGTATTGGGCTGGTTCTACCTCCTGGAGCTCTCGTTCTACTGCTCTCTGGTGGCCACCCTGCCCTTCGATGTGAAGAGGAAGGTGAGTGACAGCAGCACAACCACAACCAGATGGCTCAGTCAGCCACCATCATGAGGCTGTGCCCCCCATCCTGCTGTCACCTCCCCGGGGGTGCAAAGGAGAAGGCGCAAGTGCTGCTGTGAAGACCCTTGTGCACGTGAGCCCCTTCAGCTCTCATATGCCACCATTGCACCTTGCACTGGGCCCTGCTCATGCATAGCATGGCCTTCCTGCCTGCTAGTCTGGGGAAGTGCTGGAGGCTGACATGAGGGTCCCCACAGCTGGTCAAGGGACAGGCACTGGGTGAACATGGCATCATGGCCTTTCCCAGCTCTCAGGTGCTGCCTGCACCAGAGAGCTGTGTCCTCCCGATGGGAGGGACCTGGCCTGACCTGATGAGGGTCCTGTAAATGTATGTGTGACTTTTGCAGCATGGGCAATTGAAGAGGCATGGGCAATGGAAGAGCTCCTCCATTATATACTACCTGCCCCAGACCAATGGCAATCTACTGTCATTACAAAAGGCTCTTCAATACACAGAGGAGGGATCTGGAAATAAATATGGGATATTAGGAGAACAATTTTGTAAGGGCAGATTGGTTTACAGAAAACTTATAAAAATCTATGTTCCAGCATATTTGCACCCATATCTCACAGGTATTTGTCTGGCTTTCCATAAATTGGGCGTAAAGGATGAGGTTGTCTTCTTGAGATTGTGTAGGACCTCAGAGAGCTGTAGTATAGTGGGGAGCACTGGTGCTTTGTGGAGGTGTTTGACATGTCCTAGTAAGGCAGCAGCATGCAGGAACAGATGCTGACAGGGCAAGGTAAGACTGACAATCTCTCTTCTCATGCCAGGACTTCAAGGAACAGATTATCCACCACATCGCTACCATCACTCTGATTTTGTCTCCTCCTGTGCCAATATGATACGGTTTGGGATGATAGTCATGCTGGTCCATGATGCCTCTGATTATATTTTAGAGGTGCATTACCCTCACCTGGAAATCATGGTATCACAGAATGGTTTGGGTAGGAAGGGACATTAAAGCCATCTCATTCTATCTCCCTGCAATGGACAGGGACAATTTCCGCTAAACCAGGTTGCTCCAAGCCCTGTTCAACCTGCCCCAGGGATGGGGCAACCACAGCTTATCTGGCCAACCTGTGCCAGGGCTTCACAACCCTTTGAGTAAATAATTTCTTCCTAACATCTAATCTACATCTCTACTAGTTTAAAACAGCCTCTGTAAAATGTCTCTCTCCCAGTTGCAGGCCTGTGCTTGTGCCTGTGGGCAGCACTGGCAACTGTGCACATTGCTACACATGACACAAGTCAATGCAGTGCCCATGAGTGGGACACACAGAAATTAGTGACTGTGCATCTAGGAAATACCAGTTCTACTGCTCTTGTGGAAAAGTAATTGGATGCAAAGGGATTGGGACACATCTCCACAAGCCTGGTCATTGTTGCAGGATGTGGGAACTCCCTCAGCCCCTAGAAGGAGAACACAGGCACAAGGGACATACAGAAATTTGTTTCTCTACAGCTTGCCAAGATACTCCATTACCTGAAATGGAAGCGGGTCTGTGAAGCAGTATTCAATGTTTTTGCTGCGGTTTTCATCATCTCCTGGCTTGTCATTTTCCCATTAATGTGAGTAACATTTGATGCCTTAAAAGCTGGTAAGAGGCAGACACAGCAGTATAGGGAAAAATTGGTTTTAATAGGATCTCAGGTGTCCCTTCGTCAAAGGTGGAATCACACCAAGGAGCCCCTGTGTACAACCCACAGACAATTTTATGGACCTTACAAATTAGTATATCTACCTAAAATCCCCCAATAAGAAACCTAAAAAATTAAGTAATTGTCCCCCTATTCTAATTATCCCCCCTAAATGAGGCTACAATCTAGTTTACAAAAACATGTTCCCAAGAGGAGGCCCCATTCAAGACTGGAGCCTCTAGTTCTGAGATTGTAGGGATGTTTTGTCTTCCCCAAAGACCCCCGAACTAGGCTAAATATTAGAGTACAAGGGTTATAGGCATGTAGGGCTAAGATATAGGGAGTGAAAGGTACAAGGAATGGGAAAGGGTATAAAATGTATAAAAAGGGTATAAAAAGGGTATAAAGAGAAAAGACAAAAACCATCAGGCATCACATTTTACTGTCCTCTGGGTGTTATGCACTCTTTGAGCTTCTGGAGAGGTGACCCTCCATGCTAATGGAAGGAAAGGCAGAGGATAGGACACTATAAGTTCAAAGATTAATTCAACTAGAACTGAAGAACCCAGAGAAAAAAAAATCACCAGGGTTTTAACTATATTAATTAATTAATTCTACTAATTAATCCAGAGTCACAGCCTCTGCCCCTCTGTTCCCACTCCTTGTTTTATAAACACTGGTTCCTATGAAAGAACGAAGATGCAAACCATTCCGATTAAAATTTCCCAAGAAACTCTTAGCAGACTAAAAAAGGCCTTAAAACTCAAAGGTCTATTAGGATAAAATTAGTATAGACGCAACGTCACAGTAAAATTAAGGTGACCCACCATGCATCTGAAATAAAACAAGAAAATCATGAGGGATTCAGGAGGTGGGATACTCGACATGCTGGGATGGCATCGGCAATGATTCCTCCAAAAGCCACACACAGGCACCAGCCTTGGAGAATGGCTTTTGCATACACACATCTGGTGATCCTCCCAGCCTTTAACTGGGCTGAAATTGTTCCTCTTTCTTTACCACTGCCAAGTTGCCTGGAAAAGCTGATAGTAACTTCCCATAAGTTCATTCCACAACACTTGTATTATAGTCTAAGCTTTCTGTTTTCTTTCAAACCAAACATTTCATTTGTTACACCAAGAAAAATTTTGGTGTAACACACAGGGACAAGTCTCCATTGCTGTCTTATGTCCCTGCCCTTGTTCCATACAGCTACTGAAGATGCTGAGTTTTCAATTTTGGTCATGCTGCCATTTAGTCTGGATGCCCATGTGGTTGACTTTGCATGACAAGTCCCAGATTCTGGTGGTCAAATGACTGTCGTAGAGAGAAAAGCAATTAAAGCTTGAGGCAACTTTCCTGAGAGCAAGCATGACTTCAGTTATCTCCACTACAAGGTGTGAAGCCTCAAGTATCCCAACCTGCTGTACCATAATATAAGACAAAGAAGGTAACAGGTGTCTCAGGTCAGACTAAGGGTCCATTGAGATCAGCTCCGCTCAGCACCAACAGCAAGCAGCAGAGGTCTAGGAAAACAAGCACAGAGCAAATACCCACTGTGTCCAACAAGGTTTCCCCGCTTAAAATATATCCCAGATTTCATGTCTTAGCTAACTTGTGGAGGAGGACACATACTAGCACTCATCAGTGCTAGCTCTCTGTCCTGTCTGCTTTCCATTTCCAAACCAGTGCTGTCCTCCTTTCTGTTCTCATCACTGAGGATACAGACTTTCTGTGACTTTTGCTAAAAATAATGTCGTGTCCAACTGCTCATCTGCACCCTTAACTCCTCCCTAACTTCAGTTTAAAAAGCCATGCATTATCTTTTTATTTAAGTGCCAATGGAGAGGTGCCCTTAAGGTTTCACTTTTGTCCATTTTTCCTATTAAGACTTAGTAGAGGAGAAATGTTGCCTGTTCCTGCCTTTTCTAGGGAGCATTGCAGGTTTCTGATAACTGACCTGTCTGCAAAGCCTATTGCATAGCTGGAGGTTTTAATACTAAGCTTCTGCAGGTCCTCTGAGACCTGCTTTGTGAGAGTTGGGCAGAGCGTGAAGCCTGGTGGTGCCATCCTGGCTCAGCTCAGCTCTGCCGTGGGAACACACCAGCCAAGTCATTGCCCAGAAAGACACCTAATCCTTGTAAGTCTGAAGATACTTAGCCTTCGTTAGTCTTGTATCTTCTGATATGCCTCTCCCTCTCTTTCCCACAGCATATATTATTACTTTGTGACAAAAGTTTCGTTGTTCTCCATAAGCTGTCTCATAAATGCTTTCCTGATGATCCTGCAGTTATTACACGTTTTCTGGTCCTATATGATCATCCAGATGATCTTCAATGTCATCCTTCATGGTGAGGGATGAAAAGTCTTTATCTCCTTTGTGCCACCACTGCTCATGAGAGACCAAGAGGTTCAGGGTGACTCCTAACTGCCTGCAGGGAATGGGGAGAGAAATGGGACTGCCCAACAAACAGCCCAAGAGCTTCTGAAGGCATATGTTGGAATTTTATCTCATGAAGATCAAAGCAGGAGCTCACTTCTAGCTTGCAGCTGTGTGCGAGTGACATGGGAGCTGTCCGCAGGCCTCTCTCCTCACTGCGTAATGGCTTCTCACTATGTAGTTTCAGAGAGCAGGAACCTGTTGGTATGTCCAAAGAGGAGTAAGAAAGGAGCAACCAGGTAAGCCTGGTAGATAGCACACTTTGTATTTGCATCTCTGAGTTTTGGGTGCCTTCCACAGGCTCTTGATGCATGCCAGAGTTTGTATAGGGATCACTGGGAGAAACATCATCAGAGAGGGCAGCTCCCTAGCCTGCCTTGCTAATGTAGGCAGATGGCATAGTGGGAGCATCTGAGAAGGTTTGTGAAAACTTTGAGGACCTGTGACCAAAAAAACCTCTCCACAATGTTGCTGTTCTGCCTTCAACTTATCTTGACTTACCCCTTCATCAAAGTTAAATTACAAGAAAAAGCAGTTTTTCTGAGGAAATGATGGAGGATACACTTGAAGTTGCAGACAATTGCAAAATAAGGAGCCCAGTCCATATGCTTGCTGGACAAATACGTGTTGGCTTTCACAACTTCAATGGTAATAAATTACACAGGAAAATATGCTGAATAACTATATGTAGAATAAATACTAACTTATTTTCAGAAAGTCACATTACAAGAGCATTACCAGAGTGACAAAAAAGCCCATCCAAAAGTTAGATGGGCCATAATAGAGTTAACCCCTGTCAGCTTAAGTCAATCTCCCAGAGCAGAGATAATTGCAGTGTGGACTTTAAGGACATGATCACACCTGTTACTTTTATTTTAGCTGCCAGGTTAAGCACACAGAGCTGTGAATGAAAACAAGGCTAGTTTTCTTTAATATATACCATGAGATATGTTTCGCAGCTCATTTAAACCTTCTTTTCTTCAGAAAAGACAAGATGCCAGAAGCGACACCGAAGAGAGTGAGAGGAGTGAAGCAGAGAATCTGACAAAGAGCAAAGAATAAGACAGGGCTTGTTGCAAAACACCAGGATCCAGGCAGCCTTTGGAATGTGGGAAGGCTGAACGGGAGCTGGGGGAGAGGTGGGACAGCACTTCACTGCAGTCTGCCTGAGGCAGCATACAATGCCTAGGTGGAGGTGAATTTCATCATATCTATAGGCAGTTAAGCCACTTCAGGAAATGTTTTTTATAATTCTTCTGTTGATTATTCTTTTACTACTACTCTGTAATCATTCATCTGGGGAAAAAAGGTACCAGCTGGTAGTCAGACTACCAGCCAAAGTTCAACTGTATAAGAAGGGGGTTGAACAAGCTGCTGAAGTTATGACTGCTATCTGTGATTATCTCAAAGCCTTCCTGAAAGGTTCATGAGATAATAAACTACAGTTGTGGAAGATTTAACCAATTTGCAATTTCAGAAGACAGTGGCAGTCATTGCCAGCCACTTCATGAAAGGACTTGCATGTGAAAGGCACTGGTTTAAATGGCAAATAAGTTTTCACTTGGGTAGTATAAAATGGGCAGGTTCTGGTATAAACCATTTCTGCAACAAAGGCCCCACTGGTGCAACAATGATACAAGCTGTATTTGCTGTATGAATTATACAAGATAGCTCTAATGTCTAAAAGATTTTGTTTACTGAATGTCTACTCAGGGAGAAGTCCCCTAAAATTGAAAGGAACTGAAACTCTTCCAAATGCACACTTTTCCACCAGAAATTATACATAATAAATGGAAACTTTCCACTTGGGTGTATTACTTTTGTTGAGATTTCATTTTCAAAATTGGAAAATAGGAGTGTTACAACACTAAAATTTTAATGGGATGGTTTAGGTGTTGGCTAATGCTTCACCTTGTAATTTCTTGCATAAGATCTAATTTTCAGAGTTCATAGTATAACATAAAATTTCAAGTAAATGTAAAAAATTAATTACACGTAAACAAAAATTCTGTTTTATGTACATTTACCGTGAAATCTTTTTAGACTATCAGCTCATATGTCAGTAGGAAAATCTTCTTTGAAACTTGCTGGCAGTCTGACATCACATAACTCAGAGGTTGAACCAGCTTTCCCTTGAAGGACTCCGGAATTTGGTCTGCAAGTAGCAAAACTGGAAGGCAGGTAGCCACCCTTCCTCTGTGGAACACCAGCCTTTAGCAGGATGTCACCTCACCCCCACTAGCTGCACTTTGGTAGGGGTATGAGACCCTTCATTGGGATCCCTGGTGTAAGAGTTTGCCCAGGAATTATCGTACCTTGTCCCTTCAAGTATGATGCTTTCTTTTAAAGCCCCAAATGCATGAGAACTGCAGCATTTTAAAGGTTTATACAGCCACCAGGGCACAGCTGTCCCCTGGGGCCAGAGAACAGGCCCAGCCTTCACTGCTGCAGCCCCATCATGGGATCCCCCAGCTCTGTGGGGAAGAGCTGGCAAGGAGGGGAAGTCAAACCAGACATAGAGGGCTCCACATCTGCAGGCCTGCTACCCTAACAGAGTTGTCACAGTGGCAGGGTTGCTTTTAACCAACACCTCTCAGTTTTTAAGTCCTCTCTCATTCTCTGGAGATGTTAATCATTCAGCTCAGGAACTCTCTTGTTGTGTCACATCAGAGAACAGACTGACAACACGGATGACAGCAGCAGTTGCAGTGCAGCCTCCCACCTCACCTCTGTTGCACCAATGGGGCAGTCACTCTCTCAGCTGCTTCACCCTTGAGAGGCCTGAGTGCCCTTGGAGATCAATCCCCTACCGCCCTAAGTCCATAGTCCTGCCCAGGAAATGCTCTTCCTCATATAGTCTTTGATTATGGCTAGGTGCAGGACCCTGCTCCTTGCACCTTCATTTCAGTGCTTTGGGATGGGCATTTTTATTCTGAGTCTCTGCAGCCGTGAACCGAAAGAGCACTAAGGAAACTGAAGCCAGAGTTTTAAGACTCAGTGTCCAAATGTTTGTCATCACACACCTGAATGCATTAATCCAGAATAGTCTCCCTCCTTCTGTGGTGCTCTCCAGCCTGGAATAAAGGCAATTTTAGCCATAATTACATAATCTGTGAAACTTGCTTATTTCAGGCTTAATTGATACTGGTATTAGGTATGGCTTGACAGCAATTGCTGTTTGGGTTTTTTTTGCTCTGTCCTACAGCACTAGGGCTTATAGTCCTGCTGAAGAGTCCCTTGACACACATTTGATTTATTATTTAAATCCTATGATATTTTCTAACACTCATGCAGTGTTTTTTCTGTTTCTTCCAGTTGTTTAAAGGACAGAGAGCCACAGAGGTTAAAGGTCAGAACAGCCCTTTATTGAGCATCAACCCTAAGGAGTTTATGTACCATAACAATATTGATCACCATTTTCAATAATGACCTGCAGCCTTTGTGTAGACAAAGTCTTCACTGGCTTTTGCTTCAAACTCGTCAAGTAGGAAAAAACCCCATAAAATTACAAAGGAACAAAAATTTTAAAATGTCACAGGCCAAACTTGATGCAATCTAACTCCCTTCAGCTTTAAAGCACATGATCTTCCGCTCTCATGCCCACGTATCAAATCTTCGCACAGAGACACAGCCATTAATAGGAAGGGGGCAAGGGAGTTTGTTATCTATGACCTGGCACACATCAATGTAGGGATCAAAGAGGACTACAGTGGGGAGGGCACTGTTTCCCTTCCTCTGTCCAAGGAGATAAATTTGTCCATTCACGGTGCTACACCCCATGAAGAACTTCTGGGTCAAGCATTCCTCATTCACATGTGTCCATTCATTTGTCTCCACATCAAATCGAAAAGTTCCGCCTCCTATGGTGTACACAGCCCCATTCAGGGATGTGATGCAGAGGTCATACCTGAGAGGGAAGAAACCCTTGATCAGAATCAACAGAAAGATTCGGCTCTTAAAATATTCAGTGTGACCTTGATCCTCAAGTCAGAAGTCCCATTTAAACAGAGAATCACAGAAGTGTTGCAGGGATAGGACTTCTGGATTTCTACAGTCTAACCTCTTCTTGGAGCAGGACCAACACTAGAACCTTTCATCTTCTGCCAGGCCCCAGAATACTATTTCTTACCTTGGGAGAGGGGAGAATGAGATGACATCCCAGCTGTCTGTCTCTGTGTTCAGCCTTTGCACTCCATCATATACATGTCCATTCTCATCCAGGCCACAGACCACATAGATCCTAGTCCCCACACTGACCGCATCACCTCTCTCCACAGGCTGAGCCATAGGACTCATGCTTTCCCACTCTGACTCCATCAAAGCCATGCGCTCCACTGATGGGATTATACCTTCATCTGTGCTCCCTCCAAGAACATACAGGTAGAGCCCTACTCCTACCGCACAGTGGCTATTGCGGGACTTCTTCATGGCTGGCCCTTCCAGCCAGCTATTGTCCAAGCAATTGTAGATAAGCACCCAATCCACACTGTACCACACAAACTCATCCCGGAAATACCCTCCTGTCACGAAAAGGAAGCTCCCTGGAAAGACAGCAAAGAAAATATTAGTCACATGAAGGCTAAAAATTGCTCCTGATAGCTGAGGTTCTCATTTCTCCCTGGGCTGTACTGATAAGGTGCAAGATGAGCAGAGAAAATCCCTGCTCTATCAATCAGTTTGCAGTATTTAATTCCTCATCCACACAGATACACTGGGCCTACAATATGCAGCCAGTCTTTCCAAGCCTGCTCCCATTTTTGAACAGAATCATGGAAACACTGGTTAGAAAGAACCTCTGGGGATCTCACTTCCAAACCCCTACCAGAAATGAGACTAATACAGGAAGCCATGATGAGCCATGGTATTGAGCGGGCTTGAAGGCCTCCAAGCATGAAGATTTCCCAACATCCATGGATAAGTTTTATGTAATGGCAACTATAAATCAGAAGTCACCTGTCATCTGTCTAAACCACTACAAAAGAGAAGGCCAAAAAAATACACTTGTTAAAGCCAAGACCTTAGACTAACTCCAGATAAAGCCAATGTAAGGAGCTTGACAAACTCCATAGTTTCTGCTCTATGAGAAGACATACTCAGTGTTGTCTAGCATTCTCCCCGGACTAAGGAAAACAATACCATTCTTTGAACAAATATGAACACCAATATGAATGAGGTGTTAGCAATGCTGAGCACAACAGTTTTAGAGCAGCGGCTGGACTCCCTGCATTTGAGACTCTCAGTCTCAACTTCTGTTTACACTTGCTCAGTCTCCCTTCTCTGTAATTTACCTACTGCTGCAACTGCATACTGGGTGTAGTTCCTGCGCTGCAGTGGAGAACAAGCCTGCCAGGTCCCTGTTTTAGGTTGAAAGAGAAATAATTCTTGCTGTTCCTTGTCATGCTTTCCTCCCAGGACGTATAAGGTGTCATAGCTCCGACCGGCATAAGGACACAGTTTCGGATTTTGCCAGCTGGGTGGAGGACAGCTGTCTAACTTCTTTATCAGTCTGGAAAAGATATCTGTCTCTCCAGCACGCTTGCTGCGTTTCACCAAGATATCGAGGAAGGACAAACTCAGAAAAGTGACCCTGACTTCGCCCACCAAATCTAGAAATTCTTCCTCTCTTGTTGCTGGGTCCTCCTTTATCCAAATTGTAATACTGTCAAAAACCACATCTTCTTGTGGAACAAAGAGGTCATCACTTTTCAGGAGCTGTATCAGCATTTCCTTGGGTAGTGCCTTAAATTCTTCCTGGCATATCACATCCCCCCAGTGAGTGAGAGCCACATTCATAGCAGACACATACAACTCTTTAAAGGCAAATTGCTGTGAGTAGGTCATCAGGCCCAGGCAGTTGGAAACATGCAGCTCTCTCTCCAGAAATTTCTCACACAAGAGTCTCACCCTGTCAAACTGAAAAAAATCAGCTGTTTCCAGTAAGCTGGTCACATTTTCTTGACCTATGAGCACTTGGGCTGTGCGAGTAAACTCAAGTAGTGCCTGAAAAGGCACTGCATCGATCCCTTTGATCACTATGTGCTCTTCAGAGCTCTCTCTTGCTCCTCCAAAAAACATGGCTTCAAAATATCGACTGTGTACTGAAAGCACCCTACGGCTGACCTGGAAGAGTCTCTCTCCAACCTCAAGAATTGTGTCTGCAATCATTTCTGTCTGAGGTCCCAGCTCCTGTGGCTCTTGTGCAGGCTCCATGTTTGTGGACTGCCAGGCAGTTAATTTTAACTCAGTCTTATGCAGCCCTCACCCATGTGAGATCTCTGGAAACACAACCCCCCTAGCTAGGATAAATATGAGATAAGCCCATCTTGTCCTAAAAATAGAATGTTTTCTACTCTCCTGTTTTGCTCTTCTGTCTTTCCTGCTGCTTTCTGAACAGCAATAGCAGAACAGCTGTATAGCAAAAAAAAAAAAAAAAGCAGATTTAACTGGCATCTACTTTTACCAGATAAGGCCACAGCAAATTAGAGGAGCTGTTAGTCAAGCAAACAGCCTGAGGTAGAAAGAAAAAACAGGAGAAAAAATCAAAAGCTCCCTAAGCACTTGAGTAAATACCAAGAAGTTGTAGGAAACATTGAACCCTTTTGGAAAAAAGCAACCATTAACACATCTTTCATTAGTTCAATTTTAATCAAATAGCAAAGTGATCACTGTTTTCATTATGTATCTAACTTTATAGTTTAGTAAGAGAGAAGAGGAAGGAGTAAGCTCCCATTCAAAGCCAGATGGCTTCAGATGCTCAGTCATCCTCAGTCTGAATGCATTAAATAAACACAGATGTAGGACAAGCAACAGCTCACTGATGCCATGGTGAATTTTTCCAAAGCTATCAAGTGAAGTGATTTGCACAGTGACCTTGAAGTGGAGCCCCTCACCCTAAGAGCCCATACCAGCAAGACTCACTCCCAGCTCTTGGCAGAGCTCAGCAAACAGAAGCTGTATCATTGCCTCACCACCTTCACCATAAAAACTTTCTCCTTTATTTCTAGTCTGGATCACCCCTCTTTTAGCTTAAACCATTACCCCTTGTCCTTTCACAACAGGCCCTGCTAAAATGTCTGTCCCCTTTTATTTTCATACTCTTCAGGTACTTGACTCCCAAGTGTAAGCCGGGTCTGTGCTACAGAAAAGGAGAGCCATGCAGCTCGCAATGAAGACCAAGCAACTAATCAACAGAGCAGGAAATGTTGAGAACATGCCCCTCTCCAGAGCTTAGAAACTTGACTTGTGGCTTTAGGCAGATCTCTCTGCACTGAGAGCCCAGAGTCCAGCCCAGAGAGTCTCAGCAGGTCTGTTTCTGATGCCACACTTAGAGTGCAAAGACAGTGCAGCATGTTACTGGCATCAATACTAGCACTCTTTCTCCCACCTGAAGGACAGCTCAAGACTCTGCTCAGGCTGATGGTGAGCAAATACTGCTCCTCATGCTCTAAATAAGGACTCTCTTCTGAGTTGTGCAGTTGTACAAACAGGCTTTGTAGCATTACAAAGAAACTAGGTTGTGAGGAGCACAACTCTACAGACAACTCTGTGAGCTCCCAGGAGATTAAAATCCAGAAGCACCCAAATTCACACAGGCAATACATCACACAAGACACCCAGTCCCTAGTTTCATAGCCTCCTGGAAAAGTCAGACTCACTAAACCAAAATTTACTCTAAGCTCCCACCCATTTCAGAGCTGACCCAGGAAAGGCTATGTGTGGGAGAACACTGCTGTGGCCAAAATAACCAATACAACCCGTACTTGGCACGTGTTCTTGGCAACCTCCAGGAACAAAACTGCTGCAGCCAGCAAAACAATTCATTCTGCCACAGGGTCTTCCATAAAGGGAAAAGCAGGTGGCAGAAGCAGGTTACATGCAGGCTCCGGGCACATACCTCAACCAGGCAGTCTTCAAAATGCCTCAGAAGAGGGACCAGATGATCTCAGGCCTTTCCCATCAATACCCTGTCTGAAGCATGGCTTCTGCACTAGTCCTTCCTGAATCTGAAGTGCTTATGCACCTCCTGAACTAATTTAATGTAGATTTACGGCTGAAGAACTGTAATATCAGTTGTAGTGCACTTTTACAGACTAAAAACCAGACATTTAGAAACAGATTAATTTGTCTTTATTCACTCAAAACTCCTTAAATCTTGCATTTTCTGCAGTATAAAAGAAATAAAAATGTTTACTTACAAATCAAGTTATAACAAGCAGAATCACAAGTGGATAGCTACTATAAAAATATGCAGTATTTCCAGACACTGCCTACAATTGAACAAATGCAAGGATATTAAATATTCTTCCCCTAAAATTCCAAGTATCAAATAGATACCTCCATATGGTTCAAGTCACTCAACCAAGAATCATCCCACAAGTTAAACCAGTCCTCCTGTAGAAACATGTGAGCCTGCTGAAACACAGATCACAGCCCACCAGATCTGGAACAAGTGCTGGAAAAACCTTCTTGGCTACATCCCTTGTAAAGGTGATGACACTACACAAGGAAGGTAATTTTCCTGCACAAAAGAGACTGAACTCAACAGCAGGAAGACTACAACATAATGCTTCCCCAGCTGAGTAGTGACATCTAAGAGGAAGAAAAACATGTTCTACTATATTTAGGCTTTAGATTAATTCAGATTAAATACATTTTAATGTATTTAAAAATGGAAAGATCATAACCAATATTCAGGGCATTCTTAACTAATTTTATCGGGTTGTTTCAAAACTCAGAAGGTCAAGAGGGTCTCACACAATTCATGACAATATGCTCTCTCCTGTCAGCTCTAAACAACATAGCTACACACTTATTTGGGAGTGGAAGGAAAACAAGAACGTACTTCTTACGTTTCCCACCCTCTCATCATTTATGAAAGCCACCAAAAGCTGACTTTCTTTTCACGCTAACAAATACACATTCAAACTTCCCCCCCCACCCAAAACCAGAAGCTTCTCACACACTGATAGCTTTCTCCAATGACTTGCACCCCTAAAGTTTTCAGAGACAATCCAAAGAAAGCATTAGCCATCTTGCTGCTGAATGAAAGGGTTTGGAATAGCTTCCATTCCATCCTGTGGACAAATCAGAACCACAGAAGTCCCTCTGCAAACCACAAGTCCCAGCTGACGTGTGTCTTCTGTTAATTTGAATTGATCATCCGGATCTAAAAAGCAGAGATGCACGGTTAGAACAGGAAAATATTAAAAAGAAACCAAATTCCATCAACTTCAAAAGGCACAGACATGAATGGCTTTTTCCTGGCATAACTGCATTGATTGAATCAAACACATGGACTATTACAGGTGATGCAGCAGTGACATCTGATGTTTTCAAGACCTTACTGACAGTGAGCAATAAAGAACTTTGCCTTGTGTGCAACAAAAAGCATAACACATTTATTAAACAATTCAAAGGCCCTTTCATTCATCTAACCAATAGTACACATGCAAATGATTAAAAAAAGCTCTTGATCCCATTTCAAATGTCATTATAGACAAACACATGGGGATCAATGCAAATCGACAAAAGATTCTGACTTCTAAATGCACTAGGGAAGAGAGCACAGGTCCATTCCCAGACCAGGCCAAACAGGGCTGGATCAGGACAGACAAACACTTACAAATCAATCAGCCAGTTATATCTTCCATGAGATATTGCTATATTCAATAAAAATGAACAACACATTCTAAAATTCCCTTTTAAAGAGACAATTCAAAGCTTCAGGTGTTTGCTTCTAAGCAGATTTCCAAATACTCTTCAGAAAAACTGTCCTATCAAATGATACATTTTGTTTCAGAGATGAGAGACACATTTTATTCAAGATTTAGAGGAAAAGTTGCCAATGAGATAACCATAGAGGAGCTCAAGCAAGGACTACCAAGGATGTTCTATCACAGGGAATGTGCTTAATATAACTTCTGCTGTAGAACCATAGAATGGTTTGTATTGGAAGGGACCTTTAAAAGTCATCTAGTCCAGCCCCCCTGCAATGAGCAGGTACATCTTTAACTAGACTCCGTTGCTCAGAGTCCCATCTTTGAATGCTCCCAAAGATGAGGCACCTACCACCTCTCTGGGCAACTTGTCCCAGCTTTTTTATCACCCTTACTATAAAAAAACCCCTCTTCCTTGTATCTAAATAAACCCTACTTCAATTTAAACCCATTATCACTTGTCCTGTCACAACAAGGCAAATCATCTCCTATAATTTTCTTTTATGTCCCTTTAAAGTACTGAAAGGCCACAATAAGATCTTCTCAGAGCCCTCTTTTCTCCAGGTGAACATACTCCAGCTCTCCCAGCCTGTCTCCAGAGTAGAGGGGCTCCAGCCTTCAGAGCATCTCCATGGCCTCCTCTGGACTCCCTGCAGCAGTTCCACATCCGCCTGATGTTGGACCCCAGGGCTGGAGGCAGCTCACCAGGTGGGGAATCAGCTGAGTGAGGCAGAGGAGCAGAATCCCCTCCCTGGGGATGAATCCCCCATCCCTGCTAGGGATGCAGCCCAGGATACTGCTGGCTTTGTGAGCTGCACATATTGTCCAGCCTCTCATCCATCAGCATGTCCAAGTCCTTCTCAGCAGGGCTGCTCTCAATCTGTTCATACCCCAGCCCAGATTGATACCAGAGGTTGTCCCAAACCAGGAGCAGGACCTTGCAGGTCTTGTGGAACCTCATGAGGGTCCTGTGGGGCCACTTCACAAACTTGTCCAGGTTGCCCTGGATGGCCCCACACTTCAGGTGTGTTACCTGCAGACTGAGGGTAAACTTGATCCCACTATGTCACTGATGGACACTTAAGAGTACTGGTCTCCACAGAGATCCCTGAGGGACACCCCTTGTCATTGATGCTCATGAAGACATTAAGCCATTGACCACTACCCTCTGGATATGACCGTCCAACCAATTCCACATTCACCAAACACTACACCCATCAAATCCATCTCTCTTCCATTGAGAGAGAAGGATATTGTGAAGCACTGTGTCAAAGGCTTTAGAGATGCACAGATAAATGATATCTGTAAACTCTTCCCTTGTCCACTGATGGAATCACTCCATCATAGAAGGCCACTGTGTTACAGAATGAGACTTGTGCGAGGTGCGAGCAAGGCCAGTGTTAGTTGAACAGGCCGCAGCAGTGCCCTGGGAAAGTGCCGTGAGAAATGCGCCCGGGAGGCGCGACGGTCCCTTGAGCTCTGGAGAGGTACCGTGAGAAGAATGAAGAGGAACCTTGAAAAGAATGAGGGGGGAACCCTGAGAGTGTGAGAATGGAATGCAATGGAATGCAAATTGTAACTTTCAGTAATAAGCATAAGCACTTGTAACACTATATAAGCCACGCATACTGTGAAATAAATGGAGCTTGCTTATAACTCATACTGAGCTGTGTCGCTTGCTTCCTCTCGCCTCCTAACACCACTGGGCTGTCAGACAGGATTTTCCCTTAGTGAAGCCATGGTAGATGTCTCAAATCACCTCCCTGTCCTCCATACCCCTTAGCAGAGCTCCAAGGAGAATCTGTTCCATCATCTCCCGAGGCACACAGATGACGCTGACAGGACAGTAGCTTCCCAGGCTCCTTCCTACCATTTTGAAAAATGGGTTCAATGTTTCCCTCTTTCCCATCACCTGACTGCCATGATGTGGTGGTTTTGATTGGCCCAAAACATCAGTGAAGTGTTTTTAACATCTAGGAAAAATTTGCACCCCTCAGAAGCTGTTGTGGTAGGCCTGGGGAGGTGTCTGAGGGGTGGGGTGTGGCACAAAGATGGCTCCTGTGTGTCCTGAGTGCAAGTTCTGCAAGTTTTCACATCAAGTCCAGCAGAGCCAATCTCTGATGACTCTGAAGGTGATGGACATGCTGCCGGCCAAGTTTGGGCCAATTCGAGGTGCTAGTTACGCCTCTGTGAAAACATATTTAAGAAAAATTCAAAACAAAGCAGGCACGCACTTCTTTCACTTCTTTGTAGTTGGAGGAGGAGGAGGTCGAGGTAAAAATATGTGAGGGAGAACAGCATGGAGACGCGAAGGTCAGTGAAGAAGGTGGGGGAGGAGGGGCACCCAGTGCTGGAGCTGAAAACCCTCTGCTAGCCACAGTGAAGGCCATGGGGGGGCAGGAGGTCCCCCTGCAGCCCATGGAGTCCACAGGAGTGCAGAAAATCACCCACAGCCCACGCCAGAAGAGCAGGTGGATGCCTGGAAAAGACTGTGAACCAGTGGGAGTCTCATCTAAGAGTTAAAACTGCAAAGGCCTTCCAAAGGAGAGAAAGGCCTTGCTCCTGGAATGGAAGCAGCCTGGCCTCGGCTTGAGAGAGTCTGCACAGCACCCTATGGACAAAAGAACTCATGTTGCAGCAGAATTTCGGGCAGGATGTTGCTCGTGAGATTGGACCCACGCCAAAGAAGTTCTCAAAGGACTGTCTCTCGTGGGAAAGATCCCCTGGCTAAGTAGAGAACCTCTTTTCCTGATTGGACTGACCAGAGAACCCCCCAACCTGCCCCCTGTCTGTGTTGCTGGTTTGGAAAGAGAGAAGTGGGGGAGGGTGAGTGTAGAGACTGCTTCTTAAGAGGGTGGAGGTGAGAGCAGAAAGAAAACTGTCTGGAGTGAGAGAGAAATAAGTAGAGATAAAGAGTATTTGTAGTAGAAGAATTGTGGTGATGAGTAAATTTGAGAATCTGCTCTGTAAACTGAAAAAGAGACCCCACACCCTGCCCCCCCCCACCACCCGGTTTGTTGACTGTAAAGGAGGAAAGGGAGTGAATACTATAGGTTCGTAAGAGGGAGGGGGGAGTGAACCAAAACTGTATGGAAAAGTTTATTTTTGCCTGCATTTATCCTCCAACTCTGTTAGGTAATTAAACACTTTTTGCAACTTTAAGCTTGGAGCCTGGTTGCCCTCTTTTCGTGCGTCCTCCTGGCAATGTCCTGTCAAAAAACCATGACACATGACTTTTTGAATGTTTTAGAATAGCTTAGGAATTACATCTGCTAATTCCCTCAGGACCCTCAGGTGCATGTTGTCAGGTCGCACAGACCTGTCATCTTATCTCTTTCTTTGCAACATAGTTATCCCAAGCATGATGCAGCTTGGGTGATGTTAACCTGCAGTTTCTGCTTACTCACCCTCAGAACTGTAAGATTTCTGTTAAGAAAACCACTCAGGAAGGGGAAGCTTTCCACAGATTTCATATTACTTACCTCGCATATACTCAATGGTACCATCCAGCACAAGGTTCAGAAGAGGGTCAAATCCCTTCAAGACACCACTTGCTATTGAAGACCACACAGAAAACAACGATTAGAGACCAAAATAAGTTACACAGCAACACAAGACTGCATGAAAGGTACATTCAGTTCTCCACCCCACTTCCCTCCTTCAGGCAAGACTAAGCAAATAAGATCAGAGATACTAAACAGTGTTCTCTTTATCAGTGGTAAGCGCACAAAACCTGGTCCGCATTGCGCCAATTAAAACTCACAGACTTTTCAATCGATTCTTCAAAATGTTCTTCAAGACATTAACATTTTTGCTTTCAGCCAATTTCAAAGGCATTTTAAGAATACTTCTGCATAACAAATCAGTACAAGTCACACAAAGAAAAAACAAAAGCAACCCCAAAACCAAATAAATATCCTTAATGAAAGGTTATGGTTAAAATGAAGCAAGACCATATTTTAAGTTCTTTCCTCAGAAACCCCATCTTCCAGGTGTCCTCCTAGCACATCATCTCTCACAGGAAGGCAGTGCAGATAGACCACTACTTTGTCCTAACGCAGAACATGATTCCACAAGACTAGTCACTAAATATATCATGAAATTACACACAGTGACTTCCCAGTTTGAAAAATACACTTATCAGTAAGGAGTCCAAGTAACTTCCAAACCATTATAATCATTAGGTCCTAGTGGAGTTTTAAAATGCAGCACATGGTTAACTCAGACAAACAAGTGCCTGCGGGAGGCACCAACCACATTGGGATGTACCTTCCCAGCCATATGGCAAGGGACAGAGATGGAAAGGCATGGTGACATATATTGAACCATGAACTCCGGGCATGCTTACCATGTCAGGAGATGAAAGGCACGACAGTTGTATTAATTAAATCTTACAGCCACAAATATTCTTTGCTGCTTTAAATGCACCCTTGCAATGCAAAAAAAAAAAGCCAAAAAAACCAAAAAACAAAAAAAACACCAAAAAACCCCCCCCAAAAAAGAAACAAACCAAAACCCAAACCAGCCAAAATAAGCCTGTTCCAGACAACTAATAAAAGCAGAGATGCATAGTTGAGCCATAAAGATAAAAGTGCACCCAGCAGATTAATGGAAACGTTAAAGGAGAAAAGCTTCACACCGGTAACTGCAACCGCGAATAAGAAAAAGCACCCGCTACCCTCGCCTTCCTGTGAAGGGAAGCAGCGTGAGCAGGAGGGCAGAGCCGACAGGCACCGGCTGCGGGAAAACACCGAAAGGCAGAAGAATTTCGTGCTGCAGCCACGCGCCGGGCTCACCTTCCCGCCCGCCTTGGAACTTCACCCGGATGGTCTTGTCGATGTACTTGGAGAGGTCCAAGATGCTCTCCTTCTTTTTCTTCTCTTTATCCTACGGCAGAGCACAGGCAGCCCGGTTAAAGCGCGCCCTCCGCGGAGACACAGCCCCGGAGCGCTCCTGCGGGACGGAGGCGCAGGTACGCCACCGGCACCCGCCCGCCACCGGCACCGCAAAACCCAGAACCCGGGGCGGCCCCGCTCCTCACCGCCATCTTCCCCGCGCCGCCGCCACCACCACCACCGCCGCCGCCGCCACTCGCCATTTCATTCGGCGCCGCCAGAAGTGACGTCGCACCCCGGCAGAGCCCGTTGGCGGCTTGGGGCGGTGGGGTGGGACGTCCGGGGCGGGCTCTGGGTACCCGGTGTGGAAGGGTCCGGCCCGGCCCGGCCCAGGTCGGAACAAAGCGGCGGCGGTGCGGCGGGTCCGGCATGGCGGCGCGGCCGGCCCGGCTCCGCGTCTGGCTGCTCCTGCATCTGCTGCCGCAGGTCAGTGGCTGTCCCGGGCTGGGCGCTCCCCGAGCCACGCGCGGGGACCCTGGCTGAGGGCGGGGAGCGGCCCCGGGCGCAGCCGGGCCCGGGCGGGCTGTGCAGCGTGTCCGTGCGCGGAGCCGCCTCCCGCGGGCGGAAGCGGCCGGGACGCCTGGAGGTGCTGCAGCCGCCGGGGGGTCCCGCAGCGGGCCATGGCCGAGCCGTGACCGCAGGAAGGCAGCTGAGCGCATAGGGCTGCCGGCCCTGCCCTCCGCGATTTGGCAGTGTTGATATGTCTGTGGGTTTGGGATTGTTTGGGACCCTTTTCTCCTTTCTGTGGTAAGCAGCGTTTTCCTCGTAGTTCTTAAAACCTCGGGTCCCCGTGGGCCCAGCCCAGCACCCTCCCCAGGCAGCCCCAGGGAGGGGAGCGCAGCCGAACCCTCGGGCTGGATCGCCACAGGGAAGGCTCTGGGCATGTCACGACTGTCAGACTCCCTCTGAGGAAGCATTCAGCAGAAAAGAAGGGATTTCTGCTGACCCTGACCCTGTAGTCTGTCTTCAGTCTTGTATTGTCATTACTTAAATATTAATTAGTTTTGTGGGATACGTTTTTAAGGGTTTGACGAGCTAGGCATGCAATGCTGATATAGGAGAGTGGATTTGTAGCAATTGCATTACATGATACATAGGTTTTGCATTTTAAGTTCTGGTGTTCCGAAAATTTTGAAATATCATTTAACGTGTCAATTAAACTTCTTGACTGTTTATTGGGTAATTTGGAGGGTACTGTGTCTTCTGGAATATTATTGGTGTAACATCTTAACATGGCAGTATAATTTTTCCTTCTTCTGCATGTGTCACCTCGCTGATTCTTTGTCAATAATTTTTAGTTACAGAGTGATCTGGTTTCCAGCTAACAGCTTTATTTCTGCATCATCACCTTTTTTCATCCATCATCTTTTTCTGCATTGTCTCTTCGTTATGCCCTTGCATACCCCATGCATTTTGTCATCTCCACTGATGCATCACAGGGACTGGTAGTGCCAGTGCCCCACAAATTAATAAGATGCAAGAACAAGTCAGAGACTGGTATGGAGTCAGTTTGATCCATCAGTTTAGAGAAGGTGAGCACAGGGTGGTGCAGAAGGACAGCAGGTGAGATAGTCCACTGGTGGGTACTTGGAGGTCTTGCCTTCAGCTCCATGCATTGCAGCACATTCCTGTCTGTAAGCATTTGCTGTATTTGTGCAGTGGAAGTGTTAATATCCTTGAATAAGCTTGGGTAGACTGGCCAGGGTGCTGAAACAGTCCTCCTGCTGCATTGAAAAGTGGATGTACTGTGTGCTACCAATATATTTATGTTAGCAAAGCTGGCTTTTTAAAAATCTGCTTGAATACCTCGTATTGTGCATTACTTCTTCATCTCTTGTGCTTACACTCATTGGGATGGTTTTGGTTAGTACATCCTCTATAGCTTGAAGCAGAGAGGAGTGCTCTTCTGCACTTGTTCTGCCGTGGTACCCCCATGACTGATGGCTGGAGTTATTCCAGGGGACAGATCTGACAGCTCTTGTCAGGAGCTGCTGCGTGCATTTGCTGTGCACCACCTGTATTCATTATCAATGCCTTACTCTTGCCCTAGTGCTCATGAGTATATACCTTTGTCTCCCTCCTTGAAACAGGATAATAGAAATTTTTTGTTTGTTTGTTTTCCCTGGGACAAGAGGAGGTACTGTCTACAGTCACTTCTGTATTTTAATTTAGGAAGAAGGATCAGCTTGGCTGCTGAAACATGGCTCTTCCAAATCTGGGTTCTCATCTGGGAACACTTAAAGAGGGGTGTGATCTTCTAGATCCAAGTACAATCTGCACTTAGATCTTGCTTTGGTATTTGAATTCTCACATTTCATTTAACTGCCCATTCCTTCCTGGCATTGTTACCTCTCCTGTAACAACAGCAGATACACATGAGGCTTTGACTAGTGACGAACATAGTAACATGATCTGCAGTGAGTGTGTTGGATCTAGCTGGCCTTCACTATAGCAGCTTTCACCAGAATATATTGAATTGAGCGATGGGTTTATATTTTAAATCAGGACACTCCATTATATGCATCCAAAGAATTGAAAAAGCCTGTCTGAAATTCTGGATTAAGGCAGTGTTTGGCAGTTTAGTCTCCTGGAATTATTCCATTATGTATATGTAGCTCTCTGCACTGTACAGTGTTTGTTGAAGGAGTGTTTATTATTTGTGTGCAGCTTTGCTGTCTGCTGTTGCTGGTCTCCAGATGGATTGGTGCAGTTCATGGGAAAGAATGACTCCAGCTCCTGGCAATGCTCACATGGTACATGGTACCTACTGTACGAGTAGGATAGCTCATTCGTTCCTTCTTCAAGGAACATAGTTCCCAGGATCTGTGAAATCTCTCTGAGATTTGGGTTACCAAGTCGGTCAATAGAGCTACTGAAAGTGGAAAAGGGGTATGAGACATCCAGGTGAGTGTGGGGCCAGAGGCAGGGAGGAACAAACAAGACAGACATTAGGTTGGCTCAGTCACACTGAAGTTTCTTGAAATACGGGTGAGCTGAATTCTTCCTCTCCACCTTCTTCCGTCATTTAACTTGCAAGTCCCAGTGCTTGTCTCTAAGATACGTTAATTCACCCAAAAAAACTTGCACAGCAGAAAAACTGGAGAGTATTCTGCTCTTTTATGCATCAGTCTGTGGAAGGCACTGTTGAGGTTCAGAGCTGAGAATGTCCTTCTAATGCCATAAACATTAGATTCGCTCATTTGCCTGTTAAACTGCCCTCAGACTTTACATTTCTGTTTCTTCTGCAAAACTTTTCCAGTTTTGCAGCTTTATAAGAAAACACTTCCTTTTGTGTTAATTATATATTATTGTGTAGTTTCTAAGCCATAGGATCAGTAAGAAGCAAGTATTATAATATACCTTATTGTCACAGCAGCTGTTGTTTTTCTGTGTTTGTTTTGTGGACTTGATATCCAAATGCTTGGAAAAGAGCTTTTGCGGTTGTAGGAACATTGTATAGGATCTGCTCAGGAGGGGACTGGGTGTTTTTCCTGGGTTAATCTAAGATATGGAGTGGTCTCTAGGAATTAAGAATTATCATAAATGTTGCCAGCATGCCAGTGCATCAGCAGCACTGCTTTTAAGCTTTTGTTGTCTCATACCTACTGACATGAATAAAAACAAAACTGGAAGCATTGAAGCGGGTAAGAACAAATGTTGTGGCTGTTAACAGACCTCAGAACTATGCTTTGATTCTAAGTGATAATTGCTTTGTAAAAGTGTCTGTTAATCCACATTATCCACAGATTATATATATTCTCCACAGAGCTTCTAAAACACTGTGTTCCCTCTTCTGCTTTTAGCCCTGCCCATATTGCCTTTAATTCCTTTCATGCTTGATTTTTATTTGGCTTTTGGCACACAAATCCACATAGCTTCTAAAATGTTTTGAGCACTTCGCATTAAGAAACGTTTTACTCCTTTAATATTTCTTTGAACAGCATCCATTAAATAGCTCAGAAAGCAAAATTGTGTGTAACTGTCTCCAGGGTGCCTTTTAGGGATTGTTCCTGAGTTCTAGTAATGGTTATCTCCACGGAAATGTAGCAACACAGCCTGTATTTACTCTCATTCTAAAGATGTGTGCCATATATGTTATAGATGTAAAACTTTTAACTGTACAGCTTGATTGTTTCCCAAATGCATAAAGCTGTTCAATTACGGGAGTTAGTGCCTGCAAAACCGCCTGAAGATTTTGGAGAGAGTTGTACATGTAATATTTAAAGCTGAGATACTCCACATTTTGTTTGCTTGTCTAAGCCCAGTCAGACCATGTACAATAAGAAGGGAACACTCTTTTGTTCTTGTCTTTTGTGTGTGACTGTATGTGCATCTTTGTTGCTTGTTGTTCTTGAAGCTGAATTCAAGATAACAAGTATAGGTTACTTTCCTAAAAACTACTTCCTTCTGTTGAAAGTAGTTTAGGGGCTAGGGTTGGATACCTGAGATATGAGTTAGCAAGTCCACTATGGCAGGTAGTTTTTGTTTGTGAGTTTTTGTTTCCTCACAACATATGTACAGTAGCGCCTCCCTTTCTCCACAGATATCTTGGAAACTTGCACTGTGCTCAAGTGGCTTTAATCTGCACTGAGCTAATCAGTGTGACCTCCCATATCAGCATGCTTCAGGACAAATGTCATTGGTTCTAGAGGTCTTAGTGAACACTATTGATATAAAAAAGGGAAAAAGTTGCTGCATGAGTTAACAAAGACCATTTATATGCAGAAGAGCTAAATATAAAAATGTCTACCTCCTGTATATTTTTACAATTATGTTTCTTCACTGCTTTGCTGGCATCTTGCAGCAGAATGCCATCATTGCCTCTGGACACACTGTGTGTGTTAAAGAGTGATTTTACAATGCAGGTGGTAAAACACTGGCCCAGGTTGTCCAGAGAGGTGGTGGCTGCCCTGTCCCTCTTAGTATTCAAGGTCGGGTTGAACAGGGTTGAAGATTTTTCAGCCCATTGCCAGGGGTTTAGACAAAGGTGACCTTTAAAGGTCCCTTCCAACCCAAACCATTCTGTGATTCTTAAAAGTGTTCCGATAAAACATCTTTTTACCCTGTCTCCTAGGATGCATGGTAACTTCTGTGTAGTAGGGTTTGAAATAAAGAGGGAGGAGTAAGGGTGATGGCTTCTTTTAGTGGATTTTTAAACAATAGTGTGAAGATATGACATTGTTGCTGACTCAGTCATCTTTAGCATCTTGTTCCTTAGCTGCTACATGAAGAAACAGATGTGTGAGGTGTATTTGTAAGAGTGTAACTGCATAATTATCGAGTCATTGGTGTGTTTAGCTTATTAATATCAAACTAAATGTTGGCAAATTAGTTTGTCACAACTTTTGAATTAGTAGCCGCAATGGTTAGGGATATGACATTGTATTTCTCCCTGGAACAAGGTTTCATCAGTTCTGGTAAGCACAAAGTGATTTCCTTGGGGAAAGCTAAATCCGAGCAATAGAGCAATTAAACAAGTCTTCAGTCAATGACTTCAGTTTTGTTTGAGTGCTGGACAGGAGAAAGAGAGAAGGAAGAAGGGAAAGGAAGGACTTGGATGTGTGGGTAGAGAAGAGTATGACACAAAGGGAGATGGTAGAAAGATAGGCTGGTTGGTGGGGGGGCTTGTTTTTTTGGTGTGAGGGGTTTTTGGTTGGTTGGTTTTAGTTTATTTTGAACCTGCTGCTGGTTATGAACTGATGGTCTGTCCTCATTGTGTGTCCTGGGGTGTCTTGGTTTAGAGACAAGTTTTGGGAGAAAACTCTCTGGAATGAGTGTTTCCTCTAAGAAAGGGGTTTTAGCCATCTCTTCCTGCCAATATGAAATGAAATGAATATTGGTCGGTGAAAGTGCAGAAAAACCAGCTTTTTATTTGACTAACAAAGTGCCCACAAAACACAAAAAAACAACAGAAAACAAACAAACAAAAAAACCTGTTATATATTGAATCCTCAGAATCTTACGCACATACACATGCACCCACCCACAGCAGAACAAACAAACCCAAAATGCCAGGGGAAGGAAAAAACCTCTGCCACGTGGAGAGAAGGAACGAGATGGCTGATGGCCTTTGTCTCAGGGGAGGAAGAAGAGTCCAGGCAGCAGCTCAGGAAAAGAAAACGGTAACCTGGTGAGCTCTGATGTTGGTCTCCTCACTCCAGAGAAAGCTGGTGGATTTAGAGTTCTTTCTTTCTCTAGTTCAGCTTTTTCTGAGGTCTGGGCCAAGATGGGGTGACCCTGTGGTGTCCCTGCCGGTCTGTGCCGACCAGCTTCCGCCAATGGTCTGATATTCGGACCAAAGCTAAGCCGAACAATTCCAGAAGAAACCACAGAAGCCGACGGAGGATTGCTGTCGCAGTCCCGGAAACAACTTCTTGCCTCAGCTAACAAGAACCAAGCTAGCTAAAAGCAGCAAGGTGACTTGTCCACACCCCACGCCGAGCACTCTGGGAGTGAGGGCTTGAAGAAAGCCCACGGCAGAGTTCCCCCAGCTCCTACCCCTCACCGGGACCCAGCTTAAAGTTACAGGACCCGTTTCTGGGCATAAAGCAGATGTCAGGAATAGAGTATAATCATAAGATCACCCCAAGACATGGGGTCACTAGTGAATGACAATGTTCCACCAGAATCTAAATGTGTGACTAGTTCAGATGAGAGCCAGATCAATTGTTGTATGTGTTTCATATATTTTATTTATGTTTTTAAACAAACTTCTAAGTGCTAAGTGCTAGTAAGGATTAGTGAGTGTCCTGAATAAAATGGAGAAACTTCCCCTTACAATAGGAAACAAATGCTCTTCGAACACAAAAATGATAATAGGAAGAATTCAGTTATGGATATGTTTGGTATTCCTAAGCACTGGATTTCCAAATCACTGGGCTGAAATAGTATTTTGAGACCACCACATTTAATATGTGGTCAGTTTTTTTCCTGACTGTCTAATAGCTTGTATGAAGCTGAAATACAGATATGATTTGCATTTGCTCTCAGCATTGTCCTTTTATGATTTATTACCAGACAGCACTACTGGAACATTGAAGTTGCTCTGTAAGAGCACTGTGAGGCTCTGAAGCAGCAACTGAAGATCAGCAAGACTGTCTTCAAAAAAAAGCATTGATCTGGATTTGTATAATTGAACTACATTTTAAAAGTTAGTTTTTTTCCTGCTTTCTGAGCATTTCTTTTGTATCTTAATGTCTTTTTATCTGAAGCATTAAAATCTTTTTGCAGCACCTAGTCAGAACTTAATCTTAAATTGAATTCTTAATGTGTTGATGTTCAAACCTGACCAGATGGTCACGGAATGCATATGAGCAGACTTCACACGAAGGAACTGATGCTCAGTATTTTGCATGAAGGAAAGAGTTCTTAACTTCAACTTTTTCCATGAGGGGAGATGGTGCCTGTTAGTCCTCTGGAGACAGAGCATATAATCTTAGTGTTGCTGCCATGAGGCGCACAGAAGCGTCTCGTAGAACTTGATGACCGATTGTTAAAGTGATGCTCTGTGTGCCTTCTTGTTCCAGCAGGGAAAAGAGCCTCTTGTCAGAGAGAGAACCATTTCAAGGGACCTGTTTGCCACTTAGAAATGCCCAGAAGGATTTGTTTCACAGTCTTTAAAACAGTAAGAAGAGACCTCATGATAGACACTGTGTTTCTTTTTCACAGTCTTTAAAACAGTAAGAAGAGACCTCATGATAGACACTGTGTTTCTTAACCAGTTCCAAGGTCAGGGAGGATTTATAATTATTTTGGCTCAGTTGATATGAGAATGAAGTCACCACTAGTTTGAGTTAAATGAAACCACCACTAGTGGTAGGGAAGTTGCACATACTTCCACCGTTGCTTTGTTTGTCTTCCTGCTTTCTGGTTCCCTGGGTAAACGTCTGCTAGGACTTGGTGTACAAGCAGACAACTGCATCAACTCCACAAAAGTACTTTATTTTGCAGGATATATGTATATAGTCTAGTGGGCAATTTTGGTTCAACTTTTTGGGTGGAAGATGATGAATATACCTAGTACTCACAAAATTGTGTCATTATATGCGGGAAAAGGAAGGAGAGGACTAGACCTTTAAAAGAACAGAGCTCATAATGAAGAATAAGAAGATTTGTAAAAAAGTCTGTGTTAAGGAAGTATTTGCTAGTACCTGCTTGTGATGGCCAGTCACCCTATTCCAGCCCCAGGTCTTTCTGATTTTCTGGGAAATGGCCTGGTACAATCTGACATAACCAAAATAATGAGGAAAGTACTGTGTTTGCTCTATATTATTTTGCACGAATGGGAAGCTAAAAATACTTGTGTTAAAATCAGCACTTCTTGCAGTTAGATGTAGTGTGAGCAGTTCACTGAACAAGCAGGTTACATACTGTGTATCACAACTGAAATGTCTAAAACTGGTAGATTTGCTGCATGTATCTGTGTTTATTTTTGTCTGTAGTCCTTGTTCTCTTTCTCCACATTCCTACAGGATCTGGGTTCTGTTATCTCAGTTTCCAGGAGTTCTTCAGGAGAATTCAACATGTACATGATGCAAAAGATAGCTAGCCTTCTTATAAAAATGAACGCGATGTTCTTTGGGTAATCTCTTTGTTTAATCATTTGCCTGGTTGTGACCCCTTCCAACCTCTTGAGCATCTGTTCACTGGGTGAACAGAGTGAGAAACAGAGAAGGCCTTGACACTCTGCATGCTGTTCAGCAATAGCTAAAACATTAGTTTGTTATCAGCATTGTTTTGGGCACAAATCTGAAACACTGCACCATACCAGCTGCTATGAATAAAATTAACTCCATACCAGCCAGACCCAGGACAGGCCTTTAATTTTAAATCTTTGATATGTAGTCTTCATTACTTACAGCAGATATTGTTGGAGTTTTGACAACAGTAACAACTGGTTGTTGAAGCAGTGATAAGTAAATGTAGTAGGTAGACTTGAGAGTCTACATGTGCTGCCTAGGACAGAAAAAGAGCTGCTGCTGCTGTGGGATCTTGTCACATCTTCAGCAAAGGTGTCCAAGGTTGAGTTTTGGAGTGATGTGTGTCTAGAATTGATCATTACTTCAGGCTGTACTTTCAGGAGTTGGTGTCTTATTCATAGTGTCATAGAATGGTTTTCTGTGGGAAAACTGGGAAGGGACCTTAGAGATCATCTAGTTCCAGGCCCTTTGGCATGGGGTGGGCTACACCAGGTTGCTCCAAGCCACATCCAACCTGGCCTTGAACATGTCCAGGGATCCAGGGGCAGACACAGCTTCTCTGGACACCCTGTACCAGGGCCTCCCCACCCTAACAGCCAACAATTCCTTCTCAATATCCCATCTATCCCTACCTTCTGGCAGTGGGAATTCCCCCTTGTCTTGTTTTTCCAGACTCATGTCCCAAGTCCCTCTCCAGCTCTCCTGGAGCCCCTTTAGGCACAGGAAGGGGCTCTGAGGTCTCCCTGGATCTTTCTCCAGGTGAACACCCCCAGCTCTCCCAGCCTGGCCCCAGAGCAGAGGGGCTCCAGCCCTCAGAGCATCTCTGTGGCCTCCTCTGGACTCGCTGCAGCAGCTCCACGTCCTCCTGGTGTTGGGACCCCCAGAGCTAAACACAGTGCTCCAAGTCTCATATATGTTCTGCAGTAGTCCAACTTCTTTCCCTTGCTCTGGTTGTATCTGTATGTGCAACAGTCTAGCTATGTTGTTTGAGGTTGGCTTTTTGGTTTGGTTTTTTTTTTTCTTTAAACACATCCAGTATGATTCCATTTGATTTGTTGACTGGTTGCTGTGTAGGAGAGAATTTGCCTAATATATCTGAAGTCTTTCTTTGATGCATGATGGAAATAATAACAAATTCCATTGTACTCCCTGCACAGATATGGAAACTTAGTAGACTCTTGTTTTTCTTTAAAAATACAAAGCAGGCCAGTCAAAAGCAAGTTACCCCCATCACTTCTGATACTTTATGTAACCTAAAATTCTTGTGAAAATTTTGTTACATTTTTAGGTGTATTGTGAGTATGGGATGGTACATGTCCTTTCAGAGAAGGGGAGCAGCAAAGGAAAAGACTACTGTATTCTCTTCAACTCTCAGTGGGCCCATTTACCACATGATCTGGGTAAAGCTGTAAGTACCTGGCTAACTGATAACAAAAGAATGTATTAAAAATGCCTTTGTTACAAGGAAACTTCAAATTTCCTACTTGGATTAGTAGAATTTGAAGTAACTGCTTAGAAAATATTTTATCTGTTAAAATCACTCTAGACAGTGCTAAGATGGCAATATTCATTTCCAGGCATTGTGCAGAGGTAATGACTATTGCTGGTTCAAAACAAAAAATCTTTGTTTTCAATGATGTGATCAATGAAATTATAATGGCACATACGAGGGCTTGCAAAGGAATTTTTGTACGTCAGCATGATACGAGAACATACCACATGGCTTTTCTTACATACTGAACTGTGGGCTTTAGTGCTTTCTGCATGATTCAAGTGTAAGATTAAGTAGTCATAAATTGTGTCAAGCTTTTGCTATATTATCCAAAGCTGTATGAGCTGAAAATTGAGTCAATTCTTCACTCTTTTCTGTGAGAAAAAATTACTGTCACTGAATGATGAAATCAGCAAATGCACTTTGAATGAGCTACTAGTAGGGGAAGATGTAGTTGACTTATACTTGGTTAATTTTATTCAGCCAGTTGAGTGCCCCACAGAATTATTAGAGTTCCTTACCAATGTATAGGCAAGTCTCAGTTGCTTCTGGTGGGTTTATTGCAACTGTAGATTAGTCCCTAGATACATCAGTAATTGCTTTTGCCTTGTATAGACTCAGGTGATAAACTGTCGTGCTTGCCCGGTCTCTGTAATGTGAATCAGCACATGCATGACTGACTAGCATTTGTGAGAGTTAGGGACTGTACTGTAGACATCTTGTTTAAATCAGTTTCATAAAAACTCACTGGAGTCATATCTCAGTAGCTCTGCGGGAGCCAATAATAGTCCAGAATAGCTTGCAGAGATGCTTGGGTAGTGTATGCTATATCCCTTGCCTATCCCTGTCTCCTTCCTTGGTTCCTTCCTGCTTTTCCCTTCTTTCACATTCCTCCTTCAGTACTCCAGCAGTACAATTCATTAACTGAGGCAATGCAGTGCATTTGTGTTGTGCTCTGATAGAGGGATAAGCTTACCTGAAACTTGGACAACCAGGAAGTGTGAGTAGGAGCATTTCACTGTCTCTAGAGGTCAGGTTGGAGACAGAAGTTTTCTGAATATGGTTGAAGCTATTCACAACCTGACACTTCCCTTTCCTTCCTGAAACATTACATAGGTATTGTATATAGAGTCCATTACATAGGTATTGTATATTATGTGCCTGTGGATTTCTAATACAAAGTGTTCCAGGTGTCATTTTTTCAGGTTAAAACTTTACCATAACTCTTCTCAAATCTAACAGCTCACCTCAGCAAGGGCTGGGACCTGCTTCTCTTAGCATAGCTTGGTTATTTGGTAGATAATTGCAATTTTTTTGACTTGCAAATAGAACTGGGAAAGATGCTGGTGTTTGTTTAGATTTTGCAAGGAACAATTTATGCCAGTATTATTTCTAAAACCTTGAAATGTCTTTGGGATGCTCCTGTTGAAGCACACCAGATTAGATGTCTTTGGGTCTGAGGAGGGCCAAAACTAAGGAATTGGGGCAGGCTTACAACATCTCTGGGTTGCAAGTGGTGAGAAAAGTAGCTTAGAATCCAGTATTCAAGTATTTGGGATGCAAAATCTCAGCTCATTGGATACAGTAGGTTTCAACATGGAAGTTTATTTTTATTGCCTATGCTTTTGTACTTTTCCCAAGCCTGTGTTTTGGTTTCTAGCTGTTTCTACACTCCATCATCCCAGCCTGCCACTCTGCCACCCCAGCAAAGATAAAACTTTGCTGTACTCCTCCCATATCCTGGCTGTGTGCATCAGAACAGCAGCAATGCTGAAGAAAACACATGCAAGTGGAGATCACATCCCAAATTTTATTACCAGCTGAATTCTGAACAATAAATTGAAGCAAGGCAGGAGCCTACTTCATTGAGAGGGCAGCACTGTTTCAGCTTTCATGTTGCTCTGAGAATACCACTCCATTACTTGAAAGTTTTAAATTGCCCTTTAGAAACTCTGGCTTCTGCTCTTGACTTCTTTTATCATTTTATGTTATATATATGTATTTAACTAATTTCTTTTTTTCAGTCACTCTTGCAACTGCAGGATCAGACAGCATCTGTTTTGTGTTCTCCTTCTGATGTACCTGATGGGGGATTTAATAATCAAATCCCCATGGTGATGAGAGGAAATTGCACCTTCTATGAGAAAGTGAGGCTTGCTCAGATAAATGGAGCTCGTGGGCTGCTGATTGTTAGTAGAGAGAGACTGGTAAGTCTCTTTTTATCTTTCCATGCTGCTGATACTCCTCTGATGCTAAGTATTTGTCTTTGGTGCACATTGCTGGTATTAGATATTCCTCTGTAAAATAAATAATGCATGTGTGTTTCTGCATGTATGTACATTGCATATTTATGTGGGGAGATCATACATCCAAAGGAAGAATGAATGAAACAAGAGGCACTCACTTAAGTAGGAAGAGTCTGCACAGAGCTCATGTGACACTCAAGTTAAGAGCTCAGAATCACCCTTATTCCAAATGAAATACTGGAGTCAAAGGATGAGGTTGTTTTGTGATTCCATCATACTACCACATTGAATCTAGTTCTTTAGATTCAGCTGGAGCATCAACAGCATATATTTTGTAAAATTGGTAGTTTAGAAAATAAAATTAGTAGGTTTGAGTCCTCGTCAATAATAGAGGCACACATCAGTCATAAATCCATAACCCAGATGTGCCAAAGATACTGCTTGAAATTTGGTTGCTGCATTTTGCTGTTACAGTCTTACATGGCTTCTGTTTTACTGGGAACAGGCATATATTTCAACTTTACTGTCATTAAGTCCCCTTCTAGAATATTTTTCAAATTAGCAGGAACAGGACTTGCAACTTTAACCCTTTTGAAGGACTAGAAGTATTTGCAGAAATAAATATATTCTTACCTGAACTGTCTTTCAGGTTCCTCCTGGAGGTAATAGGAGTCAGTATGAAGAGATTGACATTCCTGTGGCTCTGCTCAGCTATACTGATATGTTAGATATTGGCAAGGTAAACTCAATACTAAAAGCTCTCATTTATGTTTTCTCATGTAAATTAGTCACTGCTCAGCAGTATTATGTCCACCTTAAGAGCTTTGAATATGTAGAGAGGTTGCATTATTATGTTTCAGGAAAAAAAATCAAATCACTTGGGAGGTTATTCCTCATCTTTGGAATAAAATCAAAATAGAACCTGGTGCTGTAAATAAACATCACTAATAGAAGAGTCAATAGATGGTTCTTAAGTGTTTTTAATAAAGCCTGATTCTGAGGTTGCGTAGTGAAAATTAAATAAGTGAACCTTTGCTGAGGTAGCTTTTTGGATGTCCTTCATAACTTGTATTTACCTCCACAGAGTTTTGGCAGCTCAGTGAAAGGAGCAATGTATGCACCAAATGAGCCCGTGCTGGACTACAACATGGTGATTATTTTCGTCATGGCTGTGGGGACTGTTGCAATTGGAGGCTACTGGGCAGGAAGCAGAGATGTGAAAAAGTGAGTAACTGAATGCAGTGTAGCAGTTTTCCTGTATTTCTCAAAAAAAAAAAAAAAAAATAGATGATGTTTATGTAAGGATCACCTGGCAGCTCTGCTAGTGAGGTTAGGAGACTCTGTAGCCAGAATGGGAAAATGCTGATGTGATGTTTGAAAGGCCCTAAGCCTTGCATTGGTTTGGTCACTGTAGAAAATCATTAGAGTATAAATTGCATGTAGAGCATTTCAGTATTTTGCCATGTCAAAAGGCCAAACATTTGAAAAGTTCAGAAAGAAAATGATAAAGTAATAAGCTTCCTGTTTGGGCTTTTGCGAAAATTCACCACAAAAATATTTTGAAAAAAAAAATAAAGTAAAATTGGCTTTTACTGGTATAGGGCGAACCAAATTGATTAGATGGCTAACATATACTACGTTTGTTGCCAATTTTTAAATGAAATGTTATGGTTATTTTTTGCCAGCAAGTGCAGTTTGGAGAAGGAGGTCATTGCGCCACACTTATTTCTAACATTTACTTTGTATACACAACCTGATTTAAGGATTTCTTCTGAAGTCAGCAAATTATTCTGTGGTAATTTTCAGGATTAAGTTGAGTTTTTAGTCAATGAAATAGTACTCTAGGTAAAGTTAATGCAGCAGTTGCTGGTTTATGCATTGTGTTATAGCTGATGTTCATACATCCATGGGAAATATGGTGTTCCACTGACCTGAGTGGGAATCAAAGCAGGCATTGGTGTGACATGTTTTCAACCAATGTGTTTTTCACTGAAGATTCAGCATCCTTGGGTATTTTGTTGCAGAAAGAATGAACTGATGGTAGCCATGTTACTCTTTCAGGAGGTACATGAAGCACAAGCGTGATGATGGGGCGGAGAAACATGATGATGAAACAGTGGATGTGACTCCCATAATGATCTGTGTGTTTGTAGTGATGTGCTGCTCAATGCTCGTCCTCCTTTATTTCTTCTATGACCACTTAGGTACTCTTGAGGTTGTATTTGTATTGATACATCTTCAGTCTCACAAGGCTGCCATTGTTTAAAGAGCAGTTTATTGTGAAAATAATAATGAAACATCTCTCTTCATGTAACTTCATCCCAATATGATTTAAAATACTGCAAGAAAACTCACTGAGTAGATTTCTATACCTTCTTTTTATGAGGTTGGTCATAAAGCTTCTTTCAAACATTGAAGCCTATTAAGTGGATACAGACTTAGTATCTTCCACCTTTTATTTTTGTTAAAGGTGTTTTCAGACCTATTCTTTTCTCTCTATTATTGTTCAATTTGAAGTCAAGATCAAGGATCAATTTTATTGTCTTTATGAAGATGGTAATTTTCTATTGAACACTTATCAGATTGACAAAAAAAGCGTGAGAGGCTAATGCACTGGAACTTCCATCTTCATATTTCTGAGGAAGTAGTGAAACGTGCATCTCATCTGTAGTAATTAATTTTGCTACTGAGTGATTTTAATGTTCCCTTATAATGCTCCTGTATACTCAGAAAGTAAATGCTTCACCATAAGTTGCCTTTGAGGCTTATGACTTACTTTAAGATTAGAATAGAGGTTTTGATTTGTTGAAGCAGGTATTTCATAAAGTACACCTGAGTAAAAGGAGCTAGAATTAGATACTTTAAAGAGCATTAATCTAATCAACAGTCATTCAAAGTCTCTGAATTTACCTTTCACTGTTGAAATGTAAGCCTTATTTCTCATTTAGTCTTATTTACTTTCTGTTCTTTATTCAGCCAGGATACGGAAAAAAGCATCTCTTGCCTTATCCGACTTGGACTTAATGCTTTTTTTCCCTCAGTCTATGTTATCATAGGAATATTCTGCCTGGCTGCCTCGATTGGTCTTTACAGTTGTCTGTCTCCCTTTGTAAGAAGATTCCCCTTGGGAAGGTGTAGGTATGTGGCACCTCTCAAAATTTTAATAGGGAAACTTGCATTTTTGTTCTGTTTGATAGGGGCGGGGTTTAAAAGGTGGCTTCATGTTTCAAAATGTTTATAAAGGAAGAGGGTATCTACAAAGACAACTGTAGCTTTGGTGTATTTCTTTTTCAGAATCCCAGACAACAACTTGCCTTATTTTCACAAGCGTCCTCAGGTCCGGATGTTGCTCTTGGCAGTATTTTGTATCTCTGTCAGCGTAGTCTGGGGAATCTTCAGAAATGAAGATCAGTAAGTGTATATTTTAGTTTCTGTGCTAAAAATTGTAATATGCTTTATAGTATCAGTAACTCACATCCATAGAAGTCTACATGTGTCCAGAATTTAGGAGTGACAGGAAAAAAGTAGAGACAGGCAGAAATTCTTAGTACTTAATCCTTACGTACTTCGTATTTTTCTTGTTCATTTAAATTACAGAAAACTGTCTCTTGTTAAGCTTGAATTTCTCTGAGTCCCAGTCAGTATTCTGATCTCTTTGACTTAAGACAGCTTTTCAGAAGTGGTATGGGAAGTTGGACACAAATTGTCTAACATTTCTTCATGAGAATAAGAACTGGTAAGATTGTCAGATCTTTAGTTTCTCTCAATTTTCTTTTATGAGTCAATAATTCTCTATGCCCAGTGCTGCTGTGGTACCTAATTGTAGCATGTTCTTAGCACTTTTGTTAGAGATGGATTTTTTAATGGAGAGTTGTGTTTTGGTATTTGTTTGGGACTTTTTACCTCTTACCTCACTCCCAGATGTTCCAGTTTCCCCATGTATACAGGATGTGTTCATCTTCTTGGTTCCTCTATCAGGGGTTCAGTATTGGAACTAAAATGCTGGTTTGTGTTTCTGGTGTTGATACCAAAGATGTCTGACTTGTGCTTTGAGTGCACATTACTGCTTTCATGGGGTGTGTGTTCTGTGTAGATCATTCAATGACAGAACTCAAACCCAGGAATCATCAACTCTGAAAAACCTTTTAGGGAGATAAGTGTCAGACTGAGGAGTACAAAAGTACTATTGAGATATTCCAACGTACGATATTTAGAACTAGGAGATCCATTTTCTGCCTCAGAGCTTGGAGTGAGCCTGAGTGTCTCCTGCACAGAGCTCCATCAGTAAGTGCACAGGTATTGACCCAACAGCATCATCTCTCATTGCACCTAGACCCTAGCAATTTTAGGGAAAGCTTAGTGTTGTTTATCTCAGATCCTACTTCTCTTTGACCCTAACAATTGAGAGTAAAGCAAAGGGCACTTCTATACTCAACTCACAAAACACAATTGAGAAACAGACCCAACTGTAAATTTGCCTCAGTGCACAAGGTTGTACACCTATACACAAGACAAAGGACCCCAGCACTTCCCATTTTGGTATCCACTAACCTCATTCAGCCAGTTTTCAATCTACCTCAGTGCTCATTCAGTTTGTACTTCATCAGTTTCTCTGTGAAGGTTTTCTGGAACGTTGTCAGTGGAAAGCCTTACTGAAGTCTAGATGGACACTATTGCAATGTTCTCCCCTCATCTCCAAGGCATGTCTTTGTGGAGGGGTATCAGGTTGATGAAGAACAACTTCCCATTTGCAAATTCATGCTGACAACAATGTCGATTTCAAGCAAGTACTTTCAATAAAGAGATTTTTTTTTTGTCCCAAGCAGGTCCTTAGTGAGGACAAGGCTTGGTCTGCTCTTCCTGCCATTTCCTGCAAAAATGTTACTCTCCTCTTTTTAAGGTGGGCCTGGGTTCTGCAAGATGCTCTAGGAATTGCTTTCTGTCTTTACATGTTGAAAACAATTCGCCTTCCTACATTTAAGGTATGAAAGTTAAACAGGTGTAAAGAGAGGATGTTTGCATGTATGTGTTTGAACAGAGGAGTCACTTATAATGGAATATAAGTGCTCTCATTCATATGCAGCTTGGAAAAGAGGGATGTAATGAGTGTAATGTAGACCAATAAGTGGCATGTGATTGTTCTGTAGAGTATTCACTAGTAAATCATACACCACCCGTTTACTTATGGGTTTGGGGTTTGTTTGGGGGGTTTTTTGGCTTGCTTTTGTCGGGGGTTTTTTATTTGTTTTTTTTCTTTTGTTTGTTGGGGGGTTGTTTTTTGTTTGTGGGGGGGTTTTGTTTGTTTTTTGTTTTGTTTGGAATTTTGGGGGGTTTTTTGCGGTTTGTTGTTTTGTTTGGATTGGTTTGGGTTCTTTTTGTTTTCAAATTGGCATACAACTAATGCATTAGTCTAGTGTTATTTTCAAATCTTTCTGAACTTAGTCAGTATCCTAAGAGTAACCTTCTACTTATTAGTTCTTTGCTGTTTGCTAATGCATACTCTGTAAATACCAAGTATCTTGTTTCTTCCTTCAGGGTTGTACCTTACTTCTCCTGGTTCTTTTTGTGTATGATGTATTCTTTGTATTTATCACACCTTTTCTAACAAAGGTAAGTAAAGTGCTTCTCTATTGCCTGCTGCCCACAAAGCAAAGTGTAATGACTTGTTTCTCTGTGTGTTCTAAATGATTCCAGAGCTGCTGAGTGAAGTGCTGATTTACAATTTTCCTGTTTCTTTCTTTAGACTGGAGAGAGTATAATGGTGGAGGTGGCTGCAGGCCCATCTGATTCTGCCACTCATGAAAAGGTACTGCATGTGGTCTGAAAATCTGGCACTAACTTGCAGCTATTACACTCCTAACTTCTCTAAAATTCAAGACCGCAATGCTGAAATGGAGATGCCAGTCTGAAAAGAACATAATGTGGGAATAAGTTCTCCTGAATGTTTATTCTGGAGGGCAAAGCCTCCAGAATAAACCACCTTGTAGTGGTTCATCACACCAGCTTTGGTTTTCCGTTATCTTTCTTTGACAGGTTTTCAATATAAGAAAGCTCATTAGCTCAGCTTCACAAAAACATGACCACATCTGTAAATATTAACTTACTGCTAATTAAGCGTAAGCATCTTTTCCTAAAGAGATTAAACATATAATCAGTCTGTCTCTTCCCCCTCCTTCCCTTTTTTGACATTCGCTTTATGCAAAGCTTAGGCTATAGGTAAAGGAGAGAAACACAAATTGGAGACAGAAGAAAACAGAAGTCAGTGTTCAGTGGGTTTACACCGTTGGACAGCAGCCAATTGCATGAACACCTTACACGATGTGGCTGACTCAGGAAGTAAAGTATGTGAGATGTTGGAGACAGTGAGATACAGTGAGCAAACCAAAAAAATTTATCTGTGGGAAAACCTGATTTTGTTAATTTAAGGATGATTGGATCTATTTCAGCAATGAATGTAATAGTGTCACATGGGAAAATAGCAATGTAAGTAGTTGTTTGCAGGACATGGATCAACCCATACAGTCCATACTAATTTCTTTGACTTCTTCTGTTCTTCTCTCCTGTACCCCTTTAGTACCCCTTTGGATTCAACTTTATGCACAGAATGAATTGTATCAATCAGTAATGAAAGTATAAGTAGATAATTTTATTTTGGCACTGATATAAGAAAAGAAAAAAGAAAATAAAGTTTCTTTAATGTACTATAGTAAAGAGAATACAGGTTTGCAATGGATGGTGTCCTACTGTGCCTCAGCTTCGCAAATTATGTAATAAATGGGAACACTGGGGGTGGGGAAGAGCCTTTAAAGTGATTTGGAAATGTCCTTTTTTAAATTATTCGTGTCTTGCTCTTTTGAGACTTTTATTGCACTCAGGGGAATGAACTGTATAAATGGTTATTTCTTATGCATGTAGCAGCTAACCTAAATTTTGTACATACCTGCAGTTAAAGCAGAGTTGATACCCTGCTGTGATGTGAGGACTTTGGAGTTAGTATAGTATTGAGAAAGTATTTCATCACTCCTATCTTAAATGCATTTTGTTAGTTGTCAGTAATATTGTATGTACTGAATGTATAAAAATACATTTGCTGTATTTGAAGCCTGCAATCTGAGTACAACAGGAACAAGTTCTGGTAGGTAGTGTCATTATGCTTTTCATCAGACATGTGTTTCTTTCATTCCAAGCTCCCAATGGTCCTGAAAGTTCCACGACTGAATTCCTCACCATTGGCTCTATGTGACAGACCTTTTTCTCTTCTAGGATTTGGAGACATTTTAGTTCCAGGTATTGTTTAGCATGTTAAGAATTTTGCTTGTTGCATGGTCATATTAGTTTATTCCTCCTTGTACTTCTGCTTCAAGTGGTAGGTTTAATTTGACTACTATAAACCTGGTCAATTTTAAATATGGGGTTTTTTTGTGCACTATTCACCTTTTTAACAAGAAAAATGCAAATTAATCTTACAGTTCAGTTTCACATGCAGTGATGTCAAGAAATGTAGAAAAATTGCAGGAGTTGATTTAGCAACTGATTCTAGCATCTTTAAGAGTGTGGTGATAGAGGAAATTATTCGTCCGTTTGCACATGGTTTATGTACAGATGCCTGACCACTCAAACCTTCCTAATTTTTTTAGTCACACTACATCCAGTGTTTCTACCACACCTTCTCTCAAATTTGATTTTAGATAGTATATAGAAGTATCCCTGGCATCACTATAGGTGAAAAAGGTATGCACCTTCTGGCTTTCAGATTTCTTCTGAAAAATCATTTGTTTACTTTCTTATATTTTTGGAAATTTGAACTCTGTCATCCCCATTAGTGTCCCCTCCTCCCCCAAGCCTGCAACAGGCATAGTCATTAACTGTAAAATTCTACTGTCTTCAATAGCAGCTTGAAGGGCTGAACTTATTCATACTCTTGTTGTGAGCACTGTATTTTTAAAAATGTTTAGTAGGGATGGGATGACATTTTCATCTATGATCTGCATGTTTGTAGCTGTTTATTTTACTTTTGTAGTGCTTCCAATACACCAGGCTTGTGCCATCAGATAACTGGTTTGTAAGTTGTGCAGCCTGTGGATACATTGTCATGGTGCTTAAACACAGGGTGCAAAGGAAGTGTTGGGGGAAAAAAGAATTCTTGAAAGTTCGTAGCTGGTTTGATGGTTTTGTTTTCATGATGTAGTGCATCACAGGTTGAAAGCATATTGTAACTGTTCTTTCCTTTCCTAGGCTTACTGGTAGCCTATTGCCATAGATTTGATATTCAGGTGCAGTCATCCAGAGTCTATTTTGTAGCCTGCACAATAGGTATGTACCACGGTGCCACCTGAACACAGGACCTACAGGAGTGGCTCACTCTGAAAGCATGTTGTCAATCTTGCATGGCATAGTTGAGGGTTTTTCTTCTGTTCCCCCTTCTGTTGTTAAACAGAAACATTTAGCAAAAGGCTTTCAAGGGTAGATCTTCTATCAGCAAACTAGCTGCTGTTGCTTTCCTGAGCTGTCTTGTCTGCCCCATAAGCTTTCCTGAGCTGTCTTGTCTCCCCTTGTTACCGTGGCTGCCAAGGGTCTCACTCTAACCCTAGATAGCTACACTATCTTTACACGTGCTCAACTACTCATTCTGGTTTCTTGATTTGTGAATCTCTGAGTTTATTATGCATGAGAATTCAGGTTCAGGGGTATCATCCTTTGACTTTGTTCTTAACATTTTGTGTATTCTAAAAATCCGTGACCTATGATGCAGGGAATTTTATTATGATGACTGTAGCACCTCCATGTAAATTTTCTTCTTCAGTTTATAAAATCCAGAGTTATGTGCCATGAACTTAAGTACTGCTGATTAATAGGATCTGACAGATTCCTGTTGTCTTTCTTACAATGTACTACTTATAGTAAAAACTTCCAATGCTTGCAGTAAATTTCATGAGAAATTTTCATTAACAACTTCTTTAGAAATTCTTTTGAAAAAATACCTAGCTTCATGGCCACTTCACACTAGCAGGGGTAGAGAGATGCTTTTATTTTGATATTCCAGATAATTTCCTCTCATATATACTTAAACAAAATTATTCTTACCTAGTACTTTCAAAATGTGTTTGCAGAATTTGGAAAACGTATTGATTAAGAGTCAGCAGCGTGCTATTGCAGCACTGAAAATGAACCAGGTACAGGGCTGAGTTACCAAGATAGAGTCAGCAGTTATGAGAGGAGTGATTATTCCTCTCAATTTTTTCATTTAAGACTGAGTCTTAACCAGGATACGTGGTGCCAGACAGACATTGACATAGTGGAGTAAATCCAGTGGAGACTGTCAGGATGGCAGAGGGCTGGAGCACAGGGTTGTAAAAGAAGAGACGGCAAAGAGGAGATTCTGTTGCTGTTCACAGCTACCTAATGGGAGACTGCAGAGAGGACAAGAGAGACTTTTCTTACAGGTGTGCACATAAGATGTGAGGCAATGGACTTAAATCACAAGAAGAAATATTTTAACTAGATATAAGGAGCTCTCAGTAATAACAGAACATAGCCCCCAAAAAGCATTTTCAAAAACTGTAAAGAGTTACTGAGTATTCTAATCACTCTATATTATTCTAAGCCCTATTGCTTTATATTATTCTAAGCCCTTTGAGATCATCAAGTCCAGCTGTTAACCAGCACTGCCAAACCCACCACTAACCTTGTGTCCCCAAATGCCACACCCACTCATCTTTTAAATTCGTTCAGGGATAGGGACTCCACCACTGCTCTGGGCAGCTGTGCCAGGACTGGAAAACCCTTTTGGGGAGGAAGTTCTGCCTAATATCCAATCTAAATCACCCCTGGCAGAACTTGATACCATTTACTCTAGTCCTGTCCCTTGTTCCCTGGGAGCCTACCTGGCTGCCCTCTCCTGTCAGGGATTTGTGGAGAGTGAGAAGGTCTCCCCGAGCCTCCTCTTCTTCAGGCTGAACCTTCTGAGCTCTCTCAGCTGCTTCTCTCAGGCTTGTGCCTCAGCCCCTTCCACAGCTCCATTCCCTTGTCTGGACACGCCCCAACCCCTCAATGTGTTTCTTCACCTTCTGAAGAAAAATCAGTTGGATTAACTTCATTGGCTTGAAAATATGATTGAAAATAATTACATTATGAGATAACAGCTGCTTCTGTTCTACTAAATAAATTTTGCCACATTTATGCAGAAATTAAATAGAAAGTAATAAAACTTAGACCTAGAGCAGGCTGGCTTTTATTTTTAGCTGTGTGGCAGGGTAGTAAGTAACAGCCAAAGCCAGCCCAAACAAGAAGCACATTGTAATGGTAAAAATATTTGTCTGTATCTGCTGAATTGATATATGAAATATTGTGCCTCATATTATATTTGTTTATTTTGCTTAAGGTAATTATTTAATTGCACAGTGTGGACTAGGCCAGTTGCATTACTTTCACATGTTATTATCGATAGAAAAACTAGTATTCTAGGTTTACATGGTGCAAATAATGCTTTTCTGTGAAGAGGCCTGAAAAACTTCTGGAGATGTTTTATGTATTACTTGAAAAAAGTTCCTGTGAGAATGCTTCTTGAGCTAATTAGTTGTGCCTGAGCAAAGCTATATCTGAATAACTGGTTTTTGCTGGGTTTGTTTTCTTCCAGCATATGGCATAGGCCTTCTTGTGACCTTTGTTGCCTTGGCACTGATGCAGATGGGCCAGCCTGCTCTCCTCTACTTGGTGCCCTGTACTCTGCTCACCAGCTTCGCAGTGGCCCTTTGGAGAAGGGAGCTTGCCATGTTCTGGACGGGCAGCGGCTTTGCGGTGAATACCAGTTTGATATGAGTGTCTTCAGGAAATACTAATATTATAAAAACCTAACTAGAATTAAAGTTGAGTAAAATATTGCAGTATTATCACACAAACACAAAGATTTTGGTTTTGCTTAATTGTTTGCTTTTTTACATACTTTTTTTTGCCTCAGTAAGGTTTACTGGTTTTTACAATGTTTATGGCCACTTAAATCAGACTAGTGAAAAGTAAAGGAGACCTTGTCTCCCCTTGATTTTGCCATAACATTACTTGTTTGGTCTGCCTTGGAAGTATCAGTAGTAGTAAAAGGTTACAATATTATGTATCATGTGGGGTTTAGTACTATATAAAATATACCCTTAAAATATTTTCTTCGTATTTTTTCATAGCCCACTGTTTATGAAGGTGGAAATGTAGTTCAATATAGTAAATTATCACTTCGTTTCACTGTGCTGCAAGTGAAATTAACTTGATTCAAAAAGGAATAATTTCTATCATGATGCATGATTTTAGTTTTTGAATAATTACTAGAAGGCCAAATCTGTCAAGTTAGAGGTTCCCTCAGTGAGTTTTATTTTGTTATTCAACTGTTTGTGATAACCTTCACAAACTAGAGAACTAGATAACTGGACACAGTAGTTCTTGTTTTCCATCATTCTGACTGTGATCTTCCATTTACAGAAAGACCTACCTCAGCCTCCTGTGGTGATAGCTCCTGTCAACTGTCCCCAGCTTCCCAAAGACAGCAGTGTACCAGCCTCTCAACAAGACACAGAGCAAATGACCAATCCCACCCTCCACGTGAAGGAGCTGCATGGCTCTGCCTCAGCTGAAGAGGAGCTGGCTGATAGTAGCACAAAGACAGACCAGTCAGAAATCTCTATTGCCCAGAGTGAGGAACCAACTGCTCAGAATAAGGATGACCTTGAAAGCAAATGCCTAAATGCAGAACAAAACCAGCTGGAATAAGTGATGTGATAAAAACTCCTTACTTTCCCTCACAAACATATCTATATCAAACCAGTATGTATTTAGGACTGGTTTAGTAGGGTTTGCTTTCATTGAGGAGCCTCACTGGGAGTCTGATCATCAAATCCAACCAGGAATGTTCTGTGTCCAGCTTTGGTACAGCTGTACACTTCAAACATCTTTCAGAAATATGGTGCTCTCCAGGAGTTCTGATGTGTGGGTTTCAATGATCACTGTTAGTGAACGCCTTTGACCATTTGTTCCATTTGCTTATAGCGGGGTAGCATTAAGAGTCATTATTTACTCAGTACTCTGTGCTTGTGTGGCTGTTTCGCTGCTTTACCAAGAGGTGTAGGTTACCACGGAGGAAAAGCATTGAACAAGTCTGCTGCAATGCTTACTTGAGAGAAATGTGTCTTGTTGGGGTTTTTTTGGCACTTTCCCTATTGTCACCTTTTATTTTACTTCTCCTGACTTGTGAAAGCCATTGATATAAGGGAATGCATTATTATAAACTGACATTCAGGAAATGCAGCGGATGGTTAAATTACCATTACTCCAAAGGGATTTATACTGCCGTGGTGCATTAAATGCATCTCTTAACTTTTTTGTCTTTGTTTTTACTTCTAGGTACCTGAGCTACTAGTCTAGTTTAAAAGGCAGGATGTGTAGAGCTCCAGGAAGCTTTCATAGGCATTCATGTGAACTCCAAGGGCTGTCTCTGATAATAAACAGGGTTGGTCACAGAATGCTGCCTGGAAGCAAATGCATATTAAGAATGTTTAGAAATAAAATATGAGCCAAATAGGTAAAAAAATAGGTAGTAGCACTATGCTAAGCTTAACAGGCAGTATTTTCATTGGGAAAATGTTAAAGCGCAAATGTTCTTATATCTGGGGCTTTGAGCTTCTATTTGTTGTTCATTCAAGGAATATAATTGTGATTTCTCATTCTGAAGAAAACAGTCTGTTTTTTCATTCCTGACGGAGCACATAGTGGTGCTAGAGACAGTTGTGATTTAAAGCTATTTGCTGCTCAGTAACTTACCAACTGCCTATGTCATGTTTTGTCTTTGTCCCAAGAGTAGCCAAAGCATGGTCTGTCAGGTTCTGAAATGAGCCTGCGATCTCACCTATTGTTTTGCATCTCTTGCTACATTGTGAAGAAATTTGTGAATTTAAAGATTTTGGGGTGCAACTGGTCTTACTTCATCTTCCTGAAATTGTGTGTTTTCCTGTATAACATGATTGAGTCTTTTATGCGTCAGCTTTTGTACATAGAAAGATGATGGGAATTGCGATTGACTTGTTCCATCTAAGTATATTTGTCTTTATCAGAGGAATCTGTTCTGCACTTAAGTTGCAATTCCAGAAAGCCTCAAACACTTCACATGACAACTGAAATAGAAAATTGAAGTATTATAGGTTCCCTGGATATGATTGCAGATCGCATGGAAGAAATACTCTTGAGTATTTGAGAGTCCAAGATGTCATTTACAAAGGTATTGTCGCAGTGATGTAATCAGAGGCATTGGTGTTAAATTGAGAGTCTCCAGTTGACATGTCGAATTGGAGTTGAAGGGCTGTCTTTTCAAGTATCTCTGTTAAATATCAGCCATTGTCTTTTTGACTAGGACTCCCAAAAGTTTGCCCTGTGCTTTTTGGGTGATAACTTCTGTGGGCAGTGGTAGCATTCTTTCTCCAGAATGTGAGCAGCTTTTTCTAAAACCACACTCTGGCTTCAGAGTTTTACCAGCTCCTGCTTAAAGCCTTGAACCTTTTCTGATAGGATGATTTACTGAGTTTTTTGGAAGGCTCCCTGAGTCCAATAGCGAACACTGCATTTAATTTACAAATTGCCCTAATGGAAGATGGGTACTAAAGTGATCTGCTCTTCAGTCTCCTCTTTAATGGACTGTTACTTTGGCCAGCAGTTACCTGAACCAGTTATTACTAATAAAAAGCAACATTTTACTGAAAATTTCAATCAGCTGAATTATGCCTTAATTTAAGCCATTGTGTAAGTATGTTTATTAAATTAAGAAAGCAATCTTGTGTTTAAATAACAAACTTGACAAATAGCAAGATAAGCTGCAGACTGACTCAAAGTTCTGTTGGTTTTGCCTTGATCATCTCTTAGTCATAATATTACTTGGAATAGCTTTCTATGTATTTAAAAGCCAGTAGCTTTCTGATGATGAAGCATTAGCTATTATCATCTACTTGAAAGTATATTTTAGTATTTGTTCTCCTGTGTGGTTAGGAAACAGTTTATTTCTCAGATTGTTCATAGGTCAATTAGAACAGAAGAACTGGTCACACTGAACTCATAGGCATTTCACAGTTGTATTCTGGACAGGTCTTCAGGAGCTCCTGCTTCACCTCAGGTTTTGGGGGATTTTCATCTATTTTTAAGTGTGACATTTTTTCCCCCAAACAACAAAGAATGCAGGAAGAAAACCCCAATAGCTACTCAGTGCAGTATCTCCAGTTAAAGCATGTGAAGTGGCAACAATTTACAGATCTTGACTATCCTAGTACTGTACAAATCAGGTGACGGTGGTGCTCCAGTTTGGCTGTGACTGTTTGGACCCTGATGCTGGGCAGTTCAATCGCTTCCATCAAAAACCAAGGCTGTATTTTTTTATCTTTCAAAAACCTCCCTGATCAGCTTAATTTAAAACTTAATGTTGTATAGGAAAATATGCATATCAGTTCAATGTGGCTGACTCTGATTTTATTTGATGATTTCAGATACACATCCCACACAAAACTTGAGTTTAAATATTTAAAGTAATGAAAGTAATATAAATGTTAAAAATAATGTTGATGGGCTTCTTGTGTGTGTCTCACATACTAAGCCTTATCTGTCTAGAAATTCAGTAAGGGTTCTATTCCTAAGAATGTGTATGTGTTCAGGGGAAGCATTTCTTTCAGTCTAAAAAAACCCCAAACAAATACAAAAACCCCAACAACAACCACCAACCCCACTAAAAACACATTTGAAGAAACCTGACTCTTTGAATCACAATAGTGAGGATCAGATTCCTTCCTCAAGTGTTTGTTTTAGGACTGTTCACTCCTGAAGGATTGCCCGAATGCAGCTGAAGGTAGAATGGAACGTGAAAGACTTTACTGAAGGTGACGAGAAAATTTTGCGGATTTTATTTTTCTTGTCACAAAACAGAGCATTTTAAATGAAATAGATAAAAAAGAAACAGAAAAGAATATATTTTAAAATATATTCTGTTTTTACCAGTAGCACTAATAAAAGCATATGTATGTAAGAATTACACTTGCGAACATATTTAATGTTTTCTCTAAACTTGGACAGATGGCACACAACAGAAAATCTGCAGCACAGCCTCTTTTTCCAAAAGGTTTATTAACATGTTTCATAGAAAACTTTGTTTAGAAAACTGTTGTTTCCAAATTTCTTGAACATTTTCCATGACATCTTGGTCTTGGATAATCGGTCAAGCTTTTCCTTCATAAGACGCTCTTTCCTTACAGTGCCCCTCAATATGGCTGTTGTTAAGAATGTCTTGACAGTGTTTTTTAGCCATGTGCTTTTCTGTGTTTCAGCTTTGGTTTTTGGATTCCTAGTGCATTGTTCCAGCTGGGAACAGATCATGACTACCATGGTAGTGCCTGGTGACTTCTGAGTGTGCTGGAAAGTGGTGCTGACAGTGGAGCCACACAGAACCCAGCCAGTAGCCTGTGCTAAAATAACAGCGTTGTGAACTTGCAGAGTGGCTGCAGTCATTAATGAATTAATCTGCCTCTGTGAGATGCTGTGAATACCTGCAGCTCTTCAAAACAGCCAGTATTGGGTGTTTGATAACAGTGTTTCCTTAAAGTTAAAGCTCTTAAGCTGTTTCCGTGCAAGATCAGCGGTTTTGTTCTTGTCTTTAGCCCCATGGCTGGGTATGTGTTTCTGGTTTCTTGCACTACACAGGCTGTATAGGATGTAAAGCCCATGATTTTTCTTTTTAACAACAGCTTCATTGACTGTCCATGAACAAAACAGAGTATTTTATACATGCTTTCATCATTTGTTGTGTTATGTGTAGCACATTCTGGGCCAAATGTGCTGACTAAGCAGCAATGTATACAACTAATGATTATCAAAGCTTGGCACATAGCACATTGACACAAGTGTGAAATACAGACATATCAGCAGATCCAAATATTCATCCAAAGCCTGCACAGATGGTGCTTTTTCCATGACAAATATAATATCTGATGTTTTAAAAAGAAATCTATGTGAGGGCTGTGTCTTCAGGCAAATAAGGACAGGAACTCTGGTCAGAGGTCCAGAAAACATCAGCAACAAGGAATGAATCTTTAGGTATTTTAATCTCACGTGTGGTTTCCCAGCTGGGGCAGGACATGAAGAACAGAGCTACACTCACAGCTTTCCAGTTTAGGTTTTTGCCAGTGGTGCTGGGTAGGGTGGAGAGAGGGAGGATAAGAAAAAACTGAAGATGACTCAGAAAGCATGAGGAGCCTCTGAACAAGAAAGGCAGTAGAAGAGTTTACTCCAAAGAGAAGACCTAAGGGCATGATAAATCTCCAAAAATCTGAAATGCTGCTGCGAATTGGGGTGAAAAAAAGTAATTTAAAAGTAAGGATGACATGAGAATTAATATACTTAAATTACAATAAGTAAATTTTGGCACTGGTGTTAGGAAGATCTAAGAATGGCAGGTGAAGGGCTCAACGGGACAGGGCAGTGCCCAGTGCATGAGCTCCTTTGGTTCTGTGAGGAGAGAGTTGAACCATACCAACCAAAGCCATTTCATGCCACTGGCATTTGGGGCCAGCCAACAAGCCCTGGCCTACCTGTCCAGATACAGTCTGAGGGTCAGGATTCCTGGGGTTTAATGATGCTGTATCATGAACTTTATCATGGAGTACTCAGTTTATGTTGTATGGGGGTTCTGTAACCACTGTGGTGGACAGTTCAGCTCTTGTGCTACAAGGACTCTTCTGCTACTTAAAAGTGATAAATCATCTGGAAAGAAACCACATCAGTTTTACTCTTTTTTGTCTATGTTTAATTTGTTGAATTGCTTCTGGCACCGTGGAACAATTTCAGAGCAAGACAGCTTTGTGTGCTACCAGAAGCTTCCTTTGAGCAGTGGCATAAAACTTTCTTTTCACTGTTCCTGTCTGTCATCTGTATTTATCAGTTATGTGCTCTTCTGTGAGGGTTCCACCTTTTCCAGTTTTGCAGTTAAATATTCAAATTATGTGGAGTAAAGATGACATTTTTCCATCTGTAGATTAGTGATAGGCGATGAATAATGTGTTTAAATTGGATTTTCTTGAATTGGGAACTAGTACACTGTACACAATCAGTGTACAGTATGTCTTTATAATTTCAGGAACTAGCAGAAGAGTTAACTTCATGTGATGCAGGGGCTCAGGCTTGGTTCTGTTTCCCAGAAGCTGTTGGTAAGTCCAGCAGCCAGAGGTTACAGGTGCACATGGTCTTACAATAATTTGGAGCCACCTTCTTTAAGTGGAGGTGGCATTACAGTTTATCCAGTTTTCTCATAATATTTTTCTGCATGTCAGCATGCAAGTTTAGCTCCAGATGGCAAACTTCATCCAGGTGTTTATCTCAGAAATTCTGAGATGATCTGCAAGCTAGATTTTTGGTTGAGAAACTGCTTTCTGCTGACAGACGTGCACTGTGTGTTGTGAACTTACTTTGAGTGTTTAATGTAAATATTGGTCAGCTGAAAATATGCAGAGGCATGGTCTCAAAGTAAACTAGCTCGTCACCAGCTCATGCCCCATCCTGGGAAGTTCAAGGCCAGGTTGGCTATAGCCCTGAGTAACCTGAATCTAGTGCATGGCATGCCTACCCAAGACAGGGGCTGGAATGAGATGATCTTTCAGGTCCCTTCCAACCCAAACCATTCTGTGATTCTAAGATTCTATCATAGCTCCTAAAAAAATTGGTGGCTTTGGCTGGTAGGAGCCCTGCAGTAGCAGACAACCAACACCTTATAGTCAAGTGCTGCTGAAAGATCTCCAGCCCTGAGAATGTGGCACTTTGCATGAGCAGCAACACCCTACCCAGTCGGTGCAGTGAGTCCAGCAAGGAACTCAGCCTGACCCTCAGGGTTGGGTTGCACACAAGAGTCACAGCTGATGTTGTTTCCAATACAATAACTTTTTCCTTAAGCTGGAGTTTTGGAAAGGATAGAAATAGCTCTTTTCATCTGAAACATGTATCTGTGGTCAGGAAATTGCCACAAACCCGCCACTTCATTGTAGGTCCAAGCTTTGAATGCTGGGATGGTGGGAAGCTGCTGATGTTTGGGGAGGAGCACAGTCCTTTACGTGCATTCCCCAGCAAGAAATCAGAAGAGGATTTTTTTATTCTGCTCTGACTGAAGTTGTTCTGATTTATGTTGAACAAAACCTTCAAAACAGTGGTTCAGATTTAGTTTGATGAAATAAAAAACAACCCACAGTGGCATAGTTAATTTTGGTTTGGGTCATAATCTCCTTTTTTCAAAATCAGGAGTGGAGACTTCAGAAAATGAGTATCAGAGGTGCTACAGCAGACCCTAAGTTGGCAGCAAGCTCACGTGGGAAACAGGCTGATTGCTCCAATGGCCACTTAGTGCAGTGGTCTGCCTGTGCTGGGGTGAGCATGTTGCCTGTTTGTCTTCAGCTCACACTTTGCCACTTGTCTCCTCCAGCAACCTTTTGGCTCTCAAATTCTCATAGAGCCAGCACTGGTTGTGGGAGAGCAAGGAGGAGTCTCTGTGTCACAAGGTGCTCTTGGTGCTATGTGAAAGGCATGAAACAGGGAATTGAGCACTGTGCCCAGCCTGGTGCCAGGGCCACACACTGCATTCCTCATGGGGCTGAACACACAAAACCTCTCTCATCCTAAAGTCACTGTCAGGAATTAGGGTCTCTGGTACTTTCAGCCTAGCAACATAGGAAAGCAAAACCTAAGCAAAATCTAAATTTAGAGCCCTGCCCATGGATGCTCTGCTCATTGCTAACCATGTTCCTTCAGGGCTGGAGGAAGTGGGGTCTGACAACCCACCAGCAACCCACGAGCCACCTGTGATTTCTGCTAGTGTTACTTTACTAAAACTGAATCAGAAGTGCTTTGGGTGTGGATTGGTGGGAGGCTGGAAGCAAAAATGTCAACCAGTATAAAGAGGGTTTACGAGATTAGAGTTAAGATCCATTAATATTTGTTTCTTGGATGCTTGACAGTAGCTGCCTTTAGAAGGGAAGATTCTTGGAGGTAACATTATCAGTAGAACAGTCTTAAATGTCTGGTGTCTTGTGGAAGGACTTTTTGAAATTGTGTTCAAATATTAATATGTAGGATAGTGTTATGAAAAGTGCAAACTAAAAGATTGTTAATGCATCTGTTTAACTCTACATACGTACGCATGAAGAATAAATTTTAAGCTCATTTCAGGTACTGAAGGAAAGATATCCTCTTGATCCAACCTATTATAAGTGTTTGCTATTTTAAGATCTGCTATGTAGTTTGGCCTCTTAATAAAATTTAAAAAATAAAAGGTAAAACAAGCAAAAAACCACCACACTAACAAACAACCCCTCCCTCCAAAAAAAAAAAGAACATCTAAGAAAATTGGCCAGTGTAGGAAGGCTGGCATGAAAACTTAGTTGGAGTATTTTTCCTGCATGAGGCTACTATTTCCAAACAAACAAGCTATGGAAATGAAGCGCAGATGGGACAAAAAGAATGAGGAATTTAGTTCTCTGTAAGGATCTAGTTTGGATCTAGTGATGATGATAAAATGAACGTCCTTCTCTGATTCCCTGGTTCCTATCTTGCATTTCCTTTACCTTGTCAGTCAGTCAGTCTGTCAGTGGCATATGCCGTGTGGATCAGTGCCACAGCTGATTGTGGGGTTGTTGACCCCCATGTGAAGAGGGTTGCTCTCCTCTCACACAGGCTGGGGAAGGTGTAGCATTTACTACTTGATGACTTGCAAAATTGTGCATATTGCATGATATCTGCAAGGATAGATAAACCAGTAATTCTGTGACTTTTGTCGATGATACAAGTATCTTATATCTATGGTACAAGGGTTTTTTTTATTTTTTTGCTGTTATTGTTTGCAAGTAATAACAAAGACCTGACTGTGTCACCTTACAGATCCCTTCCTGTGTTGACAGTGGGAGAGAGCCATTACGAAGAGCAAGGGAAAAAGCAAGTTTGTTTCCAAGTAGTGAAAGACACTTTTGGCAAATATTTCTGGTTTTCCAAAATGGTAGATCTTACCATAGTACATGCATCAGATTTTCAATTCAGTCTGGGTGGCCTTTTGCCACCCTGTGTCTGTATGGACCTTTCCGGTTTCAATACCCGCCCTCCCCCTGAATGAATTACAGCCTTGTATCCAATTGCACAGCATATCATAATATATATATTTTTCTATATGTAAATACATTGTAATACATAGGATTTCCAGTGACCAAATGTAGATTAGCTTTCCTTCTATGATGTCACTTGAAAAAAACCCTATTTCAAAATTAACAGGGATGGCAGAATCTTGGGACAAAGAGATGAGAAATATCCCAAGGGTTTCTGCAGAGTGAATTTTCCATGGAGTAATGAAGCCTTTTTCAGGCATATATAGATTCAATGAAAGAAAACAAACTTGAAAATGACTGGTCAACTGAAATTGTGGTTGTTTGGTTTTTTCCTTCTTTTTTGCTTTTAAAAAACACTGGGATTTCCTTTAGTCTGTTTTAGTTTAAAACTGTAAAAATTTTCTAAAAGTGTCAAATAAAGATACTTAATTTTTGAACTGAGTTTTGCTATTTTATATGACCCTTAAGTTTGAAACACTTTTTTTTATTGTTTGCACCGGTATGTGATAAAAAGTCTTTTGGAATTTAAAGATCACTGTGTACAGCTCCCTCTGTGAGCTGGATTCCATGCAAAATTCTTAAAACTTGGCTAATACCAGAAACAGTGTTTGACATCCCCACACAGTCCACACAAGTATTCCCTTTCCCTGGCTTTTATAACCCTGACAGAATCCCAGAACAGTTTGGGTTGGAAGGAGCTTAGACCTCATCCTGTTCCACCACTGCCATGGGCAAGGACACCTTCCATTACTCCAGGTTTCTCCAAGCCCTGTCCAACCTGGCCTTGGACACTTCCAAGGATGGAGCAGCCACAGCTTCTCTGGGCAACCTGTGCCAGGGCCTCACCAGCCATTTAAAGCCATGTCATCAATTGTACCGATAAATTGGGTCTGACTACTCTGTTGCATGTTGTAGAGCTGTTGCTAAGGAAGGAAGGTGTTAGTAACAGTCCCTCTTTCTGAAAAAAATGCTAAATATCCACTGAATTACAAGGCAAATCACGGGTGTATCCAGGAGCGGTACAAACTGAAAACAGGTACAATTCCACTCTGGGTTTCTGTTTAGTATGTCCTGTATTTCACTTTTAGATACACAATACAGCTGAGGAGAAAGAAATCAAGAAATTTCTTATGATATTTGACTCAAAAATACCCCACAAATAAAAAAAAACACAAAACACAAAACAGAACAAAAAACCAAACCAAAACAAACCAAAAAAAACCAACCAAACAAACAAAAGAATCAAACCAACCCAGCAAAAAACCAAAAACCAGCTGCAGCAAGACAGCCTTTCTGTCTGGGCTGTCACTGGAGAACCCAGAGACAGCTGATTTCATTCAGACAAGGAGGGTTCAAAACCAGAAAGACAGGTTTTTCGTTAAATAAAGGGTAATAAATATTAAGATACAATCTGGCCTCAAAGCTCATCCCAAAGTATTGTAAATCTCAGCCTATATTAGTTGAAACAGTGCCTGGTATTCTAGATTTAGACATACACCTACATGCTGGAACAAAATCAGCATAATGAACAAATTGTGTGACCTTTAAATTCTTGTACTTGGTTATTCCTGTATCTGTTGCATAGACAAGGACAGGGAATTTATTGTCTGGGGGTTTGTGGGTTTGGGTTGGTTTTGGGCTTTTTTGTTGCTTGCTTGCTTTTGGGTTTTTTTTTGGGGGGGGGGGGGTTGTGGGGTTTTTGTGGGTGTTTGTTTGGGGGGGGGGTTGGTTGGTTTGTTTTGGGTTTTTTGGGTTTGGTTGGGGTTTTTTTTAAAGCCCATATTATATGTCTTGGTACCAAGTAAGGCTCTAATGGGGAATGATACCATTCCAACAGGAGGTGGACTGAACACTTGTGGTGGAGCTGGCCCACGGTTCTCCCCCCAGTGCCACAGGTGCAGATCCATCACTAGTGAAGATCTTGACATTCCGAGACTCTCCCAGCTACCTTGTGCATTTGGTAAAGATCTGTCTCATGTGACCATTCCTTCGTCTGCAGGAACAGTTTATATGGACTATTTACAAGCATCTTATCTATGCTCAGTTTTGCAGCAGGACCCCCTCGGGCAGCTCTGGAAGGAAGGGCTGCATTCTCCACATTCTCCCTCCAGGATGATTGCTCAGTTAAGTACAGGGATTCCTTTGTGCAGGGGTGCTGCCTGAAGGTTGGTTTCAGGGCACACGGAAATTCCCACCTGGAGAGCTCCTGTGCCAATTGCTGAAATACTTTTTTGTGAATACACTCAGTCAATTGCCAAATTTCAAACCAGTTCATTGCCTCACTTGTGCAATTAACTGGGCGATTAACTGGGTGATTAACTGGGCAGTTCTTGGACCACCTGGGGTCTCTAGGACATGGCTGTGCTGCAAATCTGTCCTGTTTTTCCTTTTTTGGAGAACTTTAATGAAGCACATACAATATTTTGATCTCTGTTTTCTTCTGTTTAAACACAGTTCCCATATTCATAGTTTCTCAGTCTCACCTCCAAGACAGATTTGCATACTGCTCTGTTAGAAAAGTTCATTGGAAAGAGATGCAGCTTTGAGAAGAGGTGTGCTGCATGTCTCCAGTGGCTCCTAGATATCATCACGTTCCCAACAGATGTTCCTGAGCAGGTCCAAAACTAGAGCCAGGGCCTCAATTCCAGGGGAATCTTCTCCAGTACTTTTAAAGGACTGGGGATTTTTCACTTGCCCCACTAGTTAACTGCAGTAGAGCAGAAGCAGAAAGCTACTGTTATATCTTTTTTGGGGTTAATGCATTAGGTCAGGACAGACTTTTTCTTGCAGAAGAAGTTTCCATAAAAACATGTAGATCCTTTAGGAAAGCATCCCAGGCATGCATCAACATGTTCTTATGGTCTTTAACCTTGTTGTGGTCATGTATGTCTGCATCCTCTGCTAGTCCACACCCATCTAGCCCAGCCATTCAAATGTTCCATGTTTTCCTCTGTGTGGGGCAGGGAGACTTGGCCTGCTGCCTCTTCATAGATCAGTCTCCTTCACAATATAGGAATGGACTAATACAGACAGAGAACATGAAGGAGCTTCATGGACTCTCTGGTATGGGGGTTAATCTATCCCAGGCGAAGAATTTTTCAGCCTTGTTGAACTTCAGGAGGTTTCTTTTGCCCTGTCAGCTGTTCTCTGTTACATTATTACGGTCATGTCGGCCATAGTCAGGAGATTTAAAGCTGGCAAAAATATCCACAACACCTACTATAGTGATTAGGCCAACAGTCCTATTCACAGAATCCCGGAATGGTTTGAGCTGGGAGGGACCTTAAAGCCCGTCTTGTTCCATCCTTCAAGCATGAGAAATGTCCCTTCCCAGTGCAGAAAAAGAAAATTAAAAAAGGAAATCTGCGCTTAAAATGTCTTTTGGGGGTGATGCTGCAGAATGTGTGACATACATCTTGATGTGTCAGGATGGGATTCTCATGACAAAAAAGCTCTTCGTTTCTGATCCGTTTTCATAAGCTGGTTTCTGTCCCCATTCCATTTCTTAATTGTTGTACCACAGGGAAATAACCAGCAGACACAACCATTTAACCCCACGTTCATTTTTCCCATGCCCTCAGTAAAAGGATTTTCCTGGGAAGCGGAGTGAAGAAAATGGTCTTGGGAAACCCTTTCATGTAAAGTTCTCCTTACTGTGTTTTTTGCACCTAGAAATTTTCTTGACCATAGAAATAATTCCATATCCCATGCAAAGCATTTTCTAGCACTCCAACATGAAATGTAGCAAAACAGCTAAATACTGTTAAAGATGTTTAAATCCTTCTGGTGCATCACAATGTTTTCCTGATTATTTTGTTAAATTTTGAGTATTATATTACTTCAGTGTAGTGTTCATTTTGTCTGCACACTGTGACTGTGTGTGCAGCAAACATGAGAGAGAAGAGTGGTCCCAACTGCCCCTGTTGAGTTTGGTAGCCAGAGATCACATCCACAGTGACTTGTCCTCTCACTTAACTTTGATCTGTTTGCTCCCAGCCCCTTCAGCAGGAGTGCACAGATTGCTGCCCCTAATATCTTACTTACTTGTCCACAGATAGATTTTATTGGTTTCTTCTTTTATTGCAATCCTATGTCTCCTCCTCTCCTTATTACTTTTGGGCTTTGATTAAGCAGTTTTGCTTCTCCATTCACATAAAGATACATGCAGATCCTCTTTACCTGATGGACTTTTAGAAGGGTGTTAATCACTCACTCAGCTCTTTCACAGGGATGTACAGTCTGTCTGAAAGCACAGGAACTGCTTGTGCTGTTCACTGGCTCACAGTCAAATGTGTCCAGATTCAGAGTTTGCAGGATTTTTTCTGGTTATTATCTTGGTGTAAAGGCCAGGGTTCTGGGTTTGACCCTCATATGGGCCATTCACTTAAGAGTTAGACTTGCTGATCCTTCTGGGTCCCTTCCAACTCAGACCAGCCAAGTCTTCATCACTGATGCTCAGGAGGGAACCTAAAACAGGTTTCAGTGGTTGTTACTCAGTCTGGAGATATCTGGCAAATATTAGGAATGAAAGGATACACTCTAAACAAAATCAATTTCAGAGAAATCTCTATGACAACTTTATAATTTCAGAATCCTATGTTCTTTCATTGCTTTGCCATCAAATACGTGAACTGCTGAAGTTTGCTGTTGATGTTGAAGCTATTTAGGGACAGAAGTGACAATTGGATGAGAGCTGACTGTGTCAAGCAGCAGTCAAAAAATCAGAATAAAGCAAAACAAGTTCTCAGTTTTTCATGTATGTTTTGTCTTTTCAAGGTGGCAGAAGGGTCACTTGTGGGCTTAAACATAAACTTCTAGTTTTGGCCTCTACTGTGGGTGTGTGTGATGCTGATCACACACACACACGCACACACGCACACACATGCACACACACATATATATACATATATATAATCCCTGCCCATTCCTGTGCGGCATTTAGGCTGTTCTAACACAGAGATTGTCATGATGATAAATACAGTATGAACTGGATTTCTGACTGAGGAAATGAATAAGGGTTTTTGTAATATGGCTCCCTTTACTATTTCTGGCATGGGCCAGTGCTGGTTAACAGATCATCCCAGTGGCTTCAGTGGGAAGGGGGGGGGCTGCCAAGTTCTGCCAAATTCATTGTTGCAGGTATGAACCACCCCGATTCAGGCAGCTATTTTCCTTTCTGTCCTGCTGCTGGAGGGGATGAGAGCTGTACAGCGAACTGCAGGAATGTCCCGTGACTGGGGACAGGCAGGAGCCGGGGCATCACTGGTCCATTTCCCAACGTAAGCAGTTAGGGAGAAGGGGGAGGAAAAGAGCTTAATTCCAAAGTTCAGTGAAACAACAAACCAGCTCTTCAGGCCGAACCGTTCCTGTGTCTCAGCCTGTGCCTTTAAGCTCCGCCGCGAACTCCCCCAGTGCCTCCCACCGCCCCCGCCGGCTCCCCGCGGGCCCGGGGGGTGAGCTCGGGGCGGCTCCGCTTGGGGAGAAGCTGCCGGGGAAGGTACCTGGCGGCAACGACAAAAGCAAAGCGGGTGAGTCCCTGCTCCTGCTTAGGAGCCCTTTTCACTTCCTTCAAGGTTCAGGGCTTTCTTTGCTGTGATGGGAAGAGAAAAACCTGCACCCTTCCCGACAGCTGCACCCACCCGTGGATGCTCCTCGCCCCGCGGTCCCATTGCCCAGTACGATCCCTCTTGCCTGGCTGGGGCTCGGGCAGCTCCCCTCCTCCTCCTGCTCCTTTTTCACCTCCTCCTCCTTCTTCACCACCTCCTTCTGCTCTTCCTCCTTGCTTCTCCATCGGGGTCCGGCAGGTTTGCTGCCTGCACTCGCAGATTTTCAGACAAGCGGGAGTTTGAAACTGCTTCTTCCCGCTGGATTTTCCCCCAGACTTCAGCAAACCCCTCGTGCTTTGCTGGCTCTGAGGAAACGGCCTGTTTCTGAGTTTACTGCTTGTGGGGAAAAGAGCTTCACTCGCATTTTATTGAAAGTAATAGATGGAAACAACTTCTGTGCTTCCTTTTAGCCGCTGATGGCTAAGTAGTTTTCCTTATGTGATGCTGGAGTGCTTTTTAGTGCTTTTCGATTCCGTGTAACTCTAACACTATTCAGGGGAGGTTGGGAGCACTTTGCACAAAAGGGTGGGTGGTGCTGGAGGGGATTTTTTCTGCTCCTTGGACCAAAGGAACCCACTGGCTATAGAAATGGGCTTCCATTTGAATGTCTGTAGAAGTTTGACCCTTCTGCCAGCTGTGCCCCGCTGCTATATTTGTGTAGCACATTTCATCCTTTGCCTGTTAACCAGAGCGTGTTCAACCACCACGGGTGGGACCTAATGGATAAGCCTTGGTCGAAAGTGACCTCTAGACCTTCTTCTCTGAAAGTACTGGTTAAGAGAAACATAGTTTCTTAAACACTTTGGAAACCAAATGCAGATAATGGTCTATATTATTTGAAAGCTATAAAAAATTAGAAAGTATTCTAGAAAGAAAGCTCAGAGTACTTAATGGGAAACAAAAAGTGCGATTTCAGCAGTAATGCAGACCTAAACGCTGAAACAAGCAACATTATCAATGCAGGAAATACAAGATTGAAACAGCTGTGGGCAGTGAGCAGCTTTGACCTAGGCATGGGACAACTCTTATAAGCCACATCGATGGGCTTGAAATAGCACCATTATTTGAGCTGAAATAAACATTTCTGTAGCTGGGTGGTTCTTTGTTCCCATGGTTGAAAGGAAAGGCTTGAGAGTCACACTGCTTCACATCCACTTGTCTTCCAGCCCTGAGGCTGCGCGGCAAAGAGCTCCGGCACAGCCCTGCGTCCTGCTCAAGGGAGGTCCCTGTGAGTGAGGTGTAAAACAAGGCAACACTGCCCAGTGCAGAGCTTGAGCAGTCCGTGTGTGCCAGCGTCCTGTGGCCTCTGCTCGGGCATGGTCTCCTCAGCCAGGAGGGCTGGCCAAAGCTGTACATGTCACACAGCTTCAGCACTGGAGTTTAGCATGTGACACATGCAGAGTTTCACTCTGCAGCCTCTGTAGTCAATGACAAAAATCCCATTGACTCAGGTTCTGTGAGTTCACTGCTTGACTGATACATTTCATCACTGTCTGGTTTCTCTATGTGAATTCTTCCTTTGAGTAAGCATGCATTGCAGGTAACTGATTTCAGGGTAGCTTGGGGGTTTTGTGTCCATGAACACTAATGCCTACCTGACAACCTGTAATAACAGCTGAAGCTAGGTAAAAATGTAATTTACACATCGTATCTAAAGTATGTAAGCTGGAAAGAAAGAATAAAATGTGATTATTTGCAAAATGAAGGCATCTACTTTCGCCCCTGTTCCTCCAAGAACCTCTGGTCCTTGTATTTCCACCAGCTTCATTGGGACCAAAATTTCTCCCACAGCCTCTGCACTGGACCAGACAGTGTTCAAGAGAGGCTAGTGAATGTCAGTGAACGAAATGTCATGAGTTAAGCATGTGAGTTTTTCTTGGCCATTCATGAGCTGAAAAGTATCAAATTATATAGCGCTCCTATTGTGGAAAGCAACCAGATGAACACGGACTTCCTGACTTACTGGATACTCCCGATGTGTATTCAGTATTTACTATCTGTACTGGTTTTCAAGCCAGCATGGGGGTGTGGGGGGGGTGCTGGGAGGGGTGGGTGGAAGTCTGCCTTTATTTTATTGTGTAATCCATGGCTACAAGTTTAAGAAGTAATTGCAGGTACAAATCTGCCCAATACTGTGTTACCAGAGGGAGAGCTCAGGGCTGAGTTTCTCCAAGGTGGAAGTGATGTTAGAGCCTTTGTTATCAGTGATAATATGAGCACTGGGAAGCTCAGCCTGTCTGTCATGCCCCAGCTGAGACTGCTGAGCTGGCAGGCAGGGAGAGGATCTTCTTACTTGTAAATTGAGAGACATTTGTAGACCAAGAGGGACAATAAACAAGGCCGGCACAGTGTCATTTGTCTTGCTGAGAGCAGGACTACAGCTGAACCAGATGAACCTTCATAATGAGTGCTGCAGGTAAGCAGGGACTTAGGATCTTCACTGACCTGAGTGGCAGGGACTTTCAGATTTTCTCACTTGCAGGCTCTGCATGGTCTGAGGGCTTGCAGTGTCAGGGCTTTTCACTCACCTTAATAACAAGAGGTGTCCTCAGTCCAATCTGCAGTCTCTTGGGTGACAAGAATTTCTTTCTGCCTGAAAGTCAGGTCTAGCCTTTCAAATGCAGCACAACTCCTTTAAAATGTTAACCTACAGAGAGATGGAGACATGGCCAGCTCTATATGCCCATTACAGAAGTTGGAGATGGGTTAAAGCAAAAGGATTAGAGAAACACAGTGTTGGGTGGTCCAAGGAACCAGTGTGGTGGTAGGTGATGCTCACACAAAACAAAAGACCATGTAACCAAACCTGTGTCTGCTGGTCATGGGATGGTTTGCCTTTGATGCTGAGAGCTCTGTCCTGTATCTCTTCGACCAGCAGCTGCTGTATCTGCATGGGCTTTTTCTTTCATGGCATAGGATCATCTCTTCAGAAGGCTTAAGGGGAAACACATGGGCTTACCAGGAAGCAACAGTGTTGAAATAAATTCCAACACTCCCTTCTCTGGAGCCCCACTCAGAGAGTAGCTGTGGGATACCCTTGAGCCATAAGGAGGAACTGGCATACAGCTCTTGACCTCTCCCGTCTGACATGTCTTCGCACTGCACAACCACCCAACAGATACCACTGGTTATAAATCCACTCCCCTCTGAAAGTATTCCACACTTTCTCAGTAGCTGCTGCCACAAGTTCTGAGCCCCATTTCTATACAACTAAATTCCCAACTGTACGGAAAAAATCACAAGGCTTGACCACATTTTAATTGAGATATTTGAGGCTGGCAGTTCCCACCACCTTGCTCTGCCAGTAGATCTGTTTGCACCCCTACATCTCTTATCTCCTCTGGTCATGCTTCTGATTTCACTTACAGCAAATGACCATCTTCGCTCTCCTGCTCAGGCACGTGTTTTAGTGACATAGATGTGTCTGGCGTTGTTCTGGTGGCTGTGATTTTGAATGGTGAACTTACCAAGTGAGGCATCTCAGGGTCTGCTTTCTGATTTTGGGCTACCTCCTTCTGGAGAAATATTCTGCTTCTGCTGTATTCCTCCTCTGAAGTGCCACAAGTCTTATCTTGATGGTAAAATCAGTAGTCCTTCACTTGCCTTTGGCCACAGGCTCATTACTTGCTGAGGCTGCAGGCAAATCTGCTGCTGAGCTTTTGGTCTGCCTTGGGCAAGTAGAATATTTTTCATACCTGTGCTATCATTTTGCAAAGGCTCTGTCTGGGTGAGGATTTAAAGGTCACAATAAGACAGTTTTACAACCACTGTGTCTGAAGGCTCAGTAGACATAGTATTGCTGTGCTAAGAGCCACACTACCCCATTATGAGATAAAGCAAATGTTTTATTAACACTTGGTTATTCAAATCGTTGCAGCATATTGGCTGCCATTTATAATCATAGTGTGGGAGAAACCCAGCATGCTAGAATACAGAAATGCAGCACAAAGATCCTAGAGCAGCCCAGACTAACCACTGGGGGGTTGGGTGGGGGTGGAGGGGTGGTTTCCTTGCATTGTCCCTTAGGGGACATCAGGGTTTCCTCACATTTGTTATCTGTAAATGAAGTTGATTTTTGAAACACGAGTACCATTGTTTCTTTCCTGTCTTTCTCTCCTCTGGCCAACAGTTCAGAGTGGGGCACCTCAGCTCATGTCCCCGTGGTCGAGGGTTGCTGGTAGGGGCTGGCAGACTGGGAATGGGAGAAGCTGGAGAAGAGCAGGAGGGAATCTGGGGTAGTGCAGTGCAAGATGGGAGTGTAAGCACTCCTGTTCTGAAGAGAGAGAGACTGGAGGGGGCTGGGAAGGCAGAAGAAAAGGCCTCAGGGGGTAAAAACATGAAGAGGAAGCCACCGTGAGGTGAAGGAAGAGAAGTATCAAGCAGTGGAAAAAAGAAAGCTGCGGGGTATGTGGAGGAAAAATAAAGAAAACCATCAGCCACCAGCACAGTACTAGGAGATCAACACTGTGCTTCAGACTCAGGAGCTGTGGCATTTTGCAGGAAGCCAGTTTCTACCTGAAAACAGGAACCAGCACAATTTGTTCTGGAGAGCGAAGTGCTCTGGGCCAGTCCTGTAGGCGTGTATGGCATGGAATCACCTGAGCTGGAGAGATACCTGCCGTGGTGAGGCTAGATCTGTGCTCAGTGCATGGACAAACAACCAGGGTGCTTTTCTTGTCTGCCTGTGGCTCCTGCAGGTGATATTCCCCCAAGATGCTGCACATGCATGTTCTCACACACACATGTGCACGCACATGCATACACGAGATATCGCGCGCACACACACACACTCACTCACTCATGCTACTTGTCTTCTTTGACGAAAAGAACAGGTGTTAGTGACAGTTTGGCTAATTGGGTAAAGGAATATTTTTTTATCATATCACTTTATATTTTACAATTTCCCTACTTGAGCTAGCCGATAAATAAAATCCATCTTCCAAGGAAAACCTGTGGAATGACTCAAGGCTGCCCTAGACCAAAATCCAGACTTTTGTGGAGAAAACAAGCCCTGGGCTGCCAAGCAGCAGCAGAGCAGGGGTGGTGGCCACCTCCCAGCACTGTGGCAGAACCTCAGGGATAACCAGGGATGTTGACAGTCTGCAGGACAGCTCTTGCTGACTCTCTGCTGCACATCAGATGTGCCGTCTCTGCTAAAATGTAACAGTGAAAGGACACCTCATTGACACCGGACTGAGAGGACTCTCTTAGGTCAGAGTTCCCCACACCCTGCTCTCAGGGGCATTATATTTTATAACCACTCACAATTTATAAGCTGACAAAAAAATCATAAATGTGCTTTTACTTCTCAATATTCCTACTGGAAACTCATGACTGTTAATAGTCTCCTGATTTCTGCCCCACTAACAAAATTAATTTTTTGCTAATCTGATTTTATGCCACAGTGCTTTTCACTGTGTATAGCTCCTTGCTACAGATCTCCACTATGCATTTAGAGATGATCCCTATTATCTTTCAGCAAAAAAATTACAATCTCTATTTTGCTCTTGCTAAATGGGCTTTCCATTTACATGTTCTTATAATAATTTTTTAAACTCACACCACTGACATCAAAAGAAAATAAACTTTCCTTATGATAAAAGGGAGATTGAAGACAGCTTTTGATTGTTTTGGCAAGTAGAAAGTTTCTCTATCTCTAACTACTCTATTTTTTCCAGCTAAAGTGCCTCTGCAATCACTAACACAAACTTCTTCCTAGGGTTCCAAGTACCTTTTATTGTAGTATGACTTTTACATGCAACTAAGATTGTGTTGTCAAAAAAACAATCAGCCAGAGCAAATTTTGTCTGCAATGTTTATTTTATTTCTCAGATGCATTTGTCCTACCTTTGCGGGCCATTGAAGTCAAGTGTTGCACTGGTCAGCACACCTGGACTAAATTTCTGAGTGCCCACATTCAGCACACTGCAAGAGAGACGGTGACTCCAAAACCTACTGAAAGGGGGAAGGAGGGATCCCTCATCTGTATGTATTCAGGTCACAAGGACCACTGGAAAAAAAGTTCCCTACTTGTCTCCCCTTAGCCAGAGCTGAATTGTCAAACAGAGATATTGTTCACAGAACCCAGGGGCCACACTGCCGATCCGTGCCAGGCTCAGTTACAGCCGAAAAAGAACATTTGGAGGTCTGATAGAAAAAAAGAAGCATCTTGGACAGACTCTCCCTTCCTCTCCCCTTTCTCTCTGTCTGTTGCCTCACAAAGAAGTGACCTTTTAAAATCTCTTATCTAGAAGCTTCAGTTTGAAGAGCTGCTGACGCCTCTTGGAAAACACTGAAAAGCTCTTCTGAAACAGGGAGCTGCTTCTCCCTGTGTCCCTTTGCTCCCCTCTTCTTTCATTGCTGCATGCATTTACATTAGAAAAGGCTGCTCCTCTGCAGCTTCTCTGAAGTCACAGTCTGATTTACAGCATAGTGAATCGCTGCTGTGGCAGCCCAAGCTCTCACAGCACCGTCTGAGTGGATAGGAAGTGACCAGGTGAGAAGTCCCTCGGCAGGACAGACTTTGGAATTGAGGAAGGAACAGCTGAGTGGATTTCATACTCTTGATGCTGTCGATATCAAGACAGAATAAGTTTGAGAGGTGATTGTGCCTTGCCAAGGCTTTTCTGGTGTCACCTGTAAATATGGGTTTCCCAACAGTGAGAGGCTGAGTCCTCAAAAAACTCACTCTGAAGCTGAGGAGCTCTGGACCCTTGGCCAGGAAGGCTGGACTTCTGTGGATTTCCACTCTGACCACACAAACTGTCTGAGACAACTTCAGCCTGCCAGAAGGATTGTGTGTCTTCTTCCTGCCTATGAAGGAGAAATATTAATCCAGTAATTTAATACATTTTAGGACCACAGGAAATCAGTGCCTCTCCTTGTCTCATCAGGCTTGTTACAGATACTAACCTGTCTGAATGATGGTTTCATTCCTAGTGATACCCAATTGTTGGTGATGTACAAATAAAGGCCAAATATAGTCTGGTTTGTACTAGCAAGACTGCAGACAAAAAACGCCCAAGATAACGGTTCTATTTTTGGCATTTTTGAATTCACACTTGGAGCACCATATCCCATCTGGGCATCTTCAGTGCATGAAAAGCATTGACATACTGAAACCAGTCCAGCAAAACCCAGGGAAAAGTGGAGGCAGGAAACATGACATGGAGAGGCTTTGCTTCTTGTGCAGGACCACTTGAGGTAAAATACCTGAAGCACCAGTGCCAGTGCTGGCCACAGGGAAGGAGAATCTGCTCATCAGGATAGCAGCATAGCTGGAATTAAAGAACATATTAATTGTTCTGCATTACTAGGCATTGGGATAGCATAGGCTAAATGCTCTAGTGGGTTTTGCCCATAGAGTATAAAAACCCAATGGGATTTTATAATTCCTCCAGAATTCCTGCAAAAAATGTGAAATAGCACTGGGCCATATATGAAACCTCGCCGTGGAATCTGCCTCATAAGCAACTACAGGGTGAAGTTTATTACTTAGATAGTTTTAATCCATTTAACATGCAACTTGGGGATATAAGTAGCCTAATGCAAAGACCTCCATAGCCAGGTCAGGATGGTCCAGCAGGAGCAGACAATGATTTCTGAAGTATTCAATGCCAATTAGCTTTGTTACATTCATGAGTCAGAGTCCCAGGCAGGTCTCTCTCCACAGCTGTCTATTCAGACTGCAGTTTCATGTTTAAGGATGACTGCAGTCTAGTTGTTTTTGAAGACCTATGAGATTACTCTGAGATAAATGTTGAACTTTACAGCTCAACTGTTCTACTTGTTACTGCAGCTCTCTGACTTCTAAGCAGCACCAAAGTATTCCCCAGTGACACTGGCTGGGTTTAGGATCTTTATGAGGGGTGATGCCTAAGGCAGAAGGAGCAATCCAAGATGTCAAGCCCCTTGCTACTCACCCCTTGCTACAAGCTGAAGTACCTGTTCACCCTGGCCTTGTGGGCAGTAGGACCTTGAAATCCTGCTGCTAAGGAGGCCTGGGGCACTGCCTGCTGAAAAGCAGGTACAGCATGCTGCCAGGCAGGTTCTGTGCTGCTGAGACAGTGGCTCAGCATTCATCCAGAGCCTGTGCAGAACAAGGAGACGGAGGCATCAGGCTGGTTCATGCTCACACTGCTCATGGCCATAGTGAGCACAAACACAATGGACACCACCACTCAGTGGTGACCTCCTATGGAGACAGGGAGGGGCCACCATGGTCGATATGTTCAGGTCCTACAACTTGAATCTCCTGACTGCAGCCTGAGGCACACTCAGGGGACACAGTGTGTATCTACCCTTTGATTTCTTGTGGCAATGCACTGTTTGGAGCTCCTGGGGTAACCCTTAGCTGGCACGACAGATTTCATCCCAGTCTTGTAATTTTCCTCCTCTTCTTTTTAATCACAGAGCCCATCTGTAGAGCTGTTCAGAAAGCATGGAGCACATAAAGCCAGGGCAAGGCAGCCAGAGAAGGAGACTGGGGGCCTGCTGTTGGAAGGTAACTGCTGTTGCTGCCGTGGCAGGCAGCGCAACAGCCCTCTGCCTGGGGATCCTGCTGGGTGAGTGTGCAGCCAGGTACATTCTTTCAGTTTATCAGCTCCAAAAGAGAAGTGGTCTGCACTGCTTATAGCAAAAATCCTCAAAATCCTCCTACTGAGGACAAAATGCAGACAGCTTTCTGCACATATGCACAAAAACTACAAGGGCTGTAGTTAGCTCATAGTCTCGATGTGACTTTGGAGCACTTTATCTTCAGTGTCTCAAGATACATATGCTTTATTAATTTCCTGTTTGACCAATCTGATGTCATTCTATGACAAAATGACTTGCCGATTGGATGAGGGAAAGACTCTGAATGTGGTCTATCTCAACTTCAGTAAAGCCTTTGACACTATTTCCCATATACATTTCCTTGGAGAAACTGTCTGCTTATGGCTTGGGTGTGCTCTTCAATGGGTAAAAACTGGCTGGATGACCAGGCCCAGAAAGTAGTGGTGAATGGAGCCACATCCAGCTGGAGACTGGTGACCAGTGGTGGCACACAGGGCCACTTTGGGGCTAGCCCTGTTTAATATCTTTATCAATGATCTGGATGAGGGGATCGAGGGCACCCTCAGTCAGTTCACAGGCAACCCCAAGCTGGGTGAGATGTTGATCTGCTGAAGAAATAGTGTGGTCATCAGGACCAGGGCAGTGACTGTCCCACTGTGCTGGGCACTGGTGAGGACCCACATCAAACCCTGGGTTACTTTTAGGTCCCTCATGACAAGAAAGATATCAAGGGGCTAGAGCATATTCAGGGAAGGGAATGGAGCTGGGGGAGGAGCACAAGTCTGATGAAGAGCATCTGAGGGAGGTTGGGAGAACTCAGCCTGGAGGAAAGGAGGCTCCAGGTAGGGGTTGGGCTCTGCTCCCAGGGGACAAGGGACAGGACAGGAGGAAATGGCCTCAAGTCAAGTTCTGCCACAGAAATTTTAGATTTTGTATTGGGAAAATATCTTCACTGAAAGGGCTGTCCAGATCTGACACAGGCTGTCCAGCATAGTGGTAGAATCCCCATCCCTGAAGTGATTTAAGAAACATGTAGATGTGGCATTAGGGGACATGGGTTAGTGGTGGCCTTGGCAGTGCTGGTGGAGTGATTGGACTCAATGATCTCAGAGGTCTTTTCCAACTTAAGCAATTCCATGATTCTATGATGCTATCCTCTAATCTCTCTGTGACTTTGAAATTTCTTGTCACTGTACCTCACTGCCTCTGCCATTTCCTATCACAACCACTTTCAGCCACTAACCACCACCTGTTTTACTGTCCCACTCCAGAGCATGACCACCATCTCCTTGCCTCTCCCACCTCCCTCCTGCTGCTTCAGGTGCCCCATGGCCAGATGCCACCTCAGACCAGCACCCCAGTGAGGACCCCAGTGTGACATGACTGACAAATCTCACCTGTATAGTCACCATTTCTAAGCTGGTTTCAGTACCCAGCAGAACTTTCCCAAGGCTGTTCCTGCACGGATAGGGCCAATCTCAGATTGCCAGGCTGTACCCATCTGTTCATGAACTTTTGTCTCAGGCTTGACAAAAATCCACTATTTTTTAAGTTCACACTAGTTCAGTGCAAAATCCTGTAATAACTGCACATGTGCAGGGTATCCCAGTCCGGCCATGGGGCACCGCCAAGGCAGCTGGGATGGTCAGAGACAGTCAAGCTGCTGAAAACAGGGTGTTTAAAGGACATGATGATATCCCTGTTGCAAAGCAGTGAGGAAAGCTGCCTCTAAGGTGTCTACCTTCCCTCTCTGTCAGCCTGCCATTCCATGGGAGAGACCAGCTTTGAGCACACGGTGGAGCTGCAAGGAATCACATTCAACAGCAGCTTACAGATGGAGAACTCGGACTACTACAGGGTGCTGACACCTGCTCTAGAGAGGCTGGTGAGTTGATCTGGGCCTTCTGGAAAAAGACTTGTGAAATACCGTGCCGGTAGCAGCAACAGCATCTGTATGCCGAGTGCAGGAGGAAAACTAGGACTTCTTAAACATCAGCAGGGTACACTGTGGGGTTGAGCTGCACTTCAAGAGGCCCTGTGAGGACCCTGAGAGACATTTGTGGAGTGAGAAATGTGTGTTCAGGCCTATTCCTTGCAAATGAGGTAATAAGGCATAAAAAGAAGGATGCACTATCTCATGCTCTAAAGCCAGGGTGGGAAAAAGTTGACACATGAGCTGGACATGGGTGCTTCTGCTGCCTGCAGAGACAAGAGACAATGCATCAACAGCTCTAGGTTCCTGCAAAATCCCAGGGATCATCTATTCCCATCTCCTTGGGGTCCAGTAAGTGACCATCACTCTTTGCTTTGCAGTTTCTGTCCAGTCTCCAGGACTCCCAGCTGGACTGGAGTTGCACTGGTTGCACCATCCTGGGCTACAGGTGAGTGCAGGCAGCTCTCTCTGCAGACCCTGCAGCTCATGTTTCAGGGCATTCTGACAAGCCTCACCAAGAAGGTGAACTCATACCTGTGCTCTTGTTCAAAACTTGTACAAAGAGAAACTGGTTTTCAGTCAAGGCTGAATTTTCATCCGGGATTGCAACAATGTTCTGGATTCTTTCATTTGGAAATGCAGTCAGAAAGGCAGAGGAAAACAGTTTTGTTCAACCACAGCTTTGGGCCAAAGGAAAACAAAAAATCAAATGACCACTTCAACTCTGAGCACATTTCCAGAGAAACCTTAAATTACTAAGAATCAAATTATTAAGAATAAGTTTTGTTTCCTTTGAGTTCCCTGCAGACAGCTAGCACAGGAACCTGTCCCTTGTACTGATCATGAGGCCAATGTCCCTGTTAATTCTCTGTCTCCCAGTAGGAATGGAAACTCCAGTGTGATTGTCCATTTCCGCCTCCTCTTCACCCCCCCAGGATTCTCAACCCCTGAGCTCTGCCTTGGAGGAGGAAGCTCTCAGGCATGGGCTGGCAGTTGCCCTGCACAAGCAGGGTCTCTCCCTGGCTGCCTATGGGACCATCTCCTCAGCTTCTCTCACAGGTATGGCCCTCCTGCCACTGCCAGGCAGGGTGCCCTGTGCTGGGGCTGCTGCCACCCAAGGTCACACAGCTAAGTCACCATCTGTCTCAGCCAAATTACTGCAGGGCTTTAGCTCTGGATGTTCAAGTCAAGGCTTCATGCCCAGTAGCAGTGTTAGAAATTGAGGTCCTGCCAGGCACCCAGCAAACCAATAAAATGGTCTGCTCAGGTTGCTATTTCTCATATTTGAGTTACTCTCTGAAACCACCTGACAAGAAATTTTCCTTTCCTTCTGTGACTGTGGAGTTGCATGTGATGGTAGGACTCCAGGTCCAGCAGATTTAAAAATACATGTGCCTGGGAAACAAGAAGGTCTGGGCTCCTCTGCAGCTCTGCAGCTCCCTCTACACCCTCTGCCACAATGGGCAGGACCCCTGGGTCTTTGGGAGCCTTGTGCTGCTCAGATGGAAGGTGTAGAGAGTCCCCTTGGCTTTAGGCAAACAGCCTTGCATAGTTTCAGCCCCAGAGTCTGCTCCTGAGAAACAATCCACTGCCACAGCTTTTGGGAATTTCTCTCTTCACCTGGCATTTGGCCAGGGTCAAACCATGACATTTTTGGTGGAGAATGCAAGCAGCAATGAGGACTTTGAGATAAGGATACTAACTGGGAGAAATAATGGGCAAAACAAGTATTAAGTAATGTTTTTAAAGTAGAATGACAGTGCGGTGTTCTGTATTGTGATGATTTTTTTTTTTTTTTATTTAGTGTGGGGAATTTTTTTTCCCTCTTTTTCCTGTTTAGTTTACTTGTTGTTATTGTTCTATTTTAATGCAGGCCCCAAAGCCTGCAGGGCTGTAGGGGACTGCTCCTCCTCTGTCCCGTGGCAGAGGAGGGGTCCCCAGCAGGGACCTGGGCCAGGCCTCACACTGGCCATGGGCGGGCAAAGAGATTGCCAGGCAGGAGAGGAAGATGCAGCAAAGCCTGTGGCAGCCCCAGTCCAAGAACACAGCTCGGGACCCGTGGCTGGGCTGCTCTTGTTGATCCTGGTTCCTTCCTTTTTGTCCCAGGTCCCAACAAGGTTTCTCCCCACAGACCTGGACTGAAATCAGGTAAGAGCCAGGCAGCAGGAAGAGCCACCTGAACTTTACAGCCTCCTCCTCCTCTTCCTCACCAGCAGCCTGGATACAGATACAGAAGGTGCTTGGGCCCCACCTTGTTTATAGCCGGGTGGCTGGGTGCCCTGCAAGTTCAAAACAAGCTGCAGCTCTGCTCCCAGTGCCATTCTGCAGGGACTCTGGCCCAGCCAGGGAGCAGAGTGACAAGGATACAATGGTGGTTGCCCCTGAGGAAACCAGGGGAGAGTTGCTGTGTGGACTGCAGAGGACATGAGTGACTCAAGCCTCGTTGTCCCCAGGGAGCTGCCCCAGAGACACAGGCAGTCACTTGTTCCAACATCCAGTATGTGAAAAGAAAGCCCTGAATGCAATAGCCAAACAGGCTGTGCTAATGCCTCTGATAGAAGGGATTGTCCTGAATCTCTCAAAGCAGGTCTCCTGGCCATGGGGGCCAGCCACAACCCACTGCTTCAAACCTTAACAGGTGTGACACCATTTGGTCTCAGGCACTGAAGAGGGCCAAGGATATGGCAGGACTTTTCAAGCCAATAGTAAATGGCTGCATCAGGATGAGGAAACTGTGCCCTGGAAACATCTTGGTCCCACCACCAGCTGTGATGGGTTGTGATGAGGTCCACCTTCCTGGTGGGCTGGCAAAATGGATGAAAGCCACATGCCCATAGGCTGCTGGAAGCTGATCACGAGGCAGTAGCTGAGCTCATCAAATTAGTCAGGATGCTGCTCTACAGTTTCTTGCTCTAGAAGAGTTTCAGGAGGGATGCTGTGATGGCCCAATGATTTGCAGTGCTCTTTCCAAATCTGCAGGTTAAAGGCTGCCCTGTGACATCCCAGGTACCATCCTGCTGCTTGAGCATGTGCCAGCAGCATACATGAAGCTGAAGCAGCTTTTCCCACTTGCCCCCAAGAGTGTGTTGCTGGGGTGCAGTGGCAGGATCCTGATGCACTGGCTTTCCGCTCCCTTTTAGACTGTGGGAGTCGCCCTGCCATGCAGACTGCCAGCAGGATAGTTGGAGGCTCAGAGGCGTCCAGAGGGGAGTTCCCATGGCAAGTCAGCCTGAGAGAGAACAATGAACACTTTTGCGGTGCTGCAATCCTCACAGAGAAGTGGCTGGTGTCTGCCGCTCACTGCTTTACTGAGTAAGTTTTATTCATGCCACCTTCCACCCTCCATCCCTGTTCCAAAAGCTGCTGTATCTGCTCAAGCTCCCACTGCACCACTCTGCCCCATCAGGGGAGAATGAGGAGTTTCCATCACTCCTGGAGCAGATGGCAGGATTGGCAGGAGGCAGCTTGTGTTTGCAGGACAATGTTGTGGCTGCAGACTCACATGGCCCCTACTGTCTCTCCTCCAGGTTTCAGGACCCAGCCATGTGGGCAGCTTACACAGGGACCACGTCCCTCAGAGACTCTGACAGCGGTGCAGTGGAAATGGACATTTCACAGATCATCCCTCACCCCTCTTACAATGCTGACACAGCTGACTATGATGTGGCTGTGCTGGAGCTGAAGAGACCTCTGACCTTCACTAAGTACATCCAGCCCGTGTGCCTGCCAGATGCTGGCCATCACTTCCCTACCAGCAAGAAGTGCCTTATCTCTGGCTGGGGCTACCTCAAGGAGGATTTCTGTAAGCAAAGCATGGCAGGCAGCAGAGGAGACATGGTGGGATGTGAGCAGGGCAGGAGGCACTGGGGAAGGGAACTTGGACCTTGCTCTGGCCAGCTGGGGTGGGCTGTACCCTGAGCTGCTGGTCCTGTGCAGGGTTCCCTACACTGAGCTCACAATAGTGTCTTTCTCATTCAAGTGGTGAAACCAGAGTTCCTGCAGAAAGCGACAGTAGAGCTCCTGGACCAGAACCTATGCTCCAGCCTCTACAGCCATGTCCTCACAGACAGGATGATGTGTGCTGGCTACCTTGAGGGGAAAGTCGACTCCTGCCAGGTAAGCTTTGCCCAGAGAAGGCGGCACACTGGCCCACATAAGGCTTTTCCCACCCAGTATGCACCAAGTGAAACATCAAGAATCAGAACTGACCCTATGGTCACTGTTTCCCCCCTGAGGTCTGAGGCCCTGTCTTGGACCCAAGCACAGATTAGTGACTGCAGAAGACACAAATCAGGATATGTTCTCTACTGTTGAGAGCAGGGCACTGCTGTTTAATGGGCTCTTTTGGCTAATTAACTATTTTTCCCTTCTTCGTGAGCTGTCATCAGGGCTGGCCCTACCACTGTACCACACAGGTCTTCAGATCAAAATCCAGATGGGTAAAGGGCAGCAGTGGAAACTAAAACATACACAACAGTTTTTGGTGAGCAACAGAGTGTTTTCTTTAGTTAGCCTTTATCCAGCCTGGAATTGCAAGTGGTCAGCTGAAGACAGGCCTGCCTTTCATAGGATAGAGAGAGGAGAGCTGTGATGTGCGAGGAGGACTCTGATTTCCAGGTCTGTCTCTGTGATTTAGCAGGACCATTCAAACCAACAGCAGCTAAACAAAACTGCTCTCCTCTAGTGGTAGTGTTTCATATTTCTGCACCAAATACAGCACAAAAACCAGAAAAGAGGCCAAGAATGGAAGATTCAAGGTTGAGTAACAAACATGACCCATTCACATCACAGTTATTCATTACTGACCTAGAGCAATCGCACCCCCAGAATGCATTACCAGCTTCACAGATACCACATGTCCATCAGTGATAGTCACAGGGCCCCACAATAACCAAGAACTGACCAGGGAACCATAGACAAAATCAGGAAAACCTAATGCAAACATTAACATGGTGTCCCTGGGTTGTGTATCAGACAATGAACACCCATCATCTGGCTTGTGTATGGGCTGCTAGGTTTAACCTTTATGAGGTTTAACAAATTATTAAAGCAGTAGAAATGCTAAACCCTAGATTTTACAGATTATGTCCTTTGTTCTTCTAGCATATAAAGGGCACAAGGCTATTGCATAATAGCAGGACAGTGTGCCCACACAGAGGAACACCCAAAGGCCAGCACAGAGACGCTCCACTCATCACTAGGTTGGAGCAACTGTGAAGTGAGTTAGGATGCACAGGGACAGACAGACCCCAGCTGGTACAGGGATGCTGAGGGTGGCCAGGGCAAGTTCAGTTCATCCCCAGGGAGAGCTCACCATCTGGCTTCTCTTGCAGGGTGACTCTGGTGGGCCCCTGGTTTGCCAAGAACCATCTGGCAGGTTTTTCCTGGCAGGAATTGTGAGCTGGGGCATTGGATGTGCTGAAGCCAGGCGGCCTGGGGTTTACACACGTGTTACCAAACTCAGAGACTGGATCTTGGATGCAATTTCTGCCTCCATAACCCGTACTGTCCCTCCAGTACACTTCAGTACTAACAGTAACATCGTCAGCACTGAAGAGGTCAACACCACTACTGGAGCAACCCCTACCACCTCACCAGCCCTAGCTGCCAGCAGGCCAGTGACTGCAGCAAGACCACAAGGTATGAGCACCCACGGCGGGTGCACCTTGGCAGGAATAGTGGCAGGTATAGGTCCAAACATCAGGTTCGTTCCTCTGCTGACCTAAGCTGACCGTCTGTAGCATGAGCCACACAACTTTGCTGAGTGCCAAGGCACAAGTGACACTATTTGGCTGCACTGGCTCAGTCCAGAGCAGCCTGGCAAAGTCACTCAGTACCTTTGCAGTTCCATGCGCTCCTTTGCTTATGTGACTGACTGTGTAATCTTGCCTGTGTGACTCGTCTGCACTGGCAGGCCCAGAACAGGTCACTAAGGTACAGCAGCATCTGACATCTGTTGATCACTTACTTTTGCCTGCCACCTAAGGAACTCCCAGCAGTTCAAAACTGATTGCTGCCCCTTCAGAGCAGCCATGCATCTCTCTCTGAAGGGAAGGAGGGCAGGAATCTGCAGGATGACCTGTCTATTTCAAGGAACCCTACCAGCAGCTTTGCAGGGAGATGCAGATGAAGGGTATTTTTCTAAATCTAGAATTAACTTTTTATCTGGAATGGCAAGGCTAAGAGGCACAGAGCTGCTGATTACTCTGCGTTCAAGAAAGGCCCAGGACTGACGACTTGCCAGGAGCAAGATGCAGAACAGCAGTTTGTGTGAAAGCACAGCTGTACATGGCCACCATCAGGCACTGCCACTATCAGCCAGCAGGGCTTGGGTAGATGTCTCACACCTAAGCCATGACCTGTCCCTGCTAAAGCTTACTGGTTAGAGACAGCAAAGTCTCTCTTTGCTTGTCTTCTGTTAGGAATACTCACAAGTCATGCTTTTACTTTCGTTCAGAGTGTGGAGGACGACCTGGGTTCTCTAAACCCAGCAAGATTGTGGGAGGAACAGATGCTTCCAGAGGAGAGATCCCTTGGCAAGTCAGCCTGAAAGAAGACTCAAGGCATTTCTGTGGAGCCACCATCATTGGGGACCGTTGGCTGCTGTCAGCAGCTCACTGCTTTAATGAGTAAGAACCCATCCCTGCCCCTGCTCCAGCTCATTTGCCCACTGGCACAGAGCTGTGTAGTCAAATCCACACTGTGGCACTGGTGTCAAGAAATGGAAATCAAGGACACATGTTGGACATTAATTTTTGCAGTAACTAAACATTCACAGAAAAGAGGAGGTTGTGGGGAGGTTGGAATGAAGCAGAGAAAGGTTAAAGCAGCCTGAGCAGGGAGCAAGGCCAACACATCTAAGAGGGGTGGAAAAAGACAGGTGCCACAAGAGAGTGTTTTTAATAAATTAACATATGAAATAGAGCTGACTTGGTAAAGTCAGCTGGTAAAGGGAAAATGGTCAGTTCAATCATGCATAGTTCTGTTAAACTGCAAGAACTCAAGCCCAGATTTAGAAGTAGCCTAGATAAAGCAATGAGTAGCAAGAAGATAATGCTTGTCAAGAAAAAATTCCTTAAGGCAGAAAAGGTGGGCGGCTAACTGAAGGATTTTAAGACAACCTCATGCATTAAACAGCTGGGCAATACAGCAACAAGTGAAATGCAAAGTAGACAGGTGTGAAATGAAGCACACAGCAAAACCAGCAGTGCTGTCTGTCTGTGAATGAGGACGAGTCTCCATCACCCGTTGCAATTCAAAATAAGAGGTCAGAAACATGTGGACGGATATTGCCCTGAGAGCAGCGGTCCTGGGGCAGGTGCAGTTAATGAGCACAGGAACGCAGTAAAAAACGAGGGAGATGAGTGGGATGTTGAGCAGGATGTTGCTCGTAGTGCACAGCACAATGACTGCTCCAACATCACAGGGAGGGCAAGAGTAACAATGTTTGAATGTGTACACAAGGCTCAGGGATGAGTTGGGTGTGGAGCAGCACCATAACAAGCACAACAGAATAGATCAGACTAGATCTAGGAAAAAAAAAACTGGTGCGAAAGCAGTGTTTGATGGAACTGTAAAATAATGAAGGGTACAAAGTGTTTAGGGAATGCCTTTTGACTCTCTTTTTAAGATACCAAATAACCACCAAGAGCAGGCGAAAAACAGTCAAAAGGAAGCAGTTCTTAATGTCATTAAACCGAATACCAAAAATTCACCTGGGGTTAAAAAAAAAAAGAATAAACCACAACTTTAGAAAAATCCAAATAAAACCAAAAAATCCAGCAAGACCTACTGAATACAGAGACACCACCTGTGTACCAGAACACTCCTGAAATCACAAATTTCTGGAAGAGAAGACAGGATTATTGTTATATGTTTACTTACCCTTGGAGATACCCAACAGGTGCTACTGCGGGAAACAGTTCTTTAGGCCTGACTTAGCAGGGCTACTCTGCTACCTGCTGATCATGTATAGCTGTCTGCAATTTCAATGCCAGAATTCATGCCAGGCATAAGTGCACGAGTATGCACATTTAAGCTTATGTATTTACAGGACAATTCCAGAAGAAATCAAAGCCTATGTGGGAACAACATCACTAAATGGAACAGATGAGAATGCAGTGAAAGTCAATGTAACAAGAGTGATCCCACATCCCCTCTTCAACCCCATGATTCTGGACTTTGATGTGGCTGTGCTTGAGCTGGCAAGACCTCTTGTCTTCAACAAATACATACAGCCTGTGTGCCTCCCACTCGCTGTGCAGAAGTTTCCTGTTGGCAAGAAATGCCTCATTTCTGGATGGGGTGACCTCCAGGAAGGGAATGGTAAGCAGTAATGCATTACCTGTTGATTTGCCTTGGAGCAGTGATACCCTGAGCAGCACAGCATGTGCCACTGTGACCCACAGTCCTGGTAATGTATAGGACAGGGATCAGTAACAGGGACAGTCACGAACTGACAGAAACACGAGAATAAGCAAGAATAAAGGCACACAGAGCACTACCTTAAACCACAGTTACTTTGGAGTCACCAGCACACAATAAAATTGAGAGAGCAGCTTGGTGGGAACTGGGAGAAACCTGCTGGACTGCCTTCAATAGCTGGACTGCCTTCAATAGCTCCACCATGCTAAGCAAGTGTCAGGCACTTGCCTCAGAGCCTGCTGCAGCTCTGGCAGGACAGTATGTCAGCCACAGCAGCCACTCTCAGTCACAGAGATGTTCCAAGCAATTAGCACAAGCAAAGATCCCACTGTAGGGAGAAGGACTGAGAGTGGCACATGAGCTACCAAAGAAGTCCAGCTGTCAAGAAGCCCACAAGCTCTCAGGACCATGCGATACAAACTGTGTGCAGAATCCTTAGCACAGACACGAAACTGCACCCTGGGATGAGCCACAAGCTTCAGGGCTGCTGAGAAGACAGGTTATATAGGACTCAATTCCCATGTGAGATTACAGCCTATTTTCCCAAAACATGTGTTGAGTCAGTCTAAAAGTCATTAGTTCCTTCCCTCTGCTGCACTAACTAATTTCGTGGGTTTTATGCAGACACCAAGCCCAAGATCCTGCAGAAAGCATCTGTGGGCATCATAGAACAGAACACCTGCAACTTCCTCTACAACTTCTCCCTCACTGACCGAATGATCTGTGCTGGCTTCATGGAGGGGATGGTAGACTCATGTCAGGTAAAAGTGTGAGATTTCTCTACTCTGTAGATTGCTCTAGAAAGCCAGGCTAACTCTGCCTTCAGCAGATCCTTGTGAAATATTTATTTTGCTGCTGTAACCCAGCTGTGTGATTCACATGTACTTGAGCACAAAAAGCCCCAGCGTACTACCTTGGAGATTTAGAAAATTAAATAAAGCTCCAACAAGTTGACAGTTACTTAAACCAACATCCCACCACTTTGTCTGGCCAGACAAATCCTGGATTGAGCAGGTCTCCTCTGGTGGCAGTGAGTCAATGGCAGCTGGTGGCAGCTGTGGAACAGTGCTGACAGGAGCCAGGTTGAGCCACTGACCCTGTCTTCAACCTCTGCACACTCATGCCTTGCATACACACTGCATGACAGCAGACAGACCAGCAAGGCTGGAGAAAGAAGAGTTGGAGGTAGTTAAGTGTTTCTGGTGGGTCTGAGGGGCAGACCTGATTGGACTGAGCAGCCATTGCCTTGCTTCTTCCACAGGGAGATTCAGGTGGACCCTTGGCTTGTGAGGTGAGCCCGGGAGTGTTTTATCTTGCTGGCATCGTGAGCTGGGGATTTGGTTGTGCACAGGCTATGAGACCTGGTGTGTACTCCAGAATTACCAAACTCACAGACTGGATCCTGGACGCTATCTCCCAGTTGCCCAGTGGTGGCACAAGCATCCCTCCCAGTTCAGCCATCTCTAGAACTTCCACCACAGCCATTTTTACACAGCCCGGCACAACGGCTGCAGGTCCAGCCAGCAGGACCACCCTGGGAATGAAGATGAGCACAACCATGAGCAAAACTTCCACAGCTCTGAGAACAACCGAGACTGCCAAGCCCACCCAAACCCCAGGTAAAATTGATGACTGATGCATTGACATGCTGGTAGGAGGCCTCCAGCATAGAGAGTACTGAGCAGGACATGGGTTATTGCCTTCCAGTGGTGCCTTGTACCAGCCTCACTTTCAAGTGTTCCAGCAAGGTGTGTATTGGAAAAGAAAATCCCGAATGTGATGGTGTTGTGGACTGCAGCAACGGCTTTGACGAGCACAACTGTGGTAAGTTTTCCTCTGTAGCCTGTGGTTGCTGCCAGCTGTGCTTTATATGACCCAGACTCCCGAGTGGCACCCACCATATTCACACCAGCTGTCTTGGGCCCAGACACTGGGAGCCTGGGCCAACCCGCAGTGGTCCAGATCATACTTGCTCTGCCAGAACCTAAAACAAGCTAAAGCTGGATGAGCCAGATCCAAATTTACTGCCAGAAAGTGTGGCCTCTTCTCTGCTACGGACATTAGAATCCCATTTCCCAGCATCACTGGCCTTCTGGCCAGTCAGTCTGGTAGCACAGGGTGGCAAGACAGCATTGCACAACATGGCAACCCAGAAAGTGTCTTGTCAGCCCTTGGACTGCTCTTTGGGCTGCACATTCCTTGCTGTGTGATAGCTCAGCCAGTCCAGCCAAATACCCGCTCCTCACACCCCATCCCTGGAAGGTGTGATCTGTGATAACAAGTCCGCAAAATATATCCTGTCAAGCATTGCGTCAGCTGTGTGAACTGAATTCATCACATCCTACTGCCCTGTACATGCTCCCCCAGAAGGCTGTCCCACAGCACAGGCTGTGGAAGGCAGGCAGTCATTCCTTTCATTTCTGGTTACTTAAAACCATGGTGCTTCTTCCTCTGTCCTAGACTGTGGCTTAACAACTGCTCTGGCCTTCAGCAAGATTGTGGGTGGCAGCAGCACGGCTCGAGGAGAATGGCCCTGGCAAGTCAGCCTCTGGCTTCGGCGGAAGGAGCACAAGTGTGGGGCTGTCCTCATTGCTGACCGGTGGCTGCTCTCTGCAGCTCACTGCTTTGACATGTAAGTCTGAGATGAGCTAGTTATGCCAGCTGGCTCTTGGCCTCAGTCCCATCAGCCCACCTGCCCTTCCCCTCCCTTGCAGTCCAGCACCCTGGCTGGGATGCTGTGCCCCACAGGAAGCACAGCCCCCATCACAGATAAGCTCCTAAAGTATGTGTGAAGAGGAATGAGTGGAGCAAAGCCTGAGTATAACCCACTGTGCTGGAGACAGGGGTCCTGAACTTACAAGGTGTGGCCAGCCCAACGAGTAGAGGGATGGCCTTCCTTGGGAGGCTATGCTCCTAACAGCCAGGTTTGCTGTCTTTCTGCAGTTACAGTGACCCCAAAATGTGGGTGGCCTTTCTAGGAACACCCTTCCTGAGTGGCATTGATGGCAAAATGGAGAAAATATTCCGTATCTACAAACACCCTTTTTACAACGTCTACAGCCTAGATTATGATGTGGCACTACTGGAACTGAGCACACCTGTCAAGTTCAGCAGCACTATCAGATCTATATGTCTCCCAGACAATTCTCACATCTTCCATGAAGGGGCCAGATGCTTCATCACAGGCTGGGGCTCCACAAAGGAAGGAGGTACTGGTTGAGAGGGCCCTCCCACATCCTTCATGGCCAAGCTACACTGCAACACTGCAAGCCCAAACACCCACTGTCCCAAGCACTTCCATCCCAGGCCGTACACTGCAGAGGACACAAAGCTGGGCAAGGCCTGATGTCACCACCATCTCCTCCCCAGCTACCATGCACTCTACTCCTTCACTTGATCACGCCTCCACCCTCTTGGAGCCTTCCCAAGGCCTTCTACATGCCAACCACTGTGCTCCCCACCCCCATAGCAGCTGCTCCAGCTGTGCTTCTGCAGTACAAGGACCACCCCAATACCATTTGTGTCTGGTCAGCCAAGCTGCCTGACAAATGACACACCCAAGGGACCTTCCTGTGCTTGCTCTGCTGAACCAGGCCTGATTCACTTTCTCAGAGCAAGTCTCTCCCTCTGGCAAGCAAGTAAGGCTGCAGAGACCCCACTTCTGCACATGCTGCTGTTTCTCATGTGCTCTTCACCCAGCTAACAGCAATATTTGTCTCCTAAGGTTTCATGTCAAAGCATCTGCAAAAAGCTGCAGTGAACATAATCGGAGACCGGGCCTGCAAAAAGTTCTACCCTGTCCAGATCAGCAGCAGGATGGTGTGTGCTGGTTTCCCGGAGGGCACCGTCGACAGCTGTTCAGTGAGTGCAAGAGCAGCAAATGTTGTGGCTAGGACAGAGCAAGCTCATGCCAAGACCCTAGGCAATATTCTCTCATGAGGGCCATGCCCTACCTCCCCTAGCTCAGCTGTCTGTCCATCCATCAACTGGCTGCAGCTTTTATCCACGTTCATCCTGCATACACCTCATGCTGCTTGTCCTACCAACCTGTGACAGGTCAGAGAAGTACGCAGAGAGGTAATGCTAAGCAAGAGACCACAGGGATACCATGGAGCCTGTTCCATGACCCTATTGTACCTCCAAACACACTCTTCTATGTTCCAGAACCCCAATCTCAGATTGTTCATGCAGGTACATCACTGAGCAGTCCTCCAGCTTGGAATGGGACTCCTGGGGAGGTGGGGAACAGGACAGCAAATGCCCATGCCCCAGAAAGAACATTTCACAGCTGGGGGAGCTGCACTGCCTGTGGCTTGATACTGGATCCTTTTCCTCTCTCTGCAGGGCGATGCAGGTGGGCCCCTGGCATGTAAAGAACCTTCAGGGAAGTGGTTTCTAGCAGGAATCACAAGCTGGGGCTATGGCTGTGCCAGGCCATACTTCCCTGGAGTCTACACCAAAGTCACAGCTGTCCAGGGCTGGATTGTGCAGAACCTCAAGCTCTGAAACTGCATTTCACCACTCAGGGAAGGCGACAAATGAGAGGAATAACTCATTCTGGTTAGTGCCAGGGGATGCACTAACCCCTCAGACGTTGTACATTTTTCTGATGTTGCAAAGGGGTGAAGATGGCCTTGCAGGTATTAAGCAAATGCCAGCGTTGTGTGACCTGCTGGTTGTGACACCAAGGCATTCAATAACTGCTTTGCATAGAAAGGTACAAATTCTAGAAATTTTCTATAAATAAATGAGGCCTGTCCCATCTTAAGAGCCAGCCAAACATACTGTGCATTAAAACATGACCTTTCTAGTTGGAGGGGTGCTGGAAACATCTGCCAAAGATTCATGGAGTTTGGCTGACTTCTGCCTATGAGCTGTCATCCCAAAGCCAAGCCAAGAGACTTGCAAACTTCGCCCCAGCCCAAAGTTATGCCCTTGCAGAAGCTTCAGACCTCACTGTCTTGATGGAGCTGTTGTGCTGTGCAGTGGCTTTTGGAAAGGGTGTGATGCTGTTTCCAATAAGTGCATGGTACTAGAGAGCTCAGTGATGACCGCCTTGCTCACCATTTGATACCAAGAGAATGCAGACCTAGAACACTTGGGAGTTCAGACTGCACAGGCCCTCATCTGTACTAGAGTATTAGGACAGGCTTCTCACACACCCCCACTCAACTCCTTTTGCATTAGGTAATAGGTGATTAAACTGACAAAGATTAAGGCATGGCCACACAAACCACTGTCTGGTTAAGCTAGGTGGGAAAAATTAAAAGTGCTGAGATAGTGGTGCCTTGGTACCTTGATACTTGTCAGGTCCCACCACACAGCATAAGACACACAGAAAACTTTGCTCACAAGAGAAAAACTGCTGCAGAGCTCATGTGCAGAGTCTTGGGCAGAGCAGACTTAGACATGTCCCCATAGATTCAGCCACCAAAACTCCTGCTTGTACCCCAAACCTCTTCCTCATTTTTGGTGCTTAAACCTTTGCATCTGGGCATACCAAGAGATTTCTTCTGTCCCAGCCCAGATGGCAGTGAGAATCAGAACTTTCCCAGAGATAGCACTAGAAGATGGGAGACCTGGCTTCCACACATGGCTCAGCTCCAGATGGGTTCAGATCCATGGCTGGAAGACTTGTGGAATGCTCCCATGAATAAAATGGGACTGCTGCACAGTCAGTGCCACACAAGTCATACAGCCACAAAGAAAAGTAAAAAGCCCCCTAAGCAAACATGTCTGAAAGCACTTTATTTTCAAGTAGTCTTTCTGACAGTCTGGGAAAGATACTCCAGTTTCAGTAAATCCAAAATGCCCAATTATCTCCTCACAGTTACCTTGTGTGAAAACACTTTAGGCTCTACCACATCCCTCTGAATGTCCTAGCAGGTATGGAGATGTCATCTTTCCAGTCTGTCTCTGTGTCCAGAAAACAAAGAAATCTTTTATAAAATACAGAAGAGCTTCAAAAGAAGGGATCTGAAAAAAAAATCACTACATGGGCACTGTTTATCTCCAACATTCTCTTCTTCCAGCTGCTGTATCCACTGCTGACCACACAGCATGAACCCACCTTTTCAGGAGTGGTGTGTAAGCAGAAAACAATGCAGAGTTGCGCACCAAAGCAGACCCACATTCTCTGCTGCAGACATGCTTCTCCATCAAAAAAATGATGCATAAAATGTAGGCTCCAAGATAGAATGTCTGTGCCACAGCCAAGCCAGAAGCTACAGAGTATCACAGCCACACAACACGCTTTATTCTATAAAGGAATGAACCTAAGTACTTTTCCAAACCTGTTCATCCCTAGCTGTGCTTGTACAACTATCTGCGAGGCTGTCCTGTTCCCCAACACTGTGCTTTAGAAGAGACAAGGCCTTCAAGCCCAAAGAGAGCCCCACATAGTGATATACAGATACAAGGGATGAAAGAGCCAAGGTGGCATGTGGACAATCTTCTGGCAGCTTTTCCACTAATGAAAAGGGACTGGGTAAATACCTGATGGATGGATCCATGCTAGAATTTCGAGCAAGAGCACTGTGTTGCTGGCTTGGCTTGGCCCCTGTTTCCCACAGAAGGCTCCTTTCCTGTTGCAGCCCTTTCAGTACGGATTTACCAATTGATATAATGCCTTGGGCCAGTCTGGGCAGTTGGGAAGGGCAAGAAGTAAACCAAGCAGCTCATGGGAAAAAAATCTCTCTCTCCTCGAGCTGGTGCCAAAAAAAGCCAACGGATGCAAAATGTTCAGCGAGGTTTTATTGCTCTGCCATGGCAGGGGCTGGGAAGGCAGCAGAATTTACCCCTAACCACCTGGACTGGCCGCTCGTCCTTTCCCCACATGGTCCCTCTCGGCCCGGAGGCCGGCAGGCGTCACATGTTGGCTCTCTCCCGCTGCAGCCGAGAATTGTAGGCTCGGGAAACTGTGTTCCAGGAGTCCATGTACCGGTCCATGCACATGGCGATGCACTTCTGCGGGACACAAAGCCTCAGCGGCTGCCCCGAGCTGGGGGGCCGCGGGTCACCGCTTCTGCCGCCCATCCTCACCTGCTCTGAGTTGTCCAGGGCGCCGCCGGGCTTCCCGATGCACTTCCGAAAGCACTTGTCCGTCATCCGCTGCGGAGAGAGCCCGTGAGCGGGATCGCGGCCCGGGAGCTCCGGCCGCTGCCGCCACCCCGCTGCGAGGGGAACGGAGCTGCCTGGCCGTCCCCCGGGAGCCGCACCGGGACCGAGTCAACCCCTGCCCGCCCCCGCCGCCCTTCCTGACCTGCAAGAGCTCCTGTGCGTTGGCCACGGCGATCTGCACCTTCACCTGCTCCATGATGAGCCCCGGGTCCAGCTTCCCCCCGCCGCCTCCTCCGGAGCCGAAGTCGGAGCCAAAGCCACTCTCCATGCCCAGTCACCGCGGCCAGCAGGCCCTGCGCTGCCGGAGGGAGAAATGGCGGCACGCCGGACTGCGGTTCCCGGCGGGCACCGCGCCGCCTCCGCCTCCGCGCCGGGCGGGACCGAGCGCTCCGCTCCGCGAGCCATCGGGGCCGTCTCAACGGAGCCGTTCCACGCCGTGCCCAGCCCGGGAACACCCGTCCCACCGCCGCTCGTGGCCCACGTCCCCAAGCGCTGGTGTCACCGGCGGCCGCGGATTAGGCGGCCCCGAGCGAGCTCCGAAGGGACTCCCCGGAACCGGGCCAGGCCCGGATCAGACAACAGCGTTCGAGTACCAAGGTTCAGAGCAGCCCCACGAACAGAGGCAACGGGAAGGGGCTTTAAACCGGCATCACCAGAGACACAAACGCTGCCCAGCTGCACTCCGTGGTGAAACAGCAGCGCTGCTGGGATCCCAGCAGAGAGAAACTCCTCTGTGGGTTCTCTCTGGAATTCATCCTATCCTTCGAGGCTTCCTTCTGCTTTACGTGACTCAGGTGAGAGGCCCATGCCCTTAAAGTCTGCCTCAATTCTATTACACTTACCTCCATTAAGTAAGAATGCTGTGGGAAGAAGTAGAAGCAAAAATGGAAGAGGACAATGCTACAGAGCTCTTTTCCATGGGTGACATGTGATGTGCAGGAAGGAGATGGCATGAGAGGAGGGGACTGAGTATGACAGCAGAGCTAAAGCCAAAACTGTGCTCATCTTCACTAGGCTCGAGCCCACACTCAGTACTGCAAACCATATCATCCCATCTTTGGATCTGCCCACTTCAAACAGAAGCCATTCCTACCACCTCACAGAAGCATCATCAGCTAGTGGTAATGATGGGGTAACCACCTAAGGTACAATTTCAAAATGAGTATGGACTGGAAAGTGGGCTGGAAGCTGAGCCAGGCTGGCAAATGCATCAGCTCGTGGCAATGCTTTTGTCCATCCCCAAAAATCCATCCCTGCCAGGGATCGGTATCTGCTCTCATTCTTATTTAGCATCAAGTAGCATAAATTAAAAAACCCATCAACCCTTCAGGGGTGATGAGAAAGCAAGGTAACATTTATCTGCTCCACCTCCTGATGTTCTTCCCCCTGCTTTTGTTGGCACTGATCAGAGGACAGGATGTTCCACCAGCACTGCATCACATTTAACAAAAGCATTCATTTGCTTCTGGAGTGCATCCTGCCATCCCTCCTGGGACACACGCCATGATCCCTGCTGGGACACACTGATTCAGTTGATCACTCTTACAAGCACAGACAGCTCTTGGTGTCCCCTCTCCACACTTAAAAGGCCTCCTTAGATGAACCATCTCTAACAGCCCACATGACCTGTGTGTTAGTTAATAGACAGAAGGAAACCAATAAAATGCAAAACATTTATTCAAGTGTGTTGTACAAAAAGTTTCCAGTCATAAAATGTATATTACAAATCATTGAAAAAGACAAGACATTTGGCATGCATATTCTAAAAAGAAAAACCAAACCACTTTGAAATGATAAAGTCTAGGTCATGATGTAGTTTTTCTAAGTTTCAAGTGAACATTTTCATAATTTTGTCTTTGTGTTTCTGTTTACAACCTTTTTCATAATTCCCTGTTTTAAAAACGAACCTTCCAAAAACTCGTCTGCAGCAGCTGACTGGAGGAGGTTACTGCACTCTGCAGTGCCCTCAAGCCAGACCTATCTAAATCAAAATTTTGTTTAAAAAAAAAAATCAAAATCACAATTCAAGTCACAAGGCATCACTGCTATGAAAATAAGAGCTCAACTGTATTTTGTGCCTAAATGGAAAGCAGTTTGGCTTAAACTTGCTCAAAATAGATTATTGCTTGTAATTTCAGTGTAATGACCTGGGTAGCTGAATATACAGTAACATCTGTCTTACAAACATGCACTTGTCACTTCAGTAATAGCTAATTAGAAAATCTGGACGTTCAATAAACCATATCTTATTTTCTTGAACTGCAAATCAATTCACTGCTTGAGATATTCTGAATGGAGGCTTTGAATATTGACCATCCTTTTCACTCTAGACCTTAGCATTTCAAGAAAGGCATTATGTTTACAAATAATAATTGCATGTAAATACGGTCTTGTATTAAAAAAAACAAAACAACAAAGACCTTTAAATAATTTTAAACTGGTTTAAAGCTAAGCATATTGAAGGGCAAATAAAAATTCTGTTTCCCAGGCCATTTTCAATGAGAAAACAATCTCTCCAATATAATTTGTCCTGACATTCAGCTAAAACAGTGCTTTGAAAAATGCAATCACTATCTCACCTTCCACTCACTGGTTCACAAGGCTTTGCTCACACAGGGTTTGGACCCAACAGTGTCAATAAAATGCAGGATCAAATATGGATATGCCTTTGTTTAGAGATAAGACTTCCAAAAGAAGATACAGAAAGAAGAGATAGAATGGTTTAACAGTGAAGACATGAGAGAAGTAGCTACAACATATCTAGAACATATAGCATGCATGTTTTCCTGCAGCATCAAAACCTTTAAAGTAACAGATTCTCCAATGTTCTGGGGTGTAGAGAGGATTTTTACAGGTCTCTTCTAACCTGCAACCTCTGTTCAGGTTGCAGTAAAAAGGCCTTTATACAGGATGAGCATTAAAAAAGAAAAAAAAAAAAGGTGTATAAAATCCAGTGAGATCCCTGAACTGAAGTGTCCCCTTGCTCGAGGACAGACACCACATGCAGTGATCTCCTTTCACAATACAGTCTGCTTCAAATTGCAGTACAATTCACACACTACTGCCAGCTTGCACACATGCTCAGCCAGCTTTTACATCACAGGAAGCAGGAATTTATAGTCTTCCTGAGACTTTTGGTTCCCGCTACAAATACAGACTATGCAACCAACTCCCCATCTAATGGCAACACAGCTGAAGATAAGTGAGCAACATGTCAGTGCAAGTGATGGGTTCTGTCAGAGCCAAGCTGAAGCCCCATGCAGGGATAAAGAGACCTGCTGGGAAGCAGAGCTGTGAAGCAACAAGGGAAACAGGAAATACAGCTGTGTGGCAGCAAAGGAATTATAGGAAATATGGATGTGCAGGAACAAGGGAATCCCAGCCACTTCACTCCCTGGAGTATGTCACTGCAATACAACACTTAAAGGAACAAATGCAGAAGCAAGGGAGAAAAAAGTGGCATGAAATGCTAGGGACTCTGAAGTCCTCACTCCACAGGACACCACATTCCTGACAGGTCTGCAGATGGATGGACTTGTTCTAACAAGCATTTTCACGTGGCATGAGCTTAGGAGGAGGCAGGATGCATTTATTGTATTTCATATGATATTCCGATATGATCGACACATAGGAAAAACTTTTTACTCTTCCATCCAGAATATGGTTATATTTCTGGAATAAGAACATCTGTATGGATAGTTATGCTCAAGTAACACTACTCTGATAAAAGCCTAATTTCCCTCACTAGAGACACTTTAAAATAGTTTTTCTCCAGATAAGTCAAATCTACTTCTCCTTCAAGTTCTATGCCAGGTATCAGCACTGGAGAAGAACTGCTGTCCACGCTCTAATTTCTTCAAGACCATATACAGGACCAAAGAGAAAAAGGGGGTAAGGGGACACTGGATTTTATTTGAACAAAAAGCTTTAAATATCCTGAAAATGGAAAAAAACCCTTGAAATACAGAAAAAAAGAAACAATGCTTTTTGGGTTGATAAAGCCACAAAACTGGCTCCCAGTCTGGCGCACCAGCTTCAGCGGGACAGCGCCATTAGACTGAAGCTCAGTAACAGAAGCAAAACGTCGGGATGGTGGCTGGAAAATGTGACACACAAAAAAGAAAGTACATGGAATACAGTAGTTCTTCTGTGTCTTGTAATTAACAGCCAGAATTTTATAATCATATTTTTAGTAGCCTCTTAAAAAGCACTGTGTAACAGAATCATCCACGTTCAGACTTCTGGCTTTTCCCACAGTGTCAATCACAGGTTTAGTTGATGTATATACATAAACATGGTCCTGAAGAATCAAATAAACTATTTCCAAAGTAAAAGACACAGTACCAATTCTAAGGACAAATTCTGCAGACTGTTACTCAAGGGAACAGTGCTCATCACAAGAGATCTGCAAGCACCAGTTAAGACTACAAAAGAGACATCTCATACAGTAGCTGTTAAGAAAACTGGCTCAGGTAGCAAGAGGTTTTTCTTCATTCAAACTGCCTTTCTGAGGCCATTCTTTACAGGAAACAAACAAAAAACCACAGAAAAAATGCAAATTAACTACACATTCATTGCTTTAGTATTTAAGATCACAAAATTACCTTAAATTTACAGGGCAATCTTAAAAGAGTAAGCAGTCTGAAAACTGGCCTATGTAAAAAAAATAAATACAGATCTTTAGGGAAAAAGCAAAAAGCCCTCAAACACTATGTCAGTATATTATAGAAGCTGTGGGTCAGAAAGGGAAGTGGTGTCCAGTGGTTGGAAGGTGTGTTGCAAAAATAACTTTACATTGATTGCATTTATTTGCATAACAACAAATTTAGGAAAGGTAATTGTAACAGTATGTCTGAGAAACATAATTTCACTAGATACATCTTACAGAGAGATAGACATGATTTACTACATATTTAACCTTCTACTCAAGCAGAGTGGGAAAATTACATTAGAAAGATGGCCGAGTACATCAATGCAGTTTTCCTATCAACCCAAACAGCCAAATCTTCATCCTGTTTCTTTGTTTTCTGATAATGGATTAAAACATTATTCTAAATGTCTATTAGCTTAATGTCAGTAACTCAGTCACCCCACTCAAACAGAGAAAAGTAGCATCTTTGATTTATTTTAAAATGGCAAAATAAATCCTGAAGCTTAAAGCCCCTTTTGTTCCCACCCTGCTTGCATAACAAAGCCATCAGTCAGAGCCACTAAACTGACTTACTAGGTTATATCTGTCAGTCACGATACTGTTCAGAGAACATAATGTCCGAAAGCCACCGAAAACATCCAAACCTTGTCACTTGTCTGATGAGTTTTAACTATTTAATGACAAGATCAGAGTTCAAGAGTGCGGGTAAAAACAGGATTCTATGGAATCAAATAGTATCCAAATTTTGTATCCAAACTAATACGTAGTTGAAAAAAAACATTTGCATTCTTTGGAGCAGTCAAGTATTTTCCCTCGTGCTTAAAGATGCGCCACTATATGAACACTAACCCTTATGGGACTCAGAGTCATCTCCAGGGAAATGCAGCAGCAGAAACCTTAAGCTAAATGGATACTGTCAGATAAAAAAATGCATCCTATTAAAATAAAAATCACCTGCTACCCATACAATGCGTTTTTTATAAAAAACATTATTCTCCTTTCACTCCTTGTTAGACTTTGCCTCAAGTGAATGCTGCATTGCTTATGTCCTTAACAGAGGCAGTTCTTTTGAACTGTTCAAAAGTCATGAAACTATTTCTGCCCTATTTTGCAAATATTGCTCCTTAAGATACCTGACAATGCCCATGAACAAGCTGTATCTAGCTCTGATTTAAAAAGTCAACGTTTACATGGGATAACCTTTAAGGTCCCCAATATTTATCACTGCCAAAAGTATAAATATGTTTTAGTTCTAAAATCTTAATCAAACCTCTTTAAAGCTGAATATGTCAAAAGGATTAAATCATAAATACTGAATGTCACAATTTGTGTCCATGATTTAACTTGTGACAATGGCAAAATCCCTAAAAATCAAACAGTTCAAACTCTGGGTTTGACACTTCCAACTTGGGATGGTGTGTATATTCAAGAAACAGAACCTACCATTCTTCATCTTCTGAAAAGATGACATGGAGCTCAGGTGTGACAGACCCAGATGTTTTTACCATTAGGCTGTCAAACCTTGGAGAAGGACATGATGACACAGTCCTGAGTCAAAAATGCCTAAAATGAAGCTTCCCTGTGTCATTGCAATTGTGGAGCAGCACTTTGAAAGAATCTGGGATCTAATTTTCCTAAGCTAGGAATTGCTGAGGATACCAGGCAAAATACTAGCATTTCTACAAATGTGGAGGAAACACTCCATGAATCTCTCGCCCTGCAGATGAACACTTTTCATTAAACTTCTTTTCTGGGGGTATTATACTCGTTATATATGTAATTATAGATTTACACTCAAAGAGTACACTCAAGAAGTACACTCAAGGAGTCTCATCTCATTTTAGTTAAAAATCTCTTTTCTGCTTTAGGTTTCTATGTAAAACTTTAAACTCTGTGTGGGGAAAAATATTGTATTCCAATATAGTGTTTCAACAAAGAGGGAAAAATAAAGAAATCTATTAAAAATTCTGGCAGTTTTGTTCAGTAAAGTTTTTTTTTTAAATTTTTTTTATAAAAATGTACCAAGGAGTAAACTTCAAAGAAATCAGATGATGCATATAAAAATAGTTTTCAGTGGCTCTGGAAGGAAAGAATAGCAAAAATAAAAGGAAATAAATGAAGGGGAAAAGCGCAAATAATGGTTTCTTTCTTCTTTTTTCACATCACTGAGCATCCTCTAGAGGTTGTTCTGGGATCCCCCTAAATAAGACAGACAGTCAAATTCAATTCTTATCAGCTATTCAGATCACAAGCATAGACTTTGGTTATCATCTCAGTTGTCAAAAGCGCTTTTTTAGTAGTTTACTTATATTAAGAGAACATCACTACTCTAGAGGAAGCAGAGCACATGCCCGGTCCACTGCCAGGACTGACACACTGCTCCTCTGGTTGTGGTTTCCTACAACAGGTTGACTGGTTAGTCTCTGTATTTCCAACAGTCATACAGATGACAAATGAAAATTGTGATGTCATTAGCTCAAGACCAGCAAGTTCCTTTACTTCAAATACTGATTCCATTTGAGAGAGATCTCTGCTGTATAGCTGCTTTTTGGGTAAGAAAAATCAGTTGCTCTATACTACAAATACACTACTCAATCTCTTTGGGATCAAAAATGCTTTGAGAACTCGCCTGCAAACCTGCACAGAATGGATTCTTTGTGAAAAGAGCTACTAGCCATTGATCAGAGAAACAAATCACTTGAGTTTCAAATTTAAAGTATTTTCTGGTATCACCTATATATCTTCCTCCTTTTTTTTTGCTCTGTCAACTGCTGGTGGCTTATTTCACATTATTAAATTAAGGGTTATCAAAACATATAGGTGGTATTACTAAGGAAAAAAAGTTTATTTCAGATGTAGAAGGTATATTCTATCAGAAAACAAACCAATAAGTTGAAGCTTGCAGAAAGAGAAGCACCCCTCATTCCTGGTTTTCAGAGGTTATCTGGTAATATTCTGCTTCCAGCAAGAATGTCCCAGCTCTGCTGTACAGAGCAGAAGATGCTGAATGGGAGGAACACTGCCTGCTAATGCTGCAAATGTATGATCTGAAGTACAGATACCCTGAGCTGGCATCAGCCACTGCCTGAGCTGTACCAGGATGGATCCCAGCAGTAATTCCTGGCAGCACCGCTCACATTGTCCTCTATCTGTGCACTGCAGTAGCGCTGCAGTGTTGCAAGCAACCACTGGAAGAAAGGACTAGGAAGCTCAGAGCTGACAAAATCTTATGCCTGATTGATCCAACTAATGAGGCACAAGTTAAACATCTAGTCTGCATCTGATTACCTGTTGGTTGAAAAGGTCTTCCTCTCCATATTCTGCTTCATCTTCTTCCTCTTCATTCTCTTGCACGACTACTGATTTAGTAACACTTCTCACTGCAACTTCCTACACAAAATGACAGGAGTCTTTATCTATCCCTGAAGTTTTTGCTGTACCATCAATACAATATACTTATTAAATTTGGGAGAGTTTAAAGCAACTTGGCCTAGATTTAACACTAGCTATGCAAGAAAAAACTGGTAATATCCTGTAAACCACATCATTCCTATATCTGTGCACTAAAAGGTATGGTAATGTAATTCAGTCACTGGAATTTTCTTTCATTACCCTGGGATTTAAGAGGAAGCAGACATGTTTCAGGCTTAAAAGATTGTACAATAGTCAATTTTACACAAGGTCACAGCAGACACACATAGCTGTCTGAGACACAGAGTAATGTGAGAAACTAAACTTTCTCCATATGATTACACAACATTAAGAATATGCCCAATTTCTAATAAATACTCAATATCAATTGCATATGTCGGTTATCAGCATGGTCTTAAAAGCCAGGCACTAAACAGAATTCTAAAACTCCAGAAAGCCTCCTTTACTCCTAAATTGTTTTTAACACTTCTAAATAGTAAGAAATTCTTCTGCCTACTTGCACCATGGAAATCAGAAGTGAAAATCTCTAGTTGTGGAAAAAGTTGCCCTTAACATACACTTCTAAGCAGGGACACTAAAGGTAACCACAGTGAAAGCAGACATGGATTTGAAATTTTTTCAGATATTAGTTTGACCACACAGTTTTAATACTGAGCGTTAGCTTTCTATTTGTACAAACTACCCCTCCTCCTACCTCATCCTGCACACAAAGTTCTTCCAGATAACTGCCAACAAGAAAGGCAGCACAAAATATGATGCAACTGTGGTCTGGTTCCCTTTCCTACTGCTATCAGATCGCTAGGATAATGGCATGGTTATGAATAACAGCCAAGGCATGATTCTCCCTTGCAAAAGTCATCTGCAGAGATGGTTTTAAAAAAATTAACTGTGGGCAGATATAGGACAATGCAGAATGCTCAGGAACCTCTGCCAAATGAGAACTTATGACACACTTCCAACATGGAAAGGACAGCTATCTTCCTATATTAATATTGAAGCTGCACCTCAGAACATCATCGGGACTATGTAATTGAACTTTGAATTGCCAGAAATGCTTCTTTTCTTTGTCTCTTCTGAAAGTACATACTCAAATTCCAAACGAATTCTCTACTAGCAGAGTATTCTTCTAAAATAAGGGAAAAGTGTCTATGGGCATAATTATGATGATCACAGTTTTCAAAAATTTCTCCAAAATGTCAGAGATATGTCAGAGATAACAGATACAACACTGTTTATTACAGTGTTATAAACAGTCTTATATTAGAAGACAATAGGGGAGATGTTACAGTCAGGATTTTGCCATTGTGTCATGTCACCCCACCCTCTAGAGTTGGGGAAATAACCCAGCCCACAGACACAGCCTTACCTCTCCTTCAGAGTTTACGAGGTAAGTGCGGATATTTCCTCCAGTGCCCCAGCTGCCTTGATTCTTCCACACCAGAACAGAAGGGGGACTATGAGATACGCCCGCATCTGCACCCCAGATCTAGTGAGAACAACAATCTGTAATTAACTGTGTATGCATGTCCCCCTATAAATATAAATATAAATATAAATATACATGTCCCCCTAATTCTCCTACTTCTCTCTGCATGCCAGGTTTCTTTCCTGAATTCCAGTGGCAGTTTTACCTGCGTACTTTTAAGTACACTATTACTTGTAGTAAGGTATTAAAAAATCTAATATTGCAGTCATTAATTCTTTTCTAAATAAATTTCTCCTACCGCTGTCTCAATGACTATACTGAATACACTGAATATACCAAGGCAAAAAGCAGCATGTAGTGTATCAGTTTAATCTCTTACATGTATCTGAACAATTGATACTTAAGTAGAAATAGCTGCAAGTGATAAAAATAACTAAATTTGTTTCTTCTTAAAGAACATCTGTTGCAGACTGAAAATAAAACGTAAAATCATTGAAAAGCAGCTGTTGTACTACAGTTAAGGCTGAAAATGTGTAGTCTTAACAACAGTCTACTAGTCTGGATGAATGCTCTGAACTGTTCCCATTTCTTTAAGAGGTTGAACAGGACTGGGGTTCCAAACCTGGGCAAAGGTGTTTGAAAACAAACAGTCTTTGATCCATCCCCCAAAATATCTTTTTCTTCAACCTTCTCTGTGCCTAAAAAAATGGTCCTAAATACTGAAGTACTAATACAGAAATTCAATTTTTGATCTGCATGTTTGTAACTGAAATCCTGCTCTTCTAAAGTGAGTTCCATGAAACCAAAAGTTATATACAAAATTAGGCTGTACCAAAAATCAAGATTTACAACTGCCACAGCATCAACAGAAAAATATGTTGGTGACATACTGTTAATACAACTTACTGTAACAGTCTGCCCAGCTCTGAGGACATACTTAGGAGTAAATTTGTACGCAATTTCATCTCCATCTCCAATTTGTCTTTTCAGTCTCCAGTTACCCAAAGACTGATCCTAATGGAGAGAATCAGAAAGTTATTCAGAGTGAACAAAACAGAATAAAAAGGCATCAGAATCTAGATCTTTGTTATTAAAATAATGGGAATATAAATTTATTTATATGGTTGTTAGACATTTGCATTCTACCTTGAAAGTATTTTCCTATATCCAGTTAAGAGTCTAAAGTGTAAATCCCAGAAGGTCATTCGGCAAAATTTTAAAAGTTATGCATTCCACACAACAAACTGCTGCTAGACAGCGGACTGTTTCCGTGAGCAATGTCCCAGCACACATTTACACATTCGGGACACAAACTGTGTTCTCTTCCTGCAGCAAACATTATACTCATGTTAGCCCACCATTATGTCCAACTTTTCAAAGCCCCCATTAATTCCTGCAGGATGCTGCACCTTGAGATGCTGCTCCTGCTCTCCACATGGCCACACCTCCTCATGCTGCAAAGGGCTGTGTAACATCTCAATTCAGCTCCTCCTTGTTTTCTATGAGTTCTGCTGAGGCTCACCTTCTCCGAGTTGTTTTTAAGCTGAACGTATTTGCCCTCCAAGTCGATCTCTTCTATGCTGATACTTCCTGTAGCTGAAGCTTGCTGGGACATTTGAAAGCTACTGCTACTGCTGCTGCCACTGATACTTCCGGTGCCGATCCCACTTGTTCCACTGCCAGAAAGCTCCTCTGCTTCAATACGTTTTCTCTTGCCTCGGGAAGAGCGAACAAGTGAAGTGCTGCTGCTGCTGCTGCTGGAGGTAGCCCGAGAGACTGTAACACGGGAGGAGGGACTTGGAGAGAGCTTCAACCTTAACACAACCGAGAAAGCATTTTAATTAACTCACTCAGAGAACCACAGACAAAGCTACAATATCCTCAAGGAACCAGACTGCTATGTGCTCCAAGTTTGACAGCAGCCTTACTCTGTATGTCAAGAGGACTGCATACATGAGGAGGAGAGCGCTATCCATCCCTGAGGAATGTTCTGGCAGTATGACCATGTGACATGGAAAACATGTGTGTGCTACTGAGAGCAACACAGATCACTTAATTCCTCTCTCCAGTACGGCTACTACTAAACACACTATTCTCAGGCCACATGATTTAAAACCGCAGAAGTATAAGCACTTAAGTAAAAAGATGATATGAAGACTAAGCACAGAATGATATATTCCATTGTACTCTGAGACCATTATAAAATCCCAAAATAAAGACAAGTGTTCCAATGAGAACAACTGTTCCATGCAACACATTATGGTATAAAGCCAATATAACTTCAGTGAAAGGAAATCTGGGCACTCCCGCTCAAGTGGAAAAAAAATAAGAGCAAGAAATGAAACTAACACTTGCAAGTCCTTAGCAAAGAAAGTGGAATCTGTACATACCTTTCCTCTTCTCCTTCCAGGAGTTTTCGATAAGCACTAATCTCCATGTCCAGTGCTAATTTAACATCAAGCAGTTCTTGGTACTCCGTAAGCTGAAGCTGCATCTGGTCCCTCATGTCTGTCATTTCCCTCTCCTTTGCATCCAGCATCTTCCTAAACTTCTCCCGCTCACTAGCCATCATTTCCTCCAGTTCCCGAATGCGATCTTCTGCTGCACTGGCCTAGGCACACAGCACAAGAGAAAGCCCACTTGGCATCCATGCAGGTCCACTCAAAAAGTTAAAACCCTCCCAAAAGAACATAACAAAGATTTCTCTATGTAAAATTCAGAAAATATGAAGGGTCAGAAATGTTAACATATTCACACAAAACAGCTGTGAGTTTGAGATGAAAGCAAATTTAGTCCCTTCACCTGTTTCTGAAGACCAGAAAGCTGGTAGCTGAGAGCTTCTATCCTCATGTGAGCCTCCTTCAGCTCCTCTCGAGCTGCACCAGCAGCTTTGTCATTTTGGTCAGAGGACAATTTGGCATTCTCCAGCTGGAAAGAAAGTTTTATACAGCTCACTTGTACTGAGTTAGAAATCCTGCAATATCCTTTAGGTAAAAAAAATAGCAACTATTTAATTTTAAAGATTTTTAAATGGTCTGGTAAGTTTAGAGTAAGAGCAACACAACATTAAGGAATGCCTAAGGACCAGGAAAATCTATTTCAGATCTATTCCTATAGGGTTTGCTTATGCTGTTAAAAAAATACTCTATTAGCCTTCCATTATACAAGCAACCTTAGTTTCCAGAAAACTGACCACATGCTCTGCTTGTCTGTCTTATGGCAAATCACATTGGGTGACAGCAAAGGCTGCCTACCTAATTCATGTCCTGGTCCAACAGTTTCCTGGATGCCCAGAGACCAACTCAATAAAATATTCCATGGGTATTATGTCTCTGCTGGCCATTTGCAACTCAGGAACTTCCTAAGTCAGAGACAATATTTTGCTGCTTACTGTCTCTCAGTGGATTTTTCAGGCAGGAATTTGTCTCTGATTCTTGAATTTTTGGGGCAAAGAGTTCAGCTCTATATTAAAGAACAATCTTTTTTGTTTCTTCTCAATCTGCCACTGGACATTCATTGTCCCTGCTCCTACTGAAAAAATAATAAACAATCGTTCTTCATTCGCCTTCCCCCATGCTATTAATCCTTTTACAGACATCCACTGTATCTTCCACTTCTCTCAATGCATCTCTTTTCCAGGTGAAGTTTTATTTAAAATTTTCTCGTGCACGACCTGTTTCACACTCTAAATTGTATTTGTCAGCCTGCTCTGTATTACTCAGTAGTACCTTTACAAGAGGGAATGAAACTACCCATGGCACTCCAGAGGATATCCTGTCCCAGAGCCAAAAAAATGGGTTTGGTTTTATTCTCTTTTCCTAATAGTTTCCAATACACAATTTGTTTTTAATTTTTGTTAAATTCACCTAGTGAACAAGCTTCATTTCTAGGGGTTAATTTTAACCAAAACAGAGAGAGAAAAACAGAGCTCAAAGCTGTTACAACAGTAAGTTTCATGAAAGCAGAGAGCTAGAAAAAGCATCCTTTGCATACCTCGCAGCTGGACTTCAATAATTCTGCCACGCCATGGAATCCACCCTAAAACTAAACTGATCCAATTCTAAGAACTGTTACAGGCAGAAGATGTTCTTTAGCCACACGGCACAAAGCTTCACTAGCTCTGCTGCTCTCTAGGTTCTGAGCAACATACACAGAGCCTTCTTTAGGCTACAGATTTTGAAGGATCTTCAATTACACACTCCATTGCTTCTTGTAAAGTATAAAAGTAAAAAATATTTGAGGTCTGACAATCATTCACTGTGTTACAGTCATGCTGGCATAGTGCCAAATACTCATATTTAGAATTTCTATTGCTTATTATCACAGATCATTATGATCTTTCTTATAAGCCCTCTTTAAGTATTCAAAAGTCATGATAAGTTCTCCCTGGAGAGTTCTCCTGTCCAGGCCGAACACCCCAGGTCTCTCAGCTCTCTCCATAGCAGAGGTGCTCCAGTCCTCGGATCACTTTTGTGGCCTCCTCTGGACTTTCTCCAGCAGCTCCACATCTGTCCTGTGCAAGAAGTGAGCTTTTACCCAAGACTGTCTCATCCTGGAGCTGCTCAGTAGCTAAACCTAATGATTTGTTTTGACATCAGATTCCTGCCCAGCTTTGGCTCTCCAACAGGGACACATCTTTGTTCAGAAATCATAGAATGAAGTTCACAGCTAAACCCCTTTCCCTTCACATTCCAACTTCATCTGTAACAAACATCTTTTATGCATGGAAAAAGCAGCTTAATTTGTTCATCCCCCTGCTCAAAGCTTGACACTTTTTCATTCTCCAAGTCTGTATATTGAAGACTTTTTTAAACTTTTTTTTTCTACTAAGCATCTTCTATCCTGAATCTCCTTCAGACTGTGCCAAGTCAATGCAAATAGCTCATTGTATAAAGTATTACATGTTCTGGAGTTCCATGACTAATTCCAACACTGCCAACCGTACTTAATTTTGGGGTTTTAGTATCTATCTTCTATAGTGTTGCTGCCATAAGTAGTAGTTAAATATTTGTAGATCAGTGTTTCTCAAACCAAATAATCAACCTAAAGTATTCAAAGGGAGTCTCAGTGAAGGGTGGGGGGAGAACAGTGTTAGCAGTACCATCATTCTTCCAGCACAAGAGAACAAGAAGTGGCTGTAACTACTGACAAGTATTTTCAACAGCCAGAATTGCCAGGACGGGGCTCTGAGCAGCCTAGTTTAAGATGTCCCTGTTGATGGCAGGGGCCTGGACTAGATGACCTTTAAAGGTCCCTTCCAGCCCAAATCACTCTACCATTCTGTGATGTCCAACTTACATACCATGGTTTCCATGACCAAAGCTGGTCAAGAAAGGTCTGATACTTTGCCTGAAGTTTTCCTGTCATCAAAGAGATTGAGACTGCATCTAGTAATTTTCCATTCCAGAACTAACTTAGATCATTGAAATGTAGCCAGGCTTAGACATATTTAAAAGTGTACTGGCATGAGTAAGAACATTGCAAAGAGAAAATTGTAAGAGCAAAGTAACAATGCACCCTTAGACAAGAAGCCCCTTCCAGCGTGTCTGTATTAATTTGCAAGCTCACTGCATCCAGGCAAAAGCCCGTACTGAAATACATCCATTCCCAAGTTCTCCAATCACCCCCTCCAGCTTCTTATGCACAATGTATTGCATACATTGCAAGTCTTCCCTACCACTTCCATTTGTGAGGAAAAACTGGATCTACTGATATAAGAACCCTTATAGCAGAAGTAATTGTCTAATCAGCTACTGTATGACATCCACTACTCCCACTGTGTCTTCTGCAGAGACCAACAGCTCCACATGTTTTCTCACTAACTGACATTTCTTGGCTAAAGCTATTGCTTGCTATTACCTCTGGCTATAACCTCCCTGGAAATGTACCTGCACACAAGTCCCAGGGGAGGTATTTGAACACTGAGACAAAATTTCCTCAAATTATAGTTACTGATCTCCTTAAGAGCAGTAGCACTGATGGAAGTGGTTTTATCTCACAGACTGGACTTCCAGTCTGACAGTGCTGTGAACAGCAGTTGTTACCTTAGCCTGATAGGTTTGCTCCAGCTCCATCTTATACAGTTTGACTTGTTCATCATGTTGATTTCGCAGATCCTCCAAAGCCTGAGTCATTTTGGATTCATACTCCTGTTGGCGGCTTGTGTCCACCTCGATCAAACGATGCTCATGTCGTTTTCTTGTTTCCCTTATTTCCTACACACACGCACATGCAAAAAGAAGGACAAATTCCCACACTAAGTTAAACGGTACAAGCAATTACATTCAGACAACAGTTAACTGTGGCTTCCGCACCGCGTCAGGCGGCTAGCCCCAAAGCCACACATAAGTGGGTGAGCCGCCGTGACCCCCATGCGCCGGACGGGCGCGGCAGTGAAGATCACGGGTAAAGGAGTTCCTCCAGGGATGGAGGCCAGCAGGAGACCAGGCGATGATGAAAGAAATGCAGTCTCTCAGGATCAGAATCCAGTGGTTTATTGGGAGGAGCAGCAGGGTGGAGAAGGCAGGTGGGATCGGGGAGGAACGTGGGGGGTGGAAGCAGTCTGGATTCAGAGCGCCAAGAGCCCCGAACGGGACTGCGCAAGGGGTTAAGAGGGGGTGCAGGATGGGAGGGGTTTACACAGGAGGACCAATAGGAGCACGAGGGGTACAGGATTGACAGGGACGCCAGGGAATGGGGACATGAGGAGGGAAGGTATAAAAATTTGAAACCCAATGGGGAAACTCAGCTAGAGGGAACAAAGAAGAACTTTCTAGCCCTTAACTCAATATGGGATAGGGGAAGGGAGACGTGCAGTGCCAATCATCTCTAACTGTGGTGCCTGCTTCCACTTAAACCTGCAGACGCACTGCTGCAGTTAACTATTGCAGTACTATTTAGTATAGAAGAGCTACAGTACTACAGTCTTTAAGCCTGCGAATTGCTGCCTGCACTAACAGATTCAAGTTACTGTTTTCATTTGTCAGGATGTAATTCTTGAAAGTGATCCGACTTAAAACCAGCTTCAAAAATAGCCATATACTGTCTAAGTAAGGAGCTGTTTTATGATACAAAAGTCAAAATGGGGGGAAGGGAGGTGAAAAAAACATCCATTTTTACATAGCAAAGAGATTCCATACAGTGCACTACAAACCCTGTCCTTCTCAATACACATTCTGACATAACAATAGTGGTCTACAAGGCATCAGATGAAAATGAACACCTTTTCTGAACATTATATATATTTTAAAAAAGTCATTACAGAGAAAAACTGCATCTTCAAATCTCACTCTTAAGCACATGCTGATCTCTACTTTCTATATACTTGATGACCCCTTCTCATTAGATTTTTATTAGAGTATTAATAAAGCAGTAATCCAAGCAATCCTGAAGACATAATTTTTTATGGTCAGAGTTTGTACTAAAAAATTTTCATTTTTAGAGATGCATGAGTTTTCTGTGCCTAAGAACACTGGTTCCAAACTAGTAAGGTAAGGCTTATTCATGCAGAGACCTGGCCAGGCCTGAATGTGTGGTATGAGAAAAACAATTTCTTCCTTCAGGGTAGGACAAACAACCAAGGAGTGGTTCTGAGTACTGGGAGGAGGCCTGAAGTTAGCAGCAGGGTCATGAGGAACAATAGCAAGTAAAGCGAGGCTCAATTTTCCTAGACTGGAGTCACAGCAGGCTAACACAAATTCAAAGCAACTTTACTAGCTGTTTTGCAGAAATGCTCTACATCTAAAAATAGATCCCCAGAAACATGTCGTTTTACTGGCAGCAATGTGCTCTGAAGGGATATGGAAGAAACTTTCCCTTCTGTGGTCAATTTTTACACCAAGAAAACTAGCAAGCAGCAGTCTCTCAGTAACTGTAGGCAATGACAGTTCAGAAGCTGAAGGAATGTAGTGGGGGAGTATAAAAGGATCAGGTGAAGGGCTGAGCTGATCCAGCAGTTCAACACCACTAGAATTAGCAAGCCTCACCTGCCACACTCCCCATCACGATGTCTCAATCCTAATGGAGATTTGGACCCTTCAGTGAACCAAATCAATTCACTAACCTAAAGGAAATCAATTTCTTTATTGCTTTGTGTGTTGAATTGGTGCATACAAGAATCAAAGAGCTTCAGGAATGGCTAAAGAACACTGACCCTTGAGCACAGCAAGCTTTAGGATTAGCTTCTGCTGTCTCATTTAGCTTCACCTTCAGTCACTAGCAACATATTCTCCCCAAGTAGAAAAGTTATTTTAAGGTCCTACAACCAAGGGTCTGTCACTGCAGTCACTGTACCAATCCAACCACTCTGGGGCATGGAAGTGAGACAATGGTCAGTACATCTCAGAATAATCTCCCTGGTTGGTTTCTTTGCCCTGCTCCAGCCCCTGTCCCCTATCCTTAGCCACACAGCCCTGTCCCATCCCTTAAACCAGTCTGAGCACTCACTTGGATTCTGTGGTAAAACATAACTCAGCCACTAAGCTGTAAAAAATCAAACTCAACCAAAAAGTCTTAAGTATCTTTCTAGTTAATCTGGTTGAAATGGTTTGGTGCATGTTGAGCCAAGCATCACACCTAGTGTAGGTGAGATGAATGGCAGAAGAATGTGGCAACTGCTCAGCAACCACTCACTGAATGAGCCTGCAGAACCACCAAAGATGGAATAAACAGACCTAACACTTCGCATCTGGTACAGAGGTCATACTTCCCTTTCCCAATTCCCAGTATTACAAAAATTTTGGTCTTCACTAAAACCATTCACTTAACAGGCAGAAAACTATCTCTGCAATAAGGAAAGCAGTTGCATATCGTTCTTGTCAATAAAAACAGGTTTTTATAGTCAGGTCCAGCAACCAAAGCTGGTGGAAGTAGAGAGCAGGGCCATGCAACCAGGTTCAGAGAGAGGGAACAAGACTTTCCCTTTCCCACGGCAGTCAGCTGGCTCCATGAGTTCAGTTGCCACAATACTCTTGTCACCTGGCTCTCATACTGGCTCCACCACTGATTTACCATGTAAAAAGGTGTGAAACCTTTAACTATGTTATTACTGAACCCATTTATAGGAAGGATAATACTGATTTTCCCTACTTGGACTAGTTCGTAGTTGGTTACCGTCTGCTTGATTAAATGCTACATTAACTCTGGACAGTTGCAAGATTACTAGGCTGATAATACCTCCTCAAATACATTCTTCCTGAAATCCAGATCTTCTTGCAAGCTCTGGCACCGATTTTCCAGGTCCACACGCATGAGTGTCTCCTTTTCCAACTGCTTCTTTGCCACAGCATGACCATCTTCAGCCTAGTAAAGAATTTTAAAGATAAATTTTGTCTGGATTCTTATCTTCCATCCATCTTTTATCATCTTCATCTAGTATCTTTGGACCAGTTATTCACAGTAACAAATCTAATGTTAATCCACTGATTTAAAGAAAACCAACCCACACCACCAGCACCACCAGAAAGAAACACAATAAATAAACAAAAGCCCCACAAAAAACCCCCAAAAACCAAACCAAACCAAACCCAAAACCAAACAAAAACAAACAAACATACATACATACATACAAAACAAACAAAAACAAAAACAAAAAAAAAAAAACCAAAAAAACCCCCCCCAAGTGTCTGTCTGTCTGTGAATTGATATTTAAACCAAGCTTTCATGTTTGCAAACCAGCTATGTAAAATGCAGGATTATTTCAATATGTTCTGATACAGGAGCCAAAGATTATTAATTCCTCAAGCACAATATGTTGTACCTTCTTTTACTTGCTAGCATGGTCCCACTGGGTACTCCAGCACAGGTGTAAAATTATGCAGGACCTTACAAAGGACAACATTTAATAACCCAATATCCCATGAATATAGAAATATCAGAAATGTTTAAGTAAAAGCTTCTCACAAGCAAAATGTCTAAACACTGTGTTGCTTTGGTTGTTTTACATAGATTTCTTACAATTTAGTTTTGTATCCAAGAGGGGCAGGCAAAGGTTCAGCAGTAAGCAATGATGTTGCTGATGTTCAGACTATAAACTAACTGCAAAGAAAAAAGGAAATTTACACTACACAGACTGTCTTGTGCTGAAGCAAGGGAGGATTCCCTATCATACCTTGGCAAGCTGGGCACGCAGATCAGCCACCTCTGCTTCCAGACTGCGTTTCTCGTTCAGGACAGTATTGAGCTCTGCTTCACTTCTATGGAAGAGAACTTCCAGATCCTTGATGCGACCCTGAGCCACAGACAAATCTGCATCTTTCTTCTTGTAGCTGGAAAAACAAAAGTACATTATACGTGGATGCACACCCATCCTGAGCATGTCCTGGTTACAGCCACAGGTGTTTTGTTATGAGCCACCTTTTATCAAGCCCAGCTCACCACTATGTGGCTCCTGCAGTAACCTGCAAATGCTGCTGGATCATTGACCTGGAACACCCCCAAAACATGCAGCTGGTATCATGTTCTGTAAATGCACAGTATGGTGAAAAACATGACATGGACAGACAAAGGAAAAACAAGAAGGCAAATCTGGCAGCTAAGAGATGACAATACACACAAGGTGTAAACAGTATTTTTTCATCTGGCAGCTACACAGCTGAAATCTTTTACTTTGTAGTACAGCTCATGAAGCAGAGTACATTCAATGGCCAAAGACACCTGAGCATTCCCAGGGTTTTATATTTGATGTGGTCAAGCCTCTTCCTCATGATGTATTCCCACACAAAGTTGTAAAATAATCCACTATGGAAATGTGGTCACCTTTCACAAATAAATCAGCATTTCTTCAGCAGTATTCATCATGGGCAAAGCACCTCCAAGTGCTTTAAGTATCATTATTTGAGCCATTATATCTAGCTTGCAGATATCATCAAGGTAATCTTTCTCCTGCCGAGTAAGTATTTATCAGTCTTTTCATCTAACATACTGAGTTACTGCAGCTTCTCTAAGCGTGTATCATTATGTTATTAAAAAACTGTTTTGTTATGTGCTGTAATCCTTCCTTGTTGCTGCTTAAGCTCACTATTCTAGTCTCACACCATGCAGGATGCAGGGAAGAGGCTTTTTTCTCTTTAGCCATCTCGGACTTAATTTTTCTCCTTTTATTTCCTCAAACTTCTCATCTATATATCTGTAGTTTGCACCTGTGGTCCATGAGCTGCTTTTAAGGGCCCACAGAAATAACTTTGAAGAGAATCCGTACCACATATTGGCTTTTAAAAGCTCTATATTCAATCTGCAACTCCAAACTCAGAAAAAAACCATTATGTTTGTGAAGAGAAAAAAAAAAAGCCGAAGACCACTGCTCTAGATTATACAAACCTTGCTATCCAGCCCAGATTCTGAGGCTTGGTTCCCAAACTTATCACTTGTACTGTCTTCTTGAATTTCTAATTTGCCTGAAATTGGCCAGAATTATTTTACAAAAATCCTCCATTATGGGACATTGGTGTGCCCTACACACAGTATTTCTTTACATGGTTCACCATAATGTGCATCTTTTTCTAAGTTGACACCCTTATTTTTGATACATTCAGCTTGTGTTCTCCCTCTGCATTTCATGGTGTAGATCTTGGAATTTGTTTTCAGTTAACTGTAAAGACTTTTTCTTATCATCAGTCCAATCTGTCACTGTGAATTCTGTTCTGCAACATATGTGCAGTGTCTTCAAACTCAGCAACTTGCAGGAGACATACAGACAAAATACGACTTCTACTTAAAAGACAGTAATTTAGTAGCAATCAGAAGGTCACAAGCACTGTGTTACACATGTTGTGCTGTAAAACAAGGCACTGTGCCTGTGTCACAGCAAATCAGACCTGGGAGTCTTCTGCCTGTGCAGGACCTAAAGGGCAAATGCCACTTCACACTGAGCATGAACAGCAGTATGTGCTCATACAACCTCCTGCTTCCTCCCACCTGCAGAAGTCAGGCAGCGAGTGAGTGCTTCTAGGGATGGGAATGAATAGAAGTGTTTGATGCACAGCTTGACAAAGAACCATAGAGAATTCTTGAGAGTGATAAGAACCTTCAGCTCCCTCAAGGACACTGACAACACTGCAAGCTGCTTCCATGCACGTTTTTATTTTCACTTATAATTTCAGCCTGGTTTATTTGCCTTCATGCAAAAAAGCGACAGAGGTTTTACAAAGGTACAACTGCTTTTGGGCGTCTCTGAGATGTTAAAAAGTTCCCAAGAGCAGTCAATGCATCTGGTGAGACATGTCAATGCTTCAAGGAATACCACATTAGGGTAACTCTTGAGAGCTCTTTCTTTCTAGAAAGAGCCAAGTTTGCTCAAGGGAACTATTTCAGTGACCACAGAATCACTGGATTTTTTGTGTTGGAAGGGACCTTAAAGCTCATCCCCATCATGCTCCAAGCCCCATCCAACCTGGCCTTGAACACTTCCAGGGTGTGTTCAACTGCTCTGGGCCCACAGCTGCTCTGGGCCAGGGCTTCACAACCCTCACAGGGAAGAACTTTTTCCTAATATCAAATCTAAACCTACTCTCCTTCAGTCTGAAGCCACGCACAGTTGTCCTGTCCCTCGTGCGGTAGGTAGCAAGCAGAGGCAGCCACAGCATGACATTAACCCCTCTCAGAGCTGGGAGCGTGCAGCTCCAGCAGAAGACTGCTAAAACAAGTAGAATGATGGCACCTGACAGATACTGACCTTCAGACCTGGCTTGATATGGGGAGGAGTGACACTGGTAAAGATATGAACAGGCACTTCATGAACACCAGGGCAGGAGACTCTCCTTAACCATGCCATCAAATTTGCCTCTGCTATCAATGAATGGATCTTATTCACTTCACCAGGTCTCGTTTGACAGTCTTGTGGGAGGGTGGTGTTCTACCCAAACAGAAGTGTTGTGCACCTCGCCAGTAAATTAACTGTTCCCATCCATACCTCCTCCACTTATCCCCTCCCTTTTGACTAACTCCAGTAGTCAAAAGTTTTGTCAAACAGCTAAAGATGTAAAACACAAACACTGGGAGCTGTTACATAGCATATAGGATAGAACCATACAAGCTACAGAATAATATCAGAATGGCTATTTTTACAACAGTATTTTAATTCTAGATTTAAAAATATGTCCCTACTCTTGATACAAACATATTTAAACTAAAAGTTAAGCTATTATTTACATCATATAAACAGTGTTTGAACATCCCAAAGATATTTAACTTTTTATAAAGTGAAACTACCCAACTGCTTTATGAACCTAGTTATGAACTTGGTTCAAAAGAAAAAAATTTACGTTCATGAGTTGCATTCAAGGTACAAATAGTACATACATGTATGTACTGTACATGTTGTAAAATACACAGAATCACAGAGTGATTGCAATTCCACAGGGCTGGAATGGACCTTAAATCTCATCTTGTTTCAGCCCCTGCCATGGGCTGGGACACCTGCCACCAGACCAGGTTGGCTCCAAGCCCCATCCAGCCTGGCCTTGAACACTTCCACACGGATGAGGCCACTGCAGCTTCTCTCAGGGCAACCTGTTCCAGTGGTTGGATATTATGTTCTTCCCCCAGAGGGTGGTCAGTGGTCAGGCACTAAACAGTTTCCCCAGGGAATGGTCATGGCCCCAAGGCTGCCAGAGCTTAAGGACAGTTTGGACAACACAGGCACAGGATGGGCTTTTGGGGTGTCTGTGCAGGGCCAGGTGTTGACTTGATGGCCTTTGTGGGTCCATTCCAGCTCAGGATATACCACAATTCTACAGTTCAGTGCCTCACCACCCTCACAGGGAAGGATTTCTTTCCAATATCGCATTTAATGCTGCCCTATGTCAGTATGAAGCCATTCACCCTTGTCCTACCACTATCTGTCTTGTATAAAGTCCCGCTCCTTCTCTGGGGCCCCTTTAGGCACTGGAAGGGGCTCTGAGGTCTCCCTGGAGCCTTCTCTTCTCCACGTGAACACCCCCAACTCTCCCTGCCTGGCTTCAGAGCAGAGGGGTTTCCGCCCTCACAACATCAGAGCAGGCCTCAGAACATCAGGCCTCCTGTGGACTTGCTCCAGCAGGTCCACATTCTTCTGATGTTGGGTCCCCAGAACAGAACACAGTACTCCTGGTGGGCTTGAGAGGGCAAATCACCTCCCTTGACCTGCTGGCCACACTTCTTTTGATGTAGCACAGGATATGATCAGTTTTCAGGGCTGCAAGTACACATTGTTTGCTCAAATTCAGTTTTTCATCCATTGATACTTGGTTCTCTTCAGGGCTCCTCTTGACCTATTCTCCACTCAGCCTGTATCTGTGATGGAAATGACACAACACATATGCAGGACCTTACACTTGGCCTTGTTGAACTTCGTAAGGTTCACTCAGGCCCACTTCCCCAGCCTGTTCCGATCTCTCTAGATGGCATCCTTTCCCTCCAGTGTATCAACTGTACCCCACATTTTGGTTGGCTGCTCTTTCTTGTTAGAAGGAAGTGCTTCCTGCCCCTTGCCCCCCTCACCCCCCACTCTCACGTTCAGTTTCCAGTGGGTAAACTGAAGTCTAAAGGAGATGACAAGCCATTGGCTCCTGAGATGATAGGAGCCAACATGGAAACACATTTGAAATGCCTCCAAGAATTTAAGGAACATTCACCTAGGATGACACAGCCAACAGCTCAGCTGCATCTCTACATGCCCAATGCATGCAGGGTGGGCAACAAACAGGAGGAGCTGGAAAGCCACTGTGCTGCTGGAAAGCTGCAACCTAGTTGCCGCTGAAACTTGGTGGGATGAATCTCAAGACTGGAGTTCAACTATCAACAGCTACAGGCTGTTGAGAAGAGATAAGTGAGGAAGGAGGCATTACCCTCTACAAGAAGTGGATTGAATGTGAAGGACTGTCTCTGAAGAACAGCCATGAGCATTTTGAAAGCCTGTGGGTAAGAATCAGAGACCAAGGCAACAATGGGAACCCTTGTGGTTGGTATCTACTCCTGACTGACTGATCAAGTAGAGCCTTTTTGCTCCAGCTACAGGAGGCATTGCACTCGTAGACTCATCCTGCTGTGGGACCTCAACCATCCCAGCATCTGCTGTAAAAGTAGCAGGGCAAGCTGTAGGAAATCCAGAAGGCTTTTGGAGAGCACTGAGGATAGCTTGTCAAACCAGGTAATTAACGGCTTGTCTTGGTTTTGAAAGACAGGTGTCTGCTAAGGAAGGAGGGAACCTCCCTTAGAATAGAGAATGTGACCCCCCCTTCCCTCTGAATTATTATAACTTTGGAATCAAGGGCTATCAAGCAAAGATATAGGAACAGGAATAACAGCTCTTTACTAGTATCTATAACGAGGCAAACAAGCAACAACAACAGTAACAACAACAAACAAAAACCAGAAACCCGGTGACAGATGTCCCTGGGTTGCCAAGCACGTTCCCGTTTGGTGCAGTTACAGTCACAGCCAGCAGGGGCGCTGCTGAGATCCCAGCCAGATAGGGCAGGTGCGATGACTGCCGAGCAGCTGCAGGTGGCGCTGTGGCACGAGGTCAGCTCGGTCTCACGTGGGTAGTGGCGGACAGGCTGGGCGGCAGGATGGCGTGGAGCAGGACTGGGCGCAGCAGGCAGTTCAAAGCAGAGAGCTGGAGCGGCAGGAATGGCCCACCCGGGCTAGCCAGCAAAAGGTGGCAGAAACCCCACAGCTGTGGCAGTGCATTCCGGCAGGCGGGGTGCGGGGCACGGGGCAGCGGAGCCCCCTCTGCAGCAGCTGCAAGTGCAGCCAGGAGGATGCGCACCCCAGGAGGGGAAGAGGGGGTTGGAATCCCGTGCTTCTCTCCCCAAACAAAAGCTCACCCCAGCAAGGAAAGAGAAAGCAGTGCAGAGCCAGGCCTTCTCTCCGCAGTGGCTGCGAAAACGAGACAGCAGCTTCCACTGTTCCCCTTCCCAGGTCCTGCGAACAAGCGAAGTTTGTGCGAGCAAGGGAAGCTCGTTGTCCCACCGGCGAAATGCCTCCTCCCCTCACCACACCTGACCACATCCTTTGCCTCCTACACAACAGTAAATGGTCCTTGAGTACCTGGTCGTTGTGGTTTCCTAGTAACAAAAATGGAGAAAATTCCCCCCGCCCCCAACCTTCAGCACGGCTCTACCATATGGGATGAGATACTGGACCTGATGGTCACCAATACAAGTGAGCCATACTTGGTGATGTCAGGACAGGAGGCAGCCTGGGCTGCAGTGATCATGTAGTCCAGGAGTTTGCAGTCCTGAGAGACATGGGTCAAGTGAAGAGTAATGAAGAATGAATTTTAGGAAAGCAAACTGCCTACTGTTCAAGGAGTTAGTCAAAAGCACCCCCTGGGAAACTCAGGGACAAGGGAGAAGATCTTTCAGGAAATTTTCTAGAGCGCAAGAGCTCTTGATCCTCAGGACTGGAAGGCAAGAGACCAGCATGGATGAGTTGAGACCAGCAGGTCAAACTAAAAGGCAAGAAGATAATGCAAAGACAGTATTAGTAAGGACTGGTATCCTGACAAGAGTATGAAGGCATTGCCTGGTTGTGTATGGATAGGGTCAACAAGGTCAAGATGCTGCTGAAGTTGAACTTGGCAAGGGACACCAAGAATAACAAGAAGAGCTTCCACAGGTATGTCAGTCAGAAAAGGAAGGTCAAAACAAGTCTTCTTCATTAAACAAGATGGGCAAAGTGGTAATAACAGACAAGAAAAAGGCTGATGTACTCAACAACTATTTTGCCTCAGCCTTCAATGACAACCTCTCAAGTAGATGGACCACAAAACAGGAACTGGGAAGGCAAAATTGCTCACCCTATAAGACAAGGTGAGCAATTTTGGCCACCTGAGAAACCTGAATTTTTGACCACCTGAAACCAAGTCTATGGGTCCCAACATAGATGCACCCTAAAGTCCAGAGGAATTGGCTGATGTAGGTGCCAAGCCACTCTCCATGATGTTTGAAAAGTCATGGCAGACAGATGAAGGCCCACATAATGGAAAAAAGGGAAACATTGCACCCATATTTCAAAAGGGTGGGAAGGAGGACTCTAGGAGAATTACTGACCTGTCAACCACATCTCTGTACCTGGGAACATCATGGAACAGATCCTCCTAAAAGCTCTGCTAAGGCACACAGAACACAGGGAAGTGATTTAAGACATCCAGTACAGCTTCTCCAAATTCTGCTTGACCAATCTAGCAGCCTTCCATTGTCCACGGATGGAGTCACTTCATCGTGGAAGGGCTATGAATATTGTCTGTCTGGACTTCTGTAAGGCATTTGATAAAGTCCCCACACAACATCCTTCTCTGATAATTCTACAGGTAAAATTAGACAAAGGCATCATTGAAGAAAAGTAGTGGGCATATGCATAAATACAAAAAATTTGAAAATTCAGAGTCAATTTGGCTTTTGTAAAGGAAGGCAAGGAGCATAAGCAGGAGCAGGAACCCTGCATAGAAGGGCTCTGAGAGCGCCTTACTTCATACCTCTGCCCAAACAGGCCCCAGCAAATCTAGTTACCACAAAACACTTTTTCGAGTTCTGTAGCACTCCTGCCACTCACTGGGGTCTTGGGAGATGTTTCTGAGTCTGATGTAAAATATTAGCTGGAGCTTACCCTTCTTCACACATCAGCAACTCAGATGCACTCAAAATGCAACTTTGTTTAAGAATCATTCTGTATTTTATTTATTAATAATGATATTGAACACTGTTATGGTACAATAGTATCTTGAATACTGGCTGAAGTTTCAATTCTGCAGCCTCCCTTCCCAAGAGGATATGCTAAAACAGGAAAAACAATAAAGAGGATAAAATGTTGATTGAAAGCATAGAGTGGCTTCAGCAGCAGAAGCAACTAAGCAGTAAGATGTTTCCACTTGAAAAAAAGAGATCATTGGAGAGAAAAATCTTAGAAGATATGAAGGAGAAAACAAAATTAAAAGGATAAATGAACAAATGAAACTGGGCTGGCAGATTGAGCAACATGTTTATACAGTATGTAGGTAAGCTCAGAATCTCCTTGCTATGTCTAAGAACTCCACAAACATCTGGTCTCAGGATACTGGTCACACTACGAATTGCAAACCCATTATGGCTTTTATACAGAATCCAGCTGGACATCAGAAAGTCCCTTAGCTGAAGACTGGAAAAGTATTCCAGAGAATTGTTACTACGCATGTTACATTCTTCTCTTTTCTAGGTGAATGGCTTTTAACAGAGATCAATTACCAGGCTAGATAGACCTTTGGTCCAATCCAGTACAAACTACTCTAGAAAATGCCTTGGGATGCTTCTTATTGACTCACTTGGCAAAATTATGTCCAATTATCCCAAACACTAAAAATCCCCCAGAAAATGTTACAACATCAGTAACACAGTAAGAAAAAAATATCTAAATTAAACAAAATATGTGCCCCAGAATCCAAACCCTGGGAATTGAATTTGTACTCACATAGAACCCTGGGGTAATGTTATCTGTCAGTATCTGAACAAGATACAGGAAGACATAAGCAGAAGTGTGGGCTCTGAAGTCCAGTACATTGAGAGAAAAGCCTTGCTCTTTCTTAGACCACAGGCCCTGTCCCAAATTCTTGTGTCCCATCCAAGGCTCTTGCTGCAGGTTGGTCAGCTGCTTCACTAAGTTGAAATTGTGCAAGTAGACAGCCTCAGTAAGGAACTAAAAGCAGGGTAAGCCTCAGGCTCCTTTGGACACGAACTAGGCCTGATGTCACCACTTCCAACCACACCCTGTGGCCTCATCTTGAGTGCCTTCAGGGCTTTCCATGCTCACAAACCCAGGCTTTGGGAGAAAAAAAGAAAGGGGTTGACTGTATTTGGATCCTATGTCTCAAGGGAAGTCTATTATCTCCTGTCCCAGCAACCCAACCTATTCCGAACAAACAATGGAATGGCAATATTTGGGATCCCTCCTGGCCAGACTGCGCTGGCATCCTTTTAAACCTCTCCTCTGTCATAAGCCTGAAAGTGAGACAGAGGTAATAGTAGTGAATATAAAATTATATTTTATACTAACCTACTCTTACACTATACACAGTTCTCAAACAAGATTGGTCTGAGAGAAGCACCATGTGACTGTCAGCATAGACAGGGAAGCTTCAGTAATGAGCTCGATGTCAAGAGAAGACTGCAAATCAGACAAAAAGACTTTTAAAAGTTCCATTTGCAAGAGTCATATTTAAAATCTAGCCACGTTACAAATGAGACACCCAGAGAACACTCCAAGTACAACACAAGCATCTCAATGGACTGGAAGAAATTTGGTAGAAGAAACTCTAAAGCTATGAAGATGAATTCAACTCTACGGCTGTGAACTGTAAAAACAGAGTGAAACCAAGAAAACCAGCTATTTTTTCCCTCATCTATCTCAGAAGACAAACAAAAAGTTGAAATTAGTTTGGTGGAATTTGGTAGAATTGGTCATTGAAGTGACTGCTAAGGGACAACTCAGCTGTCCAAACAAAGGATGAGGGAAGTGACCCAAGGGAAAACACCATCTCCATCACTCTACACGCACAACTTTCTGCAACAAGGTATTTGTAAAATCTCTTGGTGCTATCAAAAGTCTAAAGAACAGGAATCAACTGGATTCTCATTACCTGCCAAGTGATGATACTTCTTACAAAGATACCTTAATCAAAACAGAGAAATATCATCTTGCTATCAGAACAGGAGAGGTGAAACAAATTCCCAGTTACTACTGTTGCTCTCTTCTGGAATTTGCTTTAAAAGCCAAGCAAGACAAGTACTTGCTATCATGAGATGAGAGACAACCTTAAAGGCCATATAATGCCAACTGCCATGCAAAATATACTATCTGAAATAAATGCCAAGACTGCTGGCCTGAGGCTTTGAAGAGCAAAAACAGTCGCAACAGGAACATCCTAGTAGGACTAGGTGGGATTCACCTCACTGCACTTCAGGAGTTTTATGGCTGACCTAGTTACTAGAGGGGTTTTTCATGGTTAACAAATGCTGAGCTAACTGAGTCCATAAATACCGGCGCACAGGTGATGACCACGTGCAGGCCTATGGTACTGGCTGTGCTTCAATAGGCTTTACACCAACTCACTCAAATACAGATGCTTGCAGTATCGATATTTTGTATTTGGACAGTTGTTTTAGGGTAAAGTCCAAAAATATCTCCAATGGCTGACTTTAAAAAGAGGGCCCAGCACAGAAAATGAGTATCCAGTGATATAGCGAATTTTACAGACAAAACATTAAATACTTTATCATAAATCAACTAGTTAGTCAGAAAAAAAAAAAAAAAAAGACAAGGAAGGAAACACTTAAGCCCTTTTAGAACCACTTAGTTGCAAATGAAGAAAGATGAGAGACTTACAATAGGCCTGTAGTGGCACTGCCAGAATAAAAGCTATTTTATGGCAGACAACATTCATAAACAGGTGATGTATCTAGTGACCCGCTCAGGAAAAATCTGTAATTCCCTGTTGTGGGCTACATGGAAAATGTAACCAAAAGGTATGTATTCTATTACCATCTTCATAAACTGTTAAAAACAGGTGGGGCAGTGGTGTTTATCTTCAGCCTGACTCAGCCCTGATAACATCCTGTGGGGGGCTATCTCCACTAATGGGCCATCAAGGTCTCTGGGAATGACTCATAGAATTACATCACCCTATTGTGAGATGCCCCGCCCAGAGGGGAGGAACTAAACATTCCTACGGGCATATAAACTGAGACTTGGAACACTATGGGGCACTACCACTGGATTCCCAGAAAAGAGCTTGAGAACCACCACTGGACCTCCAGAGATGGACAAGACCTTTTTTCCGGACCACCACTTCAACAAGACCACATCCATCACTCCAACAGGACTGCAGCCACCATTTAACTGGACTGCCACCACCACCCTGACCAACAGGGTGGCAGGTTGTATTCTGACTTTGTCAGTTTAAGCCATTGTTTCTGTATTATTACCTTTATTTTAATTTTTTTCTGTTAAATTTTAGTTCTGACTTGGAATCTCATGCAATGTATTTGTGGGGGGGATAATTCCTCAGCAGGTTTGCTTCCAAACTAGTACATTCCCAAATCTTATCTACTAAAATAGGTATCAAAATTCAATTAGAAGCAACAATTGATTTTGCCAATACAAATATTAATTTTAAAATGAAGTTTCTACTGCTAAACAGTATTTGATTACAAAAATTCCCATGGGAATTGAAATAATGGATTCTACTTGGCTTCAGGAACTAGTTTATTAGGCCAATTCTCTGTGATGCAAGCTGAACAGCAGTTTAAAAAAAATTAATCAGTACAAGGTCTTTTCCCAGCACATTTACATTGTAGCTTCATGTCTTTTCAAGGCAACACTACTTCCATATTCCCAAACTGCTCAGGGCCACCCCTTCTCTCTTCTTCCATTTCTCCCATCAGTCATACAGTGAACCAGACAATAAAAATGATGAATTAGCCCTCCTTGGATGGATCAATTTTAATCTAGATCACTTTCTCAATCCAGTTTACTAAGCAACTGCACATATGTGTGTTCACGTAAGGGGAGGTACAACAGGACAAAGCAGACACAGCCATTTGTTTGAGCCTCAAATCACATGATATTCATCTTACACCGACAAATAGATTTGCGTATACACTACTGGAGTTATTTGCTCTGACCAGCTATACCAACAAGCTGAAGGATTTTCCCTCTGACAAGCCTGTATCTTCTCATTGATCTGCTACCAAAAGGCACTTTAGAAAGCATCATTAGTATCATTTCCCTAGCAAATATTGCCCATTCTCATTAAAAGAAAAAAAAATTGAATACTCTCCTCACCTTTTATTGAACTCCTCAAGTTCTGCTCTCAGTTTTCCTATTTCAATTTGTAATCTAGCCCTTTCTTTGGCAGTTTCATCCAGAACTCTTCGAGCATCAGCCAGTTCAGACTCATAGAGACTCTTGATTCCACTCACCTAAGGGGGGAAAAAAGTATTCAGATTTGAGAACATCCCAACAACTATCAAATAATTGAAACACAGGACCAGGTTACACATAAGTTTCTTAGAAAAAGGGTGTATGATATGATTTCTGCCATTTAAGAACATTCTATATTGAACATTTTCAATTAACAAGCAGCCCCAAAGATTTAGTTTTTATTACCATTGGGACAAAACATACTATGTTTGAAGTGTGAAAGCTTTCCCAAGAGATAAACTGAAGCAGATCAGTTCACCCTACAATCTTAGCTTCAATTACTTGCCCTTATTCCCAATACAGCTGCTTCGTGAGTTTTTTTTTTTTTTTAACACTTGAAGATATTTTGTGGAATACAAGCCCAAGGGCCCACTTTGACTCTGCTGCTCTTGCACTACAAAGCTACAAAGAATCTGAACCCAGATGAACTACATAAATGTGAACTGTTCAGAAATGAGCTTCCACTCTTCTCTGCCTAGGAGGATAAAGAGCTACAGACTTCTCCCTGTCCCAAAATAATACATCATATAACCAGCTATACAGACTGCATGGGACACCTCAAAGTCTTCTATACCTGTATATTTTTTAGAACACAAGATTATTTGAAAGGTATATCAGACAGCTAAAATGCACAGACCATGTAAGATTGCTGCTTTTGCTTTTGTGTAAGAATACCAGAATCATAGAGTATGCTGAGTAAGACCTGTCAGGATCATTGAGTCCAACTCTTGGCCCTGCCCAGGACAGCCCAACAATCCCACACTGTGCCTGAGAGTGTTGGTCAAATGCTCCTTGAGCTCTGACAGCCTTGGTGTTGTGAGCACTTCCCTGGGGAACCTGTGCAGTGTCCGACCACCTCCCAGGGAAAAACCTTCTCCTGATATCCATGGTAAATCTCCCCTGACTCAGCTTCATGCTGTTTCCTCAAACTCTGTCACTGGTCACTAGAGTGTAGAGAGATTGGTACCTGCCCCTCAACTTCCCCTCATGAGGAGGTTGAAGCCTGCATTGAGGTCTCCCCTCAGTCTCCCCTTCTCCAGACTGAACAAATCAAGTGCCCTCAGCAGCTCCTCATAAGGCTTCCCCTCTAGACCCTTCCCCATCCTTGTGGCCCTCCTTTAGACACTCTATTAGCTTAATGTGTTTTTTATACTGTGGTGCTGTATAGCACCACTCTGCCTCCAGAGCTCACAGTGAGGCTGCCCCAGTGCAGAGCAGAGAGACACAATCTCCTCCCTCACCCAGTTGGCCTGATGCCCCCCAGGACACAGTTGGCCCTCCTAGCTCCAGGACATTGCTGACTCCAAGATCCAACTTGCCACCAACCAGGACACCCAGGTCCCTTTCTGTAGTCCCTCTCCAACCTCTCATTCCCCAGTCCATCCATACAATCACAGCTGCCCCATCCCAGGGGCAGTATCAGGCCCTTACCATTGTTAAACTTCCCATGGTTGGTTATTTCCCATCTGTTTGATTTGTCAGTGTTTGTCTGGAGGGCCTCTTTGCCCTTGTGGGAGTTGACAGCTCCTCCCAATTTAGTGTCGTTGGCAAACCTTCTTAGTATTCCTTTGAATCCTGCATCCCCGGTCATTGATGAAGATGTTGAAGAGAACTGGGCTGAGGCTGGAGCCCTATGGAACCCCACTAGTGACCAATATCAGCCTGATGTCACCCCAGTCACTATAACCCTTTGTGCTCATGAGCCAGTTGCTCACCCATCATATGACATGGTTACCCAGCTGTATGCTGGATATTTAGTCAGGTGGATCCTGTCTCTCTGAAGAAGTTGTGAATCCTGAAAGACAATTCCATAGTCACAGAACCACAGAACAGTTTGGGTTGGAAGGGACATTAAAGCCCATCTCATTCCACCCCCTGCCATGTGAAGGGACACCTTCCACTATCCCAGGTTGTTTCAAGCCCCATCCAATCTGGCCTGAACACTTCCAGGGATGGGACAGCCACAACTTCTCTGGGCAACCTGTGCCACAGCCTCACCACCCTCACAGGGAAGAATTTGTTCCTAATACCCTACATAACCCTGCCCTCTGGCGGTGGGAAGCCATTCCCAACCCTTGTCCAAAGTCCCTCTCCAGCCCTCCTGGAGCCCCTTCAGGCATTGGAAGGGAAGGGGCTCTAAGGTCACCCCACAGCCTTCTCTACTCCAGACTGAAGAACCCCAACTCTCTCTGCCCATCTCCATAGCAGAGATGTTCCAGGTTTTGAAGCATGTCTGCGATGTCCCCTGGACTCACTCCAGCAGCTCCATGACCTTCTCGTGTTGTGTCCCAGAGCTGGAGGCAGCTCTGCAGGTGGGGTCTCACATGAGCAGGGCAGAGGGGCAGAATGCCCCCCTCCACTGCTGCTCACGCTAGGGGCTCAGCCCAGCACAGGGGGCTTTCTGGGGGCCAACGCCCATGGCTGGGGCAGGTTGAGCTTCTCACCCAGCAACACCCCCAAGTCCTTCTCCCCAGAGCTACTCTCAATCCACTCTCCACCCAGCCTGTATTTGTGCTTGGGATTTGTTGTAGAATCCAAAATCCTGTTGCCAACAACAGTTGTGCAATCCAGAGTTGTTCTGCAGGACCTGCTCAGCTATCCTCAAGCCCTTCACTCTCCCCACACCACCTGGGCTCTGATGCCACCAATAATCAGCCAGAGCCATGTAGTCGTGTTTGATACTCTTCAGTTCTTTCCTGCCACTAACACTGGTCCCTTTGTAGAAGAGCAGAAGGGATAAAATTCATATGGCCATGTGAACCTCAACAGCCTCCCTACAATGTCCAGAATACAAGCCCTGGGAAGCAGCAACAAACCTGCCTAGATGACAGGTTAGGCCAGCAAACGGGTCCCTCCACTCTGAAAATGTAAACCCCATCTGAAGGTGATGGAAAAAATAAAACTAAAACCTCAAAATGGAGTTCAGCAGAAAACAGAAGGACACGCTGCAGCCCAATCCACTTCATGTCCATGTGCACCAAGCATAACTCTTCCTGCACAGAGGCAAAGATAGACACCCATATTGCACTACAAATGTGCTTTCATTTTTTTCACCCCTCTTCTACTGGCAAAAGAGCCTGCAAGTTTATAATTGGGCAACACAGGGAACAAGGAGATAGAAAAAAGAAAAGAGAGCAGACTGAAAGACAATCGCTGGATACTCTCACCTACCTACATATGCTGGGAGCATTCAAAGCTTATTGGGCAGTGGGTCAAGGGCAGACACACCAACACAGAACCTCCCAAAGCAGCCACTTGAGAAAAGAAGGCGTCACTCAGTGAAGACTTGACACATGTCAAGAGGGCACTGAACCAACATGCTAGGCAAGAAACATGTTCCAACCAACCAACCACAAGTGACTCCAGACAAATTTGGTGATGAAACATTAATGAAACTCCTTAGCACACATTAATGTGTAATACACCAGTGTATTCCTCCCTCCCATACTGAGGCATGGCTCAGTACATTCTTATATACGCAGTTCTAGATTGACAAAGGACTGCCAGTCAGCTATGGCTCAGACTCAGCACGAATATCAGCCAAGTTCTCAAAAACAATGAAGATGTGTGTTATGTCACCTCCCAGATGACGTCTACAGTGTCAGGAAACCATTTAACCCAGTATTCTAGAGGCTGCAACTTGAGTGACCGAACATCAACAGCAGTATCTGAGCATGTATTTTGTAGGTGGCAACTAGGCAACAGCAGCCCCTCATATCCTGGTCATGACAGTAGTTCTGGTCACCACACATGGTGAACACAAAGGGCATGGTAGCTCCAACATTGGCAGATAAGAGGAGCCCATGTGAGATTGCAGCCACTTGCACTCACACCCCTGCCCACAGAGCTGAGAAGACATAGGTGAAGAGGGAACTCCCATAGAGACTACTTTTGTCACATGGGCAATTGCTGTCAGCAGCTGAGGCTCACAGGGATCTTATTTTCCTCTCTAATTCTCCTTTCAGAGGACAAGCACAGTGGGGCATCCTCAGAACAGTGCAGTAATCCCTCCCATGCCCATCAAAACATCTGTTCCAGAAGACTGCAACCATAAGTGCTGCAGAGGAGTGCAAGGAATTAGTAAAGCGGAATTGAGGAGCGCTCTAGGACTCTCCTCTTAGCCCTTCCAGTATCCCCCCTCCCAGCCTCACATATTAGGTTATTGCAACAGTGACCCCGACACAGTGAGAACAGCATCAGTCATATACTAGGGATGCAGAAAAACAAGGATGTGAGCTCAATTTTTCTGTCACAGGCTAATCTACACAAGGGGAGTGATGGAGGAGAGCAAACCAAGAAAGAATGACGACCACTTAGAGGTTCCCCCAGCTACATCCGCAAACTTTTTTTTTGCATTTGTCTGAGGGCTATTGTATACACTTTTTATTTGTCTAGGCACCTACTCATACAAGTAAAGGTAAAGCAGCATTGAACTGGGTTAGGAAAAAAACTATAATTAACAATGAACTAAAGATGAATCAACTGCAGATCTCCTTTTCTCCGCTTTTAAGAGACAGCAGCCCTGTGTTCATCAAAAAGAACAACAGCAACGGTATTGTTCTAAGGTCATGCTGAGGTTGCCACACAGAACAGCAAATGGCTGCTTTCTGCAATTTTCTTCAAACTGGTGATTCAAATAACAAGGAAAAAGAACATCTTGATCAGCTGATGATTAAAGAATCTCTGGCAGAACAGTGACTAGGGTCCTTGCCTGAGCAGCATCAGCAGAACTTCTCTCATCTAGAAGATAGTGCCCTAAACCAGAGCTTTGAGCACAGATCAAAACTGTTCCCATGCATGCAGGGGGTGTCAGGAACGGTCACTCATTACTCAGGATATGTCATGTCAGTCAATAACGGTCTCACCCAGCTCAGGTATGGTCACTGTAGGATACTGGACAAGCATCTCTCTCATAATACCAATGTTCTGTCTACTGCTTGCCATAGCTATACCCAAGCTTGAGAAATTCACCTTGGATCACAGACCCCATCATCTGCTGTCTAGGCGAAACTCTCAGGTAACAACCAAGAGCCCACTTGTGAACAGTCCCTCCTGCCTGCTTCCAACAACATGCATGATACCATCTACCACAGTGGCAGATGGTGTTTTCTGCCATTACCAAAGATAAGCCAAAAATAACAGAATATTCAGTCACCTTTTCTAAATAATAAATAAGATCAGACTCAAATTTACACACAGTTGAGGACAACCAATGGGAATTTTCATCTTGAACACTGTGGAAAAAGAAAATAGTCTCCTATAAGCATGTAGAGTTAAGTAGCTTAGATATATATACGGATGTAATACTGTAGAGAGAACAGTATGCAAGTATCACTAGACTATGTTTACCTGTGCTTCTACATGGAAGTTGGGCTCCTTTGGGGGTTGTTTGCGAGGGTTTTTGTGGGATTTGAAGGGTATATTTTTAATTATTACCTTATTTCACACTAAGACTAATCATTTTATGAATGCAAATTCCAACGGTTAATAAGAAAACTCAATTGTCAGCAGAAAATCCAGTTTACTAGATTGGTCCCAAAAGTGAAAGGACAGGACTTTCTCATTCCAGTAAAAACAAGATCTAACAGACATGTGAAGTTTTACTGTTTCCACAGTCCTAAACCAATGTCCACTATCCAGCACTAAAACAATAAAACTATGAAATTTCCTTTTATGGACATATGCAAACAATAAGTAGACCTTCCTAAAGGGATAGGGAAAGTATTTAACAAAGGTGGCCAAGAGACAAGCAAAAGCAACAGTGTCAAACAAGAGCTTGATGAATCCAGACCAAGTTTGTTACATTATATCTAAGGATTAACATCTCTTCAAAGTCTGGATGAAAAAATCTGAGGAAAACTCAAGGGCAAAGTAACCAAAACGTTCCTATCGAAATTCTCAAGTTTATTTTCCAATTACTGCACCAGAATACTTTTTGGAATTGCTAGCACACAGAACTGTTATTAGGAGTTGGCTTATGCTCATGTTAAAAGTCTGATGAGATTATATCTAAACTGGATGCTTGTCCTCTTGCTACTTGTGTGCTGTCAATAGAATTACATTCTGCCTCTTGCATTTCAAAGGGATACTCCTTCTAGCCTCCAGCGATCTACAGCTGAGAAGTTCCCTGAATTAGATGCGGTTATTTTGTTTATAGAATGATTTCACAGGGCAAGTGATGTTTCATGCTTAGAAGTATCTAGTTATTCTGAAAACTTAGAAGTTACAATATATCATTCAGTGATACAAAATGACTTTAAAGGTACTTCAATGTTTTGAGCACACATGCACTGACTGCAGGTACTCCAACCACTCTTCAAATAAGACATTATCATATCTGCTCTGCTTAAAATAAATTAAATCAAACCCTCCTCCCACCACCCTGAGCATTATTAAATCAGCATCTTAAGGGGTGACAGAAGGAAAAAGAAAAAAAAACCCTAAAAGCTACAGTGGCATAGCAATCCATCACATCCCAGAAGTTACAGTCCAGGCTGTTTCTTGATAGGCTTTCCACAATATTTGGGATAAGTATACCTTGCTGAGGGAGTTGGGGCTTGCACAGGATGGATGGGACCGTCCCCAGTACGTCACGGACTACATCCTTCCGCCATAAGGGAAGGAGAGTCCTGAGGGAAGCAGACACCACAGAATATGGAAAAGCAAGGCTGAGGAAAAAGAATCATCCAGTTTTGCTTCCAAAATTCCAGGAAATAAATCAGAGACTTTTACAAGGATGTGATTCCGAGTACTTGTGAGGTCTGTAAAGGATTTCCTACGGTGAGAGGCAAAGTCAGCCTAAATCCTTTCAAATCTTCCATCCCATCGCATCAGCCGCCAAGACAGAGGCCGTAGAGAGCACCCAACACCCCTGTACTAGGGTTGGCGTGTGCTATGGGCGCGGGGCATCGGAGGACTCGGAGTGCCCACGGCCCTGGCCGAGCCCCGCCCGCGGCCAAGGAACCCGCGGGACCCCCGGCCGGCCCGGGAGCCGCCAACACTGCCGCGTTTTCCGCTCCGCTCCCGCCGCCGGCACAGGCTCCTACCGGTGCCGAATCCCGGCCTGAGCCACCTTGAATGTGTCGCCAGTGGCCTCTCAGCCCAGCACTGCGGCCAGAGAGCTCCCCGGCAGCCCTGAGCGGGGCCGCGCGGGTAGGCGTTAGATCTGCACAGCCCCCGCTCCCCCGCCCGCCGGGACGCGCATGGCGCGGCAGCCACACGGAGCCGCCACAGCGCGACCCGCAGGGAACGGGCGGGAACTGGTCAGACGAACCCCGGGCCGCAGACCAGCCCCGGGACAGAGGCGGGGGGGCGCCCCATGGCCCGTCGCTGCTCGCCCCCCATTCCCCGCCGCACCTCTCGGGTGGTGACCTCCTCCTTCTCCGAGATCTTCAGCAGCAGCCGGTCGTTCTCCAGCTCCAGCGCCCGCACACGGTCAATGTAAACGGCCAGGCGGTCATTGAGCTGCCGCAGCTCCTCCTTCTCCTGCAGCCGGGAGATGCGGGTTGGCGACAACGGGGTCCCACCGGGGGTGCCGCGGCTCGGAGTGCCTGACATGGCGCTGGGCTGGCGGGCGGGCGGGCAGCGACTCATTCAATCCCGCCGCACCGGGGGGAGGGAGCGCTAAGATGGCGGGCGGGCGGCCCCTCCAGCCGCGGCGCCTCCTGGGACATGCAGTCCCGGCGCCAAGATGGCCGGGGCTTAGTGTCGCCCGCCATTTCGTGCCTGTTCAGGGACTGTTGGTGCAGCTCGGGCCGCGCGTCAAGGATGGAACCGGGCGCGGAGCTGGTTCTGAGACGAAGTGGTTTTGGTGGCATCAGCGGAAGGGACCGGAGCGATGGACAGGAGTGACCTTCACCCGCTCCCACTCCTGCTGGAGCCACAGCCTAGGTCTCCCTGCAGGACTCAGGCCTATGGGGTGACAGTTACCCTGATATTTGTGTGTTTTCACTGTAGTTCCCTAAAACATTGTCCACAGCCCCCTGTGGGCTCTGTGATTTTGCCGTGCTTTGCCGTCGGCTCTGCAAAGGCCAGGATCCAGCAATGCTGAAACAGAAAAAACAGGATGTTCCCAAGGTTGATGTTTTTAAGAGTGCCTAAAGAGTGATATTTTTTGGCTATGTAGTCAAACTTTGTACAAACTAAAATCCGTAGAGAAGTTTTCTCCTCCTAAATATTTGGAGTAGTATTTTTTCCCAAAGACCCCAAATTCTGTCAGTTCTTGCACATTAATTACTGTAAACTGGATTACCATTCCCAAAGCTGTTCCTGACCTTGTGCCTTTCAGCTACAAGGGAGGGCTGAGAAAAAGGAGATTTTCTGCCTGTGAAGTTGAAAAAACAGACTCAAAAGTCTGTCGCCTGTATGAAGAGCAAAGAAAAAAAGTAGCAAGAGCATTATACAAAGGTGGAGTACTGGTCTAGATAGAGAAACAGAAAAGATGGCAAGAAAATACAGCACACAGTGTGAAAACTTAGGGACTTGGAGTGAAAAATTAGGTGCTTGACCTCAAAATAGAACTAAAACGATCTTCATGTGAAATCCTAATATCAAGTACACCTCAAACTGGAAAACCTTGGAGTAAACCCAAGAATTCTGGATGCTTAATATCCTCTTGGGCAAATAGCTGTAAGCCTCTCTTGCAATCACCGCACAAATCACGGGTTTTCATCTAAATGCATTTGTCTCAAAATGTGCATCTGATACAAAAGGAGTTGTTCTGGCTGCTTTGAGACAGCAGAATGCCTGTTGCACCTGTGCGGGCATCACCTCTCCTGGGACAGCACTGAGTGCCCCTTCACCTCCATCTCCTACCGAGAGCGGGAAGTTCCACACCAGTCTGTAGAGCTGTGGGTATCAGTGGGTTACCCGGGGGGTGTTTATGAGTGACAACTGAAACGGAAGCGAGATCAGTCCCGTGTGCTTTCTGAAAAGCACAACCTCCCTACATGAGGTTCACTGCCGGCAGGGAACTGCCAGTCAGATCTGCTGATACGATGTGCGACTTGGCGCGAAACTCAGCTTTCCGACCGAATCTGGAAAAGGAAGCAGAGACAAGCGACTACAAATCCCAGCGTGCTGTGGTCACTGTTCGCAGGCAAGTCGGATCCTGCCCCATCCGCCTCCAGCTCTTTGTTCCAGCGGCACTTGGGAGTTGCTGTACAGTAGAGTGCGTGTTTTGAATTTTGGCGCCTGTTTGCAAACTATACCCAACTGCTGCTGGACCGGCTCCAGCCCCAGTCTCAGCTCCTTCTCTTGCCCCAGCTCCTGCCCCACGCAGTCCGTGTCGTCTCTAACGGCACTGTCTTCCCCGGAGAAAACAAAAAAAGGAAAAATACCCCTGGGCATCAAGCCGTGCACTTCGAGTGAACTGTTTCTCTCTTTAACATTCAGTTTCCAGCACTAGCAACTTCGTGGAAGATCAGCTATAAATTCTGGGTGTGTGAAGTCAGGAAAAAATATTTTAAGAATGCTGAAAGCTTCTGTATAAGCATTTTTGGATTAGCTCATTTCTTCTCTTGTGATTTGATGTGTTAATCTGTGCATCTGTCATATTTTAGAAATTCATTTAAGCTTTTTGCCTAATTTTGATTGATAATGTAAACCAGGTGTAAATCCCCTTTGTTCATGAAGTTAAGCCATCAGCTATTTTAGATAATGGCTTAGAAACTTTGAATGTTTCAAGAATTTTTGTGCTTGGGTCGGTTTTTATGTTTTTGGGTTTTGGGGGGCTTTTTTGTTTGGAATTTTTGGGGTTTTTTTTTTGTTTGTTTTTGTTTTGGGGTTTTGTGGGGTTTTTTTGTTTGTTTTGGTTTGGGGTTTTTGTGGGGTTTTTTGGTTTGTTTTGTTTTTGGGGGGGTTGTATGTGTTTGGTGGGGTTTTTCTTTTTTTGTTCGGGGGGGGTTGTGGGGTTTTTTTGGGGGGGGGGTGTTTTTGTCGTTGTTGTTGGGGTTTTTTTGCCTTCTAGTAGTGTTACTGGGTATTTTCATAGTGCTGCTATCAACTGCATTGCATTAAATTTTTTTTTTCAAAATATACTTCCTGAAATATGTGTCAATAATAACACCTGGTATTTTCTACATTTTCTAGAAAGTCCCTTTCTCTAGCAGTAACCAGTACACTTGCACACTTTCATCCCTGACAGCAATCTCCCCTTGTTAAGTGAACATGTATGTTCACTTTTCCTATTACTTCTAAAACTAAGAGAATGGTTTGGAGGTGAAATGGGGAAGAAGCATCAAGGAAGAAAGGGAAGTGCAAAAGCTGAGTGCCCACTCACCAGCTGTGTTTTCCAGAGACTGCAACCCATGTTTCAGTTGTGGTATTTTGGCATCTGTTCAAATACTGGTCCTCTTGGATCCCTCCTATGATAGGGATTTAGTATTGAACCAGGGTCAGTATGGGTACTCATCTCTTAATATATAGCAATAAGATTTTCATTAGAGACCTTGACAGGTCTTTGCTACCCAAAACAATTTTACAATAAACTCCTTCTGTTTTGAGCAAGTAGACTGCATTTGTTATCCCAAGACAAAATAATGTTGTGTTTGACAAAGGGACACTAAAGGGATGTGTCAGCCTTACCTGGCTGGGAGAACAGAGGATTGTGGCAAATCCTGGGGCTTCATTCCTGGGCATTCAGATTGGGAACTTGTTCAGAGTACGCTGAGGCTCCTGCCTTACCCACTCTCCCAGGTTTTCCCTTTGTGGAAAGTGGAGAAGAGGAGGAAGCTGGTGCAGGTACAGGTCGCACCCTGATACAAAGTCAGGAACTTGGAAGAGCCCTGGGCTCAGTATTGAAGCTCTAGCTCAAAGACACTTGCAACATATCTGACAGCCTGCATAGGATAAGAATAAATTTTTGAGATGTCAGACACAGACAGAAGGGACAGGCTCTGTTTAGTTCTGGAGTGCTTCTCCCATCAGGTAAATGAAGAAATTGCTTCCAGTATGTAATAAAGACAAAGGAAAGCCTTCTGTATCTTTTGCTGCAGAGCACCTTCTCATTCGTTGACCAATTTCCGGTATAGTTGGGTGTGACGAGTTTTTTGATGCTATCTGGGATTTCATAATGACTCTTGACATTTTCATAAATCTAGAGATACTGGATTTCCACTGCTGTTTCTTAACTGCTGTGGTTTCTCAGTAGCTGCTGCCATTCTTCCCCTTTCTCATTTTACACTCTGTTACTTGTATGTCTTTAACAGGATTATTTCTGTCTTTTCTGTAGTCACCTAACTCCCCCTCTGCCTCATGTTCTTTACCTTGCTCAAGCAGCCAGACAGTGTTTTATTGATTGTCTCAGATATTGTCATTAATTTAGGGGCAAGGATTGAACATATATCGCATAACATTTTCCTATCAGTCCAAATTCAATCTGGCCTCAGCATTAATTCTCAAAAATTTCTAGCAATGACTCCAAGTCTGGAAGAAGCATACACACCTCACCATGGAGTTCTGCACCTGAATTTCATCTTTCTTTGAATAAAATTGCTTCCACCAGTGTCAAGACAGAAAGCACCAGGGCAAGTACAGAAAATGAACAGTATGCCATGAGTCATGGATGAAACCTTCCTCATTCACTACGAGAAAGTTTGTTGAGATGTGGAAAAGAGCAAAGAGGAACATGGCACAAAATTGTGGGGTTAAAGCAAACAGACAGCAGATGGTCTGTAGGACAAGGGGTTTTTTTTTAGAGAAAATATCATGCTGTAATGTGAACAGGGTGTATTTATTTTTGATTCCAGCATCTAATGTTTGACAAGAGTTTTGAACAGTAATATTCTATTGCTACAGCATTTTTCTCCTTACTGAGGCCGAATTCAAACTACATCACACTGGGGGAAATGTTAACCAAGTCTGGACAGGGAGAATTCCGGTCTGTGCTTGGAGTCGTTCACTCTTTCATGGCAAGAAGGCAAGTAGCTTCCAAGTGTGGCCCTTTAGACTGGAACCAGACCCTAGTCTCATGTGATCAGAAATAAATGAGAATTTAATTTTAAAAAAACTTCATATTTCCCCCATTTCAACAGAAAAAGTGGTAAATGAAGATGCTGAGGGGTCAGTACTCAGGGCTCCCTGGCTGTCCACAATTCCACATTGTCATTTTTCTACAGAGTGATTTGCTTATAATAGCACATGCTAAAAAGAGTCCCGTCTGTAACACAGGAGCCACAGAGAGGCTTCCTGTGGTGCAACTCATTCACAGTCTTCCCCAGACTCAGGAGGAGGTGCATGGTGGGATACACCAGCCTTCAGGGTACCATCACCTACTGTATCTCACCCCCACTGGCACCCCAGAAATCAGGAATTCTTCCAAACTAATAGGAAAACAGATTTCTTGGCAGTGAAATACTGTGAAAGCACCACTGAAAACAGATGAGCTGGCCAGGTAGGAAAAACATCACTGCTTCCTTCCAGTCAGACTGTGACAGTCTTTGGAGCCAGAACCATGGACATTCATGTGCAGTGCAGCTGCTGTTTAAAGAGGTCAATAACAATATTACTCTAAGATCAAGGAAGGGATTATTCACATCAATATCAGCAAAATATTGGGCCAATAATCTCTAACATTGTGAGTTTTGCCTTTCACATACAGAGCTGGATTTCATTCTAGTTACACTTTCAGGGATCCAAAGATAAAAATGTCCTCTGCAGCCTGCCAGGGTAGCCCAAATTCGTAGCACCCCATGGAGTTCAGGTTCCCTCATTTCACATGCAAGCCCCTAATCCTTTGACCATTTGGCAGTTTGGAGAGCACAATGAAGGAGGGTGGGGACTCGCTCTGAATGCAGTTCCTCTGAGTTCACAAAGCTCACTTTATCAGCCAGGAGCAACCCCAGCTCTGCTCCAGGAATCACTTAGATCATTGCTACGCCGACAGAGCTGTGGGAGGGGGCACGCAGTGCTCACACCCCTGCACTGTTGTTATATAAAGCCTGGCACTTATCTCTATGCTAATGAAAACAAACCCAGGTTGTTTTGTTTTTTTTTTTTTTCCAAAACAACCATTTGGCGCCTAATTTTCAAATCCACAGGCCAACTGCAGCTGGCTGGGTGCCGATCACCATAGAGTTATTTATGTATTTTCCTCCAGCAGCTGCCGTAACCTGTTCCTCATGTCTGGCCCGGCTGGCTCAGACTTGTCATGGTCTCACTAGAGAGAAATATTTCAGTCTTATGCTGTTAAACAAACAAGCCAGCTCCCAATGTGTTGGGAGTTCAGTTTTTAGTGTAGAAAGGTCAAAGCAGAAACCTTTGGCTCCCCTTTGAAACAGAATTATTTACTTATCCCATCATGCACTGTAAAGTGCTACATGCATTTCGTAGTGCTAATTCCTGAAGCCAGAGCTTCTGTCAAAGGTAAAGTTTACAAAGTAAATTGTAAGAGAGGAAAGAAGACAGGACTAGGGAGATAATGAGGTATGTGCATGGGATCTGTCTCTCTTGGACATAATAGATGTCCTGGGTTGCAATATAGATGTATTTAAGTATTCTATTACCACCAGCTGTGAGCCGTTAGCTGCTATCACCTGCTAATGACCCACTCCTGATGACAGGCAATGGGCCATCCGTTAGCTGTTATCAGCTGCTAATGACCCACTCCAATGGGCCATCAGGGACCCACTGTGTGACTCATGGACTTATCTCATCCCATTGTGGGATGCTCTGCCCAGGAGGGAGGAGCCAGGTGTTCCCACCTGGATATAACCTGGCCTTGGAACTGCCTGAGCTAGCCCTGTCTACTGGGTTCCCAGAGGACAAGAGCTACCACTGGATCTTCAGCTGGAGACTAGACCTTCACAGGATTACCGCTTCAACTGGACTACTTCAGTTGGACTGCTACTACCACCCTAACAGGGTGTTAGGTTGTATCTGACTTTGTCAGTGCTTTTCCTTGTATTATTTCATTTATTTTTAATTTCAATCTTGACTTGTGATCTCCCACTGGTTTGTTTTCAAACCAATACATGGTGGTTGCCAGCAATGCTCCACTGTGCTGTTTTGTTGTCCTGTTTGGGGCTGGAGAGAGCTGGACAAGGGTCTGTCCAGCCTCTGTTGATGAGATGACAGAGGTAGAGGAGTCTGTGGGGTGTGATGGAACCATTGATTCGCCCCAGTTGAGCCCAGAGACACTGCAGAGACCAAGTCAGAGAAGTGGGTATTCGCTTTATTCGATGCACCAGGTGTGGGGGGAATTCTTTCCGCCAAACACACACACACCTCAGTACCCCAAAGGCACAGTGTTATAGGTAAAATTCATGAATATTCATTACATTACCCAGGATAGGAGTGGTTATACAAATAATTTCTTGGAAGTCATTAATATCATTAACATGTGCACCACGCATGCTCTGTATGTCCTGGTGGTCTTTGGAGACCCCCAAAGACCCCTCCAAGATGAAGGTCCTAGCAGTCTTCATCACAATGCACTTTTTACCTTTCCCTCTGGAGCATGTGTGGTCCTTCATGGGATGATTCAGCTGTTTCTGTGCTGGTTTTAAATGCATGCTTGTACATCTTAGCTGAGAAGTGTCAGAGGTTGGGGTGCATTGGAATTTTTTCTCCATCCCTGTTATTAAGCAATAAATGTCTGGGTGATAAGAGCCATCAAGTCTTTTGTAAGAGACAAAAGGGTGTCCTGGGTGGGGTGAGGGGACAAGGCAGCCGGCTGTTGGAACTGGCACTCTCTCGTCCATTGGACACCGGGAGGAAAGGGACTGCTTTTTGGCTTCTGGCTGCGACCGCAGGAGATCCAACTGTGCTCTGCTTTTCGCCTCCTGGCTGGGTGAGCTTTGATTCAACCTTTTTCCCACTGGGAGTGCACGTTCTCCCGGCTGCGTTTTGCTGCAGCTGCGGGGGAGTCCAGCTGTCCCTGCCGCCCGCCCCGCTTTCGCCGCACGAGACTGCGGTGTCTACCGTGATGGCAGAGTCCCTGCTACCTCGCTGGCTAGCCCGGGAGAGAGTCAGGCCCTGCCCCCCTGCTGCCCCGCTTTGCTGCTCCGAGCTGCCTGCCTGCTTCTCAGCTTTTTCCGCCATTACCAGCTGTGTGAGGCTGACCTGACCCTGCGCCACAGCGCCACCTGCAGCTGCTCGGCAAGCATCGCAGCTGCCCTGCCTGGCCGGGAGCTCAACAGCGCCCCTGCTGCTTGCGACCGTGATTACACCACACGGGAAAGTGCTCGGCAGCTCAAAAAGACATCTGCTACTGGTTTCTGGTTTTGTTTGTTGTTGTTATTCTTGTTATTGCTTGTTTACTCTGCTACAGATACTAGTAAAGAACTGTTATTCCTTTTGCCATACCTCTGCCTGAAAGCCCTTGATTTCAAAATTAAAATAATTCAGAGGGAGGGGAAATCACATTCTCTGTCCTAAGGGAGGGTTCAGCCTCTCTTAGCAGCCACCTGTCTTTCAAACCAAGACAATAAGCCATCAGGCCAGAGCTGTTATCTACAGTTTGAATTTGAATTAGAGCTCAGCCTTCAGCCCTGGACAGGCGCCGTGCTGGTGGAAGGGGGCAAAAGCTCAAAGAAACAAGGATGGTTGAAGTGCAAATAGATTTGGGGTTTCTATTTGACTACTTCTTTCTCACCATCCAGGGAGCAATCAGAACCAAACTAAGGCTTCTTTGCTTAAACTCCTTGGTAGGGAAGTAAAAGCAGTGTCCTCACTACTACCTCTTTTAATAAAAACAGCCCTCTCCCACTGGAATGTTCCCCCTGCCTTTGGATGCTGTCTCTCTCCCACTGTGTTGGTTTGAAAACAAACCAGTGGGAGATCACAAGTCCAGACTGAAATTAAAAATAAGTGAAATAATACGAGGAAAAGCACTGACAAAGTCAGATACAAACTGACACCCTGTTAGGGTGGTGGTAGCAGTCCAACTGAAGTAGTTCAGTTCAAGCGGTGATCCTGTGAAGGTCTAGTCTCCAGCTGAAGATCCAGTGGTAGCTCTTGTCCTCTGGGAACCCAGTAGACAGGGCTAGCTCAGGCAGTTCCAAGGCCAGGTTATATCCAGGTGGGAACACCTGGCTCCTCCCTCCTGGGCAAAGCATCCCACAATGGGATAAGTCCTTGAGTCACACAGTGGGTCCCTGATGGCCCATTGCCTGTCATCAGGAGTGGGTCATTAGCAGGTGATAGCAGCTAACGGCTCACAGCTGGTGGTAATGGAATACTTAAACACATCTACATTGCAACCCAGGACATTATCCACCCCTTATTCTATTACCATCTACAGAGTTCTCACTTAAGATAAGGTCTCCTTGTGGTACACAACGGTTTCCCCATCTGCCTGCATCACCCACCAAGTATAACCAGGTCCTTGGGCAAAAACAACCCCACGGATGGGCTTGCCTTTGCCTGAGGTGGGACTAATCCAAACAGTCTTTCCTAAAAAGCCTCTTATGTGTACCACAGGGACTTTATCTCCATCCACTATGTGCAAAGGTTTGGACTGGGCAGGACCGGCTCGATTGACAGAACCTCTTGTGTCAACCATCCAGGTGGCCTTTGCTAAGTTCAGTTCCCAATTTTTGAAGGTTCCCCCGCCAAGTGCCTTCAAAGTTGTCTTAAGCAGTCCGTTGCACCGTTCAACTTTCCCGGCAGCTGGTGCATGATAGGGGATATGGTATATCCATTCAATTCCGTGTTCTCTAGCCCAGGTGCTTATGAGGCCGTTCTTGAAATGGGTTCCATTGTCAGACTCAATTCTCTCAGGGGTACCATGTCTCCACAGGACTTGCTTTTCCAGACCCAAGATGGTGTTCCGGGCAGTAGCATGAGGCACAGGGTAGATCTCTAACCATCCCGTGGTTGCTTCCACCATGGTCAACACGTAGCGCTTTCCTTGGTGGGTTTGGGGAAGGGTGATGTAGTCAACTTGCCATACTTCCCCATACCTATACTTTGTCCATCGTCCACCGTACCACAGAGGCTTCACCCGCTTGGCCTGTTTGATTGCAGCGCAAGTCTCACAGCTGTGGATGACCTGTGAGATGTTGTCCATGGTCAAGTCCACCCCTCAGTCACGAGCCCATCTGTATGTTGCATCCCTCCCTTGATGACCAGAGGCATCATGGGCCCAACAAGCTAGAAATAATTCTCCTTTGTGCTGCCAGTCCAGATCCACCTGTGACACTTTCACCTTGGCAGCTCGGTCCACTTGCTCGTTGTTACGATGCTCTTCATTAGCCCGACTCTTAGGTACATGTGCATCCACGTGTCGAACTTTCACGGTCAGCTTTTCTGCCCAGGTGGCGATGTCCTGCCAAATCTCAGCGGCCCAGATGGGTTTTCCTCTGCGCTGCCAGTTGGCCTTTCTCCAGCGATCTAACCATCCCCATAGCGCGTTGGCTACCATCCAGGAGTCGGTGTAGAGATAGAGCCTTGGCCATTTCTCTCGTTCAGCAATATCCAAAGCCAGCTGGACGGCTTTAAGCTCTGCGACCTGACTCGATCCACCTTGTCCCTCGGTAGCCTGTGCAACTTGTCGTGTGGGGCTCCATACTGCAGCTTTCCATTTCCGATCTGCACCTACAATTCGGCAGGAACCATCGGTGAAGAGGGCATAGTGTCTTTCACTCTCCGGCAGCTCGTTATACGGGGGTGCTTCCTCGGCACGTGCTACTTGCTCCTCTGCTTCTTCTGAAGATAATTTAAAAGTTTCACCTTCAGGCCAGTTTGTTATAATTTCCAGAATCCCAGGGCGATTCGGGTTTTCAATACGGGCGCGCTGTGTGATGAGGGCAATCCATTTGCTCCACGTGGCATCAGTGGCATGGTGGGTAGAGGGAACCCTTCCCTTGAACATCCACCCCAGCACTGGCAGTCGGGGTGCAAGGAGAAGTTGTGCTTCTCTGCCGATCACCTCTGAGGCGGCTTGGACTCCTTCGTAAGCTGCCAAGATTTCTTTCTCGGTGGGAGTGTAGTTGACTTCAGACCCTCTGTAACTTCGACTCCAGAATCCCAGTGGTCAGTCTCGGGTCTCACCAGGCACCTTCTGCCAAAGGCTCCAGGACAGACCATGGCTCCTGGCTGCAGAGTAAAGCACATTCTTTACCTCTGGTCCTGTCCTGACTGGGCCAAGGGCTACCGCATGAGCGATCTCCTGTTTGGTCTGGGTGAAGGCTTGCTGCTGTTCAGGGCCCCAGTGGAAATCGTTCTTCTTGCGGGTTATGAGGTAGAGAGGACTCATGATCTGGCTGTACTCAGGGATGTGCATTCTCCAAAAGCCTACGGCGCCTAGGAAAGCTTGCGTCTCCTTCTTGTTGGTTGGTGGCGACATCGCGGTGATCTTATTGATGACCTCAGAAGGAATCTGACGCCGTCCGTCTTGCCACTTTACTCCCAGGAACTGGATCTCTTGGGCAGGTCCCTTGACTTTGCTCTTCTTGATGGCAAAACCGGCTTCCAGGAGAATTCTGATGATTTTCTCTCCTTTCCCAAATACTTCCGTTGCTGTGTCCCCCCACACAATGATGTCATCAATATACTGCAAATGTTCTGGAGCCTCACCCTTTTCCAGAGCAGCCTGGATCAGTCCATGGCAGATGGTGGGACTGTGCTTCAACCCCTGGGGCAGTCGGTTCCATGTGTACTGCACACCTCTCCAGGTGAAAGCAAACTGAGGCCTGCACTCTGCTGCCAGAGGAATGGAGAAAAAGGCATTGGCAATGTCAATGGTCGCATACCACTTTGCTACTTTGGATTCCAGCTCGTACTGAAGTTCCAACATGTCCGGTACAGTCAGTGGTGGTGTGACTTCATTCAGGCCACGGTAATCCACCGTCAGTCTCCATTCTTCACTGGACTTACGCACCGGCCATATAGGGCTGTTAAAGGGTGAGTGGGCCTTGCTGACCACCCCTTGGCTCTCCAGTTCCCGAATCATCTTATGGATGGGGGCCACAGAGTCTCTGTCAGTGCGGTATTGCCGGCGGTGCACTGTTGCTGTAGTGATTGGTACCCGCTGTTCTTCAATTCTCAGTAGTCCTACAGCAGACGGGTTATCTGAGAGACCAGGCAGGGTATTCAGTTGTCTTATGTCTTCCATCTCTATGGCTGCTATCCCAAAAGCCCAGCGAAGTCCCTTTGGGTCTTTGAAATATCCACTCCTGAGATAGTTCTCTTTCAGAGGTAAGAAAACCCAGTATCTTTTATTTCAACAAAATCGTTTAATCTGTTGCTTTAAATTTGTCTGCCAAACCGTATCAGATTCCGGTCAAGCGACACCAAAGTTATACTTTATGGGGAGAAAGTCTGTGACTGGGGGGCTGGGCAGTGCTGCGGGATCCGTCCCGACGCGGGCTCCCCGAGCCCTCCGGCCCCACCTGAGGGGAACCAACAGTTCTGCCGGACCCCGCGCTGCGGGGTGATCTCCCCCTCGCCCCCACTGTTCCTTCACACCCACACTGGCCCCACCGCGGGGTGACCCTCCAGCCTCTCATAATGCACCGGCGCCGCGGCCTCTCGCTCGGCCTTTCCCCCGCGCACCTTCGGCTCCGCCCGCCGACGGAAGCAGCCTCGTCCCAGCGTCCCGCGCGCGCTCATTCTTTCCGGTGCGCGGTGCCATCATTGCAGCACAGGTGAAGTGGCGCGGGTCCGTGTCCATCCGCGTCCATCGGGCCCGGGCGCCGCAGCTATGGCCATCCGCTACCCCATGGCCGTGGGCCTTAACAAGGGCTACAAGGTGACCAAGAACGTGTCCAAGCCCCGGCAGTGCCGCCGCCGCGGGGTGAGTACGAGACTCTGCCAGCGCACTGTGCCTCGGTCCCGCCTCTGCCGCGGGGGCCGAACGGCCCGCTGCTCGCGGTGCTCAGCGCAGTTGTGTTTGTGTGTCTGGCACGGAGCTGCCCAGCGCCTCCGGTCCCGTCCCGCGTGGCTGCGGCTCGGCACTTTCGCCGTGGGGAGACTGGAGGGGTCAGAACCTGCGTGCTGCCCGTGACTGCGGGTTGGGTGGGGCCCCGCAGAGCGGGGCCGGGCAGGCTGGTCGGCTCGCCCGGGCAGGGCGGCGGGTGGCTGTGAAAGCTGTGTGCCTTCTAGAGTCCTTCCTATTCTGCTCTTCTTGGTAACAATAGGCAGTCCTCACAAAACTCCTTGGGGTTTTCCAACTCGGAGCTATCCAGGTTCCATAAATGCATGTGTTATGAGACATGAATGTATCTGGGCCTTTTACCCACTCTGATGAAATGCTCTGTGTAGCTGTGGTGTCTGGCATGTATTGCTACGCAAACCCTGGGTATCACATGGTCCTGCTTTTTCCAAAAATGGTGGTCCGTGCCAGTGTGTGACACAGCCAGACCTGAAGGAGGCTGTAGACAGACTGGCACACCTGGCCAAGTATACGTGCTCCCTAGCATCTGCCAGGAATCAAGTTTCCTTGGGACATGCCAACAGCGTGGGCTGGATTTTGGGACCTGAGCTGAGAGTATGCCACAGCTCCTTGCAGTCCCCTTTGCATCAACCAGCATGTACATGCATTGTAACCTGCATATTCCCTCCCTTCCCACAGCGCCTGACCAAACACACCAAGTTTGTGCGAGACATGATCAGGGAAGTCTGTGGCTTTGCACCCTATGAGCGACGTGCAATGGAGTTGCTGAAAGTGTCCAAGGACAAACGTGCTCTGAAGTTCATCAAGAAGCGGGTGAGTCAATCAACTAACAAGGATGGCAGAAACTACTATGTCAGCTTTCTGTTTTCTGCCCTGCCCTAGGAATAATTGGCTTTTGAATTAATTTTTTTTTCAGTTGTTTTGGAAGTTACTAGTATAATTTGAGGAAGTGGAGGGAATGTTTCTTGGTCTGGGTGGGAAAGCAGAAGATGGATACTTCTAGAGGTACTCTATGAAAAAGGCCCTGAGCTCAGGAATCTAGGCTTCTCATGCTATTTTGCCATGGTTTGCATGTCTGGTGTGGGGAAGATTGGAGCAGCACTGATGGAGGTTGAGTACCATTAACCAGGAGACTTCTGATGGGGTTCCTTGAGTTGTAATGGCTATGAGAGCTGAAAGCAGCTTCTTTCTTGTCCCAAATAAATAACTGTGTTGAGGTACTACTGAGACATGATGGTAACCTTCTGGCAGGAAGTTGAGTCCATCTTTCTAGGACTTTACCATTCTGCCTGGTTGTGAGTTGTGTCTGCAGTGACACCTGCAGTAGCCCCAGTCTGTCCGTCTGTGCTGGATAAAGACTGACTGCCCTGCTCTCTCCCCGCAGGTTGGCACTCACATTCGGGCCAAGAGGAAGCGGGAGGAACTCAGTAACGTCCTGGCAGCCATGAGGAAAGCTGCTGCAAAGAAGGACTGAGTTGTACAGTCTGCAACACAATAAAGTCCTTTTTCCCAAAACCAGGGTAGTGAGTGTTGTTGGTACATGTGCTTCAGTGGGTGCTGCTGGGTCAGTGGTTTATTGTACCTGCAGCTCAAGATGCTGATACTGGTCCTGCTATGACTTACTCTAGAGGGGAATCCTCCAACTATGTGCAGTGTCAGGATGTGGAAATCTCTCCAATAATTAAATACATTTCACCTCCTAGTCTGTCTTCAGACTCAGCAGGAGGGAAGTGGGCACAAGCAGCTGTTGAAAATAGTAACCACTTTGCACTTCTTCCCCAGGGCACATCAGCCCATTCTTCATGCAGCTTTGCCTGCTGTGTTTACTCTTGTACCCTCTATTCTTGCCTGCTTTCTGCAGTGTGTTAACAAGTCATGAGAGACACCTGGAGTCACCAAGAGTTCCCTGGACTTCAGCAGCTCGATTCTTTATTCTCCCCTAAGGACTCCCTTGCTGAGAGATGACGAGGGCTGTTCTTCTTGGCTGAGGAAATACTTTTCAACTAGACTTCATGCTATTACTCTTTCCCTTTTTAAATTCCTTTTCCTTAAGAGTTCATTGGAAGATGAAGTATTCGAGTTCTCTGGCCCCCAAGCCTGTGTTTACTGATGTACAGCAGTCATGTCAAGATACTGAATTCCTTTTCTCACTTCCTGAATATGGTAACAGCTGTTGCAGAGGCCTAAGCCATTTATGGTGCAGCACAGTGCTGACTGCTGTCAATGAGCACGTGTCTCTCTGGCCCTGATCTGCTCCCTTTAAGCCGGGAGTTCTTTCTGGTGGTATTGACCTGGTGACTGAACCTGGAGAACCATGTCCCTTTGCCAGTTGAATGTACCAGCTCTGTTGAACTGTCCTAGGATTTCACTGTCCTTTCAGACTAGCCCAGCCTTCTAAGCAGAGAGAGATTCTGAAAGCTACTTGCCTTCCACATCAGGAATAACAGCTGTACATCAGCCCAGCTCTGATACTCAGTCCTTTTCCACAAGCCATATTGAAATTTACAGTGAAATAGCTGAAACTTCTTCAATGAGAAGAGACCAGACTAGCCCCACTGCTGCTGGCTGATAATGCTCCCATTCCTTTGGTACAATTGGAAATCCTTTATTGTAGATCATAATTCAGTATTAAAGAGTGAAAATACTTTATTCTAGCAGAGCCGTAATTCATTTCAGCAGCTGCGCAGCAGCAATAGCTCCATGTCCCACTTCAGGATTGCCCCTGGTCACCCATCTCTAGGCAGGGGCCGAGTGCTTAGGGGCAGACCACCTTCCAGCCATTGGGGCACAGGGTGTCATCCTCCAGCAAGATCCAGCTGTGAAAACGCTATATCAAATACCTCTTTGTAGTGCTCCACAAAATGTACTTCCAGTCCTTCTGTAATGAATCCAGCAAGGTCATAATAATCCTTTTTGTTCTCTGATGGCAGAATGATGCAGGTAACACCTGCCCTCTTCGCCTGTGGGGAGAAGAAAGTTGGCCTCTCTGTTGAGTCCTAGGAATCCTTCCATGTACCAGAAACACCCTTCCCCATTTCTGAAAGCAAAAGCAGTTACTTAGGAGCATGATCCAGCTTTACCCTCTTCTTTGGAGAGCACCAAGGGCATTCCTGACAGGTACCACCAGGGTGAAGCATGTTCTAGATCCCCCCTCAAGCCCCAAAACATAATCTCCAGTGCCATGTCAGTTGCAGGGACAGGTGAAGGGGAGGCATTTTAGTTGGACTATGTCGGCAGCTTGGGGGATTGTTTAGAACAGTCATACTGTTTTACAGAGTTTTGAGTGTCTTCCAGCTTGGGTAAAGGATAAAGCCCAGGATGAAAGCAAGAGTTAGAAACAGCTTATTAGACCAACCTACCCTATCAAAACCCTTAGCATAATTCTACAGAACCTTTTGATAGGGACACCTTCCCTGGAAGGAGCACAGAAAGCAGAACTGCTTCTCCCGGGACAGCTTTGTATCCATTACTTTAGGGGTGATCCTGTATTTAGGCCTGTGGCCAGTCACACTCCTCTAAGTGCAGCCAATCTGTGCCCTAGCATGTTAGTCCTGTACTGACTGCTACAAACAATTACTCATTTTAAGTCATACTAGGAAAAGAAATCACACTGCACAAGACTGTAGCCCAAACATATCTGGGGACAGAACACTGATGTGGAGCCCCAGCTCAACAGAGGAATACCTGGTAACATTCTTGACAGAAAAATGTGTGTGGTGCAAGGCATATGTAGGCCAGAATTGTGCAGGTGAAAAGAAGGGCGATTCAACACTTGGAAAGGAATTCTGAAAACTGCAAAAGGTTGAAACCAAAAATACAAGACACTAAGTTCCTTTTATCTAAAACAGACATCTGTAAGAAATGTCAGACAAATTCACACTGGAACTGGGGAACAGAGCCTTGATTTTAGAGATGCTGTCAAATCTCCACTGGTTGCCCTCCTTAAACAGGCAATTCAGCACAGCACAGGTGATTGAACTGTGCCACTCCGACAGCGCAGACAGCCAGTTAAAGCTGTCAGTCACCTTCAATTCAGCCAGTCTAGGTGGAATTGAACTAGAACAACACAGCTGCCCTGGAACAAAGCCTGGGGTCCCATCCCTTTCCTCACAGCCAGAGACACAGCCAAGATCCCCATGTTCCCCTGCAGGATTTTCCAGCCCATGTATGGAATGAAATCACTGCCTCTTCCAGTTTAAGAAGCAACCCCTCTGGCTGTCCCTGTCCCCACTGCGCCTAGCCAAGGCTCTCTCCCATGGATGATGCACTGAGACAACAGAAGAGCTCTTACCGCAATAGTCTTCTCCTTGATTCCACCAACAGGAAGAATTTTTCCAGTCAATGACACCTCTCCAGTCATTGCTACGTTCTGCCTTACTGGGCAATTCATGGCCAGCGACAGCAGAGCTGTTACTATGGTACATCCTGCGCTTGGTCCATCCTTTGGGGTTGCTCCCTGTTTAAAAAAATAAAGCACAACCCCCCGGCTCATTCAAGGAGCAGCATAGCTAGACAATACCCGTCCTTGTTGTTTTAACATTGTCCCTATTTCATGAAACCTCATAAAGGTTTTTCCATACATGTGACTGATGGAATCATGCTATTTGAACTGGCTGATTTATTAACAACTGTGACATTCCTCACCTTACTCATGAGGAATAATCCATAAGTCCACAATGTGGTTTCTGGCCTGATGCCACCACCATGCTCATTGGGCTCAGGTCTTTGAATAAGCAACATCAGTGAGAAAAAGCACAAACACTTTGAAGCACTTTGTTAGGCCTAAGCCAACCATGGAAACCAGGAACAGAAGTCAACATCACAAGGGGAGAGTGTCAAGAGTCACAAAGTAGTGAAGGACAATATCGAAAATCATTCAAGGCAGAAAAGATCAGTATATAAAGCCCCACAAAATCCAGGCCTGAACTACTGCCAGTTTGGATTTATCTGAGATCAAACCTCTTTGACGTAAGAGCACAGAAAATCAATGTTTGAGAGGGAGTAGAGACAGAGATCATGTCTGCTGTTTTCTCATCTTTCAGGAAATGAATTCACAGACAACAATGCTGTAGCTGGACAGACACAGAGCAAGCTGCAACAAGGACACTGCACACAGAGCACTCAGTAGTCCAGAAGGAAAGCTTGGGCACAATCACAGTACAAAATCTGTCTTCAGTAAAGCACCTGCCCAAAGGTTGTAACACAGCATGTGAGCCCCTCTTAGCACTGTGTGCATTTATTTTCAGCCCTAAATATTGGACAAATGCAATCATTGCCATTACATGGACTAGGAACCATGGCACAGAGATCAGCAGTAGTATTTTCAATTATGTGTAAATGACTTGAAGCCTTTAAGGAGGCCTGGTAACACAGAGACCTAAACTTTGGTGTCCTTGTAAATTCATATAAGCATTTTATCCAAATCACTTATCTCTGTGTCACGGTTTCTCCACCTGCATAACAGGGCCAACAGCTGTAACAAAAGCTTAGGCTTCCTCAGAAAATTACCCAAGCCCCTGTATTCTTGCCATGTGCTTGCTGTAGAAAGGAATGGAAATATGGCTCATAAGAAGAGCATCACAGGAAGCTGAAGAAAATATCTTCATTCCTGAGTTTTACTGCTAGAAGAGGGCATTATGCACAATATGTGGGAAAATGAAGTGCCTTCCAGCTTTACATCTAGGGGAGCAAACCAGCCTGGCTGCTGTGCATGCTCTGTGAATTCTGCTTCAGTTTACCTCTGGCACATGCAAGTGGATATGAGAAGATATAAGAAAGTCATTGTTGGGGTCCTTCTGCATCAGAAAGGCTCTTGCAAATGTGTATGCAATTTTGGCACTCTCTTTCATTACATCTCCCAGTTGCCCTGTTACTTCAAGGGACCCATCCTTGTTCTCCTTGTCTTTGGGTCGCCTCAGGGATGTTTCAATAAACAGAGTGGAACCTCCTATGAAAGAAAAACAACATCTGAAAAAAAACTGAAAGGAAAATCAAACCAGAAGGTTTTGGTGATGCAGAAGCTATGTCAGGCATTTGGAATTGATGCTCTCTGATGAGACGCTAGCCCTTGGGTAGAGAGCAGCTGAAACCTGTTCCCCAAATACCTTCAAGAAGGCCAGCTAGAAATCTCAACAGTCTCCATTCACTGCTTTTTTGGATTTCACCTTCAATGAACACAGATGCAATCCCTATTTAAAGGAAATAATCAAGACCTTTTAATGATTTCAGGTTCTTTGTTTCCAGAGAGTAAGCTGAGTTCGTATCATAAAACACTTCTAGGCACTTCAGCTCTCCAGCGCCAGGTATCTATTTATCTCCACCATACTGGTAATTTTCCTCTTAACTATTTTAGTTCTACCCAAGGTCAATTTGAGTATGCACGGATCATCTCCTTTGCTGTGTGTTGTACTTCCATCCTGTAGTGCACATAAGACCCCAAGTTACTAGGGGAGTAATCCAATGAACAGTAAGCAGCCAACTGCACCCACCCCATAGAGTGCTGGAACACCTGTAACTGCCCTCAACATCAAAAGTCAAGTCAGTGTTACACGTCGCTGACAAGATACAGCATTTCTCAGCTGTGCCGTGTGTGTGACAGTGGCACCTCCTGCTGCTGTTAAGGAAGCAGAGCAGGTCTTGTCCTCTCTGAATTATGTCATATATGACAAATGTATGTCATTTGTATGGGATATGGAGCTTCAGGAGAAAACATGCTGGCCTGAAGCTAAGATGAGCCTGTCACAAGAAAGGCTCCCTTCTTCAAGGATGTAGTACTTATGATCCAAAGGCCAAAGGAAGTTCCTTTTACTGGTGCCAGTACAAGAACATCACTGGACTCAGTTCTGTTTGACTATCATATCCAATTTTTGAAAATTATACAGAAATGTAGACATTAACCCAAAATTCATTTTGTCTCACCCATAGCTGTCCAGGCCAGACCCATCACCACTCCCGGGGGAGTGGTTTCATACATGCGATCCACAGTGAAGATGGGCTTTCCTACAAAGTCCTGCAGGTTTTCGGGTGTTACTTGGACAGTCTCTGCTTCTCCACTCACGATTTTATAGGCAGATTTCCTCAATACCTGGGTGAGATAGTGATTTATTTCTGTAGACAAAGCTGAGAAGGCTGATGCACAGTGGTCACAGTTACATATAACTTTCCCTCACCTTTTCTACTTGTTTCTGCAGATTCCTCACGCCACTCTCTCTGCAGTACTGCTTGATGAGAACAGTCAGGACATCTGATGTGATTTTGGCTTTGTTTTCATCCAAGCCACACAGCACTCGCGCTTGAGGGACCAAGTATCTCTGGAAGAAATAAACCCCCACATCCTTCTCTTAGTATTTGTAACAAAAGCCTGGTGGTTCAAATTCACTCAAACTTCTGCTGTTAGCTCAGTGCTGCTTTCGCGTGTCCACAGCCTATAGAACACTGGAATTACTTTAACTGTGTGTTCAAATCAAAAGAACTCTGTCCAAAATACCATGTGCCAAATTTTTTTGGACACAGTTGGATGGAAATATGTAAGCCTGAATCTGCAAAACAAATTTATCAGACATAATTCACATAAAGCACAACAGTGATCTCTCTTACCTCTGCAATTGCAAGTTTCTCTTCTGCTACATATCCTGACACATTGATCACTTCCATTCTATCCCGCAGTGGCTCTGGAATGGTTTCTGTTACATTGGCAGTACAAATAAAAAGTACCTGAAAGCATTACAAGATCCTATTAAACGCTTTCATTTACCTGCTGCTTTACTCCAAGTACTGGTTCTTAAGTTCTGTGTTTCTCTGTCTGAACGGCTAGAGCAAGATCACCTTCTCTGTGGAATTAGTTTTTATTAGAAGTTTTGGATTTTAGACCTATGTAATAGCATGTTCCCTACTCCCAAAATAGATGTTTAAAAATACACAATGTGCAAAGTGGGAAATCAGGATGGTTTGATAGGGACCAGAAAATGGGAGATTTAGATCTCACTCATAAGTTCTTTCTACCCTCTAGGAAATTAGCACTGAATAACTCAATTATCTATACCTGTTCCTAGTATGTCAATTCTACAATTAATGTCAGCTGCACAGAAAGTGCAACAGTATGTGAAGATGACCAATTTCAAAAGCTTCATAGCAGCATTAGGCTACCTCCCTTGACAGCAGCTCTGCCAATCATTATGAAAAGGAAAACTCTTGTCTTTTCTACTGGAGACCACACATCTGTTTGTCCCTGGCTCTACAGGGAGTTAGGTCTAAAAGACATATGCTGGCAATAATGTTCTTTCATGCACACACAATTCAGTTAAAGTCAATTCCTGCAGAGACAGCTGTATACCATTTATGTTCCATCTGACTTTTCAACCAATTAAAATGTCAGTATCTTTTCATGGATAGGAAATCTCTGCATTGATACACATTCATACATGCTGACTCTACAACCTCTGCAGAAGAGAGAAATACCTTTGATAAATCCACAGGAACATCAAGATAATGATCCAAGAAGTTAGAGTTCTGTTCTGGATCCAATAACTCTAGAAGAGCTGAGGATGGATCCCCTTGATAGCCTCTTCCTATTTTATCCACCTGTGGGGAAAAAAAAAACCTTAATGCTAAGAAGTTTCCCACCACAATAACTTCTCAAACAAGATCTTTTTCAAGGCTCCATCTGAAAATCTTCATGAGTGTTCATTAACATCCAGTACCAGTCTACCACTTTTCTGTGCATTCACCCAAGTCCCCACTATCTTCCTGTGTGAACACATGACACACCTGACAAGACACAGGACTTTCAAGTGTTGCAGAAAAGTACTATGAAGTCTCAGGCAATGTGCACACAATAAAAAGCACTACTACTAGTGGGATACTGCTCATTAAGCTGAGATAAGCTATAGGCACAGCCCAGAACACTTACTCCACAGTGGGAGGATTACAGAGTGCTAGCTTAGACCGCTTCCCTAATACGTAAGCTCGGACACTCTCCTTACTCTTCCCAAGGTGCAAAGTGCATACACACAGCCATTCAAGCAGAGCCTGATTAGTGACCTGTGCTGTTGTCACAGTCTTAAGTTGATTGAGGCGCGTGGGAACTTCTTGAAGTCTAGCGGCTCATGCAGGGCCACTAGAGCCAGCTGCCCAGGACCATCGCCAAGGTCGTTGACTCTTCCAGCACTGCGAACTCTCCTTCTGAGGATATGGACAGGGATTCCCCCTCCACTGCTTCCTCTCCCTTAGTAGTAGTGTTAACTGGATGGACTTAATGAAATTTGCTGCTACAGCCAAAGCAGGGTTTCTGGCTAACACCACTCAAGTGTTATAACCTACAGGTTCCATTACCTTTCAAACCAAGATACTCACTGGTTACATCACACAGCAACAGATGACAGTTTACTCGTCCCCCATACCATCCCCAAGACATCTGCTGTTGGTCCTTCCCAGGTATGGTACACAAGGAGGCCAGAAAGACTTTCAGCCTGTTCTGAACCCCTGCTATTATATCCTGTCCTTATTTGCTTTTCCACATAGCAATAGGCTGGTAGCTGTGACTCATTTATTCTCAAACCAGACCACAAATTGACTGTAAGCATCTTGTTCCTTATAGTTCTGCTTTAGACCTACTGAGAGAGTGACTCTTGCTAATAATCACACAGGCAACAGTGGATTTGTGCACAGTGATGCGCCCACACCTACATAGGAATCACAAGAGCTACAGAAACCTCTGAATATCCAGCCAGGTCCATTAGGATCCAAACAGCTATAATTTAATCAGAAGGATACAACTAAAATGTTAAAGTTGAAATCTGTTACAAGGAGAGAAAACAAAGTGTCTAAGGTATCAGTATCACCCAGAGACCTTGAGTGCCCAGCCTCATTTAAACAGAAAGAACCTGGGATTTTTAGGAGATTTAGGATTTTTTACTGCTTCACCTTTCCAACTGGGATCAACAATTGATACAAGAGCAAAACCTAGAAGAAAGACCAAATACTTCACCTCATCAATCAGTATAAGTGGATTCTCTGTCTTGGTCTTCTTCAGACACTGGATGATTTTTCCTGGCATTGCTCCAACATACGTCCTCCTGTTTTACCAGAGATTGTATTTAGGGAACCATTGCAAAGTACAGCACACATCAGAGCATACATGACGCAGCTGACAGAACAAGTATATCCTGCTGGGAAACAAGTCTTTGTTTCTTCAACATCAAAAGCATTCTCAATCACCATACTAAGAACGAAGACCCACCTAGTCTGTTTCTAGTAAAGAACTGACACGAATTCTGCAAAATACTCCTGGGACTACAGTTTTTATCTTTAGTTTTAACCACTTTTCAATTAGAGGAAAGCAAAGAGGTAAGGCAGAGATCTTTGAGTTTTGATGGGTTTTGGGTAAGAAATGTTAGAAAAGGTAACATTTCACTTCCTCACTTGATAGGGACAAAACCACCAGTATAAATCAAAAGACACTGAAGGAACAAACTGTTAATAGCAAAACATTATCTTTCTGCTAGAGATTGTTTCTGGTATCCAGAAACATGCAGAAGCAGAGGAACAGGGTAACAACAGAGTGAATGCCAAGAGGCACAGAACAGAGAACACCTGAAAAGCATGGAAAATACTTCTCTCTGCTTCTGTGTAGGGCAAAGCCTTGCAGGTTCAATTTACTCTGAAGAATGGCTATGCTTACTGGTTTGAAAACACTGCTGGTTTTATGTTCAGATGCAGATCCTCTCCTCTGCTCTGGTGAGGCTACATCTGGAGTGTCATGTCCAGTTCTCGACTTCCCAATTCAAGACAGACAAGAACTGCTGGGGAGGGTCCAGTGGAGGGCTATGAAGATGATGAGGGGACAAGAGCATCGCCCATGGGAAAGGCTGAGGGAGCTGGGCCTGTTTAGCCTGGACAACAGATGACTGAAAAGGGATCTTATGAATGTGTACAAATATCTGAAGGGTGGGTGTCAAGAGAACAGGGCCAGACTCTGTCCAGTGGTGCTCAGTGACAGGACACAGGGCAATGGGCACAAACTGAAACACCGAAGTTCCACCTGAATATGAGGGAAAACTTCTGTACTTTGAGGGAGGCAGAGCCCCAGAAAAGGCTGCCCAGAGAGGCTGTGGGATCTGTTTCTCTGGAGACATTCTTGAGACAGCTTGTCTGGACGCCATCCTGTGCAACCTGCTGTAGCTGAACCTGCTTTACCAGGGCAATGGTCTAGATGATCTCCAGAGGTGACTTTCAACTCCAACAAATCTAGGATTTTGTGTATGTGGAAGGAAAATAAACATATGGAAGGGTAAGATCTACTGATTTTTTATTCACTTCTTCTCCCCATGAATATTCTTGTTTCCAAGTTTTCCTCATGCCGCACCTCTATCCTGATTATTCAGAAAACAAGTCTCAATCTCACCTGACCACACATGTGAATGACCCTGTTCAAACTGTCACCATTCTCTAGTTCTGACATTTACAGACTAGCATGTATTAGCATTTGGCATCAGTTCAATGGTTTTGGGTACCTCACTCAGCTTTTCAAAGCTGAGAATACACAAGAAACAGGGAGCAGCTACACTTAAAAACACAAATGTTCCAAACTCCACCCTTTGCTATCTTTTTCACCTCTTTCTGTAACTCAACTCCTGTCAGCAAGGGCTGTCAGAACAGAGATGAAAATTAAACACATTGTCCAACTTCAGTTAGGTTCCTATTTTGACAACATTAGTAAAAACTGCTGAACAGAGAAACTGCTCAGGTTACTCTGACCTGTGTCCTTTTATTTCTGCTACATCGGTCATTCCTCCAACACTGAAGCGGAAGTACTCTCTGTTTAGGGCTCTGGCAATGGAGCGGGCAATACTGGTTTTGCCAACTCCAGGGGGACCATAAAAACACAGAATCTTCCCCTGGGTAGATCCTCGCAGCTGGCTGACTGCAATAAATTCCTGTAGAACAGATAAAGCACCAACAGTGAACAAAGTGAATGTCAGCAACACCAAAACACATTTGCTATCAGGTCAAGCAATGATTACAAAACAAGCATCCTACACAAAACAAGCATCCTACACAAAACTGGTCCTCAAAGGATTTGGGGAGGGCAAGGGAAGAAGCTAAGTCAGGATACTGATGCACCTGTTTTCCTTCTAGTTATTTACATACTTGGTTGTCCCCAGGTTCTGTGCTCTGTATTAGCTCACCAGAAGATGCACTCTCTCTCTCTCCACTGCCGCGGAGTGAGGAGAGTTCTAGTTCTTCTCCCAGCTTCCCTTGTTCTCACTTGAGTCTCTCAAGCTACATGTGAGCATCTCCTACTGTACCACTCCCCATGTGCTAAGTTAAGCTCGCTTCATTTCACACTGCTATACCAGACAACCCTCAAGTAACACTGAACAGTTGAGGAATCAAAAGATCACAGTTCAGAACCGAAGTATCAACTGGTTATACACTTACAATGAAGAAATGACAGTGCAAGTGGGGAAGAAAATCCAGAGGCTGCTTCCCTTGGACACTTACTTCCCCAGCATTAAATGCAAACCAGTATACTGCGGTTTGAAATGAGAATGTGACCTTCTTTGCCACAGGTAATTAAACACATTAATTGATCACCAGAACATCTGGGTCTTTCATGTAGCTTTTTGTTTGATGCATGAATTAACACCAATTTAACAGAGACTACAATCTGAAATACATCCAAAATGCCTGATGTTAAGCGGAGTGTGAAATGGGACACACTGCCTACTCCTGCCTTACCAGAATTCGCTTCTTGACGTCATCCATTCCATAGTGATCCTCCTCCAGAACGGCTTGGGCTCGGGCCAGCTCCAGGTTCTCCTCGCTACATTTACCCCAAGGGATGGATGTCAGCCAGTCCAAATAATTCCGTGTAACACTGACAGAAACACACAAATGAGAGTGATTTGACAATCACTCATGTCTTCCTCCACCACCTTCCAAAACAACCTCATCCAGAACAAGTACGATATAAACTACTTGCAGAAGTGAGGCTATGAAAAGAACATCACTATCTGGGCACTCACTGCTAACCTTTTGTCACAGTCTTCAATCCCTTGTCCCTTTCCCCACAAAAAAACCAAAGCATTTTTCACAGCTTTTGCTTTTCTGAAACAGAACCTCCAATATACCATGAGAAGACTTAAATTTCTGCACACAAATTCCCTGAATAATTGTTTTGGTGTGGGGCTGGCTCCTGTCCGAAAAGGAACTTGTACGCTCTGCACCACGTTAATTCTCGAATTGGTTCACGAAACTTAATACCAGAAAAAGTTTTCTGTCTCCACAGTAAACTGAGGCATGTTAGAGATGAAAGATTCCTGGCTCAGAAGCAAGGAAAATCTCCTGGATGTATAACACCAGAGAGAAAAGATTTAAGACTGGGATAATGATGTCAGTATGGAAGTGAACAGTAGAGATAATCAGGATATATAACCTGAAGAGAACACAGGTGTGTCAAAGCACCACTCACTGTTCCAAAACTACACACTTAGATCAGGAACTCAAGTGTAAAGGGAGGGCTGCACAATGCAGTAACTAGCAAGTTGTGCACAGCCATGGACACAGGGAAGCACAGCTCAGCTGTCTGGGCCCAGAATTCACCCAATGGCAATTGCCACAGTATCAGAGCTTTGGCTTTTTTCTCCCAGGTACTTCCTTTGCAAACGCGCAACCACTGTTACACCTACGTAGGACCTACGTAGGAAAGTGAAAGGTACTAATGCTGACTGTGAAGCCCAGTATGTCTTTTCTATGATTACCAAGACACTGCTCATCCAAAGGTATGTTTGTCCTCAAACACAATCTTTTACTCTTTAAAAGCAGAGACCCAGAACATTAAAAGAGCTGATAAATCCACCAACTGTTGTATTATATAGCACACTCTGACTCAATAGACAACAAATGTTCAATTCAACCTCAGTTTCTGACAATTCATGTCACAGAACATGTATAAACTGTTCACTGCTTAGCAATTCCAACCCTGCCCCAACTGAAGGACCACCTCATGTAGCTTAGCCAATGCCATGTATTAGCAACTAGCTTCTCTTTTCTCACATCTATTGAAAACAACAAGTACAAGGAAGAAGAGTCAAAACCGAGGGCAGAAAAAGAATCATCGCACACTTTGTAAGGAACTAACTGCACATTTTGCATCTCTAGTATCAGACTGCAAGAGAAGACAGAAGACCTAAAATAATCAAAAGAGGTAGACTACATAAGTAAACACAGGCAATTTGGAGAAAAATCCTATAATATGATGATACTCTACAAGTAGAAAAAACGAGGATAACAAAGGAAGAGAAGAGAAACTAAGGTAAGTGCTTCACAGAACTGTATTGATGTGTCATTCTCCCAACAAACCCTGAAGCATGGCATGGCCATGCACTCACTTGAATTCTGAGGAGTGATTATCCAACAAGCCCAACTTGTTCAACTCTTCATCAATCACATCCATGACATGTTTTGGCACTACCAGCTCCTTTAGTCGCTCACGGAATTTCTCTTCTATAGCATCCTTGTCCTCTTTTTCCAGACCTAGTTCTTTCTTAATGATCTTCAACTGCTCTTGAAGAAGATACTTGCGATGTGTTTGCTTGATCTTCTCCTCAACCTGGACAAAGCAACAAATACAGTGACTAATGTGTTCCTGGTACAGCCCATCTAACATCAAATGCTTCCAAATACTTCTCAATTATGATGTTCCCAGCAACTTAAAATACTACTTGGAACTCATCTGCAGCATATTCTAACACAATAAGTGACTTAACAACATTCTCCAGCACGTTCCATATCTTGGTGGCCTTCACTGGCTATGATTCAGTGCTTCAATGCTTTGTTTGTGCTGGGGAGACCAAAAGCTGGGAAGACTAAGATAGATGTAACCTCCTTAGTACCAGAAAGGGCTAACCACTTCTCTACCTGCTGCCTACACAGGAAAACTGGAGCCCAGTATGCAGTTGGCCTTCCTTGCCACAAGGACAGTCTGCTAATTCATGGTGAGCTTCTTGCACATCAGGGCTTCAAAGTCCTTTTCTGTAGAGCTATTTTCTATCCTGGTCTGGGACTATGAATTTCTCCACAGAACTTAAGGAGGTTCTCACTGACTCCCTGAGGGGACACCACTCACAGGTGGCTGAAGTTAGACTTTACTATGTTGACCACAGCCTTTTCTGCCCATTAGTCTGGACAATTTTTTCACTAACCTTGTACTACATACTTCCAGTCTGTAACATCCCAGTTTGGTCAGAATATTATTATGGTTGACCCCAACAAAGGACATGCAAATGTCACGGTATACAATAGTCATTGCTAGAATCATAGAATCATTTAGGTAACCATTAACCCAGCACTGCCAAGCCCACCACTAAACCATGTTTCCTTTTTGGGCTCTGGGCCTTCTCATAAGACAAGACAATTAGGCAGTTTGCTTTTGGAGAATCCTTTCTCACTGCTCCAAATCATGTCCTTTTGTGGCTAGCACAGGTTCTTCCCGTGGGAACATTTTGCTATATTTCATAAACAAGATAAAGTTTGGATGTTTTGCAAACAGTTTCTCCGGATTGAGTGAGTTCGGGCTTGGCCAATTGTGCCTAGGGGGAGGTCTCGGGCTGACCAATCTGGGGCACTTCTGTAGACTCTATATATATGGAATTCAAAACAATAAAGTTCTTTTTCTCCTCTCTTCGCTTGTCTGAGAACTTGGGTCAGTCCTCAGCTAGCCGCTCAACAGCGACATCCTTTGTCATTTGCCTGTACAGGACTTACAGGAGAATTTTCCCCATAATCCTCCCAGGGACTGGGGGCAGGCTGATAAGCCTACAGTCTCCCTCATTCTCCCTCTTAGAGATAAGCATGGCATTTACCTTGCTCTGATTCCCAGGAACCTCTCCCATGACCACAGTGCTTTAAAGGTGAGTGAAAAAACAAAATAATGACATTGATAAGCCCTCTCAGCATCCTTGGATGCATATCTGGTCCCACAGACTGCAACTGTTCAATTTGCTTAAGAAGTCTCCAACAATTCCAACCCCAGTCCAAAAGCATTTTGCACATAACATGAATTCTAAAAGCCCCAGTTACTGGGAGTTAACAAAATAAACAAAATATGACTCAGTATACTCCAGTATTTGTAATATTTGTACTTCATATACTTCATTATCATTTAGATGCAGTGACTATATTCTGATTAAATCTTACAACAGACAGGAACTACTGCAGTTTACAAGCATTATCAGAGGGTCTTTCAAAGTAACATTGCACTATTTACACTATTACGTGCTTAATACAGTATGATGCTGTATATTGTCAGACAGATAAACTGCAGACCTCTAGATTTAGCTGCTTGCATGAAATTACAACTTGGACACAATTTAACAGCAGATGTTGTAGCCTCATGTTTTGTTACTTCCACCATGTCCATGAAAAAACACATTTCTAACAGAAGAGAAAACCTTAAATCTAAATAATGTCCCTTTAGAGCATGCACTGTTGCCTTGCCACATTAAGCATCACAGTGGTGGACATGATATAAATACACACAAAGTAGTTGTTACTCCAGAAACTTACCTCTCTGCCAAGACGTTGCTGAAGTTTGCTCAGCTCATATTCCTTTTTCAGAAGGGAAAGAGCTTTGTAAAGCCGTTTGGGAATCTGAAAAAAATAGACACAAAATGAGTTTTGAGACACCATACCCTTGTAAAGTAACGTGTATATATATACATATACTTTCTCCCTCCCAGTGAGAAAGGCAGAATAAAAAACTCCAACAGATTGTCTGGAAGAGCTTTCCAGCACCTGTAAATGAGGAAAGACAAACTCATTGAGGAAAGACAAACTCATGTAGCAACTCCACAGCATGTAAACAAAATTATACGCCACCAAAGATGCAGAGCACTCTTATCTATTGAGAGTAAATCAGTATTAATGATCTACTATATCCTTCAACAGGAATCTAATCACTGACATTAACATATCATCACAAGTAGCACTGAAGTCTCTTCTGTACTGAAGCTGGTAAAGAAACCATGACATACAAGAGATGTACTGATTCCATTTGCATCGCTTGAGTTAAAAACTTCATCTTACACTGGTTTCTTCCAAGATGTCTTGAAGTTCGTGTGACTCTGCCCCTGTTAGAGCTGCACCCATGTCACTCAGATAGATAGGGTTATCTACCACACGCTGTCCAGCCTGCATCATCTGAAGAACAGACTCTCTGAAAAAAAAAGGGTAAAAATCCCCAAAATGCTCTGTAAACTTACATTCAAAATGGAGTATCCTTATTTACTTGTTATGATAGTGCAACAAAATGAAACACAGCTCAGTTTTAGAGCAACGTAACTATTTTTTTTGAAATTCAACTATATCAATACTCAGTAACAAACATATAAACCACTTGATTAGAGGAATGATTACCGATACATAAAACTAAATATCTGAAATGCTCTCCAAACAGTTGTGTAGGAATTTTGTGCCAGTACTCCAAAATTTTTATCCTGCTGCTAAGACCTGGATCAGGTCATGATACTTATTGCAGTGGGCTTCACTTAGACCCAGATCACCTGCCTTAGGACTTAATAGTTCTACCTTGCTTGTAAATTGCACATCAGGTTTTCAAAACTTTCCTTGTTTCCAACAATGGATGACAAAGCTTACATCCCAAACCAAAATTCTAGGTGACAATCCAGCAAATATCTCTACTTCATTACAGCAGAAAGGCAAATGGTATAGAAAATTTCAGCGTGCTCCAGCCTGAGAACATGCTGCTCCCAAAGCAGGGCATCATGGGAAAGACATACCTGTACAAGGGGTTCAAGGCAATGATGTCCCGGATTGTTTTAACAATTTCTGCAGTAAGTGCCTACAAACACAACAAAAAATTAATCACCAAAAGAATGGAAAAGGAGAGGCAAGACCTCAGTACAAATATGACATTCCCCAGACCCCGGCCACTCATTACAGTGGTGGGCTGTGATGGTTCTTGGTGCTGGGGCAGTTTCTGCTCACAGGAAAGGCAACACGGCCTTTAGGCTGGCTTTCTGCATGGACAGAACTTGACTGGCTCTTGGCCAGAAGATATGATCAGGTTGAACACTGAACAAACACTCAATTTGATAGAGGTCATCACACAGATTTAAGCACAGTCCAGCCTCTTCATTCAGCAACTTTTTGAAGTCACCAGTTCTAAGGAACTGACAGAGCTGCTGTAATGAAAATTCATTATTTTAATATAATCCCCCTGTGCAGTGACTGTAAGAAGAAGGAACTGGATTCTGCAGAATGAAATTAGAGTCTGATCTTAGAACTCTTCCTTTTGAGCAAGAAGTGTAGGTGCAATTCTACAGGACAAGTCCAGGCTTGTCTAACTAATTCACTTACCTTAACCTCTTCTGTGATCTGAAAATCTTCATGAACCACATTCTCTACTTCTACCATGAGAACTTCCTGTGAAGAAGCAGCTACAGGATCTAGAACCAATTCCACAGCTTGGTCTTTTGCTCCAGGCTCCTCTTCAGCCTCTTTCTTAGAGCGCTTCTGTTTCCTTCTAATTTTTTGTTTGTTCTCAGGCTCCTCAGGCTCAACCTCTAGCTGTTTGTTTATACGAATCCTGAAAGCCAAAAGAAATCAGCAACAATCAATCCCCCTGTTACATGTGATTTCAGCTCTTCAGCATGAAAAGGAGAGTCTACATTGTATTTTGAACAAGCTAAAAATTAGAATGGAGAGGACATACGTTTGCAAGACACCATGTTTCATTATTTTGGCTTTTACATAGGAGTTTCCTTTTCTATGTGTTTCCCTACAAATGCTCCTCAAACCAGTGTGGTTCCTATGGACATGACTGACCAGTGCTCCATGTCTCAATCAAGTATCAAGACCAATTCCTAACTTATACCTTAGGGATACCAAACCCTTCCAAGTTACAGAGAAATATTTCTATTCCAAGTAATCCCAAACCAGTAGCTCCTTATTTCCAAAATGCAATCAAACATAGTTGCACTTTGATAATGCAGCGCAAGGTCTAAAGCACTTCATTTGAAAGGTGACTTGTGAACTCACATAATTTCAGCTTCAATGGTACTGCTCATTCTTTGCTGTCCAGAACAAATGCAAGTGAAGCAAAGTGAGGGGAAGGAAGGAAAAGCCATGCTTCAAAGCAAAACTCAGCCTGGATCTGTCTCTTCCACCATGTTTCTGTCCTTGTATTTTTCTTTCTAACAGAAATTACTTATTTGATGCTTTTAAAAATACAATTTCTTAACTGTCTTAGTTAAAAATATCTGGCATAAATGGCTAAAACTAGATTCTCAGCAATAATTGTATTTTCTTCAATGCAGTTCTGGGGCAAAATTATGTAGGCAAGACATAATTAAAGTTCTGGACCGCTCCACCCTTTTTTTTAAAGCAAAAATACTGGCTTGAATTAGTTCCAGAGATTTTTTTTCATCTTTACTAAACTTTGCTGTACTTGTCAAAGTAACTGCTAAATTTCAGCTTAATGAATGTTTGTTTGCATCACATTACAGTTTATATGACAATGACATGCACTGTCTCTTTTGTTTTGCAGCTAACCTGCCACGGCTGTGACAGTACATGGAATATGCTGACACCCTCGGGATACGGTGTGGTAACAAAGCAAAAATTTGCCGTACACAAGTTGTGTAGAAAAATGCATATATGTGGTGAAACTGATAAGGGACGTCTCTGTTTATACAGAGGTCTGGCGAGATGCAATGAAGTAAAAGTAACCAACCTCCGGTGTCCCATGACTATCATACGCAACTTGTCTCCAAGGTCCTGCATTTCATGAATCTGGACAAAAGTTCCCATTTGGTATATTTCATTCAGATCCTCCACCACATCAGATTCATTGCTATTGAGCAAAAAAATTGGAGCAGATATTCAGAAACTTGAAATAGCAAGTCAGATTAAAACAGAAAAAACAGTCACTGGTTGCAGAACTTTAAACTGGACTTGGGGGCAAAGACACTTAATCACCATTGCTACCACCATGAGGCCCCTTTCCAAATCACCCAAGTACCTGGACAGCTCATCTCCTTCCCAAATAACACCAGCCTTTTCTAAAGCAAGACTCCAGCTCCCTGTAGTGCTGGTGGTGGCAACAAAAACTGTCATAGCATGAAGATGGTCCAAGACCAGCCACAATTTCTGCAATGCTATCCAAGGCAGGGAATTTAGGATGATAGCTTTTAGTGTAAATGCAACCTGGACAGCTTATTTTTGTGTTTTTCATAAAGATCAAGAGAAACAACTTACCTGTCATCCTTTTTAAGAAAAACACCAGCATAAGGCTGGGCAAGACGAACTTTCCTCCTCAGCAGCTCAACCAGCTTCTTATTTTTCACCTAGGACAACAGGGTATGTGATCAGAGGTGGATTTTCTGTAATCTTTGCACTCCCAGGGCATAAGGCCAGGCATGATGACACCCTATAACTAAATTATGAAGTCAGAGCTTGTATTGTTCTAGTCTTGTCCCCATTAGAGGACAGTAATATAAAAGTGGGGAAAAAAGTAGAGAAACATGAAATTTGAGTATTTAGAACAAGTCACTTCCCAGTCAAGATAAGACAAGCTCAAAGGCTGGGGGAGGAACTAGACCTAATCCGTACAAGTCTTACAAGCAAGAAATCTCTGAGTTACTTGAACAGTACCTTGTAAGTTTCTGTTGCTATCCCTGTTACCCTTCCCTACCTCTAAGTCCCAGCTCTCTGCTCCTGATGGGGAGCTAGTTCACCCTTCCCCATCAGCTGCCTGAATTCTGCCCACAAACTCTAGTTAAAATCCTCTTCTCCAAAGCCTCCTCTGCTCAATTCCTCTCCTACACCCACGAGCCTACCTGAGCTCCTGCTTTGAGTTTCAGTCAGTATTTCTTCCTGGTTTACTTTCTTACTCCCCTTGCTCTCTAGATGCCACACACCTGATCTGTCCCTGGTAGATCTTCCAGCACCACTGGAATGGCTATCACAGCATGCTGAATCCTCGGTGACCAAGAAAATAACTTTCTTACTCCCCTCTGCTCTCTAGATGCCACACACAAGATCTGTCCCTAGCAGATCTTCCAGCACCACTGGAATGGCTATCACAGCATGCTGAATCCTCGGTGACCAAGAAAACACCTCCTTGTGAATTCTGCTGTTGCATGAAGTCACCCCGCCAACCACTGAGTGTTCTTCAAAGTGATGGACATAAGCTGCATCACGCAACGCTTTGCTAACAACCAGCATGGTTCTGAGAGAACAGCACGAGCAATACCACCACTGTTAGCTTACTCTAATCTTAGCACACTTATTTTAATTTTGCACAATGTTTAGCAAAAATATGCTTACCAATGTCAGAGACATTAACAGGAAGAAAATTAATAATTACATAGGCACTGTAGAGACTTGATCTTGTCAGGTAAATTGCAGCACAATGAATTTACAGGATAAGAGAGAACATTTAAAAATTCTGTGAGACACTGAAGACCTGTGCATTGAAATTGATGACTTTTATACATAAGTCTCATATGACTGCATGCTCTTAATAATATATAATCTTTCCCTTCCCCTGACACATCTATAAAGGCACTAGAAGCTGCATGCATTAGATCTGGGCATGCAGAAAAATATTATAGTAGAAATAACATTATAATAAATACTACTACTGGAACAGGAAAATATTGGTTCATTTTGTACTATATTTACTCCAAAATCAGACTAGCAATACACCAGAGAGGCACAAAAATACAAGTACCTGTTCCAGAATGAGTTTCATTTCAGGAAGAAAAAGTATTTCTGGCCTGCAAGCTCAAGTCACACATCAGTGATATAATTTATGGCTCTTAAAATCCTTAAAGTGTAAAGGGAAAAGATCTCACTCTGAAATGGTGATTGCCATCCCCATCCCTTAGCATCCTCTCCCACCACAGCTCTACTGCTCTACACCGAATTCCTGCTTTTTCTTTGCAGCTCACAGCTTGCTGCCTTCACCAACACGGGTCTCGGTGGTCTGACACCAACCCACGGCGCCAAAACAAGGACACGTTTGCTTAACCTTCATCAGAGAACACGGAAAAGAAGCGAACTTCGAAAGCGTTTGTGTGAATCGCTGACCTTCTCTGTTAGAAGCAGAGCTGCTGACGCAATAACTGTGAAACTTCAACTGCCCCAAAAGAAACCGCTATCCCGATAGGACCCGGTTACACAGCTCGAGCTAAAGGCCGAGCAGCGGCTGCCCGTGGAGGTCACATCCGCGGAGGTCACGCCCGCGGCTGCCTTGCTTTGCGGTTCAAGGAACCTGCCAAGGCAAAGAGCACGGCCCGGAGATGAGGCACCGCCAGCGGCGGGTCAGCTGGTGACTCCCGCACGGCCGGGGGTGATACCACCCCAGGACCCCCGCCCGAGGCCGCAACGCTGGGCTGAGCCGCCTCCGGCAGCCCTGAGAGCCAGCCCAGAGCCCCTGCCGCCCGCGGCCCCGGCACTCCGCGATGGCGGCAGCTCCCGTCCGGTCCGGGCCGGCGGTGCCGAGCCACGGCTCCGGGACCGAGGGCTCGGCGGCAGCTCACCTCGATGATCTTGATGAAGCGCGGAAAGACGGGGTTGCGCGTCACGGCGATGAGCGGGACGTTGGGGAAATGCTCCGGGACGAGCAGCGGCGTCAACGCCGTTATGACCGGCCCGGACCCGCCGCCGTCCGCCCCGCCGCCGCCACCGCCGCCGCCACCGCCGCCGCCGCCGCTGTCCTCGCCGCCTCCTTCCAGCGCGTCTCCCCCCGGCAGACCGCCGGGGCTACGCTGGTGCCAGCGCGGGCCGGCGCTGAAGGCAGCGCGGGGCGGCGGCGCGGAGCCCAGCGAGGCCGGGACAGCGGCGGCGGGGGCCCAGAGGCGGCGCCGCGTTGGCCCCAGGGCGGGCCCGGCCACCGCGGGCCGCCAGCGCCCGCACAGCCGCCACCAGCGCGCGGCCGCCATGCTGCCGGCGCGCGCGACACTTCCGCCCTCCCGGCAGCGCCGACCCCGCCCGTACGGGGTCGCGTGGCGGCGCGCACGTCCGAGCCCTCCAGGGAGTGCGGGTTCGAGCCCCGGTCCCGGTCCTGATACCGGCCAGGGGGTGCCAGAGGGAAGGACGCGGCCGGCGTAAGCGTGACTTTGCTCACTGCCCAGCCTTCCTTTTCCTCCTCGGTCCTCTGCAGTCGGCTGCCCAGACAGCTTCCGAATATCTCCAATGATGGAGACTCCATAATCTCTCTGATCACCCTGTGCCAGTGCTCCGACAGCTTCTCAATAAAAAAGTGTTTCCTGATGTTCCGAGGGAGTCTCCTGTGTTTCTTTTTGTACCTATATCCTCTTGTCCTGTCATCGGGCACTACTGAGAAGAACCTGGCTCCGTCTTCATACCTCTCCTAGGTAGAAATTGCTCTACATTGACGACACTACGAAGCCTTCCCTTCAGGAGGCAGTAGTGCCAGCTCCACCAGCCTTTCCTCAGGGGAGATGCCCCAGTCCCTCCATCATCTCTGCAGTTCTTCACTGGACTCTTCATGGTGTGTCCGTGGCTCGCGAAGTGGGGAGCCCACAGCGGCACACCTTTCGCGGGCCGTGGCCTCACCACTGCTGCGGGGCGGATCCCGTCCCTGAGCCTCACCAGGCCAGGACCGGCAGGGGTACAGCAATGGCTCGGGTTCAACTCACGGTCCGGCGGAGCCCCTCAGGTCCTTCGCGGAGCTGCTTTCCAGCAGGTTGGCTCCCAGTGTGTCCTGGTGCATGGGGTTATTCCTCCCCATGTGCAGTTCTTTTTGTTGAACTTCATGATGTTCCTGTCAGTCCCTCTTCCCATTCTGTTGAAAGATTACATTAAATTTAAAGATTCAAGGGAGCCTTGACACTTGTCTCAATGGTATTTGGTGAAAGGACAATAGGCAATGGGCACAAATCAAAAGACAAGAAATTATATTTAAACAAAGAACAAAGAAAAGCTTCCTTTTTTAAATTTCTTTTCTTTTTTTTTCTTTTTCTCTTTTTTGTGGGGCTGATTGAGTGCAGGAACAGAGAGTGTGTGGAACTTGCATCCTTGGAGATGTTAAAAATCCAATCAGACAAAGTCCTGAGCAACCAGTCCTAGTTGCTCCTGCTCTGAGCAGAGGGGTTTGACTGGGGATCTCCAGAGACCCCTCAGCCAAGCTGGTGTTGCCACACAGGAGTCTGTATGGCTGGAAGGGCAGGAGGGTGGACTAGATTGTAGATGCACCGCAAGTGGACTATGAAACCTTAATGGCCGTGGGCAGCCTCCGTTGGGACCTACACCTCAGAGCTGCTCATCACCTGCTGTTGTCTTATGGTCTGAACTCTGAGTCTATGCTGTTGCCTTTCTTGGGTGCTCTTGGATGCCCTTTTCCCAGAAGCCCTGTTATTCAGCTTGATTCCTGTCTCTTAGGGGACAGAAGACAAGAAAAAGGAATATCAAGGGGAGAACAAACACCTTTCATTTTGTGCAGATGTCGTGACATTAATGCAACATTTTAGGCAAGTAATACAAACCCATTATTGTTTAAGCCTCTGAGACCTCTTCCAAATAACCTTTTTAGGGGGTGAATTTTCCAGATGGAAGTATGTGCCTATGTGCTGTCTGCTGCACATAGTTTATGTCAGTTTATGGTCATGTGCCAAAGATGGCAGAAAAGAAGGAGCTTTAGGGAAAGGCCTAGTCAAAATCTGAGATTAGTATTTGACCCATGACATAGGCACATGGAGATATGAAAGTGTAATACATCATGCTAAAAGTAACATCTCTGACTCTGGAAGGTCACAGTCCTGAGGAAAAATAATACAAAAAAAGCATCATGGAAAAGTGTTGTGGAAAAAATTCCCTTTATTTTTCAAATATGGAACCTAACTGTATTAACACTGAAAATCACTGCATGAAGAAAAAACCCTCAGGAATTAACAGAGTCAAATTGCCTGAATGCCCTGAACACACTGTTCAGTACTGAGTTCCAGTTCTTCTTTGGGCAGAGCAGAAGGACATACAATTTCAGGTCCATTTTCATGGGCAGCTCTAACTCCTGGAACAATGTGCATGTATCACATACATGAAGTGACACGTGGCCTAACTGAAAATCCATATTCTTCCCAGATTTTCTCTTTCCAAATTAGTATTGAAGAGATGTGTCCTAATCCAAGAGCTCCTTGTCTATTATTATGCTCCTTGTCTACAGATAGCTGTTTCATCCCATCTGTAATCATTAGGAAGAGATCTGTTTGCAAATAGAAGAAACTTAGAAATTTTCTGCAAGTAGAAGCAGCAAGACTGCAGTAAAGACTGCCTAAGCTCTCAAATATATGGTAATTTAAAAAGACAGTGGATAAAATTATAAAATACCTTTCAATCATCCAGTTTTGAAGGTTGAGTTAATACAAGGTCAGCACTGGATTTGGAAGGAGTACAAACACTTTTTTATTTTTGACTGAGCTCTGAAAGCTTGCCTCTTACCAAGACAGATGCAGTAGGGATGGGGGTCTTTGGGATGTGTACAGACAAGTCAAGGACACAGTGGAGAATTTTCTCTGTACATTGAGAAGTTTTCATTTCATCACCAGCAGGTACAAGTCAAAATTGGCATGCATTGAGCTCCTTTCTGGGAAAGCTGGCTTTGGAAGCCTCAGTTCTGGAATGAAGTGGAACAGCCTCAGTTTTTTTTTGTTTTAAGCATGTGGTTAAATAAGTAAATCAAGGTGGGCACCAAAATAAAATATGCAACTTTACACACAGTGAGACTGTGAATTTCGTTCTTGGATTAGTAACAAAAAATTTTACTCTGTGTAATATGTATGCTTACACACATGCACCTCTTTCATATATACGTGTATATATATGTGAAGTATATGCAAATTTTTGACAATACTTTGATGTTGAGATACTGTAACCAGATAATTCCATTCATGATCTGGTTAACAACATGGGTAAACACCAGAGCTAAAAGCTATCAACTGAATTCTGAAATTCCCAAAGGAAGACTTGTTTGCACTGTTTGAAAATGAGGCCTCTACTTGTTTGTGCTGTTAATCTTGTGTTGAAAGCAGGGAATCACAAATGGCAAGGCTTGGTGTGTACCGCTTTGTGGGAACATCTGCGAACATGTGGATGCAATGTGGTATGAAGAGTCCCTTTTGTGATATGTGTACATCTGCCAACAGCAATGAAAACAAGTTAGACTCCTGCTGAGTTTTATTAATGTATCATTAGGATCCTTCCAGATAGCTTTTAGAAATGATTGGGCTGGAAAGACCCTTTGCAATATCTCTAAGGCAGAAAGCATGTGCATATATTATAAAGCCAGAAGGGACCCTTACAGGCCATCTAGTGTGACTGTCTGTGTAACACAAGCCATAGGGCATCCCAGAATTAATTCTCATTTGAGCTAGAATTCAATGAAACAATCTTCTGATTCATCCTTCACTTTGCCCTGGACAGGGAGTCTCTTCAGGATTAGAATTCAATGTTTTCTTGAAAAGTTGGACAAGTAGTCTGAAAAAAAAAGGAAGAAAGAAGCAGTTCAATATGGACTAATTGAAATTACTATACTTCAATAATAATAATCAACTGCACAAACACAGGCTGGGAAATTGCTTGATAGGCAGCAGTTCTGCTTAAAATGATGCAAGAATTGTTATGTATTAGCACTGGAGTAGGGTCAGTGCTATCATGCTGTTGTTAAAAAATAAAGCACTTCACTGGGTTTTATAAACAGGTCTGTTCTTTATGAAGGTTTAGACTCATGTCAGCTGAGCAGTGTTAATGGTAAGCTAGTGTTGTCTTAGCTCACTATAGATACAAGCTAATGCAGTGCATCATAAAACTCTTTGATTAAGATCTAATCCTTAGATGGAGCCATCTCATCAAAGTAAGAGTCTAACCTCACTAAGAGTTAGGATAAGATGAACAGACTTGAGTTTGCTGTATGTATGCATCAGGGACAGTTGTCCTGATCAGCTGATACATAGCATGCTAACAACCATGGTAATGTGAGTCCAAGGTCTAAATCGTAATGTACAGGAAATATTCTTTCCTCAGTGCTCAGGAGCAATAAATCTTTAGTTGGATTTTTGTGTCAAATTTTAGTCATTCCACTTCAAGAAAGATGTGGAACAGCAAGGAAAACTCCAGAAAAGAGGAACATTAATGATTATTACCTGTGAGGGTTTATACGGGATCTGTTTAGTCTGGAAAGGAGAAGAGCAGACATTATAAAAATATTCAAACAAGATTAAAAAAGTGCTACAAAGAGGAGGATAATAATTTGTTATCTGGCTCATTTGCCTCCTGCTACAGTAGATCTCTTATCAAAATAAACAACCTGCCTTCCACAGTCAGCAAACAACTTGCTGCCTTACGGTCTGGAGCCTGCAACTGCTAAACAGGACACACTTCTAGTTACCCTGTTCTACTACCAGTCTCACATGAAAGAGATGCGTTTGTGCATTTATCTCAGGTTCCCAATAACTGTCCAGCCCATAAAAATAGAATACTCTGCCTACAGGATGCGTAATGTGGCAGCACCAATATATAACCCTGCAGTTTCTGAACAACTAAAAAGAGCCTCAGGATCTGACTTTGAATGTCTCAAGAAATGTGTTTGAGGAAGCTTTGTTAGTGCTGGGGAGGGCGGAATGGGCAGGTGTGTTGTTGTGGTTGGCAAAGTTGATTCCAGCAATGCCTGTGAGGTCTTCTTCCAATGACGTGCACTTCTGAGTGTATGGCTATGGCTAGGGATGAAAAACATCAGTGTGGAAAGCCAGGGTAGAGGGGTGTAAGTTGACATAGTGCGTTGGGAATAATGAGCAGACCTCAAGTGAAAGCTGCCCAGTTTAGATAGTTCCTCGGTGAGTCAGGAGGCTGATCGCTCCTGTTCCTGCTCTTAACCATTGTTGAAATCAGGACAGCTACACTGCAGGAGCCCCAGCACTGTGGATCCTTAACATCTTCCTGGTTGAGTATAGACATTCATTTTCTGGATGTTCATGGACCTGGATGTTATGGAGCAAGTCCTAGTGGTCCTGTTCACTGGTGTGAGAGATACCAGCTGTATTCCTGGCCATGCCAAGTAAAGGGGAGAGATCACGGATTAAGGACTTCTAGCTTCAGCCTCTGCGATGTTATGGATGTAAATTGGCCTTGTGTCCAAGTGCGTTAAACAGAAGCTGACCTCCGAAACCGAAACATATGTCCCAAACCCTTTTAAATCTAGGGTCTGGAAAACTAGTGCAACTGCTAAGAAGTGATTTGGCTCTGCCTACAAAAGATAAGGAGCTGTAGGAAGACAGAAGTATTGAAAGCACATTCTAGAGCAATGTGATTGAGGGGAAGTCACTTCTGAAAATAGGCAAAGATGAGCACAGGAACCATTTCCTTAGGAATCTTGTGATGAGGAGTGAAATTGTTTCCTGAGGAAATCTGGCATGACAGGGAGTCATTCCTGGCATGGATGTGCCACTCAGCTGCTCAGGTGGGCAAATTGCATTAAACTGCATTTCCCCTCCTGGTTTCAGCAGGAGGAGAAGAGCTTGCTAAAGAGAAATGAATTTAACAGGGTTTTGGCAGAGCTTGGAAGAGGGGAAAGCTGTTTCAAGACTGAATAATGGATATAATGAATTTTTTAATTGTTTGCTTCTTTCACAATCCTTTAGCATCTTCCACTATGAGAAGCCTATTGACCCCTGTTGGTGCTACCAGCCCTGTCCCTGCTCTATGATCCCACTTTTCTTCAGGAGGTGGGTGACTCTAGTATTTGCAGCCAGACAGGTTGCCAGAGGAGTTCTCAGGAAGCATCAAGTGCATATCTGTGCAAATGCAGGACTATGAGCAAGGAGGTCAATGCTAAAAGCTTGTTTGGGTGAAGGTACTAACCAAGTGAAGCCTTTGCAGCTGGATCTTGCAGGGCAGATTAATGGCAACATTTTGGTGCCAGTCCACAGATGGTGGTGTTCCCGACTCACCTGGTTACTTAGCTCAGAAATAAAGGAGCTCCTAGTTCAACTCCTTCACTGAGTCTTCTTTATTCAGGTCTAACTATTGGGCCTCATAAGAATGACTAAATCAGGCTTTCTTTGCAGTTTAATTTTCTCCTCTTTAATGCCAGTCAGAGGGAAATGGGGGAGAAACAGGATTAGGGAAGCCTGCATGTGGCAGAGGTGATAGAAAAGTGAGTGTCTTGCACAGTGTGTCTTTCTCTGTCCTCCACTCTGGACTTCTGTGTCAAGTTTGGGCTTTTTACAGCATTAATCTGTGCTCTGCTGCTCGATTTCACAGTGCTGTCTCACTCCTGGAGTGCCTGTGGGTGTCGTTCTGTGGGCAAACCATGTAGGAGGGCTGTTCTTTCTCCTCTATCCCAGAATTACCAAGTTCGCAGTCTTGTGCATCCAGCTCATGCCGGGAGAGATGCTCCACAATTCCAGCCCCCAGAGAATCTCCCAGGACGTTGGTAGTTGTTCTAAGGCGGTCCCTGAAAAATCAGAGAGAAAAATGAAGTACAGGATAGTGGCAGCTAAGGGGATGAAGATTATTTCAAGAAATATCTTAGTGAAACATTTTCTTCTTTCTAAGCCACTCTAATAATGGATACTTCAACACTGACAGGAAAATGACTCTCAGAGAGCCTTCCTTGATTGATATGCTTGAGCTCAAGCTTCATATTCATTCCTGTTTTATTGTATCCCCAATTTCTTACTGAAAAGTTTTGGACTTGACACAAATCAAGAGGAAGGTTGCTCTGTTTCTACATGGACACTGTCCTTTCCAAAGGCCTTGCTGCAGACTCAGATGAGCTCACCACATCTGTTTCACTTAAGTTGCGGGTTTTTTTACAAAAAATGCTGACATTCTGGTGCAACCTATGACAGTGCTGCTGTGGACTCAGATTTCCTCAGCATGGACAGCATGGGCTAAGACGAGGCACCAGATTCTTTGTGCAAAACATCACATCTAAAAGACCCTTTGTAATGAGATATTCTCCACAACCACAACAGTACGTTAGAGCTGCTGAAGCTGTCAGTAGTCCAGCAACCCATCAGATCCTTCAGTGGTAACAACAGTGGCACCTGATTGAAATAATCTACTCTTATGCTTACTCATATCTTCTTATGAGTAAGCATAAGAAGCAACCTGGCATATTAGGAGGTAGGGCCCTTCCCAGCCAAATCTGCTCTTATGCACAATCCACAGGAGAAGTGGAGCTGTTGGGCAAAACTGTTTCCAAATGGTGAGCCATGGCTGGGAGCAGACTGTGGCTGCTTTGGCTCCAAACCAACAATATAAGATACAGAAAAAGAGAGGAAACACTGAGTGTATCCATCTGTCAGGATTTTGGTGTTTGAGAAGAGGTGGGAGAGAGGTGGGACTGTGCACAAATGCATTCTTCAATCTGGTTCCTAAGAGAACTCCTGTAAAGTCATTTGTCCCAAGAGATTTTATTTAAAAGGGAAAGAAAGCTGGAATGTAGCAGTGTGGCTGACTAGCTGCACCCATTTAAACACTCTTCAACTTTGTACAGCCTAGTCTCATGCCTCTTTGAGTGTTTGGTAATGCAGAACTATCATTCTGTAGAGTGGATTTGCTTATTATGGGCACAACCTTTCCCTATGACTCTGCAGATAGTTTCTGAGTTCATTTTAAGATAAAGCAAATGGAGGATATTCTATTTGGCCACAAATATTCTATTTGGCCACACAAGGCCGATCAGCAATCAAGCTCTGATGCCTTGGGTCACTGAAGCAAATGATGAAGAACCCAGCATGGGCAGAGAGGGCTATTGTGCGAAGGTCTCATGGATACAGGTGTGTTTTAAGCTTAATGGTACAGGTTACTGAGCCTGCTTTTAGCAGAGACATTGGGAGTACAGACAAAGTCTGTAAGCACTGGCAGGAGTGCACAGCAGTGCATGCCTGCTCAGCAAGGAACTTACAGAAACCAGTCCACAGCGATAATCAGTGTAATGTCTTCAGTAGGCAGCCCCACTGATGTCAGCACTATAACCATTGTCACCAGTCCTGCCTGAGGAATACCTGCAGCTCCGATGCTGGCTGCCGTGGCAGTGATGCTGGAGGGAACAGGAAAGCAGTGCTATCAGCAAAGGGAAGAAAAGAGGTGGTTGCATTTGCAGAAATGTCAGGAAGTAGCTCAAACTCATCATCATCTTGGCAGCCTTTCTGCCCTGGGCACTGAGAAGGATGGTGACACATGGCACATCAACACAATGCCAGACTGCCCCTGCCATAGACCCCCTCATAACAGACTGCACACCACAGCTTTTCCTAAGACAGGGGCATGCAAGAAGGGCTCAAGTGGAGCCTCAAAGACATGTTGTTCAAATCGTATGTGCTTTGATGCCTGGAGCTGTAGTACAACCCTTCTTTTCTATACCTTTTCTTTCCTTATTGCATCTTCTGCGCAAAACAGGAACCTGATCACACCTCAGATAAGCCAACAAAACTGAAACCCTTCCTGTAGTCCCAAAACTCTTTCAAAAGTCACCTTATTGTGATGATTTGCCCAAAGTCAAGTTCATAGTTGTTGACTTGTGCAATGAAGATGGCTGCAAGGGCCTCGTACAGAGCAGTGCCGTCCATGTTAATTGTGGCTCCCACAGGCAGCACAAACCTCGTGATGCGTCTGTCCACGCCATTGTTTTCTTCCAGGCACCTGAAGGTTATGGGCAGAGTCGCTGAGCTGAAAGGAATTTACAAAACCACATGAATTGTGTGTATGCTGACTTTGGAAGAAGACCTAAGCTTCTGCCTGGTTTATGACCTTACCCACCTGCTTTTTCACCCTGCCATGTGAGCCAGAGGCCAGAAGCTGCTAGGAGAAAGAACAGTCTAAGCAAGGCTTCCTCAGATATGATGCACGCTGCAGTTGCACATTCAGACATGGATTTCCTCAGGGGTTGGGACTGGGGCTGAATAACCCTGAGGCTGGTGATGCTGGTGTAACACCAAAAGAAGGAGGATTCAGGGTACATAGGACCAAAACTCAGGATACCTCAAGACCAAAACTCCTTTTTCTGCTATTAAAAAGACTTCAGCCCTTTCTCACCCCTCCCAGTCCATAAGACAAGAATGACCCATGTTTGAGATTCTATCTTTCAGAGAAAGCAACAAACTGTTTCTGAAAGAGAACACAAGCAGGAAAAATGCTATGTGTTTTGGTTTGAGAAGCTGTGTGGAAGAGCCTGATATGTGCTTGCCAGAAAATGAATATAACAAGAAACATAGCACTTAGTGAAACAACAGTTACCTATCATCCCTTGCTTTGGCTGTGTAACATGGCAGTGTGAGTCACTGAACATACTGGTGTTGATGCCTTTGCCCAGGCCTCTGGGAAGTTTAATTACAACTGCATAGAGTCTGTGGACCTGGGAGAGACAGTTCTGAAAATGTCACAAATGTACATGTGTGTGAGAGGTATGTGCATGTGGAATAATGCTGTGATTCAGCAGGATTTTATATTTGTCCTGAGCTAAGCAATTCAGTGGTAAGCAAAGTCACCCATGTGTCTCGTCAGGAGGAATATGGGCCATTCAGTGATGGTCAGAGCTGATCATGTGACTAGGGCTCCTAAGCAGGGGAGTGGGAACCTTTCCACTCCCAAATGAGTTTGGCTGATCCACTGCAAAAAGCCACTAGTGCTAGAAAATTGTGAGATCACAGTGCTGCATTGAGAGCAATGGAGTCCTGAAATGTAGTATCTACATCAGCCCCAACCCCACTCCTACAGAGCCATCTTACCTGGAGGAGGTGCCCAGGGCTGTGATGAGAGCCTGCAGGAGCCCTGCAATGAATACCCAGGGGTTTCGGTGAGTGACAATGAAGTAGAGCAAGGGCAGGATGCAAAGGGCATGAATGAGGAGTCCAACAATGACAGTGAGCGTGTACATCCCCAGCTGGCCTCCCATCACTGCTAGGTCATCCATCTCCAGGATTTTTCCCGCAATTAAAAACATGATCCCAACTGGAGCATACCTGTGACAGAAAGACAAGGCCAATGGTTAGGACTGGCTCCCACACTTTCACACCAGCATTAACCCATGCTGTCTGGATAAATCCTCAATAAGCCAGCATACCATAAGTGCTCACTGAGCCTAATCACTGGGTGATACTGCTGCTTTCTTTTCTAGAAACCTGGAGAGAGCTGGTTCATCCCATGGTCAAAAACCAGCTCTTGGGACCTTGGATACCAGCACTCTGTTGTGCAAACAGCTTGGACACTGGTGGTTTCCTCCTCCTTTAGGGTTTCCTACATGCTTCTACAACACTCCTTGTAGAATTCATAAGGAAGGTTATGTAGAGAAGCCTTCAAAAGTCCCTTCCTTTCCTAACAGAGCTTGAGCTGAGAGTATTTTTTTTTTACTGAGAAGCACAGGAAAGTACAGGAGAAACAGGGAATCAGAGTAAAAGCAAGAGTGTCCTATAGGCTCTGGGATATCAGCCTTGCTGTCTTCTAATGCTCACATTTAGGGAATATGAACATCTAGGGATTCCAGATCTGGTGTAACAAGGACCGGGCACACCAACCCCTGTAAAAGCAGCCATGGCTCATATAAAACCTCATTTTGAAGTACCGTGCTATCTTTTCCATTCCTCGTGTCTTTTTTCTGCCCTCCATAACAGTGCACCTGACAAGCAACAGTGAGGCTCCACTGAAAAGAAGACATAAGGCAGATATGGAGAGAATCACGGGCACTAATATAATAACTGGACCAAAGAAAATTCCAGCTCCATGGCCACACCTCTCAGGGCTGGGCCTCTGCAGCTCAAGAGCTCACATGCAGCTCATGCACAAGGCTCAGAGGTCCCCATGCCAAACTCCAGCTTGGCCTGGGAGGTTTGGAAAAGTTTCAGGAAAGGATTTAATGAATATTTCATTTCCTCTGACTTTCCTATTAGAAGACATCCTTGGCTGCAGCCAGTGACCAGATCTCCCCAGGAAAAAAGCGCTCCTAGGAGATGGTCTGCAGACTGTGGCTACAGAAAGGCGTGTACAGGCAGTGTCCCAAGTGTAACCAATGTTCTATACATAAACACCCTGCCTTCCTTCATCTAAGGGCAGTGTCCTTCATTTAAGGAGGGGTGTTGAAGGTCTCTGGAATAGTGTGCAGGTCTACCTGTTTCACTGTGCTCATGCTCTCCCTTCTGTGCTCTCAAGCAAGTCTTACCTCTTCTTAGGGAAGCAAAGCCCCAAGTTCTGGTTCAACCATGGAGGAAAAGATCCCAGGTGGGTGGGGCTTCCCAACATCTGCTGTGAGCTCAGGGATATTCTTCCCCTTTGTGTTTTTTTCTGTAAGGCCTGTCCTGCTGTGCTCAGGATTTTGCTATGTGACTTGTAAGACCAAGGAAAGGAAGCTGGAGCAATGTAAAACGGGAGAGGGTGTCAGGTTGACAGATTCCTTCCCTGCCAGATATTTGCATGTATTCTGCCAGACCTGCCTCTGTCCCCTTATGGAGTGCCTGACACAGCTTTGGGCCCTAACTGGGTAAAAAGCTTAAAATAACAAGATTTGGTAAAATGCTGCCTTCTAGAGTAGACTCGTCTTAGCAATGCCTTGTTTGTCTGGATCACGTGTCATAGGCAGCCTTATACAGAAAGCAATGAGCAGCTGAGCTCCAGAGGAGCTGAGATCTGGGAAACTTCAAACTAAAAGGCAGTAACTTTGAGCTGATCCTCTCAACCCAGCTCAGCTCTCAGAGCTATTGCATTACTGCATACAGCTGCCACCCTGTAAGCAGGAAGGTGGCAATGGGTTACTGTGATTCACAGCTAAGTCAGACTCCTAGAACCCAGCTGGTAGGAAAGCTTTTGGTGAGAAAGCCTCACGCCCTACTCCCGTTGGCAAGGCTAAGAGATCTTCCACTCCAGCTCTCTGGTCTTCCAAGGATGTTTCCAGAAGCCACAAGAAAAGCAAGTCCCAGAGTACCTGATATTTCTAAGGCAAAAACAAAAAGAACAGGAAATGAAATGTGAACAAATATCCCATCCAGACTTTTCCCTCCAGCTTGATGGAGCCAAAGTAGAGCTGTGCCCATCTGCTTTTCCTGTGCTTGTGCATGAAATCCTTAAAGCTACCCCACTTCTCATCATGTCAATGGAAACTGCACCTGCAGACCTCCTGCTCCAACCGGCCGTGGTCCTCACCAGATGATAATGGCCACCAGCCTCATGATGGCTTCGTTGAGGCAGTTAAAGAACTCCCGCAGGACCCGTCCCTTCTGCTTCATGCTGCCGATCATCAAACCGAAGCACATGGAGAACACTACCAGCCCCAGTGCGTTCACCCCATTGGCTGAGCCCGGAATGGGAATGACTTCTTCAAAGGTCAGCACCTCGGAGATGGTTCCCAGGGCATGAGTGACATTGTCCATGATGCTGGTGAAATTCTCAGGCACAGGGATCTGAGTGGTTGTCACACCTGCTGTGACATTGCTGCTGTGGAGGATGGTTCTGGTGAAGACCCTGGTGCTGTACTGCGTCTTGTACTGAAAAGACACAGATTATCAGATGCACTCACAGGCCCTAGTTTGGATGCTCAGGACACATGCTAGGCTGTTACATCCCTTCTTAAAGTAAGGAGAGTACTGCAAGTTGCTGCTGACCTGTGTGGGAAACTTGCTTTGCCTGTTCTCAAGGTCCCCAGTGTAGTGCTTGCACCAGAAAGTTCATAGAGTGGAAGGTCGAAAGAGACCATTACAGCATCTAATGTCGCTAGGACTGAGATATTCTGGCTTCTCTGATAACCCTTTGTGCTGCTTCTAAGGGCACTAGCACTGCAGAAGAGACAGATTCTTGAAGAATCTGCTCCATATCACTGCCAGTCCAAGCCTGCTACCTTGGATCACACAAACCCTTCCTGCTTCCGTGGGATGGGATGGAGGTTGAAGCCCCCATCTACAGATAAGTTGAAAAGCTTGCATGCGGGATGCTATAGTATAGACTAACGTCTGCAATGCTTCCTGCAGTAGTCAGACCTGGGGAATAAAATGCTATTCCATCCCTCGGAGAAGTAGGTAGGACCATGGTCCAGGGCACAGGGCACAAAGATGAGATTTCATACCTGTTTGAAGCAGGCTTCCACCAGGTTGGGCGGAAACATATTCCTGCAGTAAATAAAACAAGGAAAGAGTTAGTGTCCTGTTGAACTAGGGAGAAAACATGGGCTTCCTGGCCAACTTCTTTGTCCTGGAGCAGTGTCTGAGGTTGCAACTCTCACAATGTCCACTCAAGCCCTTTTTGTCTGACTGACAGAAGAAGGGAATAAGCTTCCAGTACCTCTTGCATCTTGTCAGACTCCCACTGCATGTTTTCAGACTCCAGAAGGTATTCAGGTATGTGGAAAGAGATGACACACATACTGCCCTAGGATATAGGTACATTGTAAAACCGTCATCAAATCCAACTGAACCTTGAAACAATACCATATTACAATGTCTAATACACTGCCTTGCTCTCGGCCTCACCTCTGCAGCTGTCATTTGAGCTCTCTGTTATCCGGTACCTCAAAACCATGGCTTTATACCACTTGAGATGGTACAGCTTTGCAATTTACTGAGTAAGGTCACAGCAAGGGAAGAAGAGGTAATGCCTTGGGAACCATTTCCTTGATTTCCTTTGGTAATTGAAGATGGATATTTGGAATAGCCTTTGCTGGGTGAATTTCTGAAAGGTAGGTAGCCACTGATTGTTTTCATAACTTGTTTTGTTGACATTAATACCTCTGGAGAAGCGCTGGACTCCAGGCCAAGCACTCAGTCTTGCAGTGGTAATGCCAGTTAGCTAGACTAAGCTAGAAGTAGTAGGCTTGCTCAGCCATTAACCTTTTGCCCTAAGATTGTATGCCTAAAGCTGTGATACTTCGAAAGGACACTCCATGGAGGAATGTAATCTCACTGATATAATGTCAGCATGAGACCATCTTGTTTACCTACCTCACCAAATCCATGAAGGCGTCTGTGGTCTGCACCTGCTCAATTCTGCCTTCTCGGTGAAGATTGTCCTTAGATCCTTTTCCTGGGTGTATGATGATCACCATGAGGATGCCGATGAAGACAGCTATGATTGTGGTCACCATGTAGTAGATGATAGCCCGCATCCCCATCTTCCCTGAGACTCTGCTATCCAGTGAGGCCATTCCTGGGGTGTCACACAGAGAAACAAGGTGAGGAAGCCTATTGTCTTAGAGAGAAAGGGAAATCCTTAGGAAGATTCAAAGGGTGCAAGGCACATGCATGAGTTAGACAGGGAGCTAGGGTCTCTAGGAAGCACAGCATACAAGGGGCAGAATTTGGAGCTCCAGGGTGATGTTGATATGGAAGAATGTGGCTTGTTATCATGAAGAAGCATAGCACTGGTGGATCTTAGCCTGCATTAGGGAATGTAGCAATTTTCTTTTAAAGCTCTCAGAATGGGAATAATCACCTCCTAGTACATTGGGCCTTTCAGTCCCTAATGGTGCGATGTTTCAGCAGATGGAACACCTTGCAGTCCCTTCTGCTGTCTGAAAGCTTGGCTGTCTGTCATGTCTTCCTTGAGGATCTGGGTGAAACAAGCCCTCCAGCCAGTGAACAACCTTTTTGGACTGCCACAAATTCACCTTCTCTAGGCTGGAGGAAACCTGAAGTTCACTTGGGCAACAAACTTGGAGACATTTGAGGTTATATAGGATTAAATCCTCGTTAGCACTCAAGTGCTGGGCATTGGAACCGCTGCACTGTATTCTCCCCAGTCTTCTGAGAAAGCACAAGGTCTTCTGCTTCTCTGCCCCACTACTGAGCCAGCAGGGGTCTCAGAGTGGATCATATTCACTATGGCTGTAGATTCACATACAGGGTTTGTCACTACTAGCCAAGCTAATCCAAGCACCTGCAGCTGGGTCATGAAGAGGTACCCAAACAATAGCTTTGCTAGCCATTGTCTTGGCTGAAAGCAGCAGAAAGCACTTCTCACCTGTAATCAAGCTAGAGACAATGAGAGGAAGAACCAGCATCTGGAGCATACGCATCAGCAGCTCGCCGGGGAAGGAGAAATACTTGATCTGGCGATAGGTCAGCTGGTAGGGCCGGAGGGAGAAGGCCAGGATAATCCCTGTGGATCAGCAAGGGATGAGAATGGAAGTGAGACAGCATGATCGAGTGGTCTGTCTCTCAGTCCTACAGTGTGGCTTTTCTCTTTCTCATCTACTCTCAGCTCCTCCTCTCCCCAAAGGAACAAATGCTCATTTTCTATAAGGCTGTGATCCAGTTTTTACTGTATGTTCTCTCTGCCTCTGACATATTTATGGGCACAGGAGCCTTGTTCGAAACCACAGGTCTCCTTGTTTCCCTGTCTGTTGCTCTTCTGGGGTCTGTTTCCAGGAAGCTCATGAACAAAAAATGGTGTGATGAGAGATGTGATCTCTGAGACTAAAAAAAAAAAATGGTGTGATGAGAGATGTGATCTCTCAGACTAAAATAAGTATTCACAGTTCAGATTCTTTGTCTACCCACCTCTCAAAGCTGAGTTCAGCCAGTTAGAGACATATAGCCTGGATCAAAAGCTTGGGACAACCTGCTATCTGCTAAGCAGATTTGGTACGTGTTGTATCATGGCCATTTGCATCAGTTCTGGTCCTCTCAAGCTAAAGATGTGGGATGAATCTGAAAAGCCCTTGTACCCACAGCTGCAGTCACAAGATGCCTTTGAAGAAACCTGGATGATTTTTAAAAGGATTGGTTGAGCTGGATCATCAAACTCTTTCTGTCATAGACTATTTCTATACTGTATCCAGAAAGGGCCAACAAGGACTCCCTCCCACATACACACTTTCTGTGGGGTCTCTTGTTCTTGCAGACAAAAGTGCTCATGATATGGACAGCACTTTGAGCTGTCAGCTCATCTGCTTCACCTCCTCAGTCAAATCACTATGATAAAATAAAATCTTTGTAAAATAGACATTCCCCATATTTATAAATGGTGTCTGGTGTTGCCACCAGCTCCGTACCTAGTAAGACTGCAACAATAGTGAAGAGGACGAAGGCATTTCTCCTGAAGAAGCTTTTAGCACTCTCAGCGGTGATGCTGTGCATCCGCTTCTTGGCCCGCACCGCCCGCTTCTGCACAGCCTGCCGGAACCGCTGCACCCGGCTGTTGGTGTGGAGCCGCTTGGCTGCATCCTCGTTGAGGAACAGGCTGTTGACATGGCTCTGCTCGCTCATGGTCAGCACAGCTGCTCAGTCCCCCAGACACAGCTCTGCCTATGCTGGGCAGGGAGAAAGACAGGCAGGAAAGCATAAGCTGTGGCGCACCTTGCCTTCATCTTTTGGTAATTTCCCTCGGCCCTGCTTGAGGAAGGTTTATTTAGAGTTGACTAATGAGCTCCTCTGACCATCTGCAAGGAGCAGACGTTGGGGAAGGGTATCTAAAGGGCTGCCATGGTCTTGTCACTACTGCTTTGATGCCTGTAGAGAAGCTCTGACCTCTACAGCACCCAACATGCACTGAGGAGTGGCTTATGTTGGCCTGGGCAGCCAGAAAGGGCTCCACAGCCACCCAGGCTTGTTCTTTGGAGTTTTATCAGTTTGGAATGGAATTCATTTTTATCACCTGGCAATAAACCCCTTTCCCATACACAAACTCTTCCAAACAAAACCAAGCAGGAAACAACATTTCTGACATACCTCCTACAGGTCCCTACCACAACAGGTTTCCCCATGACAGTGAGTGGCACTGGTGATTTCTGTAGAAAGAAACCCCTTGCCTTCCATGGAGCCTGAGGACAATACTTTATTTATTAACTTTTCTTTGAAACATGACAGGACTTTCAAGTAGTATCTCTTGTCAAACTCCACTGATGGGATTAACCTGCTGTTCTGTCTTCAAAAATACTAAGATTGAAATCAAACCTACCCCAAATAGATAAATAAAGAGCCAATTCTCTTTATTCTGCTCCATTACCAAGTGGCTGCAAGGCCTGGACAGACTACTGTACTTTATCTGTTTAGTTTTTACTGTTATTTCCATATTCCATATTCCTCAGAACAAAGGAACAAGGGCGCTATATAAGCAAACCAGTCCCCTCTAGAGTGCTAGAAGGCACCAACTACCTAACAGTTCTCATAATGAGGAAGATTATTGCCTGACTATGCAGGTGCCCTTTTCCTTCTGTCACTGTGCCTTGACAGATGGAAAGTCTGAAAATTATTCTTGTTCCCAGGAGTTCGCAAAGATAACACAAGCCTAGATGAAACCAAAGAACAAAGTCACCTTAGCACATCAGCAAGTGCTGGAAGACCTTCTTTGGTGTTGCAAGTCAAATAAGAACTAGTCCATTTGCAATCCTAAATTTAAATCAAAGAAGCCCTCACAAATGAGACTATTTTCTCTATAAATGACACACCTAGTGTCTTCCATCTGGACCCAGATAAATGCGTATTATAAACCGAAGACATTGCCTTAAAGAGGAGCTGCTCTGTGGTACAAGATTGCAAGGTCATGTACACAGAAGATGGAGAAAAACCTCCATTCTGAGAGAAAGTTTGTTTGCACAGATGCTAATGCCTTCTTGAGGTTCAGAACAGTAGAGACACGCCTGAGGTGGCCTAGCCAAGTGACTATAAGCCCTCCCAAGGCTAAGCTGTACAAAGACCACTGGCAAAAATGATGGTTATTTGCTGCAGGAACCTTGCAGTGCTGCTGTGGTCACCCCAGCTTTTGGATCAGCAAACAGCATTCCATGGATTTTGATCCACTCATTCCAGCTTCATCAAACATTCCATTCCTTACTATACCATCCCCCATTTATCTGTTGATGGAGTCAATACACACCACTGTGTGAAAACTGTGCCTGTCTTCTTTTCACTGCCAGTCCTGCTGTTCACAGCTACACATGAGAAAAAGAAACTGCAAGATTCTTTCAGTTCATTGAATTTGTGCCTCCTGAGCCTGACATTAGGTTTAGAAACTCTGAATTCAATCCTCTTGTGTCCCACAATAAACTTGTATCATTTATAGCCCTCCAGATATAGAGTTGAACAAAAGACCCAGAACAGGTGACACAGGAACACATACAGGTGGGTTTGAATGTCTCCAGAGGCAGACTCCATGACTTGTCTGGACAGCTGTTCCAGTCCTCTGCCACCCTCAATGTAAAGAAGTTCTACCTCATGCAGAAGTGGAACTTTTTGTAGTTTAATTTCTGGCCATTACTCCTTGTTCTGTCGCTTGGGCATTCAAATGCTTCCTAATGTCCAGTCTGATCCTCCCCTGGCATAACTTCGGACCATTCCCAGCTGTGCTATCCCTGGATCCCAGAGAGAACAATCCAGCACCTCCCTCTCCACATTCCGTTCTCAGGAAACTGCAGAAAGCAATGCTCCTCAGCCTCCATTTCTCTGAAGGAGACAAGCCCAGAGCCCTTAGCTGCTCCTCATCAGGATGTGCCTTCCAGCTCTTCACCAGAAGTTTCACCCTCCATTCCCCTTCTCTGGACACATTTGAAGACCTTCACATCCTTCTTCAATATTGGGGCCCAGCCCTGAACATAGCGCTCCATGTGAGGCTGCAGCAATGCTGACTGCTATGGGATAATTCCCTTTCTGGACCTGCTGATCATGCTGTGTGATGTCTCCAGCATGCAATTTGCCCTCTCAGCTGCCTGGGCACACTGCTCTCTCCTCTTGAGCCTGCTGCCAATCCACACCCCCAGGTCCCTCTCTGCTCTTCAGCCACTCCTCTCCCAGTTTAGACTTGTACCCTGTGTTACTGCATCCCAGCAGCAGAAAACAGCACTTGGACTATTCCATTTTATGCCTGAGAGAGCCCAGTGCTCCACTCCATCGAAATTCTTCTTTGAGGCGTCTTGTCCCTCAAGAAAGTCAACAGCACCTCCCAGTTTGGTATTGTCAGCAAGCTTGCTAATGGGATATTAAATTCCGGCATCTGGACCATGGATCAAAATACTGAATAGCACTGGCCCCAGGGTTAAGCCCCAAGGACACCACCAGTGACCACTCACCAGCCAGACACAGCACCATTCACTACAATTCAAGCCCTGCCATCCAGCCAGCTCTTCACATAACACACCATCAACTCGCCCCTCCCAAAGCTGGGCAACTGTCCAGAAAGATGCTGTAAGGGACAGTATCAAAAGCCTCACTAAAAGCCAGGAAAACTGCATGCACCACCTTCCCTTTATCAACTGGGGGTGTGACCTCATTCTAGAAAGAAATCAAACTGGTTAAAGAGGACTTTTCCTCTGTGAACCCATGGTGAAGATTGCATTATTCTTCAAATGCTTTTCAGTACTGTTCAGTAGGACCTTCTCCATAATTTTTTTAGAAACTGAGGTTAGACTCACAGGTCTGTAGTTCTGTGTGTCTTCTCTCACACCTTTCTTCTGGATTAGAATAGCACTGGCTTGCTTCCCAGTCAGCAGGGATACAGTGCGGCTTCCTACAGTAAAACAGATTACCACCCTAGTCAATCACTTCCAAAAGAAGAAATACCAGAGAAAGTTTCAAACCCCAGACACTCTTTTTCTTACTCCCAAACTATTCACTCTTCATCAAATGATCCAGCACACATTGGTAGTGTGAAGTTCTGCCTTACTTTGATGTGGAAAGCTCCAAACTGTTTAGTGAAGTGAAAAGTCACATTGATGATTCTGAAATCACCCACCACATACTTGCTGCACACAAACCAGACTTCTCATTTGCTGTGGTGACCTGAGGAGACTCATATCGAGTAGGGAAATGTGGGCTCCTCCTGCTCCAAACCTTGTCTTTCTTAGAGCTGGACCATACCATAGCAATGGCACAAATTCCTGCACAGGGAAGGTGGGAGCAGAACCCACAGACACAAAGGGACTCACCCGATCTTTTCTCCAGATGTCTCCCCATCTACGTTCACTGGAAAATGTATTTTTGTTCAAATAAAATGAAATTTCTATTTTGATATGGGAAAATACAGGATTCATCATTAGATCCCATGTTGCACCATGTGCTCAGCAGCCTTCTTGTAGCAAAAGTTATTGCATGGGAGGAACTCACCAGCAGATCTTGTGCCTTTGGTGTCCCCACCCTCTTGCTGATTTACTCCCTTTCTCAATCTGCAAAGTTTGCAATAGAGCAGCCCCCTCCACAGCATTCTCTCTGTGTCGCTGGTCTGGAATTGTGTAAATATTCTCTATTGCTTCAGCTGAAGTTTTCAGACTACTGCAGTAAGTCACCAAAATTCTCTTGTCAATGGCTTGGATTTTCCTTCTTTTGAGGAAGAAGGTGGCTTTGCTCTCTCAGTGAAGGTTGTTTTATCCATGGCTGCTTCAGCAGGCTCCACACTGCCAGAAACACTGAGATATTTGAGAGAGCATTTTTGGAGGTTATTTGAGCAGGGACCACAAGATATTTTGCAAGAAAGTTCAGTGTTGCAAAACTAATGCCTAGGTTTGCATAAACAGTGGAATTTTGGCTGTTTTAAGGGTATCAGTCAGATGTTGGTGAAAGAGAAAAATGGGGAAGGAAGACTTATGCACTACATTTTGTTCTGCTCTTTGCAGATTTTTCCGTGGTTACCTTCCCATCTACTCAGGGAGATTTCCAGCATGGTGGGTGGAGAGCAATAGAGCTTAAGGACTTATAAAGAGCTAGAAAACAGGGAATCTCTCAATCAACTGAGATGCATCTGTTCCCACTTGTACTGGACATTGAAGAACATCTGTCCTCTTTTTCTTTTGTCTCTGCTAAAGCAGCCAATGTCAGAAAAGCTGGCACCATCCAGTGTGCAGCATCTTCCTGTGAGCATGTTTTAAAAACAGAAGGTATTAAAATTCTGGTTGAAGGGAGATCGGAGATAGCCACATAGCACTCACAGTGCTGGAGGGCCACACGTGGGCACATCAGGGCAGGTTTGCATCCCCTTCTCACAACTTGTATAATTTTGGCCCCATAAAATTCTACACTTAGAATGTGAGAGTAAAATACAGCAGAGAAACTTCTTGAAATAGTATCTTAAATGTAATCTTTGACTAGAGGTTTTGTAAAGACACACAGCCTCCCACATCTTTGTCCATGCCCCTCTCGCAGAGAAAATACCAGCTTGTTTAAATGGAGAAGTAGGGAGAGCAGGAGAAGTAAAAAAAGATCTTCAAATGCACCTGGCTGAAGAAAAACCCACATCAGTAAAGAGATGACCTCAGTGTCAGACCAGTCAGAGTTTTAAAAACACTTTTGTCCAGGATCATGTATGAAAGGTTTTTAAAGCAATGGATATGAAAGGGAATGAAAGGGGAGATCCCCTTTTCATCATTACTTGTAGTGACAGGCTACCAACAGAGATTTCAGTTGTAAGGTCCAAAAAGAAACTGTGCAGAATGCTGAGCTCTTCATCTGCTCACAAGTGACAGGAAGAATGATCTGCTTTGTACATAAATGAAAAGCAGTAAACACAGAAAGAAAAACTCTTCATTCCAGTGACTCACAAAGAAACTGGAAAGACCACAGAAAAGCATAGACTGACAGAAAAAAGTACTAGTAATTATGTGGAGACATTGGGGGTAAAAAAAAAAAAAGAAAATACAGAGCATATTCCATCCCTGAGAGGATGAGTGGCAGCTGGGACAGAGTTAATTTTCCTTCTAGTAGTTGGTACAGTGCTGTGTTTGGAATTTAGGGTGAGAGTAATTTCAGACTTTGTCTCCTTATAAAGTGAAAGTGCCAAGACATGAATTGCACTTGTGGAAATTATACAGCTTTCATGTTGCCACATTAAATGATTAAAAATATTGAGATTTTTTTAGTATTTAGAAACCCATATGCACATCTTATATATTGCTACATCACAACAACAGAAAAAAAATGAAATTATTTGGGCAAATTTCAAGTCACTTGCTGAAGAAATTTTGCATTTAATTCAGATTCTAGGAAAGCTTCTGTGAAACTCTTCAGTGACTTACTTTCTCTGTTGTGCAGGCTCAGCTTCAGAAAAACCCAGCCAAGTTTGACTGTTATAAAGCTGTCATTACTGAAATGTTCCTGTATTCAGTTATTCAAACATCAAGAGGCAGGCTGTAAGTATTTCTAAATCATTTTCATGTGCTGTGAAGTTTTGTACTGTCTGTATTAAGACAGTTTGCATCCACAGGAGCCCATAAGCTAGCTCCTCCCAAGCCATGCATGTGTCAGGCTGTCAGCAGAGGTGAAAGGCAGACTTTCCTCAGAAACGTTCAGATCACAAATCCAGTCTGTCCACTGGGCAGGCAGATAGACTCTCAGTCTACGTGTTCGATGGTGCTGGGGTAGCCCTGCAGAGCCCCATGGGACTGGTGCCTGTCACTGGGCATTGTTAATGCAGTGCAGAGCCCAGTGCTGTGGCAGTAGGAGGCAGGATCTGGGGGGAGCTGGAGGAGATAGGCTGCATCTGCATATGCAGATCTACGCAGCATGTAGATCTGCAGAGAGGGCACCATTCCACATGGAAAACATCTCCCAAGTTGTCAGGGCAGAGGTGCTGGCCAGAGGCAGCAGTTTGTGTAGTAGTGATGCATTGAGTTTCTGCCAAGGAGAATAGACAGTTCTGCTTCCTGCAGAGAAGCTGTTTGACTGCTTGGAACCAAAGGGGACAACTCGCTGTTCTGTGTGAGCTTCTCATGCCTTAACATGCCTTTATGACAAGAAGAGAAACTACATGTAGGGAAATAAATCTCCTTAATGCCTATGTGCAGCTCTGCCCTCACTTCAGAGACATGCAACAGCTCTGAGGTCACAGAGCAGCGAGTGCTCTGAGCATGGGGTTAGGCTACAGAGATCTCTGGCCTGGCTTTGTCCAGGCAATGGTCAGAGTAATGCTGTGGTGGATGAAGAGGAAATATATCTGACTATACATGGTCCAGACAAAACTCAACATCAACCCCCCTAATAACAGTTTCTTAGGGCCTGCATCTGATACATCACCCCTGGGACCACAGAACTCCCAGGGCATCCCAGGTGGGACCAGCACCAGAATCCAGAAACTCTGCTGTGCTTGTGCCAGCAGGTTGAGAGAGGTGATCCCTCCCCTCCAACTCAGCTGTGGTGAGGCCACAGCTGGTGTGCTGTGTCCAGGTCTGGGCTTCCCAGTATGGACACACTGAAGAGAGTACACTGAAGGACTGCAGAGATGATGGAGGGACTGGGGCATCTCCCATGAGGAAAAACTGGGCGAGCTGGGACTGCTCAGCCTGGAGAAGGCTTGGGCTGGGTCTTATCAATGTACACTTGTTAGGATGGTGTGAAGAATTCAGTGCCAGACCCTTCTCAGTGTTGCACAGTGACCAGGTGAGAGGTGGCAGACATGAAGTACCAGGAAATTCTTCTTAAGCATCAAGAGAGTCTTTGTTGCTGCAAGATGGACTGAACACTGGGGCAGGTTGCCCAAAGGGGCTGGGGGGGTCTCCATCGTTGGAGATATTCAAAAGCTCCTTGAATTTAGCCTCAAAAGCTCCTTGTCTGGACACAGTCCTGAGCAACCAACTGTGGCTGATACTGCTTTGGTCAGGGGGATTGGACTAGATGATATTCAAGGGTCCCTGCCAACCTCAGCAATTCTGTGACCTTCCTTCTGCTGATGTGCTGTGAGACAAAGCTTTACAGAACTTCAGACAGCACTGACACATCCTGTCCATGGCAGTGTCCTGGAGCTGATTTACATTTATAATTAGCACAGGGCCATGTCTGGTTCTCCACTCTTCTCACACCTTCTGACCCTTGCAGAGCATGTCTGCACCACACTGAAAGACAAACAAGAAAATGCTGCTTCATTGAATCAGCCAAGTGCCATTTGTGGCTGTTGGACAGACCATGAGGACCCATGGGGTGTCTCAGCAGAGGAGGAGCCATCGATCAAGTAGATCCACTGTGAGATACTCCTCTGGGAAAGGGGAAGGTCCTGGCCACTGGCAGTACATGGCATTAGAGGGCACTCTTGCCATAGTGTGTGGGATTGGAGAAAGTAATGAAAATTTCAGATGGAGACTGTCTGCCTTCTTGCCCTCTGCTGTGTTCTCTCGTGAGGCAGGGCACAGCAGTCAGCCCATGCCTGCTCCCTCTGCCCTCATATGGCATGCTGGCGCAGCATTCTGATTGCTAATGTGTCCAACAGATATCAGCCGAGGATCAAATAATTTGCGCCAAGGGAGGCAAAAATCTCCATGACCAGCACAGCAGAGGAGAGCTCCAGTCTTCAGAGGGCTCAGGCTCTTGGCTGGGACAGGCCCAGTTGTCAGTACACAGAACAAATGGATGGGAAACAATGAGTAAAATGCAGCTGCTTTACACCGTTGTCCCACTATTGCTAATGTCTGTGTAGAAGAACACAGAAGGAGTTAATCTAATCAGCCAGCTTTACTCCTGGGACTGGCAGAAGTCAGCCAAATTAGAAATGCCCGCCACAAGCCCTCTCCCAGGTTCATCAGCCTCCAGGGGTTGGGGGAGGAGAGGCAATATAATCCCAAGACAGCAGTGTTTGGTACAGCATGTACCATCACACCCTGCCATGGGTACAACACGTGGCACTCAGTCAAGCCATGCTGCTAAAGGGATGACACTGCAAAAGCATGTCAGTTGTCCCCCTCAACGATGGCTGCCCCAGGCTCCCTCTTCCCTGTGGTAATACATCTCCCTTTTTAGTTTTCATTGCTGAAAGCCAGTCAGACTGTGAAATAATCAGCACACTGTTTCTCTTGTCTCCAGGGAAACTCTGCTTTATGTTCAACATCAAAACCAGCAGAATTTTCAGTGAGGGAATTCTCCACAGGTAGCAGCACGGAAGCACCCAAAGTGGGAGAAGAAGGAGGAATCTCTGCAGAAGGAAAGGTGTTGGAAAGAGTCGTGCACAGTTAGGCAGATATGGAAGGGCAAGGCAAGGGGTCACTGAAAAAACTGTGCCAGTCTTTCTGAGGTGGACTTCTGGTGCTGGGTCACCAAGGGAGAGGAGTTACATAGCCCATCCTCACGTGGTGGGAGAGGAGGCTCAGTGCTTGCAAGGAAGGGACATGTCACTCTGCTCAGTGGTATGAAAGTTGCTGTTAACAGCTTTCAGGTTCTACTTGCTTTTGGGCAGACCATGGGCACGCCAGAGTGGGAAACTACAGTCCCCCCACTGCCAGCTGAGTAAGACAGGTGCTTTGTGGGGATTGTCTTTGCAAGGATGACAAAGGAGGAGTAGATGCCTCCACTCCCACCCGACTTCACCCCATCAGTAGCTCAGTGCCTGTGGTTAGGAGCATTAAATCCAGTCACTGTGCTATTGGCTGGGCTTTTTCTTTCAGTCCTGAGGACCAGGATTTCTATCCTTATGGGGTTCATAGACCCCTCTGGCTGGAGGCATCCTCACCCCTCATGCTATTAAAGCGTTTGCAGCCTGGCCTATTGTTTGCCCTTGAGAAAGGAAGTACAAGCTGAAAGTAGTGCAGCCAAAGAGTCTGTGTTGAAAATTTCCATTCACAAGCCCAATTCAGCCTTTTTTGTGTTGCTATAGTAGCCCCTGGAAGGGCTTTCTGCTCAGTAAAGTGCTAGGGCATTTTTGTCTCTTGATACCTGGCAGCTAGCTCCCTCACAGACAACTCTTACCACAACAATGGACCCAGGAGGAGAACAGATCTGCTCTGGGCCTAGCCACTGACCCATCTCTGTGAGAGAGCACCAGCTAAAGGGAGAGGAATCTGCAATAGCAGGAACTTCAGCCCAGCTGAGCTCTTCAATGACAAAGTGATGACCAGCTAAGCAATGGGTTTGGGGCCTAAGTCAAATACTGGAAGGACAAGTGCCACTTACCGCAATGCTCCCTACTCATGCCAAGGTCCTGTGGCAAGGCTGTCTCACTCAAGCTTCCCACCAGGCATTTAACCCCAGCCCAGGACATAGAGTCCCACTTTTAGAGCACCCCCCACTGGGCAGCCCCCTCTCCTAAAGCAGATGAGAGCTATCCCTCCTGCTGTCTCATGCACATGCCCAAGGAAATCTCCTGCCCTGCTTCAGCCCCTGGTACTGGCACCACTCTTATTCATGCATTCAGATTCACTGACAAAACAACTCACCTGGAAGCAGTGCAGGTTGTCAAGCAGAGAGGGCAGTGAGTCTTTCGTCTGGGGGGATTATTCAGAGTTGTTTCGTTCTTTAATTCTTTCAAAGTCAGGAAGCAGGATTTTCTCCCTAGAAAGGTACAGTGTTAGCAGAGACCTCTGAGCAGTACCTCCTGAGAGAGGAAAGGAAGACTGTAATATGCTCAGGATACATGGCAGTAAGGGGTGGGGGAGTGGCATGTAGGAGGAGACAGAAAAAATCTTTGATGATTGCACCAGACCAGAGCATAGAAAGCACCTGTCGCCAGGAGGTTGCATAGAGCCCATACTGGGTTTCATAGTACCAGTGGGTTTGCACTTTCTTCTGCCTCCTCACACAAGCTTCAAGGAGAGTTAGCAGTAACAGAGAGCAGGGCAGCTGTTAAATGAGAGTCAGATCTCATCCCCATTCCACTCCTGCCCCTTACAAGGGTTTCTTCCACAACGGAGGCTGCATGCATAAGTCAATCCAGCAACAACAGCTGAGTACTGGACAGGCAGTCCTTCACTGGTCCAGTCTGTGTGCACAGGACCTCTGAGGTTCAGACACACCCCTGTGGTGCGTCCAGATCAGCCTCAGGGGATAGACATGTGTCTGTGCCTCAGCAAAACTGCTGCAGTTTCCCTTTAATGTATTAAGCACATCATAAGGAGGAATCAGTTCACTGAGGATGCAAAGGAAATACACTAGCTGTAGAGTCTGTCAGAGAGACAGACTCTGCTTCCAAGGAAGCAGGCAAAACTTCCACTGCTCACTGATTTCTTAAATATTGATTTCTGATGCAATTTCTTAGATAAAAGTCCCACATTTCAAAATTTCAGTCAATGCCCTCATGTCAAAACCACAAGTCAGGTTGCACATGTGAGCACCACACAGCCTGTGCTGGCCTCTGAATGTGGCAAAGTGAAAAATTACATCCAAAAATCAAGGCACAGTACCAAAGTTACAACATCACCTCTGTTTCTAGCCCTACCAGATAGATGACTCACAATGGCCATATCATTTGTTTACTGAAAGTAGCCTTCTCCTTAATTCAGGTGGCCCCAGTGTGGGGGTTTTGCTGTGTGCTCTGGCATACCAAGGCTGATGTGTTTTGTCTGCAGCTAGAGATGGTCACAGAATTTGAACTCATCTAGCCAGGAGCAGGTCAAAGCCAAAGCATCATGCTCATTTGACAGAAGACCTTGGAAATTAAATCCCCCCAAACCCTATGTACCCATCAGCTCTGTAGGAAGAGGAGAACTGGACCTCTTCAGCCCAGGTTACACAAATCAAATCCCAGCACCATCTGTTTTTTTCAGACATTGATCACAGAATTGTTCAGGTTTGAAAAGAACTTTAAAATCACTGAGTGCAGCAATAAATCAGGATGATGATTGACTGGGATGTATAAGCCATTTGGAATCTGCGTTCTTGACTATCTCTGCCATTCTCCCTTGTTTAAACTTGCTCCATTAGCATAGACACAAGCTATTGCTGCATCAGGAGACAAGGACACACTCTCTGCACCCAATAAACTGCTTAGTCTTCACATGATTCCATGACTCACATGGCCCTAATGGTCTTAGTCTCCTACTGAAGGTTCAACAACATCTCTGGTCATTAAATGTCAAGTGGCGTCTGGAAATGTAAGTACTGTGCCCTGCAAAGTTTCAGACATCTTTCTAGCAAAACACATACTGGAATGGACTACACAAGAAAGTATTTTTATTCCAAAACTAATGTTTCTGGTTTTGGAGAATAGGTGTGCTCTGCCTGTACCATGCACCAAAACCCTCCTGCAGAAATGTGGCTGAGAGCAAGTCCAGCCGCAGAGGTAAAGGGAGACAGATTGTGGCAGCCCAACCTGGTACATGCTTGATCTTCTTTGCTACTTCTGCTGGGTTCACAACATTGGCCATTGCTGGGGCAGTCCCAGAGAGAGGACATCTGCTACTCTTCATACCCCTGCTTCTTGTGTAGCTTGGTCAGAAGCTTCTCTTGCAGAAGGGTCCCTGACAGCACTGCTGGCTACTTCTGGGGGCTGGTGGCCTGTAGCAGAGCACTCCTGCCCTGGACAGGTGCATTTCTGATACTACCCAGAGAGTGGCAGAGCAGTTGCACACTTGGCCACCCCTCAAATGCTGTTCTATTCCCTGATTCCTCCTCAGGCAGCATTAGCTGAACAGTGAATGGTAGTCCTTTCCACCTTGTATGCCTGAAGTTCAGCTTGGCTCCTAAAACCTGTACTAATTCCTACCCTGGCTTTTAATCCCCAGATTAGCACCCATAGGCCTTCTTAAGCTGTAAACTTGCAGCAACAAGTGCGTTAAACCTTCTCCTTTGGCAACTTTTTCCTTATTTCATTTGGACTTGCACCTGTTGCAATTTTCAGGCAACTTTGAGTTATTAAATAGGACACAGAGCAGCAGCCTGAAGCTATGGAGGAGGTGAAGAGCTCTGCTCCCTCAGGGTGGAGCTGCCTGATGCCCAGGCAGTCTTTCCAGGGTAGAGCAATCCTTGGGGAACTCCATGGTCAACTAACTCCCCCAAGTCTCTCCTCATTCTATGAGTGCCAGGCACGTCATCATCCACATCAGAGGTCTCATGATGCTCTAAGTTTTCAACAGTGGGTAAAAAGGAAACTCACAATGTCACCTTGTGAGAGGCAATGAGAAAAGGCATGACAACTTGACCTCATGTCATGGAGTCACCTTACAGAGGGTGTTCTGATGTTATCCTTGCACAGCTGCTTGAAGATAAAGGATGGGCTTGATGGGAAAGAGCTTGGAATAACTTTCCAAAATCAGCTCCCTGGAAATTTCCTCCACAAAGCACGTTTCAAAATGATTTATGCTAATCCCACAAGTAGACTAACAATGTTACATAGGGAGAGGGCAGATTGTTTTGCACCCATTCCGTCTTTAAATGCATCCTCAGTCTGTGTCTCTGCCTGATTTGGAAAGAGCCCAGTCCTAAACAACTGAAGTTCTGGGCAAAGGACTCTTGAGACAAATTTTTATACAGGGTTTGTGTGTCTAAAGCAGAGGTTTGCAGATCTGGCAGAACAACTCCATCTTTGTCATCTCTGCTTTTTAAGAAAGACTGATTTCTATTGGATCTTTAAAAAGCAAAGCACCTAAAAATGGCTTAAGGATTGAATCATAATGTAATAAGGAAAATCTCACATGTGAGTCTCTGTTAGTATGCAGTTACAGCAAACCCAGTTTGAACCTGGAGGAGGCTATGAGGCTGTGGGTCTGGGATACAAAACCCTTAAGGACCATGATGTAGTGAATGGCAAGTAAATGTGGCAGCCCTGTCAACTGAACATGTGGTGACTGGGAGGATGGATATGGACCATCTATACCTAGACCTATCCTAGGATATGGATACTTTCTGCTGGAGTGTAAAAAGCCACTGGGATATTCCCTGCTGCTAATTGTCGTGGGGAAAGGTGTGATTTCTTTGTGTGTTAAGCAATCCTTCAGCCCTCCCTTCCCTGGATTTTGCAATTCTATAGTCTTGTTCTCCTTGTTACAGTAACCTTAATTTGGGAGTTGGTATTAATTCTGTCTCCTGCATTGCTCACTGGCCCTGGGAACGGAGTCCAATTATGCAGCTGCGACCTTCATTACAAGTTAGCAGACTTTCTGCAAATGAACCTCCTTCATGTTTCACAGAGCTACTCAAATAATGGAATTTCCTTCCTATGGGAAATGCCAATCTTTCAACATCTATTTTTGCCCTATTTTTACAAGAAGTCAAAATTTCAACTCTTACCACACATGAAGCTCAGGAAAATTCAGAAATACAAAGAAATGTTTTGGTTTGGGTCAGACAGATGCAAATCTACTCCTACCTGAGCTGTAGTATTTCTTCATGTGAGTCCCTCTCATAATTTTTTTACTTCATTTTTTATAGACTGCAGCTTTCATGGTGCTCTGCAGCATCCCCATGTAGCCATGCTGCTATGGTGCACTTTTCTGGATGCAGCATGGAGAGAGGAGCAAGGGCCAAGGAGAACAGGGCCCAGAGAGTTAAAAGAGAAAGAGTATGTGATGCCGTTCTCACTGACAGCACCTGCCAGGACATTTGGTTAGAATTTCTGATGGGACAACAAAACAAAGCGGGTGAAGTTTAAAAATTGTATATCAAGTGACAAAAATTATTACCCCCAGATTTTGTCTGGGTGGTTCCAACTGATGAGTGAGACAAAGTTTTGGTTTTTTTCTGAAGTTTCTGTCATTCTAAAGTGCCCTCATTTTCTTCTTTGCTCTGCTGAGAGTGTATGTGACTGAGGCATTTTAGCTATTTTGAATTCCAGTTCGTGCTCCCTGCTTCTTCCAGGTGCACAGGGAACTTGTGCTGAGCACTCTTAGGAGGAGTTCTGCTTTGGGAGTTTGTGTGACTTGTTATGTACTTTTTCTTTTTTTTTTTTTTTTTTTTTTAGCAATCCCTGTAAATCACTGTACAAGCACAGCCAGTGCAAACTGCCGATTTCTACAGTGGTTTTTAAATTTATTTTCTTCCTTTCCATCCAGAGAAAGCTGCATCTCTCCTTCCTTCCCACCTCTGCTCTGCCTCTTGCAGCCTGTGGTTGGCTGTGCTTTCTACTGCATAATTGGCCTCCCTGGTTCTCAGGCTCCCAGGTTTAGCAGCTCTTTCCTCTGCACTGTTGTAGTTTCTGTGCACAGTGGAGTTTCAGTGCAGATGCCAACAGTCATCAGCTGCCTGGCTGAATATCAGCACAGAGTTTGTGTCCTTTGTCATAGTGGCTGGAAAATAATTTTCTGTTTCTGCAGTAGATCAGTCATAAATGGAAAGTACCAGAGCTGCCTTCTCTATGTGTTATTGGCATTTTAACTATTACACAACTATTTACACCTACATGAGATTCTTTTTTGCACTAGGCAGTTTTCTTGCATTCACTCATAAAGTTCAGACAGCTGAATTCTACATATGCCCAACTGCTCTGGCTGGTCTACAGAGAGACGTGCAATGCAACCTCACAAGTAATTCACAGTAGGTAGAAGCATTTCTCAGAGCCCATCTTTGTACACCCTTTGAAGCACTATGAAATACATTTGCCAGAATGACAGGTGGCATGACTCCCATGGATTGCCCTTACAAATATATTATTTCTTCTTGAAACTCAAGCAAAATCTTCCAATAAGAGAATGTCCTGCTATGGAGAAGGATAGACTTCAATACAGCACAAGGTAGATGTGCCTTGCCACAGAGGTGGGAGAAAGCAGTGTAAATATGAAGACTAGGCCATTCCTTGTCCCTTTCTCCAGACCCTTATTTCTGAAAACTGCTTTCTGCCCACGAAGAGGCATTTCAGGCTGCCATGTTAGCTGAATTCCCACAATAGAGTGACATGAATGCCATCTGACTTTATCCCTTCATCTCCTGCCCTGTCTGATCTTACTCCATTCCTTCTGACTCACACTTTCAAAAAATGAGGATCAAACCTTAGGTGGTTTTTTCCATGGTCCAGGGTATTGTTCAGGTTGGAAAAGCCTGCTGAGATCATCGAGTTCAGCCATTCCCCCAGCATTGCAAAACCCACCACTAACTCATGTCCCCAGATGCCACATCCCCATAGCCTTTAAATCCCTGCAGGGATGGGGACTCCATCACTGTCCTGGGCAGCTGTGCTAGGGCTGGACAGCCCTTTTGGTGAAGAAATTTTTCCAGTCTAAACCTTGTCTGGTGCAACTTGAGGCTATTTCCTCTTGTCCTGCCCCTTGTTCCCTGGACCCCAACCTGGATCCACTTTCCTGTCAGTACAGAGTAATAAGATCACCCTGAGCCTCCTTTTCTCCAGGCTGAACCCCCCAGCTCCCTCAGCTGCTCCTCATCAGATTTGTGCTCCAACTCTCCCCAGATCTGTTGCCTTTCTCTGGACATGTTCCAGCCCCTCAATGCCTTTCTAGGGGTGAAGGCCCAAAAACTGACCCCAGGATTTGAGGAGGGGCCTCACCATTGTCCAGCACAGGGGGATGGTCACTGCCCTGGCCCTGCTGGCCACACTGTGGCTGGTACAGGCCAGGTGATGCTGGCCTTCTTGGCTACCTCGGCATACCTGGGCTCATGTTCAGCTACTGTTGACCAGCATTCCCAGGCCCTTCTCTGCTGGCAGCTTTCCAGCCACAAAACCTGGAGTGTTCCACGTGGTTCTTGTGGCCCAAGGGCGGGGCCCGGCCATTTGCCTTGTTGAACCTCACACCATTGGCCTTGGCCCATTGATCTGGCCTGTCCTGAGCATTCCTGCCCTCCAGCAGATCAACATCCCACCCAGCTTGGTGTTATCTGTGAACTGATTGAGGGTCAGTTGACCCACTCATCCAGATCATTGGCGAAAATCTTAAACAGGACTGGCCTCAAAACTGAGCCCTGGGGAACACCACTGGTCCCAGCTGGATGTGACTCCATTCACCAGCACTCTCTTGGTTCAGATGCCCAGACAGTTTTTACCCATCAAAGAGCACACCTGTCCAAGCCATGAGCAAACAGTTTCTCTAGAATACAGTGGGAAATAGTGTCAAAAGCTTTACTAAGGTTGAGGTGTACAACGTGCACAGCCTTTCCCTCCTCCACTAAGCAGGTCACCTTGTCATAGAAGATGAAGTTGGTCAAGCAGGACCTGCCTTTCATAAACCCGCCCTGGCTGGGACTGATCCCGTGGTTGTCCTACACATGCCATGTGACAGTTTAAGATGATCTGATTCATGACCTTCTCTGACACTGACAGGCCTGTACTTCCCTGGATCCTCCTTCCAATCCTTCTTATAGGCGTGCCTCACATTTGCTGACTTCCAGTCACTTGGGACCTCTCTGGTTGACCAGGACTAAACATGTGAGACCGTGGCTTGGTGAGATCTTTTGCCACCTCCTGCAGTATCCTTGGACTTGTGCTGGTCTAAGTGGCATAGCAGGTCACTGGCCATTCCCTCCTGGATTATAGGGTCTTCATTCTGCTCCCCATCTCTGTCTTCCTGTCCAGGGGACTGGGTACCCTGAGGACAACTGTTCATGCTATTAAAGACTGAGGCAAAGAAGTCATTAAGTACTTCAGCCTTTTCCTCATCCTTTGTGGCGATGTTTCTCCCCACATCCAATAAGGAATGGAGATTCTCCTTGACCGTCCTTCTATTGCTGATGTATCTATAGAAACACTTTTTGTTATCTTTTACAGCAGTGGCCAGATTAATTTCAAGCTGGGCTTTGGCCCTTCTAACTTTTTCCCTGAATAGCCTCCCAACACCCTCATAGTCCTCCTGAGTTCCCTGCCCCTTTTCCAAGAGGTGAGTAATACTCTTTTCCTCCCTGAGTTCCAGCCAAATTTCTTTGTTCAGCCAGGCTGGTCTCTTTCCCTGCTGGCTCATATTTTGGCACATGGGGACAGCCTGTTCTTGTGCCTTGAAGATTTCCTTCTTGCAGAATGTCCAGCCTTCCTGGACCCCTTTGCCCTTCAGGGCTGCTTCCCAAGGGACTCTCAGTCAGTCTCCCAAAGAGGCCGAAGCCTCCTCTCCACAAGTCTAAGGTGGCAGTTCTGCTGCTCCCCTTCCTTTTTTTTCCAATATCAAAAACTCTGTCACTTCATTATTGCTGTGTCCAGATGGCCTCAGCTGTCACATCACTCACCAGTCCTTCTCTGCTCACAAACAGCAAGTCCAGCAGGGCAGCTTCCCTAGTTGTCTCATTTACCAGCTGTGCCAGGCAGTTCTCTTCCACACATTCCAGGAACCTCCTAGACTGTTTTCTCTCCGCTGTGTTGTATTTCCAGCAGACACATGGTAAGTTGAAGTAAGTTGAACAAGAACAAGGACCAGTGATTGTGGGGATTTTTCCAGCTGCTTATAGAATGTTTTATATGCCTCTTCTTCCTTGTTGGTCAGTCTATAACAGTCATTGGCATTCCCCCTCAACCATAAACATAAGCATTCAACGTTATCATTGTGATATGTTTATCAACCTGAAATGCACAGCAGAATGCACACTGAAATGCACAGTGATATAGGGCTACGGCAATTTTATAAATTTAGCATATTAGCATAATTGACAAGAATCCCCAATTAGAAGTACAGTTAATGAAGTAATGCCCCCTTGGTTCAGCCCCCTACTGAAGCCTCCCTGCTTGGTTCTAGCCCCACACTGTTTATGTCTACCTACATAGGAAAGCAGAATGGCCTTGATTCACTGAAGAAGTAAGACTAGAATAGGATTCCAGGAATATGTTTGTCTTAACAGAGTACTGGAAAAAGTACTGAAGTAAACTAAGAAACTATGTAACTACATAATACAATTATAGTCTACAAAGGTACAAATATATGAAAAATATATAATAAGCAAAAATCTTGTGGCTTCAATTGCCATCATTAAGCTCGAGGCAGTCAAAACACTCACTCCCTCACACACAGGGTTACCCCAAAACCTCCCCTTCCTTGCCTGAGAAGTCTACAGCCACCCATTGCAGCACTCCAGTCATTTGAGTTATCCCACCATGTCTCTGTGACGGCAGCTATGTTGTAGTTTTCCAGCCGCACAATGGCTTCTAGCTCCTCATGTTTGTTGTCCATGCTGTCCATTGGTGTAGGTGCACTTCAGTTGGTCTGTTGATCACACTACCTTTTTGGAGAGAGAAGCCCTAATTTCTACATGACCATTCTCAGATGATTCCACGGTTTCTAACCCATCAATAGCCCTTGTTTCTTTGCTGTTACATCTATCTCCATCCCTTCCCAACCATGGAGACTGAAGGACCTCACCAGCACACCATCTCTCAAACACTGGCACGCTGCCCCCAGGCTTGTCTCTACTGAGCCGGGGTTACTCACCTTTGTAATTTTTCTCACCTTTGTCTTTTCACTGCTCTGTTCCCTCCTCAGCAACACTTTCCTGCTGCTCTTTCCCTAACTCTCTAGCCTCCCTGCCACCACAGGTTGGTGATGATGTCATAACAAAGAATGGTTAGGGAGAATGGAATCCCACCCAAGAATAAGAGTTGGGTTCTTAGGAAGAGAAGGTTATTGGATTGGAAGCAGACACTCTGGAACAGTTTCTGGCTTGACTGATGTTACAAGGTTCCTGGTAACCCACGAACCTTCAGTACAGAGTGATGTTATCCCACAGAAAACCATGGTAGTAGGAAGGCCAAAACTGGAAGAGCAGATGTGTTGAGAGGAGCTATGTTTACATTGCACTATATTGTTTGAATGCATTTTTTATGTAGCCAAACAATTAAAAAAAAAATCCCAAACAATCCTTGGCAGCAGCAGCAACAGTCTTCTGAACACTAGTGGACACAATTATTATTTGTTCTGACCGTGGTTTGTTTCTGTGGCTAAGACTCTGCAATACAGCATATTCATGTATACCCTGTTCCATGTCAATAATATAAAATGTCTGAACTGCCAATTAATTATTTAAGAGGAATGGCTTGCAACAACAGCACATGACTTTCATTTGGGCTTCCTCTATTAATAAGTTGTACAAACTGGAGGATGTCACAAAGCCTTTCTGTTGCTTCAAGTAGCTTGGTCTGATACTGCTATGGGCTAAGACTGCTTTCTCTGAGCTGGGAAAACAGGATGGAAATGCTTCACTTCTTCTGCTTTGATGATGTATTTGTACAAATTTAACTTGGCCTATTTTCTTTGGCATTCTCCATATGGTATTACCATTGGCATTGTGCTCTTCTCCAACAGCACCCGATGCTGTGTATTTGTGTATGTATTACAAGGACAAAAGGGACCAAGTGTGATCATCTAATCTGACCTCCTTTTTCAGGACAGGAATAGCCCTGTGTTAATTAATTTTCTTTTAAGTAGAATATACTATTTTAAAAAAATTTGGAACCTGCATTACTCTCTTCTGGTGGTCATTAATTCACCACAGTTTCAGGCAAATTATATAAGCTTGGGTCTGCCTGACCCTGGAAATGATGCATAAGCACTAGGAAGAAGCTGTCAGCTGCTGCTGTAGAGGAGCTGCACTGAATGTACTAACGCTAATGGTAATGCTGACATTGACACACCAAGAGACTGTAGCTTAATTGCCATGGATAAGCAAACACTTGTGCATACAGCACTTGCAGGCAGTGTTAGAGGCTAAAATGTAAATGAGGTCTGTGGTATGAAAGTCTTAGTCAAGGTGGATGATCCTGCAGCTGTCCCTGGGACAGCAGCACCTCCAAGTTTTTTTTCAATTGCCCCCTCAAATCATCACTTCCCTCAGCATAGATTCACATGGTTCCTCTTCCTCTCCTCCCAAGTGAGTTCTTAAACTACAAACTGAATGTTTATGTTGACTTCTGGGGTCTGATTTTGCAATTTGCTTTCCATTGGGAGTCTACCTTGTTATTCAATCGCTTTCTGGAAGGAGAAGAATTAAAACCCACAAATCTTCAGAGAATGCAGACTGCTGTAGCAGAAATCTACACCACTGGCTTTCCTTCACTGAATTGCAGAATATCCTAAAACCATTTGCTTTCAACCATTCCTCATGGACTTTGTATTTCATTCTCTCAAGTTCTCTCTAGAAAACGCACACTCTACCTCTCTCTTCTTCAGAGACTTTATTCCACTCTTTTAATGAAACTCTCCTGTCATGTTTCTTAGGCTGCTAATTTTGACAAAACTTCTGTTCACCTTGGGGTAGAGCCTTGCTGTAAGACCCCTAAGTGGGGAACTCAAAGGTTCCCAGATCCAGCAGGAATCTCCAGATCTTCCCCACTCTGGAGCATCTCCTGGAAGCTGTATCAGAAAGACACAGGATCTCCTCTTTCAGACTGCAGGTGACACCACATGCATCTCTGTCATCAAATGGTATCTTATACTAAAGGCATATGTAGCTATCTGCCTATCTTTGTATCTTGTCCAGTCAGCAAGATTTCTGCCAGATCACTCTTTTATAGATGTTAATTTATTAATGCAGTCTGAAGTCAATAAACCAGCTTTCAAACTAACAGTTGAACAGGTTGAGCTTCATAAGCTTTGCCCTTTCTGCTACATCTTTGAAGTATTACAGGGGGAAGCATGGCCTTCTCTTCAAACAGTTCTCTAGAGCTGGTGTCTCAGGGATCGGTTTGCCCCCTTTGCTACAGAAGGGTTTGTTGACCACACTTCACCCACTGAAACTTCACAGATCTGGTTCCTGGTTCTCCCTGGTCCACACAGGCAGCATGCACAGACAGTACTGGGCTGTGATTTGGAAGGTCTCCATACATGGGAAGGGTGCTCCAGTTGCTGTGTGCCAGCATACAGCACAGTCATGTATAGGCAGTCACACCATATGGGGTCACTCCTGCCTCCGACCAAGCATCCTTTCCAAATTCCCAGACAGGGCGTTTTCTCCCCATACCCTATCATGGGTCATAAAGCAGATGAGTCATGAGGTGGCCCCAGATGCCTGTAGGTGTCAGGCTGAGCTCAGGCAGGCATGTGGGGCTCAAGTCCTTTCTCAGAAAAGCTTGGAGTGGTGCTGTGCTGGCTGGCTGCTGTCAACAGAGGCAACACAAGCTATCTTACAGCTCATTACAGAAACTGAGCCAAAGGGAAGGCACGTTCCCAGCTTATCAGGCCACCTCCTCTGTGAGCTCTCTGATCTACTTTTCCAGTGATTGTTCCTGACCTAGGAGAAGCCCCTGAGAAATCTCACAGTTCATAGCCTGCAGCTAAACAGGCATTTGCAAGCAGCCATGGTGGGGAGCCAGCAGCATGGCACACAAAGTCTGATTAACCAGATGGAAAATTCCACTCCTCTTCATCACAGCACATCATGCTGAAGAACTTGGGAAGTAAACCAGCTGTGTGTTTGTCTGCTTGCCAGGCTGCTGCTCTGCTTTGGTCCCATGAATTTTGTACATTTGCCAGGATACTTGCACTATCTGCTCAGCCCTCTTTTAGCACTGTGATAAGAAGTACCTCTGGAACAGCATCCTGCATACTTTGCTCTGCTTTGAAATATTTTTTTTAGCAGTGCTGACAGTCAATGCAGAGCAACATGAAGGGTGAGGCTCCAGCATGGGGACCAACAGAACCAACCTCTCCTTCAGCTCTGGGCCATGCTGAGCACAAGAAACCCTGATGCTTGCTTGCACTCCTTGCACCTCTGCTGAGTGATCAACCCTGGACATCTTCTCCTCACGCCAGGTTAACTCAAACCCTGCTACCTCGTGTAAAATTGGTCAAACTTACAGACTCTTCTTACTTAAAGACATGAATTAGAACATAACTAATGAGTGCCTTTCAACAATTCAGGAATTCTGGCCGACGGTCTGAAAGCCTTTGTGTGCTCCCAGCAACCGTCACTTTGACTTATTTGCCTTTCTTCCCAGTGCTTTCCCACAAACACACTCTTACCCCCCTGATCTGCAGCTGTGCTCACAGCGGGTTCATTTAGTTCCCTGTGAAGAGGTGAGAAAAGCATGCGAGTGTTTGGGTGGAAATGCCTTGTGCTGCAATGTCACTCAGGTCACAACTGTAGAGCCAGTGCTAACCAGAGGGAATAAATCCCATGGGAATTACACAGCTGTAAATCCTGAAAACAATGCCTCACACTTTGAATGTACTATTGCTGGTTCCCTTGCAATACTATGCAGTGAAATGATATAAAACCAGCAAATAAAGAATTCATTATTAAATATATAACATTATTAATTCTCTTCCCTCTAACACTCCTATACCATGGAGTGTCTCACTTGCTAATGGCCACAAAGCACCTGCTGCCTCTGATCACGGCATGGAAGAGGAAATGCAGAGCAAGTGGCTCCACAAACGATCCCGATCCTGCCGGTGGAGGGGGAGGCCAGTCGTCCACCTTGTAGCAGAAACATGCTTAGAAACTGGCAAGAAGGGGAACAATGTACAGGAAAGAAGTGTTCTCTGAGAGATTTTACTTAAATATGCAGTAACAAGGTTATTTAGTAAAGCTTCAATTCCATTATATGCATTGCTTGGATGACTTTTTATATGCATATATGTTTCATCCACATATTTAAAACTTTGTCTCAAAAACCAGTTGACGGGGGAGGTCTGTTAGCACTTTCAAGGTCAGATAATTTAAAATACGGTGTCAGAAAAGAGAATGAAATTTAAAGAAATGGTGCTTGCTCAGTCCAACCAATCAGGCACCTAATACAAAAAAATTACATATTGAGTTCTGGTTAAAATGCATATTTTGCATAGCTGTCAGAGCAAATGTAAAAGACTGATGGAAAGCAGTGACATAGCCAGTATACTGCCTCAGGCAGTTCAGCTCCTTTACAGCCCAAGAGCAAAGCTGCTTCTTGAAGGTCAGAAGTATATGAACATCTGTTCACAAAACCTGGATTCGCATAAAATCGGTAAGGACAAATTATATTAGTGGTATCCCATACCCTCATCACCTCTTCCTGTCATGGTGGGAAATGCACTAAATCTCTGAAAACCATAAATAAGAAAGAGTATTTCTGATCATTTCAAGTCCCTTAACATCTTTAATTCTTCCGTGGATTGGGAATCCTGCTGACATTTGGGATCTCCTGTATGACTAACAAAGTCTTCATGCAAAATTGAGCAGAGTATTACCTTTACAGGGTGCTTACCATACCTTCACACTGTAGACCTGGAGTATAGCCTGTGGAGGGCTCGAGGGTGAAGGGGAAGCTCAGACTGACTCAGGAACCAAGCTCTGCCCGCTCAGGTCAAATGACAGGCTCTGCCCACTTCCAACTGCACTATAACACCAGGCACCGAGCTTTTGAAGATGGAAATAAATCCTTTGGAGAGGAGGGGTTAGCCACAAGCATCACATCCACAGTTCATTCTTTATTCCTTCTTGTGCCCGTGACTTCTGCTGGCCTCCACGAGCGAGGCTCCATTCCACTCCTTAGTACGCGGCCACTGCCCAGAGCCGGGGGGCATCAGGCTCAGGACAGGCTGCAGACAGCAGTGTCCAGGTTATCCCCCAGTGCTGTATGAAGAGTGCCACTGCAGGAGCAGGCACTCACAGGGCTCAGGGAAATGCTGGGCAGTGGCATCTGAGGGCAGCAGAGGCTGCAGCAGCAGGACACAAAAAAGAGCTAGGAGGCCTGAAGTCAGGTTTTGCAATGCTGATGGCTGAGGTGGACAGAGTCTGCCCTGGGGACAACATGGACTACCACTGATAATCTGCCATCTCCTGGGAACAAGGAACCATTTGTGACGTCAAAACACGGGAGGCCCTTCTCAGAGCACACACTCATATGCTGGGGTCCCTGGGAAAGGCCAAATGAGCTCTGTCCCAAGCCTCGAACACTCCAATTGTAACTTGCAACATGAGGATGGTGTCCATTCTGTGCTTGCTACCGTGTCTGCTGGCCCAGGCTGATCCAAGAGCAGAGGTGCTCACCATGCGGCTGCTCCAGCATGGTGCTGTGTGACATCCTTTGGATGCTCTGCCTTACTAGGAATTCCCTTACAGACAAGTGTGGTGCTTATGTATCCCATACACCAAAGTATGGGGGCATTGCGTATTTTTAGTTCAAGAGACTGATCACTTGCTGTGGCACCACAAGGGCCTCACTGAAGGCATTGGTCCAAGTCTCCTGTAAAGCTCTTGCTGTGTGGCACAGCTCTTGCTGTGTCATCAGTGGAGACAGACAGCACATCTCATCTCCAGTCAAGTGTCCTGCAAAAAGGTATAAATGTGGGCTCTGCAGCCAACAGCTGCAGGACAACTCCCACACACAGCATCACAGGATGCTGCACCCGTCAATGCTTTTCAGAAAATGCTCTGTTTCTCACTGAGTAAGAATTATCATTTCCATTTCTACAGTGAATGATCACCTAGAAAAAAGCAATAATAGTCTAAGATGCCAACACGCCTTCAACAGAGAAATTACCTGTGCTGTAATATGCCTTCAAGAAACAGCTTTAGAAATATCTGAATTCTTATGGTTTTGTTCATAGGCAGTTACAAATCAACTTCTTACAAAGCAAAGTTTGGAAGTGTTCATCCACTCTGCAATGAATGTATTCACAAGAGCTGTGGAAGATGGATTCGGGTCACTGCTCCATCTTGGCAGTGTTGATACCCCTGGTGTATGGGTGTAATCTACCTAATAGCTATTCCAAGTAGTGAATAACTTGGCACATTTTGAGTCCAGTCCAGTTTGTGTAGACACTGTAAGGTAAAGAAGAACCACAAGAGAAAACTGAGGCATGGCTGGCAGATGCCTGAAAGACACAGGACTGATTCAGCAACACGGACCAAGCACAATGAACAAACACAGGCAGAGGTTTGTACACTATGAAATTACTTGTTGGGGAGGCCACTGACACCATTCCAGTTTGACTGAACAACTGAAACTTCTTCTGTCTTTCCTCATGGGTGGTGTTTTCCAACTCTTGCGTTCTCTTGACTCTCCAGTTGTTTCACATCTTTTCTGAAGTCTGTAGCATGCAAAAGGGGAGGCAGAACTCAAAGCAAAGCCTTTTAGGAGTGGTGATTAGAGCAAAAAAACTGCTTAATTTGCTTACTTTGGCAGCATATCAGATCTCTTTAAGATACTTCTTTTGCAGTAGTGCCTCTTCTAGACCACAGTCACAATCGTGTAAACTAGCAAGACTCAGGAATCTGCTAATTCTCAAAATTTCCTGCAGTTCTCTCAGCAGGACAAGTAAAGAAAACTCTTTTTTGTGTGTCTATTATACACTCATTTGTCCGACTTCAACTACACTTTTTATCACAGAAGCACCAAGAAAAAGAAGGATGTGAAGGGCAGGTAGAGTGAATTTGCTGTAATTCTAGAGAAGCCGTGAGAGATCACCTATCTTAATTGTGACAGGAAAGATGGTTGCTAATGTCTTTACAAACGACTCAATGGGTGAGGGCCTTTAGGAGAAATGGTGTTAATGTTTTTGAAATGGGTCTTAATGCCAATCTCAAACTGCCCAAGTTTGTTACAGAACCCAGAGAGTTTGACTCAACTTGAACTCCTGAACTTCAGGGTAACAGGAGAAATGGGTTGGCTCAAGTCTATTGCAGAACCCAGATACACAGATCTTCTGAACTTTGGAGGAAAATTACATGTTCAAGGGAGAATAAGTGGTAGGCAGTTCAGGAAGGCTGTATCTTCCTGGTGTCTCAGCCAATGGGGAAAGAAAGAGGGCAAGGCAACATGCGGCCTGGACTTTAGGATTAAAGGAGGCTGTGCCCTCTGAAACCTCGAGAGAGAAAACCCCACGGGCGTGTGCCCCAGTGGACTCTCTCCCTTTATTCAAATAAAGTTGCAGCACTCCTCTATCTCCTTTGTGGACACTGGCTTTTCATAGTGTGATTTTACACACAATTGCTTCTCTGCTAATTTGGAGGAACCAGTTTCCACAGATCCGACTGTGGGTGAAAGCCAATGAGGCAATTTGCCACACATTACTCCGCACTTTTCATAGCCTGCCTTCACTATTATGGCCATAACGTTTGCAGCCTTCCTACCTCCATCAGGATCACACTATTAACAAGGAAGGGATGGCTCAGTCATTCAGCAGTTTTGTACTTCTAATTATTTTAGGTCAGTGACGTACAAGGCAGGCAGCAATGCTGCTTTACAAAGAACAGTACCTTAGGAAGGTCCATCACTGCCCTGCATCTTACACACCTAATTTTCCACTTGAAACATTTCCTTTCTGGCTCTAGAGATAAACAATTATCAGCAGCATGGGCCAGCTGTCATAAACACACGGGTGGTTCTGATCTGCTTGGAACCTGATGGACCTCATCAGCAGAATTGCAACAATAATTTGAATAATTTCTGTAGAAGGTGCTCAGTTCTACTGCTTTAAAACAAGAAAGGTTTGACTACTGGAGACCGATGCTGGATCTGTACAATGTTGTTGTAAGGTCATTTTGCAAAGCTGAGGAAGGAGGCTGATAGTACATTTTGACTGTGTTTACATCAAACTTTAAAAGTCCTGAAAGCTTTTTTTATTAAAAAAGACCAGAAAAATGTATTCCCTTTGGGTTTTGTTTACATCAAAATTCATGTTCTCATATTTCAGGAAACTCTTTTTGTTGTACAGAGACAGTTGCCTCATCTGCATAAATCTCACATCTGAAAACTTCTGTTGTCCACCCTAGCACTTTCTCATTTCTAGTTTGCACACAAGCACTTAGCTTGGACAAAGGGTGATTCATCTTCCTTTAATCTGAGATGGCACCCAGCAAACATGACGCAGAAGGAAACAGATTTGGATAAACAGGTAGGATCATTCATGTCCAGCATGGGAATTAGCACCCCCATCTATGTGTGGCAATGGGAACAAGGAGTGCTGCTGCGATGGGCACTGATATACAAAGCATGCAACAATGTGGGTATTCGTGATACTTACTGAACTGCAGAGATCAGGGCACTCTTGCTGGAGAACAGTCTTTGTGGTTACAAACACTCCCCCCACTCTGAGTCCCAGACAGGAATGCAAAAAGCTGGGCTGTCCAACCCTGCAGCTCCTGCTCTAGGGAAGCCTATTCCACCTTTTAGATCTCCTGGAAGCTTCAGTGGAGCGAAGGGGCTCTTTGGTGCTCAGGGGATTCTCTGCAATGACCCCTCTGCTTACAGTGGCAGACCCCTCTTCAAGGGCAAATTGCAGAGGATTGTCCAGTTCAGCTCCCTGTAACGCGCTGTCTTCTGGCAGAGGTGCCAAATGCAGTGTAGCTGGTTCCTTAAGTTGGCACTGACCAGTACAGGAGCACAGGGTATAAACTGGCCAGGAATATTTAGTGCCCTCTACCCTGGGTGGTCCAAGGTGCCTGCATTATTCCAGGTGGCATGTTGCTGCTATGTCACTGCTTGGCCCCAGAGTAAAGTTTTAGGGGCGGGGAGCTGGAGCTGGTCCCAACTTGTCAGTGAGGCTGGTGTTGTTGCTTGTCTGTGTCACTCCAGGAATTTCATTCCTGATCATATTCCTTTCCTGTACAGCTCTGATATGCTGATATTCCCCCATTGCATCCCCAGCATGACATCTCTTGGACAGTGCCTCCTATAATCTTCCTAAAGGTAAGATGTGCTGGTGTAAGTGGTGGCAGGAGCAGTGTCAAGGTAGACTTCTGAAAAGTTATCTGAGCTCTCTGCACTTGCCTTCTCCACTGGTCATAAAGAACATTGATTTGAGAAATGAGGGCAGGCATGCTGCCATTGTGGTACCTTGGGATCTTCCTCCAATCCCTGACCTCAGCATTTCCAGCACCCTGACTCTTCATGCTCCCTAGCATGAGAGCTTGTGCCTAGCCTGTCCCCTTTGGCTGAGCAGAAAGTTGCTGTCATCATGCCTAATGACCCTCCAGAGGCTAAGCTCACCATGGTGTTAACAAGGGAGGAGTGTGTTTGAATTCATACTAGAAAGTTAGAAACACATGGGAAGCCTGTGCTGAATTGCAGCTGCTCGGGGAAGGTCCTGAGAGGGGTCAGGGTTGTTCTAGTTCATGGCTAACACAGGTCTAGTGCCCTGGTTGACAAAGATGTAGTGTCCTACTCAGCATGGCCAGAGGACCAAACACTGCTCCTGAGATGGAACCATAGCTGAATATGCAGATCCCATCCTTAGCCAGATGCCTTTGTCTGTGTGCCTCATGCTCTGCTTGCTTCAGATGTTTCTCTGACATCTCAAGTCTAGGAAGGTGCCATTTAGAATAAAAGATGGAATTCAATACTCAGTGATTTCCCAAGAAAATATTCTAACTACCCAATCACAAACTTGTCATGGCAAAAGTCACGCTGGATAACCCCAACTAGCAACAGCCTTTGGGACAGACACAGATAATGAGACCCATGAGAACCAACCCACAAAACTTTTATTTCCTCCTTAATATGCACCACAGTTTTAAATGTCCACAGTGTAATTCTAATTTTCCAAATTGTTGTTGATGGTGTTTTTCAAGTATGAGATTGAAGCTAAGACAGGCCTCAACTGCTTTTGTTATGTTCCAGGCTGCTGAAGGATCTTTAAAAACATAATGAAGGTAAACATTGAAGAGACCCAAGGTATTGATTGTTTGCAGGTGTATCAGCAAACCTCTCTGTTAAATAATTTCTCTGTAAGTCATTCTCCTGCTGCACAATCTGTGCAGACCTGAACCCATGCATGACCTTGCCTCAGACTCCACTTGCCATCGGGCTTCCTGCCTCTCCCAAGTTGCTGAACCTCCAGGTGAAGGTTGGGGGGCAACGTCCCTTCCACTGTCAGCAAAGAGCAAGTCTGAGACCACCTGATGGAACTGAATAGGCACAAATCTATGGAACCTGATTATAGGTATCCCAGGGTCCTGAGGGAACTGGTTGATGTAGTTGCCAAGCCACTCTCTATCCTGTTTGAAAAGCCATGGTGGTCAGGCAAAGACCCAGGTGACTGGAAAAAGGTAGACATCAATCCTATTTTTTAAAATTTAATTTTTTTATTTGATTTTTCCCCTCCCATGAGAGAGTAACAAAAGTGTCGGGGTTTGACCCTGACTAAACACTGACACTCTGGCTCTCTCCTGCTGCACACATGCAGGAGAGGGGAAAAGAAAAAAAAAAGCCTGTAAAAACACACACCAATCTCATGAGTTAAGTGAGATAGGACACTGGTAGGAGGACAGGAGCACAGAAGAAAGGGCAGACGGCCTCTAAACTTAAAGTTGCAAAGTGATTTAATTACCTAACCGAGTTGAAGGATAAATGAGAGGCAAAAATAAACTTTTCATACACTATTTTGTTCACTCACCCCCCTTCCTCTTACAAACCCATTTTCATTCACCCCCTTTCCTCCTTCCAACCAACAGCTTGGGTAGGGGGACAGGGTGTGGGGTATTTTCTCAGTCCACAGAACAGGTCCATAAATCTATTCATCATCACAATTCTTCTACTACAAATACTCTTTATTTCTACTTATCTCTCTCTCTCTCCAGACAGTTTCTCTGCTCTTACCCCTTTCCTCTTAGGAAGCAGTCTCTCCGCCCACCCCCCTTCCCTCTTTCCAAACCAACAGCATGGGCAGGGGGCAGGGTAAGGGGTTTGTTCTCTGGTCAGTCCATCAGGGAGAGGAGTCCTCTACTTAGCCACGGGGTCCCTCCCACGAGAGACAGTCCTCTGGGAACTTCTTTGGCGTGGGTCCGATCTCACGAGCAACATCCCGCCAGAATTTTGCTGCAGCCTGAGTCCTCTTGTCCATAGGGTGCAGACTCTCCCGAGCCGAGGCCAGGCTGCTTCCATCCCAGGAGCAAGGCCTTTCTCTCCCTTGCAAGGCCTTTGTAGCTTTAACTCTTTTGGTGAGACTCCAACTGGATCACAGCTTCTTCCAGGCATCCACCTGCTCCTCTGGTGTGGGCTGTGGGTGGATTTCTGCGATCCTGTAGACTCCATGGGCTGCAGGGGAACCTCCTGCTCCCCCATGGTCTTCACCACGGCTAGCAGAGGGTTTTCAGCTCCGGCGCCTGGAGCACCTCCTCCCCCACCTTCTCCACTGACCTTGGTGTCTCCATGTTGCTCTCCCTTCACATATTTTTACCTCCACCTCCTCCTCCTCTAACTACAAAGAAGTGCGTGCCTACCTTGTTTTGATTTCTTCTTAAATATGTTTTCACAGAGGCGTAACTAGCACCTCTAATAGGCCTACACTTGGCTGGCAGCTTGTCCATCACTTTCAGAGCTATCAGAGATTGGCTCTGCTGGACTTGGTGAAAAACTTCCAGAACTTTCACTCGGGACACACAGGAGCCATCTTTGTGCCACTCTTCACCCCTCAGACACTTCCTCAGGCCTACTACAACAGCTTCTGAGGGGTTTAAATTTCTCTTAGATGTTAAAAATACCTTGCTGATGTTTTGGGCCAATCAAAACCACCACCAAAAGTCAGAGATAAGAGCAGAGATTAGAAAATGAACAATAACAGCAACAATATTAATAACAAAAGTATACAAAAAGACAGTGCTTTACATTCAAAAACGTGGTTGCTGACCAACCAACCAACTCCACAGGTGCTGCATAGTTCTGAGACAATGAAGCAAATGGACCCTGGGCCTGCCATGTGCACCTTTTTCCCCCTTCCTTCTCAGAAATGAGAATCCCTCACTTTCACCCTGCCTCCCCTGATGTGATGTTGATTGTATGGAGTAACAATCTGGGCATGCCCACACAGCTCCAGGCTCCACCCCCTCATGGCTACTACAAGAATATTAACTCTGTCCTGGCCCATGGAACTACATACTAGCGACCCTCACCTCTGCGCTGGGGAAAGTACTGCAGCAGATCTTCATGGAAGCAATGTTAAGGCACATGCAAGACAAAGAGCTGACCAGAGACAGCCAGCACAGCTTCACCAAGAGCAAGTCATGCCTGACCACTTTGGTGGCCTTCTATGATGGAGTTACTGCAATGATTGACAAGGGAGGATGACCAATTTTATCTATCTAGACTTCCGTAAAGCCTGTGACATGGTTCCACGTGGCATCCTTATCTCCAAACTGGGGAGACATGGATTTGAAGAGTGGACTGTTTGGTAGTGGTGTGGTTTAGGAATGGTATTCTCTAGTTTAGTACTCCTGTTAAAACCATGTTCTGCTTCCCCTCCAACCCCCTAAAACTGGAGGCTCAAAAGGCAAAAATCATGGGTTGATATAAGAACAATTTACTGGAAACAGCAATGAGATAAGAAAACTAACATTAATAGCAACAATATTAATAACAAAAGGTACAAGAAAAAGAAATTGTTTACACGGAAAGCCCCCCCAAATAAAAAATACGAGACCATTCCCTCCACCATGTTTTCTTGACTGGAAGGAACCCCTTCTCCCTGGATAAGACAGTGAGAGAGAGTCCCTTTTGTGTCAAATAACATCTGGGCCTTAGCCACATGTCTTGGCTATGGCAAAAAATTAACCCTATGCTGTCTGAAACCAGGATAGATGGATAAGAAGTTGGCTGGAAGACACAGCCAGAAATATGTGGCCTGTTGAGGATTAAAATAAGTTTACTGATAGAATATTAGAAATTAATTGTATAGGTTGAAGTTTAGTTGTAACTTGCTTACAGTTTAGCATGAGTGGGCCCTGCTCAAAGCTTGGCCTTGAGGTGAACTGTAAATTAACTCTGTGAACATGAATGGCTGAGCAGGGGAGGAAACAGAGATCTGGAGACTGGAGATCTTCAGATAAGGGCTGAGACCCTGGAGGGCCCCAAGGTTGCCCCAAACTGGAAGAGAAGAGCAGTTAATCATCTGCCCATGTGGACATGGAGAAAAAAATCAAATGAGGTGTTAGAAGACCCCAGATCATAAATTGCCATTGGACCAAGAGGCATGTGCAGGGTGTGTGAAGAGCATGTGAAGGTCAGCTGCAGAGACTGTGAGTGGATAAAAGTGCACAGACTGTGAGCAGATAAAGGCCCTGGATCACTGTTCAGGATCCCACTTTGGAGGCACCAGCTCAAGCTGAAATAAACTGAAATAAAGGCTGCCTCATAACCTTCTCAGAAGAGAGGGCTCTGGGGTGACCTCAATTGCAGCCTTTCAGTGCTTAAAGGGAGCTTACAAGAAGAGGGAGAGTCACTTTTTACATAGGCAGATAGTGACAGGACAAGGGGGAAAGGTTTTAAACTAAAAGAGGAGAGATTTAGATAATCATGAGTTATTAGGAGGAAATTCTTCTCTGTGAGGGTGATGAAGCCCTGGCATGGGTTGCTCAGAGAAGTTGTGGCTGCCCCATCTCTGGAAGTGTTCAAGTCCAGGTGGGAGAGGGCTTGGAGCAACCTGGTGTAATGGAAGCTCTGTGGCATGGGGTGGAATGAGATGGACTTTAAGGTCCCTACTAACACAAACTTGTCTGTGATTCTATGACTATACATCTCCAGATTTAGGGTTTTTCTTGTGTGGTCTTGTGCAGAGCCTTCTTTAAATGTAGACAGGATTAAATCCTGAGCTTGGGTGCTACAGCACAGGGTACTAAAGCAGGTACCCATTCAGATATGCTAAACAGAGAGGCAAGAACACAGTAAATTGTATAAGCATAGCCAAAACCACAGAAGTACAATTTTTCAGTTAGAAATTGTGAAAAATCAAGTGCTTGCTTCCCCATCTAGTGGTTATATTCAGAAGGAAGAATGTTCCAGTAAATATCAGCCACTAGTCTCTGGAGGTTGGGGCTATGTTCATGCACTAAGATCAAATGCCACAAATGTGGTCTTTGCACATTGATCCCATTTAGATGGACAAAGAGTTGCAGTTATAACTGTCCATGTCCTCTTCCGCTTCTACCTCCACAGCTCATTTCAGAGAGTCTTTTAAGAATGCAGAAATCAAATATATCACAAAATCATAGAAAGGTATAGGTAGGGCAACACATTTTGTACTTTAAGTTGCTTCTTGAAACAAAGCTGTCTTCAAAGTTAGATCAGGTTATTGAGTTTGATCCAGCTAAATTTGAAACTCTCCAAGGATGGAGATTCATCACCTCAGTGAATATACCATCTCTGTCCATATACCAGTACTGCTCCACCAGCTTGGGAAAGCACTTGAAGAAAACAAAGTTCTAGCAAAAAAACTGCTCCCAAGTCCTGCCAGAGAATGGGAGTGCAGCTCCTTTTTTTCTTGCACACTATGATGTCCGCAGAGGAAGACACTGCATTTCAGCTCTCAGGTTGTGCCAAGAACAGGCTCAAACTGCCTCCCCAGGGCAGTGAGTGAGATTTCTAAGCCTTTTAGGTCAGCCCCTAAGTAGCCCTAATTACTGACAGCTTTGCTCATGCTCTCAGGCTCTAGAGTCCTGGGCCTGTGTGCCTGTGGAGTCACATCTCAGGAGCAGCATTGACATTGCAAGTGAATTAGATATGTGAACCTCAGACTATGAATGCTTCTAACGCATTTCTTTGTGTTTGTGAGTGGACTTAGTTGCTCTTGCACATATGCACTTTGCTAGAAGCAAACCACAACTTGTAACAACCCAGCTTCCTCTGAGAGAAAACATCAAGAAGGTAGCTTTAATTACCCCCCTAACCCCCTCCCCCCACAATGTTTTTAGCCCTTTGCCCCAGGTCTCATGTTTTGACAAATCCCTTCAGTGCCTCATGGCAAATAATTCCTGTTCCTTTCCTCTCAGGGCCTCATAAGCCTCCTTCTTGTTATCCCAGACCACCATCGAGTGGGTGCTGGAGATCCCACCACAGCCAGGGAGGAGGGCTATATCATGGCCTAAGGGCACCATGCTGCTCTTTTGAGCAGCCCTTAAATGATGCCTGGATGAGCAGAGCTGTGTGCCAAAGGGACATAATTGGAATTTTGCAGTTACACTCAGATGGGTTGTTGGTTACATGCAAAGCATTTAACAGAAAAAACCTTCTGCTTCATGTCAGTGGGGACTTGCCCCATGCTGTTATAGGCTCTGCAGTTGAAATTGCATACAATTCCTGGAAATGCTGAGTAAGCCCCTAAACAGACCCTTATTTTTATAAAGTCAGATTCAGTTCAGGAGTGTGTTGAGCATGTGAGCAGCTTCACTCATGAATCAATTCACTCATAGAACATATTGATAATTCGATCCTAGCAACTATTTTACCTTGTAGATTTTCCCACTGAAATAATTCTAAATCCTTGCAGATGATGATACTAAAAGGAACTGAATTTAATAACAACCTGAAAACCTTCTGAAAATTCACCAGATGCCAGAGAAAAGTCAAGGTGCAGGCTGTGTTGCTGGTTGGTTGCTCAAAACTGTCACAAGATGACCTCTTTCCTTACAGTTGGAGAAAGATTGATAGCTTTCTTTCTGCAGGGAAAAGATTATGATTCAGACCTCACAAAGGGGTAAACAAATGCTTCGTAAGAAATCCCCTGCTGAGTTAGAACCTCTGAAAACATTAATGGTGGTAACCAACATCACTGTCTTGTTAAACACCCTCAGATGTGGGGTGTGTGGCCTGCGCCACCCCAACACCCCCCATTACTTTATGGTTAGGGTTATATGCAACTATTCAACCAGTGATGAACCACGGCCTTCACATTGCATGCTGCCCGAAATCAGGTTAACAGATATTTTTTTTTTAAATTGTTGTAATTTCCATCAAACAAGTGTTTGAAAATACATGGCTTGCCCACTGCTCGGTCACCCAGAGTCATTAATATAGCAGTTTCTGGCTCAGGGTCATGATGTCACAGGAGATGTGAGCTGCCACAAGAGGGATCTGAACTTTAACAAAATATTTTGAAGTGGATCTATAAGACCCACAGGAATGGTCTGACAGCTGGGAAAGCATGTGACATTGGTCACTTGAGTGTGACATAAATCCATGCTGCTGTTGAAAAAGGAAGCCCTATTCCTCTTAAGGCTGCTTGTCCTTGCCAGCCCTCCCATGCTCTAAGGCATGAGTTTTCTGAGAAATAATTTCATCAGTTCAGAAACTAGTTAAAAAAATATGTTTCAATTCAATCAGCTCCAGCAGAACCTAACTTACATAGAGTCCTGGATATACTTCCCAATTAATAATAATTACTGCACTACAGAAAATCATAGAGGCGTGGGCAAAAGGGACCTCTGGAGGCCTCTGGTACAACTTTCTTCTTGATCCAAGTCTGCCACCAGAAGTAGACAAGATAGTATGTTGACTGACCAACATGGTGTGAGCATCTAGTGACTGCCTTCTTGTCCAGGACACTGGTAGAGCAATAGAGCTAGAAATGAGAGAGTGTTTACCTACAGTGTTGTCTTTACTTTAGAGCCTCTGTTTCTTTTCTTGCTGATGAATGCTTATGACCACAGAGCAAAATGACACTGTCATTCTATGAAACAACTGTGAATGCTCCAGGGTCTGAGTCCATCCAAATGACAGTCTTGGAAATAGAAAGTCTACAAATGGGGTGGGTTGGTTTTGGATGGGGTTTTCTTTGTGAGGTGGTGGTTTTGGTTTTTGGTGGTTTTTTTGGGGGGGGTTTGTTTGGTTGTTGTTTTGCTTTTTTGGTTGGTTGGTTTTGTTTGTTTTGGTTTTTTTGGTTTGGGGGTTTTTGGTTTTGTTGGTTTTTTGCTTTTTTTGCCCTCTTTTTTTTTTTTTTTTTTTTTTTTTTGTGCGAGGGAGAAAGAGCTCAGCTGTGGAAAAATATTTAATTTGTCAAAGTCATAGTGACTTTTAGGCCATGTCCCTTTAGAAATACTGACCTAACAATAGTACTAATCAGAAAGTATGGCATTTATAGTATCTTAATGGCATGCACCCAAAATAGATTCTAGTTATATCAGCAAGTTGACAAGCTCATAGGGTACAGATAACTCTTGTAATTAATTTCTAAAAGTCACAGGAACTGTAAAGTTGGTGTGGGTGGAGTTTACTTTTTATTGAAATAATAAATTGCTACAATCACATTTATCCTGGTATTACTACGGATTTACTTGAAGGTAAATGAAATCAGAATTGGGCCTCCCAACACTGTTAGGATAAAACTACTAAATTTCCTCTCTTATGTTAATGTTTCTGAGAAGTATAGGCTCTAATTAGAACATGAATAGAGAACACACTGTGACCTGCTGGTTCTTAAGGTCTAGTGAGTGTAACTTTCTGAGGTACATTCTTTCTAAAGCACTCCCTTTAAATAGGTCATCACTCACTATGCTGGTGCCACACATTCATTAGAGAAGCACAGGACAGTAATTCCTATAATTAAAGTTGCCCAACATTTTCATGATAAAAGCATGTTCACAGTTTGTTATAGTTTTAATAGGCTTTAATACACTAAAGTGAAATTTTCTGTAACGGATATCTGTATCAGAATAAGTACTTAAATTAAATGTAATTATTGTTTCTTAGCTACATAATAGGTAATTACTCTCTCTCTCACTTTTCAATACTAGTGTTTGGCTCAATTTGTAGGACATGCCTGCTTTGGGAAAGGAACTTAATTCCATAAAGACTGGAGCTAAGTCAGCCATGTTGTATATCCCTGAAAATTACAGTGCCTGTGTGAAAAGAGACATGCTAAATTCTTTTGGCTAAATTCTCTGCAAATCATCTGCACCAAATGTTCTCCAGGGGAAAAGCACAGACAAGGTCTAGAACCACACACAGACTCAGGCTGCCATGCAGACATGCTGCCATGCATGTAGCTGCCATCACTAATGTCCAGCCATGTAAGCTTCCAGTGGACATGCACAAAACGAAAAAATCTTACAAAGCTTTTCGAAGTCTCAGGTCGTGATCAGAGGATAGGCTAAAATCACCTTTAAGTCAGCTGGTGTTGGAGGTTGGGGAAGTTGGAATTTTCCTCCATCCTGTTACTAGGAGACAAATGGCTGGGTGCTCAGAGCTATTAAGTCTTTTGTAAGAGACAAAGGCTCTGGGCTGGGTGGGGTGTGGTGTGGTGTGGTGTGGGGAGGAAGCTCTCCTGGCTGGCTGGACACTCGTTCGTGGGACACCGGGAGGAAAGCAACTGCTTTTTGGCTTCTGGCTGCGACCGCGGGAGATCCAACTGTGCTCTGTTTTCTCCTCCTGGCTGGGTGAGCTTTGATTCAACCTCTTTCCCACTGGGAGTGCACGTTCTCCCGGCTGCGTTTTGCTGCAGCTGCGGGGGAGTCCGGCTGTCCCTGCCGCCCGCCCCGCTTTCGCCGCACGAGACTGCGGCATCTACCGTGACAGCAGAGTCCCTGCTACCTCGCTGGCTAGCCCGGGAGAGAGTCAGGCCCTGCCCCCCTGCTGCCCCGCTTTGCTGCTCCGAGCTGCCTGCCTGCTTCTCAGCCTTTTCCGCCATTACCAGCTGTGTGAGGCTGACCTGACCCTGCGCCACAGCGCCACCTGCAGCCGCTCGGCAAGCATCGCAGCTGCCCTGCCCGGCCGGGAGCTCAACAGCGCCCCTGCTGCTTGCGACCGTGATTACACCACACGGGAAAGTGCTCGGCAGCTCAAAAAGACATCTGCTACTGGTTTCTGGTTTTGTTTGTTAGTGTTATTCTTGTTATTGCTTGTTTACTCTGCTACAGATACTAGTAAAGAACTGTTATTCCTTTTGCCATACCTCTGCCTGAAAGCCCTTGATTTCAAAATTAAAATAATTCAGAGGGAAGGGAGATCACATTCTCTGTCCTAAGGGAGGGTTCCACCTCTCTTAGTAGGCACTTGTCTTTCAAACCAAGACAGCTGGGATCAAACAGAAAATGCTACGGCCCCAGGTATTTGTGGATACTATGGCTGGAGCTCTACCCTCAGGGAAAACAGGGATGACTTATTCAGGATCAGGTAGCTAATTGACTAGTGGCAAGTATATTTAAGCCAGGGAAGCATGAGAGGACGCATCTAAGGTGAAAAGCAACACTCTTAATGGTATTTTCCTTCTGCCTTGGTAGCCAGAGAGCGTGAGGTTAAACAGAGCTTCCTGCTGCCTAAAGTGCCCCCTTGAATGCAGACGTGGTCTTCACTGATCTCTAGAGCCCTTTAAAGCTGATGGAATGTGTCTATTCAGTAACATCAGCCAGCTTTCAGCCTCCTCTCACGCAGCCCACTGGATCCCATGGACTTATGTGGGCTGAGAATTCTCAAGAGATTTTTGACTCGATCCTGTCTCTGAATCCTGTCTCAAAGCTCAGAGACCTGGGGGACTTCCTTGGTGGAGAGTGACACCAAGAAAACATTTGATGTCCCTTGGCAGTTTCAACTTTAGTTGACCTTTGGCTTTCCTAATACCATCTCTGCATGCTGAAGAAGTGTTCCTATATTCCACTTCAGTAGTCTGTCCTTGCTTCCATCTCATGTTTACTTTTTATTGTGTTCATTCACAAATTCTATGTTTACCAAGTTTGTTTCCCAACACATTTACTTATACCTCTGATTGCTGTGATAGACTGTTCTTGTGCTTGGAGGAAGCCCTTAACAAGTTGCCAGCTCTCTTGAGCTCCTTTGCCTTTCAGAGCTAACTCTCACAGAATCTCACTTCACCTGAATAACTGAAGTCATTCTCTTGAAGGGGCTGCAGTCTGCCATTTGTCTTTGTCACTCCCCTTAGAACCCTGAACGCCACAGTTTCATGGTCACTACACCCAACATGACCACTGATTATCACGTCCCCAAACATTCCTCTCTACGTCATGAGTACTGCACACAGATGGGTGTCCAGCTGAACTAGATGGCCTGTCTAGCAAGTGTAAGAATTTGTTTCTGACATGCTTTAGAAAACACCTGGATTTCTTGTGTCCACTGTGTTGCTAATTCAACTGATAATGAGGCTTGCACCAGCAATCACAGAATTCGAAATAGTATTGTTTAATCTACAGAAGTATTCCATATGCTGAAGATGGACATTTATTTAAAGATAGGTAATCTGTATTTAAAAATAGGTATCCTGTGTGGTGTGAGGGAAGGGGTGCCATCCAGAAGGACCTGGAGAGGTGGGACTGTGCAAGCCTTATGAACTCCTACAAGGCCACGTGCAACAACTCCTGCACGTGGGTCAGGGCAGTCCTAAGCACAAACACAGGCTGAGGGGAGAATACATTGAGAAATGGCCTGGGGAGAAGGACTTGTGGGTGCAGGTGGATAAGAAGCTCGACATGCCCCAGCCATGGGCACTGGCACACAGAAACCTCCCATGTGCTGGGCTGATCTTCCAGTGTGGGCAGCAGGAGAGCAGGGGCATTCTGCTCCTCTGCCCCACTCAGGTGAGACCCTACCTGAAGAGCTGCCTCCAGCCCTGGGGCCCCCAACCTCAGAAGGACATGGAGCTGCTGGAGACAGTCCAGAGTAGGCCACAGAGATGCTCCGAGGGCTGGAACCCCTCTGCCCTAGGGACATGCTGGGAGAGCTGGCAGTGTTTAGCCTGGAGAAGAGAAGGCTCTGGGGAGACCTTGGAGCCCCTCACAGTGCTTAAAGGGGCTCCAAAAGAGTTGGAGAGGGACTTTGGACAGGAGACTGGAACAACAGGACAAGAGGGGAATGCCTGCCCACTGCCAGGGGGCGGGGATAGATGGGATATTGGGAAGAAATTCTTCCCTGTGAGGGTGAGGAGGTCCTGGCACGGGTTGTCCAGAGACCATGTGGCTTCCCCATCTCTGGGGTCCAAGCCAGGTTGGATGGGGCTTGGAGCAACTTGGTCAAGAGGAAGGTGTCCCTGTCTATGGCAGGGATGGCATGAGATAGGCTTTAAAGTTCCTTGGAACCCAACCCATTCTGTGATGACTGTATTTTTCTAAATCAGTGCCATTCATTTATTCTTATCAAGTTTTGTCAGTTCTGCTGTTATATTCCTGACGGAAATTCTCCTAGCAGGCAAAACAGATGCATGGTACTTGCAAAAGGAATCAGGAGCCTGGCCCTTGGATTCTGCCTTGTGCTAGTGCAATAGCTTGTGAGGGACGTAGTCAAATGATGAACACTGTGCTTGCTGTTGTTAAATGAGCCTTGAAGCAATGATTAGGGGTAAGAACAGAATCTTGGATTGCTAAATTTCTACCCCCTGTGCCAGCTGCTGTTGACTAATGCGTAGAGACTAAGACCGTGCAGTCAGGGGAGCTCTGGTGCACTGAACAAAGCAGCCAAAAAATATGGGGCACCATCAAGAGGAGGAGAGCATTAGCATAGTTATATACTGTACTCTTTGGACTGACACTCTGTGACCATGTAACACCCTGGTGCACCTACATTTTGAGCAGTGTGCACTTCTGTAGAGCTAGAGATCACAGAGAACAACAAACACTGATGTGTGGGATGGAGCAACATCCTCCCAAAAACTAAGAGTTTGAGTCTTTAGTCTAGAGAAAAGGCTCGGAAGGATATGACCCACAACCCAAGTGACTGGCATGAAGCTGTGCCATGGGAGGTTTAGGCTGGATATTAGGCAAAAGCTCTCCCAGAGGGTGGTGGGGCACTGAACAGGCTCACCAGAGTAGTGGTCACAGCCCCAAGGCTGCCAGAGCTCAAGCAGCGTTTGGACAATGCTCTCAGGACCAGGCTGGTGTTGTTGGGGGGTCTGTGCAGGGCCAGGAGTTGGACTCGATGATTCCACTCAGGATGTTCGATGAGTCAATGTTCAGGCTACCAGCATCCCAGAGGAGTCATGTCCCAGAGCAGGCGCTGCCCGGCGATTGCTGCCCCGTGACTAACCCGGGCAGCGGCACTGTGAGCGTAGGACGTGGCACCAGGAGCAGCTCATGGCCTGCCCGCCTGGGCTCCGCAGCCACAGGAGAGGAGCAGAGGAGGGCAAGGGCGTGCACGGGACGGAGACCAGCGGGCAACTGGCCCCGCTCCGACGGCCGCGGCCGCCACGGTACACGGTGCGCGGGCCGCAAGGAGCGATCGAGCCAACGAGGGTCCCGTAACGAACCGGCCCACGGAAACTCTGCCCAAACCGCCCGCCCGAGGCTGCGAGAACTGACGGGACGCCCCGCTGTGATCGCGAGTCCGCCCGGAACGCCTCCGCGCACGCGCGCTGCCGCCCCGGAGCGGCCGTAAATCGGGGCGTGCGCAGCGCGCGGGACTCGCGGTGAGCAGTGTCGTCCGGCCGCGCGATGCATTGTGGGCGCGGCTGAGGAAGTAAAATGGCGGACCTAGCGAACGAAGGTAGGCGGGAGTTGCAGGCGTCGCTGCCCTGGCCCACACTGGCCCTGCGCCGCCGTGGGGCCCGGCCCGGCCCGGCCCGGCCCGGCCCGGCCCGGCCCGGCCCTGCGCTGCGATGCGAGTTCAGGGACGCGCCCGGGAGCGCCACCTCCCTACGGCTGTCCCGGCCCCCGTCAGGCGAGCGGCCGGACAAAGGGAGCGCTTTGGCCGGGCCACCGCGCTGTCCGCGAGGCGAGGGCGGAGGGGGCCAGGCTGGGGCTGCGCCCTCATGTGTTTCCTGCGCATCCGTGGCTCTGGGCTTGCGATGCGGCGACTGCCGGGGCCGGCAGCCACCGGCGGATCGGTGCTCTCTGGACGCGGACAGTGGGCCCGGCACCGGGTACAGGCCCTGGACCGCGGCAGCGAACGCTGCGTCTCGGCCCCGAGTAGGCTCTAAGCCGCTTTGTGCCTCGCCTTGTCCAGTTGCTTTTTGGGGTTATTGTCCACAACTTTAGCGTCACTGTAAATCTTCCCTTTGCTTACACTCATGTTAAGCCTTTCTTGAGTTAAAGGATTAATTGAAGGGTTAAGTAAAACACGGTGGGGTATCATAGTAGATGTATTATATTTTTTTGGGCTGAAAGCATCAGAGGTCCAGTAGTGAAGTGGCTTCATTTTTTTTTCTGAAGAGCGTTAGGAGAGCCTGGGCTGCAATACCGCAGTATTTGGGTGTTCTGCCCCAAGGTATGTACGGTGATGTTTTATGTGGCAATGGATATCTATATTTTGCCTTTGGGAGTGACAGATATTTCTAAATGTTTCGGCAAAAGCCAGTTTGCTCTGCTGTCTCTTTGTTTCTCCTCATTCTTCTCAGCTAATGGGAGAGGGAAAGAAATGCCCAGGGGGAGGTGAATGAACATGTGTGTGAGGCTCCTTCTTTCAAGACTGTTTCTTACATTTTAACACTGTGTCAGTGGCAATTACTGTTCTGATATTAACGTTAAACAACAGGAAGCAAATAAATGTAGGTGCAATCTTTGAAGATGAAGCCTACAAGCAGCTAACAATACAATTACCCTTAAGTTAACAAATCCTGTGATGCAGCAAGTCTTAAGCTGTTGGCTTCCAGACTCTAGATGAGTTGTCAGTGCCCGAGGAGGCATGATAAGTGGTCTCAGGAATGGTAGTAGCCAAATCTGTAATGACTATTTGTGAGAAACTTAACATCAGTATTTACTTTATATACTGCCATTATAATGAGTTATAACCCATTTAATGGATTATTTTGTTATTTTAGAAGATTGGCAACAGCTATCTTAAGCCATGCAAGCCCCTCACTTTACCGCCCTGTTCTGCTGGGGAACGTTAAGCTCAACAGTTTACCAATATTTATTACATCTTTTGATGTCAACATGTCATGTGTTCTGTCTCTACTTCTGTATTCCTGCGGGGTCTTATAGACTGTCTGCGATGGCAGGGGGAAAGTGATCCTATCTTTACGACCCTTTCCTACCTCCAGAGACTTACCTCACCTGCAAACCTCTTTAATTTATATTTGCATATCCTTCTAGAGTTGTCACCTTCTTCTGTTGCTAGTCTGTTTTTTTTTTTTTGCAGTAAGAATGTGATACAATCTTTCCTCCGATTAAGCAAGATCAGCTTGCTTTGGAACTGTTGCTCATGCTAGTATCACTGACTGTTGCTAGTTTTCTTCTCTCCAGTTCAATTTTTGAGGTGTGTGTTCTTTGTATAACAGTGGAAATACATGCACTTTCTGGAATTTGCATCTTTCTGCTGAAACTCAGAGAATTCTGTACTCTTTCTTCATGCCTTATTTGCAGTCTTTGTCATGGCAAGGATCTCCTCAAGTGACTGTTTTCTCTTCATTCTTAAACACATCATCAGTTTTATTTTCCCATTGTTTAGGTGAATGCTTTACTTCCTTGTGCCCAGGTATTTTAATTTGAATATTTGAAGTAACTATTTTGGTACTGATAATTCTTTGACTTTCTGCTTCTATTGTTTACAGTATTTGATAACTAAATGTTCATGTTCACAAATAAAGTGTGATTACAGCAAAGTTCTTAATGTTCCTTTATCTTGATTGATCTATACAACAGTGCTGTCTCAATCATACTTCGCTGTGAGGTGTGAAGCTAATTATTCTTTGACATGTAGTAGACATAAGTGCCTAGAATGAGGTTTAAGTCATTCTTGCAGACTGTTTTTGTTTGGCATTTTTAAACAGTAGCTTTTGTTGTCTGTTCATGCAGCTGAAACTCAAGATTTTTACCTGTTTGATTGCCGCAACGAACCTTTTTCTGGCCTTGAAATGTGCTAAGTTTCATGCTGCCTGTGTCCTCTCATCTTACTAATGGAACGCTCTTTTAACCTGTAACTTTTATTAAGACACCCCTCTTTCAATTCATTAATTGTTGTTTCTGTTTCCAACACTATGTTAGTTACCTTTACCTTCTAGGCTCTGATGTCTCTCTTAGATTATTGAATGTCTTAAATCACTGCTGAGCTGTCAGTACTGACTCCAAATAATCATTCTACCAATGTCCTTTGCAATTTCAAACTAGTGGATGATCTTTCTGTGATGTGTCTCTTCAAAGCTACAAGCATTTCCTTTAATAATTACTTCTTTTTTGCATTCTTATTGTTCCTCAAATATTTTTCATTCACTTGTCTTTCCTTTGTTTCTAGTGAGTAGGTGAAACTGCTCCCATGCCTCTTTGTATTGGAGTGATGGCCAGCCTTATCTTGACAGAAGAAGGTTGTTGGTTTAAGGGGGTCCTCTACTGCATGGGAGGGGGCTGAACGATGAGGTAGTGCTAGTGCCACTTTCCAAAGAAGTTTGTACTGTGAAGTTTCCAAGGAACAAATCCTGATCTTGGCATTGCCTGTCATGATGAGAGATGCGCTGTTAAATGTGGAGCTAATGAAGAGGAGTAGAGAGTAACTTCTCCTAGCTGTATGAATTTTGATCAACTTTGCTGCAAAGATTTAGTGACATTGTGATAAAGGTTTTGGGGACTCTCATTGTGAGGGTGATTATTGAAAGCCAGGATTTTAGAATGGTAGGCGCAATTGTTATTAGTACTAATGTATAAAGGATCCAGCTAGAATTCCAAAAAATGCTAGCAGCTTCCTGTCGGTCTTGCAGATTCATGGAAACCTGAATGCTTTTCTCATTAACTTGCAGCTAATACACAGCTAGTAATTTGCCAGTCTATAACTTACTGCTGAAGCTGGACTTTTAGACAAGAGGATCCCCTTGTGTGGGGAATGAATTACTTTATCTTTTCAGTGGCTGAAAGGTGATAATTTTTTTTTCTCAGGGTTAAAATTTGATGGATGTGTTCACATTTCCCTTTCAGGAGGTGTCTGCAACTTACTTGGCTTTATGAAATTGCTGAGCATACAGTTCACAATCATAACAGGTTTACTGTATGTAACTGGCTTAAATTAATTAGAAGCTGGAGAGCAGTGCTGCAGGAAGGGACCTGGGCAAGTTGGATCTTGGAGCCAGGAGGGCCAACTGTGTCCTGGGGGGGCATCAAGCCAACTGGGTGAGGGAGGGGATTGTGTCTTGGCTCTGCACTGGGGCAGCCTCACTGTGAGTTCTGGAGGCAGAGCGGTGCTCTACAGCACCACAGTATAAAAAAAGACATTAAGCTGATAGAGTGTCCAAAGGAGGGCCACAAGGATGGGGAAGGGTCTAGAGGGGAAGCCTTATGAGGAGCTGCTGAGGGCACTTGGTTTGTTCAGTCTGGAGAAGGGGAGACTGAGGGGAGACCTCAATGCAGGCTTCAACCTCCTCATGGGGGGAAGTTGAGCGGCAGGTGCCAATCTCTCTACACTCTATTGACCAGTGACAGAGCTTGAGGAAACAGCAGGAAGCTGAGTCAGGGGAGATTTACCATGGATACCAGGAGAAGGTTTTCCACCCAGAGGGAGGTTGAGCTTCTCAGGGCAGTGGTCACAGCACCAGGCCCTAGGTCAAAAAGTGTTTGGACAATGCTCTCAGTCACATGGTTGCATTTTTTGGGTGTCCTGTGCAGGGCTGGGAGTTGGGCTCAGTGTTCCTGATGGGTCCCTTCCAACTCAGCATATTTTATGGTTTTATGAAATGCACAGAAGGTGAGCAAACTAAAGCAGTTCCTTTCAGACTAATCAGTATAATTTCTTCACCAGACTTGTAGGATGCTTCTGTGCTGTTTCTGCTTTTTTCTTTTTTTTGCCCTAATTGTTTATTCTTCTTATCTCATGGTAGCTTTTGGACAGAGGAAGATCTGCTGTTACTTTGAGGAAAAATGTGGCGCTCACCACTGACTGTTTGCAGACTCTAGAAACAAGACTATTTTTTTCTTTCCCGTGGTGACTTCAGATGGATTAGTGGGTGCAAAGTTAGGCTGAGTGACATGTCCTAATAATTCACACCCAGACACCATAAATATCTGTTTAATTGACAATTGATAGGTCTATCTACATGCGTTATTACTTTTTGTTAATGCTTTTTGGAGTTCTTTATAAATATTTTATCTACATTGCAAAGTAGTTGGCCTGCTTCATGGCTTTCTTTTTCCTCTCATATGAAAATAAGCTACTTTTTTCTCTTCTGACTTGTAACATTTGCAGAAGTATCTGTTTTCCCTATGTCAGTTGTATTCATCATGACATCACCTGTGGTTTGGCCATAAAGGATTCAGTTGCGTTTCTCATTCTTTGACATGAAGTATGGCTGGATTTTACCTGTGGAGGTCTTTTGGCAGATCAGCTTTTGGTGTGGCAGCTTGCTCTTTGCTTTGAGTCTATTCCTAGCTACTGAAAGAGAATCTTGTGTTGTTATCAACACCTTCAGAATTTTATAATGCCGTAAATTGTCTGTATCTCTTCATATGTTATTTTTAGCATGATTATTCTGCTTTTTGTAATGTAAATAGTAGAAAATCCCCAAGAACATTTTTTGCAGCCTGCAGTATTCCAATAAGCATAATTAAACCTAACTTTGAACTTTTAATTTCTTGCCTCTCAAATAAGTGTTCCACAAGTGATAAATTACCACTACGAGTATTTTCAGTCAGTTAACAGTCTAATTGCTGTTGTTTCTAATACTCATTCATTGTTCACAGGTCTGGTACACTTCTTTTCTCAGGTGATGTATTATAATGAGTTACAGTTGGAGTAGCTGTTCTCAACCTGTATGCTTCAGGTGTCTTGAAATCCAAGCAAGGACTTGCTTGCCAGGAAGTTGCACTGTAGGTTTTTTCCCCTGCCTCCTGTAGTTTTCCATGTAATCAGGTGATATTGCATTTCTAAATGTAATTTGTTGTAAATTTATAAAGAAAAAGTGTTTGAAACATTGTAGTTCTTAGCTTTAAAAATAAGTTCTCTTAATAACCTGGCTACAGCAGATCTGGTGTGGTCTTGAAAGTTGTTTTCATGACATGGTTCCTTCTAAAATTTAAAGATTAGCATGAATCACCAAGATACTTGGTGATCTGGGTTGCATGTCCTGTGAGGGGACTGGGCATGTTCAGCCTAGAGGAAAGAAGTCTTCAGAGAGGTACGTTTGGTGCTTATCAGGATATGTAAGGAGGTTATTAGAGAGACAGACCCAGGCCCATCAGAGCAGTGTATGTTGGAAGGATAAAAGACAAAAGGTGAGAGGTGGAATGAGATGTTCAGACTAGAAATAGGGGAAGGGTTGGGTTTTTGTGGTCGTGGTGGGGTTTTTTGCCATAAGGATACTCAAGCCATAGAAGAGATTACCCTGGGAGGCTGTTCAGCCTTTATCGTTGTATGTTAAAACTAGGCTGAATAACCTGATTAACCTGGCCTGACATCATAACTGACATTACTTGGAGCAGGAGATTGGACTAGAGACTTCCAACCTGATTTATCCTGTGCCCTTTTGGTAGAGGCACAATGGGCTCAGCTGTGAAGAAGGTGACTGCTTTTTTGGCCTTTGTCACCACTGTGCCATGAGATATACTATGTGAGCCTGAGAGCTCTACAGAGATACACACTTGTGCAGGTATTTGTTTCTATTTTCATAAGAACTGTAGAATGGTTTGGGTTGGAAAAGACTTTTGAAGACATCTAGCTTGCCCTTGCAGTGTTCAGGGACACCTTCCACTAGACCAGTGTACTCCAAGCCCTGTCTAGTCTGACCTTGAATGTTGCCAGGGATGGAGCATCCACAGGTCCGTGAAGCGACCTGTGCCAGGACCTCACCACCCTCACTTGGGCTAGAATTAGGAAGCACCCTCACAAGGAAGAATTTTTTCCCAATATCTAATCTAAATTTATGCTCTGTCAGTTTGAACAAGTTTGGCTTCAAAGTTCCTCTCCAACTCTTTTGGAGCCCCTTTAAGCACTGTGAGGGGCTCCAAGGTCTCCCCAGAGCCTTCTCTTTTCCAGGCTAAACACTGCCAGCTCTCCCAGCATGTCCCTAGGGCAGAGGGGCTCCAGCCCTCGGAGCATCTCTGTGGCCTACTCTGGACTGTCTCCAGCAGCTCCATGTCCTTCTGAGGTTGGGGGCCCCAGGGCTGGAGGCAGCTCTTCAGGTAGGGTCTCACCTGAGTGGGGCAGAGGAGCAGAATGCCCCTGCTCTCCTGCTGCCCACACTGGAAGATCAGCCCAGCACACGGGAGGTTTCTGTGTGCCAGTGCCCATGGCTGGGGCATGTCGAGCTTCTTATCCACCTGCACCCACAAGTCCTTCTCCCCAGGCCACTTCTCAATGTATTCTCCCCTCAGCCTGTGTTTGTGCTTGGGACTGCCCTGACCCACGTGCAGGAGTTGTTGCACGTGGCCTTGTAGGAGTTCATAAGGTTTGTACAGTCCTACCTCTCCAGAATGTCTGGGTGCCATCCCTTCCTCCAGCTCATCAGCCACAGCACACAGCTTGGTGTCATTGGCAGACTTGCTGTGGGTACCCTCAGTCCCACTCTTCATGTCACCAGCAAAGCTATTAAACAGTGCTGGTCCCAATCTAGGTCTCCACTTGGATATTGAGCTATAGTCTGCAACTCTGAATGCAGCCACCAGCCAATTCCTTATCCAGGGAGCGGTCCATTGAGAGACTGTGATCTCCTATGGGACAGTGTTGAAGTTTTGCACAAGTCCAGGTAGACTGTCAGTTGCTCTTCCCTTCTCCACCAACACTCTAACACCATCATAGAATCCCACCAATTTGTCAGGCGTGGTTTGCCGTAAGTGAAGCCATGTTGGCTCTCACCAATCACCACCTTATTTTCCATGTGCATTAGCACAGTTTCCAGGAGGGTCTGCTCCACAATCTTGCCAGACACAGAGGAAAGGCTGGCCAGCCTGTAGGCCCCAAGTCTTCCTTTTTTCCCTTTTTGAAAATGGGGGTTATGTTTCCCCTTTTGCAGTCACTGGGAGCTTCCCCAGATGGCCACGACTTCTCAATGAATGGAGAGTGACTTAGCCACTTCCTCTGACAGTTCCTTTGGCCTCATGGGTGCGTCTCATCTGTTCCCATGGACTTGTGCACCTTAGATGGTCTCAAGCCTGTTTTCCTATAGTAAGAAATGATCCTTCATTCTGCCAGTTCCTGCTACTTTTGCCTTTTATAACTCGGGTGGAGTGTTTGGAGCACTTTTTGGTGAAGACAGAGTCAGAAACATCATTGAGTACCTCAGCCTTCTCCATATCCATGGTAACCAGGTCTCCTATTTCCTGCTGGAGAGGGCCCACATTTTCCCCAGCCTTTCTCTTATCACCAATATACCTACTGAAGCTTTTCTTATTGCCCTTGACCCCTTGGATTTTTTGCAATAGTGAGTCATTTTATGCTGCAATAAAGGTCTGACATCTTGGGGCTGCTAGAGGTGCACGAGCTGCTGTGGTTGCGTTCTTGTGAATGAATGTTTTGTCTAGCTGTGGGACACATGGTTGGCAAGGCAGAGTTTGCTACAGCTACTAGTGGTCATGTATCTGGGTTAAAATCTCATATTAAATATTATACATGACTTGAAGATTATATCTCTGCATGAGCTCTTGAGGCAGTATTTTCTGTTTCTGCATTCTGATTTCCTCAGCATGTGAAGAAAGCTCAGCAGGGTTAATAGTACATGTTTTTCTGATAGCACATAGGGCATTTATCGATCGTTAATGACTTGATAGTAAAGTATGTTAAAGAAATTTAGCCTGTGAAAGCCAGCTCTTGAGGTTTTTGTAATTATTTGTGCAGGTTGAAATATCTCTTACATGAGAATAAACTGCAGGAAGGAGTTCTGTGAATTGATTGTGAATTGGTTTTCAGTTGTGGATTCAATTGGATTTGACAGCCTCAAACCACTCAGGGTTGTGTGAGTTCCAGATCTTGACATTGGAGAAGTAGTCTCTTATACTAATTACTGAAGTTTTGCTTTCTTTCTTTCTTACATGCTTGGGCTTTATCTCAACACCTTTATCAAGACTGGCTTCGTTAGAAAATTGACATTATTTTTCTCCAGATCTCTGTTTTGCCATGCTTCTATCTGCTTCTCTGAGGAAAAACCCAAGTCTGTTCCTCAGTTTTTAAGAACTATGTGCTCTGACTGCTCATCTCTTGGTGAAGGAGATCTCATATTCTCTTACATGCATTGTACCTGAAGTTTGAAGGTTGATGGGTTTTCCTTCATATGTCATCCTTCATTTTCTTTTAAATTGCTGACAGTTTTGTGGACCCAGCAGATCCATTTTACCATAGGTGATCCTTCAGACACCCTGGTGGAAGAAAAGCATGCACATTAAATGAGAGCATGACCATCTGGCCCACAGGTTGGCTAGGTAACAGTGTAGTTCTTGATTTGGACCAGCACTTGACTGGAAAACTGAAGAACTACATAACATCTCAATTTTTGATCTGCAAAAATAAAACCTGGTATGATGGTTCTTCAGTTGATAAGGAAATGTGGTATTGTGTAAGTGCTTTTGTATGAAAAACATCAAGTGCTAGAGAGCTTGACATAAATGCATTAAAAAAACATAAATAGAAATAGGAACCAAAAGCTGGAGCTGGACATCTGAATGGGTAATTTTACAGTAGAGTTTTTTACCAAGTGCAGAAATGGATGATTGAGGGCAGTAATACTTTGCTTTTTATGCCTTCAATGTAAGTGTTTACCCAAAATTTAAATAAGGCTTAGAAAAATATGGAGTATTTAATGAAGGTGGTCAGATTAGGTAATTCAGTGATCCCTTACTGCCTTGGGCTAGAATTAGGAAGATGTTTCTACCATTGTTGTCTTGTTACAGACTTCAGAAAGGACATGATGAACCAGTGTTTCTGAGTAAGCACTGGTACGGTTGGTAGCTGTGAGTGCCTGCTGTCTCATGGTCATTCCTGACCCTATCAGTTGGTCTCACAGTCAACAACAGCAGTGGTGAGATTCCTGGACCTTGACTACTGGAGGACTGTGTTCCTTCGGTGGACAAAGACTATCAAATCTTGCACAAGTGTTCCCCTTTTCAGCTTGACTAACAGGCCTGGCCATAGTTTGCTTTATTAGATCCTTTTGCCATTCTCATTTGTCATAGCTGGACACAATCTCAAATAGTTGGAGTTCTTTCACTCTCTTTTATTCTTTGGTTCTTTCATCTAATTTTTTTTTCCTGGGAGCTTTCTGCTGTTCTCAGCATCTGTCTTCTTTTTTCTTGAGTGCTTAGTTTTCAATCACTGTACTCGATCTCTTATTTTGTTCTGTTGTTTTGTTTCAATTTCTCTGGCTACCTGCAGCGACGCAGCCTCGTGTTTCACGGGCGGCCACCCCATGCCACAAAGCGGGGGGGGGTGTCGCTGTTGAGCCGCTAGCTGAGAAATGACCCAGGTTCTCAGACAAGGAAAGAGAGAAGGTGTCTTTATTATTTTGATTTCCATATATATAGAGTTTTCAGAGGTCACCCAGATTGGTCAGCCTGAGACCTCCCCCTAGGCCCAAGTGGCCAAGCCCAAACTGACCTAATCCGGAGACGCTGTTTGCAAAACATCCAAACTTTATCTTTGTTTATGAAATGTAGCAAAATGTTCTCACGAGAAAGACCTGTGCTAGCCACAGGGGGGCCGTCCAGGGCTGAAACACGCTGGGGGCACACGTGGCACCGTGGCGGTGGAGGCAGTGGAGCTGCACGGGACGCGAGTCTTCGTGGAGGCATGGCAAAGAAGGAAGTGTAGGGTCACAGTCTGTGGTTCCAAGGGATTTATTAGGGTCCACGGGCACAGGGCAAAGGGAGAGGAAGAGGGGTGGAAAGCAGGGAACGGTAAGGTACAAGGAACGAGTGGCTGCGAACTCAGAACAAAGCAATGCCAGGGGTAAAAGGAGAGGGACGAGGGGAGTGGTTAGCGCCAAAGAGCCAATCAGGGAAAGCCGGAGGGGAGGAGATAAGGAGGGGTAAAGGGGTTACACCCATAGGTTTACGGCAGAGGAGGGTAAACCAATAGTACATTCAGCTAGGGAGAGATTTCTAGAAGATAAACCATATACAGCTCCTGTTAATATGCCTACTCTAAATCCTACTAGCACACTGCAATCCACCTTTCTTTTATACAAAAGAGAAACAGAAATCCCAGTTGCTCCCAATATGATCCCAGTTACACCCAGTCACCCCCAGTATGGTAAAATCCCCAGAAATCTCCATAAAATCCTCATAAAATCTCAAAAATCCCCTAAAATCCCCATCAGTCACCCCAATTATGGCCCCAGTCATACAAGATTACAAAGGCAACACAATAGAATAAAATTTAACAAATTTAAAAAAAACAACATGTTCTACAAACAAAACAAATCCAGGCGCCAGTCTAGTAAACAAAATTCTCCCAGCTGGACCTATTGGTTTTACCCTAAGGGTCATATAATGATTAGGGGAAGTTCTAAAATAAAGAGGAGAGAATTGTCTGAGTTACTCTGAGCTGGTGGAAATTTTTCCTGGCTGATGGTGGGTTTCTTCCCATTGTATTGCCTCTGCAGCAGGTTGGTAGAGACAGGCAGCGACTTATTTTGCTGACAACAGGCTGGAATTGGAGCCGACCTCTGCAGCAGTTCTGCTGGAGTGGAGGATGACTGCTGCTCCTGCTGCTAATTGGGATGTAAACTGATAACTGAGTCCCTGGGAAGAATCTCTCTGCCTGTGGAGATATCACTCACAACACAATTATTGGTTTTAGGTGGCTGGCAGTGTCTGCTGGTAAACACTGGTTGCCCACAATTAATAGAAACATTCCCATTCACCGCTCACCCTTCCTGCCAGGTGGCAGGGCCGGGCTGGCCACTCTGTGCAGGGAGCTACCCTGGCCCCGTGCTGGAATGACAAGCACTCCCTCCCCCGGCACAGCGCTTCCAGGTCTGATGTAGCGTGGGAACTTGAGGGTGGGATTTTCCCACACTTCTCCGCCCCATGATGTAAAGGGGGTGGACCCTATACAAGGCGGGAAAGGGCAGGGGATCCTGGGAGGAAGAAGCCCCGACAGGCTTGGACCCGCCATCTTGAGAACAATCTCTGATGTTATAGGGCTATTTAAAGAGAGAGGGGGTAGGAAAGAAGGGTGAGGGATGAGGACTTAGGGTAGGGGCCAGAGTGAGGTGATCAGTCTCACTCTGGCAAGGGGAAGGAGGAGCTAATGAAGCGCCTGGGAGATGGTAGCAACCCGGCATCTCGTGGACGGGATGCAGCTTGCTGGCTACCCCTCTCAGGGTTAGAGGGACAAGGAAGGTGGGAAGAAGGGGAGTTATTAACAGGGGTAAACTGAATATACTTCAACCAAAAGGGTTTTAACTAGGGAGTACACTTCTTTTTGAGGATTGGGCAGACGGGACTTTCTGCTACCCTTCCTGCTCTGTCCTCAAAAATGCTGCTCTTGCTTCACTGTAAAAGGCTAAACTTAGAAAAAAATGGGCTGGGGGGGAATACGGAGCCCTACTTACTGCCGCTCGCTCACTAACGCTCGCACCCCCTCTGCTGCGGGGTGCACACTACACTTGCACCCCCTCCGCTGCAGAGCGCACACACACTCGCCGCAGCAGAGTTCCAGGGTTGGAAAGAACCCCGCTTAGCAGCGTAGGTACCACCCGCTCACTGCCAGGGTCTGGCATCTCCTACGCTTATCTCTGGCAGACTTTTGCGGGCTGACAACTGGTCTCCGCCTTTGCGGTTCCTGCAGCTTTTTTAGTCACCGTTTCTTCCCCAGCAACAGAAAACAGCTTCAGCAAGTCCTCCATGTGTCTCTGAGGGTCCTCGTCCAAGGACGCACCTGTGTCCCCAAGGAGTTCCACACATGCACGCAAGATGTGTACCTCACAGCAGAGATGGTATCGGGCAGCGGGGGGCTTCTTCGGCACCGCGGTCGGAGCGGCGTGGGGCACGCAGTGGAGCAGCGGCAGAAGATGGTGGCACTGCTGCAAATCGTGTGGCGCCCCTCGCCAAGATGGCGGCGGCTCAGCTTGTCACCAGGCAGTGCGAGCAGCCAGTGGGTGGCGGAAGATGGCGGCAGCGGTAGCAAACTGCGTGGCGCGGGCGGAAGGGCCGCTTCTTGCTGGGTGGCACTGGGCACACACAGCAATGGTGCGGGTGGGCGCGGCGCGTGGGCCTCTTCAGCGCTGTGATGATCTGGCTGTGCGGCGCTCCTTGCTAAAATGGTGATGACGCGGGTGGGAGTGGTGTTGCAGCTGGAGTGGTGTGGCTGCGGCGTGGACGGGAGGCAGGCTCGTCTCCGCGGCGGTGATGGCTCTTTGCTGTACTGGATCCAGCATGTTCAGGCAGTTGTTACTCCTTCCCGAGCTTCAGCACCATTTGCGACGACGCAGCCTCATGCTTCACGGGCGGCCACCCCATGCCGCAAAGAGGGGGCTGTCCAGGGCCGAAACACGCTGGGGGCACACGTGGCACCGTGGCGGTGGAGGCAGTGGAGCTGCACGGGACGCGAGTCTTCGCGGAGGCATGGCAAAGAAGGAAGTGTAGGGTCGCAGTCTGTGGTTCCAAGGGATTTATTAGGGTCCACGGGCACAGGGCAAAGGGAGAGGAAGAGGGGCGGAAAGCAGGGAACGGTAAGGTACAAGGAACGAGTGGCTGCAAACCCAGAACAAAGCAATGCCAGGGGTAAAAGGAGAGGGACGAGGGGAGTGGTTAGCGCCAAAGAGCCAATCAGGGAAAGCCGGAGGGGAGGAGATAAGGAGGGGTAAAAGGGTTACACCCATAGGTTTACGGCAGAGGAGGGTAAACCAATAGTACATTCAGCTAGGGAGAGATTTCTAGAAGATAAACCATATACAGCTCCTGTTAATATGCATACCCTAACTCCTACTAGCACACTGCAACAGCTACCCATTCCATCTTTTGCCAGCTGTCCCATGCTTCCTCTACTTCGCATTGTTGTTGGATCTGTTTATCTTTGTTTGCTTTCTTCTCTCTCAGTACTTCAGTCCTTTATTATGCACTAGAGAGACAAGTAGATTTTTTGTTCTGTTCTCCTTGGTATTTCTGAAATTTGGTGGAGGAGTCTCTCGTAAGGTGTGCATAACACAATCAAGTCCCACATTGTGGTAGATCTTCATATTGACTGGTTTGGCAGAGGGTATGCTACTTGCTGCTGTATCTATAGCACTAATGAGCACTAAAGTATACCACACGGTATTAAGAAATAACTGTCACTTTGAAGTCAAGGGTTAAAAGCTTGGCCATTGCCTCAGTGAAGCCTCCCACAGGCAGGTTATACTTGAGGCCAAGAGAATGAAAAGGGATCCCTGGCTTGTTTCAACACACTTTTTTTTTGGGACAGGTATCGCAGTTAAGGGTCTGTTGATGACCTTCATTAGTTGGTCGATTGTTGTTTTTTTTTTTGAAATGGATTGTCTGCATTGCTCCTCTTAATAAGCATTTTTAAGATTCAGCAGTATTTGATGGATGGAAGAACTTAAAAAAATAAAGGGAAAAAAAGAGCAGGCAAAATGGTGTCGTAAGTAGCCTAATTTCTTGATTAATTTTACCTTTTGTAGAACAAGTTATACCAGTCTTGCAAGATCAGTCTTGCAGTGTTTTTTGGTTTTGGGGGTTGTCCCTTTGAGTTAGATCCACAGAAAAGTAGAAGGAGGCTCTTCCACTCTCACAATTAAATGCACAGTTCTTGTAATAGTTTTCATAATTTTGTGTATGTAAGCTAAAGTTTCACTTTTTCAGCCAAACTGGTCTAACACTAGCAGTTCCCAAATGGATAGTTTCACCTCTTTTTCCTTACATGGTGATCCAAGTGCTTTACTGGTGCTGCAGCTGATTTATGGAGGATTTTGTGATATTGTTCAGTTTTTTAGGTGCAAAGTAATTCTTCTTGATGGCTTTATATTTCTTTTCTTTTATGGTAGCCTTTCAAGTTCTGAAAGCTTTAAAATTTTTATTTTCCTTAAATGTCCAGACTTGTTCATGAGACTGGAATAATTGCAAAGGTGGAACTTTTTGGCTAATTCCTTTGCAAATGTAGCTCTCACTAAATCCTGTTTTCCAGACTAAAAGACAGACTGAAATACTGTACTCATCTTTAGCCCTACAAACATACAGGAGGGCTGCTGACTGCATAGTGTGCATGCAGCTTCTCTTCAAATATAGCATGCACACAAGGTGTATTAGTTTGTTGAACTCTCAGGAAACCTCACCTCTGCTTTATCACACCCACTTTCCCTCTGTGAGTATACTTTTGTTATTCAGTTATACTTTTGTTATTCACTGAGGTAGTTGGGAAATCTCGAAAGACAGTGGAAATATACAGTCATTTCTAGGCATTAATTCTGTTCTTGTAGACTATATGCTGGTGTGCTTATTTAGAAAATAGCATCCTACTAATATTTGATTCAGAGCTTCAAGATGAAAGCGCATGTGTGTGGCTAGCACAGGTCTTTCCCATGAGAATTTCTTTTGTGTTCTATAAACAAAGATAAAGTTTGGATGTTATTAAAAACAGTGTCTCGAGATTTGGACAGTGCAGGCCTGGCCAGTCAGGCCTAGGGGGAGGTTTCTGACTGACCAATCTGGGTGACCTCTGAAAAGTCTATATATATGTTGGATTCAAACAATAGAGCACCTTTTCTATGCCACGCTGAGAATCTGGGCTTTCCTTCTCTGCTAGCGGCTCAACAGCGACACATGTGCTCTTAAATTATGCAGAAAGATTGATTCCTCTGGTTTGAATTTTAGACCTGCAGATTTTGATTTAGAACCTTTCTAAAGCTTTCAGTGATAGTGAAATACAAGTGTAATCAAACGTCAGTGTTAGGTGACCTTTAAGAAAGGAATATGTGGGGGTGTACAACAAACTGCCTTTTCATTTATGCGTGACAATGGGGAAGGAAAAATATCTGTTCAGCTAGTGAACTGCTGCAGCAAAGGGTTTTTCCTTCCGATGTACCAAAGTACGGTACAAGTACTAGCTTGAGCTCTGGAGGGGAAACACAGATAGCTTTCAGATACTAGTTGTGTTGTTCTCCTTAAAACACTCATTTTTACTTTTGAAGATCAAGTGCTTATAAGTATGTGTTACCAGTAACTGGTAGAAACAATATGTGTAACTGAGATATAACTGGTTTAGGGATTCATTATTGGTAAAAGCATCATAGAACATAACGTGTTCATAATAGTCAATATGATTGTGGTTGGAAAAAACCCCAATGATTTCTCTTTTTACAGAAAAGCCTGCCATTGCTCCACCTGTCTTTGTATTTCAGAAGGATAAAGCACAGAAGGTAAGGAGCTGTTAATACTTTTTTGTTGTTGTTGTTTTGTCCTGATTCCTTCCTTCCATGGTGATTAGCCCTTTGTCTATATTGTTATGAAGTTGAAGATGGCTAATAGAGACACTAATAATGGACTTAGGGCAAGCAGGCACTGTAAGAAAATGTATGATGGTTTCACAATGCAGGTAGCTCTTCAGACAGAAGATGGACCAATATGGTAGAAAAAGTATCTGTAAAGGTGTATCTTGAACGTGTGGCAGAGGAGTGCTGACACTTGAGTTGCATGACAAAGCTGCAAAATTTCTTTTTCTAATAATAGGTTTAAAGTAAAGTGAAGAAAACTGGTCTAGATTATTGCTTTTCACCTCAGTGTATTTAAATATCTGATATCTTTGGTTAGTAAGCTGTGAAGTGTCTAGTTACCTTGGGAAATGGTAATTCTTTTCCCTCATCTCAATATTCTATGGTATTTAATTCTGTCTGGTTAATAGTAAAAGCTGTTAAGATTCATGGGGAAAAAAAAATCAAGGTTACTCTTGTTTCTGCTGAAGATGGTGGGAAGCAAGAGAAGTGTACAATACATTTTCTGTTGGATCACCGGATTGTTTTGTTATCTGTGGAGTCAGAAATGTTTGAATTGAAATACTGAACCACTTTTCAGTTGATAGCTCTTCTTTGATTTGGAACAAGTGCCAGACTCAAGCTTTCTCACAGGTTCAGTAGGCATATTCCTCAGCAGGAGCTTGAAACCTTTTCTCAGCTTGGAAAGGATTTACATCTGCTATTCTGCTAATATTAGCTAATCAAATTAAGTCTGCCAGAGAGTGAGTACTTTCAAGACATTCTTTCAATTACATTTTTTACAATGACTGTTTACCTATACTTTGGAGTGGAGTGGTAGTGTTTGCACTACTGATTTTGATCATGTTTCCTTTTAGGAAACAGTTCCCAATCACCTACTGTTGCTTAGACTGTTCTGAAGTCCCTTCTGAGCTGCATCATGATGAGTGTTCTCCAGAGGCATCCTTTAGTCTGGCAATGGTGATCATAGCAGTGTGCAATCCAGGCAAAGTGACATGGTCCTGTGTCCTTTTTTACTGGCCTGGTTCGTACATGCCAAGATAGCAGTTCTTGTGCTCTCAAGTTCCTGCACGGTCCATGCCTTCAGCATTAGGCTGTGCAAGCTGCTGCACTGGGCTGTGAGACAAAGCTGTTGCACTCTCATAGGTCTCAAGAAAATATTTGTAAAAATATATTAATTAAAGGCATAATGTATTTTGGGGCTGGCAGAGAGGATCCAGGGAGGGCGATCTGTGATGTAGTCTTCCCAATGGCCTCTGAGGATGCTGAGGTGGTGCTGAGTAGGTAGCTGTATTCAGGACAGTCTCTGCCTGGGCAGAGACAGAAAGTCTGGCTTTATTGGGTGGAGCATCTGTGGGTTCCCAAGAATCTTGAAGGCACGGGGGTTACAGATAAGTTATAAATTGATCTAAATGCCAAGTGGTGGTGGTGCTGTCAAGGGAGCTAGCCACAGTTGCTTTGGGCATGGAATAAACCTGGCTTGAATAAACTTGGCTTGGCTGGGAAATAGGGCTTGTTCCTTGAAGCAGATCAGAGAGTCTGGTAGTAGCATGTCAGTTAGTTGCCAATCTTCAAAGTAGCGGCAGACATAAATGCTTGTGCTAAATGGTGTATTGCGTGGAGATGTAGGATTTCTTTAAAGGGGAAGGGGGAGTGATTAGTAAATTTCGTAGCTTTTATTGTGGTCTGACATTGCAGAGAAGGACTTGTAGAAGCATCACTGCTGTGCTTCTTGCAGTGTGATTAAATAAAGTGCTTATTGCTTGTGCCAGTAGCTGGTTTTTGTAGTATACTCAGAACATGATGCTATGAGCCAAAAGTAACAGCCAGTTAATCTATGCTGTGTGTGTCAGAACCTAGCATTCAGGCCAGCTTTTAATCAAGTTAATTGAGGAACAGTGCCTTAGGTTACATACTAGCTGAGATCTTTCACTGTATTTTCAGAAAGACTTAACAGCTAAGTGTTCCCATTAAGAGTTAACTCTGTAACTGTTTGTGCAAAAGGTACCTGGTTAAGTGCATTGCCTGCCACAAGAGACTGTCCTTATTAAAGTTAGCAAGGAAATCCTGTGAGCAGAGGAGTTTTCCTAGAGCAATGTTTTGAGGAAAATGCAAAAGTAACTTCAAAATAGTTGTCAAACAACACACTACTTGATTATGTAATTTCTCTATGTAAATTATAATTTTAATTTAGCAAAATGTCTGTCTAGTCAAGTCACTTTTTTCTGTAAGCAAAAGTGTTGGTAGAGGCTTTTTAGTGCTGACACAGCAGTCTGACAGTAAGCTGGGGGGGAGAAAAAACATTGTGTTGTGTATTCAGTTAACTGCTTATGATGGTTGTTTATATGTTTGCCTAGTGTTTTTTCAGAGGAACCTGGACATCCTGGGCAGAATTATTTTGTTGCAGCATCTACAGATCCTCTCAGTATTACAGCTGGATTGATACAATTCAGTGGTCTTACTGACTTTTCTGGAACTGACAGTGTCTGCTATTAAGTTAAACAGTGATCTTTTTCTAGAAAAATTAAATTTGTGCTTGGAGGATATCAGACGTTTGGATCACAGCAACACCATGAAACACTTGAGGCTTTGGGCAGAGTGGCTGGAAAGCTGCCTGGTGGAGAAGGACCTAGTGGTGCTGGTCAGCAGCAGCTGAACAAGAGCCCAGGTGGCCAAGTTCAAGGCCAATGGCACCTGGCCTGTAGCAGCCAATAGGGTCCTGCTGCAGGCCAGCAGGACCAGGGCAGTGACCCCCTGTGCTGGACACTGGTGAGTGCATTTTGAAATGCCTCAGCATTTCAAATCCTAGGTTCAGTTTTAGGCCCCTGATGACAAGAAAGTCATTGAAGGGCTAGAGCATGTCCAGAGAAGGGCCACAGAGCTGGGGAAGAGTTGGAGCACAAGTCTGATAAGGAGCAGCTGAGGGAGCTGTGAGGGCTCAGCCTGGAGAAAAAGAGGCTCAGGGTGATCTTATTACTCTATACAACTCCCTGACAGGAAAGTGGATCCAAGTCGGAGTCAGGCTCTGTTCCCAGGGAACAAGGGACAGGATGAGAGGAAATGACCTCAAGTTGTGCTGGAGTGGTTTAGGTTGGATATTGGGAATTTCTTCACTGAAAGAGCTGTCAAGCCCTGGCACAGCTGCCCAGGACAGTGGTGGAGTCTCCATACCTGCAAGGATTTTAAAAAAAAATTGGAAAATATTCAGCACGTTCAGGGACAAAGTTCATACTAACCTGGAAACGAATTTTTTAACTGCATCTTCCAGCTAAGGATGTATACACTTGAATAAAACATCAGAACTTACAGTTTGACATGTTTATTTAGAGGGGACAAAAAGTACATGGAGTTCCTAATACTGCCTCTTAATTTCACTCTCAGTAAGGAAGTTTGAGTTGTTTTCTTTTGTAGTTAAAGACAGGATTAGTCTGTCCTTGTTTTTAATTTCGATGTCAATTAATGGTGGATGTCAAGTTGACAGTTTCTAAATTTGAGGGAGTCTACATTTTCATTATTTGCATGTCTCCTTAACTCCTTGAGAACTATTTTTACAATGTGTGAAATATAGTCTTGCAAATATCTGAATAATAGCACTGCTATTTGTGTTTCTAACAGGCAGAGTGTTTAGTGCTGACACCAGCTGGAAAATTGCATCAGCTTAAGAAAGCCCTAACTGTTGAGATCTGAAAGCAACACAAAGTCCGAACCTCACTATGTTAGGCATAGAGTATTTCTGTTACTCCATTATCTATCCAAAAGCTTATGACCTAACCTGTACTTTTCATAGCACTTTTTAAATTAAATATTTAAATTGATGGATACAACTTACTTCTGCGCTTAACATTAGACACTTGTTTAACTTGTGTTTCTGCTCTGAAACTGATTTTAGCTTTGACCATAAAACATTTAATATGAATTTCTGGCCATAGGTTACTTTAAATAATTTTCTGCAGTTAACTTTTAACATGCATTTCTGAGGTGAAAGTATTCTGTTGTTTTTGGATTGACACATTTTCAAGCAGGTATATTAGCTCAAACAAATTTAATCAGTAGTAGTGTAACGAAACACTTTGGCCAAAAATGTTTTTAAAGTAGTGTTATTTGTTCTGCAAGTGTGAACTGTCGTAATCTGGTGGTTACTGATTGTCATCATGTGGGATCATTATGACCTCCCGTAGTCACAAGTATAGGATTCTCCACTCAGATGTAAAAAATTTTTGCACTTGAAAATGAGCCATTGTTTATGATGCAGCCTTGTCCTCTTCCCTTCGCCAGCCTGAGTTGGGGTATTGGTAGAATATGGAAAAGAACACTTTATTTCTAGCTCATTGTATAACTAGTTTTGATCAGCGTACAGCTTTCTGTATGTGAATTGATAGTGGTGATCTTTCAAAAATGACTCTGAAAGAAAATCAGTTATGTGATGCTGTGTCATGTGATACATATGTCATGTTCCATACCAAAGTGGTACAAAGAGTTCAAGGGGTAACTGAGTCCTAAATGCAAAGGTTCTGGAGTGAACAAGGGTATATGTTGTTAAATTGTTCTAGCTGTCATCATGGTCTTAACTATGGAGTTTTAAAAATAGGTATGGAGTTGTAAAAGTGATGTAAGTGATTAGAAAATGGCATTTTCAGATAGCCTAGAGAACAAAATAATTAATTTTAAAAAATTTTTTTAGATGGTATGTAAATTAGGGGTTAATTGAAATCTTGCTTTGATGCAATGTTACTTGGAAATGCTTGGGTTTTGGTGCTTTGGGGAGGAGGATGACTAGAAAAGGTTCTTCATGCTGTGGCCATGACTTGGAGGTTTAGGATGGTGGCAGAGAGAGAACTGAATGAACTAATTTGTGTATGGAGAGGCAAAGGATTCCTCTTTCTCAGTCTGTCTCTGCATTGTCAGCGTGGCTTCCAAGAGGTTTTGTTAGGATACCCAATTGAACTGTGTTGTAAGTTTGTAGTATACTTAAGGAGTCAAAATAGATGCTTAAGAGTTCGTAATTGTGAATATATTGCTGTACTTAAAAGAACAGTAATGAAAGTTGTTGTGTTTAAGCAACTGTCATGGGGAGACAGTTGTGCAACACAAAGCTTGGAGGAATATAGAGAGGCTGATAAAGTCAAAGGCTGTTGAGCATACTAGCAAGAGTTGTCCTTGGCTCTAAGCAGGTAAAAAATATGAAAAGATATACTGAGAGTAGTCTTTTTTGGCCACTGGATAGGGATACTAGAGTGGGGAAAATGAGGAAAGGAGTTGCAAATAGCTCAACTTAGAACTGGGAGGAAAAGCTGATCCAAGAGTGCTTGTGCCAGTCTTTATTGAAAAACAATATTATTTCTTTGCCTATATTTGGTGACTGTAGTATCATGTGAGTCTTGGCTTTTAAGTATTCCTTCATGTCTCTCCTTATTTTCTGCAATGCAGAGGAAGCCAAATCTCCAAGTAGACTTAGATGTATTTAGTCTGGGTGTGTTATTTTTAGTTTTAATAAAATAGATATTGCTTGATCTGGCTGAGCAAGGTAAATTTGTGTAGGTGGCTTCCTAACATTAGTTATCTCTCTGTTGATCTTTGCCATAGTGTTTAAGAGACAGGAACAGGTTTCTGCCAAGTTCTCCCTAGAACTGTTTTCTAGAGAAAACATAAGGAATGTTTTCTCTAGAGAAGAGGAGGCTCAATGACGGACACACTTCTCAGACATAACATTCTGGCAAAAGAGAAGAGAGTGAACTGTTCATCAACTCCAAAGAACTTCCAACAAGAGCTTAGATCAGAATTCATGAAGTTAAGAGACTAGGAAAAGCTTTCAGTAGTATATATCACTAAAGATTAAAATTAATTTTAAGAGTCCACAGTTTCTTTTGGATATGCTGTTTTTGAGAATAGCTGTACAAACTTCTGCCTGGAACAGTTCTGATTTGATAAATCCTTGAGTCCTTTGTTGGTCTTGTCTTCCATAACTTAAACCACGTACTACTCACAAAATTCTGAAACTTGCAGCAGTTTTTTATTAACTTAATGTATTTTTAAAAATATAATTGTATGTATTTTATGTATTTATGTATTGGCCATGAAATTCTTATCTTGGATTCAGATTTTTCTTCATAGAAGTGGTGATTATCAATGATTTTTTTTGTTTATTTTGTGGGTCTTGAAGCACATATTCCAGTCTTGCTTAGGATAGAAATCAGATTTAAGCTTATTTCCACTTTTTGAAATGCTTGACACCAAGTATTTCAAGTATTACAAGAGTTATTAAAATCTGTTGGATGTTTATTTAGCCTACTTTAAGATGTTCTAAACTGTGTTGATATTAATTACTTGCAAAATATTTTGTCGTTTCCAATTTTAATTGTCTATCACAATTGAATGTTCTTCTCCTGAACTTCATTATTAGCAATTTTCTGATCTGTAGCTAAAAGTCAGTCTAAATTTCTGGTAAGGCGCTTTTTTTTTTTTTTTTTTTTTTTTTTTAAACATATACTGTAAGTGGTATGGCTATCTCCAGGTAGCCTTTTCCTGTTGTTCTCCCCAGACAAAAAGGTAAGGATAGGTTGCTAGATTTTATTAAATTTAATGACAAACAAAATGTCTTTAACTTTTCTCATTCTGTGGGGTTTTAAGTTAGTGTTTGGGTCTGTTATTAACAGCTAAATACTAAAGCCAGATAATTTTGACAGTACAAAACCCCAGCATCCCAAACTTTTACCTGACATCCATAGTATTATCCCCAGTAAATATATTTTGACTATTTTGAGCCTTAATCGTAGTAATTTTCCTGCATGATAAAATGTAATGTGTTGCTGGTTTTAATAATTGCTTCTGTTATGAGGACAAGTGTTACTTGAAGAACTTGGGGCACTTAAGATGTTACGTGCTGCTGTTTATTTTTGAGGCTTTTGCTCACTTTCTTGCATGGACCTGTGCAATGATGAGCATTTTTGGTCTCTGTTCTACCAAGTGTTTTCTGGGACCAAACCAAGGTTATGTGCTTCTGAGTGCCATTTTTCCTTACTGCTTGATTCTTCAGATACTTCACTGTAAGATGCAGGGAAGCGCAGCCCACAGATTGCAGCTGGGAGCACATCCTTGGCCTGAATGTTATCCGTGGACTATTACTTAGTCCTTAATCACAATACAGTTGTTTGTGCTCAAAGCCTTTCTAACTTTTTCATCCTTCAGATGTGCATAGAATATGATAATGCTTAATTTTTGTTGTACGAGCAGGGATGTGCAGCATTAAACGATGTGAAGGAATGAAAAGTCTGTAAAAGAAGTTCAGCAAATACCAAATCCCATTAGGGTGCATCCTGTCAACCCCCTCCCTGAAAGAAATTGAAACTTGTTAATTTATAGAAAAAAGCATTGATGTTGCTTTTCAGATAATTCACCATCATGTGAATATGAAAGGAGCCTGTGTCTTGTGTGAATGTTAAAATAATTAATTTCTGTGAGAATTTTATAACCCACCTCACCTCCCTCAAATGTGGGTTGAAGAAGCAGTGGAAGACACTTATTTACAGTAATTGTCTATTTAATTTTTATGTCTGAATATGCAGGTAAAAGCTATCAGCTGTCCTTTAGTCCTTGAGAGAGGGAGGGGTTAAACCGCAACAATCCTGTAGCTGGCCAAATCCTTTTGCTAGGGACACAGATGATTTCAGTAACTTTCAAAAAAGTCCATTTGCTCCAACTGATGCTTTTTGCAGGGAGGGGAAGCTAATTCTGTCAGCAGGTTCTGTGTTGTGTTACACAGTTTCTATGTGTTTTAATTGGTGTGTCAGCAATAAGCAGCAGCTCCTTCTGCCATACTGTGAAAACAGTGATGTTTAAAAACGGATTAGCTGATCGTCTCACTAGGACGACCGATCTCTCATGTTGCAGCCTTGCATTGAAGGGACGTTGTCTTTTCTGCTCACAGTCCCCTGCAGAGCAAAAAGCTTTGTCGGATTCAGGCGAGGACCCCCAGGGAGAGGTTGAGCCCCCCTACCATGGTCTGGGTCACACAGAACCAGCTGGTGAGTGCGACTCTGGGCACCCTGCTCCTGCTGTGGCCTCAGTCAGTGCTACCCTGAGTCCTGCTTCTGAAGCCCAGCTTGCTCCTATTCAACAAGAACTGGCAGGGGTAAGTGTGAACCTACCAAGTACTTCTGCTGCTGAGGGGATTAGAGGAAAAAGTCCCTTCCACTAGGTGGAATCCGTTACTGTTAGTTACCTACTACTGTAGGTAACTTTGGTTCTTTGATCTCAAGTGTTAGTCCTCTCTAAGCCCTTGTTCCAATTAGAAGAAATTTTGAGTCTTCCTAATAGTGTAACTGTAGAAGACACCTCAAGTATTTTAAAACTTAGGGTGGAAACTGTGTTTGCTAAGGGTAAGAGCACTTCTAAATGAGAAAGTGTGTCTATATTTGAAGGATTGGCATCAAGCAGTTAGAGAACTCTTTGTTCCCTCTCTGAGCCATAATGCTGCAGCTTGACAAAGTGAGCAGCTAATACTATGTTTCCACTGGATATGTCATGCCAACCTGTAAGTATTTAACAGATTAAAAGCACCAAGAATCATAGCAGAGTTTTGAATTTGTGTGTTTGGAATGGGGAGGAAATCTGTACCTTCTGGAAAAGCTGTCAGTGCCCATAATTTTGTTTTTCTGCTGGTGAAATCGCAAAATCTTTTCTGATAGATTGGATGACTAAATGACTGCTACTGTACAGTCTTTCAGAGCAATTTTAAGTGTTCCTAATCTTTCTGGTTGGTGGACCATATTTTCTTGGTGCAGGTGAGTATCATGTTCTCTCTGGTATCACACCCTAGCCATGTGCTCTTTGCTAGATCTTCATCTGTTAGAGCTGCTTCGCCTAATACCTGCACCCTTTTCTTGCAGAAAGGTTTAGGGTTTAGGTTGGTTTAGGGTGTTTTGTCCAAGAATCAGCCATTTCAAGTAAGCCCAGCTCTGAATGGATTATCATGACAAGGTGCAGATAGCTGTAGGTTAAGCGCCTCTCAGTGTTTGGACTGTTGCTTGATGACCTGCAGAAATCTTCCTATTTCAGTTTCTTTCCTGAAGGTTAAAATTTTCAAGGGTTAATATTTTAAAATATAGCTGGTACACATGTGTGGAAAATCACGCTATGAAAAGCCAATGTCCACAAAGGAGATAGAGGAGTGCTGCAACTTTATTTGAATAAAGGGAGAGAGTCCACTGGGGCACACGCCCGTGGGGTTTTCTCTCTCGAGGTTTCAGAGGGCACAGCCTCCTTTTATCCTAAAGTCCAGGCCGCATGTTGCCTTGCCCTCTTCCTTTCCCCATTGGCTGAGACACCAGGAAGATACAGCCTTCCTGAACTGCCTACCACTTATTCTCCCTTGAACATGTAATTTTCCCCCAAAGTTGAGAAGCTCAGGCTTGTGCACACCCACTTGTCTGTTTCAGGAGTCAGACTGTCTGGGTTCTGTAACAAACTTGGGCAGCTTGAAGTGGAAAGAGACGTTATCGCCCATACCCTCACCTGTGGAATTGTTTGTAAAGACTTTATCACATATCTTTCCTATCAAACATAATCACAGACTTTTATCTCAGTTTTCTGTCATTGAAATTGCAGTGTTACTAGACTTGTCCAAGAGAACTGTTTTAACCAGACTTTCAGGAACACTACAGCAAATGGTTATCTTAGTCTTGTTCTTAGAGAGCAGAAAATCTTACCCCAGTTAACCCAGTTCTGAAAGAAATTTAAAACCTACAAATGCTGTTTGGGATAGTATGCAGAAATCTGTGGCCGTACAGAACAGCTGTTTCAGCATCCTTCTTGACTCCATTCAATTAAATGTATGGAATTGTACAGTGCTCAGTATGGCCATGTAACTGGCTTGCGCTGGCAAGCACTCTTTAGATTATCCCAGTGTCTTGCAGTAAAACCATCTCTTATCTTGAAATCTAGAGAAGGTCGATGCATCTTAAGAGTGCTTGTTCTGGTTTGTTGGAGCGGCAGTTTTCATGCAGTCTTCCCAGGGCCTGGGAAGATGGATGAATTAAGACGGAAGAAGAGACACTGCATGTTTCTTGTTTCCTTGTTTGTACACACACAGGCAGATATTTTTTATACATGAATTTAGTGTGGCCATAGGTACAACCCCTTGCAGAGCTGATGGTCATGTCGTACCTCTTTGCTAACCCATGCCAGCCTCCCACAGCATGTGACCATGCCAGCATGACTGTGCTGATTAAGAGGTTCTGGAACAGCTTTTAAGCAAATCATGGCAGTTCAATAATGCCTGTGCATGTGCAGAGAGTCTGGACTGCAGATTTACCTTACTGTGCTCTGAAGTCCTTTATATATGACTTTTTGCATCTTAAAATGCATTTTCAAAGATAAATACTAGAAATATATTCTTAGAGCTTTCCCTGAATTACACGGACCTTTTCTGCATTACCCAATTTCTCCATTTCTGTCCCTGTTTCTGCTCACTAGTGTGAATAGGCAAACACTGACAAATTTGTTGACATTTTGTTCTTCTCTTAGCTTGATGTAACAACTGTGTGAGCAATTAATGTTTGTATTTAATTACTGTGACTTACACTTTTAAAAAGCAGTTAGTAGCGTTTATGAAGGTAATTTCCTTCATTAGAGATGTGTCGTAATTGTAGGAACCTCTGTTTAGGAATAATTGTAACTTTTCTGTAGCTGGATTTCTGAAAGCCGGGAACAGAGAGGGAGTAAGTGAAAAGTGGTGTCTGCTCTTAAATGAGAAAATTCTAGGTAGGATTTTGCTGTTACTAGTTTGTGTCTTGTCAGCATCTAAGTCCAAAGAACTGAATGGAGATATTGAATCACCTTGGTGATTTCTTATAGGTTGAGATGGTCTTGCCTTTTGTTTCCATTGTGTGTGGGGTACTTGTGTGTTGCTGTAAAGTACAGACTTAGTAGGCTGAGAAGAGAGGCCTAAAATCGAGAGGCTCCACTGCTGTTCATTGTTACTAAATGTAATTTGCTGTTTTTCCAGTCTGTCAGGCCTGTCATGCAAATACTCCCCTGTTTTTTTGTCTAGTCCACCCAGCTTCCTCCGAAGCAGCACTGGTAAGCAATTCTGGCTGCCGTGGTAACTAACTTTATCATGTGGCTTCATAGAAAAGTGAAACTTACGCTAATACAGTACATCTGTGTACCCCCACCCCTATGGACTCTGCCTGGCATCTGTTTGTCCAAAGGTGCATAGCTTTAATCTCCCAAAACTCTTGGACTAGGAAGCATGGAAATAACTCAGAGCAGATTCTCTGTTCTGCTTTGCCCTCAGTAGGGTACAGAGTTGGTTTTGGCTATTGATGCCTGTTGCCCACTAAACATGGTGATGATACATTAGTTGTGCTTGTCAGTTATGAAATTGCAATGATACGATGATTCGAGGCTTGTGCTATATAGGCTTGCCTTTTTTTGTCTGTGTTGCTTGAGTATTGAGAATGAAGCATATATTAGTAACATTTTAAGTTTTTGACATTCAGATGAAAATCACTTGTTTGTTTTTAAGGATTTTTGCATATAGAGACCTGCAGTTTCATTCATGCAAATTTTTTACCAAGTGTTTTTGCTTTCAGGATTTTTGATATAAGTTGAAACAAATTGAGTGTATATGTGCAAAACAGAATCTGTTCTGAGTTCAGATGTTGGTTGCTGAAATACATGATGTGTTGATTTTCCACTTTAGCCTCATCTCTTGGGAAACTAGTGTATGTTGGCAAGGGCAGTGACTAATAAGAGCATCTTCCGGTACCATGGACTACTTGACTAATTATGTAGGAAGAGCCATGGATCATCAAATGCAGTATTAACACGGCTGGCTGATAGGTGTGTGTGAATGCAGGGGGTTGTATTCTATAATTGTCAGTAGCTTCTTATTTCCAATGCTAAAGGTTTCAAAAGTACTCAACTAGGATGCTAGTGAGGAAGCTATACTTTTCTATTAACATAAAACCAAACAGGAAAGCCCTCAAAGGTAATCGAATAGGCAAAGCGTAGTGTGAGTTTTTATGAGCATTTAGCAGTGTACTAATAGTACAATATTATCTGGGTTCTAAATGTATCCAGTGCTAGATAGAAAGTTCTGTACTTTCTGGTATTCTTAAATCCAAGGTATGCCTCAGATGTCAGTCCTGTGCAAACTTACGCGGTCCTGTTGTGTGTCTGCCTGCTCTCAGTGCCCAAGTGGGCCAAAGCATGGTGGGGAAGGAGCTTTGGGGCTTCAGTGGGCTCTGCGCATGAGCTGCCATTCCTCCCCTTATCAGCCAAGCTCTGAAGTGAGACTGAGTGAATGGGAGGTGTCTGTCTGCATGTCCTGGGGCAGGAATGGGATGAAATGGTAGTGTTGGACTAGGTAGATGGTCCAATACGTCAAGAGCTATCTGAAAGGATGGTGCAGCCAAGGTGGGAGTCAGTCTGTTCTTCCAGGTAACAAGTGATGGGACAGGAGGAAATGTCCTAAAGTTGCACCTCAAGTTGAACATTTAGATTGAGTATTAGGAAAAGCATGCTCCATAAAAGGATTGTGCAGCCATGGAACAGGCTGTCCATGGCAGTGGTGGAGCCATCATCCCTTCAGGCATTCGTAAGACATGTGGATGTGGCACTTAAGGACATGGTTTAGTGTTGGACATGGCAGTTCTGAGGGATCTCTTAGACTTGGTGATCTTAAAGGTCTTTGCTAACCTAAGCAATTAGATGATTCTAAGATGTTTTGTAATGTTTTGAAGATGCTGATGCTGCCCTGATCACCTTCCATAGTGAAAGGAATCTGTCATGGGGTTATTTTTTTGCAGGAACAAGGGAGATTGTATTAGTTGAGGAAGTGACAGAGCAATAGGAGAGAGCCATAGAAATCCTCAGAAAATATGTAAAGCCTTTGTTCAAAGACTTTTTGAATGTCTGCTAGTTGGTAGCCTGTGATGCTTGCTTTTTTGTTCCTGGTACTGTGGAAGATATTAGGGGACTTTCCGTTGCTAATTCTGATAAAAATACTACTCTACTAGTTTATAGAGTCTGCTTCAAAAGACATTCCGCCAATGCTGTCATTTTGTTAAAGAAACTAAAGTCACTTAAAGTAATTAGGTAAAGTGCTTTGGAATGAGCTCCCAAATAATGGGTATGTTTATGTTGAGCTTAAAACTTTATGATATTTTTAAAATCAAACCAATTTTGAAAACTGTCATTTTCAAATTTTCAGTATATAGAAAATGTAACTGTAATAGATTGGTCATAGGTTGGACTTAATGATCTCAAAGGCCTTTTCCAACCTAGTTCATTTTGTGATTCTGTAATTGTTACACAGTCCCTAAAGATATTAGTGCTTGGGATATGAATTTTCAGGAATCTTATTTGTAAATGAAATATTTTGAATTAATATTTGAATTAATATTTTGAATTAGTATCTGTGTGAAACTCTGTATGACTACATATAAGTCATAGAAGATTATTGCATTGAATGTGTATCATTGACAATAAAGATAAAAAATCTCCTAACTGATGCTCAAAACATTTGGGTCAATCTGAAGAGAGTGAAATGTTCAGTATATGATCTTTGATCACTGTAATCTAATTTCAGAGATCAGCCGATGGATCAAGTCCAGAAGATGGAGATGGTAAGAGATTTTATTGTCAAATTAAAAGCCATGAGTGTGTGTCTTGCTGGGATGTTTTGCATTTTCTCTAATACTTTTTTTTCTACAGAATCTGATCGAGAGGATGGAAGCTACTGTCCACCAGTAAAACGTGAGAGAACTTCATCTTTAACTCAGTTCCCTCCTTCTCAGTCAGGTAAGGGTTGCTACAGTATTATATATGAAGGATGGGTTTTCTTTCTAGACATTCTTTTTCCAGTCATGTAAGCAGTCTTATTACTGTCTGCAGTGCTTTGGATTAAGACCACAGCAACCATGTACTCATGTTAGCAAATTTGGTGAAGCCCAAAGGAGTTGATAGAGAGTTAGTTGAAATAAAGGAGATGAAAAACTTTGAAGGGGAGAACAGTAAAAAAAAAATATTCCTCTCATATGCAGCACATTCTGGAGATGTGGCTAAAAGGCTAAAAGGCCTAGTTATTTTGGTTTTAATTTTAAAGAAATAAGTGACTATAAAATCTAAAATGTAGTTGCTGATACTTTATGGGCACAGTATTCTAATTTCGTGCACCAGTGCTAGTCAGCAGAAGAAGCCCTTCTCCTTCAGATTCCAGTTTTCTGGTGTGCAGCTCAGGGTTCTCCAGATACCCTCCTGTGAATTGAGTGACCAGAGTTGCTGCTGTCTGCTTGCCAACTGCTCTTAGTAAAGGGATGCACAAAAATAATGAATACGGGGATTTGATCTGTAGATTTTCTGTTAGAATAATGGTATGTGTATACCCAGGTTCCCTATAATCACTAATACTTCTATTCCACAATGTCTTTATCTTTTGAGATTAGAATCTCTATGCTAACATCTGTTAATAAGTGAAGGAAAACAATTTATTCAACTCTTTCATGGTTAAATACTTGATGTTCCAGGAGTCCAGCACACTTTCTCAAGCCTCTGCTTAACTAATGTCTTTTGATGGGATATGGTAATTTATTCCCTGGTGCCCTTATTCTCTTCTAATGTGTGTTGTTAAGCAGTGACAACTTTGATTTGAATTGCAACTTCCATAAAGACCTCTTTGAATATTGTTGACATTATTCAGTGCCTTTGGTTTCCAGAAAACCTGTCACTTTCCCACATTTGTATTTTTTTTTTGGTGGGGTTATGTTTCTCTCTAAAATAGGGAAATTTTACTTATGTGAAAACTGTGTCATGTTTAAGCTTAAGGCAGACAATAATAAAAAGAGAGAAGGTGTAATAAAAGGAAATAGGAAAAAATATTTAAGACCTAATTATAAAAGGTGAATGCTACATCTTTTAGTACAATGGTGTTCGGAGATGAGCTTCATTTCTCTTTTCAACATACTTAAGCTTTTTCTACAGCCTTATAAAAGCTAAAAGAGCCAATAAATACTGTTATACTTCTCCTCATGCAAAATGATCTGTTGGAGAAATCTGTCTGGAGATTGATTCTGAATCTGCTTAGAGATTAATGATAAACTGGATTGTGGTTTTTGTGTAATACCAAAAGTACTAGAACTGCTGGACAGGGCCTCAACCAAACTCCCTATTGCATGCTTCTTTAGGCCCCAGCAGAGGGTGGAAAAGAAGCACTGTCCTTCGCTTGTTCTTTCAAACATTTTTTCCCCTTTGTTGACTGTTATGCTGCTGAGATGACATCTGACAATACTCTGATGTGCTCTCCTCTATTTCTGTGGGAGTTTTATCTTTGCAGGGCAGTTCAAACCTAAGTCACCTCTTGGTGCGGACAGTGCTGTGCCTCAGAGCCCAGGTGTTTGCTTCTACTCTTTAACAGGCATTACATACCTTTCTGCTCTCTCTGCAGGAACCTTTTGAAATGGTATTATACATTTTGCAATGCTGTATATATCCTAACACCACTTTGAATTCCTAATTCAGATACAATTCAGAATGGGAATCCTATATTTATATTCCCTTCAGAAAAACAAAACTTGTTCTTTGTCTGTTTCAGGAGACACTGAGGGGATTTTATGGCCAATGACTTGTTTGCTACTTTGGCTGTAATACTGTTTTAGTTTGGAAGAGATAAAACCAAAATAAAACAAATTACTAGAAAAGTAATTTTCAGTTTGAAGTCTGGGAAGAGGTTTATCATAAAAAACAACGTACACAACTTCCCTTATTTTTTCTTTCTCCTTGACTGCAGTAACAAAGAACAATGTCTTTATGCCATCAAGCTTCTGTGAACCTGCTGCAGGCAATTCTGACTCAGAACCAGGTGAACTTCCTCATTTTTCTGCTTTTTTCTTGAACTGTTGCTAATTTGTCATGATCCAAAGGACTCTGATATTCCAGAAGTAAGACTCTATCTGTGAGAACGGAAGTGATGATGGTTCTGAACGTATAGCTGTTCTCTTGCTCACTTACTTCTTTGTTTGACTTCACCCTTGCTGGAGGTAATTAAAATGATATCAAAATTGTTAAATGCATTGGCAGTGATGGTAGAATACTGCAGTATGACCCTTTCCTGCTAGCCTCACAATAAAACCTGTGGGAAATTTTCATTTACCTACTTTAGAAAACTGTTCTTTTATACTGGAAAGCAAAACAACCAAAATGTATGGTCACAGTGATGTTCAGCTATGACCTGTGAGCCCTGTGTTCACAGAACTGCTGATTTTGTTAGTCCCTGTCGTCCTGGTTTGGTTGTGTTGGTATCGCTGTTGTGCACATCACTATCTTATGCTTATAAACAAACACAGTGAGACTGTAAGATGGTGAGTTGTCTTATTCTGAGTACAGATATTAAGCCCCTAAAAGGAAAAAAGTATAATTATTTCTTGTAAGTTCTTAGAAACTCAATTTTTAATAGCTGTAGGTTTATAAATTTTTGGGGGGATTTTGGTATTTTATTTAAAAGCCCTAACTGTAGTGAGTACGAGCAAAGGAATTTCTTTCACCTTCATACTACAAAAGCATTTGTAAAAGCTAATGGAATTACAAGAAACTAATACTAAGCAATTAAGTTTAACTTAATTTATAATAATTAGCAGTTAGATACTTGTTAGTAGCTGTCATGTTCAGTCATACTTTTGATTGTTCTTTCTTTACTTTGATTCTCACTTAAAACCTTTATAATCTATATTAAGTCCTTCACAAAAGGAGCCACGTTTCTCTGGTGAACACAGTCTTTTTCCTGTTTCTCCTGGAAAGAAATTTGAAGTTTTTGCTTGTGGCAACATGTGTTTGTCTGTGATGTATATTTACTGTGATGATCACTGGAAATCCAGGTTTCTTTCAGAAGAGAATTTGTTATTTGGAAATCTCCTAATAACTTTGGATATTTATAGAACTTATGGGATGTTACAATGGGGTAAACATGAGGAATTTTATGACTGAATGGATATTTGTAATATATTATTGCTTTGTCCTTGTAATTTTGTATTTTGCTTCCAGAGGAAAAGAGCAGTGGATTCCGACTGAAGCCACCAATACTAATCCACGGTCAGGCACCTAGTGCAGGTGAGTTCACTGTTTACTGCAACAGTACAAAGAAACCAGCTCAAGCATTTTATTTATTTAGTCTTCAACTTCTTCAACTTGCAGTTGTAACTAGAAAGGGGCAGTACCTGTGTGTCTGCAGAAAAAAGTCTTGTCTTCTCTAGGGTGGTTGTGCCCGTGTCCACCGTGTAATGTGTATAGACACATCTATGTTTTGCATTGGATCAGCTGTGCGTGTCTGAAGTGCATCTCCCAGCTGTGGCTGCTTAGCAAGAAGCTTCTTTTTTTGCTTGGAGTAATCCTGCAGTCTGTGAGCTTGATTCCTTTAGTAGCAAACTGAAAGAAAAGGGGTGTTCCAGGAGTGCCTTGAGCAAGTTCCAGCCATTACGGAGTGTGCAGTCTGGGACTAGGCCAGGGCAGTCTGAACTGTCAGTGAGTGCCCACTTCTGCTCTCCCTGGCTTTTGGTGGCAGTGTAGGTAGCGGGTCCTTGATCCTGCCTGTTCTGCACTATAGGTTGGCTATAACTGAGTTTCCTGTTTACTGATGTACACCCAGCTACTATCAGAAACATGTTAGTATTACAGCTCCTTAGGAATTTGAGGGGGAAAAGACTCCAAAACTATTTAGGTAATGAAAGCTATTATTGCATGTCTATATGGAAACTTCATTTCACTTGCAGGGAGTGGTAAATTTAAAAATGAACAAAGGTTTTTGAGCTTATGAATGTTTGAACTTAGCTTTATGTTCTGATGTCATGTCCTTTGAATATGGGTGACCTGAAATGGAACTAGTTGCTATGAGTGAGTTTTGTTGCAGTATTTTACTGGATCAAGTGTTCATCTTTACCTTTTTGTGTGACGAAAACTGAACCTTCTGGGCTTGCCATAACCTTCTAAAGTTGATGTTGAAATGTTTGAGTTTTTTTAATTAGGTTGTTTATAGTCAATTAGCTTTTTGAATCAAAACAGAATTAGGGTTGTAGTGCTGTGCATCTTACTATAACAAGCCAAAGAGGCCAGGTTAATTCAAAAAGCCAAAAGGTTGTTAAATGACACAACACAATACACTACCAATGTGTTTGATTGTATAAATTTTTTTTAAAAATCATTTACCAGTATCTGGAAATTACTTCATTGGAAGGAGAAAAGAAGTAATTTCCAAAATGTAAGAGAAAATGTAAGAGAAATGAACAGTACACCAGCAATCCTATTTATGCACTTGACATTTTATTCAACTACACATTTCAAGTAATTTCTCTTACATTTTAGCTTTTGTTTCTGGATCGGTAGTAAACTTTCCTTCTGTGCTTACCTGGATAAGGTAGAGAATAAAGTGTCTTTTAAGGCTAGGAAATAGTCTTCCCTATTTGGGGCTAACCCTATTTTGAGGCAGAGTGGGGGATGGAAAATAAGGGAGTAAAAGCTTTTCTAGTGTCTCTTTTTTCATTGTGTGTTGTGTTGGAAGCAGTTGGAGAAGATTAGATGAAGCTAAATTTTCCGACTTTAAAGCTTTATAGTTCTTGAAAAAGCTTTGCACTTGCAGGTCTCCCTAGCCAGAAACCAAAGGAACAGCAGCGAAGTGTGCTCCGTCCAGCAGTACTACAGGCACCGCAGCCGAAAGCTTTCTCACAGATGGGTAAATAATGCTTTTGCATTCTAAATACAGTGGAGAGAGAACAAAAATATTGAATTTGTTTAGTGGAGTGGTTTGGTTTTTCAACACCCACCTTGGTTTTTCTAGTTTTCTCCTTTCAAAAAAGAAACATTTTAAATGGTAAGTGTGTCTGTATTACTTGAGGGATAATATAGTGGAACCTTCAGGTCTTGTGTAGGATGACTGTCTGATGTTGCCAGGCCTGTAACTTTGGTGCAGTCCATGCTTGAGTTTTTTAATAAAAAGACTTTTAAGAGTGTGGTATAGCAATCTCAAATGACAGTATTGACCATGGTGTAATAAGCTATTACTGGTAATTGATCAACAGTAAAGTACCTACATCAGTGAGAGGTGCCTCTGGGCTTGGGGACCATTTTGTATTTGGGATTTTGAGATACAATTTTAATTCTGAATATAGCATTTTAATTCTTAGGTTTGGTCATTCATATAATGCTTATTGTATTGTTGTGGAATTTGATATAGCTGATGGAAATAGGCACAATTAAAGTCTCAAAGTTAAAGCAAGAAAACTGTTTAAAGGGTCTCCTAAACACCATGTTTCCCCAGCCTGGTGCTGTTTGTTATGTGTAAGTTTAGTTGAACAGAAACAGGAGTAACTTCAGGTAGTGCTGAATTTGGCATAGAACCAAACATTTCTAGCTTGATTTCTTGACGTGCCTGCTGGCACAGATTGGACTCTACACAGGACTTAGTATTGAAGTATAAATTTCGGTGGGAGTTCAGTGTGTGAGCAGGTAGATAAGTCTGAAGACAAGCCGTGCTGGTTGTGAACAGTATTAGATTGGAGCAGGGTGGCTGCTTGAAGTTGTATGTGTTAAAGTCCTTACAACATTTGTATAGATTAAATGACTTTTTGCTGACTTGGTTTTCTTCATTTGGAATTTTGACTCTGCTAAGTATTGCTGAATTGTGGTCCTCATGTCTCTTGCAAAATACTATGGGAACCTTTTAGTTTACATTGCAGTGTTTAATGCATTTAAACAAGAAAACTGCATGCAATTTGCATAAGAAAACTTTTATGACAGTCTAAATATCTAGAGAGTTTATGTAACTTTTTTCTTTCCCTGTTGCAGTTCTCAGCAGTGGCACCAATGGTGTAAATATCCCTCCAGATTCTGCAGCCACATCAGAATCACCAAGTGATGCAACACTGAAAAGTTCTGACTCTGAAGATAAGGTGAGTTGGAGAAGGACACTCAAGATGACAGACCTAAATATTCTCTGAACAGAGTAAAAAGCCAGTGGCAGTGCATGAATTGCCTATAGGAAGTGGACAGTGCAGGTAATGAGGGGCTGAAAAGCTTCACCTAGACTAGAAGACATCTAAGTGCATCAGAAGCTTATTTGCTATCATAAAAGAAAGGTAATGAAATAGTTAATTCCAGTTCTGTGCAGTGTGTCCAGTCCTTTACTTTCCTGCAGATTTTGAGCTAACCATTAGCATCTGAAGGTCTTGGCTGATAGCATGAGGAGGATGTTTGGGGATTTTGAGTGTGGGTGGGGTTTTTTGGTAGCTTCATTAGGCAGTTTTAGGTCTCTTTTTCCAGGCAGCAACTGACAGAACAAGAGGACACAGTCTCAGGCTGCTCCAAGGGAAATTTAAGTTGGATATTAGGAAAAAGTGTTTTACTGAGAGAGTGATAAAGTTCTGGAATCATCTGCCCAGGGAGGTGGTGGAGTCACCATCCCTGGTTGTGTTTAAAAAAAGATTGGATGTGGCACTCAGTGCCATGGTTTAGTTGAGGTGGTGTTAGGGCATGGGTTGGACTTGGTGATTTTGAAGGTCTCTTCCAACCCAGTGATTCTGAATTGTTTGCTTTTTGTTGCCACATTGAGCATAGAAATAGCGTTACTAATACAAGAGTATGGAACAGTCAGTGTACTTCAAATTCAACTCTCAGTCTTCAATATGCAAGCAGAAACACTTGCAGTGTGAATTTTTAAGGCTTAGTGAAAGGCTACTGCCACAGCTAAGTAGCGATAAATAAATTGAATGCATGAACCAGTATGAAAACCGTGGGACATGCTTGTAAGCCCTCTGTGTATGTCATTAGGGACACCCTTTTTCTACTTTTAACATCCAAAAGTCCTCTTAAGTTTTTTAATCAACTGGCCTTGGAGAAAGTTTTCTGGTAGAAGAAAGCTCTTAAATCTGGTTGCTAAGGATTTCCAGAAGCTCAGTATAAATGGTATAAAGTTACATAACTGAACATTTGCAATTTTACCAAGGGCTGTGGTGAGATATTCTATTGTCTTGGTGTTTGTAGTCAATTTTGTCTGCCTGAAGCTTTCTAGCACAGCTAGAAGTCATTTGAGTTCATGCAGTAGTTGTGTTAAATGCTGGAGTCTCTGCAGAATATTAGGTGGCTTGATAAGAGTGAAAGATCACGTCTGGAACTGTTTCATATTGGTAATCGTATGTGCAGATCTGTAGCATAGATTTGATGTACCACAGAGAGAGAGCTTTCTTGTGAGGGCAAGTACATGGTATCTTACAGTATTATGTGAGCATGGTCTGCCTTTCTTAGAGCAGATGTAAGTCATGGTCTTAATTTACTGGCAGAAAAGATTTTTCTTTGATATGTCTGTCTTGTGTTTATACAAGGTCGCAGAATGCAAATGTTCTCAGTCGGGTGGTTGTCATACCCTGATCAGCTCTGTGGCAACTTCTACCTATCTGGTCTCTAGGAAACTACTGGAGCCCTAAGTATCATTGTCCTTAGATGGGTACAAGCTGCAGCCTCTGATCCAACCTTTCTCGACTTGTAGGAGAGTCTGGTGGCTGAAAGTCATCAAATGTGCAAGGAAACTTGATAGCATTCAGCCTTTTTGGTAGCAGGGAGATGCTGATCCTTATCCAGAAGGAAGAGGACCTGTTAAGGAAATCCTAGGCTAATGGTTTTTCCTTATGTTCAACAGAGTGATCCTTTACCCCTATGTATCATTCAGTGGTGGAGGACTACTGCCAGTGGTCAACACTGGCTCATTTCTAACTGCAAGCAGAAAAAGAATGTCTATGAAATGCCAGAATTGGGATCTGAAGGCAGATGATACAGCTGGGTTATGCAAAGGTTATGTCCCTTAAATACAAAATGGGATTTGCGAAAGTCTTGGACCTAATCTAGTGTCATTTTCTTACTGGTATTTTTTGACCTATGTGATGTGTGCAGAAAGTGCCAGGGCTGGCACCTGGAGGCAACAACACCCTCCATGAGAAACTAGGAGAAGGAATTTGAGATCTGTGTTCAGTGAAAGTTCTGTAACCTAACTGGGATCATGGATACAGGAGGTTCACTTGGACAACTGCACTTGGAGTACTGCACTGGGCTTCTTAGGAAATAAAGCAGGAAAGACAGACAGGGATGGGTTCTGCTATGCTGAAAGAAGCTGTTTGAATGCAGAGGCTTTGTTTTGGGAAGGCACTGAATTGGTCAGGGCTTTATAGATTAAGATCAGAGGGGAAGCCAACAAGAGGAATATTAAAATGAGCCTTCACCAGACTTGGATTGATCAAGCAGAGAAAGTAACTACAGCCCTTGAAGAACTAGAACCTTCACAATTACCAGCCTTTGTTCCAAAGGAGAGCTTTAGTACTTGGACACCTGATAAATGGCAACATATCCTGGTAGAAATACTCCAGAATACTCCTGGAGATTTTAGGAATAAGTTGATGAGAGTATTTGCATATGCTGGGTAAATTGACATGGGAGGTACTTAGCTGTGCCTGGTATTCACAGCAAAGAACTGGCTAGAAATGCAAAGGTTGAAAGTAGCTGTGATTGCATCATCAATGAGATGGAGTTTGAGATCCTGAGGGAACTGGGAAAGATAAGAAGCAGAATAAAGATCCAGACTTCAGGAGAGAAGACTTCAGCTTGTTCACACTGGTTGGTAGGATTCTGAAGGACAGCAGGGCTCATGAAAGCTCGTTATCTCCATGGACAACAACCTCAGAGAATGAATAGTTTATCCCAAAGTGCATGAAATTGTGCAAGTGTAGCAGGAGACCAGTGTGGATGAGCCGGGAGCTCCTTAAATCCAGAAAGAGAATGTGCATGTAACTCGTGAAAGCAGTCAAGACACTGGAGAAGTATGCAAAAGGATTGCCTGGATGTGTGGGAGAATGGGGAAAGCCTAAACTTGCCTGGAGTTGGAAATGACAGGGAATGTAAAGGCTGCAAGCAAGGCTTCTACGGGTATTGGCAGCAAAGGCAAAATGAAGGAAAATTGTCGGCCTTCTGGAAATGTTGAAGGGAACCTATTGATGAAGGACATGAAAAAAATCTGAGGTACTCAATGCCTTTGTCTTGTTTTCTGCTGAAGAGGTCTGCTGTCAGGTCTACCAAGTCCCTTTATTTAGGGGAAGTTTGAGGGAGTGAATTATTACAATAAATTTGCTGAAGGACTGTTTTAAACTGTTTAACATGTACAAGTCCATGGGACCAGATAGGATGTATCCATGGGTGCAGAGGGAGAGTCATGGTTTAACCCCAGCTGGCACCTAAGTACCATCAAGCCACTTGCTCACTCCCTCCACTCAGGTGGGATGGGGAGAAGAATCAGGAAAAAAGTAAAACCAGTGGATTGAGATAAGAACAGTTAAATAGTTGAAACAGAGTAAAGCATTATAATAGTAATTGTAATGAAAAGGGGAGAGAGAGATAAATAAAAAACAAAGAAAACTAGTGATGTCCAAAACCCAGTTGCTCAGCACCCACTGATCTGTGCCGTCCCAGCAGTGATTGGCCCCTCCCAGGCAGCTCCCCCAGTTTACACACTAGGCAGGATTTCTCTGGCTACTTTGAGTCAGCTGTCCCAGCTGTAGTCCCCCCCCAGTTTCTTGTGCAGCTCCTCTCTGGCAGAGCGTGAGACACTGAAAAGTCCTTGACTTGGGGTGAGCACAACTGAGTCACAATGAAACCATCAGTGTGTGATCAGCATTATTCTCATCCTGAACCCAAAATACAGTTTTGTACCAGTGTTGTACTGGGAAGAAAATGAACTCGGGACAGGGAGCTGGCTGGTGCTAGTGTGAGACCACTACCTGTCCTCAGAGAGTTGTGGTACTGTGGAGGGTCCCAATTACTGGGGAAGAAGAAAACATGGCACACATTTCCACGAACAGCAAGAAAGAGGTTCCAGGAAAGTAGAAATTGCTCAGCTCCTTCCTCTCCCTTTATGGTGAAGGACTCCTAGGATATGATGCACCTTAAAGGGATTGAGAACAGCCAGCACAGGTAAAACAGAGACCAACCTGATGGTTTTTTTACCCTCTGAGATGATTGGCTTTGCAGAGAGCCCTACTTGTTGATTTTGACTTCAGGCAAGATCTTTGTATAGTCTGAAGTATTGTCATAGTCAAAATGGACAGAGGTGTACTGGTTGGGTTGAATTTAAAGTGGGTGAAAAATTGGCTGAAGCAGTGAGCTTTGAGGTGGTTGGAACAGCCAGTGGTTGGAAGTCTGGCAAGTGTCAGTCACTAGAGGCACTCCTTAGGACTGTTGAACATTTACACAAACAACCTGGCAAGGTGAAATAAATCTTGTTAAGTTTGTGGGTACCAGTACACTATGGGAAGGGGAATTGGTCAATATGTTGGAAGGTTGGGCTGTTCAGTAGAATTTCATCAGGTTGGAAAAACAAGCAGAGAAAAACTAGCTGATGCTCAGCAAATGCAAAATTCTGTACCTGAGATAAGGGAACCTGTGTGTTACAAGGACTGAAGAGGGACTGGCTAGAAAGCAGCTGTGCGGGCAAGTCTTAGAGATCCTGATACTGCATGATTTTCATTACTGCTAATTAATTCACATACAGAATTAATTAGCATATCTATAGCTGATAGTATTGCTTCTAAGGGTGACATTTTATTTGGGAGGAAGGGAAATGCTGATAGAGGTGAGCTTTGCTGAGGGGTAACTACTGTATGCAGGTCACTTGTGAAGCTTTGTGTGTGCACAGTGTGGAGTCTTCCCATCAGTGTCAAAAGCTATGGGGTAGGAAGTTAGGACAGAAGTGGGTGGGAGTGATTCCCATGGAGGTTGCAATTGCTTTCCTACTCTACTCTAAGGGTTTGTAAGTGCAAGGCTCTGAGTATAGTGGAACAGAAATATAGTATGGGAGTAATCAGGAAAAGTACTACCACAGCAGGTGCAGGAAGAAATCACAAAGCCACTTGTGGAAAGCAGGTGGCAGAGGTGCAGAATAGAAAGTCCTTAGCAGAACAAAAAGTTCAGGTGCTGTGCAGCAGTGATGAGCAGTAGGTTGAACATGAATAAGCAGTTTATCCTTTTATTGATTAAGAGAACTTACAGGCTGCTTTACTAAAACTGCAGCCATTAAGTTCAGGAAAGTGATCCTTCCCTTTTTGTGCCACTGGTGGATGGCATCAGGAATACCGTATGTAGTTTGGGGCTTGACAGTACATGAAAGACACTTCAAAATCACCAAGGGGACTAGTGGCTGAAGCACAGGATGTGTGAGGAGAGAATGAAAAAGCTGAATATGTTCTGCTTTCTACTTGAATCATGTAGATATGAGTTCCCCTTGGACTAGGGCAGGGGAATTGGATTGTTCCCCTCAGCTCTCAAGTGGTAGGTGGTAGCAAGATTATAATGAAATTAGGAAGTGTCTATCAAACAGAGGAGATGCAGGTGTGGTGTGAAGGGGGATTCCAGATGGGTTTTAGGGCAATACTATAATACTTAGTGTAGTTGAACGTTGAACCAGACTACCAAAATGTAAAACTGTCACTGATTTTTTTAAACTTGATATCATATCTTGGGCAGCCTAATATAAGTTTGAAGTTGATGCTGCTTTGAACACAGTTTGGACCAAATGATAGTTGGAAATTCCTTTGAGCCTTAAGTATTTTGTGATTTGGTAAGAAAAACACTTAAACAACAACAGAGATGTTATTTAAATGCAAAACCTGTAGATCTGGAAGTGTTATTGGCTTGTCATTGTGAATGAGTGTGACTCACCTTGTCGTAAGGTGTTTTTATTAAAAGAAACTCAATTTCTTAGGCTACATTTTTCCATTTCTTTAGGCAGGAGAATGTCAGAAAAAGGAGTCCAACAATACTTCAGATGATGACAGCTGTGAGAAGGCTGAACTAAATGCACAGCAAGCATTTGTATTCGGGCAAAACTTAAGAGATAGAGTTAAGGTAAACATGTGTTTGTTCTCTTGACTAAGAGTTTCTGAAGTACTGTGAAGCAACTATGTGAAAAGGTTAAAACATCAATGTATATATATAAAATTAAAAGCTGTGAACATAGTTGAGTTCACTGTTTAATAAAACTAGTCTTCTGGACATTTAATAAATTAATTCTGTTAAGTAGCATAAGAAGCTTTTTCAAAAGTAAATGCTTCTACTACTGCAATCATAACAGCTAAAGCTCAGTGCAACATAATGTTTTCTATTGCCTTTTGGTTTAGGATTAAGTTGAAATGTGCTCTGAAGATGCTCCCATGCAACCAAGACTTCACAGAAAAGATGGAAAAATAGGGCAGCCTGTGCTCAAACTTGTGCATAGAATAACTGAGTTGCATTGTTAGTACCTCCTGTTGAAGACAGGTTTGCACAGGTTTCCTAGCATAATAAAGGAAAGTGTAATATTGGGACATAGACCTGCATTGTTTTATTTCAGAAAGTGTTTGTGGATGAAACTTTGTCCTTGGAAGGAAGGAGTTGAAAAATTTTGTAGTCAGTAAATAAAACTGTTGATATATACTTGTTCTTTTTCTAGCTAGGAGATGAAAGCGATGAAACTGCTGATGTGCAGAATGCTGGCCTTCTGACATCAGATACACCTTCTGCAACAAACTATTTTCTACAGTACATCAGTTCCAGGTGAGACTACAGGGAAACCTATTGGACAGTTCTCCTTACTCTTTTTTGAAAATTCTTTGATTCTGCTCTTTATTGGATTCAGGACTTAGACTGGGTCAGTGGGGACCCAAGGGTTCTGAAGAATGAGATGGCAATCTTCAGAGCTGGGGGAATCCTCAATCATCTCATCAAGGGAAATGCATTTGATACAATTTATTTGACCACATCCTCACCACAGCCTCTTCAGAAAACTGACAAGCCTAAGATGAGAAGTCTTCTCATGAATGATTAGAAACAGTGATGGACTAAATTGGAGCTGCCAGTAGAATCCTGTAGAGAACTGCACTGTTTTTGTGTTGTTCAGTATGTTTCATATATGATATGGATAAAAGGAAGAATAGTTAAAATTTTCTCATTATAGTAAGCTTTTCAGAGTAATATAGAGGGCCTGTATGACTAAGTAGCAACCTAACTGTGGAAGATTTTTGAGAGAATTTCTGATCAGACAATAACATCAGAAGAAATGTGATGCATAGGTAAAGTGAGGCAGCCAGGAGAAAACTGCCAATCCTGTCTGTGTGGTGATGAGCTCTGAGCTGACAGCCTCCACTTGAGGCTCCATGAAAATGCTAGCTTAGTAGTGGTCAAAAAAATCAAGTAGTGTACAGAATGAGTAGAAAACAGAAGATACAGAGCTGCGAATTCAGGTAATAACTGGAAAAACGTGAGGGGAAATCCCACCAAGACTGATAAAGTAGAGCAGTATCTCTGTTCCTGGAGTAAGCTGAAATTCTGGTTGCTTGAGGCCATGAAATAATGGCAAGCACCAATACATGCTTGCTTTGTCCTTATATTATGCATTTTTAAGATCCTGTTGTTCACCATGAAGTAGGCAGTTTTTCCAGTCAAAAATGAACTTCTGATGCTGAGCATTACAGATTATGTACTGGAGAGGCAGAGAGCACCTTTGCCCTCTTGATGCCAGATCAATGTCTTTCCAAGAGATAGTCTCTTGTTCAATCAGATTGTTCAGTCAGATTTGGCAGGCAATAACTACTAATACGTGGCCTTCAAATACTGGAATATTTTTTCATATTTTTCAACTCATATGACATCTGCCATAATTTCATTTGAGTCTTTACTTTGGGAGGGTTTATTCATGGTGAATCAATTGCCAGAAGCCTAGTTTTGGACTTGTCTTAAAAAAATAGTGTCGCTGGGAGGACTCTGGTTTTCAGCTGACATGGCAAAGCATTATGGTAATCAACTTGTAAAATGAAACACCTCCCTTTGTGTAATACTGTTGTGGCTAGCACAGGTTTTTTTAATGAGAATTTTTTCTTATGTTTTATAAACAAAGATAAAGTTTGGATGTTATTAAACCAGTGTTTTGAGATTTGGACAGTTCAGGTTTGGCTAATCAGGCTTAGGGGGAGGTTTTTGACTGACTAATTTGGGTGACTTCTGAAAAGTTCATATAAGTTGGAATCAAAATAATAAAGCTCTCTTTTCTATGCCACGCTGAGAATCTGGGTCTTTTTCTCTGCTAGCAGCTCAACAGCAACATACTGTCAATTCTGTAAAAACTGTAAATGTTCTAGGTTGCATGGCAGATACTGGTAGGCCTTATTGAGCTCCCTGTCAGCCTTGGGAGCTCAGAACTGCGGTATTTAATTCCCGAAGTAGGTAAAGGTGTCTTCAACTGAGGATCTCTTCTGTTCTAGGAATCTCCTTATTCAGAAGTAGTAACTACATGTACAGTTTAAAGGTTTGTTTGGTTTCACTTGAATCGTGCTGATATGAGTCCCCATTTTCCAAACTCGATGAAATGCGCCATAGGCTTGATTCAGAATGGTCTGCCTTTTGTATGTTCACTTTGTGAGCAAGTTGGTGTCTTAGAAGGATATGCCTGATGGGAATGGACATCCTGTTAAGTCTTTTGAGTCTGTAAAAGAGTAAAACTGTTGTCCTTCCAAAATAGGATTTAAAAATCTGTTAATAAAAATACTAATGGGAGGAGGATGCTTATTCTGTAAGGAAGAAGTAAAGGCTGAGATTTGATTCTGAAACTTCTTGGGGAGACTGTGGTATTGCGGCTAGTCTGATGAAAGGATGAAAGGCGTTACTTATCCCTGCTACCTTTACTTCAGTTACAGTATAGGAAGTGCTTTTGTTTCAATTCTTTCCCTTTCTGAGAGAATTGACCTAAGAATGTGTAGTAGTTCAAGTTTGTGCATGTAGAATACTGTTTAAAAAAAGTATGTCATATGATTAGACAATAAGCCCTCACTTAGCATTCAGCATTGCTTTTTATGTTATTAGTTACCTGAAAGGGAAGATTTTTACAGAGACAAAATCATTTGTTGTCATGAGAGAATTCTCCTTCTGTAAAACCAGAATGTGCTCTTGTGTTAAGTTGAATTAATTTTTAGCCACGTTTGCATCAACCAGTGCTTATTTTTTTAAAGCCAGTGACAATCACTCACTTTCTGAGGAATTTTATTAGTAGAAAATAAAAGGTGTATTATTTTCTGTCTTATAAACCCTGGTTTAATTCTTGGGTTTTTTTCAGTGTAGAGAACTCTACAAACAATACAGATGCATCTAGCAACAAGTTTGTTTTTGGACAGAACATGAGTGAGCGAGTCCTAGTGAGTATCCACTATGTATATATTGTAATTTTGCAAGCAGTTTGTTATGGATTCTCACTCAGGAATTTTGAGAGCCTTTAATTATACTTGTCATTTGAGTGTAAGGTTTTTTCAGTGGTTTCCCTTGAAGGTAACTTACTTTGAGTGCAGCAGAGGAAGTTCGTGATGAACTATTGTCTGCCCAGCAATTCTCTCTAGGGTTTCCCTGCCAAACTCTCTCCAAAGTGTAAGGAGATTCAGTGCCCTTTCTGTAGTGCATGTGGTTCTTGTGCCCAAGCACTTTATGGCACAGCTTGTTGCTTTAAATGGCTATTGAAGTATAAGTATTAGAAGGTATTTAATGTTTGTCCTCAAAATTGAGAGCTTTACAGCTATCAGCATTCAGTTACATGACTTCCCCCAGGACGGGATTTCAAGCCCAGCAGTAAAGCAGCTGCCTCAGGACTGAGGTATGATTCTGGAAATGCTGTTTATGATGTACCAACCTAAGGAATAACTTCTAGTACCTCACTGTTTCCTGCTGTTGTTTGTATTCCTGTACTAGAACAAAATGGAAACATTTAATGCAGATCATTCATACCTGTCTAACTACCAAGCAGGAGTTCAGTAAACTATGCCACGAGTAGCTGTAGCTGAAATTGACTTGCTTTGGTGAGCAAAGCAAGTCAAAAAGCTTCAAAATAAGGATTGAAATTTCGTATCAGTTCAAGGGAAAATTTTTTGAACTGGTTTTCAGGTCACGCTCCATTCATTTCCTTGGCTGGGGTAGTAGGATAGCTTTAACTGTGAAAGCATGCTGTCCATGAGATTCTTTTTTTGCCATATGGTTTATAAATACTGGAGCTGCCCTCAGTACTTGGTCACTAGTCCTATTCAGCAGAATTAGTGTATGTTTTCTCTCTTCTGTTTACCTCCTCTTATTTCTGTGATAGAGTCCACCAAAACCAAATGAAGGTAGTACAGAGAGTAATAAGGAGAATGCTGCTACAGAGTCTACGTCTGAATCGTCTTCTCAGGAGGCCACGCCAGAGAAAGGTGAAAAACAAAATATTGTATTAGGAATGGTACTTAATCCTTGTTTAAATTATTGTATTTTTCAATATCGCATTACTTTTCAAAAACATAAAATTTTTATGTTGCCTTTACTATCTCCTGCAACCAAAGATACAGGCTGGGTGTGGAAGTTGCTGAGTGCTATAGATCCTCTAATATTGAACATGTACAGATTGCACTGTCTTTTTCATGGTCATTCTGGGGTACTGGCAGTATCTTTAGCAGAATAAAAGTAGAGGGAATTAACAGAACTGGTAGTTGGACTTGTTAGAGAATGTAGGAGAAATGTGGCAAATTTTTTTTTAACAATTCTGTTTTATTTCCAATGACTGAATTTCTGAATCAAATGTGTATTGTATTGAGTGGGTGCAGCACACATTGCTGGAACTCAGAACTGTGGGTTTTCTTCAGTAAACTGCTTGCAAGCCCAAATGAAAGTGGAAAATGAATTGTGCTGTCCATGTGTTGGCACAGCTGTATCACGGGCAGCAGTATCAGTACTGCTGGAGCATCTACAGATAAGCAGGTGTCCATGCAAAGGTTTTGAACTATTGTGTGTAGTGACAATACTTCTTGATAACTTATCTCTATTGTTCCTTGTGCTTGTAAAGCAAGTATTAAAAGACAATTTTTAATTTCTGCTTAAAATTTCAACCCTTTTTTATGTGTTCTATTAACATATACTTTTCAAAAGGTCTCAAAAGTCTGCTATACTTGTGAGACCTTTGTACGTCTTACAAAATTATATACTAATCATTCTCAGACTCTCAAAATGTTGTTCAGCTAATAATATTTCAGAATCACTGGCAGAGTCTGCAGCAGCCTATACTAAAGCAACAGCAAGGAAGTGTTTATTAGCGAAGGTAGAAGTGATTACTGGGGAGGAAGCTGAAAGTAACGTGTTACAGGTAAGAAACAGAGCAGAGGAGCTTTGAGTTTGTGGGTATTCATATGGATGTCCAGTGAATGCACACCATCTGATTCCCTACAACTCAGCCTTCCTCTATATCTCTAATGTATTTTCTTGTGTTAAAATGCAAACTTTAGGTATTTATATCAGATCCTTATTTGTTATCTTGTGATCCATTGTTTTTTAATTTCCTCTTTCTGAATAAATTTTAGTGTATAAGCCATCCAGGTGTATCTTAAGCATACTTTCCTGAATCTGTCACATAAAAACTGCTATCTTCTATGAGACAATTACTTGAAGAAAATTTAAGTGAACTAAATATTTTTAAGTTCTTTATTTATTGAACTACTGAAGATTTTCTAAAACTTGGAATGGACTATTTATGCCAGCAGTCTGGTTTCTTGCAAAACACAAACTATATAACAAACACACAGGAATTTGGCTTGAAGTTTGTTGAATTGGTGATGTTGTAGAAGGATATCTGATCATGACTTAGACTCCTGATTTTAATAATGATTTATTTAGCATTGTAGTTATTCATTAATTTAAATATACTTGCCAACTCCAGTACATCCTTAAGAAAAACACACAGGGTTTTGATATAAAATGAAGTGGTATATGTATTTTTTTCCTTTCTCTCTTTATCCCCCAATTATAGTTTGGACTTCTTCTTGATATATTTTGTTTCTCAGCATTTGAACTGTGTTATTTTCAAGGATAGCTTTTTTATTCTTACAGATATGATGCTCTGTTCTGACACCCAACAGCTGCACTGTCAATATCTAATGCCTGTCAGTTACATTTGTATTACCTTACAAAATGATAATGTATAATGTTTATCTTCTTGGACTTCTTTTTACCAGACATAAATGGTCTTTAAACGGTTCTTCTGGTACTTCTCTCTTTCTGTGTAATTCAGAAATGTCTGGATGCTTCACATAATTGAACAAGACATTGAAGAGATAAGAACCCTGTTTCACTTAGGAAAACCACACTTTCGGCAGCTGTATATTTAATAGAGGACTGACTTGCATGAATATGTTGTAATTTAACAGACCTCTTGCCTAACTTTTATTCTTTTCTTTTTTCCTGTGAAATGTAATGCATTAGAATTCCAAATGGGACTTGTACAGACAGAACTATGTTAATGTTGCAGAAACAGAATATACAGAGCTAGATGTTTTGGGGTGGAGAAAATGAGAAATGGAGGGAATGAAAATGGAAGTATCTTTTTCACTTAGTGCATGCTCATCTGTGGGGAACTTGAGGAGTGATGGTTTGAGGTATAAAACCTCAGCAGTAACAGTGAAGTTGGGTTAAAGAGGGGGATAAAGAGCAGAGATGTTTGGCATGGAAGAAAAAGGGAGCGTGTATGTCAAGAAGGAGCATTCCCACTGTTGGAAAAAATACATACACCTTTTGAATTTTATAACTAATGAACCCTGCAGGGAGGCAGTAGAAATACCTCACTTATTAATGACTTTGTGTGGTTCAGGTTTTGTGAATTGATAATGAACTAACATGTTTGTTCATCCTTTTCTTCCTTAATACAGGAAGAATTTTGCTTTGCTTTCATTATATTTGCTGGGTCTTCCCAGCAACAAATACCATCTTCAGTGGTGAAATGTGTACTTAATGGTTTTAAAAGAATTGACTGATATTAGGCAGTCTCTTATGACATTAAGTTTCCTCTGTGAAAGTTTATATCTTGCCTGAAAATTGTTCTTGTTTTGATCTTGAACCCTAATATTCTTTAAGAGTATATAGCTTCTGTTAATAAAACCTTATGAAAACAGACAGCATATTTTGAGAAGTTTATTGCAAAAGAGAGGGTGACTGTTTTGGTTTCCACAGCTATAAACAATTAAAAATTCCAGTATGAAATTTGAATATTTTTTAACCAACTGTAGGTGACTAAGAAATATATGATTACTTCAATCAACCACTACACCATAGAGATATTTTCTGTTACAGATTCAGTGCAAGCTGTTTGTATTTGATAAAAGCTCTCAGTCTTGGGTGGAAAGAGGTCGAGGGCTCCTGAGACTCAATGATATGGCCTCAACAGATGATGGAACATTACAGTCTCGACTGGGTAAGAGGAACCAGGGGAAATGAGATACTGGATGGACAGTCATGCTATTTTCACAGGGTTCTTCCTTGACACACAGCAACATTCACTTTAGTTTGTCTTGTCTACAGCAACGCAGATGCAGTTTGGACCTCTTCTTTTGCTTCAGTTAATGAACATTGCCACCAAAGAGAGTATCTTTCCATGCTGTTCTATTGCGGCAAATGTTCCATTTATCACCCCCACCCCCCACCCCCGCCCATAAAAGCAAGCCATGTTTAGTAACTAGAATATTTGACTAGAAATTTATGGTAGCATCATTCAGATCTGGCTGGTTTGGATGGGTTGCTTGTGGTGGGGGAAGTCTATTTGAATAGTGCACGACTGTTCAGGATTGCAGGAATGTGCATTAGTCTGAGATTATCAGCTCAGATGCAACTGCTGAACATTGATGTATTAATGTATAAGGTTTCAGACTAAACAGCTTTAGATATGACTCATAATCTTTAATGGCCTTGTTGCATTAAAGCCCAGCCAGCAGCCAAGCCCCTTGCAGCTGCTTGCTCACTCCCCTTCTAACAGGATTGGAAGAGGGGGAGAACTGGAAGGGTAAAAGTTAGAAAACCTGTGGGTTAAGGTAAAGACAGTTGAATAAAGAAAGCAAAAGCAGTGCATGCAAGCAAAGCAAAATAAGAAATTAATTCGCTGCTTCCCGTGGGCAAGCAGGCATTCATCCATCTCCAGGACAGCAGGGTCCCATCACAGGTAAATGGTGACTTGGGACAACAAATGCCATCACTCTAAACATCAATCTCTTCCTCTTCTTCCTCCTACTTTATATTCTGAGCATGGTTTCATATGGTCTGGAATATCTCTTTGGTCAGTTTGGGTCACCTGTCCCGGCTGTGTCTGCTCTCAACCTCCCATGCACTCCCAGCCTCCTCACCTGTATAGTGTAGTAGTATAAAAAGCAGAAAAGGCTTTGGCTCTGTGCAAGCACTGCTCAGTAATAACAAAAACATCTCTATATTATCAACCATATGTTCAGCACAAATCCAGAACTCAGCCCCATACCAGTGACTGGGAAGAAAGTTAACTCTACCCCAGCCAAAACCAGATCAAGCCTATGTTCTTCTCATTTACAGTTGTGACAAAAGCCCAAAAGGGCTTATTTGTAAAGAGACCAAAACCTTTACACAATAGAAAGGTGTCTTGACTGTTTTGAGCTTCCTGATGTCATTTTCCACCTAACTGATCTTGTAACTTGGCTTTAGTGATGAGGACTCAGGGGAGTCTCAGGTTAATATTAAATACCAAGCTCTGGGCTCAGATGCAAATCGATAAAGCCAGTGAGAAGAGTATCCGGATCACCGCCATGGATACAGAGGACCAGGGTGTTAAAGTTTTTCTTATATCAGTGAGTACTGGTTTTTGTTTATGTCTTAACCTTCCTACTAAAGTTGGTGCTTGCTTGAACTGTAGTTGAGGTGGCATTCCCATTTTTCTTTGCACCCTATACTGTCTTAACATCAACCCTGCCCCAAAGACAAGGCGCTTGGCAAATTTGCTTGTCTAAAAAGTCTTGCTAGTTTTGAACAAATCAGCCACATCAAAGGCTGACCTAGGAAACCAGGTTGTCCAAAGCATTGCCCATGGAGTCATGGGATCTCTTCCACACATACTGAGACTCTTAACTGTAGTGTTTATTGCAGATTGTTTTCTGATATTAAGAAAAATGGACACGATTTCATAGATTTTATGCAATAGCTTAACCAAAATTAGATCTACTGGAACTTTCAGCACAGGAAAGCTATCATTGTATCTTTTTAATATGAGATTTTGGGAGGTGTCTGGAAAGCTGTGTGATTTCTGGGTGAAGAAGGCTATATGAAATCAGCTAGTACTGGGTATGTTAGCCAGAGAAAGTTGGAGCTAAGCAGAGGAATATACTCCCACCACAAGACTTTAGTATGTCTAATGTCCTGCTGTGTGTACCACAGCCCATTCTGACGGGTTCAAAAAATACTTTATGAGAAAAGTATATTGTGAAATTTGGCATGACTGGTGTGTATTACGTCAGCAGTCTTTTATTATGTTATAATTCCTTGCACCTTTTTCTTGTTTCTGAATACTAACAAATGCAGGCTAGCTCTAAAGATACAGGGCAGCTGTATGCTGCATTGCACCATCGGATCTTGGCCTTGCGGAGTAGAGTGGAACAAGAGCAAGAAGTCAAGAATGTAGCACCTGAGCCAGAGGTAACACAGTCAAATGAGGAAGACAGTGATGATGATGTCATTGCACCTTCAGGATCAGCTGGAAGTGGTAAGTAAGAAAGACAATGGTGTTTCCTGTTTTCCATGTGTTTTTCTGTGTCATTTCTTAAGGCAAATTGTGTCCTTTGTGTATGTCTGTGGAGTGGGACTACTGCATAGATTGCCTTTTTGAATGCAACTACTTCTTCTTCTCCAAACTGGTAAAAGGCCCTTGTGCTGCCTCTGAGTTAAATGCCACAGTTTAGCAGAGGTTTTCTGTGCTTTTTATCATTTACAGGATTTTTGAGGGTGGTTCTGAGTTTTATTTTTGCTTTCATCATGGCCAAGAGTTGCACATAAAACCTGACATGACTCAGGATCAGTAGACAGAATCCAGACTGACCTTTGAGTAGAGAGTTGTTTGGAAAGCAGAAGGATTTACAAAGGGGCATGGAAGGATTGTAATATTTTTTATTGTGCATGGGGAGACCATGATTTAAGAAAGTTAGTCTTCAGTTTGAGGAAGGCTTCCTTTTGTACTCTCAACTTGGATGTCATCTGGGCTTTGCTTTCCTGTGGCTGAGAATATCCAGCCTTTGACAGTCCTCCATCCTCATTCACAGAAGGGGGGGAAAAAAGGAGGGATGATTATGAACAGAAGCAATGGGAATATTTAAGAGGTTGGAAACTGAGCTTTTAGGCTCTGGGATGCTGCTGGGATCCTTGGACCAGATTAGTCAAGAGCATAAAATTCTACAGTAGACCTAAGTATGGCAAAGAAATACGCAGGGCAGGGGAGGAGGAATTCTACAGTTCTTATCTCTCCTTGAACACCTGAATCTGAGACTTCTGTAGGCTGCTTGGGATGGGTCTCTTACTGCAAGGCAAGAAACAAAAGATATTTCTTATGACCAAGAACACCTTTTATTGTTTCAGGTCCTAATGATGAAGGTGATGGGCAGAATGTTGGCAGCACATAGCAGATGTGAGCCGATCTGCTTGCAAGGCTGCTACGAACACCATCTTGCAGGCATCTCTGGATACCCCAGGCCAGCGATTATTTCAGGCAGTGTTGAAAGCTCCAGGACTTAAGAACTGTGCATCTCTGTTCTGTTTGTTTGGTTTTTTGGTCTGGATCAGTAGATTCCACACAAAAAAAAAAAAAGACTTGGAAACTACCTGAATGTGGTTTGGGACGTTGAAAGCTCATCATATTGATGAGCAAAAAAAAAAAATCCAACCCCAAAATAACAACAGCAGCAAAAATACAAAATGCAACCATCCCCAACTATTTCCCCTCTTCCTTGTAATTAAAATGGCACATTACAGCTTGTCACAGCTTTTCATTGGACCTTTTGGCTGTTTCTTCAGTAGTTCGTGTCTTGCAGGTCTCCGAGATAGAACTTTTCGATGCGGTTCCAACTTGAATTCTGCTTTTGTAATCCCTACTCCCCTTTATGCAGGGAAACCCTGTCCTCACCAGTTCCTATGCTCACTGGCTGCCCTCTTGGGTTCCTTTTTTTTTTCTTTTATTGGACTGCAGATGGGGCAGGTTATATTTTTACCTTTTAATCCCAACATAGGTTGTGGATGTGGACACCATTTTTTGCTGTCTAGTGAGTTTGTAAACAGAAACAAAACATTGTGGTTCACCAGAAAAGCTTTTTTAATGCGGTAATAAGAGACTTTAAAGTCTGCAGGACATTTTGCTAACTCCTTTTTTTCTTCCCATTTCATTATTATTTTTTGGGGATTTATATTGTGGTGATACTTTTTTATTTTAGTTTTTCAATAAGATGCTCTTGTGTGTTGAAAAAGTGAAACTATTGTTTTGTACTGTTCTTTTCTGTTACTATTTAAGGGAGAGCTAAGCCACTATATATAGTAGATGTTGCATACCATTTTTCTGAGAAAATTTTATGTTTCTGTGGCTAAAGTGCAGGAGGCATACAGGTTACACCTTCAGAAAAAGTAATGACGAAACAGCTGTTAGCCCTTGGAAGAATAAAATAAAATAGCCCTTGGAAGAATAAAATAGGCTCATGTAATGAGCTGTGCCAGCCATTAAAATAAATCTGTATAATGAAGCAGCTCTCATTTAATGGCTTGATTCAACAAGCCATTTAAGCACTTGCCTGACTTAACTATATGTGAATAATCTTACTGAAGTCAATGCAACTCTTCATGCTTAAAGTTGAGGACATTTTTAAATATCTTGCTTAAATAATGGCCTTAAATAGAAAATTAAACTTCTAACCCTTCCTGTCCCCGTTCTGTTTCCTGAAGCATGAAGAAAAAGATAATACTGCCAGCCTTGAGTAGTTTGGGCTGAAGGTTATTGTATTCTGTTCCACCACAAATAAAAGCAAGAATGTGTTTTTCTGTGTGTAATTCTGAAGTACTCCTACTGTAACCATTACTCCTACTGTAACCATAACTCACCTTTTTTTTGCTTTTATTGTCTTTTAATAATTTGAGCCTTTTGTGTAGAAGTTGAGTTTTATTTTCTTATTCAAATATATGGTATGTTCTTATTCAGCAAAGTCGGAATTTGGTAGTCACCACGAACAGTGACCACTCACTTTTACTATAAATCCCCCAAATTGTTCTATTTCCTTTACAAACAGTTTGCTAAGAGATAATTTCTGACTTGCATGCTTGCTTTTTTGTAGGTTAAGGATCTAAAATGCATCACCTAAAGGAAAATGAAAGGGGAAGAAGCATTTGATGTAGCATGAATTGAAAACAGAAACCCAAGTTATAGCACAAAATCATTGAAATTGAGTATTCCAATAGCAAAACAGTCCTTATTACCTCTATTTTAATGAAACACACTTTTCACTGGCAGTCAAGAGCAAATCTTCTCCTGTTTTCTGTTGTTAACCATCAGAGAAGACTGATGCTTTTGGGACAGAGGGTGGTTTTACTTTTCCTGATAGCCAGTTGAAGGAACATCTGTGATTACTTTTCTGAGAATTGAAAGGGGCTAATGATAAGCTGTGCCACTGCATCTTGATCTTGATCTCTCTGGATTGTCTGTTCATGCCTTCTTGCATTTTGGTTTTCTTTTTCCCTCCTTAAAGTTATAGGGTTTTTTACCAATGAACAGATCTGTTGCTGCACCCCTTACTCATGCCATGCTTCAACAGGAACATGGCAGGTTCCTTAGTACCTACCACACAATTCTTTCTGCATCGCCAGGTTGGGGGGCTTTCAAGTAAGTGATCTGCATTTTGGATCTGGGATCTTTTTACATTGTTGAGATACTCAGATTTAAACTACTCTTATCAAACACCCTTGCACCATAAAGCAGTTTCTTGTCAACAGCTTGTACGTAACGAAAATTAATAAGGCGTCTTGGCAAGCAGGGCCTACTTTTGGGAAAACAGGCATTATTTCCTGGTCCCAGACTCTATGGGGTCTATGCTGAGTCTCACTTTGAGGTGTTTTACCTAAAATGCAATTGATGGTGCATGAAGATTCAGAAAAATGGAATAAGCGTGTTTGCTTTGGGGTTTGGTGGTACACAATCACCTACAGCTTTCTAAAAAAATTCGGCAACTATTTTATTTTTAGCTAGAAGCTTTGCATAAATGTTTATCGTGAAGGCAGAAATGTTGCTGTGCGTCCCGACAGAATTGGCCATGGGTTGAGTTCAGGCCCTGCCCACCAAGATATAGTTAGGCCAAAGCAAAACCCTGACTCAGCTCTCTGCTTTAAGCCTTAATACACTAGTGACAGGCAAAACCAGATAATGCCCATGTGTCTCAAAAGATCTATGTAAGACTGTCATATCAAAATGTATGGGAATTACATTAAAACCTGTGTCAGCAAGCAAGCAAACAAAACACCCTGAACCCTGCATTGTGTTTCCTGTACCAGGCAGTGGCTGTTGAAGGGGAGGGTGATGGTGACAAGCTCTGCTGCCTTATAGCAATCTTCCCCTTGATCATGCTCCTGCTCCATCTTTCCCCTTAGGCTTCTTATATTGTGGTGTTGACAAATCCTGTATAATCTGTGTGGCTGCTGAACCGCACAGGCACAGCCTTTCAGGCTTTCCAGGGGAAAGAAAACACTGAAGAGTGTAGTAAAGTTGAGCATGCTTGGTGATGACTCAACAGTGTACTCTGGCAACCAGGAGGGCCAGCCATTCCCCGTGGTGGGGGGCATCAGGCACAGCCAATCGAGGGAGGGGATTGTGTCTCTGCTCTGTGCTGGGGCAGCCTCACCTTGAGTTCTGGAGGTAGTTTTGGGCACCACAATATGAAAAAGACATTAAGCTAATAGAGTGTCCAAAGAAGGGCCACAAGGATGGGGAAGGGTCTAGAGGGGAAGCCTTATGAGGAGCTGCTGAGGGCACTTGGTTTGTTCAGTCTGGAGAAGGGGAGACTGAGGGGAGACCTCAATGCAGGCTTCAACCTCCTCATGAGGGGAAGTTGAGGGGCAGGTACCAATCTCTCTACACTCTATTGACCAGTGACAGAGCTTGAGGAAACAGCATGAAGCTGAGTCAGGGGAGATTTACCTTGGATATCAGGAAGTTTTTCACCCAGAGGGTGATTTTAGAACTGGAGCAGGCTCATCAGGACAGTGGTCACCATACCAAGCCTGAGTTCAAGAAGCATTTGGACAATGCTCTCAGTCACAGTTTGGGATTGTTGGGGGGTCCTGTGCAGAGGCAGGAGTTGAACTCGATCCTGATGGGTCCCTTCCAACTCAGCATGATCATATTCTATGAAAATTCTATGAAAATGTTGCCAGAATGGTAATGTCACTGAAACCAGAAGTAAGGCTCTTATCCATAGAATGAAAAATAAGATTATACCTACAGGAAATAGAAACATTAAGGTAAGAGAATGTTGTAATTGCAACATCTTTCTGTAGTTGAGTTCCCAGTGCATGATGCACTGCTTTAGAGAAGACAGGGCAGGCAGTTATCTAAATAAATTAGTCCTCAGCCATCCTTCACTAGAACTAGGGTAGGAGGTGTCCAGATTGTTAGAAGCCTGCAGGAGTAAAAAAACCCCCCCAACTTTGTAGTGGCTCCTCTCTGTCCCCTGAGGTATCAATTGATGCCATTGCTTGGGTATTACTGCCATTAAATGACTGTTCCTAACATGTCCCATTCTGCAGTTCAACTGGTCTCTTGCTCTCCCAGTGAGTGTAGAAAATGGTTTATTTCCTTTCTAGAAATGTTACATATTCCAAAATTTAACATGTTTCCCATAATCTTCTCTAGTTTTAGGAATTCCAGTTATGATAATTGCCATAATTTGTCATACAAGATTTCATTAAACTGACTTTTCACTGTGTGCTTTTTCTCCCGGTGTTATTTGGTCTTCCTGTGCACTGACTTGCTTAACCTGAGCTCTAGTCCATTGTGTGGGTAGCGGATATTCAGACAGGATGTTATAAAGATGCTTTAATTTTTTTTAAGAGGGTTTCTTCTTTCTCTCCTGTGAAATCAGCACAGAGCAACACAGGTGCAAGGGAGAATTGCTAAATTTGACAAAGTCAGTCTTGATTCTTTTCTGCTAGGTGAAAGTACAGGTATGTCATAATGAAATGCTTATAGATAATTTCTGTAAATAAAAGTCTCATTCAAAGATGGTATTCAGAGCTCCCTTTTGGCTACCTCCTTTCAAGGACTCCTTTCCAGAACTCTTCCTTTTGTAAAGGTACGAAAGCTGAATTTGTCACTGAGAACACTGGTAATTCTGTTGCAGGGATAAGCACTTAACGCCTTTTCCAAGGTTATCTGGGAATTGAATGTGGGTTTATTTTAAATGAACTACTCCTGATCGAATTCCGGTTGCTTGCCTTCAGCTTCTAATGAAACTAGGAAAGTCAAGTGGTGATGTTACATTTGATGTCCTCCTCCTGTTCCAGACTCCAGGAGGTGTCGTTGAGCCCCCACTGCAGGATGCCTGCTGCTGGTAACATGTACCTGAGCATCCATATGCTGATGGTACACTGTCCTCTGAAAAGCAGCTTGTTGTTTGTAGTCCATTTAGCAGACAAGATAAATTCCTGTTCTGGAGAATTCAGAGCACAACTTCTGCTGCAGACAGGAGATCTATTGGACAAAGCCCTACAAAAAGCTCCCGAGAGGGAAGGATGGGAAAGTGTTTTGACTGCAATTTGCTGATGGATGATTCTGCGATTTCTGAAAGGGTTTTGGAGATAGAAGGAATCCCAGTTATTTGCAGCTTGTGGCATGATGGCAAGCCCCTCACCCTATTTAAGGGAACTAATATTCTGTATCAGCAAGTTTACCAGCAGTAAAAATACTTGGAACCAAGTTAATGGTTTAAGAGTAATGTTACATTAATTAATTATGTGATGCTTTTCCTGGAACTTGCCTGTTTTATAGTAAGGTAACTGTTCCCTCCTACTGTGACAGCTCTCTGAATAGCGTTGACTCCTTGGCAAGGGTCTGTAGCCCAAGGATGGGTATCTGCTGAATAAACCCTACCAGCAGCGTAGGGTTAGCAAGGTTAGCTGTAGTCTATCCACGAGGCATGTGAAGAGCTGTACACACCAGAGTGCTGAGTCTTGCAGCTAAATTATTTATTGTACAGAGAAAATATGTGAATTCTCAGTCCCACCTCCCTTGTCAGTGGAAGAAGAAGTATAAATTTACTGCATGGGATACGGCCTCAGAAGAGCTTTTAACAACTGCTAGGAGCCCAGAAGGCTACTTGTTACTTAATGGTGTAGAGTCTTGCCCTGTGCAAGATTCAGTGGCTTCTGTCTGTTTATACTGGGGAGAGACCATTTACAGCATGTGCCACCCTGCAGGTGAGTGTCTTCTCCGTCCTGCTGTCTGGAAGGGTCACACAACCCTTTGTCCAGTGTGCTTAGAGCTTTGGAGAAGGGGCACAGCTGCCCTAAAACCAGCTTCCTTTAATAAAGGACAGGTGAGTGCCTGACGGTAGCATTGGTTCTGCGTATAAGAACAGCAACCTCTCCAGCACGCTGAGGAAGCAGTGCCCGAGCCGAGGGACAGTGGAAGACCCTCTGTTGTGAATGCACACCAGCTCCTTCTGGGGCTGAGACAGCTCTGGAACGGAGGTGATTTGTCTGTCGTGTTGTGAGCACACCCCAGCACATCTCCGCTGTGACACAGCACGGCGCAGCTGCCGAACCATGACCGTACCTTCTCCTCTCCCAGCTGCCGGGGTTCCTGAAGCTCCGACTTTACTGCCGGCCGGATACAGCGCTACAAACAGGTCCTTTGGATAACGGAGCAGTAGCATCCAACTCCAGCTGTTTTAAGCTCCTATCCCAGAGGAGAGATACTGTGGGGGACTCAGCATACTGGAAAATGCGGAAAGCAGACATTTAATGTGCTTTTTCACATACAGGGGAAAGAGAGGTGGAAAGGTGAGTGAAAGCTTCAGCTAAAAACGATACAGTTGAAGACTTCTTCGCTCTCAGCTCTTGGAGCTATTTCAAGAGTCGGGAAAACAACTGAAAGAGCTGTACTTGAAGGGATGTCACCAAGAAGGCACAGTAGAGAGTTGTGGGTTTATCAGCATACTGTGAACAACTGGAAAAATAAATGTACACAGCAGCCCTAGAGCCTGAGTGTGTCAAAGCATCTTTATTATTTCAGAAGGAAAAAGGGCCCTATAGCATTATAAACACAGACAAAGAATGAAAACAGAATCCTTGAAAATCCATTAAAAATACTTCAAGCACCACTAAGAGTTGTAGACCATACCCAATAAAATCCCCAACCACAAACAAAAACAACCAAAAAACCCCCTCCCCCCCCCCCCCGAAAATGCAAAACACCCACCACGAAACAAAGCCGCAACAACCTCCCCTCCCTGCAAGGAGCCAGCAAAGACAAACGGCAGGGTCAGAGCCCCGGGTGTAGGCAAAGAGCCTGAAAGCCGCAGGTCGGACAACTGGGAACAAGAGGTAGAAATCCTTCAGGCAAGTGATTGTACAGGCGTGTGCTCGAGCACCGGCTGGGGCGCAACCCGCACCGCACGGGCAGCGCGACCGCGCACGGGGCTCCAGGCTCCCTGCGCGGCGCGGGGCAGGGCAGGGCAGGGCAGGGCAGGGCAGGGCAGGGCAGGGGGGGGGGGGGCGGAGCTGCCGCGCGTGCCCGCGGGACGATCCCTGGCCTAGCCCCCTCGCGGGGCGGGGCCGCGCCGTCCTCTCGCGATACCTCGGTCGTGCCCTTGTCGCCATGGCGGGCTATTGGGACGGCCCCGAGGGCGAGCAGTGCCCGCAGCGCACCTGGCTCGCCACGCGCGTGGGCGCGGCCGCTGGTGGGCACAAGGGGGAACGGGGCACGCGGGGGGGCGGCCGAGCGGGGCCTGGGCCCGAGCAATGACGCGCGGTGCTGTGTTGCAGGCCTGGTCGGGGCGGCGTATCGCATCATCCTACTGCGGCCGGGCTCGGCCCTGGCTGCGTTGCAGACGGCGGCGGCGGACAGTGTCACGATGGGTAAGTGTCATCGTGGGTAAGGGCCCGGACCCTCGACAGTGTAACTATAGGGTGGGACTCCGCACACCGCAGGGCCGCCAGCCTCGTCTGCTTGGTGTGGCTCCGCCCTCGCCTCTGCCCTCGCCTCTGCCCTCGCCTCTGCCCTCGTCTTTGCCCTTGCCTCTGCCTCTGCACGGTGTCGGTGTTTTTGTCCTCCACCGGCCCTGGGTCGTGGTTTGGCCAAGAGCCAGAACACTGAAGTGGAAAGACGTGTCCTTGATTTGCAGGACAAGTAACGTATCTTTTGCAATCTAGAGTAAAAGGTTTAATTTTTTTTTTGTATTGCCAGAATACCCAGTTTGTGAGCAACAGTATAGTGGAAGCAAATTAATTTTTTTACGTAATATATTCAGGCATTGTGTTTAATAAACTGCATTTGCTAAAGAACAGTGCAATGTTTCTGGTGGCGGAAGGAAGATAAATGTGGGTTTTTGTCTCATCATGTTCTATAGACAAGAAACCATGTATTTGTCTTGAATTGTCTTTGGAAGAGAAAGTGGATGCTGAAGAGAGGAGCAGGGACCTGAGTGGGGCTGCATGGTTGAAGCTCCCTCAGCCCCTTGTAAAGTGCAGTTTTCCTCTTAGTGGACTCTTGCTTTTCAGTCTAATTCAGTGGCTTGTGCCACTTCTGCCTCTCTCCAAGTGCTGATGCTCTGAGCTGGGGCAGAGTCAGTCCAGGTCTGCATTTTTGAGTAGTTAGACTCTAAACTAGGGTCAGGCATTTCCTCTAATGAGCTGAGGTCGTTATGAAAGGAGTGGATCATGTAATCAACTATAATTTCAAAAAATCCCTTGATCCTAAACAGGTATATTGGGTCCTCTTACCAGTTTCACACTTGAGGAAGGGTTTGTCCTGCCCGCTGTTCAGGGGCCACACCTCATGGCCTCAAGCTATGTGTTTTGCCTACTGATGCCTTGGTCCAAAGCAGGAAGAGGAGGAAAGCTGCAATGCAGTCATAGGGCTGGGGGTGTTGTTTCTTCAGTGCTCTTTTAATTTGATTTTGGAATTAGCATAATTAATTTTCTGCTGAAAAACTGCACAGGTTTGTAACACGAGCTGCTGCTTTTACGTAGGGATTGAAAATTTTTATCCTGGACATTTTTGTTGTTCCCAAGAAAGATTAACTGAAATCTGCAGATGGTGCCTGGTAGACAGTTTCACATTTCATGATCTAGAGTCTTTTGACTCAGTCAAAGAGTCAGTTACGTACAAACCCAGCTTTTCTTGACACGGCTCCTTGCCAAAGTTTGCAATTATATCAGTGTAAGGTTTAATGGGATGGTGTGTGTAATTCAGTGAACAGGAGGATTCTGCTTTGCAGTTTCTTAGTTCAATTCAAAATTCTTAATTTAGTTTCAAAGTAATTTTACAAACAAGATTAAAAACATTTTTCTACTATCCAGAAATCATTGTGAGCCCCAGGCAGGCAGAGGAGGAAAGCGCCAGGACTAGCAGTCTGCAGGTAGAGCATAGCCCTTGGGGTTGCTCTGCCCGGTGCCCTGTGAGGTGGATTCACACAGACTTGAGGGCTGAGTTACAGTGAAGAGTGCAGGCAAAGCTGGGGAGGTGGCTGCACAGACACCCACATACTCCCCTCCAGTACCACTGGCTGTCAGGGGCTGCCCCATTGCCTTTTTGGGAAGGGCTGTTTGGCCTGTGCCTATACCCTGGCAGGATGTGATGCTGTTTGGCAGCAGTAGGCATGGGGGACTCTGGCAGTCCAGCTTGCAGCTGAGTGGGATCCATGTGGTGTGGGGGCAGAAACCCAGGCAAGTTGGGTAGGACTGGGTGATGCTGAATTTCACTTTAGCAGCTGGGATAGGATGTCTGTGGGAAATGGGAAGCGGATCTTGCTTCACTTTTCACTGTAGCCACTGTGAATATCAAAATCATGCTCAGTGTGAATTCTCTGGTCTTTGAGGATTTTGGTTTTTTACTTTTTGTTTACAGCTACACTGGGAGCTGTGTTTGGCTTAAGTACCTGCCTCAGCGCCCAAGTCCGGGAGGAACCAGAGGATCCTTTGAACTATTTCATAGGTGGCTGTGCAGCAGGAGCTGTCTTGGGAGCAAGAGGTAACTATGGACAATGCCTGCGTTGAAATGTGCCCTTGCTGGTTTTAGAAACTTTCCTGTTGGGGAAAAATGTTAAAGAATGTTGATGTCAGGCTTCTTTGGAAAAGATTTGTCTCAGCCTCTGTTCATGCCAGTTTCATTAGCATTGTATGGGCCTAAAATAAATATGGCTACAGGAGGGGAGGATACCAAAGCAAACGTGAAGTGATATACAGAATGAAAGGAGGGTTGACTCAGTACTGCCAGTAAGAGCTACCAGTTATACCTTAAAATTGCAGGGTAGGAAAAATATAGTTGTGGAAATCCATGTTTTCTTGGCAACAAGTGTGATTTATTTTAGACAGAAAGTAGAGTCTGAATTCTTCACATAGTCTGAGAGAGACAAGCTGTGTTGCTCCTATAGCCCCTTGTAAGGCTTAAGCAGCTCCTGCAGATACTGACACAGCTCTGTTTTCTGTAGACATTCATCCTTGACCTTAAAGAAGTGAGGGATTTATTTAAGTAAGGGATAATTTTAATTGTGGTGAAATAGAATTAAGCTTTACTTGTCCTAGTTGCTGAGCTGATGAGAGTTCAAAGCAGTGATTGTTATTTTTGTCACTCAAATGAGCCATTCAAGATTGCCCACTTAAGGGGATGGGGCAGTGGATTATTGAAATTGGTATTTCAAATTGCAAGCTAAAAGCATGAAGACTCGATTTTATAAAAAGGCCACTTTTCCAATTTGTCTGGCCTGACAATGTTGCTGATGGTAAAGGGACTTACGAGAAGTGGCAGTCTGTCTAGTACTACCTACTGCACAGGACTTGTGTCTTAATGGGTCTTTTCTGGTTTGATGTGTCTTCTTCAGCTCACAGTTATCTCACTGGCACAACAGCATGTGTGGGGTTCGGAATCACTGCGGCTCTCACGAAGATCGGCAACAAGGAGGGCTGGAGGCTGACGGGACCTCCCAAGCTGTAAATGTCACCTTTCTGCCCTATGAGCTGGCTTCCAAATGCTGTATGTATTTAGGAGATTGTGTAATAAAGATTCGGTCCAATCAGCAGTTGTCACAACATTGTGGTGTTGTGTGGCCGTTTCCTGGCATTTGGGCTGAGGTGCAGAAAGCTGGAGCTTCTGAAGGGGAAGTGGCATCTTCTGGTCTGACCACAATTTCTGTGCACAAGTTTCTTTGCCTCCGTGTCTCAGCATTGTGTGCACAAGCGTGAAGCTGTAGCTTCAGTAAGGTCCTTGTAGTTGAGTGGGCCCTGTGGGACTTCTTGACAAGGATTGGGGTTACACTGCACTGAGCCCACCAGTGAGGTCTTGAGCCAAAGCTTCTGAAATGCTTGGCTCTGGGCTGAAGATGGGGAAGGTAGGGTAGGGAGGAAATTGTGGGTTGCCCACAAGAAGGTGTTTGGGAGCCTGGGGTCTTCTTCCCAGCATTTCCAGAAGTCTAGAGCCAAATGCTTCAGGGTTGAGACTCAGGACTATCTGAGGCTGGAAGGAACCCCTGAACGCCAGCTGAGAACTGCAGCAGGTTGCTTATAGCTATGTCTGGTTGAATTTTCTGTGAACAAACTGAAGTGTGTCCTGCAAACTCACTAAGGAGATGAAGAGCATGGAGGCAGAGGATGCACAAAGAGAGGTGAGAACTGGGTCATATTGCTTGGAGAAAAGGTCAAGGGCTGATCTAATAGCACTTTTTCACAACTTAGTGGCTACAAAAAGTGCAGGCTCAGGTGTGCAGTCAAGGGTGGGAAATAAGACAGGGAAATTCTGACTAGATAGAAAAAAATCTCAGGCAGGATAGGTAAGTGCTGAAAATGGACTTAAAGGGGATGTGAAAACATCTTTGGGGACACAAAATTGAACTGGACATGGGGGAACACTGCAGTACAGAGATGGGATGTGAGGGAATGGGTGCATGGGTGATGCAGATTCGTGGGAGAGGGGAGCATGAGGTGTGAGGGGAGGGGCCAAGACAAGAAGACGGGCACCAGAGGACAGCAGAGGGAGGGACAGTGATACAGGGACACAGTCACAGCTATGTGACTTGCCACACAGTGACAAGCTATGCTGTTCTGATACGTGCTCTCTGTGGGCCGGTGGGGTCCTGGGTTTGTGCGGGGTGGTCCTGGGGGCACGTGGGGCTGGGTCAAGGGGCTTGTGTCTCCGTGTGATCCTGGAGCAGAGACCCCCCAGCTCTTTGGGAGTCAGTGGGGCTGGGCTGCAGCTCAGGAGCATAGCAGGTGGTGGTAGAACTGTCATCCTCTCATGAGGGTGGGGGAGCAGGGGATTGTGTCTCCTGCTCAAAGACTTGGGAGGGGGCCCTGCTTCACCCTGGGCTCTGAAGAAGAACAAGGTTTAGAGAGGGGTCTGAGGGGCCATGGACACCCAGCAGGACCTGCCCAGGGTAACACGTGCTCCTGTCAGCTTCAGCTGGCTCTGCTGGCTGTCCTTAGGGAATTCAGTGACCCCACTGCCCCAGCCTGGTGACTCTGGGGCCTTGGACCTCCCCCTGCCTGAGCCTCTCCCAGCTCCTAGCTGGGGCCACGTGTCCTATCCGGTCTATAATTACCCAGACACATTCCTAGGGGGTCACAGGAGTTCTGCGGAGCAGCAGCAGGCGGTAAGGGGGACAAGTGCACGGCACAGCATAAGAGGCCATGCAGTAATGCAGGACATGGCATACAGCAAGTGCTTTGCTGGGCTACAAAGCACACGGCCTGAGCGAGGCTTTGTCAGGCCATGGGCGAGAACCGTGCAAACAGTGAGCAATGTGGTGGGGGCATGGGGTGGCAACAATATCATGAGGGTCAGCACACCTCGACAGTTACGTGGTGCAGGGGAGCATGACATTCAACATTGCAGACAACTAGCAGGATAATGCATCACAATGTGTGACAGGCAGCATGACACAAGACAGGCAGTGCACAGCGCCAAGTACCACGCACCAAGCAGGTGTGACAGGTGCTTTGCTGGGGACCAGAAGCTTGGTTGCTGTTGGACCATTAGGAGTTTCAGCTATAGGGGTTGAGGAAGGGCTTGGTGGTGTCTGCTACAGGACTGCACGTCTAGGTGGTGACAGTGACCTGAGCTATGGGGCTGTGGGGCAGTAGTGTTGGCTGTGGGTCAGTAGCTTCATGCTAAGGGTTCAGAGATGAGGCAGGTGAGGGGATCAGGCTTAGCTATGGGGTAGTGAAATAGACTCTTGTTCTTACCTGTGGAGCTACGGTTTTGCCAAGAGGCATCAACATCAGTAATGGAGCAGCAGAGCCTGGTGGCCCTGGCTGTGGGGTAAAGGCTTTGTTGGTGGATCCAGTGGCTTTGCTATGTGGCAATGCCAGTAGCAAGACCCTGTGTCCCCAGCCAGTACTCCTGCCATGAGCCAGAGGCTCCAGCTGTGGAGACAGAACCCTGACACCCAGCCCCATGTGTTCCCACAGGCAAGATGTGGGTTGCAGAGGGGCCAGCCCCAGCCCAGTGGAGCCTGCGGGATGGGGCTCACGCTGGACACTTCCTGACCATGGCTGACCGCCTCCGTACCACAGGACAGCTGGTGGATGTGGCTGTGGGCCCAGAGGGTGACATGGCCCATGCTGTGGTGCTGGCCTCCATCAGCTCCTTCTTCCACCGCTTCCTGGAGGGCAGGACCAGACAACTCCGCCAGGATCCCCTACCCCATGTCCCCCTGCCCCCTGGGGCCACACTGTGGGGCTGGCGTGCTGTACTCACCTTTGCTTATGGAGGAATTTTGCCTCATGGCCGGGAGAAAGAGGTGGAGGAGGCTGCCCGAGCACTGGGTGCCCCCGGCTGGTGGCTGCCTGTGCCCTGCGCCTGGAGATTGATCCCCAGGAGGAAGGTCCTGAGCCCCTGGAGGAGCAGTGGGAGACGCTAAGAGCCATGGAGCAGCTCCATGCCAATGGTGTGGGCTGCGACCTCCAGCTCCAGGCAGGCGACGAGGTCATCCCAGGTGAGCAGGGAGTGGGGGGTCCCCCATGAGGGGCTGAGGAATGGGACAGGGCACTCCAGGAGAGCCAAGTTATCTGGTGGGGATGATGAGGCTGCAGCTCCAGGTGAGGATCAGGCTCTAGAGGTGCCTGCAGGGGCAGAGCAGGGGCTTTGATGGGCACGGGGCTAGGACACCTGAGTTTGGAGGCTGTACAGGGCAGAAGGTCCCCTGCTGCCTCCCACCATTATTCCTCCTTCCTCCTAGTTCAGCGACTGGCCCTGAGCTGCTCCTGTGACTTCTTCCGAGCCCTCTTCACCTGCCCCATGCGGGAGGCCACCCACGACCCTGCCGCTCCACTGGTTACAGGGCTGTCTCCAGCCGAGCTGCGTCTCCTCCTCTCCTTTGCCTACACAGGAGCTGTAGCAGGGACATGGCCCACAGTCTTGGAGGCAGCTGAGACCTCCCTGCGCTACCAGGCCTGGGGGCTCCTCACTCTCTGTCTGGATGTTTTCACCCATGGCCTGACCCCAGAAACTGGCCCTGATGTGCTGGCCTTTGCTGTGGCTTATGGCCTGGATGAGGTGGTCCACGCAGCAGAGAACTACATCTTGGCCACCTTCCCCAGTGTGGTGGTTACACCAGCCTTCCTGGATCTTCCTGCCCACCTTCTCATCCGCCTCCTTCGCTCTGACAGTCTCAATGTCCTTCATGAACTGGAAGCCTTGGAAGCAGCATCTCGGTGGCTTAAGGCCAATGGAGATGGCCAGGAGGATCTAGCCAAAGAGATCCTGTCATCTGTTCGCTTTGCCCTCATGTCCAGCCTGGAGCTGAAGAAGGTCCCATCTGTGACTGCAGGGGTAGCTGACCCAAAGGTCCTCCGCGAGCTCATGGTAGCAAGTTTTGCCCCCATGGCTCAGCTGCCATGCCGGGTACGTTCCTTACAAGAGGTGTTGGTGGTTTGTGGTGGAGACAAAGTGAAGGGCAACTTGACTGCCCGGAAGCCCAGCAGACACCTCTGGTTTGCAGACCGCTACCTGAGTGCTGTAGGGCTGGTGAAGCAGGTTGAGTGGCGGGCCCTGGGACACTTTCCTGATGGTCCACGGTTCCGTCATGCTGTAACTGTGGTGGGCAACAACCTCTACGTCCTGGGTGGAAAGCACTACTACGGGGTCCATGACACCCTAGCCAGTGTCTACAGGTGAGAGCTACAGAGGACTTAGACTTGCCATGTGGCACCAGGACATCGTGGGATCAAGAGGAGGTGTTGGTAAAGCTAGAGCTGCCTCATGGATCCAAGGCATTGTGGCATTGCAGCTGGTCAAGTGGCCCCAAGACATTCTGGGATGGGTTGGGTGTAGTACTCAGAGGTGCCCTCCTACTCTGGGGTGTTACAGGATTTTGGAAGTAGGAGCAGGAGGCTTCTATCTGGAGATGCCTCAGGTCATTATAGGTTTGGTATTGTCCAGAAGGAGGGGATATTCCCATGCAAGGTGACCATGTGACCCCAAGGCATTCTGGGATTGGCAGGTTGTAGGTGGGTTTTTGCCCTCAGCGGTACCAACATCAGCTCACAGTATTGTAGGTAACAGGTAGTCTCTTGCCCCTTTGCCTGTCAAACCCAGGTACCAGCCTATGGATGATTCCTGGGAGCGTCTGGCCAGTATGACATGTGGACGGAGTTACTTTGCTGCTGTGGCACTTGGGAATTTCATCTATGCCCTGGGGGGCAGCTCAGGGGAGCTCTACTGCACAGATACTGTGGAGTGCTATGACCTGGCCAATGACACCTGGAGGTGAGGCTGCTTCAGTAGATGCCTAGTTACCCTTTTCTCTCAGAGCCCCTTGCCTTGGCCATGGTGTCCACTGAGTGCTTTGGGTCACTAAGCTTCCAGTGGAGGACGGACCTGCAATGGTATCTGGGAGAGGTTTACTGGGTGTTGAACAACCATGTCCCTTGGGGCCTGATGTTGGGCAGTGTTGCCTAGTGGGTGGCAAATGAGTTTTTTGCCACCAGAGTGTTCATTGTGGATCTTGTTGGCCATCTGACAGTGAGACAAGTAGTTTGATTCATCTCACTGGCAGAATGTTCCTGGGGTGATGGCCAATGTTGTTCATTGAGGGAGCCCACTATGGCTGACCAAAGGTGTGGCTACTACAAAGTGTTGAACAGTGATGTCTCTTGGGTATCCGTTCTGTGTCAGCTGATGTTGTCCACTGGGGCTCATTGGGTGTTGGCAGATGTTGCCTACTGAGTGGTCAATGAAGCCATGGCTCACCAGGGAACCCCTGGGTAGTCAGTTATTTCAGGAAAGCCCTGCTTAACCTGTTGTTCACCCCTCTCTCTCTCCTTGCCCAGGAGGTGCCAGCCCCTGCCAATGGCTCTGTGTGGGCATGCAGCTTGTGCCCTGGATGGTGCACTCTACGTGTCAGGTGGATGTGATGAAGCATACCAGTGTCAGGCATCCTTGCTCCGCTACGTCCCAGGTGTACCTATCACACTCCTGGCCCCCATGAATGGCCAGCGAGCTGGCCATATCATGGAGGAGGCTGGTGGGCAGCTCTATGTGGCTGGGGGCCTGTGTCAGTGGGCTGGGCAGACTGGCTACAAGGACCAGTTGACCTTTGAGGTCTATAGCCCCAAGCAGAACATCTGGATCCTCCTCAGCCCCCTTCCCCGTGCACATGTAGTTGGGGGTGCAGCTGTGCTGGGAGGGGAACTGCTTGTACTGGGAGGTTATAGTCATGAGACCTACCAGGACACGCACTTGATCCATGCCTACCAGCCGGGTGCCCGGCGCTGGATCACCCGGGGCACCTTACCCCATGCCTATACTGACCTACAAGCCTGTGTTCTCACTGTACCCCCTGCCCTGCGTGGCCCCAGCTGCCTTAAAGACCCCTTGAGGTCAACTGAAACTCCCAATAATTCTTAGGGTATACTTAGCTCAAAAGCTCTGCACCCCATACTGGGATACTCAAGTAGCATCCATGGTCACGCAAAAGTGTCCAGATCCCTCTTCCAGAGTGGGTTCCTTCTGTGGTTTCCAGCAACCCTTCACCTTCAGGGTACGTGACCTAGACTGTTAGGAACCTGTGGAACATAAAGATTCCCCACTGTACTTCACAGACTGTAGCCCTGTACCTCCAGGAACACTCAATCCCCTTCTCTGAGCCCTTCACTAGGAGCTGGGAATTCCCCAATTTCCTCCCACACCTGGGTTGAATAAAAGTGCTTCCTGAGCTGTTTGGGTCTTCTTGTTTCTGGTGGGGAACCTAAACATCCAGGTGCTTCCAACAAGGAACAGGATGAGAGCAGGAGATCAGTGACCTAGGTGTACCTGGGTGGATGGTGCTGGGCGCTGGGGCTCTGTGTGCCTGTGTTCACTGGGCATGACAGTGTATATGCGTGTCTTAGGACTGAAAGGGATCTTGGGGTGCATAAGGCATCCTGAGGGAATAGAATCCCGAGAGTTCCAGGATTTGGGCGGGTTGACGGTGGGGTAGATAGTGTACAGTAGGGGGTCCTAGGGGCTTTGGAGTTCCTAGGTGGTTTTGAGAGATCCTGGATTCCTGGAGTGACCTGGAGTGCCCATTGTGTGAAGAGGTGAGAGAATTCCAGGGAGGAGTTACAAGGAAAGGTGAAGGTAATGGGATTCTGAGAAATAACTGGGGTACTAGCAGTGCCTTTGGGGAGGGAACTGGGTGGCTTCAGATGTGTTGAAGAAGGTGAAAAATTGTAGTCTAATGGGTTCTGAGGAGAAGGGAATAATCACTTCCCTTGGCCTGCTGGCCCTGTCTCTGTTAACCCAGTCCAGGTTTTGTTGCCCGCCCTTTGCTGCCAGGTGCACTGCTGGACCTTGTTCACCTTTCTGTCCACCAAGATATATAGATCTTTTTCCATAGCTCTGCTCCCCAGATGTCTGTCCCCCACTACTGGGGGCTTTCAGATTGTGCCAGCACTGGAGCTGCTTGCCTCATTGTTGTCCCAAGAAACAGGGATAGAGAGGAGGGTGTGGTTAGAGGATGGCACCAACAGACAGAGAAGTGCCTACTTACAAACACAGTATGTGCACGTCCATGGACACACTTGCACACCAGACCTTCACCAGCAGACACACTCATGTGGGCCAAGCACAGGCACACATTCCCACCTTTGCACCCAGTAGTTAATCTGGCAGAAGGCAGCACTGACTCACAGAAACCTGACAATACATTTGGGGCAATTAAAACTGGAACTGTGTTTCAGGCTGAAAAAGTGATTCATAGGATCCAGCTGCTGCATTTACCAGTGCTGGGGCCAGCCATTTGACCCCCACCAATAGTGACCACAGTTTCCTTCTCACACCTCCCAAAATGTTTGAGTGGCATCTAGACAGGTGGTCACAAAATTTGGCCAGCTCCCGAGTGCCTTCTCTTAGTGTAATCCCCTTACAAGTCACATCTGTTGCCCTTCAAAACCTCCCACCCTACTCCCCCATATCCAGTCATGCCATAATGGGTCAGGCAGAGGTGTCAACACTTGCTCTTTCCTTATTACCTGCCCATGGGATGCTTTTCCCATGTGATTCAGTACCGCAGGGAAGAATCACACATTTGGGGAAAAAATCAGGAATAGGAGTATAAACGTGCAGTTTTGGATACCAAAATACAAGAAGGATCTAAAGGTATTAGAGAGTATCCAAAGAAGGCCGCAGAGATGAGGAAGGGTCTAAAGGGGAAGAGTATGAGTAGCAGTTGAGGGCACTTGACTTATTCAGCCTGGACAACATTGAGGGGAGACGTTATAGGGGAGACCTCCCCTGAGGGGAGGCAGAGAGGCAGTTCTGCTCTCTGGGACCAGGGACAGGACCCAAGGGAATGGCTGGAGCTGTGTCATGGAGTTTTGAAATATTAGGAAAAGGTTCTTCCCCCAGAATTGTCAGGCACTGAACAGGTTCCCCAGGAAATGATCACGGCTCCAAGACTGCTGGAGCTCCAGGAGCATTTGGACAACACTCTCAGGCACAGGGTGGGATTGTTGGGGTGTCTGTACAGGGCCAGGAGGTGTAATTGATCCTCATGGATCCCCGCCAACTCAGGATTGTTGTAGTGTGCTTATGCTGTTCTGGAGACTTCTCCCTAGCAGAAACCTGTACCATCCCATGCTGTAATTTTATTGGTTTACCCCTTTCTCCTCCCTGGCTCCTCCCCTCTGGCTTCCCCTAGTTGGTTCTTCTGAGTAACCACGCCTCTGTTCCCTCTCCTGATAACCTGCTATGAAAGCCTCCCTCGGCATTCACCATCTTGGCTTTCCAGCACCCCGAATCCTCCCCCGCCTCTCCGTCCCTCTCCACCCTCCTCTGACCCTCAACTGTGGACCTTAATAAATCCCTGGAAACTCCAGATGCTGATCCTGCGTTTCTTCTATCGCCACACCTTCACGGAGTCTCGCATCCCCCACAGCTCCACTGCCTGCTATAGCCACGTGTCTGCCTGGTGTGTTCTGGCCACGGGCGGCCCCCTCCACATTGCGGCATGGGATGGCCGTTTGTGAATCCTGATACCGCGTTGCCATACAGGATATTCTAGGATTCTGAGATTCCATACACTTTTTGGACTTTTCTTCCCTGTCTTCACTATTCCAAGTACTGAAGACAAATTTCTCATTCACTGTGGCCTGCCCTCCTGTACTGTGGCAGGTCTAATGAAATTAAACCAGCACCCCTTTGAAATACAGGCAAAGAATATTTATTACGTGATTATGAACCTGGCACTGAGCGGAAAGCATATGGCATCCCTGTGCGCATCATTTGAACAGAGGCAGTTGCGACACAGAGCACAATGTAAGTTCTGCTTGCCCTCACTGACCCCAAAATCAAGCAGTGGCAGCCCCAGGCTATCACTGACTAGTTTAGGACATTATCTTCCCCCGCCATATACCCAAGTAGTTATTTTAGCTCTGGAAACCTCAAGCTGTTTGAGAATACTAGAGGAAGGAGCTGGATGGCTTCCTTCCAGGCAAGCAGATCAAGGTATTTGAAGCAGAGCCACGACTCTTCATCTCTTTCTCTGAGTGTAGAGAAACATTTACATAGTGTTACCCGCGTATTTCACTCTGACATCACCGATGGCCTCGACACCCCTGTCCAGGCTGTAAGCTGATGGGGTCCTCAGGAAGCCAAGGTCTGTGACCATCAGCTTCCTGGAGAAAGGCTTGACTGATGTGTGCAGAGGACTGTGGTGAACCCACAACTCCTTTGTGGTGCAGAATGAGTAACTTGCAGGACTGCGCTGTATCCCCAGATCTTTAATAGTGCAGTAGGTAACCTCAGGGCACAACTCCACTTCCTTGATTGTACAGAATGTGGGGCGCTGGATGGGGCTTTTGAAGCTGGGCATCGCAGGGCTTCCCGTTGACTCACTCCATCCCAACAGTGGATACTGCACCTCTTGGGTCTGCAGGGACTGGTGCCAGGAGGGTTGTCCCACCTGACACATCCATGCTAGCCAACCTGCTAGAGCCAGCATGGTCAGGACCAGCAGAGCCAAGGAAGCCAGGTAGAGCACCCAGTGCAACAGGCAGCAGTGCCTCAGCACCCACTGCCCCCACTGCAGACCCTCCTCACCTGCCTGCAAATGCAGCACAGGTACAGCCTGTCCTGGGATGGAGCATGGGCAGAGGGGAGGAGGAGCAGGTAGGGGGGAACATGCAGGTTGGGTGAAGTGTGTGGTGTCCAGGGGAGGTGGTAGTGTTGGAGCATAAGTGGAAAGCATGGTGTTGGCCAGTATCAGAGAAGGAGATGGAGATCTGACAATGGAAGAGGCCTCTAGCATGGCAGTGGAAGGCACTGGTGTGGCAGTGGTGGAAAATGTGGCAGTGGTGGAAAATGTGCCAGTGGACCCCGTGAGACTGTGATAGGTAGTGCTGGCAGCAAGGGTGGTTTGGGGATGGCCACTGGTGCTAGGAGGGCTGCTGCTCATAGTGGTTGGCAGTGAGGTGGCAGAGTCAAGGGTGGTGGGTCTGTGCAGGGTGATGGTAGCAGCAGTGAGAATGGTGGCAGTGCTGGGGGGGTGTGTGGGTGTCATGTTGGGACTGGCTGGTACAGGACTGGTGGTGCTGGGAGCTCTGATGCTTGTCAGCATCACCAGCAAAGTGCTTGGGGAAAGGGTGGAGGTACAAGGGGTGCTGAGGGAAGGTCTGGTGAGGGGGAGGCCTTGTGGTAGTGAGAGTAGGGAGGCAAGGTGAGGTAACAGCATAAGGCATGGTAGTGTGCTCTTTGGGGATGAATGGATAAGGGGGGAAGGTGGTCATGGCAGCTTTCTCTGTTGTTTCTTCCCCATAGTTATATTCATCCTCTCCTTCCTCATCTGTACCTGCCATGATGCTGCAGTTGAGCTTGAAATGAATGATGGGCTTCTGCTGATGCTCAGCAGGGATGTGGCACAGTACCTTCTCGGGTGCGACTTCCACTTTTGTTTCCTCCAGGCCCCGCTCATGCTGATAAACACTGTTAGCATTCTGCTGGATCCAGATCTGCAGGTAGCGTAGGTCACAGTCACAATGCCAGGGGTTGTCAGTGAGGAAAACATACATGAAGACGTGCCCCTTTGGGAAGAAGTCGGTGGGCAGGGTTCGCAGGCGGTTTCCTGAGAGCCAGAGGGTCTCTAACTTTTGCAGGTCCTGCAGCAACTCCTTGGGTAGCTCCTCCAGGAGGTTGTCTGAGAGGTCCAACTCCTTGAGTGCCTTCAGCCCTGCAAAGGCCTCCTGGGGCAGCTGGCGCATCTGGTTCCCTCGCAAGTCCAGGTCCTGCAGCTGTGGCACAGTGCGGAAAGCCCTTGGCTCCAGTGTCTTCAGGCTGTTGTGGGCCACAGCCAGGTGGGTGAGCGCAGGCAGGCCCTGCAGGACAGGTAGGGCCTCCAGTGCATTGTGGGAGAGGGTCAGCTCCTTCAGGGATGGCAGCAGGGCACCAGTGTGCAGAGCCACCAGCCCATTGTTGGCCAGGTCAATGTCCTGGAGCTGGGCAAGGGACAGGAAGGCGGTGGTGGAGAGGGAGACCAGGCGGTTGGCGCTGAGCAGCAGGATGCCTGTGTCCACAGGCAGGTCCTGAGGCACTGTGCTGAGAGCCTGCCCCGTGCAGTTAACCTCCAGGAGGTCCTTGACCTTGTTCATCTCTGAGGGGCAGGGCAGGGCCGGGGGCAGCAGGGCCAGGAGAGTGACCAGGGTCAGAACAGGGACCTGCATGGCCTAGAGGGGGAGAACCAAGGGGTGTGGGTGCAAGAAGTCATGCACCTACACGTTGCCTTTCTTCCTGTGCAAGCACCATTTTCAGCTGAGCTGGAATCCCCTGCCAGACCCTCTGGCACCCTCTGAGCTCTGCAGCTCCTCCCTGGCATGGTAGAAGGTAGGGGTGAATCCCACACCTACTGCCATCTTGTCCTTGGAGGCCAGCCGATAACATTTTGGCACTTTTGCTCACCTCGTTCTCTTCCACAGTGGGAAGAACCTGACTCATTGGCCTCCTCACAGCAATGCTTTTTCCACTGCGTTAGCACTGCTGCCCTCACCATTGCAAAAGCCATGCTTCTGCAGTGTTCATGTCCCAGCATACCCACACCCAGCCCAACCCAGACAACTCATGCTGGAAGAATTTCCCTGAGTATGCTCTTACCCAACACCAGCTGAACTCTGCTAGATTTGGAGGGTGGGAGTATGAATCATGTGAAAGGAGCTTCCTGTGCACAGATGTGGTTTCCATGAGCATCCAGGCCCCTGTGAACACTGTGACTCACCTGCAGATCTTCCAGTGTTTGTTCTCCTTCTGTTCTGCCTCCTCCTGCACACAGCCCAGGCAGTGCTCCGGGGCAGTGCTCGTGAGGAGCTGCCCAGCCCTCTATCAGCATATGCAGCTGTGGGAAGGGAGCTGTGGTTTCCTGAGCAGTCGAACCCATCTCCTGTCCTTTCGCACAGCCCTCGCTTTGACTACACTACCACATCACCATCTCCCCGTGCAAAATGCCAACGAGGATCAGCAGGCATTGCCCCAGCAGCAAATGGTTATGGCCCATGGCAGCCTGCACTGGATCCTGCTTGTTCTGCTGCTCAAGCCAGTTTTCCCCTTGAGATTTGCAGGAGTGCTTGCAGAAAATAATTCCATTGGCTTCTGGAGAGGAAATGGGCAAGAGCATTGGCCACAGCTTCTGAGAAGGGGCTGAGGTGGTAATAAAAAGGACATTATGCCCATGATGCTGGAAAAGCCCTTGCATCTGGATGCAGGCCCATTTGGACCAGGATGCCTCAAGGCTCAGGACATCTCTTGCTGTCTGTGATAGGAGTGGGATGGACTGAGGCTCTCCTTCCCCAGCAACTGTAGTTTAAAGCCCTCTTCTCCCGTTTGGCAAACCTGTCAGTGAAAATGCACTTTGCTTTCTCTGACAGGTGGACTCCATCTGCCCTCTATAGACCAGGTTGTTCAAAGCAAGTCCAATGGTCTAAGTAGCCATCCCCCTGGCTGTGGCACCAGTCCTGTAACCGTTTGTTGATTCCCCGGATTCGACTGGCTCTTTCAAGGCCCTTCCCTTTGAACAGGAAGATTGATGAAAAACTACCTGTGCTCCAGAGTCATCAGATAATGCTGTTCCCAGGGCTCTGTAATCCTTTTTGATGCTGCTCAGACTGCTCTTGACTGTATCACTGGCATCTACATGAAACAACAGCAGCAGGTAATGGTGGACTGTACAAGGCATGGTAGTCTCTCAGTGATATCTCTGATATGAGTCCATGGTAAGCAGCATCATCTAGAGAGTGCAGCAGGCCTCCACACCTCTCAGAAGAGAGTCTCCTCCCACTATTACCCTCTTCTTAGTTGTGCTGATTGTTATATGGGGAACAGATTACGCTGCCTTACTGGTTGTTATATGGGGAGTAGATGGGGCTGCCTTATTCATCTCCAGTGCCTCTCCTGCTCAGTCTTTCCTGCAGACCAGTGGAAGGTTCTGCAAGGGCACCTCTGGGTTCTGGAAAGGTTCTGCAAGAGCACCTCTGGCTTCTGGAAAGGTTCTGCAAGAGCACCTCTGGCTTCAGGGGAAGACTGTTCTTCCTTGCAGGTCCTTGCTGTTCCAACTTTCCATTCTTCCACACTGGCCATCCTTCCTTCTGTGTGTGTTCTCGTAGTCCTCTTCCCTTCGGCGTGTGTCATTGGGGGAATCTCTTTCTGTTTGGTTTTGGGCTGTGGGTCTACTGCAAACTGTGCTTGGAACCAGCACACTCTCTCCTTCCTGGGAAAGAACTCCTCAGCTTCCCTGATACTACACTGCCTCTCGCCTTTCTCAGCCACTTGCCACAGGTGGTCCTCCACTGGGAGACACCTTTTGGAGGCAGGTCTGCTGCCTCTCCCTGTCCTAGAGAAAGATCTGTTCACTTGCTGCAATGAGATCTGCGCTGCAGCCTCTCCATTTGGCAGCTCCATCTGGATGGAGACACTGGCAGTAGCAAGGGTAGATGGTGCTGACTGCCACATTGGAGTTGCAGCCTTTGCTGTCAAAGGAGTGTTTACCATTCTGCCTTGTGAGTCAGGTAGGAGGAATGTCTTCATCCTGTTCAGATGGTCACACAACATGCTTGGTTGCTTGAAGACAGAGTTTAGATGCAAGTTACAAATGGTATGTACAATGATAACTGTAGTGGGGTACTCATCTGCAGAGGCACTTCCCTCTGCCATGGAATCTTAATGGTATCTGCAGAAGAAATGGAGTTTGAAATGATACCTACATTTACAACAGTAATTGCAATGGCATCTTCATTGTCTACAAGACACAAGTTTCTTAATCTTGGAATATAAGTTGTTCTTAACAATATTCTTGCCTTCTTTTAATTTTATTTTTCTTTTTTTTTTTTTATTCTCCCTTGTCCAAACAAAGAAAACATGGATGGGGTCTTTGTGGATTGAGACAGGAGGTGTCATTTTAATTAGAACCTCCAGTTGCCCAGGCTTTTAAAATTTTTTTTCTTTTTATTTTTCTTTTTTACAGTCAGATAAACCTGTGTGCTCTGGCTGCTCCATTTCCTAGACCCAATTGTTGGGGTTTAGGAACTTTTCTAATTTTTAAATTAATGGTTTAAATTAACTTCTAATTATTTTTAAAAATTAATCATAAACAGTATATAAACTGTAAGTAGCATGTTAGTCTTAAATCACTTTTAGCCAGCATTTAGCAAAGTTGTCATATGCTCCTTTTATGGGAACACAGCTTGGAAAAATTACTGAAACTTTATGTTTTCCTAAACTAACTCTCATATGCCTCAAAGAAAAAAGCCTGGGAGAGAGAGGTGTATTGTTGAAGCTGGACATCTAGAATGCAGAATTTATGGACTACAATGACCTTTTGCTGAAACCAGCAAAAGATAAAGAGGAGACTTAACAAAGACTCAGTATATGTGTTGGAAAGTCCCTACTGGAGGAAAAAGATGCTAAGAAGACTAAAAATATAGACTAATTAGCACAAGAAAAAAGAAATCAACAGCCAATAGAAGATAGAATACTAATTAATGAAAGATAATTATGTAATTTAGAACCAACGATCATTAATTGTTGTTTGCTAACAGTGTATAAATAAGTGAAAAAATTTTGTATCAATGTCTATAGGAAGCCTGGAATTTTGTTGGCCATACACACCCCTTCAGACCAAGGATAAAGTAATGCCTTACTTGTTAACACTGAAAAGACAGTGTTAGAGGGTTTTATTTATCCTGACAATGTTGGGGGATTTAGTAATACAAGGATTGCAGAATGCTGTCAAGTAACACTGGCTTGCCCCTCTTTTTTCTGTTTTATACATTGCCTGGCTCACATCTGTTTGCCCACAGCTGAGGTAGTGGTGTCACTGCAAAAAACAAGTGCAGAGTGTGTTCTCCAATGGGGTCTGGAGATACAAACACTGGCTCCACTGCAGTTGTTGGTGATTCCTTATCCTCTTCTACAAGAGAGTAGGGGAAGGTTGTAGTCAGGTCCATGTTGAAGCTGCTTGAGCGTCAGAGACAGTGAATGGACTTCTTTTGAGCCTGTTCAACAAATTCAGTATGGGCTGTGAGTGTGTTCCAGTGATTATTTCAGCTGGAGCTGTTGCTAGGCCAGCAGCACACTGGAGGGACGTTGCTGAGTTTCTCCTCTCCACTGTGGTCCATGGTGTCTCCTCCTGCCAGCTACTAGCAGAAAGAGCCTGGCTGAGGCCCCATGCAGTCTTGGTGGGCTGTGGCAAGCCCTGGAGCCTGCTGCCTAGGCTGAGCTTCTTGGCGCCCTTAGCATCTCCCTGGGCAGTGAGTGCTTGTGCATCCTTCCCCTGCAGCAGTGTCCCCCACTGGCTGATGTCTCTCCTGTACTAAAGAGGAGGGGAGGGTGTGGAGCAAGGCAAACCCTATACATGGTGTGATATTGTGTATATTTGGTTTGAGCAGTACTGAGCCCTAGTGTCTTATATGTAATAGTGTTGCCGTCTCCACAGAATTGTGCAATGCTATTGACACATGCAACAGGATCTGCAATGCTACCTGGATATGGAATGCTATATGTAGCACTTGTTGCGTCCAATGCTCCAGTGCAGATAGGATTGCAAATGCAGGTAGTATTGAAGGTTAAGTTGCCATAGAAGACTCTATTGCAGATACCCACTGCAGAGGTATCATTGCAGATGAAGATACCATTACAGACCCCACTAAAAATGCAGACACTATGTCAGATGCCAGTGTAGATACAGAGCTGGCAGGGAAGAGACTGGCCTGACCGAATAGAGAAATTTGGCTGGAACTCAGGGAGAAAAAGAGAGTTTTTCACTTATGAAAAAAGGGCAGAGAACTCAGGAGAACTACAAGGATGTTGCGAGGTAATGCAAAGAAGAAAGTTAGAAAGGCAAAAGCCCAGCTACAAATTAATCTGACCACTGCTGTAAGAGATAACAAAAAGTGTGTATACAGATACATGCTGCTAATCAGTTAAGGCCCTTCAAGTGATCTTTCAAATTATCCTGACCATCAAATATCAGCAATCTGGGCACACAGATGGATCAGCGCATTTGTTTTAGAATTCTTGTAAAGCCCTCAGCACATTTTATCCCTAAATGATTTTGCTCTTTCTTTCACATTCCTTCCCTCAAAGAGTAAAATAAACCCTGTGAGTAAAATCAGGGCATTTTGATGCAGAGAGATTGTCCAGAAAGGGTGTTTGGCTCCAAGAGCATGCAGGGAAACAGGAGCCCAGACAGAATGATAACCAGTCACCATGGTAACCACTTGCTCCTTTTGTCCTGCCAGATGACGCTGGCCAAGCCCCAGACACAGCCTTTCGCCGTGTACAGCTCCTCCAATCCTGACACATTTAAAAAAACAATACACCCCCAGAGATTTTGTCTGCTCACCTGAGCTGCAGGTAAGGAAGGTCTGATTTCCACATTTCATTTTTCTGCCTCAACAAAAAATGTTGCATGGTATGATTCAGACTAGAGGAGAGCCCTGAAGACAAAGGGAGTTTTCAACTGCACATTTTCACATGATTGCCTTAAACAAAACAGAGTTTGGATTCTGTTATTCCTTTCTGCCTGGAATAGTCCCATTCCTTGTCTGAAAGATACTGTATGTCTGGCTGAGGACATCCCAATTTTGAACTTTTCTTGGAAGAGTGCCCTTGGAAAACTGCTTTGCTGGGTTGTTTTCAAACCTGTAACTGCAAGAAAACTCCTTGATGGGTTGAAGGGAACTTCCTGGCTGTGGTAACACCACACACCTTCTGTACCCCCATTTCCCAAGAGCTGACAACCCAAGCACAACCTGGGTGGGGAAAGGCTCATATCAGATCTTGGGGCCAAGAAAGGAACACAAGCATCAGTCAAGGGATCTGTATCCCACCAGGAGCACTCTCCCCATCTTCTGTAACAGCCAAACCCCAGTGCATGTTCCCACAGGGAGAAACAACTTCTAACATTTCCTCATTTCCCAGGGATTCCTGGGACCATTGAGAGCTTGATCTCTGTGACACCACATCATTCAGCTACCAAAGGTGAGCACGCTCATTCATAATGAACACAAAATAATTCACCAGCCTAGTATCAGATGTGTATTGAGGGAGCACAAAAGAAGGATGAGAGTGCACCCACATGTAGAAGGGATAACATCCAGCACCCACATGGGGACCACTGCCATGGCCTCCACAGAAGGTGTTGTCCATTCCAGTTTCCACCCACCACTGAGCTCTCTTGTGTTTGCACTATAATTTTAAAAGACATTTTAAGTTCTGTGTCTAATGGGACCCCCTAGGTAAGTCTGAGTGCTGTCAGGAAACACCCCAGAATTTATTCTAGGTTGTCAGCACATCTACAGTCAGAGATGGAGCAGCAACCAGACCCATTGCCTTTGGGAATTCACAAAGTTGGTGTTCTACTGGTTTTGTAGCCTAAGAGAAATGAAAGCAGCTTAAGTCAGATCAAGAAACAATTTCTTGCATTAGGTGACTCTCTTTTACTGACTTTTGACACCATTTTCCTCTTGGCATTCAAACTATTTTTAAAAAAAGATAAATATTTTGCTGCTTGTATTTGTTTATCAAACCTAAAGATTTCTTGAAAGATGCTGTTAGTGTGTTGAGATGATAAAAGCTCTAAATTACATATAAAATTTTACTTTAGATCTTTAAGCCCCATATAATTACATATTAGTATCCATTTTTATGATGTAACTAATGTCTTTTTTCTGAATTTGTGTTGTTTCCAGAATACTCCAATGCAAATGCCTTTATCCTGAAGAATTCCTCAGTAATCCTGAGGAGAGTCCTGGCTGGAGCAGAGCAGAAGCCACAGGAGTATCCATGAAGCAAGCACTGGATTCCTTTTGAGAGTTTTCTGTGTGTGAACTTTTTGTATGGATATTAGTTTATACTGGCATTCAGACTCTACCTTGTCAATTTTTGTTGTCATGGGGTAGATTTTAATGTATCTGTCCCAAAGTAGATTACATTTTTAGATGGTTCAGACTTCAAAAATGGTGACTTTAAAGATGATTCTGAAAGGAACAAGATCAGTGTGTCTTTACTAAGAGTCTGTGTAAGCCTGCTTGTAGGTAAAACCAGAGACTGATAGATAAGAAAGGAATGTTACCAATTGACAAGGAATTATTGCTCAACCAAGGCCGTATTAAGTTCCTCAATTTAAAGAAGAACAAAAGAAAAGGGGGTGTGCGTGTGTGTGTTTGTGCTTTTGTGTGTGTGTGTGTTCAAAGGGTTAAGGGGGTCATGTAATAAGCAATTCAAGAAGTCTGTACCTCTCGAGTACCTCAGCCAATGGGGAAAGAGAGAGAGGGATGAGGCCGGGAAAATAGGATTAAAAGGAGGCTGCATCCTCCAGCAATTTGCAAGACCCCGGGGGAAATGCCCATGACCTCTCCCTTTATTCATTAATAAAGTTACAGGACTCCTCTGTCTCCTTTTTGGACATAAACCTCTGGTGTTTGTGGATTAATTTTTCTGCCAAACTGGGGAGCCATCCAGGATATTTCCACCATCTGGGAGTGATGGGCAGCAAGCAGAGCTGAAGGTGTGTCTGACCCAGTTTCAGTGATCAGCTCCTTTTGGTGGCGGCTGGCACCAGGCGATTGATTGGGTTCCCGAGACTGTCCAGGAGATAGATGAGTTGTTGTATGTGTTTCCTTTTACTGTGCTGAGAGTAATTACAGTTACACGGTGTAGTAAGTATTTATTATTATAAATAAAGCTATAATTTGTTCCCATCTCCGAAGAGTCTGATTATCAGTGTTTCACCATGTCTTGCATTTTGGGGAGGCAGGGGGGTGGGGTATATGGCATGTACACTTAAACCCCATACCTGGGGCTTTTGCATACTACCTACAGATGAAAGAACAAGAGTTGCCAGCTGGCGACCTATGTGAACAAGATTCCTCCCTAAGCAAGTCCTATTAGTTTCCTAAAGGGGCCCAAGGGATTATGGGGAACCACAGTACTACTTTGGGCTGTGATTAAGTTAAATATCTTCATGATACCTTTCATGAGGCCTGTGTATTGGATTTGTGCTGAGAATAGGGTTTATTCCTGAGCACGGAATATTTTAGTTAAAGCCCCCTCATTACTAGGGTCAGAATCTGAATATGAATCCCAATGACAAACAAAAAATTATTTAAAAATATTTTAAAAATAAGATCCCAAACTACATTTGCAAGGTCCAAAAGATTATTTTTCAGATTTAACCTTGAGTTTTTCAGGCACAAACACTATTTATATGATGTAATCATCAAAAAGAGGGAGAGCTGCACACATTTTAAATCACCAGTATGTGTTTGGGAGAACAAATAGTCAATTTAAAGTCCAAACTTATATTTTTAGACTACAAAACTGCTAAAATTTGTTAAATTGCTTAAAAGCAATTTATAATTGCCAAGGTTTACACTTTTAGAATTCAAAGACACATTTAGAGGGCCCAAAGCATTATTTTCAAGGCCCGAGGTCCAAAGCCTCATTTGTGAGTCCAAAGGCTCATTTTCGGCCCCAAAACTTCCTTTTTAGTTTCTAAAGCCTCAATATTGGGGACCAAAGCCCCTCACTAGAATTCAGTCTGCAATTTGACCATCTCAAATCCTTTTAAGTCTCCAAACACCTCATGCACCTAGGAGTAAAGTAGGTCCCGAGAGACTACGAGAAGGGTGAAAGTGCTCATCCTTCCTTCTCTGTGGTGGTGTGGGTGTTCCATGTGTCACACTGGGAAGCACTTCAGCTCCAACAGTCTGTCTGCATGTGGCTCAGCATCAATAGCATTTTGGGCACACTGAAATATTTCTGCCTACAAGCTGTGACACTTGAGACAGAGAGCTGCAGGTTTTAGAGGCTGCAAAACACCTGTCAGGGCTTTCGCTACTGAGGATCAACTCACCAGCATGAGGCAGACCAAGATGGGCTTCTGGGAGAGGATGGAGCCCACCATCATGATGCCCAGTATCACCCCTAGAGGTACAGACATCTGCAGACACCAAAGGACTGTTGCCAGGACCCACCATGCAGCATTGTGAGACACAACAGTTGTCCTGAGCGTGTCTCCATCCAGGGCTGCAGACAGCAGTGACACACCTGCCAATGCCCCACAGCCCAGGGGTACTGGGAGAGCTGAGAGCTGGCAGATGCCGAGCACAACCTGGTTTTCCTTTGCTTTCCAGAGCAAATGACTGTCTGGGACACAGTGGCTGGCTACATCCAACAGCTCTTGGTGTAAGGTGGGATGGTACCCATATCTTCCTCATTTGCACAGAGAAGTGGGGAGTGGGCCCATAGCCCTGGTGCATAGCCTGCAGTTCCTCTTGCTCTCCTCAGAAAGCAAGAAACCCACCTCAAAAGGTCCCTCTCCACTTTCAGAAGACCACCTCCAAAATTGAACATGTTCAGGGATTGCTTCCACACAAAAGGCAACAGGACAGAAGGCTTTTTCTGGCATTTAGCTCCCCTGGGCAGCCTAAAGCATCATTTTTTGGGGGTGGAGAAGAACCACTGGATCCTATAGGGTCATTTGTACTATCTCACCAATTAATTTTTTTCATGCCTAAAGCCTCCATTTTAGGGCCACAATCCTAATTTCTGAGCTTCCAACTTGTTTTATATTACCTTTTATTGCCTATAGGACCTGATTTGGAAGGTCCAAAGTTTCATTTGTAGGGTAAGGGCTCATTTGTAGAGTACAAAGCCTTCTTTAGAAAGTCTAAAGGGTCTTTCTGGGGTCCAAATCCTCTTTTTAGCTTCCACGGATCTGCTCTCTGGGACCAAAACAAATGAGGCTCTGGACCCTTCAGATGAAGCTTTGGACCTTCCAAATAGGACTTGGAGCCTTCAAAATGATGCTCTGAGCCCTTCAGATGAGTCTTGGGGTTTGTGCCTTAACAAGGCCGTTTTGGACTTAAACCAGGATGTTTTGGACCTTAACAATGAAACTGTAGTTCCTAAAAACAAGATTAAAATATATGAATACTAAAGGAATAGCCTTAAAAAATGGGATTTTACACCCTAGAAATATTTTTTTTAGCTTCCAAATGAGGCTTTGGGCATGGCGAACATCAGGCTTTGAGCCCTCAGTGAGAAGTTTGCACCCTAAAATGAGGCTTTGGATTCTAGCCAGAGAGAGGTGAATTCCAAAGGATCCTGGTGCTAAAAAGCCAGCAAGGATGAGAGAGAAGCCAGCCAGGGTGAGAGAGAAGTTGGACAGGGGCCTAGCAGCCAGTCAAGGTCCACCCTGTGCAGTTTCTGAAGGTGTTCCTTCAGTATGGCTAGCTCAGGGTCAGCCTGAAGCTGACCTTAAGGGCAGAGAAAATTCATTGGAAATTTGCTAGGTGCCCAGGTGATTTGCTACACAAGTCTCATGGGCACATTCCAGTACCTGGGAAGAACACAACAGAAACCCGCAGCACTGTGAGTGTGCCAGCCAAACCAGTGACCAAGCTCATAGCCCTCAGCAGCCTTTAATTCCCCTGGCTACTGCAGCTCCTGGAAGAGACAGGAGCTTGGCTGATGGGTAAACCCTTTGCCAAGGGAGGTCCAGTGACTTCCAGTTGTGAGAGGTGCTCTGGCTGTGGTAGCTACAGGGTTCCCTGGGCACAATGGGACATGCCTCCATGCAACCTCCTGTCACAAAGGGGCAGAGCTGAGGCATCTGTCCAGCAGTTGTGACCTCACCTGCCCAATGTTTGGTATCCTGAGGGGCAGACCAGCAAAGATTGAGCTGGTCTTCAGGATAACTCAGCTCCTTTCTTCGCTACTTGCATGTCCGCATTTTTTTCAAGCATTCTTTGTCCTTGGCAGTGGCTACAAGCACCAACAAAATGATTCTGACAGTTAAAGCTGTTCTGCAGGTCACATTCGGGGTTTTTTAATTTTCAAGCTACATTTATTTTCTTTCTCAACAGGAGACGGGATTAGTTCTGATCTGATCTTGCTGGAGGAGGATCTGGATCCTTTGTCATCCAGATCCTTTTCCGTCTGTTCCTGAGAGGAGCAACGGCTGCAACAGGAAATAATTCCTGTAACAGCTTTGCCAGCAGGCCTTGAGCTTTGTGAATGCCCACAGGCAACATGGCTGGTGCTACATCCCTGAGTGTCAATGTGCTAACAATCTAGAGTGAAATCTGGGGCATTTTCTGAGAGCAGCCAGACAGACCCAGGTGAATTTGGTTAGACACAGGAAAATGCATTTGGTCACTCTGTCACTAGTGCGCAAGACTTTGAAAGAAGACATTGCTCATAGAAAGACCTGACACCCGTAGGTACTTGCTTGTTCTTCTCACATTACAATCAGAAAAAGGGAAGACTTGAACTGATAATCCAAGGCTCTGGAGGGAAAGGAAGGTAGCCTGATGGCCAGAAATCAGAGTGGGAATTTGTTGGACTTTTGGCAGACTAAGCAGGGGAACAGACTGTTTTCCAAAACTGTTTCCATACCAGTAGATGTAAACATGCTGTTAGGCTTCCCCCAGTATTTCTGGGTTGGCAGTTAGAGCTGTTGTCCTTGGTGCTCCTGTGGAGAACTGAACATTTGAATGTGCTTTCAAGCAACAATATTGTCACATCTCTTCAAATATCATTTCCATGCAGTCACTGCTGAGGGAATGGCTCTGCCACAAAGGATCCTCTTTCCCCCCGAGGAGATTTGCATGGACTGGCAGCAAAGACAGAGACCTGGAGCAGGACTCTGCAACCTGGGGAGTACCTGCTACATCAATGTTATCCTGCAATGCCTGACATACACACCCCCTTTGGCCAACTACCTGCTCTCTCGTGACCACAGCCAGTTGTGTGAGTACTTTCAGAAATATCTCTTTGTAAATCTCTTGAGCACATCCTAAGGATTCCAGAACCTGGAATTGTATTTAGGAAGACAGTAGCCCTTCTTTGCTACTGTCTTAGCTACTTTGCTACTCCCCATGAGCTTGTGTTCAAAGAAGAAGCCACTTGTTCCATTGATGTGTGTCTATCGTCAGGAAGGCATCTCTTTCTAGTGTGGTGTCTCTGTCCCTGCAAGTTAAACCCTCTTGGCTTATTGCACCAAAAACTTGTGACAATTTCTGAAGAACATTTTCCCTGCACTAAAATGTCCCAGGCTTGTTAGGACATTGTCACCTTGGGAGAAGAGGAGTGAAGACTTAGAGGTCTTAGAACTTCAAGATCTCCATTAGGTTTCCCTGCTAGGGATGGTGTGCTAACCTGATGGTGTGCTTCCTCCCTCTCTCCCTCCCTCTTCAGGTCATCGTCAAGGCTTCTGCATGATGTGCATCATGGAAGTGCACGTTAGGAAGGTCCTACGTTCCTCAGCCAGTGTCATCTGGCCTAGAGCTGTTGTCAGGGACCTCAAATGTAAGTAATTTCAGATGTTTTGACATGTTCTCTCCCCTTCTTGTAGACGAGAACTACTAACTTCTTTCTTAGTCATAGGAGAAGAATTTGAGCCTGACATGGCTGGAGATGCCTATGAGTTCTTACGCTGTGCTCTTGAGGCCATGCAGAGAGCTTGTCTGAGTGGAAGCAGAGAGTAAGCTAAGTAAATAACCTATTCCATGCTCTCAAGCCCACTGGACACCTTGATGTGCTCCCATCAAGGAAAACCTATGTCCAGGGCTTTCCAAGCCAATCTCTTGGAAGAGGAGATAACTCTGCCTTGACATTTATTTCCAGTGTGGACATGTCTTCTCAAACAACTACCATCATCCATCAAATATTTGGGGGCTTTCTGAAATCCAGAGGTACATTTCCACATCTATTATTTTCCTTGGCCTTGTTTTTATCCTTCTGTCTGCTGGTCCTGTAACTGACATAGTAGATACCATAAGCATAAACTGTCACCGTCAATTAACTTCCTCCTTCACTCAGCATTTTGATTTTCCTTCCAGTCACATGCTTGAGGTGCCAAGCAGTTTCTGATTCCTACAAGGCCTTCCTGCATGTCCTTTTGGATATAAAAGTAAGAGGGCTTGCAATTGTGCTTCAAGACATCCCAAGGCCCCTGTAGCTTTCCAGAACCAAATAATTTGTCTTAAAAATGGATCCTGTGAGCACAAGGGAATTTGGTGGTGGGTGGAAATGGGAATGAACCTCCTTCTACAGAGACCATACATCTCCCCATTCTCCAGAGGGAGCTCTTCATGGCCCCAGGAACCCCTGGGACAAAAAGGAAATGTTCAGCATCACACTCATTTTCTACTTCCTTCCGGACACTGCCTGCAGGGTCATGGTGGGTCTCCTTAGCATCAGCAGCCTGAATCTTCTTGTTGGCTCCTTGGAAATGTTTGGGCATGGGCATTTCCCACAGCTCAGCAGCTCCTTTCTCACTCCTCCAGGCACCCTCATCCCTCACCGCAGCTCTGGAGGACTTTGTGACACCCAAGAAGCTGGATGGAAAATACTGCTTCAAATGTAGCAAGTAAGATGATTTCTAACAACTTATTAACACTTGATTCTTATGTGAATGAGCTGCATGTCATTGAGCAAAATCATCTTGCCATGGAGGTTTAATGCACAATAATGAGACACAACTTTTTTTAATGTGCCCTTATGGCATGGAATATCCTTAAAATATTGTAAGGCTATGTGAGACACAAGATCTTGCCTCGTCTTGTTGGGGGAAGATAGGGTGTATTTCAGCACTTGGCTCTGCTTTGTTTTCAAGGTGTGAGAAGGTTACCGCCTCTAAGAGGGTTACAGTCCATCGTGTGCCCAAGGTCTTCACAGTGTGCCTGGAAAGGGCTGCTGATCACACAGGCAAGAAGATCAGCAAGGTGTGTAGGCAGCTGCAGTGCAACTTTCTCTTAAAGCAGGAGATTCCCCAAAGCATTACACTCTTTTGTAAACTGCTCATTTGGGGTTTATGTGTTCCATTATGGGGAGAGGAGAGTTCCTATGAGAAGACTAGCCTGAACTCTGCTCTGACAGCTGCTTTGGCTGAGAACAGTTTCCTGCTGCCCAAACCATTATGTGCTGAAGGGCTATTTCCTGTGGTAGTTCAGGATAATTTCTGAGCCTGACTTGGTCTTTCTGTAGATTGTGGAATATCCCGAGTACTTGGATCTTCGGCCATACATGTCTGACATAGCTGGAGAACCCCTCCTCTACTCCTTATATGCTCTTGTGGTGCACAGTGGTGACACCTGTCTTGATGGACACTTTTTCTGCTACACAAAGGTAAAGAACAACTTCTCTCTTGATAGAGTAAGATGTGTGCTGGGAAGACAAACTGCCTTGTCAGGGAGCCAAGCCTTTTGGGGGAGAAGGTCTCCTTCAGGGCTGATTTGCATTTGTTTTGGTGTACGCTTGGTTCGGCCGTTCTCTCTCTGGTGCTGTGGAGAAAACCTACAGCTCCTTTCCAGAGATGGATGTCTTTCTTTGCAGGTTGGCAATGGACTATGGTACAAGATGGATGATGAGTCTGTTGATAATTGTGGCATCCACACAGTTCTCAGGCAGCAAGCCTATTTGCTGTTCTATGCCAGGTAATAATCAGAGTCATGTGTTCAGAACATGTTTTCTTTTCCTGGCTTTGCTGTTTGTCTTCTCATCCCCCTGGGTGTTTCTGTCATCAGAGACAATTCTTCCCTGCTTACTTCAGTATTGTCAATTCTGAACTACCCCATACAAGTCCTTCTCTTGCTGGGCTTTAGGGTGCTGACCTGTGTAAGCTGCTCTTTGTGTACTCTCGGAAACTGGGTCATGTAGAGAGGACTTAAGGGGCCTTCAGGAAAGAAGGAGAGGGATTCTTTATCAGTGGTAGGACAAGAGGTAAAAATTTCAAAGTGAAAGAGATATTTAGGTTAGTTATTAGAAAGAAATTCTTGCCTGTGAGGGTTGTGAGGCACTGGCAGAGGTTGTTCAGAGAAGATGTGGTTGCCCCATTCCTGGAAGTGTCCAAGGTCAGGCTTCATGGAGGTTGGAGCAACCTGTAGATGTCCCTGCTCATGGTAGGAGATTGGAACTAGATGGTATGCAAGGAACCCTCCAAACCAAACCTTTCTAGGATTCTGTGAAATGGAGGCTGTAGGGAGAATAGAGATGAGGACTTGCTCTGACAGAGGCAGACCTGGTGGGAAGACCCCCATCAAATTTTCCACTGGTGACCTTGGTGAAATCTTCTCTCTGTTGTAGAAACCAGTCCAAGAAAATTACTGAATCCCAGAGGAGCCTGCAAGGAATGCCCTAAACAGAGATCACTTTTTTTTTCTCCAGATGCTCTGATCTGAAAATGGGAGGAATGGTGGCTTCCTCGCTGACACCACCCTATGCCCATTCCTTCCTCAGTCAGTGGAGGGCCAGCAATGAGCAGGCAGGTTCTGCAGAGACACACAGTCAGCCTGGTAGGAATATGTTGACGCACTGCCAGAGGACGAGTGCCAGGGAGAGGATCCAGCGTAGATCCCTGCAGTGGGGCAATGATCACTGCAGCTGGTTTGTGAACAGCACTGACTCCAACAAGTCAATGGGGAGAAAGAGAAAGAGAACTAGGCCTCCAGGTCATGACCATGCTCTCAGGCATGGCACTGCTTCAGGGCCCTTCAACAAATGTTGCCAGCGGGCTCCTACGCCCAGTGCTGCTTGGGTGCAACACCTGCCAAGGGAGAGAGACCAAGGCCGATCCTTACGACAGGACTATGGTCTTTGCAAAGGGTTTGTGGAGATCACGGAGTACCACAAGTCAGTGAGGAGGAGGAGGAGCAGGTGGAGAAGAAGCCCTCCACATTGTGACCGAGACCCAAAGGATGAAACACCTGAATGGTCCTCGAATGCTAGTTCCAAGACAGCTACTGCACCCAGTGCTGCTTGGGAGCAGCTCTTGTCAAGGCAGAGAGAGCAGGGCAGATCACCACAGCGGGGCTATGATCTCCGCAGCCGGTTTGTGGAGATCACAGACTACCACCAGTCAGCAAAAAGGAGGAGGAAACACTAATTTGGCACAAACAGGCAGAAAAGCCAAAGCCAAAGAATTAAAACCCCTTGTTAGCCTTGCATGTATAATTTACGAGGTGTTTCCTTCTCTGTAGGTTTTGGGGCAACTGGTGGAAATACCCTGTGTGAGATGCTTGTGCCATGGGATTTTGAAAGCTGCATGCTTGCATGTGCCCAAGTGGCAATATCTTCTTTTTAAATATGGAGTTCAAGTCACTTGAAAGGACATGAATTGGATGAGCCAACAGTGACTGGGATTGAAAAAGGCTGGATGGCTGGTCCCTGAGGGTGCTGCTCAGTGTCACCAAGTCTAATGTGGTCCCAGGAACAAACACTGTCTCTCAGGAATCAGCACTGGGATTGATCCTGGTTAACATCTTCCTCAACTAATGGTCTGTCTTCTGGGGCAGAGGGCCTGCTCAGCAAATTGGCAAATGACAGCAAAGTGGAAGAGTGGCACTTAGGCCAGGATGTTGTGCTGCTATCCCTGAGGGACCTGAGCAGGCTGGAGAGATGGGCTGACAGGGCCCCCTTGCAGCTCAGAAATGGGAGGTGTAAACAGTGTCAAGCACCAGCAGAGGCTACCCAGTGAGCCCATGAAGGCTTCATCCTTGGACATGTTCCACAGCCCTCTGCGCATGATCATGGGCAAGTGGCTGCAGGTGCCCCTGCTTGAGAAGGGGATGTGGGAAAGGCTTGACTTCACCCTCCAGGCAACGTCCCTCCCAGGCTCAAGGTGTCATAGATGCCTAAAAGAGAATCCAGCCAGCAGTGCTGTTCCCCTGAAGTAGCCATCAACAGCTCCACCAAGAAGCTGGAGCCTATGGAGAGGCTAGGCCAGGACACACTCCTGGCAGGTGCTGTGCCCCCAGCAGAGCAACCACAAGTCACTGTGTAATAAATAACTCTGCGTTTGTTAATCAAATCGCTAGTCAGTTAACTGTATTAAGTAAACACGCCACCACCTCCATGACGCAAGAAGCACGAGGAAGCCATCTAGAGGATTTTGGCCTCACAACAACTGGGAAGCAGAATAAGACCTCTAACAAACTGTGCAGACACAAGATTTGAAGAACGCATTTTCGAAAAATGCACGAGATTTGAAAGTCGCAGGATCTGGAGAGTATATAAGTGGGAGCTGAGAGAGGGGGAGGGGCGAGTCATAGCAGAGCAAAAGGCTCCCAGGCGTGTCCAGCGCTGTTTCTGCTTGCTGTCACTTGCTTCATAAATCTAATTGATTTAATTGGCTTGGATTTTGCCCTTTATTTGACTCAAAATTTATAACAACTAGACCCTAAAAATGCAGGTATGTGATCTAAAAGTAAGTGTTTGGTCCCTAAAAAGGAGACTTTCATAGAATTATCAAATAATGGAATCACAGAACAATAGGATCCAAGAATCCTAGAATGTTTTGGGTTGGAAGGAACCTTAAACATAATCTAGTTCAAACTCCCCTATCATGGGCAGGGACATATTCTACTAGACCAGGCAGCTCCAAGCCCTGTCCAACCTGGCCTTGAACACTTCCAGGGATAGGGAAGCCACAGCTACTCTCAGCAACCAGAAGCAAGGCCCCACCACCCTCGCAGGGAAGAATTTCTTCCCAAAATCTAATCTAAACCTAATTTTTGTTGGTTTGAAACCATTACCTCTTGTCCTGTCACTCTGTACCCCTTTGTGCAACATCACTTTCCAGCTATCTTGGAGACCATTTTGGGGCTGGAAGGTGCTAGAAGATCCTGGACCCTGCTCTTCTCCAGGCTGTAACACCCAACCTCTCTAAGCCTGTCTTTTTGAGAGAGGTGCTCGAGCCCACTGAACATCTTTGCTGCCTTCTCTGAAATTGAACCAGCAGGTCCAAGCTCTTTCAAGCCTAAAAGCAAAGATTTGGTTCTATAAATGAGGCTTGCGGCCATAAGAGAGGGCTTTGAATCTTACAGATGACAGTTTGGACAATCAAGATGTGGCTTGGACCCTAAAAATCACCAGTTGGATCATAAAAATGCCAGTTTAGAGTGCAAATGGAAGCTTTGGAGAGAAAAACCACTGCTTTGGACTGCCAAAAGGAGATGTTGGAGACTTTGGACACTAAAAATGAGGCTTTGTAGCCTAAAAATAGCTGGTTTGGGAGCCAAAACAAAGACTTTGGGGAGAAAACATGAGGCTTTGGATCTTCTCAATGTAACTTTGGAACAGGAGAAGAAGATTTCTATGTGTCTGGGGCAGAGGGGGGGGGAGGAGGGGTGGAACCAGGCCTCTGCGTTTACCGAAAGTGTCTCTAAGGCTATTGAGAGATCACTCCAGCCAGCACTGCCTGGTGCTGTACAGAACGACCTTTCTCACACCCGTGCCGGTGTATGGCACATATTCTCACTCACCCACAGAGTTGGATAGCTCGTGCGTCACCAGAGACAAAGAACTCAGAGCGCTCAGTCAGCTGGATATTCCAGAAGTTTATTCCGAAGGGGTCCAGGATGAAAGAGGGAGAGAGACCCTCGTTGTCTATATTTATAGGGATAGCTGGAGGGTCAGGTAAGAGGAGGCGGGGGGAACATCACAACCAATGGGGAGAAGGAAGGGATGGGATCAGGGGTTAGGTTACAGCTGGGGGGATTTACATAATTTGGGGAGGGACCATCGTGTTCTCCAGGGAAGGGACTAGGATGTCTCCCACCAGTGAAGCCCTGCTGTACTGGAACCACTCGGCTCCCCAGCAGTTCCTGAGGTGGTATTATCCACCACAACATGTGTCAAATGAGGTTTGAATCCACCAAATGAAACTGTGGGCACTAAAAGAGATCTGTGAGTAAAAAAAAAGAAGGTGGGAGGCTCGGAATGAGGATTTTGGCCCCAAAACAGTGGCTTTACAAGAAAAGAGTATGTGAGATGCTACAACCAACCCTTTGGACCCTGCAAAAGAGGTGGTCCAGTAGTTTCTCTTTGACCTCAAGAAATTAAGCTTGTGTGCCAATTAGAGGGCTTTGGACTCTTACAAATGAGGGTTTGGGTCTTCAAAATGAAACTTGGGGCCCTAAAAATGAGCCTTTGGAAGTGAAAAGGAGGGTTTGAACTCTGAAGTTACGTTTTGTGCCCTTAAGGATTTTTCAATGCCACAAACGAAGGATTGGCACCCTACAAATGCTTCCTTGGAGGTTTAAAAGAAGGTTTTGAGCTCACCAAATTGAAGACTGAACCCTAAAAAGGAGGCTTTGGCCCTTGACAGGAAGGCTTAAGGAAGATAAAAAGATGGTTTGGGCCTGACAATGAGACTTTGGTCTCTACAAATGAGTATTTGGACCTTCCAAATCAAACTTGAGGCCTTCACAATGATGCTCTTGCCCCTTTGGATTGGTATTGACACCTTAAGAGCAGCACTTGGAGCATACAAATGAGGGTTTGGGCACAAGCCAGGCAGCTTTGGACCCTAAAAATGAAACTGTGCTTCCTAGAAAGACTCTATGTACTAGAAGTCAGGCTGGACCATTCAAATGAGGCTTTTGGCCCTGAAAAGGTGACTGTGCAACCTAGAAATGGGTATTTGGACACTCCCAATGGGATATTGGACATGAAGAACCCAAGGCTTTGAGCCCTCAATTTACCCTGAGTTTTTAACTTGAAATGAAGTACATTTGACCCATATGTAGGCAGCTTTCAAGGCTGGAAGGAAAGCTTTAGTTTCTACAAAATAGTATCTGGACTATGAGAGAGTCTTCTGGGCTCAGAGGTACCTTATAACTCTATTACATGAAAGGAGGTTTTACCAAGGTGGGATGTCTCATCTGCAGCAGTAGGCTATGTCTTTCCTTCCCCAGGCAGTGTCATATGGCAAGGCAAGCACCAAGCCCCCATGCTGCTACTGCAGATGATAGGCTGCCCAGCAGAAGGAAAGGCAAGCAACTACTTTCTGTCCTGGCACCTTTTGTGTGGCAGCAATCCCTGGATATATTTTATTTTGGGCTGGTATCCAAATTTTAGAGATGACCTCCTGCAAACAATGGTGGTACACTTATTTTGGCAAGGAAATCACCTAGCCCCAGGGCAGATGGGGGCTGCCCACGTGCAGGATGAGAGGCTGTCCAGGAGTGGTAAAGAAGGCCAGCAACATCTTTTTGTCTGGGCACCTTTTTCTGTGAAAGCCACGACTTATTGATATGGGGTGTGATGTTTGTTGTAAATTCTCATCAGGCTAAACAAAGACACCAGACGTGTTAGGCAACTCTTGTGCTTTTTTGTACAGTCACCATAACTCCAGCAACCAGCCCACTATTTAGGCTCAACAAGTGCTGGATAAAAAGACCTTAAATTCTGTAATAGACTTCCACAAGTGTGATGGCTAATGAGCCGTTAATTTTGTACAGTACTCTTCAACGAGTTCTCAACTCCCACAACAAACTCCTCCAAGGTGTTGGCTCACAAGCCACAACACACCACTATTCAAAGGTGCTGCTTAACAAGCCACAACACTTCCATAAGCTCTGCACAACCACAACAAACTTCAGTATGGAGTACAGAGTAGAATATGATAACCATGTTTTGCCCAGGTAAAGCAAGGAAGGAGAAAAAGAAAGGTGATGGAGAGAGAGAAGAAAGAACATCACCAGTTTGTAGATCCCATGTTGGTCCTATCATGGATGGTGGAGTTGCAAAAGAAACAAAGAAAAAGAGAGGAAAAATCACTTCTTTTGCAGTTAGTTAACCTGGTGCAGCCTCTTATGTAAACTAGGTTTTTCATGCCATTTTGTTTGCACATGGACAGCCATCCCTTCAAGCCCTCATCCAGAAGTGAGTTGGGGCATGACTCTTAAGGAAGAGCAGGAATTTGGCTCTGCCCCATCTCTGCAGGACACTCCCCTCTATCACACCTTTCCTGTCATAACAGTCAGAATGTTTGAGATAAAACATGCTTATTCCTGGTCCTCCACAGCAATCCATAGATACATTCAGTTATGGAGGTATATCAAAATTTCAGAGGGTAGGCTCCTGAAAGAGGATGACAATACCTTTTCTCAGAAAGAAAATCACCTAGCCCCTGTATTGGTGGTTCAGAGAAGAGGCTGCCCAGGGCAGGTGGCCTTGATCTAGGCATCCAGGAAGGTGACCAGCAGGGTTTGCTGGCTGCTCTGAGCTGGGAGTCACCAAGGCTGCTGAAGCAGCTGTCATGGTTTAATCCCAGCCAGCAGCCAAGCCCCACATAGCCACTCACTCACTCACTCACTCCCCTCCAGCAGGATCAGGGGAGATAATTGGAAGGGTAAAAGTTAGAAAACCCATGGGCTAAGATAAATACAGTTGAATAAAGAAAGCAAAAGCAGTGCATGCAAGCAAAGCAAAATAAGAAATTAATTCACTGCTTCCCGTGGGCAAGCAGGCATTCATCCGTCTCCAGGACAGCAGGGTCCCATCACAGGTAAATGGTGACTTGGGAGGACAAATGCCATCACTCTAAACATCCATCCCTTCCTCTTCTTCCTCCCTGCTTTATATTCTGAGCATGGTTTCATATGGTCTGGAATATCTCTTTGGTCAGTTTGGGTCACCTGTCCCGGCTGTGTCTGTTCTCAACCTCCCATGCACTCCCAGCCTCCTCACCTGTATAGTGTAGTAGTATAAAAAGCAGAAAAGGCTTTGGCTCTGTGCAAGCACTGCTCAGTAATAACAAAAACATCTCTATATTATCAACCATATGTTCAGCACAAATCCAGAACTCAGCCCCATACCAGTGACTGGGAAGAAAGTTAACTCTACCCCAACCAAACCCAGCACATTTCACCCCTTGTTCCATGCCATTTACCTCATGCCTAGGTCACACACTATTCAATACTGTTGCAACATGGGGAATATATATAATTTTCTTAAGAAAGATGTTCTTTCATGTTTGATCTCTGTATATTTTCAAGGCTAATCAACAAGAATGGATATTTAATCTATCAAACAGAGAGCAACTCACAAGCAAGCTCTAAGTGATGTAGTGTGTTAGAAGAAACAACTGATTGGTAGAACTGCCTTATTAGGGCTGAACATGCTTCAGTGATCTCAGACCTAGAAGGAAGTTAACAAAGCTTAGGGAAAAGGATGTGCCACTGATAGTGGACACAACGAATGCAGAATTTATGGGACAAAAGGACATCTGGCAAAACTCCCAAGATAAGAAAGAAACTAATAAAGCCAACTCAGCAATTGTGCTGAAATCAGCTCCAACTGGGTAAAAGGTAATTCCTACAGGGAAAGATCACAACCACAGACTCACAGACCATTGACCCAAGAAACCCGCCAACCCAAAAGAAAAGAAGGACTGAGGATACAGACTAATTAGCATGAGAAATGAGACAATCATTAACCAATAGAAGATGGAATACTAATAAATAAGAAAACCATGTAACTTGTAGTCAATGAACAATAATTCCTTTGTTTCCAAAAGTGTATAAATAGCAAAAAATTATGATAATTGGTGTGCTTGATTTGTGGAATACCACTGAGCATCCAGGCTTGCGCAATTCTGAAATAAATATTCAACATGCTCTTGAGAATGTAATTATTGGATTGTTGCACACACAAATCCAATTTTTGTGGACAACAGCTTTTGGTGACCCAGGTGGTACCACATTGAGTCTTTCCTGGATCAACTTGCTGGCTACCGGCAGGGGGGCACTGCTTTCTAGATTCCTGCACACATGGACCTTTTGACTGGGGACTCTGTGAGTATTCTTCTCCAGAAGCAAGTAAGCAACTCAAAGGTGCAAGGCATGAAAACAGACATTTTATAAGGTACAAGGGAGGTGATATAATATTGTGGAACTGCTATTGTGTATTAAAATTTTGGAAAAGTCATGCCTGACTGTGATGACTAGAATGTATGAAGTAATTTGTTAATGGTGGTATAGTATTACGGAACTGGAATTCACGCACACTTGGCAGTGATGACTGGAGTGTATGAGGTTGTAGTTAAAAACACTCTTTTTGGGTAATAATGTGGGAACAGGGTAATCGATCAAACCTTTCCCTTGTTCTCCATTAGGATGTATTTTGAAAAATTGGGCTAAGTTTGGTAGAGACCCTCTTACAAAGAGGAAATTTAAACAATATTGTACTCTTACAGTGGCCAAAATATAAATTGGACAATCGGTAAAATGTGTTGTAGCAACTTAACATTTTCTGAGTTGTTGTTTTGTTGTTGACTTGTTAAACGGAATGAGATTTGTTTTATGTTGATGTTTGTATTAAGGAGAAGGAGAAGAAGAAGAAGATAAGAGATTGTATGTTGGGGAGGGAATAGATAAACAGGATGTTTGGTCATAGCACACATTACTCACATCAACAACCCCTGAAAACCTACTTCTGTAATCCATTTCCCCTTCTGAACACAAGGAATTGTCACAATTAACTGCACATGATCCCACTCCCCCCGCCCCTGTCTCCTGGAAAGTGTTAAAGACTCTGTGATGAGGAGTTCTAGTTCACATTCAAAATGCAAGCATCGCTCAGGTGCCTGAAGTGTGCACTCAGAAAAAGTAAATTCCAGGTTTATTTTCTTCCCTGCTTTCTTCCTGCAGTTATTGTCTGTTTAAAATAAAACAGAGTCACTGTTTCTCAATAATTTAGGGCAACAAAAAAGAAATTGCTGAAGGATTACAGGAAGATAAATTACAGTAAAATGTTAGTGGATACACAGCAGCAGATTTAAGGAATGTTGTAGAAGAATAACTTGCAAAGCAAGGCCACGGGAGCCTGAGAAACTGCATAAATGGAGTTTATATGCACAATCCAGCCTATGTGACTGACCCTGAAATGTCTTTCCCAGGAGATAACGAAATGTAAAGAGCCAAGAATGTGAACATCATAGAAGAATTATAAACAAGATAGGGAAATCACATAGACAGGACTTTAGCTGATGCGAGGAGAGTGTGATCAGAAGCTTACAACCAATTAGCAAGTTTGATTAGGCGCATGAACGCTAGCTTTTAACCAATCCTGTATACCAGTGTGTCGCGTGAACAATGATTTTGTCTATAATAATGCTTGCTTCCTAAGAATAAACGAAATGGCACCGATACCTCTGTGAGTGAGTGTGCAATATTCCGGCGATTCCCAACAGAATGTAGATGAAAATTAACTGACAACTTAGAAATGAATGTACGGCTTAATTATAGGGTGAGAAGGAAGGGAACCTTCCAAAGGAGTTGCAGGTTTATGGTTTTCGTTCAGAGTCCCATCCATTTCTAGGACTGCAGAAAACTGTCCTGGAGTGGTTGCATCTCTTGTCCTCCCTCAATAGCCTCACTGCAGTGATTAGAAGTGTCAGGCTGAAGAGAGGCTTGGCTGATTGTAAAAATGGATGTTGCCCAGGGGGAAAAAAAGAACGTTTACTTTGCAGACTCAAATTCTCAGAGGCTCAGACTGGATTCCTCTAGTTACCTGAAATATGCAGAATTAGGACAAAGAGGACCTATCTGCACCTCTGTCTCCATGTCCAGGACCTTGCTATTACAAGCAAATATGGCACACAAGCCTATTAATCCATTTATCCAGGTGCATTAAGTTTGTTGGGATTTTTGCCCTGCACTTCTTCTTTGAGGAAAGGCTGAGAGAGTTGGGATTATTCAGCTCGGAAAAGAACAGGCTCCAGGGAGACCTCAACTTGCCACTCTTTAGTACTTCAAGGGGCTTGTAAGAAAGATAGACAAAATAGGATTTTGTTCCTAGACCATTCCTAAGGGAGTAACTCCTGGATGGTTTTGTTTTAAAGGTAGGCTTACTGAGAGCAAAAATTGTGAGAGTACATGTAGCTGAGAAGGAAGGTGCAGAGCCTTCCTGCAGAGTACTGAGTTGGGTACTCTTCCTGTGAGTTGTGTGGTGTTGAAGTGCTGCTGTGAAAAAGACACACCTAGCAACCTAGCTTCTGCTCTGGGACATCTTCGTGTAGGGAGGTATATGGACACCTTGGTTGCTGCAAAATTTAAAGTGTGTGACCTTTCCTGTAGCTGAGAAGGAAATTGCAGAATACCATAGTGTGATTAGTGTGATTGCAGTTCATGCACTGCATGAGGAAAGAGGACTGCCACTTGAGAGTGAATACAAGTTTCCATAAGTAAGAGGCAAGGTCCAAGGAAGCTTCTTGTCCTGGCACATTTATCTCTTCAGACTGCAGCTGGAAACTCTTTGGTTTAGCTATGGACTCTGTGACAGTGAGAGAAGGTGATAGTTGAGAAGGAAATGACATATCACTAGGATGTTTGGTCTAGTTTATAGGCTGCAGGGGGAAGGTGAAGGTCAGCACTAGCTTTTTATTCTGGGACTTTTTGTATGGGAGCAGTTGCTAGATGTTTTGAAGAGGATTGGGATTTGTGAGAGTTAAAGACTAGGATGGTATATATAGAGCTTGAAGGAAAGTGCATAGCTCCAGGGAGTGTGATGATGTCCAACAGGTGTGAGTTACATGTTGAGCCAGCAAGAGTGTTCTCAGCTGACACATTCTCAGCTGTTTGTGCACAAGCTTTTTACTGGATTTTTGCAATCCGGTCCGTGGGCTTCGAATATGACTGGACACCTAGCTGAGAAGAAATGTGCACAGACAGATACTGTGGTGTATAGTTGAAAAGCTGTGAGGAGAAGGGATTATCCAGAAACTGTTTCTTATGTGGCACAAGAATTCACCTGGCCCCTTGATTGTGGTGTGAATTGAGTGTTTCAAATGGAAGCTGAAGTTTCTTCTAAGCTGCATGTTGAACCCTATCTTTTCAGCCTTGCCTAGAGACCTTCAGGATCGGCTGCCTTAAAAAATAGGTCCTAGAACAAAAGAGACAGTTCTGGGCATCAGTTTTCCTATGCATTAAACTGCATGACTCACATCGGCATTATCCTTTTTTTTTCAGCTGCATGCATCTTTTTGGTTTTGCTCCTCACTGAGTCCAGCTCCATAACCCGGAAACAAAAGAAGATAAAGGCGCTACATTTTGCATTTACTTTCAGGGTTATCAACAACACCATGTGAACCAGGGCTATGGACTTTTATTTCAAACTAAAAGAACTATCACATTTTTTCTTTCAATCATGCAGATCTCCTGAACCTAAATTATCTGTATCAAGTGAAAACATTGGTCACAAAAGGTGCCCACTCAACAAGCTATTGCTGTCTCCACATTTAACTTGCATCTTGTGAAAACTAACTGTGGTGGTTTTGATTTGGCCCAAAACATCAGCAAGGTATTTTTAACATCTAAGAGAAATTTAAACCCCTCAGAAGCTGTTGTAGTAGGCCTGAGGAAGTGTCTGAGGGGTGGGAAGTGGCACAAAGATGGCTCCTGTGTGTCCTGAGTGAAAGTTCTGGAAGTTTTTCAGTTTTCCAAGTCCAGCACAGCCAATCTCTGATGGCTCTGAAAGTGATGGACGTGATGCAGGCCAAGTGTAGGCCAATTAGTGGTACTAGTTACGCCTCTGTAAAAGCATATTTAAGAAGAAATCAAAACAAGGTAGGCACGCACTTCTTTGTAGTTAGAGGAGGAGGAGGTGGAAGTAAAAATATGTGAAGGGAAAACAACATGGAGACACCAAGGTCAGTGGAGAAGGTGGGGGAGGAGGTGCTCCAGGCGCCGGAGCTGAAAACCCTCTGCTAGCCGTGGTGAAGACCATGGGGGAGCAGGAGGTTCCCCTGCAGCCCATGGAGTCTACAGGATCGCAGAAATCCACCCACAGCCCACACCAGAGGAGCAGGTGGATGCCTGGAAGAAGCTGTGATCCAGTTGGAGTCTCACCAAAAGAGTTAAAGCTACAAAGGCCTTGCAAGGGAGAGAAAGGCCTTGCTCCTGGGATGGAAGCAGCCTGGCCTCGGCTCGGGAGAGTCTGCACCCTATGGACAAGAGGACTCAGGCTGCAGCAAAATTCTGGCGGGATGTTGCTCGTGAGATCGGACCCACGCCAAAGAAGTTCCCAGAGGACTGTCTCTCGTGGAAGGGACCCCGTGGCTAAGTAGAGGACTCCTCTCCCTGATGGACTGACCAGAGAACAAACCCCTTACCCTGCCCCCTGCCCGTGCTGTTGGTTTGGAAAGAGGGAAGGGGGAGTGAGTGGAGAGACTGCTTCCTAAGAGGAAAGGGGTAAGAGCAGAGAAACTGTCTGGAGAGAGAGAGAGATAAGTAGAAATAAAGAGTATTTGTAGTAGAAGAATTGTGATGATGAATAGATTTATGGCCCTGCTCTGTGGACTGAGAAAATACCCCACACCCTGTCCCCCTACCCGAACTGTTGGTTAGAAGGAAGAAAGGGGGTGAATAAAAAATGAGTTTGTAAGAGGGAGGGGCATGAGTGAACAAAATAGTGTATGAAAAGTTTATTTCTGCCTCTCATTTATCCTCCAACTTGGTTAGGTAATTAAATCACTTTGCAACTTTAAGTTTAGAGCCTGTCTGCCCTTTCTTCCATGCGTCCTCCTACCAGTGTCCTATCTCACTTAACTCCTGAGATTGGTGTGTGTTTTTACAATTTTTTTTCTTTCCCCTCTCCTGCACGTCTGCAGCAGGAGAGAGCAGAAGTGCCTGGCATTTAGTCAGGGTCCAACTCCAACACTAACACACCCCCTGGAGTTATGGGCTTTCCAACTCAGCTGCAGTTCTTCTACTTTTGCAGACCAAAGCTTCAAAACTCGCCCTGTCCAGCAATTGCTCCCATAATAAAGGTCCAAGAACAAAGAGTAACTACTGCTCTTCACTTTCCCCTTGCAGATTATAAAGTGCAGACCATGCAGGTCTGTGCACTCAGTTCAATGTACCCTCATGCACTTTCAGTCTCACAGAGTCCAGTCTCTCTGGCCCCATAGGAAAGGTTTTAAAAGAAGAAGGCAGTGCTGCAATTGCCTTTTCTTTTGTAGCCTAGAAATTGCACAGCCAACAATGAAACTATTCCTTTTTTTCCCCCGCTAGATGCAGGATCACATTCTCTCAAGTCTCCAAGAGCCAGGATGCACAGCAGAGCTCTTGGACGAACTGCTCGCACACAGATGTGGCTGGGCCAGAAAAGCGCTTGGCTTTTTCCTGGACACGCCCAGCGCTCATCAAAACCACCACACGATGGTGCTGTCGACATGCAAATGAAGGAAATGCACCGAGCCCGGCTCGAAACCACCCCAAGTCCACAGTCCAGTTGGAAACGTCCCTGCTCTCGAGTCAACTTTGTCAGCACAAAACGATTGCACTGATCTTCCCCCTCCACCTACAAAACTCTTACATGCACCATGATGTCGCTGTTGAGCCGCTAGCAGAGAAGGAAGGCCTGGATTCCCAGCGTGGCATAGAAAAAGCACTTTATTATTTGAATCCAACATATATATAGACTTTTCAGAGGTCACCCAGATTGGTCAGTCAGAAACCTCCCCCTAGGCCTGATTGGCCAGGCCTGAACTGTCCAAATCTCGAGACACTGTTTTTAATAACATCCAAACTTTATCTTTGTTTATAAAACACAAAAGAAATTCTCATGGGAAAGACCTGTGCTAGCCACACCATGCTCAAACAGCAACATGAACTCCTTTGCATTACCAAATGTTTTCACTCTTGCAGAGTCTGGCTACTGACCTGAAAACATCTGGCAAAAACAGACATCACAGAAGTGCCTGCTGAGAAAGCTGTTGCTGCCTACAACTTCAACTGCACCCATCGATTTACCAGCACCCATCGAAGAGAGGAACTGTGAGCCCATCTCAAAAGAAATGGGACCCTTTCCTCCAAAACAGAAAACATCCAGGGGCTCTAGTCCCAAGGTGCCAGAACACTCTTACTGGGCATTACCTGCCCAGGGCACTAGATCAGCTGCACACCAAGACTCAACCTAGCTGCTTACTTTGTCCAAAATAAAAGTACTGACAAAATTTTCAGAAGGCCACCTCTGAGAAGTGGAAACCACATGCCAAACTGAATCTTCTAGGAGACCACCTTCCAAAGATCCAATTCCATAACTGAAAAGACTGAGGGAATGCATCCACACCAAATACGCCAGGACAGAAAGTTGCTGCAGCCCTTGACTAGGCAGCTTCTTTTCTGCACCTGCAACACTGGGCCTACATGCTTTCCTTCCCATTAAAAAGTATTGCCATTCTCATTCAGGAACTTACCAAGCAAAAGTTGCATACCACATCCAGTATCGAATGTTTCCAACAATTGCCCCCATACAGAAGGGGCCGGGACAGAAATGTCTTGATGGACTGTGTCTCCCTAGGGTACCTTAACATCTGCTCCAACAACACTGGCACTATGGTCTTTGCTTCCCAAGAGAAAGCATGGTCAGTCACTTGGCCTTGCCTTGCCTTCAATACCTTGCCTAGTTTTTCCTAGCCTACCCCTGCTTTGTTTCCCTTGATTACACCTGCCTTGCTTCGCCCTGCCTTACAACTTCCTTGCTTTGCTTTGCCTTGTCTACCACTCTTTACCTTGCCTTCCTTGCAGGCAAGGCAATGAAAACCAAGTGTAGGCAATTATAGGCAAGTCAAGGGATATGTGGGGAAGGCAGGAGCAGTGAGAGTAAAACAAATGGAAGTGAGAGAAGGCCCAGAAGTTATAGACAAGGCTAGGATAAGATAGGAAAGCAAGTCCAGTGATGGGTAGGCCAGGCAAGGCAGGGCAAGGCAAGGAAATGCCAGGCAAGAAAGGAGCAGGCAAGGAAAGGCAGGGAATAGGTACACTGTGGATACTGAAAAGCTGCTAGCAGAAGCTTTTCCCTGAGAATCTCTCCTTTCCCATGCAAGCTATGAAAACAATGAGATAATTTTTATAAATAGTATCTAAACACCTGCTGTTTTCCTGATCTGTTTGGGTTTAAGGCAGAGAGTGTTTGGAATTGGGTGTTGTAAGACTTCAGCCAATCACCCCAGGAGGTGGGTAACAACTGACCAATCACCTATGAGATTTTAGCACATATAAGAAGAAGTTGTAAACAATAAACACTCTCTCTGCTTTTGCCACTGGATCTGTCTGGGTCTGCTGCATTCTCTCTGTCCCGGGTACTACAGCGACAGTACACAAGGCAATATGCGGCAAGGAATGGGTAGGCAAGGCAAGGTAAGAACACGGAAAGGTTGGTAAGAGAAGGCAAAGCAAGGGACGGATAGGAAAGGGAAGGCAAGCCAAAGAGAAGGAAGGCATGGCATGGCAAGGCCTGGGAAGAAAGGTGTATGCAGGTCAAGGCAGGGCATGGGTATGAAAGGCAATGCAGGGTAGGCATGTTAAAGGCTGGATTTGCAAAGCAAGGCAAGTAAAAGATAGGCAAGGCAATGAGAGTCATAGGTGGAGCAGGCAAGGCAAGGCAAGGCAAGAAAGTCATAGTAAGATGCTCATGGGCAATAGGTATCCAAGGCAAGATAGAAGTAGGCAAGGCAAGGGAAGGAAAGGAAGGAGAACGCAAGGCAAGGTAGGACATGGGGGCTTAAGGCAAGGCAAGACATGGCTAGGAAAAAGAAGGGAAGGCAAGACAAAGGAGAGGAATGCAAGCCAAGGCAAAGCAAGGCCATTGAAGAAAGGGCTAAGTAGATAAAGGTGGAGGATGGGTATGAAAGGCAATGCAAAGCAAGATACAGGTAGAGAAGGCAAAGCAAGGAAAGGAAGGAACAGGAATCGCAAAGCAAGATACAGGTAAAGCAGGCAAGGCAAGAAAAGAACAGGAATCGCAAAGGGATAGGAATGGCAAAGCAAGGCAAGGGAATGATAGACAAGAGAGGGCACAGAAATTGTAGGCAAGGCAAGGCCAGAGAAGAATGGGGAGGCAGGACAAAGTTGTGGATGAGTAGTAAGACAATCCAAGGGAAGGGAAAGGTAGGCAGGCCAAGGCCTGGGGTGGGTTTGCAAGGCAAGACAAGGTTGAGGGAGGCAAGAAAAGGCAAATCAAATGAGAGGCTTGCAAGGTAAGGGTAGACCAGGAAGAAAGAAGTAGAGAAGTCCAGGTGGGGAATGGGTGAGCAAGGAAAAACAAGGCAATAGGGTGTCAGGAAGGGTAAAGGTAAGACACAGAGGGATCAGTAAGGCAATACAAAGTTGGAGCATGCATAGCAAGGAGAAGCAGCCAAGGCAAGGCCGAGAGAAAAAAGGCAGGGAGTTCAAGGTGGTGGATGGGCGAGAAATGCAGTGCAAGGACATAGAGCTGAAGGAAGGACAAGAGAAGGACAAAGAGGAGTTATTAAGACAAGGCAAAGGGGAGAAGAAAAGGCAAGGCAAAGCAAGGCTAGGGAAGACAGGGTTTAGGGAAGTCAAGGTGAGGGGGATGGGTGAGCAAGGCAATGCAAGGGAATGGAGCAGTAGGAAGGGCAAGGAAAAATATGGAAGTGTTGGTGAGGTAGTGCCAGGTTGAAGTAGGCAAGGCTGGCAAAACTCATGAGAGGCAAGCAAGGCAGTGGAAGGGAAGGGAAGAAAAATTTAGGTATGTCAAGCTGAGGGACAAGCATGCAAGGTATTTCTGTTGCTTTGCCTTGTCCTTTTTACAGCTTGCTTGACTTACTTTGCCATTCACGTCCTTCCCCTCCCTTCTCTTGCCTTGCCTTTCCTTCTCCAACTCTGTATTGCTTTACTGATCTCCCCATGCCCTTCCCTTGCCTTTCCTATGACTTCGTTGCCTTGTTTACCCATCCCCTACCTTGACTTCCTTTCTGCTTTTTTCCTGGCCTTGCCTTGCATTGCCTCCTTCTCCCATGAGTCTCGCTTCCTTGCCTACTCCTGCCTTGCCTTGTCTTGCCCTTTCTATCTTACCCCACATATTTTTTCCATTCCTGGCCATCCTTTCTCTTGCCTTATTGAGCCCTCTATGTCCTTCCATTGCCCATCCTACAAGTCCCTTGTCTTGCATTGCCTTGCTCACTCATGCCGCACCTTGGCTTTCCTACCCCTTTTCTCCTGGCATGGCCTTGCCTTCTCTGATTTTCCTTCCCTTGCCTACCTCTCACTTGCCTTGTCTTGTAACCCAACACTTTATTTACATTGCACTGCTACGCCTCCCTTGCCTTGCATTATCTTTCATGCCCTTTGCCTCACCTTCATCTGCTTACTTCTTTCTTCTCCTCCCTTGCCTTGCTGGTCCCACCCCTCCTTTAACTTGGCTTGCCTGTTAAAATATTCCTGTTGGAATAGGTTACATCCTTGCATTGCTGTACCGACCCCTCTGTGTCTTCCCTTGCCCTTCCTATGACGCCATTGCCTTGCAATGACCTGCTCATTCATCCTCCACCTTGACTCCTCTACCCCTTTTTTCTTGGCCTTGCCTTGTTTTGTCTCCTCCTATGACTCTCATTGCCTTGCCTTGCCTTGCCTTGCCTTCCCTTGCCTTTCAACTTAACCTTGCACTTCCTTGCCATTTCTGACCGTCACTTCCCTTGCCTTACTGACTCTCAGTGTCCTTCCTTTGCCCTTCCTACCATTGTCTTGCATTGGCTGGGCCACCCATTCCCCACTTTGGCCTCCCTACCACTTTTTGCCAGCCTTGCCTTGGCTTGCCTGTTTCTAGTATGACTCTTATTGCCTTGTCTACCTTGAAGTTGTCTTGGCTTGCAGACCCAACACTGTCCAGCTAACCTTCCTTTCCAGGCAATGTTTTGCATGCCCATCTTTTGTCTTGACTTGCCTATTGCTTTCTTCCCTGGCCTTCCTTTACCTTGCCTCCCATTTCCTTGCCTTGCCTTTCCCTTCCTTCCAACCTTGCGTTTCCTTGTCACTCCTGACCATTCCCCTTCCCTTGCCTTCCCTTGCCTACTTCAGCCTTGCATTGCCTTACTGACCCCTCCGCGTGCTTCCCTTGCCCTTCCTACTACTCCAGTGCAAGCCTTGTGTGGCCTTGCTCACCCGTACCCTACCTGGACTTCCCTACTGATGCCTGATGACTTTTGTCTTTTCTTTTTCTATCCTTTCTCTTCCCTTGTACCCTCTATACACACTCCTTGTACCTAGACCCACATGTTTATAATTCTTGTAGTCTGACATTTCATTTAGTTTGGAGGTTTGGCAAAGTGGGAAGACTAAACATTCATACTATCTCAAAACTAGAGGCTCCAACCTTGGACAGAGCCTTCTCTCTGGAACATATTTTTGTATACTAGGCTGTAGTCTCATTTAGGGGGGAGGTAGTCAGAATAGGGGGACAATTACTTAATTTATTAAGTTTCTTATTGGGGGGTTTTAGGTAGACATGCTAATTTGTGAGGTTCATTAAAGTTGTATATCCATTGTACATGGTGTGCTTCTCGGCGTATTTCCACCTTTGACGAGTGTGCATCTGTGATCCTATTAAAAACAGAAGTAATATTCCCTTTTACTGCTGTGTCTGCTTCATGTTTCTACCAGCTGAAAAGGCATCACTACCATTTTTACCCTGGCCTTGCCTAGTCCTCCTCTGATTCTCCTTCCCTTGATGCCTAAAATGCTGGTAAAAAATTTGAGACACAGACACACAGTATAGGAAAAGGGTATTACCTTGGTTTAATAGGATCCCAGGTGCACCACGATGACTAAGAGAGTGACGATATCACTTGTATACAATTTATGGACTTCATAGATTAGCATACTTATCTAAAATTCCCCAATAAGAAGCCTAACAAATGAAGTAATTGCCCCCTTATTCAAAATACCTCCCCCAAAAAAGGTTACAACTTAGTTTACAAAAACATGTCCCAGTGATGGGGCTCTTTCAAGGTTGGTGCCTCATGCTCTTGAGATTGTGGAGATTGTTTCATCTTCTCCAAAGAATTCTGAGCAAGGCAAGAGTACAAGGGTTATAAACATGTGGGGCTAGATAGAGGGAGTAAAAAGTACAGGAATGGGAAAGGGTAAAAAGGATATAAAAAGAGTATAAAAGTATAATGAAAAAGGACAAAAAAACCCATCAGGCATCACCCTTGCCTACCACTCACTTGCCTTAACCTGCTACCTCTCTTTTGAATTGCATTACCTTGCAGGCCCAACCTCCCCCCTTGATCTACCTATTACTTTCTTCCCTGGCCTTCCCTTGCCTTTCCAGGCCTACCTCTCCTTTGACTTGCCTTGTCTTGCCTACCCCAACCTTAGCATTAGTTACTGACCCCTCCGTGTATTTCCCCTGCCCTTGCTACCACTCCATTTCCTTGCATTGTCTTACTCGCCCATCCCCCACCTTGGCCTCCCTACCCCTTTTTTCCTGGCCTTGCCTTGCCTTGCCTTGCCTTTCCTAGCCTACCTTGCAGTTGGCTTGTCTTGCATACGTAACCCTTGCCTTGCTTTGCTACCCCTCTCTTGCCTTTCATTGCCCTACACGCCCATCCCCCACCTTGAGCAGACTACTGCTTTCTTCCATGGCCTTGCTTTGCTTTACCCTTCTCTTCTCTTGCCTTGCCTTTCCTACCCACCCCTGCATATCCTTGCCATTTCTGAGCATCCCTTGCTTTGCCACTCAATACCTTGTTCTCTAGCCCTGGTGTTTATAAGGCTGTTTTTGAAATGAGTCCCATTGTCCAACTGAATTCTTTCAGCGCTGCCATGTTGCCACAGGACTTGCATTTCAAGGGCTGAAGTGGTGTTCCAGGCAGTGGTGTGAGATACAGGGTATGTCCCCAGCCATCCTGTGGTGTATTCTACCATTGTCAGTACATAACACTTGCCTTGGAGGAGCTGTGGCAGTGTGATGCAATTGATCTGCCAGGCTTCCCCATACTTATATTTAGACCACTGTCCCCCAGACCACAGGGACTTTACCCACTTGGCCTTCTTGATTGCAGCACATGTATTACAGCCATGGACTACCCAGGTTATAGTGTCCATGGTTAAGTCACCCCTCAGTCATGAGCCCATTGGTATGTTACATCTCTTCCCTCATGACCTGAGGCATCATGGGCCCACCAAGATAGAAATAACTCTCCCATGTGTTGCCAGTTCAGATCTACCTGTGCCACTTTAATCTTTGCAGTCCGATCCACCTGTTCATTGTTGTGATCCTCCCCGTTAGCTCAGCTCTTAGGCACATGATGGACTTTTCACAGTCTGTTTCTTTACCCAGGCAGCAACGTCTTGTCCCACTGAGGCAGCCCAGATGAGTTTCTTTCTGGGCTGCCAATTGGCCTTTTCCATCATGCCAGCTACTCCCACAGTGTGTTTGCTACCATCCATGAGCCAGTGCAGAGGTAGAGTGTTGGCCACTTCTCTTGCTCAGTGATATCCAAAGACATCTGGACAGGTTTCTGCAATCTGACTTGATCCACCTTGTGCCTTGGTAGCTTCTATGACCTACTGAATAGTTGAGACCCTAGTCTGCACTGGCAAGGCATGGAAAATGTCCTCCTTAAGCTCCTTTCTGAGTTTCTGATGGCTTTTTTCAATCCACTCATCTGATTTCTACATATGCTCAATCAGGTCTATTTCCATAGACGAGACTTGGGCTGCTGTTGGGGTGTGGACAGTATCTTCCTGTGTCTGGACCCTTCTTGTCACAGCACCCACCGTCTCATTCTTCTCATCCCATTGCGGCATCACTAGGAAGTGGGAGTATGCTTATGGCCCGAGTCCTGAGAGTTCTATCCACATCAGTGTTGTATGTTTTACAAGGTCTGGACATTGAGTGGCTTGGTTGTTATTTGAGAAAATGGTCTCTAGCACAGACAGATCTCCCACACATTGGAGTCCTTGCTCCATGGGTTTCTAAGGGCCTTCTGGCAGCTGACATGACCAAAATTCAGAATTCACTTTCAAAATTCAATACAGCCAAGATGAAAGCAGCCAGGACAGACTGGCCTGGTTGCCCTTGATCTTGCATGTTGTGCCTCAAATATACACCTGAAACACCTTGCCTTACATGCTTTGCTTCCTATGCAAAAGACTGTCATTCTAGTCCCAGAGCCCGAGGGTGAAATGAGGATTGCCCATCCAAAATTCAAGACATGCAAAGATTGGTACGAGACAAAAGCTGCCAAGTCTGGCTGGACATGACCTACCCTGGGCCTCCTGTCATGTGCACCTGATATTATGGATCTACTTGCTTTCTGTCCTGTAGAAGAAAATGTCATCCTGGTCCTGGAGCCCAGGGATTGTCTGTCCAAAATTCAGTACAGCCAAGGATTGATCCCAGACAAAGCTGCCCAGACAGATAGGTCTGTCTGGATGGGACCTCCCCTAGGTTGCCTCTGATGGGTGTTGCAAAAGCCTCTCATGTGGTCGTGAAACACTGGGGTCTGTGAAGACCTTCAGAGCCCTTGGAGCAGCAACCAGGGCAAGGCAAGGCCAGGAACTGCATGGAGAAAAGGGGTCTTGCATTCCAGGTGGGGGAGTGGTGAGCAAGGTAATGCAAGGCAAGGGAGGGCTTCAAAGGCAAGACAAGGCAAATGGCGGCTTTACAAGACAAGGCAAGGGGGAGGTAGGCAAAGCAATGAGAGTCCTAGAAGAAGAACGAAACACGAGGCCGGAGCAGGACAAATGGGTAAGGAAGTCAAGGTGGGGGATGGGTGAGCAAGTGAATGCATGACAGTGGAGGGAACGAATGGCAAGGGAAGGCTATAGAGGGGGCAGTAATGCAAAGTGTGGGAAAGCAAGGCAAAGCAAAGAAATGGTCAGAAATGGCAAGGAAATGCAAGGTTGGGTAGGAAAGGCAAGGCAAGGCAAGGGAGAGGTAGGCAAGACAATGGGTGTCCTAAGAGGAACAGGCAATGCAAGGCAAGGCCAAGAAAAAAGCAGTAGGGAAGTCAAGGTGGGGAATGGGTGAACAAGTCAAGGCAAGGCAATGGAGTGGTAGGAAGGGCAAGGGAAGGACACGTATGGATCAAGAAGGGAAAGGAAGGCACAGTCAGGAATTGCAAGGAAAAGCAAAGGAGGTGTAGGCCTCTCAAGGCAAGGCCCTAGAGGAAAGAAGTAGGCAAGTCAAGTGTGGGGGTTGTCATGCAAAGGGAATGCAGGGCAAGGGAAGGTAAGCAAGGCAAGATAAGGAAACTGTTGGGTTTCCAAGGCAAGGCAATTGAGCATCACACCATAGTATTGCTCCAAGATGAGATCTGCCAGGACATACAGGTCTGGCTGGTTTTGACCTTGTGTGGCTCACCTCTAATCTGCTCCTGAAACTCTGGGGCTGTATGAAGGCAAGGTGAGGATCAAGCAACAAGTCAAGAACTGGGAAAATGGGGCAGGGAAGTCATGATATGTGAGCTAGTCAAAGCAAGGCAATTGAGGAAAGGAAGGGAATGTAAAGGGCATGAAGGGGTCAGAAGGACAAAGCAAGCAATGGTCAGAAACTACAAGTTAATCCAAGGTTGGGTAGGAATAGCAAGGCAAGGCAAGGGAGGGGTAGATAAAATGATAAGAGTCTTTAGAGAAGCCATCAAGGCAATGCAGGGCAAGACCTGTAAAAAATGTTTAAGGAAGTCTTTGTGGGAGATGAGTGAGCAAGGCAATGCCAGGCAATGCAGTGGTAGGAATTGCAAGGGAATGGCATGGAACCCTGGAGAAGGCAATGGAAGGTTGCAGTATGGAAGGCAAGGTAAGGGATGGTCAGGAATTAAAAGGAAATGCAAGGCTGAGCAGGAAAAGCAGGGAAAGGCAAGGGAGGGATAGGCAAGACAATGAGAGTCAAAGGCAAAAAGCATTGGGAAAGTTAAGGCGGGGAGTGGGTTAACCAGGCAATGCAAGGCAGTGGAGGCGAAGAAAGGGCAAGGAATGCTATGGAGGGGTCGATAAGGCAAGGCAAGGTGTGGATAGGCAAGGCAAAGGAAATTGAAAGAAGGGCAGGCAAGGCATTGCCAGGCGAGGGAACAAATCATTAGGCATGTCACAGCAGGGTATGGGCATGCAGGGCAATGCAAACTATGGGAGTGTTAGGCAGAGTAAGGCAAGGCAAGGGGTAGGTGCACAAGGCAAAGGAAGTGCTAGATAGGCAAGGCAATGAGTGTCATAACTGAAACAGGCAATGCACAGCAATGCCAGGAAAAAAAGCAGTGGGGAAGTCAAAGTGGGGGATCAATGAGCAACACAATGCAAGACAATGGAGTGTAAGAAAAAGCAAGGAAAGGACACAGAGGGGTCAGTAAGTTAATGCAAGTTTTGAGAAGGAAAGGAAAGGCAAGACAAGGGAGGGGATAGGCATGGAAGGCAAAGTCAGGCAAGGAAGGAGTAAAAAAAGGGGCAATCCAAGGAAAGGCAAATAATTTGCATTGCCTTACATGCCCATCCCCCACCTTGACTTACCTACCTGTTTCTTCCCTGTGTGAAAAACAAACTTCATTCTCCTGTTAGAATTTAAAACATTTAATAAAGGACAATAGGGGACAAAGACAATAAAGCAAAAAATAAGAGCGCTGGGTGCTTGGCGCTCAGCCAAAAGCATGCCATGACCATAGATCAGCCCATATACATAGGTTGAGTATTGCATAATCTAATGCATATTCATAGAAAATTATGCATATTCAAACATTTCTTGAAACTAGTTTACATGTTCCAGGAACGTTTTTGCATGGTCCCTCCTCTGGCCTGCCTTTTGTTGAGTTTGCATGTTCCTTTTGTTAAGTTCTGTATCTCCTGTCTGTTCCATTGTTTCAGCAGGTGACAGTCGCAGATGGAAACGTCAGAGGCAGGGATCCTTGTCATGCCTGCTTTTCTGATGTTATACAACTAAGCAGGTGGTTTAATTATTGTAGGTTAACTATCAGTATTCTAAAACAATTATATTTCACCACTATATCTAAGTTGGTTGCAAAGAAGAAGAAAGGTATTTAGTTATTATTATATAACAAAGCTACTTCTATAAAAATTAACATTATACACATAGCATCCATTTTGATATTTGCGAAAAGCCAATACTATAATATGTGTTTATCACACCTGGCTTTGTCTTTCTTTGCCTGCCCCTCTGTAGATTTGCCTAGCCTTGCCTATCCCAACCTGGCATTCCTTTACTGGAAACACACTGCCTCCATTTGTTCAGTTATGGACTTGGTCTCAGTCTTTGGAAGGTGGTCTCCTAGAAGATTCAGTTTGGCATGTGGTTTCCACTTCTCAGAGGTGGCCTTCTGAAAATTTTGTCAGTACTTTTATTTTGGACAAAGTAAGCAGCTAGGTTGAGTCTTGGTGTGCAGCTGATCTAGTGCCCTGGGCAGGTAATGCCCAGTAAGAGTGTTCTGGCACCTTGGGACTAGAGCCCCTGGATGTTTTCTGTTTTGGAGGAAAGGGTCCCATTTCTTTTGAGATGGGCTCACAGTTCCTCTCTTCGATGGGTGCTGGTAAATCGATGGGTGCAGTTGAAGTTGTAGGCAGCAACAGCTTTCTCAGCAGGCACTTCTGTGATGTCTGTTTTTGCCAGATGTTTTCAGGTCAGTAGCCAGACTCTGCAAGAGTGAAAACATTTGGTAATGCAAAGGAGTTCATGTTGCTGTTTGAGCATGGTGCATGTAAGGGTTTTGTAGGTGGAGGGGGAAGATCAGTGCAATCGTTTTGTGCTGACAAAGTTGACTCGAGAGCAGGGACGTTTCCAACTGGACTGTGGACTTGGGGTGGTTTCGAGCCGGGCTCGGTGCGTTTCCTTCATTTGCATGTCGACAGCACCATCGTGTGGTGGTTTTGATGAGCGCTGGGAGTGTCCAGGAAAAAGCCAAGCGCTTTTCTTGCCCGGCCACATCCGTGTGCGAGCAGTTCGTCCAAGAGCTCTGCTGTGCATCCTGGCTCTTGAAGACTTGAGAGAATGTGATCCTGCATCTAGCGGGGAAGGAAGAGGGTTTTGTCCTGACAGATTTTTTCTCTGTGAGAGGTATATCCGGATATTTTTGCATTGCGAGGATGTAATGCGGGCGGTGGTACTTACAGATGAGAAGGAACGTGCAGAGGGCACCACACTATGACACCAGTTTTCAGGTTGTAAAGGAAAAATGACTACCACTTAATTGTGGTGCAAATATAAGTTCCCACCCATAAGGGGGAAAGTCCAAGCAAACTTCTTTTCCTGGTACAGTTCTCTGTGCAAGATGTAGCCACAAATATTTCTGTTTAGATTCAGACTACAAGACTGATAGAATGTGATGGTACATAGAACTGAGAAGGAAAGTGCATGCTACAGATATATCTTGCCAGGAGCAGTGTGCTAAGCTGCTTCTGTGCTGGCACAGTGTTCTGTGTGAGAAGTAGATGAATATTTCACCGTCTGGGAGAATGGATATGTGTGATGCCACATAAGGTGAAGAATGATGCTGCAGAGCACCATGCTTGTGTGCATGGCTGCCGCTCTGCTACCTGCCAAAATCAAGACATCAGTCATAAGGAGGAAGGTCTGCCACAGCTATCTGTGCTACCACATATTTCTAAAAAAGTCCAAGTGAAAACAATTCTGTTTAGCTTTAGACTCAAAGATCTAGAGAACATGATGGTAGATGTAGTGCAGAAAGAAAGTACATAGTGCAGAAGAGTGTTTAGTGTGCACTACGTGTGGCAAGGGGAAGGCACAGCCCAGCACTGTTTTTTTCTTCTATAGACTTTTTTATGGCAGAAGCTGCTCAACGTTTGAAAAGGACCTGCTAGAGTGGAAAAATGCAATGGTACATATATGTAACAAGGAAGGCGCATAGTCCCAGTGCTGTGAGTGCAATTTAAATGCTGCTCAGAAAAGGGGGTAATTTAGGAAAGCCTTCTGTCCTGACATGTAGTTCTCTGTGAGATATGGCTGGTTGGACTCTGTGATACTGAAGTATGTTAAAGTAACTGCGCTGCGACCATCAGTTTTCACTGGGAAGAGGGAACGTCAATGAATGCTTTCTGTTCTGGCATATCTGTCAGTCTGAAATGCAGATGGAAATGCTTCACTGTAGCAATGGACTCTGCCACCTTGAGAGAAAGTGATGATGCTATATCTATATCTAGTTGAGAAGGAAAGTGCGAATTACTAGTGTGTTACGTCTAGTTTAGAGACTGCAAAGGGACGAGCACTGGCTTTTTGTTCTAGGTCTTTTTTCTTTGTGAGCAGTTGCTGGATGTTTTGAAGTTCAAAGTTTTGAAGGGCTTTGGAATCTGGGAGACTGAGAGGGTAACGTGAAACCAGAGCTCAAGGGAAAGTGCGTAAGTCCAGGGAGTTTGATGCAGTTCAGTGGGTGGGATTTACATATTGAGCAGCTGACCACACGGAAAAGAGGCCGTGCTGGAACTGCCGTTTGTTTTGCAGCCTAGAAACTGCACAACCAACAATGAAATGATTCCTCTTCCTTCCCCGCTAGATGCAGGATCACATTCTCTCAAATCTCCAAGAGCCAGGATGCACAGCGGAGCTCTTCCATTAACTGCTCACACACAAAGTATATGCAAAAAGGGATGAGGAAAAGGTGGAGGCAAAGGTAATAGCAGAGTTCTTACAGCCCCTGAGGGATAAACCACAGGGTCCAAGGGGGCCCCCAGGACAGAAGGGACAGCATTGGCCACAAAGACCTGGCAGAGGCATTCCATCTTTGGCAGGGGAGAGTCGACCGAAGCAGTGATTGGGAAGGGATCAGTGTGCTATCCTGCCTGCCGGATGGACACTGGGAGTGAGAATGTCCATGGAAATGGCTGGATCCTCAGGAGGAAGACATCTAGAACTTAATGGAGATGGACTGTTACGGGTGTCAGGGCTTTCCATTATACCAGAGACCCACCACACTGGAGCTCTTGATAACATTTAGGGTAGATTCAGAGCAAGGAGTTGTTTCCTGATAGACACAGGGGCCTCCTGATCCACTCTGAATTTTCTACCTAAAGGGAAGAATTGTTAAAGAGTTCTTTAATTATTCAGGGGGTAAGTGGAAAAGATGAGGGAATGTGTTTTAGTCAAGCACAATTAGTAGATGTGGGATATAGGTCTGAAATACATGAATTTCTGTTTGTTCCCAATTGTAATTACAAGTTACTGTTATGGGATTTTCTGGCTACATTGGTGTTCAAGACTGAAATAGTTCATGCCTCAAACACTGATAAAAGTTTTGCTCATTATAACAAAAACTGTATAGAGAAGCCACAACCAAAGAAGCCTCAGTGAAGATAGCTGACTGAGACTCTGGACTGGAAGTCAAACTGCTGAGATTAGATAAAGTGAAACCTATTGTTCAGTCATTTCAGACTGAGGGAAAGATACGCATCCACAAAGGCCAAAGCCACCAGCTGCACTGAGACTCACCCCTGGCTGAGTTTGGGGTGGGAGCAGAGCATAGCTCACGGAAGCCAGGTTTACACAGACCTCCCCGCCAGCCAAGGGAGGGGGGGAGGTTTGGGGTGAGTGGCATAACCTCTGGTCAGAGGCAATAAACACCCGTCCTCTCTGGCCCAGCTGTGGAACGCCCAACCCCACAGGCCACATCCACAAGACATTCACATGAGAGGCAGCTGAGGGGGTGTCAAAATCCATCAAAGATTCCCCAAAGTGCTAGGCCTTGCACCACAGGAGTGCAGGTAATGCAAGCAGCATCTGCTACTAGAGACTGCCTGCTGCCCTGGGGGGACATGTCTGGACATTGCCCCTGGCCTGAGTGTATATTAACCCATGGGATCCTGTGCTTTCCGGGGGAACCATCACCACCAAGAAGACCAGCTGAACAGGATCAATGCAACATCGTTTTGGGATCCACGGATGGTAATATTTTCTTTATTCTGTCTCTGTCACCCTGTTTCTGTCCCCTCCTGTTTCTGTCCCCACCTCTTTTCCTACTTCTCCTTTTCTCCCTTTTCCTCTCTCTCTCTCATATTTACTACTAAATAAAACCCATACTATTGACTGGCATATGGTCAGTCAATACCTTAATTTGGGCAGAAATATTTCCAAAGACCCTTAATTATTGGATCATAAAAACTGGGAACCCAAATATCTATTTTAAAAAGTGATACAGAAGCTAACACTATTGTAACTTTGTGTAAAATGTCTGAGAAGGCCTATGCTGCAATAAACTCAGAAGTGTGGGCAGTCCCAGGGAAACCTGACAAATTGGCTACAGAACCATATTGGCTTTGAAGCAACCAGGACAAGTGATGTCTAAAAAAAAAAGCCCTCTTTTCAAGGAAGGGAAAGAAGGGGTTACAGCCTATTATTGAGTCCCTGTTAAAGGCAGGTCTGTTGGAGCCATGGATGTCTCCCCACAACACTCCTGTCCTGCCTGCTAAGGCGCTGGATGAATAGACATCAGAAGGAAAGCTGAATTTTAAAGTGGTAAGCAAAAAAAATCAGATTAACTGAGGCTCCTGCCCTAGCCCTTCCAGACAGGGAAAAAGAATTTGAATTATATGTGAATGCTAAATGGGACCATACTAAAAGAATTTTAGTGTAAGAACACAGGGGAACATGGCAGCCTGTTGCTTACTTTTCTAAGATGTTAGACCCAGTGGCCAGAGGCTGCCCTCCTTGTCTGCAGAATTGTGCAACCATGGCTTCAGTGGTAACTAAAACCCAAAAACTGATGACAGGAGAACCTCTTATCTCTTAAAGTCTGACATAAAATTAAAGTTTTGTAACCCAAAATAGTGTCTAAATGGATGTCCAGTTTTCAGTTTTTACAGTATAAAAGTTACTTAATGTAACAGAAATGTGTAGGATTGAGAAGTGGGGAAGGGTTTAACCCAGCCTCCTGTTTGAACAGTCCTGGAGAGGAGAGCAGGACTGGAAAGAAACCCATGACTACGTTCAAGTGATAGATCTCCAGACCTGGGCTAGGGAAAATTTAAGAGACACTCCCTGGCCTAAGGGAGAAAATCTGTTTATTAATGAGTCTGCAAGAGCAGTAGAAAGGAGGTAAGTTCCAGGACACACTATTATTAAGGGAAGGGAATGAGAGGAAGGGGGGAGGTTGCCATCCACATGGTCAGCTCAGACAGTGGAGCTGTATGCACTTGTGAATTAACATTCTTACTGATTCTAAGTGTGCATGTGGAGTGGCACCTGCATTTAGAAAACTGTGGGAGGAAAGAGGGGAAAAACATTAGCTCATGAGAGCTTAATTACTCATCTATTGGAGGTGGTGAATTTACCAAAATGGTAAATGTGGCAATAATGTACGTTGGGGACATCAGGCACAGTACTTGGAGGGGGCAGTTGGTAATCAATTGTCAGATGAAGAAACTCAGAAAGCAAGAACTTTTGCCAGAACTCTCCCTTTGCTCCCAGTGACCCAATCACTGCCAGAGAAACTGTCTATTCCACCAGAGGAGTTGGAGATAATTAAAATTAGTGGGGCAGAGCAAAAAGGGGAGAATTGGTTTACAAGGGATGTAACGGATACCAAAAGCTTTGGCCCTACAAATATCAGAACAATTCCATGAAGGGAGCCATCGGAGTTCTCAAGGACTGGCAGAGGCCTTCCTCAAGATGTATGTTGCTGTGGGTCATTTTAGTCTGGCAAAACAAGCTGTTGAAGGTTGCTTGATTTGTGCTAAAGGCAATAGATGAGTTACAAGGCAATTTGCCAAGGGAGGGAGGCCTTGGGCTGTACGTCCCTTCCAAAGATTCTAGGTGGATTTTACTGAAATGCCTCAAGTGGGAAGGTTTAAATATCTTCTGGTAATAGTATATCAGCTAACAGGATGGCCAGAAGCATTCCCAACTGCTTCAGCAACTACAGGATCAGTTCTTAAGGTATTTTTGGAACGAATATTTCCAAGAGACAGCACTGTAGAAGCAATAGACTCAGATAGGGGAACTCATATTACAGGAAAGATCCTTCAGGGGGTTATGGCTGCTTTAGGAATACAATGGAACCTCCATACCCCCGGCCCACCCAGAGTTTAGGTTGGCGAGAAAAAAATTAATAGAGAAATATAGAAACACCTTTTGAAGCTGGTAATAGAAACCAAGATGCCATGGGTACGGCTGTTGCCATTGGCTTTGGCAAGGATGAGGGCCAGACCAACGCAGAAGAGATATTCAGTTGTCTCCTTGTGAATTAATGTTTCCAATTCCTTACTCTGGTAATTATCAACCTTATGGACAGCAGGGGGGTCAAGATAAGTGATGTATATTTAAAACAATACTTGACCTGGATATTTGCTCTTGTGAAATCTCTCTAACAAGAAGCTCAGTGGGCACAGGCCTTGCCTTTGGATTTTGCTGTTCATAACATCCAACCAGGAGACTGAGTCCTAGTTAAGGAGTAGAAAGAAGCACCACTGGTGGCAAAGTTGCATAGCCCATTCTGAGTGTCACTGATCACAGAAACAGCCATCAAGACAACTGAACACAGGTGGACCCATCACACTCGGGTAAAGGTCTCTGAAGGCCCAGAGATTTGGACATCTCGTCTGGAGGAGAAGGACGGGAGGCTGTGACTGACACTCCACAGGGGCAGACCAGAGCAGCAGCCAATGCATCGCCACTGGGGGAAGCCTCATGTGCCTACCCACAGGCTGTCTGCTGAAATAGTCTGTAAGGGCATCCCTCCTATTGGATCTCCAGTCATTGGGGGGGTAATCCTTGCTGTCATTGTTTTATCTTAAGCAGTTTCTTGTAGCAATGTGGATTTTCAGATCTCCATGTGGCTTTCCTTTGTTCCCCTGCTCTGTATGTAATTGGTTCTTTTTGAAATATGCATCCTGCTGTACCTGAAATCTATTGGTGTGTTCCCCTTGCCTGTCTTCCCTTCAGACCTCCTGAGACTGGCACCGGGGGAGCCAGCCCCGCCCCCTTCCTTTCCCTTATAAGCAGATGCCTGCGTCAGTTTGGGGTCTCCATCTTCGAGCTGTCAGCCCCTCTGATCTAGCCCCGCTTTCCTTCCCTCTCTCCTCCCCTGCAACCGCCACCTAAGGACCCCAAATAAACTTCCCTGGCAGAATGGAGATGGGTCCAGTTCGTTCTTTTGTTCTACTTAATTTCCTGCTGAATTTCTGTGACCGGAGACCTACGCCACGCTGAGCGCACCCCAGGAGCCGCCCGGCCCAGACTCGGTGGACATACGCACCCCACGGACCTCGTTTCGGGGGGCTGCCGGCTCCTGCAGCCCTCCCACAGGGAGTAACATCAGTTTCTGTGCCTTCACTTGCCACAGGTGGTGCGGAAAACAACGTGAAAATGAGAATAGGTAATTAGATTACACTACTAGAACATTTTCCTTAATAATTCTACTTTTATATTGTCAGCTAAGTTTAGGCCAGGAGTGGGAGAATCTATTTGCAGCCTTAGGAGGAGACATAGCAAAAGATTTTAACCCTAGCAATCGTTGGCTCTGCAGAGGGCCAGGAGGATCTGAAGAGTGGCCATAGGTGACCAGCCCAGCACAACCTAAATGGTGGGTCAACACCCTAAGTGAGCTCCATAATGAGACGGGATTTTGGGACAAAGCAGGAAGCCAGTGCGGTCCCCTCTAGCCCTCCAGGAGGTGTAAAATGGTTCCCGGCGGCTCCCCCGCAGCGCTGCCCTGCCGCATCAGAGCTGCCCGCGGGCTGCGGGACCATCAGCCATTTGACGCCGCGTGGTGCTGCCACCTCCATCTCTGCATCTCGTTGGAAGCCCGCTCGCCCCCCCGCCTGGCGCGCTCACGGGAGGCCGCCCTCGCCGCTCCTTCCGCGCGGCCGGGAGCCTGCCGGCCCCGCAGCTTGCCCAGCGGGGCTGTGCCCCGGCTGCGCCCGCGGCTCGACGGGGCGCGGAGCGCACATGTGACTAGACAGGCGACGGGGTAGGCGAGGTGGGTCTGTGCGGTCGCGGTAGCGCAAAGAGAGGAGCCCCCGGGCAGGGCGGCCAGCGGCTTCCTGTCGCTCAGCGGCCGCCCCTGGCAGTGGCCTGGCGGGCGCTCTGTTACCCCGTGGAGCGGCGGGGCCTACCGGGCGGTGCGCGGCCAGGCGTGCGGCCAGCGGCGGCCGCGGTGAGAGGCTGCTAGCACCGCCTGTGGCAGTGCTGAGAGCGGGAAGCCGAGATTGGCGTCCCAAGGGTGCTGCGGGGTGGCCGCTTTTGCCTCACTGCCCTCCCCGCCGCATGTGCCTGATTCCGGTGAGCCCGGGTGTCCTCACGGCGACACGGGCGGCAGGGAGCGGGGAGCACGCTCGGTGCCGTGCCGGCCGCTCCTGCCTGGCACCGCGCTGCCCCGAGGCATTTTCCCGCCCGTCCTGGGAGAGAGACTGAAGGGATACTGAATCTAGAAGTTAGCTGTAGGTGGGAGCAATTTCCTTCTGTTGGTGACCTCTTTTTTCCCCCCGATTCAGCTACCTAGGTGCAGTGCTGCTGGACAGGGGCAGCTTGGCACTGACGCTGGCATAGGTGGTGCAAGAGCTCAATGCAAGGGGCTTTCAGTGGTTTGTGTGAGTGTAAGAGGGTATAGCATTCACAGCTGAAGGCAAAAAAGGTCAGAGCCTGTAATCAGCCATGGTTTATATGTTACTCTACAGTGACTGTCTCAAAGATGCTAAAGAACTTCCTGGAAAAGGAAGAAACCATTTTTAACAATGCCACTGATTCACGGAAAAAAAGAGGCAAGACTTCACAACCTATATAATTTTAAGTTATAAAGCAGGTATGTTTATTACAGCGCTGGGCACGTGGGAGGTAGCCCTCCAAAGACACGAACGCTGTCAGTCCCCTATAGCTCAGTATATATGTGGTTTCATGTTACATATTCATAGAGTTTCCCAATAAGTTTTTACATATGCATAACCTATCCCTGCTTTGTATTATAATGAGTTCAAAAGCCATTTTTATATCCTAGTGCCTGCGTAGTTCTGTTTTGTGGAGGGGTTCCGGGGTCTTTGCAGAAGGTCTTCTTCACTGACTTTCTCTCCATCCAAAGGCCAGAACAACAAATTTGCCAGCATGGAAGTTCCAGAGTATCACAGTCCTTGTTTGGCAAACACAATGAATGCTAAGTCAATAGATATATTGTGTGGTGAGCAGCTTCTAACAAGTTATTTCTTAACTTCTGATTCCCTTGTATCATATATATGGTTACATATTACACGTTCATAGAGTTTCTCAATACGCTTATCCATATGCATGACCTATCCCCGCTTGGTATTATAATGAGTTCAAAAGTCATTTCTATATCCTTGCACCTGCGTAGTGGCGTTTGGTAGTGGGCTTCAGGGGTCTTTTCTGAAAAAGGACAGGAGGTCATCTTCACTGGCCTTTTCACCTTTCTGTTTTACGCATGCGTTCTGAGTCTCTGTCCAAAAGTCAAAACAACAGCTCTGATTTTTTGCCAGCTTGGAGATTCCATGAGTGCCAATTGGGTCCCAGTCCTTGTTTTGGCAAACACAATAAATGTTAAGTAAGCAATATACACTGTTTAGCAAGCAGTTTCTAAAAAGTTATTCCTCAACTTCTATTTCCCTTGTATCACCACTGTATAATTATTACCTTTTTCCTGTCAGCTTGTGCAAATTTTCACACTTTCAGAGATGGATTATGACGAATATGCATATGCCCATATGACCACTGTGCTCATGACCATATGCAACCCTTTCCATTGCAGAGGTTGTACCCAGCTTGGATCTGAGGTGTGGGTGAAGGGATCTATGGTCATATAAACAGTATTCCACTTTTCAGCTTAATCTTCTGTGAACCCAATGCAGTCAGTCATTTCAGCTCTTACTGGATTTGTGCTGCACTTAAGGCTTTCATCAACTTTGACAGATTTGATAGGCCAGTTTCAATGCAATACAGCATCTTAACACTCACATTCAACCCTCTTATTTATACTCTGAAACACAAGACTGTGAAAGGGGCATTGTTGAAAATTAAAAATAAATACTTGGTTTTCAAATAATTTTCTGCATGAACCACAGAATCATGGAATTGTTTGGGTTGGAAATGACCTCTAGGATCTTTGAGTTCACTTGCCAAGATGTCAAGGCCACCACTAACCCATGTTCTCAAGTGCCACATCCACATGGCTTTTAAATCCATCCAAGAATTATGACTCCACCACTTTACTGGGCAGCTGTGCCAGGGCTGGACAACCCTTTCAGTGACAGCTTAATTTAGTCCAAGTATGGAACCATGAGAACCGAAAGTTCGTGTAACAAAAATCAGTACATTATATTTGACATCCCATGTATTCTAATTAACTTTAAACCAATACCTGGAGTGCTGTGCAGAACTGCACAGCTTCTTTATCAAAGAATAAAAAGCACATACAGGTCTATTTATCGTTAAAGCCATTGGGTATTTTTCCCATTTTGTTGTACTGGCTTGGGCTGGTATAGAGTTAAGTCTCTCATAGTAGCTCACATGTTCCAATGTTTTGATATGTGATGAAAATGGTGCTAGTAACACATTAACATTTTAGTTATTATTGCTGAACTGTGCTTATACATTGTCTGCCCCACCAGTGACTAGCATGGGGGTGTGCAAGAAGACAGGAGGGAGAACAGCTGGGACACCAAAGGGATGTTCCACAGCATATGATGCCAAGCTTAGCCATAAAACCAGGAAAATTCGGTTTTCGTGAGAGCTACCTTTGCTCAGGGACTGACTGGGCTTTGGCCATCTGGTGATGAACAATCAGGAATTTTTTACATAATTTTTTTTTCTTTATTTTGTTTTACTTTGAATTGTTGTTTTGTTTGCTTCTCCCCCCTCCCCCTTTTTTTTCTGATTAAAATATCTCCACCCAATTTTTTTCTGCATTTTTGCATTTTTACCCTTCCAATTCCCTCCACCATCCCACCAGGAGGGATCATTTTACTGAAGTCAGAGTTTCATGAAAGGACTCATGAATTATCTCTTACTGCATGGCAGTGTGGTGTTTTGTGTTAGGATACCTGGCTAAGAGTTAACTCACTTAGACAGTGATGAAAGGAATAATGATGAGATGGGCAGTACAACCAACGTTATTCATCTGACTCAGCCACCCAAAAAACATCAAAGGTGTTTCAGCATGTGAAACGATCTTCCAAGTGCTATACAAGTAAAGGAGGACTGTGGCATAAAACTTATTATGGTTGTGTGCATATGGGGAGAAATTTGAAGAATGAACAGGAAATTACTTCATGCAGGCTAGTTCTTATTGGTGCTGCTTGCAATTTAGATATTCCCTCACCTTCCCAGGGACCAATGTGAGGCTGACCAGCCTGTAGTTTTCTGGGGCCTCTTACCCTTTTCAAAGACAGGAATGTTTTGCTTTGTTTTAGTCCTCAAGCATCTCTCCCAATCACCATGATCATTCAAAGATTATTGAGAATACCTGACAATGACGTCAGCCAGTGCCCTCAGCACTCATGACTTTATGGGCAGGTTCATGGACAGGGCAATTGGAACTAGGTAATCTTTAAGGTCCCTTCCAACCCAAACCATTCCATGCTTCTACAATTCTTTGATTCTATAACTTACATACATCTGTTATTCCCTGACCTGATCTTCTTTCACCAAGGATGCACCATCCTTACTCCAGTCTACCTCTGATCTCTAGGGCCTGGGATTTCTGAAGCCTGGTCTTGCCTGTGAAGACCAAGGCAAAGGAGTCATCAACCTTTTCCATATCCTGCATCACCAGGTTCCCCACCTCATTCACCAATGAGTTGTGTGTGCCTTTTGTCACATGGGTATTTACAGAAACCCTCCTTTTTGTCTTTGACATCCCTGACCAGATGCAATTCCATTTCAGCTTTGGCTTTCATAACTTCATTTCTGCACGCTCAGACAGAGCATGAAGAAATGAAAAATAATAATTCTTAATTAGCCTATGCACCTTTGTCCTGTATACTGCCAGCCAGATGCTTTAGGGAATATTACCCTTGTGGCCAATCAAAACTCTTCCACCCACACCCAGGCGTGCACATACATGCACCACACACTGCTGGAATTCTCTGAAGAGACAAGCAGAGGCCAGGAGCCCTGGAGGCTCAGGGGAGGATGATGGAGCAACTGTTCACAGCTATTGCAAAAGAAACCAAAATCATCTCAATATGAAAGGAAATTGCAGGTGTTCATTTTGTTTTATTTTGACAAAAGAGCAAAAACTAGAACAACCAGTTGTATTTATAGAGGTAGAGCAAAGCAAAACTAATTTTAGGGTTATGCTAACATAGGTTGTGTATTTGTGAGGGTGGAAGTTTGCTAGGCCCAACAGCATGACGGGCTGGATGAGTCAAGCATGTGCATGTCCAACCACACAGTTGTAGACCCTGACCTGTCAGGGACAGTTCTGCCTGCCTGAATCCTAAAAGAACTGTGGCCTGGAGACAGCCCACACTGGAGAAGATTTATTCTGAAGGACTGCTGCCCCAGAGAGGACGTACTCTAGAGCAGGGGGAAAAAGGGAGGAAGAAGAAACAGCAAAGGCAAACTGTTACAACCCCCCCACTGGTCAGCAAAGGGAGGAGATAGAAGTTTCAGGAATGAATCATAGAATCCTTTATGTTACAAAGAGCCCTTAAGATCTTCAAGTCCAACCATTAATCCAGCACTGCCAAGGTCACCATTAAGTCATGCCCCCAGGTGTCACATCCACACTTCTTTAAAATCCTTCCAGGGATGGTGACTGCCTTGTGCAGCCTGTGCCAGTGCATGACAACCCTTGCAGTGAGGCATTTTTTGCTAATATTCAATCTAAAGCTCCCCTGGCACAACTTGAGACCAGTTGCTCTTCTATTGCTTGATGCTTGGGAGCAAAGCTCAATCCTCACCTGGCTACAATCTCACATTAGGGAGTTGTGGAGAGCAAGAAGGTCCCCTCTGAGCCTCCTTTTCTCCCAGCTGAACCTCCCTTAATTGTTCCTGGTGCTCCAGACCCTTCCACAGCTCTGTTCCTTTCCATGGACATGTTCCAGCCCTTTAATGTCTCTCTTGTAATGAAGGGCCAAAAACCTCCAGGATTGGAGGTGTGGCTTCACCAGTGCCCAGTACACAGGTACATTCATTGCCCTGGTCTTGCTGGACACTCTATGGCTGGTACAGACCAGGTGCTATGGGCCTTCTTGCCCACCTGGACACACCTGGGCTCATGTTCATCTGCTGTCCACCAGCATCCCCAAGTCCTTCCCCTCCAGGCACTTTCCAGCCTCTCTGCCCCAGCCTGGAGTGTTCCAGGGAATTGGTGTGACATAAGAACAGGACCCTGCAATTCGCCTTGTTGAGCCTCAAACCACTGGCCTCAGCCCATCAATCCAGCTTGTCCAGATCCCTCTGCAGAGCCTTCCTATCCTCCAGCAGATCCACACTCCCCCAATTTTGTGTGCAAATTTACTGGAGGCACACTCAGTCCCCTTGTCCAGATGATCAATAAAAGTACCACGAAGAAACGGAGCCCAGGAAAAAGGGGAAGATAGGGGGAAAGTGTTTTAGTTGTGTCTTTATTTGTCACCCTCAAATCTACTTTGATTGGCAAGGAAGTAAGTTGGTTTATCCCCAAATCAGTCTGGTTTGCTTGCCCACATGGTAATCACCCAATGATCTCCCTATCTTTACATTGACCCGTGAGATTTTTCATCTCATTTTCTCCCTCTGTCCTATCCTCCTGAGGAGCTGGAGTGAGAAAGCACTGGGTGTTAGCCTGGCAGTTGGCAAAGCCAGGCCACTAGACATTTGCATCCACAGGAATGAGAGAATTCACAGAAATGACAGAATTCACACAAATGAGAAAGCCAGAACTCAGGGCAGAGCAGAAGCAGCATCAGACCAGCCTGGGTGCACAGTCAGGGAGGTGGGTACAAGTCAAATCTTTCACAACAAGAGAACATCAGTGTTTTCTCTGTGATGTTTCCCAGCTGCGATGCACTGCTACGAAAGTTTTCTTTTGTTCCACTTGTTTGATTTGTCTTTCTGTGATACAAAACTCAACTTTACTGAAGTTGATTCAGTGTTGAATACTTCAGTCTTGAATTCATATCACTTAGTTTTTTGCCTGTGTTTTAAACTGAGTTTCTGTGCCATCATGGGAAGTGCTTCAGATGAGCAGCAGACATCTTGTTGTGGTTTGACCCTGGCCAAATGCCAGGCATATCTGCTTTCTCTGCTCTCACCTGCCACAGCTGGGCAGAGGAGAGGGGAAAAAAAGTTAACACACACATAAACTGGGCTCATGAGCTGAGATAAGAAATAGGGGAGGATGCACCGAAGGCAAAAGAGGCTGAAAACTCAAAGTTTCAAAGTGATTTATTGCTAACCTAACCGTAAACCGAGTCAGAGGAGGCTAATGAGAAGTAAAATAAGCTCTTAAGACACCGGTTCTCTGCTCACTCCCTCCCTCCTTCCCACCAACAGCATGGTGGGGGCAGGGTATGGGGTTTGGATCAGTCCAACACCAAAATTCCTTCCGCTGCTCAGGGAGAGGAGTCATCTTCTGCATAGCCATGGGTCCATCCCACAAGAGACAGTTTTCTACAAACTTCTTTGCTGTGGGTCCAAATGTCATGAGCAGCAGCCTGCCCGAATTGGCTGCAAATGAGTCCTTGTCCATGGGGTGCAGACTTCCAAGCCGAGGCCAGGGTGTTTTCATCTTGGGAGCAAGGCCTTTCCCTCCACTGGGACTCCCGCTGGATCACAGCTTCCTCCAGGCATCCATTTGGTCTGGAACGGGCACCTTCCCACGGGCTGTGGGTGGATATCTGCACCCACCATGGAGCCCATGGGCTGCAGGGGGACAACCTGCTCCCCCATAGTCTTTACCACAGCTGGCAGAGGATTGTCAGTTCTGGTGCCTGGAGCACCTCCTCGCCCACTTTCTCCACTCACCTTGGTGTCTCTGTGTTGTTTTCCCTCACATATTCTCACCTCCTCCTCCTTCTCTGGCTAAAAAGAAGTGCGTGTGCACATTGTTTTAATTTCTTCTTAAATATGTTATCACAGAGACGTTAACTAACATTTCTAAATGGCCCAGGCTTGGCTAGTGGCATGTCCATCATCTTCAGAGCCATCAGAGATTGGCTCTGCTGGACATGGTGAAAACTTCCAGAACCTTCACACAGAACACACAAGAGCCATCTTTGTGCCCCTCCCCACCCACGAGCAAAAGTGGGCTAAGCAAAACCAACTCATGAACACAGGGATGCTGAGGGAAGAAGCTGCGCTGTTTGGGAGCAGGAGAGGCCAGGCAGTGTGGGGCCAGGCTGAAGAAAAGCTGGTCTGCCTTGGCCAGGAATGATCGAGCCCTGCTCACCTGCTTGGAAGGCAGCTCTGCCCAGTGCTACCCCGCATGGCTCCTGCAGCACTGCTGCTTCCCACTCCTGCCACCCACGGCCTGCAGCCAGCGCTGCCTCCTGCTCCTCCGGTGCCCATGGGCACTGCCTCCCCCACTGCCACATCCTAACCTGGCCTGGCTCCTGCCCCTGCACCTCTCACACTGGGCTGCCCCCTCCCTCCAGGCCCCTGCACACACCCCAGCTCCAGCTCCTGGCGTGTGCCTGAGCTCCTCTGGCTCTGACATGTGGGCTTGGCAAACTCACACTGCTGGGTGCTCGTAATGATTCGCCCCAATCAAGCCCAGAGACACTTCAGAGACCAAGTCAGAGAAGTGGGTATTTGCTTTATATGATGCACCGAGTGTGGGGGAATTGTTTCCACCAAACACACACACCTCAGTACCCTCAAAGACACAGTGTTATAGGTAAAATTCATGAATAATAATTACATTCCCCAGGATAGGAATGGTTACACAAATAATTTTTCGGAAGTCATTAATATCATTAGCATGTACACCATGCATGCCCTGTATGTCCTGGTGGTCTTTGGAGACTCCCAAAGACCCCTCCAGGGTGAAGGTCCTTCATGGGATGATTCAGCGGTTTCTGTGCTGGTTTCAAATGCATGCTTGTACATCTTAGCTGATAAGCCATCAGGCCAGAGCTGTTACCTACAATTTGAATTTGAATTAAGAGTTCAGCCTTCAGCCCTGGACAGGCGCTGTGCTGGTGGAAGGGGGCAAAAGCTCAAAGAAAAAAGAATGGTTGAAACCCAAATAGATTTGGGTTTTCTACTTCACCACTCCTTTCTCAGTAACGGAGCTGCTCCAGTTCTAGAATGCAAGTCCTATTTCACCGGGGGATCCTCCATGGGTCCCAGGCCTTTCAGGAAACCTCTTCTGTGCCATGGCTACTCTGCAGAATGGAATACCATCTAGAATATTCACGTGCTCCAGCAATGGTACCTGGGGGTGCCACAAGCTTCACAGATATTTCAGAGTTGTGGTGGCAGCAGGAACCAGCTGTGTCCTCGGCAGGTCAACCCCTAAAGGTTTTCCAAGAGAGATGTCCCACACAACACCCCGTGTCCCCTCCACTCCCAACACCCAGCCACCTCTAGCCTATAGAGTGTCTCTTGGGATTACCTGCTTGGCCCTGATCCTGGATCACCCTACAAATGCTCACGGCAGCAAACAGACGAGGACAGAGAAAGCTCCTAGGTCTTTGAGTCGAGCACATTGGTCTTTCCCACACTCAGGCGGAGCAGCCTGAGCCTCCTCTGCCACTGCATAGGCCAGGTGGCAGGGACAGAGGGAAGAGGGGGGCTGTGGCCAGGGATGCCCAGAGGGCTAGAGCCGAGCAGGGTAAAAGCTGTTGGGCAAAGCAGCATTGGTGAAAAAGTGCCTTAGCAGAGGATGGTTTTGATCCATCGACCTCTGGGTTATGGGCCCAGCACGCTCCCGCTGCGCCACTCTGCTCCACATGGGGCTTGGCTGCCATTGCCCCCAGCCCGGCCTGAGGCTGCTGGGCACTGCTGGCTCTTGCTCCCTCCCTTCCTCTCTGCTCGGCCTTGCCCGCCCCACAAAACAGGCTCCCTGACAAATTCATCTCCCTGGGACCTGAGCTCCACAGCGCCAGGGCCTGGCCTTGCTCTTCTCCCACATGTCCTGCACACAGCCCTGCACGGCCCACTTGCCCTTTCACCATTCACGCTGGTGATGAATGTGCTCAAGGCAACCCCGGAGCCAGACTACAGCCTTGGGCATTGCTAGGAACGGTGGCACCTGAAATCTAGTGACATCCTGACAGCTTCAGCCCTGCCCAGAAATCCAGCTCTGCTCCCAGCGTGCTGCAGGACTGCACCTGCCTGACAGGTCAGTTCTTTGCTGCCTAAGGAGGGACACAGGCTCCCTTTGTTGGGAATGACCTACAGAAGGAATTCTGATGTTACAGGTGTGCAGAAGGAGGGGTCACAGCCCAATGCATGGAGGAGCCCAGCCTAGAGGAGGAAGAAGGTTTATGTTTACAGCGCAGTTCTTCTGACCGGTGACATGAATCTTTTTGGGTGAGGCTAATCAGATATTATTCATCACATAATCACCCTGTGCTTTTCCTGTGTGGGTGGTGAGGACCGATCCTCAGTGGGATGTTAATTGCCTTTGTTTTAAACACATGCCCTATTCTTTTATTGTCCACATGGGATGTTCTCAGCCAGTGAGAGCTGGTTTAGGTTGGGCCTTCAGGTCACATCTACTGTGAGGTAAAAGCTCTTAGTCCTAGGCAGAGTTTTTTGCCTTAAGCTGGTTGTACAGCTGTTATGTTACAGCCTTACCTTTCTCACGGGCTGTGACCCCTTACTGTGGCCGTGCTGTGCTGCATTCCCCTGCAGCTTCCTGCTCTTGCCCTTCCTCCTGGCTCAGCTCTGCCCTTGTTGCAGCCCAACAGCCGAGGCATGCCCCAGGCATCTCAAGACATGGAGACAAGGAGCCTCCTCTCTGCCTGACGTTACTCCAGACTTCTTTCAGAAGGCGCTGCTTAGAAGCCAGGCAGGCTGCCTTCAGCTCCTCCCTTGTGGCTGCTCTGTGGGAACAGCCAGGGCCCCAAGTGCAAAAGCCCTCTGGGCAGCCCTGGCTGTTGTCCACACCACGCACTTGTGGGGTGGTACCTGTGCAAGTACCTGGAGTGTCACGCCTGCAGCGTGGTCAGCTGCCCACAGCCCAAAAGGGGTGTGTTGTGCCCTGTAGTTGGCAGGATTTGAACCTGCGTGGGGAGACCCCAATGGATTTCTAGTCCATCGCCTTCACCACTCGGCCACAACTACCTGCTCCAGCCCTCCCTGCCCTGCTCATCACACACCCTGTGCCGCAACACCAGCACCTGGGCACTTCAGGCCAAGGCTCCACTCACTCGACATTTGCAGTTGAGACCCTCACAGAACGAGATGGGCCCCTGGGGCCACATTCCAGAGGCCTGAGAGGCAGAACCCCAGGGGCTGCGGCTGCAGCTCCCTGACCCTTGGCCTCAGTCAGGCACATGGGTTACCCTGCCCTGTGGCTGTGGTAACATTCATCCTCTCCTGTGCTCCTCCCCCTGACAAGCCTTGACTGAACCAGCTGCAAGAGGAAGCATCCCCTTAACCAAACCAGCTGTGCGGTGAAAGGTCCCTCGCCACACCAGGTGCTGTTGCATGCTACAGCTGGGAACAGCCCTGACTGTAACAGCAGCATCAGCTTCCCATGAGCATCATGAGCCATGGTGGGCAACAAAGGATAATCAGTCATCTCACGACAGACTTGGAACATTCCCTCGATGAATTGTAGCCCAAGTGGAAGACCACAATTGTTGCTGCAATTTTGGAAACAATTTCCAAATGTCTGGAGAGTTGTTCCCAGTAGGTACCACTATGGATTACGTCAGAGACGGAACCTCAGCTCAGAGGGCTGAGCCAGCACCTCCCTCTGAGAGGGATGTCTCTCGCAGCTTGAGAACCATAAAGCAGGGATGCTCGAAAGACCATCACTGATGATGAGGCCTGGTTTGATCCACACACACGGGCGCCCACACTCCTCGAAGTCCAGCCCACACTTGGTTGAGAAATGCAAAGGGATTTGATGTGAGTATTTCACTGAGCCCGAGGGGCATTTCAGTAGGTACATTTACACACCTAAATAGAGATGTGCTCTTCTCTGTGCCTCTGTGTGTGTGTGTGTGTGTGTGTGTGTGTGTGTGTGTATGAATTGATAATGGTGTGAATGTTGCCACTGTGAATTTGTAATTAAGTCCTTGCTATGGCCGTGGATCAAGTGTTGCTAAACCCTTTTGCACCCTTCTAATTTTGTATCCGTATCCTTTGCACCATACACTTCTGAATGCACAGTCTCCCTATAAAACATTAAACAGGGATTTCAATTCAATACTCTATATTTGCTTCATCCATTTACTAGGTAACAGGGTGAACTTTGCCATCAAACTCTGTTGCAGCCACACTGCCTATGTCTAGCCATGAAAAGAAATGCTTTTCTCCTTTCCAGCCCACAATTTTACCCTCAACCCAGTGGGAAAATTCCAACATCACCAATAGAAGAGAGAAGATTGATTTTCCTATGCTTTTGTGGAGAAGTTTTTGACAGGACTGAAAAGTTACTCAACATATCTGTACCAACTCTCACAAGGAACAAATTGGCACTGGGCCCTGCGAGGCAATGATCTCCAGGTTACAGACTCCAGCACAGTGACTGAGGCTTTGGCGCTCTGGCGTAATTTCTGGGAGTTCTTTCTGCAGCTGCTGGTACACTCAGGACGGCAGGCAGCACTCCCCCTGGCGGAGCAGGTGGTAGCTAAAGGGAGGAGGAGAACAAACGACCACGACTCTTCAGCGATGCTGCACAAAGGCTTTAATGAGAAGGAGCAAAAGCAGTGGCACAGGACGGACCAAGGAACACGTGTGCGGGGGCCAGGGAGGGAAAGAGGTGGGCCCATTTGCCGAGGACAAAGGCGATGATCCGCCGGCTTCAGCAGATCTGACCACAGCGGGGCAAAGGCAGGCACAGCCCCGACCCCCCCAGCCCAAGGGAGGCCCCAGAAGAGATGGGAACCCCCGCGGTGCTGAGGGAGCTGCCCACAGCAGCTGACAGAGAGGATCCCACGGCTGTGCTCTGAGGGAAAGAGGTGAGGATGGGGCCTGGCATGGTCACCACCACCGGCGAGGCCTCGATGTACACCGTGGAGTCAGCGCAGCGGGCGACGCAGGGCTCACTGCAGCTGCTTGCAAGGGGGGTTGGGCCACAGGGGCCGCAGGGCCGTGGCGGACAGGGTCTGCAGCAAGACATCTCTCGGTGCAGGAGGCAAAGCTGCAACACAGAGCAGGTAGCACCAACCACCTTCAGGATCAGTCTGTCTCTCTGTCCCTCAGCTCTCTCCAGGGACACATTTGGTCTTCAAAACGCACGTGTGCCTACAGCTCCCACGACCCTCCTCGTGCCCTCCTCGTGGCATGGCACAGGAAGGCCACCCCACTTCAGGAATGGGACCCAGCACAGTGGCTTTAAGGTCCCTGTGGAAAGGCTGGTCACGGCCCATCTCCAGAACAGACGTGGCTGCGTTAGAGACGTCCCAGGATGCCCTGGGACACTTCGTTACACCACGGCAGGTGCAAATTCTGCTGGGCGCGTCCCCCCTGCAGCTAAGCCCAATTGATTCCTTTCTGCTGGAAATAAAGTTCTCTCTTCCCAGCTGTCCCCAGCCACCACCATGGAAAGGCTGACAGCCCTTCAACAGTTCTGCGTCAGGGCCAAGCTGAGGAGGCCCAAGGGTCAGCCTGGGCAGCCTCATGACAGCAAGTTCAGTCCACAGGGAGAGATGGAGCGGACTCAGGCTTACCTCGTTCCTTGAGGAAAGGGAGGCCAGAGAGGAGGATGCAGAGCCTGGAGCAGCGCAGCCTTTTATGCCGTATCCCAGAGCTCTGTGGGGCCACAAACATTCCTTGTTCGTGAAACATCCAAACTCCTGGGAGTGGCCACTTGCAGGCCCCGCTGCTGATGAAGTCCCTGCCTCTTTCATCTTAAATGTTGAGCTCCCACTTCATGCAACTCAGAATCATGCAATGACTCTTAGAATCACTTGGGGATGGAACAGACCTTAAAATCATCTAGCTTGAGCCCTCTGAAATGGCTTCTAAAACTTCTATGGAGAACCTGTTCCAGTGTCTCAGCCCTCTCAGAGGAAAGGATTCCTTCCCAGTAGCTAATCTAAATATGCCTTCTTTCAGCTTAAAAGCAGTAGCCCTTGTCCCATCCTTACACACCCCAACCAAGTGTCCCTCCCTTTCTTAACTGAATCTCTCCTCTCCTCTCCTCTCCTCTCCTCTCCTCTCCTCTCCTCTCCTCTCCTCTCCTCTCCTCTCCTCTCCTCTCCTCTCCTCTCCTCTCCTCTCCTCTCCTCTCCTCTCCTCTCCTCTCCTCTCCTCTCCTCTCCTCTCCTCTCCTCTCCAGTTGTCATCACACACTCTAGTAGTTCCCAGGTGTGTTGGTTTTGCTTGGTCCAGTTTTTGCTAGTGGGGAGTGGGGCCTCAAAGACGGTTCCTGTGTGTTCTGTGTGAAGGTTCTGGTTTTTCACCATGTCCAGCAGAGCCAGCTTCTGATGGCTCTGAAGATGATGGGCATGCCACTGGCCAAGCCTGGGCCAATTAGAAATGTTAGTTAATGCCTCTGTGATAACGTATTTAAGAAGAAATCAAAATAATGTGAGCACGCACTTCTTTTACTTCTTTTTAGCCAGAGAAGGAGGAGGAGGTGAGAATATGTGAGGGAAAACAACATGGAGACACCAAGGTCAGTGGAGAAGGTGGGGGGAGGAGGTGCTCCAGGCACCGGAGCCAACAATCCTCTGCTGGCCGTAGTGAAGACCATAGTGAAGCAGGTCGTCCCCCTGCAGCCCATGCAGAGACCCACTTGCAGCCCATGTGGAGGTGCCCACGCCAGGGCAGGTGGATGCCTGGAGGAAGCTGTGATCCAGTGGGAGTCCCAGTGGAGAGGGAGGCCTTGCTCCCGAGATGGGACAGCCTGGCCTCAGAGGTCTGCACCCCATGGACGAGGGACCCCACGGTGTGGCCATTTTGGGAGGACTGTCTGCCCGTGGGGGGAGCTCACATTGCAGCAGATTTGGTGGGCTGCTGCTTGTGAGATTTGGGCCCACGCTGGAGGAGTTTGCAGAGAGCTGTCTCCCGTGGCAGGGACCCCATGGCAACGCAGAGGACAACTCCTCTCCCTGAGCAGCGGAAGAAGATCTCGGTGATGGACTGACCAAACCCCCATACCTTGCCACCCCGTGCTGCTGGTGGGAAGGAGGGAGGGGGGTGAGCAGAGAAACGGTGTCTTAAGGGCTTCTTTTTACTTCTCATTAGCCTCCTCTGACTCTTAGCAATAAATCACTTTGAAACTTTTTCAGTCTGTTTTTCCCTCAGTGTGTCTTTTCCCGGTTCCTTATCTCAACTCATGAGCCCTTTGAGTGTTAACCTTTTCCTCTCCTCTGCCCAGCTGTTGCAGGGGAGAGCAGAGAAAGCAGATATCGTAAGTGCCTGGCATTTGGCCAGGGTCAAACCACGACATGAGGACTGCTGGCAGTTCCCTGTGCCGCTTTGCCAGCAGATGACTGAGTGGTTTAAGTTCCTGTCAGGACCAGAGCCAAGTGAATGGGCTCTGTCCTGATATCAGAGAGATTCATCTGTGTCCCAGAAGCATAAGGCCAACCGGCTCAGAGGTCTGAGGCTGGAGTGGAGGAAGATTGGAGGTGGGTTTGTGTCACATGGATTGCCTTTGTCACACTGCCTTCTTCATGGGTACAGTGCCCACCCGTCATGGTGGAATTTAGCTATGAGAGACACCTCGAGTGAGCCCTCAAGTGCCTTTGGTGCAGGTGCACAAGCCAACCCTGAAAGACATTTCTCCTCAGGGGTCACCCTGACAAAGAGGAGACAGTGGGTAAGTTCAGGCAGGTCAAGGCTGCACAGTCCCGTAGAGGAGAAGAGATGTGCCTCTCCAGAGCTGTGGCAAAACTCAGTGGCAAGCTAGGATCACTGTGGGCTGGAGGGAAGCTCCTCATTGAGAGGAGTGAGGACCACGAGGGCCTTGCTTTCTGTTATCAATCTCTGCCACAGCCTGTTTTTTCTGCCCATGAGCCTGGGGAACCGAGGCAGATTCACAGCCAAGAGGAGAAAACCAGGGACTCAATAAACTGTCTCTCAAGGGACTTCTCTAAGGAGAATCTCCACAGCTGTGTGTCCCTTGCAAACTAAACAAGGCCATCATGCATTTTACAACCAGAGCTCTGGCCTCAGCTTGGGAAATTGAGATCCTCCAGAAAAGAAGGAAATCAACACATAGGAAGGTGATCAAAGGCATGCCTACGTCTCTCCCTGAAAGCGGCCCACACACAAATTGAACCTTTTTGCTCAGCGTGTCCACCCCCGAGGCCAGGATCTGGATTGTGGCTTTGGGGAAGAGGCTGAGGGCAGGGAGCCCAAAGCTACTGGCTCTTTTTCCTAGGGCAGGCATAATTTTGCTCATTCCATACATTTCACAGTTCAAAGGGATATTGGATCAGTCTCCCAGAGCACATGGGAATGATCGTGATGTGGAAGAGTTGGGAAAATCCATGAGCTTCAGGCAAACCTGAATCATCCTGGTGTGGAACTCAGTGCACACAGTGCCCTGGACTCAGGCATTCCAGGGATACCAGAGTACATAGCCTCTTTCCTCCAAAATTTCTGCCTTTGTCAGGGGCATTTCCAGACCTTTTAGGACCGGTCCCAAACCACCTTGTACGTCTGTGTAATCCTGTGCTGCTGCTGCAGCTTTCCCAAAGACATTGCCTTTTGGTGGCTGCTCAAGGGCCCATGGGACACAGGGCAACCCAGGATAATGGAGGCTGGGACGGACCACTGGAAGTCCTCTGCTCCTGCTCCTGCCCGGTTGCTTCCAGAAGCTGTGGGCCTTGTCCCACTGCCACTGTCAGGCAGGTCCCTGTCTCTTGGGCAACTCTTCCAGGGGTGCCCTGCACCCCCGGCGGGCAGCCAGGAGATGGAAAGGGCTTCTACAGCTGAGGCTCCCAGGTCCTCGAGCGGACCATCAGGTGATGACCCTGGGGCTGCCTGCACTGGTGAGCGCATGCCATGGCAGCCTGGAGGGCACAGGGCTGCGTATGTGCAGGGAGTGCCACCTGCTCCACATTGCACTCTTCAGGCCAGTGACACGGAGCCCCCTTGGGGCAGAAGGGCTGGAAAGCAGAGAGAAAGTCTGTCCCAACAGAGCTATCACTCTTAAGTCCTCTGGGGAGCTTTCACCCCTAATCCTGAGAGTTCCTTGCTGTCTCTCTCCAGATCTCACCCCGTAAGCCTGGGATCTGACCACCCCGTGGATAGTGCCTTTTCCTTGGCACTGCAGAGGCCACATCTGGGTTGGTGTCCCCATTTGGTGTCCCCAGGGACAAGGGAGGTGGTGGTGATCTCTCACGGAGAGAGACACTGGCAGAGGACCAGGCAGAACATAAGGGCTGCAGCACCTGATGTATGGGGGGAGGCCGAAGGCACTGCACTTGTGCAACCCGGTGGAGATGAGCAAGGTGTGGAGAGGGGCACGGAGCTGCTGCCTCCACCACCTCCTGAGGGTTCTGGAGAGAATGAAGCCAAACTCTCCTGAGAGGTGCACTGCCAAAGGACAAGAGGCAGCAATCACAAGTTGCAATAAAGGAAATCCCAAGGCTCCCTGGTGGAAGACAAGGGACAGGCCTGGGACAGCTGCACAAGGGGCAGTGACCTCTTTCTTAAACTGTGTCAGTGCTTAGAAGTCAGCAGGACAAGGCCCAGAGCCTTCTGAGGAGCCAGAGCAGTTGATAGGGGCACAAGACCTGCAGAGCTCTGTCCGGACCTTCTGGGGTTGATCTGGGGTACTCTGAGTCACTACAGCCCTTGAGCAGCCATCAGAAGGCCATGCCTTGGGAGACAGCAAATGAGAGAGATTGCGGAGAAGCACCAGGTTATCCAGGAATGGGGATAAAAGGTGGGGAAATGCCCTTCATGGCAGCAGAACATTGAGGATATGAGCCCTGTTATCCCTTGAACACCTGAGTCTGCGGCACCCAGTCCACTGAAGTCCACACTGGGTGACTCAGGTTTGCCTGGAGCTCAGGGATTTTCCCAACTCTTCCACATCATGATGACTCCCACGTGCTCTGGGAGACTGATCCAGTGTCCCTTTGAAATGTAAAACGCATGGAATGGGAAACTCCATCTCTGACCCAGAAAAAAGAGCCGAGAGCTTTGGGCTCCCTGCCCTCAGCCTGTTCCCCAAAGCCACCATCCAGGTCTCTGGCCTCTGGGATGAACATGCTGAGCAAAACAGGTCAATGTGGCTGTGGGTCTCTTTCAGGGAACGATGCGGCATCTCTTTGATCACAAAACCAGGCCATGGTACAGCCTGTGGAGTGTAAGTAAGTTCCCCATGGCTGTCATTTGGGCTTGCAGGGGACATCCTTCCAGCTGAACATGGACTTTCCTTGCCACTGAGCTTTGCCACCTCCCTGCAGAGTTAGGTCTCTTCCCTGCTATGGGATTGTGCAGTATTGACCTTCTGCCTCAACTGACCCAGTCTTCTGTACGTCCGTGATGACCCGTGGAAGAAATTACTCTCAGGATTAGCCTGAGTGCCTGCACTGAAGGCTCCTGAGAGCAGACCTGAGGTGTCTCTCATGGCTGAATTTAACTGTAACAGGGACCAAATTAAAAATGAAGAAGTAGAAGTGGGAAAGGCATGAGACACGACACAAATTCATTTAAACTTGCCATATACACCAGCCTGGGACCTCCAGTTCAAGTGGCCTTAGGCAGCTGGGACACAGATGAATCATTTCCATGTTTGGTGGTGTGAAACTGTGCCTGAGATGAAAGAGGCAGGGACTTCATCAGCAGCGGGGCCTGCAAGTGGCCACTCCCAGGAGTTTGGATGTTTCACGAACAAGGAATGTTTGTGGCCCCACAGAGCTCTGGGATACGGCATAAAAGGCTGCGCTGCTCCAGGCTCTGCATCCTCCTCTCTGGCCTCCCTTTCCTCAAGGAACGAGGTAAGCCTGAGTCCGCTCCATCTCTCCCTGTGGACTGAACTTGCTGTCATGAGGCTGCCCAGGCTGACCCTTGGGCCTCCTCAGCTTGGCCCTGACGCAGAACTGTTGAAGGGCTGTCAGCCTTTCCATGGTGGTGGCTGGGGACAGCTGGGAAGAGAGAACTTTATTTCCAGCAGAAAGGAATCAATTGGGCTTAGCTGCAGGGGGGACGCGCCCAGCAGAATTTGCACCTGCCGTGGTGTAACGAAGTGTCCCAGGGCATCCTGGGACGTCTCTAACGCAGCCACGTCTGTTCTGGAGATGGGCCGTGACCAGCCTTTCCACAGGGACCTTAAAGCCACTGTGCTGGGTCCCATTCCTGAAGTGGGGTGGCCTTCCTGTGCCATGCCACGAGGAGGGCACGAGGAGGGTCGTGGGAGCTGTAGGCACACGTGCGTTTTGAAGACCAAATGTGTCCCTGGAGAGAGCTGAGGGACAGAGAGACAGACTGATCCTGAAGGTGGTTGGTGCTACCTGCTCTGTGTTGCAGCTTTGCCTCCTGCACCGAGAGATGTCTTGCTGCAGACCCTGTCCGCCACGGCCCTGCGGCCCCTGTGGCCCAACCCCCCTTGCAAGCAGCTGCAGTGAGCCCTGCGTCGCCCGCTGCGCTGACTCCACGGTGTACATCGAGGCCTCGCCGGTGGTGGTGACCATGCCAGGCCCCATCCTCACCTCTTTCCCTCAGAGCACAGCCGTGGGATCCTCTCTGTCAGCTGCTGTGGGCAGCTCCCTCAGCACCGCGGGGGTTCCCATCTCTTCTGGGGCCTCCCTTGGGCTGGGGGGGTCGGGGCTGTGCCTGCCTTTGCCCCGCTGTGGTCAGATCTGCTGAAGCCGGCGGATCATCGCCTTTGTCCTCGGCAAATGGGCCCACCTCTTTCCCTCCCTGGCCCCCGCACACGTGTTCCTTGGTCCGTCCTGTGCCACTGCTTTTGCTCCTTCTCATTAAAGCCTTTGTGCAGCATCGCTGAAGAGTCGTGGTCGTTTGTTCTCCTCCTCCCTTTAGCTACCACCTGCTCCGCCAGGGGGAGTGCTGCCTGCCGTCCTGAGTGTACCAGCAGCTGCAGAAAGAACTCCCAGAAATTACGCCAGAGCGCCAAAGCCTCAGTCACTGTGCTGGAGTCTGTAACCTGGAGATCATTGCCTCGCAGGGCCCAGTGCCAATTTGTTCCTTGTGAGAGTTGGTACAGATATGTTGAGTAACTTTTCAGTCCTGTCAAAAACTTCTCCACAAAAGCATAGGAAAATCAATCTTCTCTCTTCTATTGGTGATGTTGGAATTTTCCCACTGGGTTGAGGGTAAAATTGTGGGCTGGAAAGGAGAAAAGCATTTCTTTTCATGGCTAGACATAGGCAGTGTGGCTGCAACAGAGTTTGATGGCAAAGTTCACCCTGTTACCTAGTAAATGGATGAAGCAAATATAGAGTATTGAATTGAAATCCATGTTTAATGTTTTATAGGGAGACTGTGCATTCAGAAGTGTATGGTGCAAAGGATACGGATACAAAATTAGAAGGGTGCAAAAGGGTTTAGCAACACTTGATCCACGGCCATAGCAAGGACTTAATTACAAATTCACAGTGGCAACATTCACACCATTATCAATTCATACACACACACACACACACACACACACACACACACAGAGGCACAGAGAAGAGCACATCTCTATTTAGGTGTGTAAATGTACCTACTGAAATGCCCCTCGGGCTCAGTGAAATACTCACATCAAATCCCTTTGCATTTCTCAACCAAGTGTGGGCTGGACTTCGAGGAGTGTGGGCGCCCGTGTGTGTGGATCAAACCAGGCCTCATCATCAGTGATGGTCTTTCGAGCATCCCTGCTTTATGGTTCTCAAGCTGCGAGAGACATCCCTCTCAGAGGGAGGTGCTGGCTCAGCCCTCTGAGCTGAGGTTCCGTCTCTGACGTAATCCATAGTGGTACCTACTGGGAACAACTCTCCAGACATTTGGAAATTGTTTCCAAAATTGCAGCAACAATTGTGGTCTTCCACTTGGGCTACAATTCATCGAGGGAATGTTCCAAGTCTGTCGTGAGATGACTGATTATCCTTTGTTGCCCACCATGGCTCATGATGCTCATGGGAAGCTGATGCTGCTGTTACAGTCAGGGCTGTTCCCAGCTGTAGCATGCAACAGCACCTGGTGTGGCGAGGGACCTTTCACCGCACAGCTGGTTTGGTTAAGGGGATGCTTCCTCTTGCAGCTGGTTCAGTCAAGGCTTGTCAGGGGGAGGAGCACAGGAGAGGATGAATGTTACCACAGCCACAGGGCAGGGTAACCCATGTGCCTGACTGAGGCCAAGGGTCAGGGAGCTGCAGCCGCAGCCCCTGGGGTTCTGCCTCTCAGGCCTCTGGAATGTGGCCCCAGGGGCCCATCTCGTTCTGTGAGGGTCTCAACTGCAAATGTCGAGTGAGTGGAGCCTTGGCCTGAAGTGCCCAGGTGCTGGTGTTGCGGCACAGGGTGTGTGATGAGCAGGGCAGGGAGGGCTGGAGCAGGTAGTTGTGGCCGAGTGGTGAAGGCGATGGACTAGAAATCCATTGGGGTCTCCCCACGCAGGTTCAAATCCTGCCAACTACAGGGCACAACACACCCCTTTTGGGCTGTGGGCAGCTGACCACGCTGCAGGCGTGACACTCCAGGTACTTGCACAGGTACCACCCCACAAGTGCGTGGTGTGGACAACAGCCAGGGCTGCCCAGAGGGCTTTTGCACTTGGGGCCCTGGCTGTTCCCACAGAGCAGCCACAAGGGAGGAGCTGAAGGCAGCCTGCCTGGCTTCTAAGCAGCGCCTTCTGAAAGAAGTCTGGAGTAACGTCAGGCAGAGAGGAGGCTCCTTGTCTCCATGTCTTGAGATGCCTGGGGCATGCCTCGGCTGTTGGGCTGCAACAAGGGCAGAGCTGAGCCAGGAGGAAGGGCAAGAGCAGGAAGCTGCAGGGGAATGCAGCACAGCACGGCCACAGTAAGGGGTCACAGCCCGTGAGAAAGGTAAGGCTGTAACATAACAGCTGTACAACCAGCTTAAGGCAAAAAACTCTGCCTAGGACTAAGAGCTTTTACCTCACAGTAGATGTGACCTGAAGGCCCAACCTAAACCAGCTCTCACTGGCTGAGAACATCCCATGTGGACAATAAAAGAATAGGGCATGTGTTTAAAACAAAGGCAATTAACATCCCACTGAGGATCGGTCCTCACCACCCACACAGGAAAAGCACAGGGTGATTATGTGATGAATAATATCTGATTAGCCTCACCCAAAAAGATTCATGTCACCGGTCAGAAGAACTGCGCTGTAAACATAAACCTTCTTCCTCCTCTAGGCTGGGCTCCTCCATGCATTGGGCTGTGACCCCTCCTTCTGCACACCTGTAACATCAGAATTCCTTCTGTAGGTCATTCCCAACAAAGGGAGCCTGTGTCCCTCCTTAGGCAGCAAAGAACTGACCTGTCAGGCAGGTGCAGTCCTGCAGCACGCTGGGAGCAGAGCTGGATTTCTGGGCAGGGCTGAAGCTGTCAGGATGTCACTAGATTTCAGGTGCCACCGTTCCTAGCAATGCCCAAGGCTGTAGTCTGGCTCCGGGGTTGCCTTGAGCACATTCATCACCAGCGTGAATGGTGAAAGGGCAAGTGGGCCGTGCAGGGCTGTGTGCAGGACATGTGGGAGAAGAGCAAGGCCAGGCCCTGGCGCTGTGGAGCTCAGGTCCCAGGGAGATGAATTTGTCAGGGAGCCTGTTTTGTGGGGCGGGCAAGGCCGAGCAGAGAGGAAGGGAGGGAGCAAGAGCCAGCAGTGCCCAGCAGCCTCAGGCCGGGCTGGGGGCAATGGCAGCCAAGCCCCATGTGGAGCAGAGTGGCGCAGCGGGAGCGTGCTGGGCCCATAACCCAGAGGTCGATGGATCAAAACCATCCTCTGCTAAGGCACTTTTTCACCAATGCTGCTTTGCCCAACAGCTTTTACCCTGCTCGGCTCTAGCCCTCTGGGCATCCCTGGCCACAGCCCCCCTCTTCCCTCTGTCCCTGCCACCTGGCCTATGCAGTGGCAGAGGAGGCTCAGGCTGCTCCGCCTGAGTGTGGGAAAGACCAATGTGCTCGACTCAAAGACCTAGGAGCTTTCTCTGTCCTCGTCTGTTTGCTGCCGTGAGCATTTGTAGGGTGATCCAGGATCAGGGCCAAGCAGGTAATCCCAAGAGACACTCTATAGGCTAGAGGTGGCTGGGTGTTGGGAGTGGAGGGGACACGGGGTGTTGTGTGGGACATCTCTCTTGGAAAACCTTTAGGGGTTGACCTGCCGAGGACACAGCTGGTTCCTGCTGCCACCACAACTCTGAAATATCTGTGAAGCTTGTGGCACCCCCAGGTACCATTGCTGGAGCACGTGAATATTCTAGATGGTATTCCATTCTGCAGAGTAGCCATGGCACAGAAGAGGTTTCCTGAAAGGCCTGGGACCCATGGAGGATCCCCCGGTGAAACAGGACTTGCATTCTAGAACTGGAGCAGCTCCATTATGAGCACCCAGCAGTGTGAGTTTGCCAAGCCCACATGTCAGAGCCAGAGGAGCTCAGGCATACGCCAGGAGCTGGAGCTGGGGTGTGTGCAGGGGCCTGGAGGGAGGGGGCAGCCCAGTGTGAGAGGTGCAGGGGCAGGAGCCAGGCCAGGTTAGGATGTGGCAGTGGGGGAGGCAGTGCCCATGGGCACCGGAGGAGCAGGAGGCAGCGCTGGCTGCAGGCCGTGGGTGGCAGGAGTGGGAAGCAGCAGTGCTGCAGGAGCCATGCGGGGTAGCACTGGGCAGAGCTGCCTTCCAAGCAGGTGAGCAGGGCTCGATCATTCCTGGCCAAGGCAGACCAGCTTTTCTTCAGCCTGGCCCCACACTGCCTGGCCTCTCCTGCTCCCAAACAGCACAGCTTCTTCCCTCAGCTAGTTCTGCCCCCACGGAGCAGTTGAACCACTGCTCCTACTCCCCTCAGCCGGGCCTTCTGCCCAGGGCTCCAGGCACCCCCCAACACAGCAGGCACAGACCAGGCTTTGAGACAGGTCGGCCTTGGCAAAAGCAGACTGCGGGGGCTGCTCTGGATCCTGCAGAGACTCCCAGAGAGCAGCAAGCCACTGGAGCCCAGTGTGCAGAGAACTTAACATTTCTCCATGCCTGAGCATCACATTGGGGTTGCAATGGGGCTCAGGCACTGAGTCTCCTGCTGCTTGCTTTGTCTCCAGTCCTACTTTGAGCAGGCATTTGGACTTGGGTCCTCCTGGGGTGCCTTGCAGTCAAGTTCCTTCTGAGAAGGAAGATTTCCCAGAGCTGGCTCTACCCTTCTTTCTCTGTACCATGGGCAGTGAGTGAACCTCTGCCCCCACAGGAACTGGAGCTCAGTCATTGCTCAGCCCTTGGGGTCTCACCTATCCCTTCTCCTTGCCTCTCCAGCCCCTTTCCTGGGTTCCCCAGAGGGTCCTTCGTCACCTTTTGTAGAGATGGGGCAATGTTTCCCTCTCATTAGTCCTTAAGGAGCTGGGCTGGTTCGGGCTGGAGAAGAGAAGACAAGGGGGCTTCTGCTGTGTGGAGGTGTCTCCATGATTCCCAAGGCCTGCCCTGAGTCAGAAAGAGCTTGTTACTATTCAGGAAAGACAAGATGGTGTGAGGTTTTGAGCCTGGCGCCTGTAAGAGAGGCCATGCCAAGCAAGCAGAAGGAGCTGTGCTGCTGCCCTGAAGGATGGCGTGATTAGAGAGTGCCTGGAGGCCCTGCAGGAAGGTTGCACTTGGTGATGGATGTCCAAGGTGATGGAGAAACAGCCAGGCTCAGCCAGGGACATGAGGCTGAGCAAGGCTGGGCACAAGGGCCAGAAGTGACCTGTGCACGTGGTCCCATGGTGTAATAGTGAGCACTCTGGACTCTGAATCCAGTGATCTGAGTTCAAATCTCAGTGGGACTTCAGGCTTTTTGTTCCCTCAGGCCTGCCTTCAGCTTGCTGACACCCTCACAGCTGTACTCAGCTGCTGGGTCACTTGGGGCATGTTCTCTGGTGCCTCTCACAGCAGATAAGGTGGAGACCACCCACTCAAAGTGGGTCAGGCACAGGAGGCTGCTCTGGCAATGTCTGCTTGTATGTTGAACACATCCAACCCAGAGATTAGGCTACATGCTTTTGGCAGCTGTTTCCACGTTGGATCATTCCCACAGTAATACCAGGTTATTCTGTGTGGCATTACTTGTATGCCAACCCCTGTCCACAGCTCCATTCTTTCTCCTTTTGACTGCAGCGTTTCTTTTCCTCTCTTCCCTACCAATTTCTTTCTATTGCTCTGCAATCGGTTCACGGAGCTTTACCAGCATTGGGCAGTGCCCATCGTTGGGGTTACATTTGTTCCATGGGAACAGAAAGGCTCTTCCTGGCGGAGCAGGTGGTAGCTAAAGGGAGGAGGAGAACAAACGACCACGACTCTTCAGCGATGCTGCACAAAGGCTTTAATGAGAAGGAGCAAAAGCAGTGGCACAGGACGGACCAAGGAACACGTGTGCGGGGGCCAGGGAGGGAAAGAGGTGGGCCCATTTGCCGAGGACAAAGGCGATGATCCGCCGGCTTCAGCAGATCTGACCACAGCGGGGCAAAGGCAGGCACAGCCCCGACCCCCCCAGCCCAAGGGAGGCCCCAGAAGAGATGGGAACCCCCGCGGTGCTGAGGGAGCTGCCCACAGCAGCTGACAGAGAGGAACCCACGGCTGTGCTCTGAGGGAAAGAGGTGAGGATGGGGCCTGGCATGGTCACCACCACCGGCGAGGCCTCGATGTACACCGTGGAGTCAGCGCAGCGGGCGACGCAGGGCTCACTGCAGCTGCTTGCAAGGGGGGTTGGGCCACAGGGGCCGCAGGGCTGTGGCGGACAGGGTCTGCAGCAAGACATCTCTCGGTGCAGGAGGCAAAGCTGCAACACAGAGCAGGTAGCACCAACCACCTTCAGGATCAGTCTGTCTCTCTGTCCCTCAGCTCTCTCCAGGGACACATTTGATCTTCAAAACGCACGTGTGCCTACAGCTCCCACGACCCTCCTCGTGCCCTCCTCGTGGCATGGCACAGGAAGGCCACCCCACTTCAGGAATGGGACCCAGCACAGTGGCTTTAAGGTCCCTGTGGAAAGGCTGGTCACGGCCCATCTCCAGAACAGACGTGGCTGCGTTAGAGACGTCCCAGGATGCCCTGGGACACTTCGTTACACCACGGCAGGTGCAAATTCTGCTGGGCGCGTCCCCCCTGCAGCTAAGCCCAATTGATTCCTTTCTGCTGGAAATAAAGTTCTCTCTTCCCAGCTGTCCCCAGCCACCACCATGGAAAGGCTGACAGCCCTTCAACAGTTCTGCGTCAGGGCCAAGCTGAGGAGGCCCAAGGGTCAGCCTGGGCAGCCTCATGACAGCAAGTTCAGTCCACAGGGAGAGATGGAGCGGACTCAGGCTTACCTCGTTCCTTGAGGAAAGGGAGGCCAGAGAGGAGGATGCAGAGCCTGGAGCAGCGCAGCCTTTTATGCCGTATCCCAGAGCTCTGTGGGGCCACAAACATTCCTTGTTCGTGAAACATCCAAACTCCTGGGAGTGGCCACTTGCAGGCCCCGCTGCTGATGAAGTCCCTGCCTCTTTCATCTCAGGCACAGTTTCACACCACCAAACATGGAAATGATTCATCTGTGTCCCAGCTGCCTAAGGCCACTTGAACTGGAGGTCCCAGGCTGGTGTATATGGCAAGTTTAAATGAATTTGTGTCGTGTCTCATGCCTTTCCCACTTCTACTTCTTCATTTTTAATTTGGTCCCTGTTACAGTTAAATTCAGCCATGAGAGACACCTCAGGTCTGCTCTCAGGAGCCTTCAGTGCAGGCACTCAGGCTAATCCTGAGAGTAATTTCTTCCACGGGTCATCACGGACGTACAGAAGACTGGGTCAGTTGAGGCAGAAGGTCAATACTGCACAATCCCATAGCAGGGAAGAGACCTAACTCTGCAGGGAGGTGGCAAAGCTCAGTGGCAAGGAAAGTCCATGTTCAGCTGGAAGGATGTCCCCTGCAAGCCCAAATGACAGCCATGGGGAACTTACTTACACTCCACAGGCTGTACCATGGCCTGGTTTTGTGATCAAAGAGATGCCGCATCGTTCCCTGAAAGAGACCCACAGCCACATTGACCTGTTTTGCTCAGCATGTTCATCCCAGAGGCCAGAGACCTGGATGGTGGCTTTGGGGAACAGGCTGAGGGCAGGGAGCCCAAAGCTCTCGGCTCTTTTTTCTGGGTCAGAGATGGAGTTTCCCATTCCATGCGTTTTACATTTCAAAGGGACACTGGATCAGTCTCCCAGAGCACGTGGGAGTCATCATGATGTGGAAGAGTTGGGAAAATCCCTGAGCTCCAGGCAAACCTGAGTCACCCAGTGTGGACTTCAGTGGACTGGGTGCCGCAGACTCAGGTGTTCAAGGGATAACAGGGCTCATATCCTCAATGTTCTGCTGCCATGAAGGGCATTTCCCCACCTTTTATCCCCATTCCTGGATAACCTGGTGCTTCTCCGCAATCTCTCTCATTTGCTGTCTCCCAAGGCATGGCCTTCTGATGGCTGCTCAAGGGCTGTAGTGACTCAGAGTACCCCAGATCAACCCCAGAAGGTCCGGACAGAGCTCTGCAGGTCTTGTGCCCCTATCAACTGCTCTGGCTCCTCAGAAGGCTCTGGGCCTTGTCCTGCTGACTTCTAAGCACTGACACAGTTTAAGAAAGAGGTCACTGCCCCTTGTGCAGCTGTCCCAGGCCTGTCCCTTGTCTTCCACCAGGGAGCCTTGGGATTTCCTTTATTGCAACTTGTGATTGCTGCCTCTTGTCCTTTGGCAGTGCACCTCTCAGGAGAGTTTGGCTTCATTCTCTCCAGAACCCTCAGGAGGTGGTGGAGGCAGCAGCTCCGTGCCCCTCTCCACACCTTGCTCATCTCCACCGGGTTGCACAAGTGCAGTGCCTTCGGCCTCCCCCCATACATCAGGTGCTGCAGCCCTTATGTTCTGCCTGGTCCTCTGCCAGTGTCTCTCTCCGTGAGAGATCACCACCACCTCCCTTGTCCCTGGGGACACCAAATGGGGACACCAACCCAGATGTGGCCTCTGCAGTGCCAAGGAAAAGGCACTATCCACGGGGTGGTCAGATCCCAGGCTTACGGGGTGAGATCTGGAGAGAGACAGCAAGGAACTCTCAGGATTAGGGGTGAAAGCTCCCCAGAGGACTTAAGAGTGATAGCTCTGTTGGGACAGACTTTCTCTCTGCTTTCCAGCCCTTCTGCCCCAAGGGGGCTCCGTGTCACTGGCCTGAAGAGTGCAATGTGGAGCAGGTGGCACTCCCTGCACATACGCAGCCCTGTGCCCTCCAGGCTGCCATGGCATGCGCTCACCAGTGCAGGCAGCCCCAGGGTCATCACCTGATGGTCCGCTCGAGGACCTGGGAGCCTCAGCTGTAGAAGCCCTTTCCATCTCCTGGCTGCCCGCCGGGGGTGCAGGGCACCCCTGGAAGAGTTGCCCAAGAGACAGGGACCTGCCTGACAGTGGCAGTGGGACAAGGCCCACAGCTTCTGGAAGCAACCGGGCAGGAGCAGGAGCAGAGGACTTCCAGTGGTCCGTCCCAGCCTCCATTATCCTGGGTTGCCCTGTGTCCCATGGGCCCTTGAGCAGCCACCAAAAGGCAATGTCTTTGGGAAAGCTGCAGCAGCAGCACAGGATTACACAGACGTACAAGGTGGTTTGGGACCGGTCCTAAAAGGTCTGGAAATGCCCCTGACAAAGGCAGAAATTTTGGAGGAAAGAGGCTATGTACTCTGGTATCCCTGGAATGCCTGAGTCCAGGGCACTGTGTGCACTGAGTTCCACACCAGGATGATTCAGGTTTGCCTGAAGCTCATGGATTTTCCCAACTCTTCCACATCACGATCATTCCCATGTGCTCTGGGAGACTGATCCAATATCCCTTTGAACTGTGAAATGTATGGAATGAGCAAAATTATGCCTGCCCTAGGAAAAAGAGCCAGTAGCTTTGGGCTCCCTGCCCTCAGCCTCTTCCCCAAAGCCACAATCCAGATCCTGGCCTCGGGGGGTGGACACGCTGAGCAAAAAGGTTCAATTTGTGTGTGGGCCGCTTTCAGGGAGAGACGTAGGCATGCCTTTGATCACCTTCCTATGTGTTGATTTCCTTCTTTTCTGGAGGATCTCAATTTCCCAAGCTGAGGCCAGAGCTCTGGTTGTAAAATGCATGATGGCCTTGTTTAGTTTGCAAGGGACACACAGCTGTGGAGATTCTCCTTAGAGAAGTCCCTTGAGAGACAGTTTATTGAGTCCCTGGTTTTCTCCTCTTGGCTGTGAATCTGCCTCGGTTCCCCAGGCTCATGGGCAGAAAAAACAGGCTGTGGCAGAGATTGATAACAGAAAGCAAGGCCCTTGTGGTCCTCACTCCTCTCAATGAGGAGCTTCCCTCCAGCCCACAGTGATCCTAGCTTGCCACTGAGTTTTGCCACAGCTCTGGAGAGGCACATCTCTTCTCCTCTACGGGACTGTGCAGCCTTGACCTGCCTGAACTTACCCACTGTCTCCTCTTTGTCAGGGTGACCCCTGAGGAGAAATGTCTTTCAGGGTTGGCTTGTGCACCTGCACCAAAGGCACTTGAGGGCTCACTCGAGGTGTCTCTCATAGCTAAATTCCACCATGACGGGTGGGCACTGTATCCATGAAGAAGGCAGTGTGACAAAGGCAATCCATGTGACACAAACCCACCTCCAATCTTCCTCCACTCCAGCCTCAGACCTCTGAGCCTGTTGGCCTTATGCTTCTGGGACACAGATGAATCTCTCTGATATCAGGACAGAGCCCATTCACTTGGCTCTGGTCCTGACAGGAACTTAAACCACTCAGTCATCTGCTGGCAAAGCGGCACAGGGAACTGCCAGCAGTCCTCATGTCGTGGTTTGACCCTGGCCAAATGCCAGGCACTTACGATATCTGCTTTCTCTGCTCTCCCCTGCAACAGCTGGGCAGAGGAGAGGAAAAGGTTAACACTCAAAGGGCTCATGAGTTGAGATAAGGAACTGGGAAAAGACACACTGAGGGAAAAACAGACTGAAAAAGTTTCAAAGTGATTTATTGCTAAGAGTCAGAGGAGGCTAATGAGAAGTAAAAAGAAGCCCTTAAGACACCGTTTCTCTGCTCACCCCCTCCCTCCTTCCCACCAGCAGCACGGGGTGGCAAGGTATGGGGGTTTGGTCAGTCCATCACCGAGATCTTCTTCCGCTGCTCAGGGAGAGGAGTTGTCCTCTGCGTTGCCATGGGGTCCCTGCCACGGGAGACAGCTCTCTGCAAACTCCTCCAGCGTGGGCCCAAATCTCACAAGCAGCAGCCCACCAAATCTGCTGCAATGTGAGCTCCCCCCACGGGCAGACAGTCCTCCCAAAATGGCCACACCGTGGGGTCCCTCGTCCATGGGGTGCAGACCTCTGAGGCCAGGCTGTCCCATCTCGGGAGCAAGGCCTCCCTCTCCACTGGGACTCCCACTGGATCACAGCTTCCTCCAGGCATCCACCTGCCCTGGCGTGGGCACCTCCACATGGGCTGCAAGTGGGTCTCTGCATGGGCTGCAGGGGGACGACCTGCTTCACTATGGTCTTCACTACGGCCAGCAGAGGATTGTTGGCTCCGGTGCCTGGAGCACCTCCTCCCCCACCTTCTCCACTGACCTTGGTGTCTCCATGTTGTTTTCCCTCACATATTCTCACCTCCTCCTCCTTCTCTGGCTAAAAAGAAGTAAAAGAAGTGCGTGCTCACATTATTTTGATTTCTTCTTAAATACGTTATCACAGAGGCATTAACTAACATTTCTAATTGGCCCAGGCTTGGCCAGTGGCATGCCCATCATCTTCAGAGCCATCAGAAGCTGGCTCTGCTGGACATGGTGAAAAACCAGAACCTTCACACAGAACACACAGGAACCGTCTTTGAGGCCCCACTCCCCACTAGCAAAAACTGGACCAAGCAAAACCAACACACCTGGGAACTACTAGAGTGTGTGATGACAACTGGAGAGGAGAGGAGAGGAGAGGAGAGGAGAGGAGAGGAGAGGAGAGGAGAGGAGAGGAGAGGAGAGGAGAGGAGAGGAGAGGAGAGGAGAGGAGAGGAGAGGAGAGGAGAGATTCAGTTAAGAAAGGGAGGGACACTTGGTTGGGGTGTGTAAGGATGGGACAAGGGCTACTGCTTTTAAGCTGAAAGAAGGCATATTTAGATTAGCTACTGGGAAGGAATCCTTTCCTCTGAGAGGGCTGAGACACTGGAACAGGTTCTCCATAGAAGTTTTAGAAGCCATTTCAGAGGGCTCAAGCTAGATGATTTTAAGGTCTGTTCCATCCCCAAGTGATTCTAAGAGTCATTGCATGATTCTGAGTTGCATGAAGTGGGAGCTCAACATTTAAGATGAAAGAGGCAGGGACTTCATCAGCAGCGGGGCCTGCAAGTGGCCACTCCCAGGAGTTTGGATGTTTCACGAACAAGGAATGTTTGTGGCCCCACAGAGCTCTGGGATACGGCATAAAAGGCTGCGCTGCTCCAGGCTCTGCATCCTCCTCTCTGGCCTCCCTTTCCTCAAGGAACGAGGTAAGCCTGAGTCCGCTCCATCTCTCCCTGTGGACTGAACTTGCTGTCATGAGGCTGCCCAGGCTGACCCTTGGGCCGCCTCAGCTTGGCCCTGACGCAGAACTGTTGAAGGGCTGTCAGCCTTTCCATGGTGGTGGCTGGGGACAGCTGGGAAGAGAGAACTTTATTTCCAGCAGAAAGGAATCAATTGGGCTTAGCTGCAGGGGGGATGCGCCCAGCAGAATTTGCACCTGCCGTGGTGTAACGAAGTGTCCCAGGGCATCCTGGGACGTCTCTAACGCAGCCACGTCTGTTCTGGGGGGGGGAGAGATGTCTTGCTGCAGACCCTGTCCGCCACGGCCCTGCGGCCCCTGTGGCCCAACCCCCCTTGCAAGCAGCTGCAGTGAGCCCTGCGTCGCCCGCTGCGCTGACTCCACGGTGTACATCGAGGCCTCGCCGGTGGTGGTGACCATGCCAGGCCCCATCCTCACCTCTTTCCCTCAGAGCACAGCCGTGGGATCCTCTCTGTCAGCTGCTGTGGGCAGCTCCCTCAGCACCGCGGGGGTTCCCATCTCTTCTGGGGCCTCCCTTGGGCTGGGGGGTCGGGGCTGTGCCTGCCTTTGCCCCGCTGTGGTCAGATCTGCTGAAGCCGGCGGATCATCGCCTTTGTCCTCGGCAAATGGGCCCACCTCTTTCCCTCCCTGGCCCCCGCACACGTGTTCCTTGGTCCGTCCTGTGCCACTGCTTTTGCTCCTTCTCATTAAAGCCTTTGTGCAGCATCGCTGAAGAGTCGTGGTCGTTTGTTCTCCTCCTCCCTTTAGCTACCACCTGCTCCGCCAGGGGGAGTGCTGCCTGCCGTCCTGAGTGTACCAGCAGCTGCAGAAAGAACTCCCAGAAATTACGCCAGAGCGCCAAAGCCTCAGTCACTGTGCTGGAGTCTGTAACCTGGAGATCATTGCCTCGCAGGGCCCAGTGCCAATTTGTTCCTTGTGAGAGTTGGTACAGATATGTTGAGTAACTTTTCAGTCCTGTCAAAAACTTCTCCACAAAAGCATAGGAAAATCAATCTTCTCTCTTCTATTGGTGATGTTGGAATTTTCCCACTGGGTTGAGGGTAAAATTGTGGGCTGGAAAGGAGAAAAGCATTTCTTTTCATGGCTAGACATAGGCAGTGTGGCTGCAACAGAGTTTGATGGCAAAGTTCACCCTGTTACCTAGTAAATGGATGAAGCAAATATAGAGTATTGAATTGAAATCCCTGTTTAATGTTTTATAGGGAGACTGTGCATTCAGAAGTGTATGGTGCAAAGGATACGGATACAAAATTAGAAGGGTGCAAAAGGGTTTAGCAACACTTGATCCACGGCCATAGCAAGGACTTAATTACAAATTCACAGTGGCAACATTCACACCATTATCAATTCATACACACACACACACACACACACACACACACACACAGAGGCACAGAGAAGAGCACATCTCTATTTAGGTGTGTAAATGTACCTACTGAAATGCCCCTCGGGCTCAGTGAAATACTCACATCAAATCCCTTTGCATTTCTCAACCAAGTGTGGGCTGGACTTCGAGGAGTGTGGGCGCCCGTGTGTGTGGATCAAACCAGGCCTCATCATCAGTGATGGTCTTTCGAGCATCCCTGCTTTATGGTTCTCAAGCTGCGAGAGACATCCCTCTCAGAGGGAGGTGCTGGCTCAGCCCTCTGAGCTGAGGTTCCGTCTCTGACGTAATCCATAGTGGTACCTACTGGGAACAACTCTCCAGACATTTGGAAATTGTTTCCAAAATTGCAGCAACAATTGTGGTCTTCCACTTGGGCTACAATTCATCGAGGGAATGTTCCAAGTCTGTCGTGAGATGACTGATTATCCTTTGTTGCCCACCATGGCTCATGATGCTCATGGGAAGCTGATGCTGCTGTTACAGTCAGGGCTGTTCCCAGCTGTAGCATGCAACAGCACCTGGTGTGGCGAGGGACCTTTCACCGCACAGCTGGTTTGGTTAAGGGGATGCTTCCTCTTGCAGCTGGTTCAGTCAAGGCTTGTCAGGGGGAGGAGCACAGGAGAGGATGAATGTTACCACAGCCACAGGGCAGGGTAACCCATGTGCCTGACTGAGGCCAAGGGTCAGGGAGCTGCAGCCGCAGCCCCTGGGGTTCTGCCTCTCAGGCCTCTGGAATGTGGCCCCAGGGGCCCATCTCGTTCTGTGAGGGTCTCAACTGCAAATGTCGAGTGAGTGGAGCCTTGGCCTGAAGTGCCCAGGTGCTGGTGTTGCGGCACAGGGTGTGTGATGAGCAGGGCAGGGAGGGCTGGAGCAGGTAGTTGTGGCCGAGTGGTGAAGGCGATGGACTAGAAATCCATTGGGGTCTCCCCACGCAGGTTCAAATCCTGCCAACTACAGGGCACAACACACCCCTTTTGGGCTGTGGGCAGCTGACCACGCTGCAGGCGTGACACTCCAGGTACTTGCACAGGTACCACCCCACAAGTGCGTGGTGTGGACAACAGCCAGGGCTGCCCAGAGGGCTTTTGCACTTGGGGCCCTGGCTGTTCCCACAGAGCAGCCACAAGGGAGGAGCTGAAGGCAGCCTGCCTGGCTTCTAAGCAGCGCCTTCTGAAAGAAGTCTGGAGTAACGTCAGGCAGAGAGGAGGCTCCTTGTCTCCATGTCTTGAGATGCCTGGGGCATGCCTCGGCTGTTGGGCTGCAACAAGGGCAGAGCTGAGCCAGGAGGAAGGGCAAGAGCAGGAAGCTGCAGGGGAATGCAGCACAGCACGGCCACAGTAAGGGGTCACAGCCCGTGAGAAAGGTAAGGCTGTAACATAACAGCTGTACAACCAGCTTAAGGCAAAAAACTCTGCCTAGGACTAAGAGCTTTTACCTCACAGTAGATGTGACCTGAAGGCCCAACCTAAACCAGCTCTCACTGGCTGAGAACATCCCATGTGGACAATAAAAGAATAGGGCATGTGTTTAAAACAAAGGCAATTAACATCCCACTGAGGATCGGTCCTCACCACCCACACAGGAAAAGCACAGGGTGATTATGTGATGAATAATATCTGATTAGCCTCACCCAAAAAGATTCATGTCACCGGTCAGAAGAACTGCGCTGTAAACATAAACCTTCTTCCTCCTCTAGGCTGGGCTCCTCCATGCATTGGGCTGTGACCCCTCCTTCTGCACACCTGTAACATCAGAATTCCTTCTGTAGGTCATTCCCAACAAAGGGAGCCTGTGTCCCTCCTTAGGCAGCAAAGAACTGACCTGTCAGGCAGGTGCAGTCCTGCAGCACGCTGGGAGCAGAGCTGGATTTCTGGGCAGGGCTGAAGCTGTCAGGATGTCACTAGATTTCAGGTGCCACCGTTCCTAGCAATGCCCAAGGCTGTAGTCTGGCTCCGGGGTTGCCTTGAGCACATTCATCACCAGCGTGAATGGTGAAAGGGCAAGTGGGCCGTGCAGGGCTGTGTGCAGGACATGTGGGAGAAGAGCAAGGCCAGGCCCTGGCGCTGTGGAGCTCAGGTCCCAGGGAGATGAATTTGTCAGGGAGCCTGTTTTGTGGGGCGGGCAAGGCCGAGCAGAGAGGAAGGGAGGGAGCAAGAGCCAGCAGTGCCCAGCAGCCTCAGGCCGGGCTGGGGGCAATGGCAGCCAAGCCCCATGTGGAGCAGAGTGGCGCAGCGGGAGCGTGCTGGGCCCATAACCCAGAGGTCGATGGATCAAAACCATCCTCTGCTAAGGCACTTTTTCACCAATGCTGCTTTGCCCAACAGCTTTTACCCTGCTCGGCTCTAGCCCTCTGGGCATCCCTGGCCACAGCCCCCCTCTTCCCTCTGTCCCTGCCACCTGGCCTATGCAGTGGCAGAGGAGGCTCAGGCTGCTCCGCCTGAGTGTGGGAAAGACCAATGTGCTCGACTCAAAGACCTAGAAGCTTTCTCTGTCCTCGTCTGTTTGCTGCCGTGAGCATTTGTAGGGTGATCCAGGATCAGGGCCAAGCAGGTAATCCCAAGAGACACTCTATAGGCTAGAGGTGGCTGGGTGTTGGGAGTGGAGGGGACACGGGGTGTTGTGTGGGACATCTCTCTTGGAAAACCTTTAGGGGTTGACCTGCCGAGGACACAGCTGGTTCCTGCTGCCACCACAACTCTGAAATATCTGTGAAGCTTGTGGCACCCCCAGGTACCATTGCTGGAGCACGTGAATATTCTAGATGGTATTCCATTCTGCAGAGTAGCCATGGCACAGAAGAGGTTTCCTGAAAGGCCTGGGACCCATGGAGGATCCCCCGGTGAAACAGGACTTGCATTCTAGAACTGGAGCAGCTCCATTATGAGCACCCAGCAGTGTGAGTTTGCCAAGCCCACATGTCAGAGCCAGAGGAGCTCAGGCATACGCCAGGAGCTGGAGCTGGGGTGTGTGCAGGGGCCTGGAGGGAGGGGGCAGCCCAGTGTGAGAGGTGCAGGGGCAGGAGCCAGGCCAGGTTAGGATGTGGCAGTGGGGGAGGCAGTGCCCATGGGCACCGGAGGAGCAGGAGGCAGCGCTGGCTGCAGGCCGTGGGTGGCAGGAGTGGGAAGCAGCAGTGCTGCAGGAGCCATGCGGGGTAGCACTGGGCAGAGCTGCCTTCCAAGCAGGTGAGCAGGGCTCGATCATTCCTGGCCAAGGCAGACCAGCTTTTCTTCAGCCTGGCCCCACACTGCCTGGCCTCTCCTGCTCCCAAACAGCACAGCTTCTTCCCTCAGCTAGTTCTGCCCCCACGGAGCAGTTGAACCACTGCTCCTACTCCCCTCAGCCGGGCCTTCTGCCCAGGGCTCCAGGCACCCCCCAACACAGCAGGCACAGACCAGGCTTTGAGACAGGTCGGCCTTGGCAAAAGCAGACTGCGGGGGCTGCTCTGGATCCTGCAGAGACTCCCAGAGAGCAGCAAGCCACTGGAGCCCAGTGTGCAGAGAACTTAACATTTCTCCATGCCTGAGCATCACATTGGGGTTGCAATGGGGCTCAGGCACTGAGTCTCCTGCTGCTTGCTTTGTCTCCAGTCCTACTTTGAGCAGGCATTTGGACTTGGGTCCTCCTGGGGTGCCTTGCAGTCAAGTTCCTTCTGAGAAGGAAGATTTCCCAGAGCTGGCTCTACCCTTCTTTCTCTGTACCATGGGCAGTGAGTGAACCTCTGCCCCCACAGGAACTGGAGCTCAGTCATTGCTCAGCCCTTGGGGTCTCACCTATCCCTTCTCCTTGCCTCTCCAGCCCCTTTCCTGGGTTCCCCAGAGGGTCCTTCGTCACCTTTTGTAGAGATGGGGCAATGTTTCCCTCTCATTAGTCCTTAAGGAGCTGGGCTGGTTCGGGCTGGAGAAGAGAAGACAAGGGGGCTTCTGCTGTGTGGAGGTGTCTCCATGATTCCCAAGGCCTGCCCTGAGTCAGAAAGAGCTTGTTACTATTCAGGAAAGACAAGATGGTGTGAGGTTTTGAGCCTGGCGCCTGTAAGAGAGGCCATGCCAAGCAAGCAGAAGGAGCTGTGCTGCTGCCCTGAAGGATGGCGTGATTAGAGAGTGCCTGGAGGCCCTGCAGGAAGGTTGCACTTGGTGATGGATGTCCAAGGTGATGGAGAAACAGCCAGGCTCAGCCAGGGACATGAGGCTGAGCAAGGCTGGGCACAAGGGCCAGAAGTGACCTGTGCACGTGGTCCCATGGTGTAATAGTGAGCACTCTGGACTCTGAATCCAGTGATCTGAGTTCAAATCTCAGTGGGACTTCAGGCTTTTTGTTCCCTCAGGCCTGCCTTCAGCTTGCTGACACCCTCACAGCTGTACTCAGCTGCTGGGTCACTTGGGGCATGTTCTCTGGTGCCTCTCACAGCAGATAAGGTGGAGACCACCCACTCAAAGTGGGTCAGGCACAGGAGGCTGCTCTGGCAATGTCTGCTTGTATGTTGAACACATCCAACCCAGAGATTAGGCTACATGCTTTTGGCAGCTGTTTCCACGTTGGATCATTCCCACAGTAATACCAGGTTATTCTGTGTGGCATTACTTGTATGCCAACCCCTGTCCACAGCTCCATTCTTTCTCCTTTTGACTGCAGCGTTTCTTTTCCTCTCTTCCCTACCAATTTCTTTCTATTGCTCTGCAATCGGTTCACGGAGCTTTACCAGCATTGGGCAGTGCCCATCGTTGGGGTTACATTTGTTCCATGGGAACAGAAAGGCTCTTCCTGGCGGAGCAGGTGGTAGCTAAAGGGAGGAGGAGAACAAACGACCACGACTCTTCAGCGATGCTGCACAAAGGCTTTAATGAGAAGGAGCAAAAGCAGTGGCACAGGACGGACCAAGGAACACGTGTGCGGGGGCCAGGGAGGGAAAGAGGTGGGCCCATTTGCCGAGGACAAAGGCGATGATCCGCCGGCTTCAGCAGATCTGACCACAGCGGGGCAAAGGCAGGCACAGCCCCGACCCCCCCAGCCCAAGGGAGGCCCCAGAAGAGATGGGAACCCCCGCGGTGCTGAGGGAGCTGCCCACAGCAGCTGACAGAGAGGAACCCACGGCTGTGCTCTGAGGGAAAGAGGTGAGGATGGGGCCTGGCATGGTCACCACCACCGGCGAGGCCTCGATGTACACCGTGGAGTCAGCGCAGCGGGCGACGCAGGGCTCACTGCAGCTGCTTGCAAGGGGGGTTGGGCCACAGGGGCCGCAGGGCTGTGGCGGACAGGGTCTGCAGCAAGACATCTCTCGGTGCAGGAGGCAAAGCTGCAACACAGAGCAGGTAGCACCAACCACCTTCAGGATCAGTCTGTCTCTCTGTCCCTCAGCTCTCTCCAGGGACACATTTGATCTTCAAAACGCACGTGTGCCTACAGCTCCCACGACCCTCCTCGTGCCCTCCTCGTGGCATGGCACAGGAAGGCCACCCCACTTCAGGAATGGGACCCAGCACAGTGGCTTTAAGGTCCCTGTGGAAAGGCTGGTCACGGCCCATCTCCAGAACAGACGTGGCTGCGTTAGAGACGTCCCAGGATGCCCTGGGACACTTCGTTACACCACGGCAGGTGCAAATTCTGCTGGGCGCGTCCCCCCTGCAGCTAAGCCCAATTGATTCCTTTCTGCTGGAAATAAAGTTCTCTCTTCCCAGCTGTCCCCAGCCACCACCATGGAAAGGCTGACAGCCCTTCAACAGTTCTGCGTCAGGGCCAAGCTGAGGAGGCCCAAGGGTCAGCCTGGGCAGCCTCATGACAGCAAGTTCAGTCCACAGGGAGAGATGGAGCGGACTCAGGCTTACCTCGTTCCTTGAGGAAAGGGAGGCCAGAGAGGAGGATGCAGAGCCTGGAGCAGCGCAGCCTTTTATGCCGTATCCCAGAGCTCTGTGGGGCCACAAACATTCCTTGTTCGTGAAACATCCAAACTCCTGGGAGTGGCCACTTGCAGGCCCCGCTGCTGATGAAGTCCCTGCCTCTTTCATCTCAGGCACAGTTTCACACCACCAAACATGGAAATGATTCATCTGTGTCCCAGCTGCCTAAGGCCACTTGAACTGGAGGTCCCAGGCTGGTGTATATGGCAAGTTTAAATGAATTTGTGTCGTGTCTCATGCCTTTCCCACTTCTACTTCTTCATTTTTAATTTGGTCCCTGTTACAGTTAAATTCAGCCATGAGAGACACCTCAGGTCTGCTCTCAGGAGCCTTCAGTGCAGGCACTCAGGCTAATCCTGAGAGTAATTTCTTCCACGGGTCATCACGGACGTACAGAAGACTGGGTCAGTTGAGGCAGAAGGTCAATACTGCACAATCCCATAGCAGGGAAGAGACCTAACTCTGCAGGGAGGTGGCAAAGCTCAGTGGCAAGGAAAGTCCATGTTCAGCTGGAAGGATGTCCCCTGCAAGCCCAAATGACAGCCATGGGGAACTTACTTACACTCCACAGGCTGTACCATGGCCTGGTTTTGTGATCAAAGAGATGCCGCATCGTTCCCTGAAAGAGACCCACAGCCACATTGACCTGTTTTGCTCAGCATGTTCATCCCAGAGGCCAGAGACCTGGATGGTGGCTTTGGGGAACAGGCTGAGGGCAGGGAGCCCAAAGCTCTCGGCTCTTTTTTCTGGGTCAGAGATGGAGTTTCCCATTCCATGCGTTTTACATTTCAAAGGGACACTGGATCAGTCTCCCAGAGCACGTGGGAGTCATCATGATGTGGAAGAGTTGGGAAAATCCCTGAGCTCCAGGCAAACCTGAGTCACCCAGTGTGGACTTCAGTGGACTGGGTGCCGCAGACTCAGGTGTTCAAGGGATAACAGGGCTCATATCCTCAATGTTCTGCTGCCATGAAGGGCATTTCCCCACCTTTTATCCCCATTCCTGGATAACCTGGTGCTTCTCCGCAATCTCTCTCATTTGCTGTCTCCCAAGGCATGGCCTTCTGATGGCTGCTCAAGGGCTGTAGTGACTCAGAGTACCCCAGATCAACCCCAGAAGGTCCGGACAGAGCTCTGCAGGTCTTGTGCCCCTATCAACTGCTCTGGCTCCTCAGAAGGCTCTGGGCCTTGTCCTGCTGACTTCTAAGCACTGACACAGTTTAAGAAAGAGGTCACTGCCCCTTGTGCAGCTGTCCCAGGCCTGTCCCTTGTCTTCCACCAGGGAGCCTTGGGATTTCCTTTATTGCAACTTGTGATTGCTGCCTCTTGTCCTTTGGCAGTGCACCTCTCAGGAGAGTTTGGCTTCATTCTCTCCAGAACCCTCAGGAGGTGGTGGAGGCAGCAGCTCCGTGCCCCTCTCCACACCTTGCTCATCTCCACCGGGTTGCACAAGTGCAGTGCCTTCGGCCTCCCCCCATACATCAGGTGCTGCAGCCCTTATGTTCTGCCTGGTCCTCTGCCAGTGTCTCTCTCCGTGAGAGATCACCACCACCTCCCTTGTCCCTGGGGACACCAAATGGGGACACCAACCCAGATGTGGCCTCTGCAGTGCCAAGGAAAAGGCACTATCCACGGGGTGGTCAGATCCCAGGCTTACGGGGTGAGATCTGGAGAGAGACAGCAAGGAACTCTCAGGATTAGGGGTGAAAGCTCCCCAGAGGACTTAAGAGTGATAGCTCTGTTGGGACAGACTTTCTCTCTGCTTTCCAGCCCTTCTGCCCCAAGGGGGCTCCGTGTCACTGGCCTGAAGAGTGCAATGTGGAGCAGGTGGCACTCCCTGCACATACGCAGCCCTGTGCCCTCCAGGCTGCCATGGCATGCGCTCACCAGTGCAGGCAGCCCCAGGGTCATCACCTGATGGTCCGCTCGAGGACCTGGGAGCCTCAGCTGTAGAAGCCCTTTCCATCTCCTGGCTGCCCGCCGGGGGTGCAGGGCACCCCTGGAAGAGTTGCCCAAGAGACAGGGACCTGCCTGACAGTGGCAGTGGGACAAGGCCCACAGCTTCTGGAAGCAACCGGGCAGGAGCAGGAGCAGAGGACTTCCAGTGGTCCGTCCCAGCCTCCATTATCCTGGGTTGCCCTGTGTCCCATGGGCCCTTGAGCAGCCACCAAAAGGCAATGTCTTTGGGAAAGCTGCAGCAGCAGCACAGGATTACACAGACGTACAAGGTGGTTTGGGACCGGTCCTAAAAGGTCTGGAAATGCCCCTGACAAAGGCAGAAATTTTGGAGGAAAGAGGCTATGTACTCTGGTATCCCTGGAATGCCTGAGTCCAGGGCACTGTGTGCACTGAGTTCCACACCAGGATGATTCAGGTTTGCCTGAAGCTCATGGATTTTCCCAACTCTTCCACATCACGATCATTCCCATGTGCTCTGGGAGACTGATCCAATATCCCTTTGAACTGTGAAATGTATGGAATGAGCAAAATTATGCCTGCCCTAGGAAAAAGAGCCAGTAGCTTTGGGCTCCCTGCCCTCAGCCTCTTCCCCAAAGCCACAATCCAGATCCTGGCCTCGGGGGGTGGACACGCTGAGCAAAAAGGTTCAATTTGTGTGTGGGCCGCTTTCAGGGAGAGACGTAGGCATGCCTTTGATCACCTTCCTATGTGTTGATTTCCTTCTTTTCTGGAGGATCTCAATTTCCCAAGCTGAGGCCAGAGCTCTGGTTGTAAAATGCATGATGGCCTTGTTTAGTTTGCAAGGGACACACAGCTGTGGAGATTCTCCTTAGAGAAGTCCCTTGAGAGACAGTTTATTGAGTCCCTGGTTTTCTCCTCTTGGCTGTGAATCTGCCTCGGTTCCCCAGGCTCATGGGCAGAAAAAACAGGCTGTGGCAGAGATTGATAACAGAAAGCAAGGCCCTTGTGGTCCTCACTCCTCTCAATGAGGAGCTTCCCTCCAGCCCACAGTGATCCTAGCTTGCCACTGAGTTTTGCCACAGCTCTGGAGAGGCACATCTCTTCTCCTCTACGGGACTGTGCAGCCTTGACCTGCCTGAACTTACCCACTGTCTCCTCTTTGTCAGGGTGACCCCTGAGGAGAAATGTCTTTCAGGGTTGGCTTGTGCACCTGCACCAAAGGCACTTGAGGGCTCACTCGAGGTGTCTCTCATAGCTAAATTCCACCATGACGGGTGGGCACTGTATCCATGAAGAAGGCAGTGTGACAAAGGCAATCCATGTGACACAAACCCACCTCCAATCTTCCTCCACTCCAGCCTCAGACCTCTGAGCCTGTTGGCCTTATGCTTCTGGGACACAGATGAATCTCTCTGATATCAGGACAGAGCCCATTCACTTGGCTCTGGTCCTGACAGGAACTTAAACCACTCAGTCATCTGCTGGCAAAGCGGCACAGGGAACTGCCAGCAGTCCTCATGTCGTGGTTTGACCCTGGCCAAATGCCAGGCACTTACGATATCTGCTTTCTCTGCTCTCCCCTGCAACAGCTGGGCAGAGGAGAGGAAAAGGTTAACACTCAAAGGGCTCATGAGTTGAGATAAGGAACTGGGAAAAGACACACTGAGGGAAAAACAGACTGAAAAAGTTTCAAAGTGATTTATTGCTAAGAGTCAGAGGAGGCTAATGAGAAGTAAAAAGAAGCCCTTAAGACACCGTTTCTCTGCTCACCCCCCTCCCTCCTTCCCACCAGCAGCACGGGGTGGCAAGGTATGGGGGTTTGGTCAGTCCATCACCGAGATCTTCTTCCGCTGCTCAGGGAGAGGAGTTGTCCTCTGCGTTGCCATGGGGTCCCTGCCACGGGAGACAGCTCTCTGCAAACTCCTCCAGCGTGGGCCCAAATCTCACAAGCAGCAGCCCACCAAATCTGCTGCAATGTGAGCTCCCCCCACGGGCAGACAGTCCTCCCAAAATGGCCACACCGTGGGGTCCCTCGTCCATGGGGTGCAGACCTCTGAGGCCAGGCTGTCCCATCTCGGGAGCAAGGCCTCCCTCTCCACTGGGACTCCCACTGGATCACAGCTTCCTCCAGGCATCCACCTGCCCTGGCGTGGGCACCTCCACATGGGCTGCAAGTGGGTCTCTGCATGGGCTGCAGGGGGACGACCTGCTTCACTATGGTCTTCACTACGGCCAGCAGAGGATTGTTGGCTCCGGTGCCTGGAGCACCTCCTCCCCCACCTTCTCCACTGACCTTGGTGTCTCCATGTTGTTTTCCCTCACATATTCTCACCTCCTCCTCCTTCTCTGGCTAAAAAGAAGTAAAAGAAGTGCGTGCTCACATTATTTTGATTTCTTCTTAAATACGTTATCACAGAGGCATTAACTAACATTTCTAATTGGCCCAGGCTTGGCCAGTGGCATGCCCATCATCTTCAGAGCCATCAGAAGCTGGCTCTGCTGGACATGGTGAAAAACCAGAACCTTCACACAGAACACACAGGAACCGTCTTTGAGGCCCCACTCCCCACTAGCAAAAACTGGACCAAGCAAAACCAACACACCTGGGAACTACTAGAGTGTGTGATGACAACTGGAGAGGAGAGGAGAGGAGAGGAGAGGAGAGGAGAGGAGAGGAGAGGAGAGGAGAGGAGAGGAGAGGAGAGGAGAGGAGAGGAGAGGAGAGGAGAGGAGAGGAGAGGAGAGATTCAGTTAAGAAAGGGAGGGACACTTGGTTGGGGTGTGTAAGGATGGGACAAGGGCTACTGCTTTTAAGCTGAAAGAAGGCATATTTAGATTAGCTACTGGGAAGGAATCCTTTCCTCTGAGAGGGCTGAGACACTGGAACAGGTTCTCCATAGAAGTTTTAGAAGCCATTTCAGAGGGCTCAAGCTAGATGATTTTAAGGTCTGTTCCATCCCCAAGTGATTCTAAGAGTCATTGCATGATTCTGAGTTGCATGAAGTGGGAGCTCAACATTTAAGATGAAAGAGGCAGGGACTTCATCAGCAGCGGGGCCTGCAAGTGGCCACTCCCAGGAGTTTGGATGTTTCACGAACAAGGAATGTTTGTGGCCCCACAGAGCTCTGGGATACGGCATAAAAGGCTGCGCTGCTCCAGGCTCTGCATCCTCCTCTCTGGCCTCCCTTTCCTCAAGGAACGAGGTAAGCCTGAGTCCGCTCCATCTCTCCCTGTGGACTGAACTTGCTGTCATGAGGCTGCCCAGGCTGACCCTTGGGCCGCCTCAGCTTGGCCCTGACGCAGAACTGTTGAAGGGCTGTCAGCCTTTCCATGGTGGTGGCTGGGGACAGCTGGGAAGAGAGAACTTTATTTCCAGCAGAAAGGAATCAATTGGGCTTAGCTGCAGGGGGGATGCGCCCAGCAGAATTTGCACCTGCCGTGGTGTAACGAAGTGTCCCAGGGCATCCTGGGACGTCTCTAACGCAGCCACGTCTGTTCTGGAGATGGGCCGTGACCAGCCTTTCCACAGGGACCTTAAAGCCACTGTGCTGGGTCCCATTCCTGAAGTGGGGTGGCCTTCCTGTGCCGTGCCACGAGGAGGGCACGAGGAGGGTCGTGGGAGCTGTAGGCACACGTGCGTTTTGAAGACCAAATGTGTCCCTGGAGAGAGCTGAGGGACAGAGAGACAGACTGATCCTGAAGGTGGTTGGTGCTACCTGCTCTGTGTTGCAGCTTTGCCTCCTGCACCGAGAGATGTCTTGCTGCAGACCCTGTCCGCCACGGCCCTGCGGCCCCTGTGGCCCAACCCCCCTTGCAAGCAGCTGCAGTGAGCCCTGCGTCGCCCGCTGCGCTGACTCCACTGTGTACATCGAGGCCTCGCCGGTGGTGGTGACCATGCCAGGCCCCATCCTCACCTCTTTCCCTCAGAGCACAGCCGTGGGATCCTCTCTGTCAGCTGCTGTGGGCAGCTCCCTCAGCACCGCGGGGGTTCCCATCTCTTCTGGGGCCTCCCTTGGGCTGGGGGGGTCGGGGCTGTGCCTGCCTTTGCCCCGCTGTGGTCAGATCTGCTGAAGCCGGCGGATCATCGCCTTTGTCCTCGGCAAATGGGCCCACCTCTTTCCCTCCCTGGCCCCCGCACACGTGTTCCTTGGTCCGTCCTGTGCCACTGCTTTTGCTCCTTCTCATTAAAGCCTTTGTGCAGCATCGCTGAAGAGTCGTGGTCGTTTGTTCTCCTCCTCCCTTTAGCTACCACCTGCTCCGCCAGGGGGAGTGCTGCCTGCCGTCCTGAGTGTACCAGCAGCTGCAGAAAGAACTCCCAGAAATTACGCCAGAGCGCCAAAGCCTCAGTCACTGTGCTGGAGTCTGTAACCTGGAGATCATTGCCTCGCAGGGCCCAGTGCCAATTTGTTCCTTGTGAGAGTTGGTACAGATATGTTGAGTAACTTTTCAGTCCTGTCAAAAACTTCTCCACAAAAGCATAGGAAAATCAATCTTCTCTCTTCTATTGGTGATGTTGGAATTTTCCCACTGGGTTGAGGGTAAAATTGTGGGCTGGAAAGGAGAAAAGCATTTCTTTTCATGGCTAGACATAGGCAGTGTGGCTGCAACAGAGTTTGATGGCAAAGTTCACCCTGTTACCTAGTAAATGGATGAAGCAAATATAGAGTATTGAATTGAAATCCATGTTTAATGTTTTATAGGGAGACTGTGCATTCAGAAGTGTATGGTGCAAAGGATACGGATACAAAATTAGAAGGGTGCAAAAGGGTTTAGCAACACTTGATCCACGGCCATAGCAAGGACTTAATTACAAATTCACAGTGGCAACATTCACACCATTATCAATTCATACACACACACACACACACACACACACACACACACAGAGGCACAGAGAAGAGCACATCTCTATTTAGGTGTGTAAATGTACCTACTGAAATGCCCCTCGGGCTCAGTGAAATACTCACATCAAATCCCTTTGCATTTCTCAACCAAGTGTGGGCTGGACTTCGAGGAGTGTGGGCGCCCGTGTGTGTGGATCAAACCAGGCCTCATCATCAGTGATGGTCTTTCGAGCATCCCTGCTTTATGGTTCTCAAGCTGCGAGAGACATCCCTCTCAGAGGGAGGTGCTGGCTCAGCCCTCTGAGCTGAGGTTCCGTCTCTGACGTAATCCATAGTGGTACCTACTGGGAACAACTCTCCAGACATTTGGAAATTGTTTCCAAAATTGCAGCAACAATTGTGGTCTTCCACTTGGGCTACAATTCATCGAGGGAATGTTCCAAGTCTGTCGTGAGATGACTGATTATCCTTTGTTGCCCACCATGGCTCATGATGCTCATGGGAAGCTGATGCTGCTGTTACAGTCAGGGCTGTTCCCAGCTGTAGCATGCAACAGCACCTGGTGTGGCGAGGGACCTTTCACCGCACAGCTGGTTTGGTTAAGGGGATGCTTCCTCTTGCAGCTGGTTCAGTCAAGGCTTGTCAGGGGGAGGAGCACAGGAGAGGATGAATGTTACCACAGCCACAGGGCAGGGTAACCCATGTGCCTGACTGAGGCCAAGGGTCAGGGAGCTGCAGCCGCAGCCCCTGGGGTTCTGCCTCTCAGGCCTCTGGAATGTGGCCCCAGGGGCCCATCTCGTTCTGTGAGGGTCTCAACTGCAAATGTCGAGTGAGTGGAGCCTTGGCCTGAAGTGCCCAGGTGCTGGTGTTGCGGCACAGGGTGTGTGATGAGCAGGGCAGGGAGGGCTGGAGCAGGTAGTTGTGGCCGAGTGGTGAAGGCGATGGACTAGAAATCCATTGGGGTCTCCCCACGCAGGTTCAAATCCTGCCAACTACAGGGCACAACACACCCCTTTTGGGCTGTGGGCAGCTGACCACGCTGCAGGCGTGACACTCCAGGTACTTGCACAGGTACCACCCCACAAGTGCGTGGTGTGGACAACAGCCAGGGCTGCCCAGAGGGCTTTTGCACTTGGGGCCCTGGCTGTTCCCACAGAGCAGCCACAAGGGAGGAGCTGAAGGCAGCCTGCCTGGCTTCTAAGCAGCGCCTTCTGAAAGAAGTCTGGAGTAACGTCAGGCAGAGAGGAGGCTCCTTGTCTCCATGTCTTGAGATGCCTGGGGCATGCCTCGGCTGTTGGGCTGCAACAAGGGCAGAGCTGAGCCAGGAGGAAGGGCAAGAGCAGGAAGCTGCAGGGGAATGCAGCACAGCACGGCCACAGTAAGGGGTCACAGCCCGTGAGAAAGGTAAGGCTGTAACATAACAGCTGTACAACCAGCTTAAGGCAAAAAACTCTGCCTAGGACTAAGAGCTTTTACCTCACAGTAGATGTGACCTGAAGGCCCAACCTAAACCAGCTCTCACTGGCTGAGAACATCCCATGTGGACAATAAAAGAATAGGGCATGTGTTTAAAACAAAGGCAATTAACATCCCACTGAGGATCGGTCCTCACCACCCACACAGGAAAAGCACAGGGTGATTATGTGATGAATAATATCTGATTAGCCTCACCCAAAAAGATTCATGTCACCGGTCAGAAGAACTGCGCTGTAAACATAAACCTTCTTCCTCCTCTAGGCTGGGCTCCTCCATGCATTGGGCTGTGACCCCTCCTTCTGCACACCTGTAACATCAGAATTCCTTCTGTAGGTCATTCCCAACAAAGGGAGCCTGTGTCCCTCCTTAGGCAGCAAAGAACTGACCTGTCAGGCAGGTGCAGTCCTGCAGCACGCTGGGAGCAGAGCTGGATTTCTGGGCAGGGCTGAAGCTGTCAGGATGTCACTAGATTTCAGGTGCCACCGTTCCTAGCAATGCCCAAGGCTGTAGTCTGGCTCCGGGGTTGCCTTGAGCACATTCATCACCAGCGTGAATGGTGAAAGGGCAAGTGGGCCGTGCAGGGCTGTGTGCAGGACATGTGGGAGAAGAGCAAGGCCAGGCCCTGGCGCTGTGGAGCTCAGGTCCCAGGGAGATGAATTTGTCAGGGAGCCTGTTTTGTGGGGCGGGCAAGGCCGAGCAGAGAGGAAGGGAGGGAGCAAGAGCCAGCAGTGCCCAGCAGCCTCAGGCCGGGCTGGGGGCAATGGCAGCCAAGCCCCATGTGGAGCAGAGTGGCGCAGCGGGAGCGTGCTGGGCCCATAACCCAGAGGTCGATGGATCAAAACCATCCTCTGCTAAGGCACTTTTTCACCAATGCTGCTTTGCCCAACAGCTTTTACCCTGCTCGGCTCTAGCCCTCTGGGCATCCCTGGCCACAGCCCCCCTCTTCCCTCTGTCCCTGCCACCTGGCCTATGCAGTGGCAGAGGAGGCTCAGGCTGCTCCGCCTGAGTGTGGGAAAGACCAATGTGCTCGACTCAAAGACCTAGGAGCTTTCTCTGTCCTCGTCTGTTTGCTGCCGTGAGCATTTGTAGGGTGATCCAGGATCAGGGCCAAGCAGGTAATCCCAAGAGACACTCTATAGGCTAGAGGTGGCTGGGTGTTGGGAGTGGAGGGGACACGGGGTGTTGTGTGGGACATCTCTCTTGGAAAACCTTTAGGGGTTGACCTGCCGAGGACACAGCTGGTTCCTGCTGCCACCACAACTCTGAAATATCTGTGAAGCTTGTGGCACCCCCAGGTACCATTGCTGGAGCACGTGAATATTCTAGATGGTATTCCATTCTGCAGAGTAGCCATGGCACAGAAGAGGTTTCCTGAAAGGCCTGGGACCCATGGAGGATCCCCCGGTGAAACAGGACTTGCATTCTAGAACTGGAGCAGCTCCATTATGAGCACCCAGCAGTGTGAGTTTGCCAAGCCCACATGTCAGAGCCAGAGGAGCTCAGGCATACGCCAGGAGCTGGAGCTGGGGTGTGTGCAGGGGCCTGGAGGGAGGGGGCAGCCCAGTGTGAGAGGTGCAGGGGCAGGAGCCAGGCCAGGTTAGGATGTGGCAGTGGGGGAGGCAGTGCCCATGGGCACCGGAGGAGCAGGAGGCAGCGCTGGCTGCAGGCCGTGGGTGGCAGGAGTGGGAAGCAGCAGTGCTGCAGGAGCCATGCGGGGTAGCACTGGGCAGAGCTGCCTTCCAAGCAGGTGAGCAGGGCTCGATCATTCCTGGCCAAGGCAGACCAGCTTTTCTTCAGCCTGGCCCCACACTGCCTGGCCTCTCCTGCTCCCAAACAGCACAGCTTCTTCCCTCAGCTAGTTCTGCCCCCACGGAGCAGTTGAACCACTGCTCCTACTCCCCTCAGCCGGGCCTTCTGCCCAGGGCTCCAGGCACCCCCCAACACAGCAGGCACAGACCAGGCTTTGAGACAGGTCGGCCTTGGCAAAAGCAGACTGCGGGGGCTGCTCTGGATCCTGCAGAGACTCCCAGAGAGCAGCAAGCCACTGGAGCCCAGTGTGCAGAGAACTTAACATTTCTCCATGCCTGAGCATCACATTGGGGTTGCAATGGGGCTCAGGCACTGAGTCTCCTGCTGCTTGCTTTGTCTCCAGTCCTACTTTGAGCAGGCATTTGGACTTGGGTCCTCCTGGGGTGCCTTGCAGTCAAGTTCCTTCTGAGAAGGAAGATTTCCCAGAGCTGGCTCTACCCTTCTTTCTCTGTACCATGGGCAGTGAGTGAACCTCTGCCCCCACAGGAACTGGAGCTCAGTCATTGCTCTTGAGGTCTTGAGCCCTTGGGGTCTCACCTATCCTTTCTCCTTGCCTCTCCAGCCCCTTTCCCACACAGTGACTGCATGAGTGCTGCACAGTATTGCTCCTGAGCATGGTGTGGCAGAGCCCTCCTTTTCCTGCCATCCTAGACCTGAGCAGTGTAGAAGAGAGCACCCTCCTTGCTCCAGGAAGATGCCATGAGGCAGTATTGCAGGCCAGTTGCCTGGGTTGTCATGTCTGGAGCTCAGGAAGTAGACATCCATTGCATATGATGAGAAAATACTCTGTACCACTGATTCCACCTGTACACACTGGCATCTCAAAATATCCAGACCTGCTATTACTCCTTCATTTCTCCTGGGGTTTTTTGGTGGGGTTTTTTTTGGGGTTGTTTTTTTGTTTGGGGTTTGGTCTTTTTTTTTTTTTTTTGTCCTGTATGATTAGCAAGGCTCAGTTAGCATGGATTTAATTGCTTTCTCCTTTAGAGAGGAAGTTTGTCAGGGTGAGCCACTGGTGAAACAACACCTGGAGCCTGAATAGCTGATGAAGAATAAACTGCAAAATCCATGAATGGTCTCTTGCTGCCATCCCATTAACAGTTTGGGTATTGCCATTTCAGTCTGCACCAGCTCTATTACAAAGCTCTAAGCCAAAGTCATTCTGCTGTCTTCTTGCTACACCACATCTTTGGAAGGTTTCAGGGGATGCATCTGGCTCCCATAAAGCAATATTGAGTTGTTCAGTAACGGGAGGAATGCCAGTGACAGGAAGGGAGGGGGAAGGGGAAGGGGAAGGGGAAGGGGAAGGAGAAGGGGAAGGGGAAGGGGAAGGGGAAGAAGATGAAGAAGATAGAAAAGAAGAAGAATAGGGAGGGGGAGGGAAAAAGGGAGAAGAGGTGAGGAAGGAGAAGAAGAATGGGTAATGGCAGGAGGATTGCCTCAAGTGAAGTTGCAAAGCATGCCAGATTAATGGCATGTGTGTGTCTTTCGCCACTGGCCATTTTGAAGTTCCTATCCTCAGTGCTGTGGGAGTGTGCAGGTCTTCTACTTTCTTTGTGCCTGCAGATTCAGGTGTGCAGATCTCAAGCAGCTGGAGCCACCCCAGAAGGAAGCAGGAGAAGAGAAGGCATTCTTCCAGTACCCCCTCTGTTCGCAGCCTTGCCCGGCTGAAGAGAGCGGTTCGCAGCTTTCTTGCCCTAAGGAGCGCTTTAGCTCCGGACAAGCTTTCCTGCTCTCCGGCTGTGCGCAGAAAGTGAACAAACCAGCGGCACAGCACACTGCAGCAGTGTTCCGTCAGAACTTGGCCCAAGTGCACCAGACAGCTGCTTTGCAGCCACAATGTGCTCAGAATGGTTGTTTCTGCTTCAGCAAGCTTCTGGCAGCACTTGCACTGAGGGGCATAAGGTGCACCAAGAAGGAATGAAATGGAGCTTGCCACGACTTCAGGCATGCATATCTGCAGCAGATATAGCTATTCCAGAGGGAAGCAGGTGAAGAGAAGGCATTCTTCCAGTACCCGCCTCTGCTCTCAGCCTTGCCCGGCTGAAGAGAGCTATTCGCGGCTTTCTCGCCCAAAAGAGTGCTTTAGCGCTGGAGAAGCTCTCCAGGTCTCTATTTCTCACTCTTTTTTTTATTTTTAACTATGGAAGTTTTTTGCTTCCATAAAAGGGAACAGACTGCAGGAACATTCGTATATAATAATAATAATAACAATGACGATAAGTAATAGCAGAAGTAGTTGTCATAGTAGGAGATTACTACTTGAAACAGTGTTCCCTAACTGCCAGCTTCAAAAGGGAAGACAGACATTTTTCTCTGAGGAAGAGGAGGTGACTGTGGGCATTTCAGCTGCTTTTCTACCTGGCCTCCATCATTAACTCCCATTCAAATAGGTCTTTTAATCCTTACTAGCCTTTTATTATTAGTGGACTAGCATGACATTTCTAGAGCTGTTGGTTAGCAAATGCTGGCTGAGTACATGTACATGACCCAAACCAACTCCTTCTGCCTCCCTTGTTGTTGTTTCAGGAAAAGGAGCCCATTGATGTGCCATCTGTTGAAGAAATTTTAAAGGTAGGTGTTCTTCAAGAATAGACCTCTGTATTTGCTTCTGTTTTGCACACATGAAGGAAATGGATGGGGAAAAAATACATTGTTCAGCTCCCGTGCACTCAGCAGATGTTTCCCTCAATAAAAGTGTGTTTTGGGGTGGGCTGAGGAGAAATAAAGATGGAAGCTGGAGGTGTAAGGTTTCTTGAAGATTGCTCTTCCTGTCAGCCTGTGTGTGCAACACAGTCTAGTGCAGTTCAAGAGCCAGACTGACAGCTCATGCCAGGCAGCCAGAGCTGCTCCTTCCTCAAGCTGGGGGTTTCCTTTTCCAAGCACCCTTTACCCAAAGGCTCAGGACGTGCTATCTCTTGTCCGTGCTTCCAAATTCCCATTGCCAACCAAGGGAAAGCAGCCCCATGCTTCCAGCACAGACTGTTACTGAGAACCAGATCCCATTGTGCTTCTGAGTGTTTCTGAGTGGGTCAAAGTGGGAGGAAACTTCTCTTTCCTCTTTTCCATTGTTTGAAGTAGGCTCTGTATTTCTAGAGCTCTAACATGTGTGAGCCAGAGGAGGCGGATGAATGAAAAATGCTTTAGTGACTGACATTTTGTTAGAGCTGTGATCTCCAAAGGTGATATTTTTCATGAACATTTGAAGCATGTCACGTCTGTGGAAGCATGAAACCCGTTTTATCTTTGTTGTCAGCAACAACGTTATCAAAGTGTGTTAGACAGTGTCAGTGAAGAGAGTGCTGATGCCCAAGTCAGTTTTAGATGGTGCATATGCCAGGCACACAGACCTGCCTTTAAATCATCTCTACTTGTTGCACTGTACCCAGTTCCATGAGCTAACTTTGCCTCCCACTCTCCTCTTTGTTTTTGTGAACAAAACAGGTTGTGGAAAAGCCATCTTCTTCACTTGCTCCTCCAAGGTACAGTTGTCTTCTCAAACTACTCTCTCTAGACCAAAGAAGGGGGAAACCAAAGTTACTTTTCATAGAATGGGGAGATGGGAAGGAAGGGCTTCCTGGGTTCTCTGGTAGCTACAGCCTTTGGTTTGTGGCTGCCCGGGGCTGCTGTTGAAAACTGGTTTCACTTTTGTGGGATTTTCAGGAAAGCATCAATTAGAAATGAATCATCCAGGCATGCTGGAGTTTGCCTATGAGCCAGACTTGTATATTCTCCAGTTTTCCCCTCTTTTCTCCTCCTCCCCTCCACCAGTGTGTCTGTAGATCCTATGTTTTTGGCTTGACCAAGGAACATAGATGAAGAAGAGAAAACTTCAAGAGGAAAAAAGAATAATAAAAGAGGATTCCATCCTGAAGTTGGTTAGCCTTCATTGGAATTTGTTTCCTTTGAGGGTAGGGGCTTTCAGAAAGGCACTGGCCAGTTTTGGTGTTTTGGGGTTTTCTTTTAACTTTAGTTGGCTTAATGCAACTTCACAATGTAGCAGTGAGGTCCTGCTTTTTTATTTGTCTGGTTGGGTGTGAGCTGAAGCTTTGATCATTCCCAGAGGATTTTTTATCCCGGTGCTTTATTTTTCTCCTACAGCAATGTATTCCTCTGGCCTTCTCCCCTCTTCTCTCAGTGCCCACACACACGTTTCAGCTTCAGTTTGGAATGCTGCCATGTTAGTGGAATAAGGAAGGAACCTTCCCCCCTGCTGCTTTCTCACTTGGTCTCCTGGTGGCCTTGCAGAGCTCTCCAGTGCCAGCACAAGAGGGTGGCACCAGCGCAGCCCAGCAGCTCGGAGTCAGGCAGCACCAGAGACTCCAAGCACAGCGCCTCAGTCTCTGCACTTGCAAGAGCACCAGCACCTAAGGTGAATGCAAATCAAATTTAGAGGCTGCTTCCACAGCCCCTTGCCTCACACTCTCTCCTGTCTGAAGGCAGTCAGGACAGGAGACCTTAAATACTCTCACTCCTCAGGTGTCCCCGTGAGACCTTTGCAGCAGCATCAGACACTTCTTGCCCTTTCCTTCTATTCTAGAGTTTGTCAACCTTTCTTAGACTTCTGCTGCCTAACCTGGAAGTGTTCCCCCTTGTCCTTTGGCCTCACTGTCTGGCCCTTCTGGAGTTTTCACTCTATGATTAGTCCATTTTGAAAATGACAGATGAAACTTTGAGGGAATATGCTGAATGATCCTCCTCTGCAGTAGGGATCTCTAGCCTGTGGCCCCTGACTGATGGATTTCTGTTCAGAGGTGTTTTGGATAATGGCTCTTTAAGTAAAAAAAATCATTTCTTCATTTTCTGCTTGTTTCAGTCCTGTCGATGTCACATTTTCTTACTTCTGCTTGGTCTCAGTGATTAACACATCTTTGATAATATGGTCCTCCAGTGCTGAAACCCGGAGAGGGAGGAGGAGGAAGAAACAGGAAGGTTGCAGCCCTGCATCTATGGCCTGTGAGCTGGATGTACAGTATGGGAGAGGTGGTTAGGGAACAGGGCTGGGCTGCTTGGCTCTTCGGAGACATCCGGTGAACTGTGCTGCATGGAGGAGAAAGATTCAGCCAGAGAAATGATCTTGGGAAGGCTGATCAGGGGTGTCTTTGGCTGAAAGTGCATCCCTCCCTCCTGTTTTTGGTGAAACAAGAGCTGTGGGTAGACTCCTGCCCTGCAAGGACCCTGACAGTGAAGAGATCTAGACTAGAAGAAACTCTGCTGTTCTTCCCTCCTCCTGCTTTGACACATTTTAATGGAAGTGTCTGGCCTCAGTTATACTGAACAGCCACATGCCAAATAGGATTCTTCCTGTGGCCTCCCAGGACATCACTTAGGAAAGCCATTTCTTCCAGCACAGGATTCCACAGGATTCTAAGGCGCTTGTCACCTGCAGCCGGCAATTCGCTATTGATGGATTCTTTTCTCAGCAGCACTGAAAAGATACGGCTTCCAGCCTGAGCAGCCAAGCAGATCCCGTGTAGAGTGAATGAATCCACAGGGGATAACCATGCAGGGACTCATTGTGCATTCACAGAGATGCTAAACAGCTCTTTACCCTCTTCCCCAAATCACAACCTTTGCTTTCAAATTTCAACCCCAGTCTCTTTAAGGCATCTTTCCAAATGAACTGTGAGAAGACTTACAAGTTTAGCATACATGAAGCCTAGATGTATCTCTTGTCCTCATGTGCCAGGTTTTACCTCTTCTCCCAGCACCTGAACAAAGCTGTGTTTAAAGCCAACCTCCTTTTCATGTCTTTAGGAGACCCTCAGCCAAGAGCCTTGTATGACCACCACTGACAGACTGTGCTCTGTGAGAGGCTTCATGGCAGGGCCAAGAAGCAGTGGGAATGGCTTGAGAGAGAGTGTTCATAAACCCTCAAGCATTCTTAAGGGCACGTTGTGCTCTGGAGGAATGAACAGCACTCGATGCTCACTAAAGATTCAGCTTTGTTTTCCTGGCAATTTGGTGAATGTTAGGCCAGAGCTCCTTGTATCTCATGGAAGGAGACTTCAGCATCAGACTCTCCTCTCCTACCTGCAAACTGGAAGGCCATTTAAAAAGCCAAAACAACCACAACAGCAACAACAACCAGCAATGAAGGGGTCCAGATGCGTTCAGTCTTTTTGGGAACGTTGCATTATCCTCGAAGCTCAGGCTACACGCTAAGCTCTCTGTGTTCCACGTGGCATTGCTGCCACAGGGCACTGTTTCCCTCACTGAGCAGGAATGGTCACAAGTTAAAAGATGATTGTTTTAAAGCAGAGTGTATCTACTTTCAAAGTACAGGAAGTGGGCTAAGCATGGTATCAAACGCAGAGTTTTGAAGCGTGGTATGTAGTAATGACTAAATACCTTGAAAGAAGCTTGAATGAGAAAAAGTTCATTCTAGACAAATTATTTTTCATTGACTTCTCTGCAAGGCAACAGAACTTTTTCTACTGGCAGGAGTGGTGAGAGAGGCAAGCCTGGCAAACCAGAAATAAAGATGTTGCTTCAATCCTTTTTCCTTTAAAAATGAAAAGCTACACAAAAATGAATGACTTTGGGCTTTATGCAAAATACAAAATTAAAGGGAAATTATTCAATGAAAGAAATGCATAGTGCTGCAATCAGCCATCAGAAATCAGCAGTGCTTGTCCTTGCTGCCTGGAAGAAGAAGTGAAGTGAAGAAAGGAACAGGAATGTCGCATTTTCCTTGGGGTGACTTTAAAAAGGACAGACAAAAAATCCAAACAAACAAACACACAAAAAATCCCCATAGCCCAAGGCAAGTCAGGCTGAGGCAGGAAGCTGGAACTTCAGGATGACTCAAAAGCACTTCTGTTCTGAGGTAGAAGGAAGAGGCATCCCTTGAAGTTGGCTGAAAACAGATGAAGTCTGCTCTATCTTGCATGAGTTCCATATGTGGGTGCTTTCTTTGTGCCAGAAAGGCTCACTAGAACCAAACCAAACTTGCAGAGCTTATCCATAAGCTGTGCCTAGTCTGAAGTTTGTGGTCTCTCTTTTAGTCTTTCAGAAAAGCTCCTGTGCCTGAAGGCCTGAACCTTTTGATGTCCTCAAGGGCTGCATCTAGTAAGTAGTAGGATGTCTTTCCAGGAGCCCCAGTGTTGATGGTCAAGTGCTTTGTCAAGCAAAAGCTCCATCTTGGCAGGAGGAGCCAGCCTGGATCCAGCCTGAGTTCCCTGACCAGAAACAGTGTTCTGAACTGGAAGCCAAGCACCAAGGTAACTTTTCTAACTTCAGAAAATGAGACTGATTTGATTGGAGTGAATGACAAATATTCCTCCATCTCTGGAACTGAATTGTGAGCTTCTCTAGAATTGGAAACCATTCTTTCTAACTGCTTTTTCTTAACTCATGAAGCCTTTTGCTCAACTCTTTGAAATGCAGAGGCAGCCTGTGCCTTTGTGGGCAAGGCTTAGCTGCCTCAGTAGCAATTTAAGGAAAGCAAAATTCAATAAAGGGAGCAGACTGCAGGAACTTACTTCTTTCAAAACAGCAATAAATGGTCAGGTATGAAAACAGTGTTTCCTGACTGCCCGGGAAGCCAGACATTTACCTTGGAGGAGGTGACTCTGGTTGCTTCAGCTCTTGCTCTCTTCCTGGTCTCTGTTCCTAACTGCCCTTCAGATGGAGCTTTTAATCCTTACTGGCATTTCATTATGAACAGACTTGCATGACATATCTAGAGCTGTTGGGTAGCAAATGTCTGCTGAGTGCATGCTGGTTTCCTATCAAGGAGTACAATAGCCAAACAAACTCACACTGCTTCCCTCTTTCTTGTTGCAGCCAATCATACATGTTTATGTACAGTCCATTGAAGGAATCGTGAAGGTAGGTGCTCTACAAGAAAAGATCTCCATGGGGAAGCCTGTACAAATCCATGAGAAGCTCGGTCCCTCTGACTCTCGGAGGGGTGGAACTTCCTCTGTGTCAATCAGCAAAAATGCTGAGAGCTGCTTCTCTCCCTCTCTTTTCAGGAGATGAGCAGCTCTCTGCTGTGATAAATTACAGAAGGTATAGTTCACGAAATCATTTAGAAAATCAAGAAGTTTTAATTCTTTACTTTTGCTAAGCTCTGCTTTTTAGTTTTGCTTTAACAGAAAGAGTTCCTGTTTTAGAGTCAAACCGTTCTGCTGAAGGTTTGCAACAATTGTAACTCTTTTCGAAAGGCCACTCAGCAGCTTTGTGTAATTCTCACGGGACACAGTCTTCACTGCTATGCAAGAAAGCACCCCCCCCCCAAGAACCTGCAGGCCTCAAACCACAACGAACCAGTGCAGAGACCGACGACTCCACGGCCAATCGAGACACCCAAGAGAACGTCAGTCAAGACCCACGAGGGACTCAAGGGAGGGGGTAAAAATGACTATAAAAAATGATGGTTTGCAATCTTTGGGTGCGGTGCGGTAGACTAGCAAGGGACTGGTCTCCCCCGTCCAGCGCTGTCTTGGCTGATAACCGCTTGCTTTTTAATTAATAAATTCTTTAATTGGATCTACGTCTCTGATTGGCTTTTGAGACCCGACTTATAACATCTGCCACCTCTCCTGACACCTCCTCAGACACCTACAAGAGCAGAGACTTCCAAACTTCCACTGCCAACAAAGGTAACCCGGGCCATTTTTGCCAGGGCTTCTGATAAATTACAAGAGATTCTTCTGCTTGGCAGAAATTCAGACTTGGCAGAAGGACCCTGCCTGGAGGCTGGCCTGAGTTACCTGACCAGGAACAGTGTTGTGACTTGGAAGCCAAGCACAAACTGCACCTTGTGCGGGGTTGCATTATAGCCAAGTCATTGTTATTTAAACTTCATTACAACAAGAAGTCTGATTTTATTTGGGTGAATGACAAATATTCCTGTTTCTTGAGAGCTGGCTTAGAAGAATTTGGAACTATTATTTCTAACGTGTTCTGTTGTTTGGTTGCTTTTTAACTGATTAAACATTTTGCACAACTCTTAAATGCAGATGCAGCCTGTGCCTTTGCAGGCAAGGCTTAGCTGCTTCAACAGCAACTTAAGGAAACTGCAATTCCATAAAAGGAGCAGACTGCAGGAACATACATTTTTAAAAATAATGATGATATGGATAATGATGATGATGATGATAAAAAAATAAGAAGAATAATAGATTTGAATATGAGTAGTGGCAGGAGTTTAGAAACGGAAAGAGTGTTCCCTGACTGCCGGTTTCCAAAGGGAAGACAGACATCTCAGAGGAGGAGGACTTGACAGCAGTGGCTTCAGCTCTCTGCATGCCCGGTCTTGGTTATTACCTGCCTTTCCAATGGACCTTTTAATCCTTACTAGCATTTTATTATTACTGCACGTGCAAGAAATTTGTAGAGCTGTTGGTAAGCCAATGGTTGCTGAGCACACGTCAATTAGTAAAAAACCCAAACAAACTCCTTCTGTTTCCCTCGTTCTTGTTTCAGGAAATGAAGCCCATGAATGTGCCATCTATTGAAGAAATGTTGAGAGTAAGTGCTCTTAAATAGAAGATTTCTGTGTTTGACTGTATTTTGCATACACTAAGGAAATGGGTGGGGGCAAAATACTTCCTGAGAGCTGCTTCTCTCCCTCTCTTTCCAGGAAATGAGCAGCTGACTGGCACCTCTCTTGACACCTCTTCAGACACCTAGGAGAGCAGAGACTTACAACTTTCCATGGCCAACAAAGGTAAGCGGGCCCATTTTTGCCAGGCCTTCTCATAAATTGCAAGAGATCTTTCTGCTTAGCACAAGTTCAGGTCAGCTGTTTGGCAGCTCTTAGAATGTTTTTAAAATATTTATTTAAAAATGCACATGCCCCTAACGTGCTAGCAACACAGTTTTGGTGTCACTAGCTGTATTGTAAAGCTACATGTTAAGCTACTTTGCACTTTGTCCTTTAATTCCAGGAATCCCAGCCTGATGGATCTGCAGCACAGAAGCAGAATAAGTAGAAATGCAAAGAAAACCCAGTTATTTCTGTGCTGACAGGTAATTCTGTGTGTCGTATCTTGCAGAGAACATCAAGTGTTTACGCTGATTGAGCAGTGGGATTTCCTCTGCTTTGTTGAACAGGGATGAATTTAGGAATGGCTTAAGAAAGTATAAAGAATCATTACCTAGAACACAAGGTAGCAGTTCAGCAGAGGACAAGCAGAATTTCATTAGGAAAATGCCATCTGGAGTGGTGAACAATCCTGATGGCAAACCCCTCCTGGAAGAAAGTGACTCTCTAATCTGGTGCTCAGAGAACATAGGGTAAAACAAGCCACAAGTGAGGCAAAAAAAGGCAACCTTTTCATTTTTGATTTCCAGAGCAGGCAGGCGCAGCGTCAGAAACGTTGCCGAGTTCTCAGCCAAGAACATCGTAAGTAACCAGACTCTGTTCCCAGCTCTGCTGGGTACTTACTTAAAAGAACCTGGAATGAATGTAAATTGGGGTTATCAGTCTGATTTTTTAGAGAAAACTTCAGTGCAGGGAATTTTCTCCAACAGAAAAATTATTACTTCAGGACTCACGGACTCATGAAATTTAGGTTTAGGTTAGAAAAGACCTTGAAGATCATCAAGTCTTATCATGAAGCCAGCCATGCCAAGTGCACTAAACCATGTTGTGATTACAATGCCTGTGTGCAAAAACGAAACAAAATAAAACAGAAGAAAAAACTCCAAGTCCTAATGTAGCAGGCTGAAGTTTTTGTCTTCTTTTAATTGGTGGTACTTAACATCTTGTCACACTTTGTGCTCCTCAACCTACTAATAATGCATTGGACTGACATAAATGCTAAGGGATACCAGCTGAACCTGGTCATTCCTGGAGATGGTTTTGAAGCCTGGGACAACTAGTAAAGCCACAGCTACAAAAACTGTAGCTTTAGGAATTTCATTGCATAATTTCCTGCAAGTGCCCAAGGAAAACATTTCTAAAGAGTGTTGTTGGTTTTTTCTTTTTTTTTTTTTTTTAATCTAAGAGGCAACACGAAGAAATACAACATTTCAGAAGGACTTTCTAAAAACCTCAGTTTATTTTCTAATAATGTAACTAGTGGCAGACTGAGCTGAAGATGAAATTTCTATAGCCTATTTGAATTGTGTATGTCTGTCTGGCTGGGTGTGAGCTAAAGGTTTGATCATTCCCAGAGGGTTTTTTATCCCGGTTAAATTATCCCGGTGCTTTATTTTTCTCCTACAGCAATGTATTCCTCTGGCCTTCTCCCCTCTTCTCTCAGTGCCCACACACACGTTTCAGCTTCAGTTTGGAATGCTGCCATGTCAGTGGAATAAGGAAGGAACCTTCCCCCCTGCTGCTTTCTCACTTGGTCTCCTGGTGGCCTTGCAGAGCTCTCCAGTGCCAGCGCAAGAGGGTGGCACCAGCGCAGCCCAGCAGCTCGGAGTCAGGCAGCACCAGAGACTCCCACAGCGCCTCAGTCTCGGATAGAGATCAGCTCTGGTGACAGCGAGAAGAACAAGCTTCCAAGGTGCTGGACCTACCAGCACATGAGGTGAATACAACGACTGCTTCCACAGCCTCTTGCCCACTGCAATGTGGGCGTCTTAGGAAGGAAGCAGGTGTTCTACTTCTGCTCTGTTACCAAATTCTGTCTAGTTTGTCCTGAAAATACTAATTTGTAAGACCCTTCTCACTCCAGGCAAGGCTTAGCTATTTGCCATGAGGTGGTTTATCCTTTTTTATTCAGCAGATTTCCATCCATGGTGCTCAAGGAGCAAGTTAGTGCACGTGGCCTGTTTGTTTCTAGTCAGTTCTTCACAGGCAAAAGCCCAGACTTTGTGACCTCTAGGCAAGGGTCCCTGGCTGAGCTGTGCTAGGATGGAAACAGCTAATAAAGGCATAAGGCTTGAATCCTTCTTTTCTCTTTTTGTTGGCAGCCTGAACCATCAACTTCTAAGTGGTGGCTTGACAGCTGGCTGAGCAATAGAAAGCAAGGAGCAATGCCAAGAGAGAGTCCTAGGGAAATTGCCCTTGGTAATGTGCATAATGAGGGTAAGAAGCAGCAGCAAGGCATCAGCAGCAATTCCTGCCAGCAGCACTCCAAGCTGACGGAGCCTCCTCACGAGAGCTGTGGCCAAATGGACAAGACTTCTCAGAAAATCTTTCACCAAGAGTCCAAGAATTCTCAGAAGAGGCCTGGCAAAGTGGCAAAGACTTCTCCCAAGAGCTCTATCCAGCTGGCCAAGACTTCCCAAAAAAGCTGTGGCCGAGTTAGCAAGGCCCATCAGAAGAGCTGTGGCCAAGTGGCCAAGGATTTTCACAAGAGCTCTGGTGAAAAGGCCGAGGATTTCCACAAGAATCTTGGCCAGGTGACCAAGGATCCTGAAAAGAGCTGTGGCCAGGTGGACTCAGGAAGGCTCCTCAGGAAGCTTATCTTCAAACCAACCACAGCTTCCTGAAGCCTTCTGCGCACACCAAGGAGGCCTTGTCCAGGAAGGCTGTGGCTATCAAAAGGCCTGGCGAGCTCCTGGTTCATGACCAGTCCAAAAGAGTCAGGGAGGTGAAGAGTCACCCTGGTCCTTTGGAGGTCACAGACTAGTCTTCCAAAGACTAGCCGAAAGTCAAGGGAACTGTGAAGCCAGAACCCAGCAAGAGAAAATACCTGAAGCCAGCCCTTCACGAGCTCACTGAGAAGAGAAAGGACAAGGGCTCCCACCAGGCCAATGCCAAAGGCTTTCTGGAGCCCAGGCTCCTGGGAGATGCTCCTGGGTGACTGGCTCTTATCCCCAGTGGCCACAGGCCTGGGGATTAGCTTGAGGAGAAATTGCCCTTTTCCTTCCAGGGGAGAAGAAGTTGTTCTCACCTGCAAGGAAGCCTGACTTGAAGAGGAAAGCCATGAAGAATCCGGAGGGGTCAGCTGGAAAGAAGAAGGTGAGAGGGCCCAGGGGGAGATGGGTTTGTACAATGACCAAGGTGGGGTTTGAAAAACCCATGTGGGCTTTCCACTTCCTAGCTTGGCACTAGAGCCATGATCCTTCTCCTTTAAAGGAGAGTGTTATCAACCTTCTAAGGGGAATGTGAATGGAAACTTCCCACAGCTGTTTCCTGTTGGTCACAAATCTTCTCCTGAGCAAATGAAAAGCCCTGTAAGTTGTCTACCTATATCTGGTGTTTTGACACAAGTTTTGCTGTGTTTTCTGAAAATCCTGGTTCCCTGGGACAAGAAAACCCCAGCCCCTCCTCTGTTGGAGGAGGTTTTGGCAGCAGGCTGTGTCAACATGTGGCTGACCAGCCCTCCGCTAGCACTGCTGGGTTTCTCTGGGTTTCAACCCAAGCACAGCTTTGTAGGGCGGCGCTGCTCCCTTCCCGTACCAATCCATTAGAAACGGTGGGGTACCTGGAGCACTTGGCACATGGATAAATAGGCAAAAATCTTGCTTGGATTTCCCTGGAGCTGCTGTGATGTCAGTAATGATGCCCAAGAGGTGGCTGTGTGCAGCCCGGGGCTTTGCTGAAATCCCTTGGCAGCGTCCCTCAGCCTTTACAGTCCCTTGAATTCCAAGACAGCCCCTCGAATTCCAAGACAGCCCATCATTTAACTGAGGTGGTTGTTGTGGTGGATAATACCACCTCAGGAACTGCTGGGGAGCCGAGTGGTTCCAGTACAGCAGGGCTTCACTGGTGGGAGACATCCTAGTCTCCCCCCTGGAGAACACGATGGTCCCTCCCCAAATTATGTAAATCCCCCCAGCTGTAACCTAACCCCTGATCCCATCCCTTCATTCTCCCCATTGGTTGTGATGTTCCCCCCGCCTCCTCTTACCTGACCCTCCAGCTATCCCTATAAATATAGACAACGAGGGTCTCTCTTCCTCTTTCACCTTGGAACCCTTCAGAATAAACTTCTGGAATATCCAGCTGACTGAGCGCTCTGAGTTCTTTGTCTCTGGTGACGCACGAGCTATCCAACTCTGTGGGTGAGTGAGAATATGTGCCATACACCGGCACGGGTGTGAGAAGGGTCGTTCTGTACAGCACCAGGCAGTGCTGGCTGGAGTGATCTCTCAATAGCCTTAGAGACACTTTCGGTAAACGCAGAGGCCTGGTTCCACCCCTCCTCCCCCTCCTCCGCGTCAGGTGGTCGTTGCTCCGACACGTTTTTTTGGGAAGCTGACTCCCAAAGGAGACTGGGTCAGCTTCACTCACAGAGTTGGCTGCAGGCCTTGTGGTGAATGGGTACTCCTTTTGGACATTCCAGTGGCGGTCTACCTCTTTGCTCCTCCTCCCAGAGCAGGTGCCTCAGCACAGCTGGGCGAGTAAGTTTGTTTCCTGTGTGGGTTTCATTTAGTTTTGCCATTTTCTGAACTTCCTGTAGTTGTGGGGCAGAATTGAGACAAGCACAGAAATGGAGAAGAAACTTTAGAGACCCCAAAAGCTCCCCCTCTTGCAGAACAGTGGGAGTAAGGGAAGCAGGCAGACAATCTGTCACTTCTCCTGCTGTCTCCAAGAGCCAGGAGAGGAGCTATTTGATGTGAGCGTGTCCTCCCTTGCAATCTCCGTGCCTGACTGCAGAAAATCCCTACTCAGAGCCTGTATTCCAGATGGGAGTGCAGCCTGGAAGGATAGCTCATTGAGAGCAGCCCTGCAGAGAAGCTGCTCCAGGGTTCTGTGTTTCTCTGTACTCTGGCAGAGAGGCACAAAGTCCTGGAAGGCTTTTGGCTGCCACCAGGCACACTGTGGGTAATGCCAAGTGCTAAGGGCAGTTTCTTTTACATTTTCTTGGCTTGTAGCAAATGACTTGGATGTTTCTCATTCAGGTGAGATGATGATTTGCACACTTGATGTTGTAAAATTGATATTAAAAGATTTATAGAAAGTTTTCTTTGATTGTCTCTCTGCCCGAATGATTCCTGTGCTTCTGGAAGACAATGGCAGCAATACTAACTGACTTTTTAAAATTTAGCCCCTCTCAAATTCTTGCTAATAAAATCAGAAGCCCCTGCACTTCTGGGGATCTGAAGGATCCCACTCTCCCGTGGCTGAACTTTTTTCCCTCCCTTTGATAGGGCGAATTAAAAACAGCAATTGCTTTCAATTGTTGACTTTGCCAGCAGGAATCTGAATCCACTTCTGTATGATTCAGACTAAGTTGGGGGAAAAAAGCCAACCCAGAACTGATGAAACGTTTCTTTGCAGCAATAGGAGGGCCTTAATTTGGTTACGATTAGCAGCAAAAGGTTTACAAGTTCCAACCCTGCCACTAGAAAACAAATCATCTGCCCAAGAAAACGTAGGGAAAACGCCATCTTAGGTTACTTGTCAGTAAAATCACTATCTGCAGTGCTTGGGTTTTCACTTTTGAGTTCCAGTATCATATTGTTTTCTGTTTTGAACCAGAGTTAATTGAATTGGGT